>CM060411.1:73965494-75215494 GCA_030545235.1 Helianthus tuberosus
TACATGATTACCACCGTAATCCATGCAAGTAATTGTCCTTAACAACCCCTGCGAACAGGTGCTGAGTCCAAACTATAGTACTATCGTTGCTAAGGCTGGTAGACAACATTCCATGTGTAAACATAACAAACAAGCATTCATAAGCCACGTATAACATGCATTACGGTTAGCGTTCAAATAATATTGAGTAGTGTGTTTGTTGTGATTTGAATATTCGTAACGTATGTAACACCCAAAAGTGCGTAAAGCAAAAAGGGATCAAGTATACTCACAGCGATGATGGATTGAAGGGAGCGCTAGAGAGTAAGGTTAGCCTGAACAGATTGATAGCATAACGATAAGTGACGGGTAAAACGATGCAAAGTGTAAGTGACTCGGACAGCAGTTCGGTCGGATGGTAATCCGACCAGATGGTCCAGTCGTGTGGATGACAATCCATTCGGATGGTCATCCAGTCGGACAGGTTGTCCGGTCGGATGACTATTCGAGTGGATTGTTTCTTCCTTTGAGAAGGATGTGTTTGTGTATGATGGCTTGTCCTTTGAAGTTTTCGTTGTAGAATTTTGAAAACATTGAAGTATCTCTACCTTTCAAGTCGGTCGATCGGACGGTCTATCATGCGGACGACAATCCGCTCGGATGATTCATCCGGTCGAACGGCGACTCGAGTGGCGAGGTTACTTAGTGAGAACAAATCCACAGCAGGTTGTCACTTGGTCGGACAGCAGTCCGGTCGGGTGGCATCCTTAGTGCATTGAACACGTAGAAAATTGTTTAAGTCCAAGTATCTCATGATACAAAGAGTAATCCGGTCGGATAGGTTGTCCGATCGGATAGCAATTCGTTCAATATTCAAACTTCATATAAAGTTGATTAAGCGTGGGGTGTAAGCCGTTCGGGTGACCTATCCGTTCGGACAGTAGTCCGCTCGGATGGCTTATCCGTTCGGACAGCAGTCCGGTCGGATAACACTCCATGCTGGTTGTTCCGTTCGTCTTTCACTTGGCCGTTGGATTGTTTCTTGCTTTTATCGAGACGTTTTGACAGCGTGCTAACCAACAGAACCCCATATTGACCCAAGTGACCCGATCAAACAGGAATCACCCTAGTTTGACCAGTTAACCGGTTCAAGTCGGTTGTTCTTGGTTAACCCGAAATCGGTGGTCTCGTGAGTAGAATCCAGATCTTGAACTAGCACAACACTAAGAATGAGTAGGAGACTAGAACAAAGCCCGATTCTATCGGTTTTGAGTGCATTGAGTGTAAAAGAGTTGAAAGAAAGTTAGAAACCATCTTTCAATCCTTTTTCACTATGATTATGTTTAGATTTATGCAAGATCTTTGTGGATTCATGTGGAAATCGATTAGATCTAAGTTGTTCTTAGTGGATTGATGCCAAAACATGAAGTTCATAAGAACACCATGATAACGTCATCCTAGAACACCTCAAATGTAGTGATTTCACAGTTAAAAGTAAAGATTCAAAAGATAGAAAGGTGTAGGAGTGCGTGTAAATCAAGAAAGTACAAGATTTAGGACGAGATCTTACCGGAATCAAGAGAAATCGAAGAAAAGGTGAGGAGAACGTGATGTTCGGTCAGAGGGTTGCCAAAAGTAGAAAGTTTGAGAGTGACATGGGTATTTATAGAGTTACCTAAAGAGGAAAGTGTAGGTCGGTCGGATGGCATCTCGCCCGGATGACTTGTCTGGTCGGATGTCGTCTCGTTCGGATGGCGACCTGGCACCATGACCAAGTGGCAGCCCGGTCGGATGGCAATCAGGCCGGATGGCACTTGGTTCAGGTGTTCGGCGTGATGATTTTTGAGGTTTCGATTTCTATTGCGAGCGATTCGATGCGATAGATTTCCTATTCAAATTACTTTTAATCCCAACCATTCATTTCTAGCACTATCTCTTCTCCACTAATTATCATAGTTCGATTTCGATTGAGTTCGATTACGATTCGAGTTTCGATTGCGTTTCGTTTGATTCCCACACATACATAAATAAACATGCACAAGTAACACATATGGCACACACACACGTATAACAATAACCAAAATGCGTATTTCGAGTTGCGAGTGCGATTGTGATTCTATGTCGATTTTATTAGCATAGTTTGAGAATCCTTTAACTTTATCGCATTGTTACTTCCTATAGTTCATAGTCGTAAGTCGATTATATAGCAAAAACATACGTCGATTGTTGTGATTATTGACACTTACTCCACATAATACAGCTAAAATAAACACATAAAAGAAATTATCTACAAGTCAAGTTGCGCGAAATCGGTCGTTGACTTTAACCTTGACTTTGACTTTGACTTCGAAAACACGGGGTGTTACAGCCTCCCATTGTTTAGGGAATTTCGTCCCGAAATTAGGCTGAAAGATGCACAATACCGTGAATCACTTTGAAGAACTTTCTCTCTCTAGACTTTCACTCTCTAGAACAAGCTCCTCCAAACAACTGAGGGTACTTCGCCTTCATGTCGCTTTCGAGTTCCCAAGTGAACTCTGCGCCTCTTTTCCCATCGGACTTTCACAATAGGAATGCACGAGCGTCTGAGCTGCTTGGTTTGGCGATCCATGATTTCGACAGGCTTCTCCATGAAGTGTAGTGTTTCGTTTACTTGCAGGTCATCGAGAGGTACAATTAAATCATGCTCAGCCAGGCACTTTCGGAGGTTTGACACATGGAAAGTCGGGTGGACGTTACTAAGTTCCTCCGGTAGTTTGAGTCTGTAGGCGACTTTTCTGATCCTTTCCAGAATCTTAAAAGGTCCAACATATCGAGGCGCTAATTTCCCTTTCTTGCCGAATCTGACCACACCCTTCCAAGGTGATACCTTTAGGAGTACGTAGTCGCCAACGTCAAATTCAAGGGGCTTGCGTCGTCTATCGGCATAACTTTTCTGTCTACTTCGAGCTTTCAACAAGTTGTCTCGAATTTGGAGGATTTTGTCAGTCGTTTCTTGTAATAGCTCGGGACCGGTTACTTGCGAGTGACCGATCTCGTGCCATACAATAGGCGGACGATATTTTCTTCCGTATAGAGCCTCGAATGGTGCCATTTGAATGCTGGAATGATAACTGTTGTACGAGAATTCGACTAACGGCAGGTATTTATCCCAATTACCACCGAAATCTATGACATACGAACGGAGCATGTCTTCAAGAGTACGAATCGTTCTTTCAGTCTGACCGTCGGTTTGAGGGTGGAATGCGGTACTTAGATTAAGCGATGTACAGAGAGCCGTTTGAAACGTTTCCCACAGTCGCGAGGTAAACCGAGCATCACGATCAGAGATGATGTCGCGAGGCGTCCCATGATTACGAATGATCTCGTCGGTGTAGATTCGGGCTAATCGTTCTACCTTGTTGTCTTCCCGTATTGGCAAAAAGTGAGCTGATTTGGTCAAACGGTCAACAACAACCCAAATGCTGTCGTGACCTGATTCTTAACTGATGCATATATTCAGCCAAGATTTATTCCACTAATTTTAGAATAGATTAGCATTCACATTTAATTGTATAATTTCTGTTATCCTGTTTCCTGATATTCAGCATTGTATATCCCTATTTAAAGGGTTCTGTGAATCAATAGACGACATCAAGAATTCATACCATCAACCATTTTTATGGTATCAGAGCTACGACTCTCTTCTTCCTCACCGTTTCTTTCTCTCTGTCCTTCCAGCCGATAACCAACAAACCCTATCACCATGACAAAAACTAACGACCTGTCATCCTCTTCCCAAAAACCGAACCCTGTAGCCCTACATCCTGCTTATTCTGTAAGCAATATCCAATCCAAGATAAGAACCCTAGATGGCACAACCATTACCTACTCTTCCTGGGTGAAACTTTTCAAGTTTCACGGCATTGCCTATCGTGTCCTGCACCACATCGACACCACCTCACCACCAGAATCCACGGATTCCGAATATCCCGCATGGAAAGAACTCGATGCTTTGGTCTCCCAATGGATCTACAGCACCGTTCCGGATGATCTGCTCACTTGTATTCTCAATACTGACGCCACAGCCATAACCACTTGGCTGAAACTCGAGAATTTTTTTTTAAGCAACAAGCAGGCCAAAGCTGCTGCCCTAGAAACCCAGTTCGTTAACATGACTTTGGCAGCCTGCACTTCGGTGGAGGACTATTGCAAACAATTGAAAGATTTAGCAAACCAATTGTCCGATGTTGACCAGCCCATTACTGAAAAACACCTCGTCCTATAGTTGGTACGAGGCCTTTCACAGGAGTTTGACACAACAGCCTCGCTAATAAACTCACAGAGAGCCGACTGGGATCTTGCGCGCATCATGTTGAATGATGAAGTCATCCGTCAAGCAGCCCGACAACAGCAATCTTCTTCTGTTCTGGTAGCTCCCACGGCTTCCAATAACAACCCCAACAACACCTCTAATCTCGCCCCTAACAGCAGCACCCAACCCCCCTCGGACGCTAACCATTCTGGTCTGAACCCCTCCTACTCCTCAAACAACCGAGGCCGCGGATGGGGGCGCACCCAAAATTACCGGGGGCGAGGAAACAGAGGCAGAGGGCACCGTGGACAGCAAACAGCAGGCTCTTGGGCCTTCCAGAATCAGGCCGGTCAGCAACAGCACTACCCATAATGGGCCTGGTGGAATACTCCACCGTGCCCATATCCGACTCAAACCTCTTGGAGACCAAACCAAACCCAAAACAACCCCTCGGCTCATTATGCAGGCTACCCAGTTCAGCCCAATTACGCCCCAGCTCCTGCTTATCCAGCCCCGCCTGTACCAGGTTTTGATGCACTCAGTCCGTCGGATCTCAGCCAAGCCTTCAACACCATGCAACTCAACTACACGGATCCAAACCAATACATGGACACCGGGGCTGAACGACTCATCACAGAAAACCGAGGTATGATTCGACACCCTGATTCTTTTCCTGTTAATACTAAACTTTTAGTCGGCAACGGACAATGTCTACCAATTGAGGGTTCGGGCACTGGTTTTCTTCCCATTTTGAACCGTACCTACATTCTTCCCAATATACTTTACAGCCCACACATCATTAAAAATTTATTGTCTGTCCGTCGCTTTACCCGTGATAACAATGTTTATGTCGAATTTGATCCTTTTGGTTTCTCTTTGAAGGATCTCAAAACTGGACGACTCCTTTCCTGCCACAATAGCTCGGGGGATCTCTACCCAGTCACTCCACCAAGCCTTCCTCCTCAAGCTTGTTCACTCACATCTACAACTTTCCCTTGGCATGACCGTCTCGGGCATCCTGGCACCCAAGTTTTAGATGTTTTAGCTAGAAATTTTGGTTTTCCTTGTAATAAGAACAAGCAGTCTTCTTTTTTCAATTCTTGTCATTTATATAATAGCAAACGTTTACCGTTTTATGAATCAAACTCATTCACCATTTCTCCCTTCGATATAATTCATTGCGACTTATGGACATCCCCCATCCCTAGTAAAACCGGCTATAAATACTACATGGTATTAATAGATAACTTTTCTAATTTTGTATGGGTCTATCCTCTAAAATTCAAATCTGAAACATTTACCATGTGACAACTCGAATTTCCGACATTCTCTATTCGCATTTAATGCACGTTGACTTTGACTGTTTAGTTGTTGACCTGTTTGACTTCGTAACTGTACACTTTGTGTTATGATAAAATGTAGTGTACTTGCATGGTTATGTGTAATATGATAGCTTGCATACTGTTTGAAAAACTTAGACTTGTAAACCATAAAACAACTCGACGAAACAAGTGAGATTCGCCAAGTTTGACCTCGACGAAACAGGTCAGTTTCGTCAACAATCTTCTCGACGAAACAGGCTGTTTCGCCGAGCCCAGTTTCGCCAAAAGCCCAGTACGGCCCAGAATGTTATTTCGCGAATATTTACGTGAAACGGGTTCAGTTTTACATCCTAAGCAATCAGAAAAACCCTAGAACACTCTCCCTTCTGTGCGACGGCCACAACCATCATTCACCATCATACCTAGCTCTCGAATCCTTGTTCATTCATCTCGAATCGGTCAGTGTGTGTTTGTTAATCGATTCTATGTTTCTGTATTATATAGATTCTTGCTGGTGCATATGATTGATGTGTGTTACTGCTGTGATGAGAGTATGATGGTGATGATATAGATTTCGATGTGTATGATATGATATAGTAGGATATATAAATGATATGCGAAACTTGATACAATCGAATGCTCGGTTCTGAATGTTGTTTATATGGCCTGATTCTGATTACATTAGTATCTTGATAGGGATTGATGTGATGATGTTGTATGTTATTTGATATGCTATACACATAAGCTAGGGTTTATGCTAGACAATGATTCTTGGATGGTTGATTTATGATGATTCGATTTGCACATTGAACTTCATATGATTTCTGCTATTGATGACGGCTGCTAGAATGATTAGGGTTTATGTGTTACTCGCATCTGTTGTAACTGTACTGACGTAACTGAACTGTCCGACGAAACCGAACTCTCGGCGAAACAGAATGTGTTTCGCCAAGGGTAGTCGACGAATCAGAAGTTCTGTTTCGCCAAGGGACACCTCGACGAAACATATGTGTTTCGCCAATATTGTGTTTCGCCAATATTGTGTTTCGCCAACATGTGTGTTTCGCCGAGCTGTGCTGTAACTTGAGTTAATTCTGTTAAGTGTTAACTGGAATATTTAACTGCTGTTATATGTTAAACATGACTTGTATGATTGTGATTACGTGCTACATGTTTATACATGCATAACTTGAACACAAACTGATTTCACATACGTGCATACTTTAGGACGGGATTGATTACTTGCGAACATATACTTAGCATACCGAGCAAACCCAAGGTGAGTTCACACAAGCCAAGGCATGGGGTTCCCGGGGTGGGAATGGGGATTTGATGATTTACGGTACATACATAAATGATAGAACCTACTGCTAGACTAGTAACACTTATTGAACGATCTTCGCACACCTGCCAAGGATTGGCCGCGATATTATGACTGACTTCGCACACCTGCCATATGATGGCCGCGAACTGAACTTACAAATCTTCGCACACCTGCCTGGAGAGGCCGCGATACAAATAAACCTAGTCTAGAATACTTGGGAGTAACATTCCCCAATATCTTCGCACACCTGCCTGGAGGGCCGCGATGGGAAATAAAACGATACTTTGTAACGAACGAACATACTACTACTCACGCTATAATAATACTGAACTATTAACTGTGAACTCGCTCAACTAGTTGTTGACTCTCTCTTGCATGCCTTGCAGGACCTTAGGTACATATGGAGCTTGCACAGGGAGGAGCAGGTCGTTGTGGGACATGGATCGATGATGCCATGTTATCTATCTAAACATTTGAATTTACTATTTACATTGGGTTTACATACTTATGCTTCCGCTACATACTTGTTGACGTTTGGTTTTGAAAACACCTTTCGTATTGATGAATGATTTTACTACTTACTTATATGTTCAATATGATTCGTGGCTTGATCCTGGTCAGTCACGCCTCCAAGCGGTGATACTCCGCGAGTGGATTTTGGGGGTGTGACAGATTGGTATCAGAGCCATTGGTTATAGAGAACTTGGTTTTAATAAAGGGAAAACGATTTTGTTAAAACCAGACTATAACCAGAACAGTGCTCTCAACGATCCACAACGACGCTTCGCTCCACGTGCAAGGCTCAACACCATAGGTATTACTATTCATGTTACATTACCTACATGCTAGAACTACATAGAACTTTGCTCGTGGTATGCCTAGAGTACAGAACTCATTATATGCTATTACTAGAGAACACTTGTGTGCTTACTCTCTTCTGTCATCGCACTATTCGCGAACATATCTCACTTACGTTATCTTTACTATGAAGATCATGTCTGCACGTATCAACATGACCCAGGACCAGTTGATGGCCCTCATTAACGAACGAGTTACTGCGGCAGTTGCAGCCGCACAAGCAGGATGTATACCCTGCAGTTACAACTCACACTAGGATCCTTAGATCCTACATTCCTAAATCAACTCTCGTGTTTAAACTTGTCCTAATTCTTATACACAACAGGTCAAGCACCTGTTTGCACTTTCAAGACTTTCATGGACTGTCGTCCAACCACTTTCAGCGGCACTGAAGGAGCCGTAGGTCTCCTGCACTGGTTTGAAAAGATAGAGTCTGTGTTTGAGATGTGTGAATGCCCTGAGGCACGCAGGGTGAAATATGCTACTGGTACCCTCGAGGGTTTAGCCCTCACATGGTGGAAAGCTCAGGTCCAAATACTGGGGTTGGTTGCTGCTAACGCCACCCCATGGAACAATTTCAAAGAGATGATCAAGGAAGAATACTGCAGTCGAGATGATATTCATAAGCTGGAAGTCGAGTTTTTCAACCTCAAGATGATGGGGTCTGAGATTGAAGCGTATACCAAAAGATCGAATGAGCTTGCGTTACTGTGTCCTACTTTGGTGGACAAACGTATCGAACTATATCTTAAGGGTCTGGTGCCAGAGATCCAAAGTCATGTGACTTCAGCAAATCATGCCACTTACCAGCAGGTTGTTCAATTGGCTCACCGTCTCACTGATCAGGCGGTGGAGCAAAACAGGTTGCCTAAACGCATCAGCGCTACTGCTACCGCTACCACTTCGGTTACTCCTACTACTCCCAGCGACAATAAGAGGAAATGGGAGGGGGATTCTAGCAAAGGTTCAGCTACTGTTCAGTCTCAAGCTCAGCAACGTAAGACAAATGACTACCAGAGTCCGAATCAGCAATCATCAGGTAGTCAAGGGCAGAGTGGCTATCGGGGAATTCACCCATGGTGTAGAAGGTGCAACAAACACCACAGCGGAAGATGTCGCAGGGAACAGTGTCAAAGATGTTTTAAGGCGGGTCACGAGGCTAAAGATTGCAGGAGTTCACGACCTGCGAATCAGAACCAGCACCAACAACCACCTGCTCCACGAAACCAGCCTCAGCAGCAGCAGCATGGAAACAGGGGATGCTACCAGTGTGGGGCTGAAGGTCATTACAAGCGGGATTGCCCTCAGTTAAACCAGAACCAGAACAATAACAACAACAACAATCAGGGTAACGGGAACAACAACAACGGTGGGAACAACAACAACAATGGTGCTAGAGGCCGTATGTTTGTGATCGGGCAGGGTGATGCAAGGAATGATCCCAACGTAGTTATGGGTAAGTTTCTTCTAGACGACTTTTATGTTACTGTACTATTTGATTCTGGTGCGGATACAAGTTACATGTCTTTAAAAGCTAGTGAAATGTTAAAACGTGCACCAACTCTCCTAAACACCAAGCATGTCGTAGAGTTAGCTAACTGTAAAAGTTTAGAAGCCACACACATAGTTAAAGGGTGTAATCTTATTCTCGCTGGTCAGACTTTCTCCATCGATCTCATCCCTATAACCCTGGGTAGCTTTGACGTCGTCATTGGCATGGATTGGTTATCTCAACAACAAGCGGAGATCTTATGCAAAGAAAAGGTTATTCGCATTCCTCGTTCTGGCAAAGAACCTCTCGAAGTTCAAGGCGACAAGAGTGGTGTCGTGAGTGGTATTATCTCCTTTTTGAAGGCTCAGAAGTGTTTGCGCAAGGGGCACACTGCTATATTGGCACTTGTTACAGATACCTCGAAGAAAGAGAAAAAGATGGAAGATATTCCTGTAGTACGTGACTTTCCTCAAGTGTTCCCTGAGGAATTACCTGGGTTACCGCCTCATCGTCAAGTCGAATTCCAGATCGAGCTCGCTCCAGGAGCAGCACCCATAGCTCGAGCACCTTATCGTCTAGCTCCAACTGAATTGGAAGAACTGTCAAAGCAGCTACAAGAACTCTTGGAAAAGGGTTTTATACGTCCTAGCTCTTCGCCTTGGGGAGCTCCAGTGTTATTCGTGAAGAAGAAAGACGGAACGTTCAGGATGTGTATAGACTACCGCGAACTCAACAAGGTGACGATCAAGAATCGTTATCCTCTTCCGCGCATAGATGATTTATTCGACCAGCTGCAAGGGTCAAGCTACTACTCCAAAATAGACTTAAGGTCAGGATATCACCAGCTGAGGGTCCGGGATGAGGACGTCTCTAAAACAGCATTTAGAACTCGCTACGGCCACTACGAGTTTATGGTCATGCCATTCGGGCTAACGAACGCGCCTGCCGTATTTATGGATCTTATGAACAGGGTGTGCAAACCCTATCTCGACAAGTTTGTTATTGTTTTCATCGACGACATCCTGATTTATTCGAAAAGTCAGGAGGAACACGAGCAGCACTTACGACTTATACTGGAACTTCTACGAACGGAACAGCTATACGCTAAGTTTTCCAAATGTGACTTCTGGCTTCGTGAAGTCCACTTCTTAGGCCACGTGGTAAACAAAGATGGGATCCATGTCGATCCATCCAAGGTAGATTCGATCAAGAATTGGCCTGCGCCTCGTACACCAACGGAAATACGTCAATTCTTAGGGTTGGCAGGTTACTACAGAAGGTTCATCAAAGACTTCTCAAAGATTGCTCAGCCGCTTACACTACTGACACAGAAAGGTGTTGTTTACCGTTGGAGTAATGCACAGGAGACAGCATTCCAACACTTAAAGGATAGACTCTGTAGCGCACCTATCCTCTCACTGCCTGAAGGCACGGACGATTTCGTAGTCTACTGCGACGCATCTATCCAAGGTCTTGGATGTGTATTGATGCAGAGGGATAAAGTTATTGCTTATGCTTCGCGCCAACTTAAGATTCACGAACGGAATTATACGACACACGACCTAGAGCTGGGAGCGGTTGTTTTTGCACTCAAGATATGGCGACACTATTTGTATGGTACCAAGTGCGCAATCTACACTGATCACAGAAGCCTCGAACATATCTTCAAACAGAAAGAGCTGAATATGCGACAGCGACGATGGGTTGAACTGTTAAATGACTACGAATGCTCAATCAGGTATCACCCAGGCAAAGCCAACGTTGTGGCTGACGCCCTCAGTCGAAAGGACACCGCGCCTAAGCGCGTGCGAGCTTTACAACTCACTATACAGTCTAGTCTTCCTTCTCAGATACGAGATGCTCAGGTAGAAGCATTGAAACCAGAAAATGTCAGGACTGAAGCCCTACGTGGCTCAAGACAACGTTTAGAACAGAAGGAAGATGGTGCTTACTACGTTACAGGACGCATTTGGGTTCCACTTTATGGCAACTTACGTGAGCTAGTGATGGATGAAGCTCATAAGTCTCGCTACTCGGTACATCCAGGTGCGGATAAAATGTACCACGACATCAAAACTACATATTGGTGGCCTAGCATGAAGGCCCACATAGCCACATACGTTAGTAAATGCTTGACTTGTGCGAGAGTCAAGGCAGAATATCAGAAACCGTCAGGACCACTCCAACAACCTGAGATACCACAATGGAAATGGGAGCAAATTTTCATGGACTTTGTTACTGGCTTACCTAGATCTCAGCGCGGAAATGATACTATTTGGGTGATCGTGGATCAACTCGCAAAGTCTGCTCACTTCCTGGCCATTAAAGAAACAGACAAGTTCTCTACCTTAGCAGACATCTACTTAAAAGAAGTGGTCTCAAGGCACGGGGTGCCCACCTCCATCATCTCTGATCGTGACGCACGTTTTACTTCAGAACTGTGGCAAGCAATGCATAAATCTTTTGGCTCTCGTTTAGACATGAGCACAGCTTATCACCCTCAGACAGATGGGCAGTCTGAGCGCACTATTCAAACTCTAGAAGACATGCTTCGGGCGTGCGTAATAGATTTTGGCAATGGTTGGGAAAAACATCTGCCACTTGTGGAATTTTCGTATAACAACAGCTACCACACCAGCATTAAAGCTGCACCATTCGAGGCATTGTACGGGCGTAAGTGCCGGTCACCTCTCTGTTGGGCAGAGGTGGGGGAAAGTCAAATCACAGGTCCAGAAATGGTAGTTGATACTACTAAAAAGATTGCACAAATACGACAACGCATGGCGGCAGCTCGTGACCGTCAGAAAGTATACGCTGATAAAGACAGGAAACTACTCGAATTCCAGGTTGGGGATCGAGCGCTACTTAAAGTTTCACCCTGGAAGGGTGTGGTTCGTTTTGGCAAACGCGGCAAACTAAATCCACGATATGTTGGACCTTTCGAAGTTACAGAGAAAATAGGTAAAGTGGCCTACAGACTGAACTTACCACCTGAACTCAGTGCAGTTCATAATGTTTTTCACGTGTCGAATCTGAAGAAGTGTACGTCAGATGAGACCCACATAGTTCCCTTAAAGGAACTCACTATCGACGAGCGGTTGCACTTCGTCGAGGAACCTGTTGAAATCACGGACCGGGATGTGAAGGTCCTCAAGAACACGAGAGTCCCTCTTGTACGAGTTCGTTGGAACTCCCGCCGCGGCCCAGAGTTCACCTGGGAGCGTGAAGATCAAATGGAACTCAAATATCCCCAGTTATTCGGAAACCAAGCAACTACTACTGAGGCTGAAGCTACCAATGCAGAATTTCGGGACGAAATTCCAAATCAACGGGGGGATAATGTGACACCCCAAGAAAACCAGTAATCTTCGCAAACCTGCTCGGGGAGCCGCGATACGATACAGGTAAACAACGTCACACCACTAGCTTCCTCAGTAACTGCATGCTAAATTTCGGGACGAAATTTCTTTCAAGTTGGGGATAATGTGACAACTCGAATTTCCGACATTCTCTATTCGCATTTAATGCACGTTGACTTTGACTGTTTAGTTGTTGACCTGTTTGACTTCGTAACTGTACACTTTGTGTTATGATAAAATGTAGTGTACTTGCATGGTTATGTGTAATATGATAGCTTGCATACTGTTTGAAAAACTTAGACTTGTAAACCATAAAACAACTCGACGAAACAAGTGAGATTCGCCAAGTTTGACCTCGACGAAACAGGTCAGTTTCGTCAACAATCTTCTCGACGAAACAGGCTGTTTCGCCGAGCCCAGTTTCGCCAAAAGCCCAGTACGGCCCAGAATGTTATTTCGCGAATATTTACGTGAAACGGGTTCAGTTTTACATCCTAAGCAATCAGAAAAACCCTAGAACACTCTCCCTTCTGTGCGACGGCCACAACCATCATTCACCATCATACCTAGCTCTCGAATCCTTGTTCATTCATCTCGAATCGGTCAGTGTGTGTTTGTTAATCGATTCTATGTTTCTGTATTATATAGATTCTTGCTGGTGCATATGATTGATGTGTGTTGATATGTTTAGAATTATACACATCTTTTATATCAGATAACCCCTGTTTCAGATAGATTGTGCGCGTTTATCCGTTGTTTTCGATACTGATTTGATAAATTATGAATCTGCAGGAATTGGTGAATTATCTGTAGATTATGTGAGAAAACAGTACAAGATCGAAGAAGGAATCGATGCCTAGGGAAACGTGCCAAAGAAAAGCAATAATTTGACAAAATTCATCAGTAGCGCACCGCTACTTTGAAAGTAGTAACGGTCCGCTAGCCCGTGTTACGACAAAAGAAAAGTTAGGTCAGATTAGAGGTAGCGCACCGCTACCACCAAACAAGTAACGGTGCGCTATACCTTTAATGTCAGTGGGCGAGTTAGGTCATAAAAGTGGTAGCGCACCACTACATTCAAACAAGTAACGGTGCGCTACTGGTAAACAGGAGCCCAAAATTTTACCTATAAATACCCATGCACTCTAACTTGTAAATCACACCTCAAAGCTCAAAAACAAGAGCAAAATACCAGAAAATCCCTGGTCTTGTGAAGCTATAAGTGCCGGTGAAGAATCTCGGAGCTCTCGGGAGTTTAGAAGCATTCTGTTGAAGTTTCGAGTGATCCGAGTTCTATAACCTTTCGTTTGTAAGTTCAATTTGTCTAGTAATAATGTTTGTATGTATTTCCAAACTTTGTGTATTTGTGTTTATAAACAATATGTGTAGCTAAACGTTGAAACTATCTAGGTTATGATGAATATTTGTTAATGTGTGATTTTTACCGGGTATTGTGTGATTGTTGTTGTTCTTGTTAAGTAAATAATCTAAGTTGCATGTTTTGGTGTTTATGAATGTTTTTAACTTGATTTTTACTTTGATCATTCTTTTCACATTAATTCTAGTGAAAGTAATTTCATCAAATGAATTATGTTGATATTCAAAATCCTAAATGGGTTGGGTAATCATGTGGGGATATTGTAAAATAAAACCATAGAAATAATGATCAAATTACTCCAGTTTTAATGTTCAACTATTTTTAACGCCGTAAGGTATAAAAATATTAATAGATCAAATATAGTGTATTGCTAAAATTGAGTTTTGTAAGAAATCATTTTAGTTAAATTGTCACTAATTTATCTATTAAACCAAACCAAGTTTTCTTAAATTGTTTAGACTTATAACTGTTAAGAAGTAAGTTTTCAAATATTTATCAAGAACACTAGACGACTGTAAAGTAATCTAGCAAATCGGTAATAAAAATAAACCTTCAAAGTCACATAGTTGTATTCCCGAGAATGATTAGGAATCCTAAGTCGTCTTTAAAGGTTTAATATCTAAAGATCCCGATTTCAAATCACACAATTACCCGGTAGAAAGCATGTTATTAACAAGTAGGATTCTAACCTGGATAGTACTTTGTCATTATTGTTAAATCTTTGTTATAAACTGTTGTTTGTAGTTAATCTTTAATTAGCTTTTAATTAATTTACTTTTCAAGCAAAACCCCCCTTTAAATAAAAAAAATACAAAAACAATCATTAGTGTATAAAACTTAGTATAAACAAAATAATTAACATAGTTCAAATCTGTTTTCCCTTGGGTTCGATATCCGGACTTAATTCTCACTATACTACACTGATCGGTACACTGCCGGTTGTGTGGTTTAGTTTTAAGATCGAGTCTAAGTATAAATTTAAAGCTTAGAGTGTCTAGTTTAAGTTGTTTATAAAAAGTTTGTCTTTTTATTAAATTTGTAAAAATGTGTTTTTCGTGTCGGACATGTAGTAACTGGAAGGGTTAAGTGCCGTTAAATTGGGAACTCCTGTCTAGGCTTGGCATTCGTATAAATCCAATTAAAAGGACCCGTTGCCTACCTGGGGACAATCCCAATGAGAGTACCGATACCTATTAGGCCAAAGCATGTCCAAAAGTTCAGTTTTTGAGTCAGTCTTTATTTAACTATTTTTAGTAGTTTTTATTAAACCGCTTTCTGCACATCAAAGTTTTTGGCGCCGTTGCCGGGGATCTAATTTTTTTTGTAATTACGTTAATTGTCTTGTATATATTATTTTGTAGTTTAAAATTCATTAGTGTAATTTTTTTTTTATTTTTTTTTAAGTTAATTCTTAGTTAAATTGTGTTTAATTGTTTATATTAAAATTCCATAGTTTAAATTTCCTTAGTTTATGCGACATACACGTTCACAAGGACCACCTGAGTTTGAACCACACGACGATCCTGAACTCTTATTCTTTCATCGTACAAACAATCAGGAAGGAGAATCAAGTAACACAAGTGAATTCCAAATTTTTGAAAATCCTTATTTTGAATCCGAAACAACAACAGAAACCGATTCCTCCGAAATTTCACGTTCTTCGAGTCCAGAAATAAAAACTCAAATGGCTAATCGTACTGTTTACCAACAAGCCACAACCGGTTTCACCGGTGAAGCTTCACCCATTACACTTCCACAAATTCCCAATGATAAATCTTGGCAAATTCCATCCTACATCATGACTGCTATTTCTAACTCTTGCCAATTCCATGGCCGAGACGATGAAGATGCACCCGCTCACATTAACCGTATCACACGTCTTTGTACCACTTATTCTATCGAAGGTGTAAACCTTGATGCCCGTTACCTTCAAGTCTTTCCATTTTCCCTCGCTGGACGCGCAGCCATTTGGTTTGATTCACAGCCAGCAGGAACTTTCACCACCTGGACAGGTCTTAGAGATGCCTTCTTAGCAAAGTACTACCCACCAGCCAAAGCATCTCGACTTCGCGATCAGATTCATTCATTCCGGATGGAACCTGATGAACCTTATCATCTTGCCTGGGAAAGATTTCAAAATTTACTTGCTAAATGTTCACAGCACGGATTGTCAGAGTGGGCACTTGTAGAGAAATTCTACAATGGTCTCACCCCAGAAATCAAATCCCGTTTTGACACTTCGGCTGGAGGACAACTTATGGGAAAGAAGACAGTTGCTGACTGTAACGATCTTTTTGAAAGTTTTGCTCATTCTGATATGGATTATAGCGCTGCCAGCAGGAAATCAATTCCTGTGACTACCACCTCTTCGACCACTAGAGGGGTAAACCAAGTTGGCTTGGATCCTTCGGTAGCTGCTGTTCTAGATCGGATGGAGAAAACTTTCACAAAAGAGCTCAATGAGATCAAGAAAAAGGTCGATAGATGTGAAGTATGCAGAGGAGAGCATGATACTGGAGATTGTCCAACACTTACCCTGGAACAAGTTGAATTCATAGCAGGTCAAAACCGAGTTCCCAATAACCCATTCAACACCAACACATTTAATAACAACTCTAATTGGCGTAGTAATTACCGTTCGTCTGGAAATCCGCCTGGATATTCGTCCAATCAGTACCAAATGAGAGGGCCAGGTTTCTATTCTAATAGTAATTCAGGTCAAGGGAATCAATTCGGTAATTCAAATCAAGGAGGTCAATTTGGAAGCTCAAGTTCGGGAAATCAATTTGCAACAGGAAGTTCATCTCAGGGAAATCAAGAAAGCAAAGGTCCAGAATCAAATCTAGGAAGAATTGAGGAGATGTTTGCTCAATTAATGGCGAAAGATCAGGTTACTCAGAAAACTCTAAACGAATTCACTAACTTCGCTAGAAATCAAGACCAAATTAACAAAAACCAAGAACTTCATAATAAAAACCAACAATCTTCACTCTTAGATTTTCAGAGACAATTAGGTGATATAAATAAACAATTACATCAGAAACCTCCTGGTCAGTTCTCGGGAAACACCTACCAGAATCCAGCTAATCAAACAGCTAAATCTATTACTACTCGTAGTGGCAGGATTCTACCAGAGGTTGCTCGAGAGAAACCAGAGGAGGAGAATGAAGACGAGGTAGATGAAGAGATCGAAATGGAAACTCCCGGTAAGGTGCAAGAGAGGCTAGATCCAGCAAGTACCGCACAAACCGGAGAGCCTCAAGCTGAAAAGAAGACAGAAAAACCAATAGGAGTTAAGCCATCCCCTTTGGTTGATCATTCGAATGTACCATATCCTGCTCGCCTTAAGCAACAGCAATATGCTAAGGAATATGGTCAATTTCTAGAAATCTTTAAGCAATTAAAGATAAATCTTCCGTTCATCGAAGCACTTAAAACCATGCCTAAATATGCCAAATTTCTCAAGGACCTTCTTAAAAGAAAAGACAGGTTAGGTGAACTTTCAAACATTCCATTAACTGAAGGTTGTTCTGCGGTAGTTTTGAATAAGCTACCTGAGAAATTAACCGATCCAGGCACATTCACCATCCCGTGTTTCTTTGGAGGTACCATTGCTCCAGCTCATGCGTTGGCTGATTTAGGTGCAAGCATTAATTTGATGCCATTTTCACTCTACGAAAGGCTAGGTTTGGGAGAGCTTACACCCACACGCATGTCATTGTCATTGGCTGATCGTTCGATAAAGTACCCTCGGGGGATTGTAGAAAACCTGTTAGTCAAAGTTGATAAATTCGTATTCCCCGTTGATTTTGTTGTCCTTGATATGGAGGCTGATGAAAAAGTTCCAATCATTCTAGGCCGTCCATTCCTTCGAACCGCCAAGGCAGTCATTGATGTCTTTGATGGTAAAATCTCACTTCGTGCAGGTGACGAGATTGTCACATTCGAGGTAGAAAGAGCCATGCAACATCCCAGAGATATTGATAATGATGATCCTTGTCATTCCGTTTATTTTCTAGATTCCTTCGTTTCGTGCATTGATCATTGTTTTAACTACATCAGTGGAGCCGATCTAGTTGAAGACGAGAATGAAGAAGAGGATGAGATCGAAATTGAAGAAGATGATCCGGAGCCGATTCCGGAATCATTGGAGCTTAATGAAATCAAGGAGGAGAATGAGAGCAAACCTATAGAGTCACCTCTAGAGCTTAAAGTCCTTCCTTCCCACTTAGAGTATGTTTTCTTAGGAGAAGAGTCAAGTTTGCCTGTCATCATATCATCTAAGTTGACGGAGGAGGAGAAAAGAAAGTTGATTGAGGTTCTACAAGAGCACAAAGATGCCATAGCATGGAAGCTATCTGATATCAAGGGGATTAGTCCCACTTTCTGCACACACAAGATTCTCATGGAGGATGAATTCAAACCAGTAGTGCAACCTCAAAGACGTTTAAATCCTAACATGAAAGAGGTAGTTAGGAAAGAAGTAATCAAACTGATGGAGGCTGGGCTAATTTATCCTATTTCTGATTCCGAGTGGGTTAGTCCAACCCAAGTCGTTCCTAAGAAAGGAGGAATGACCGTTGTCATGAATGAGAAAAATGAGCTTATACCTTCACGTACAGTCACCAGTTGGCGAGTGTGTATTGATTACCGCAAGCTTAACGATGCCACTCGAAAAGACCACTTTCCACTCCCGTTCATTGATCAAATGCTCGAACGTCTTGCGGGTCAGCAATTCTATTGTTTTCTCGATGGTTTTTCTGGATATTTTCAAATTCCAATCGCACCGGAAGACCAAGAGAAAACCACTTTCACTTGTCCATACGGCACATATGCGTATCGACGCATGCCTTTCGGATTATGCAATGCACCGGCGACTTTTCAACGATGTATGGTTGCCATCTTTCAAGGCATGGTTGAGAGGTCCATGGAGGTGTTTATGGACGATTTTTCTGTGTATGGAGACTCTTTTGAGCAGTGTTTAGTAAATCTTGAGGAAATGATGAAGAGATGTATTGAAACAAAGCTGATGCTGAATTGGGAAAAGTGTCACTTCATGGTGACAGAAGGAATTGTGTTAGGACACAAAATTTCACGAGCCGGTATAGAGGTTGATAGAGCAAAGATTGATACCATCAGTAGGTTACCCCCACCAACAAATGTTAAGTCTGTTCGCAGTTTCCTAGGTCATGCAGGTTTTTACAGACGTTTCATCAAAGATTTCTCTAAAATCACGCGTCCCATAACACGACTCCTTGAAAAAGACGTATCCTTTGTCTTTAACGAGGAATGCTTGAAAGCCTTCGACTTTCTGAAAGAGAAACTTGTAAGTGCACCGATTCTTATTTCACCCGATTGGAGCTTACCCTTTGAGCTCATGTGTGATGCTAGTGACTATGCTGTAGGAGCAGTTTTGGGTCAAAGAATTGAAAAGCACTTTCATCCGATTTATTACGCGAGTAAAACTCTTAATGATGCACAAGAGAATTATACCACCACTGAGAAAGAGCTTCTCGCTGTAGTATTCGCGTTCGACAAGTTTCGTTCATATCTTGTTTTATCCAAAACCATCGTTTTCACTGACCATGCAGCATTGCGTTATCTCTTTAAAAAGAAAGACGCAAAACCCCGTCTTATACGGTGGATTCTACTCCTTTCTGAGTTCGACATAGAAATCAGAGACAAGAAAGGAGCAGAAAACACAGCTGCAGATCATTTATCACGGTTAGAGGATCCTGAGAGAGAAGAGATTCGAGAAGAAGCAATAGGTGATAAATTCCCTCACGAGCACATAGATTTCATTTCAGCTGAGAAGGAGGGTATGCCATGGTTCACAGACTTGGCAAATTACCTAGCAAGAGGGGTGGTGTTGAAAGGTATGACCACCCAACAGAAGAAAAGGTTCTTTCGGGAAGCAAAGAGGTATATTTGGGATGACCCCTATCTTTTCAAGATAGGGGGAGACAGGATTCTGAGAAGATGTGTGAGTAAAGAGGAGGGTTTAGAGATTCTAAGGCATGTGCATGAAGGATTGACAGGAGGCCACCATGGTCCACACGCTACCGCACAAAAAGTTTTCGATTGTGGTTTTTATTGGCCTTCAGTAGTTAAGGATGCAATTGAGTTTGTTAAGACCTGTGATCGTTGCCAACGTACTGGCAATATCTCATCTAAGGATGAGATGCCCCAAAACCCAATTCAAATTGTCGAAATCTTCGATGTTTGGGGTATCGATTTCATGGGACCATTTCCCTCTTCGAGAGGAAATAGATACATACTTGTGGCGATAGACTACGTTTCAAAGTGGGTAGAGGCACAAGCTCTTCCTACAAATGATGCCCGAGTAGTGATCAAATTCCTCAAGAAACTTTTCACTCGATTCGGTACTCCTCGTGCTCTCATAAGTGACCGTGGCACGCATTTCTGTAATGCCATCATGGAGAAGACATTAGCTCGCTATGGTGTCACTCATCGTTTCTCCACTGCCTACCATCCTCAAACTAGTGGGCAAGTCGAGAATGCAAATCGTGGAGTCAAACGAATTCTGGAGAAAACAGTAGGGAAAAACAGGAAAGACTGGTCAGACAAGCTTGATGATGCATTGTGGGCATTTCGAACAGCCTACAAAACACCCCTAGGTACTACACCGTTCATGATTGTCTATGGCAAGGCTTGCCATCTACCCGTTGAGTTAGAGCACCGAGCACTTTGGGCTCTCAAAACTGTTAATCTCAACTTAACGGAGGCCGCCAAGAGACGATACTTCCAAATTCATGAATTGGAAGCCCTGAGAGACGCCGCGTATGAGAGATCTTGGAATATCAAGGAAAAGACAAAGGAGTTACATGACAGGAAGTTAAAGGGGTTGAAAGAATTTAAAACAGGTGATAAAGTGCTTTTATACAACTCACGTTTAAAACTGTTTGCAGGAAAGCTGAAATCAAAGTAGACAGGACCATATGTAGTGAAAGAAGTTTTCCCATACGGGACAGTTGAGTTACAGAACAAAGAAAATGGAAGCACTTGGAAGGTGAATGGACACAGGTTGAAACATTATCTGGGAGGGCCAATTAACACTATCGAGGCGGAGGTAACTCGTCTCGATGTCACACCAATCACCAACGGTTAGAATCTTGAGTGAAAACTCAAGATTAGGGTAGATAGATAGTTAATGTGTGTTTAATTTATTGTACAGGAGTCTAATTTAGTGTTTGAGTCATTTATATTTAATATTACTTGGATTTTCTGTTTGTTTTTGTATATGCAGGTTTGAGTTGTACCACCCGTACTCAATCTCCATTCGGGTGATTTCAGGACTGCTGACAAAATTCAACAAAATTTCCAAGTGTGTGATTTAGATTTAATATGCATCCTTTCGATTTTAATTTGCTTTGTTGCTTAGAATTAGCAGAACCAAGGCTACCTACAGAAATTAAGGAGAAAATCTTTCTCCTAACTGCTGAGGTACGGAAGGAATGGAGACGTCAAGAGCAGATAACACCATTTTGTGGCACATCCTGAAGTGCAATAAAGCGTAGAGCAAAACGCTACGATAGATGCAAAGGATGTGGGAATTGGACACATACCGGAAAATGTAAACAAAGTCAGACTGAATCTCAAAGTGAGTACGTTCAATTAATGAGGGTGGGTGCGATTAGGCTGGATGCCGAGCGCTCCACTAGGGTTGGAAGTCACGTACATTACAGGATTAAGGATGACATTGTGCACATTATCGATAAAACTGGTCTTGACAAGAAAACATTACGGAAATCCCTTGGTTTGTAAGTAATTTTAGAATTTGTTGTAAATAAAATCTGTTTTAAAAAAAAAAAAATTAATATTAAGGGGTAGCGCACCGCTACGTTACAAGTGTAACGGTGCGCTACGACGTGTAGCGGACAAAAATAAAAAACCCCAAACGGGGTGTCTTCTTCCCCAAACAAACACAACCATCTCCATTACCACCGATCGCCACCCCCATCACCTCCGCAACCACCACGAGACCCACCACCGTAATCACCACCATCTTCATCACCGGTTACCACTTCACCCTTCACCTTCACCGCACCGACCGGACACCGCAACCGCCTCCGCCTCCATTTCCGTCATTACCATCGCGATAACCACCACCTGTCGCCGCCACTTGCAGCGATAACCATCATCATTATCTTCCGATCATCACCTCGGACCTACATTCTTCACAGGTAATATTTATCACAATTTTGGTTCCGAGTCGGGTTAGGGTTCGGTTCGGGTTGGGTTGTCTGATTCGAGCTGGGTCAAGATCATCGGTTTAGTTGTTGTTGGGTATGTCGGGCCTGTTTTCGGGTTGGCTTATTATCGGTTCGGACCAGTTTGGTTTGGGTTTGATTAAGTTGATTGTTCGAGTCGGGTGATTTCGGGTAACTTGTTTCAGATTTGGTTCGGGTGGTTCAGCTTCAGTTTCGGGTTTGTCAGTCCGGGTTAGTCCGGGTGGGTTGCGTTTGTTGATTGGATTTGACGGGTCTAGTATCTTTGTTAGTTTGAGTTTAGATTGTTTATACTTAATTATGTTGTTGTCGTAAATATTGTCGTTTTTAGTTAGATATATTTCTAGTTAAAAGATTGTTTATATAGTTTAGCTTTATTTAAAATGTCGTTTGTAGTTAGTAGTTTAAAATTTTTAAGAGTCGTTTGTGTTAGTAATTATACTTGTAAATAATTTAATGTCGTTTAGTAAGTTTAGTTGTAATATTGATTTTGTCGGTTAATTTAACATCGTTTCATAGTTTAGTTAAAATTGTTGCTTAACATATAGTCGCTAGTTTTAAATATTTAGTTGTAAATTAAATATAGCGTAGTTAAATTTCGGACGCATGCACGCTTGATTTGATTTGAATATATATACTTGCGTTTTTATTTACAGGATTCGCCGCCTCGTTTGTATTTAATCTAAATGCAAGCGAGGATTGGTGGTTTTCTTATAAATACGCCGGGGTGCTGCCAAAATTTCTAATTTTTGTAAATTATTAGTATTTTATTTAATAATTTGCGACCGCGAATGAAATGCTATACGGTCGCAACATCCTTCCCTAACACATCAAAAACACGTTTTTAAATTATTGTATAGATTTAATTATTAAATATCATTTAATAATAAAATATTGCAAAACGTGTTAGGGAACGATAAGTTGTACTATTTCTGCAATGCTAACTGATAAACTTGTTAGTCCCGAAAAACCCGAGATATCACTCGACGGTTCAATCGAACGCGGAATATAAGATCGAACCGAATGAACAAAAAGAAAATATTTCATTACAAAACTTAGTGTCGCTGCTTAGATCGCACACAGTCTCGAAGACTGTCTGGTACGATCTCCGAGAACCTTGCACACAATCCCTAGGATTGTCTGGTACAAGGCTCTCTAATCGGGGCTACATGATTACCAGAATAGGAGAGCTCTTTTTTGACAAACATACAACCCCCGACACTGTGCAAAACTTCTTCTTCTTCGAGTGATATCAAAACCGAGCCTTTGAAAGACTTCAATGGCTCTGATACCACTTGTTAGTCCCGTGAAACGGATCTTTCAATGATATCAAACTACACCAAGTTTGTGCGGAATCCAAACTTGATGTGATTCAAGAAAAACCGAAAAGCAATTGAAAAACGAAGAACACAATACCGAATTACTTTGAAACTTGCACACGATTCTATTACTATCAACTAGCAAAACCGTCTGGTACAAGTTCCTACACCACCAAAATCGCCTCCCTCTGTAACTCTAGAATTTCTGTAACTGAGGCTCTAAGAAGTTCAAACCCTAAAACAAGTTGAAAACTTGTTTATATACTTACTAAAGCCCACTTCCCTACATGGGCTCCCCTTGGGCCTGCTTGGCCCACATGGCCTAAAGCTTGGCCCAAGTGACCTATAAAGGTCCACAACCTAATATAAACTAACTCGGTAAGGCCCAGTTCGTAACCATAACCCGTTGTGTTAATTTGATGCGTCAGTCTCACACTTTAAGGCCTAACAAAACTTTTGAATTGCAGATATGTCAGGAGCAGGTCCGTCTCGCACACTAAAGCGCAGACGAGGCGCTGTACAGCAGCAGGAGGAGGAACCTCCGGTTGTACAGGAGCAGCCTCTTGTTATAGAGGAGCAGGAGGCTCCACAGGGTGAGATCCCGGTACAGGAGGAGCAGCAGCAGCCAGTACAGGGTAGGACGATACAGTATGATTCCGATGCTGTCCTACCCGATCTACAGGAGCCAGTACCATCACCATTACCAGCTATATCAGAGAGTACACTCCTAGATTTTCGTACCGGATCATATGAGAGACGTGTTATGGAGCGTCTCATTACTCGACGTCCTCATGTGGCGAGGACGATCGATTGGGGTCTGATGGGCACTATGGGCGCCCGGGACAGTTTAGAGGAGTTGCTCACTCCTCGTTGGAGGATGCTGCTGGACGAGAGGCGCGAGTCTTTCTCAGAGCTCACTATTGAGTTCTTATCTACTTTTTCACTCGAGTCAGCGCGACTATCGTCCCCAGCAGCTGTTAGCTTCGCGCTAGGACGGCAGACACATACGATGTCTATTGCCCAGTTTGCCGTCCACATTGGTTTATATACTCTGGAGGAGACCACTCAGCCGGTCTTCACGGACAGTCTGATCGGATGGTCAGACACCCCATTACCACGCTGTGTCACATTGACACAGTTGATAGAGTTTTGGTCCACCATCGCTGATGGTGAGTATCGATCTACGATCCCTGCCTCACATATCCGAGATCCTATTCATCGAGTCATTCATAGGGCCCTCGCCTGCACCGTCTTTTCTCGATACATGAGTATCGAGAAAGTGACGCATTGGGAGTTATTTTGTCTATACTGTATAGTGCAGCGCCAGGAGCCCAACCTTGCTATGGTCCTACTCTGCTCACTCCAGAGAGAGCATGGACGGGGGACTGGATCGAGGATCTGTATGGGCAGTTACATCACCGCCCTAGCTGAGAGTCTCAGGGTGTTTGATCACTTCCCGAGGGCATATCTACATAGACAGGGTAGGGGCACCCACATTTCGAGTAGGGATATGGCACAGATGCCAGAGCTGATTGAGCCGGGTGAGCCACCACGTTTCAGACCACCACGCCCTATTCCAGAGGGGGGCCCTGCAGGAGCTCGACATCAGGTGCCTGAGCGAGAGAGGGCTAGACAGCCCAGAGCTAGAGCCACTGTCACAGATCGCGTACATGTTTTAGAGCAGGGGCAGGATGAGCTTAGGCAGGGACTGGCTCAGCTTAGACAGGGGCAGCAGGAGATTAGGGAGACACAGCTTACGATGGCACAGTCTATTTCAGATGTCAGGGGGATGCTTCAGATCATCATGGATCGCCTTCACACTACCCCTTCACATGATCAGCCAGCGCCACCATAGTCTATTTGTATTTCCCCTGTATCTGACAGTACTTCATATGTTTGTATATATTTACATTTTGTTTGGTGTGTTTTAAATTATGTGTGTTATGTTATTTCTTTTTGATGCGTTACTTATTATTTTGCAAGTGTCGTATACAGGAATTGAGCCATACGATGTTATCACGACAAGGCAATACACGCAACACATCAGGGAAGTAACATTTTTAATTTCTGCAAGTGTGTTTAATTACATTTCTCATTTTCACACATTGAGGACAATGTGTCTTTCAAGTGTGGGGATGAGGAAATATTATGTAAAAAAAAAAAAAAACTTGTCCCGATCCTTTAGACACATTGAAAGCATTGAAAAGCTTGAAAGCATTGAGAAACTTGAAAAAAAAAATAAAAAAAAATAATAATTAAAATTTCAAAAACGTCTGTTTATAACAATTTAGATATGTAATATACAAAATTTGAAAATACACGTTTCTTTAAGTTGCGGAATAGTAGGTTTTTAAATCAAGTTTTTGTGAAATTTTTTATGAGATACTTAGGATAATTTTTCTAACTTTAGAGTAAATTAACTATGCAATAACAACCTTTAACCATTACTTTACCACATGACAGTAAGATTTGAGCCTATAAGTGTTTCTTACGAAAAACACTACTTTCGTTTCATGTGTGTATACCGACGTGTTGCATTACTTTGGAACTTGTACGTTTTGATACATTTCAAGACCTTGGTTTAGATATTGATACAAGATTAAAAGAGGCCTTAGAATCACCTTTTCTGTAAAAATTCACCATTACCATTAGATACCACTTTGAGCCTAAAACCATTCGTTTGTTACCTGATAACCGGAATGGATTTTAGAAATTGATCTTATACGAGAAGATGTAAAAAAGTCAAATACACGCTTCTAATATAGGTAGGGTCTATTAGGCTCAATGCCGAACGATCTATCAGAATTGGAAGTAATATTCGCTACAGGATGGAAAAAGACTTGATTTACTTCTTCGATAAAATGGTCTTGACGATCTGACCGTAAAAAGAGTCATTAGAATGAAAGTGGTGTTAAAAAAAAAAAAATTCACAATTACGCACCGCTAGTCTCATATTGTAACGGTGCGCTAGATTAGAGCGGGAATAAAAATAGCATGGCAGCAGCCCCCGAGATTCGAACTCGGGTCTGTGCTCCCACACTCTTTCGCGCACTTGTCTAACCATTGGACTAAGGCCTGATGTTGTTCGTTTCATAGATTTCAATTGTATATATGTCCAATAAACTAACTATGAAACTCTATAGTTAGTCACATCTTTGTAAATAAACAACCTACCTCTAAACCTCACCTACCCATTTTAGGTCCTCTTGATCTGTATTGATTTCTAACAATTAGGTGGAGATTTGATTGACGTACAAGCTTATAGTAGTAATGCTACATAGTCTGGTTTTGAGAGTTCACTTGAAATTACATATATATTATCCGAGAGAAGAGTGAATTTAGTGAGTGGTATTGTTGTTGCATAATTAATTACTTAAAAGTAAGAAAATTTTGATTAAGTATTCTCGGTTACTCAATTTCTTGATTTATTAACCTTTTGAACGTTGTAAGTCTTGTGAAACTTCTGTATTCAAAAATTTTGTAGTTCATATTTAGATTTGTTTAAAACATACGTTATTGTTTAATGCTTTAAGTTTGATATGTGTTTAGGATTTTTGCTTAGGGACAAGCAAAAGCTTAAGTGTGGGGATATTTGATATGTTTAGAATTATACACATCTTTTATATCAGATAACCCCTGTTTCAGATAGATTGTGCGCGTTTATCCGTTGTTTTCGATACTGATTTGATAAATTATGAATCTGCAGGAATTGGTGAATTATCTGTAGATTATGTGAGAAAACAGTACAAGATCGAAGAAGGAATCGATGCCTAGGGAAACGTGCCAAAGAAAAGCAATAATTTGACAAAATTCATCAGTAGCGCACCGCTACTTTGAAAGTAGTAACGGTCCGCTAGCCCGTGTTACGACAAAAGAAAAGTTAGGTCAGATTAGAGGTAGCACACCGCTACCACCAAACAAGTAACGGTGCGCTATACCTTTAATGTCAGTGGGCGAGTTAGGTCATAAAAGTGGTAGCGCACCACTACATTCAAACAAGTAACGGTGCGCTACTGGTAAACAGGAGCCCAAAATTTTACCTATAAATACCCATGCACTCTAACTTGTAAATCACACCTCAAAGCTCAAAAACAAGAGCAAAATACCAGAAAATCCCTGGTCTTGTGAAGCTATAAGTGCCGGTGAAGAATCTCGGGGCTCTCGGGAGTTGTAGAAGCATTCTGTTGAAGTTTCGAGTGATCCGAGTTCTATAACCTTTCGTTTGTAAGTTCAATTTGTCTAGTAATAATGTTTGTATGTATTTCCAAACTTTGTGTATTTGTGTTTATAAACAATATGTGTAGCTAAACGTTGAAACTATCTAGGTTATGATGAATATTTGTTAATGTGTGATTTTTACCGGGTATTGTGTGATTGTTGTTGTTCTTGTTAAGTAAATAATCTAAGTTGCATGTTTTGGTGTTTATGAATGTTTTTAACTTGATTTTTACTTTGATCATTCTTTTCACATTAATTCTAGTGAAAGTAATTTCATCAAATGAATTATGTTGATATTCAAAATCCTAAATGGGTTGGGTAATCATGTGGGGATATTGTAAAATAAAACCATAGAAATAATGATCAAATTACTCCAGTTTTAATGTTCAACTATTTTTAACGCCGTAAGGTATAAAAATATTAATAGATCAAATATAGTGTATTGCTAAAATTGAGTTTTGTAAGAAATCATTTTAGTTAAATTGTCACTAATTTATCTATTAAACCAAACCAAGTTTTCTTAAATTGTTTAGACTTATAACTGTTAAGAAGTAAGTTTTCAAATATTTATCAAGAACACTAGACGACTGTAAAGTAATCTAGCAAATCGGTAATAAAAATAAACCTTCAAAGTCACATAGTTGTATTCCCGAGAATGATTAGGAATCCTAAGTCGTCTTTAAAGGTTTAATATCTAAAGATCCCGATTTCAAATCACACAATTACCCGGTAGAAAGCATGTTATTAACAAGTAGGATTCTAACCTGGATAGTACTTTGTCATTATTGTTAAATCTTTGTTATAAACTGTTGTTTGTAGTTAATCTTTAATTAGCTTTTAATTAATTTACTTTTCAAGCAAAACCCCCCTTTAAATAAAAAAAATACAAAAACAATCATTAGTGTATAAAACTTAGTATAAACAAAATAATTAACATAGTTCAAATCTGTTTTCCCTTGGGTTCGATATCCGGACTTAATTCTCACTATACTACACTGATCGGTACACTGCCGGTTGTGTGGTTTAGTTTTAAGATCGAGTCTAAGTATAAATTTAAAGCTTAGAGTGTCTAGTTTAAGTTGTTTATAAAAAGTTTGTCTTTTTATTAAATTTGTAAAAATGTGTTTTTCGTGTCGGACATGTAGTAACTGGAAGGGTTAAGTGCCGTTAAATTGGGAACTCCTGTCTAGGCTTGGCATTCGTATAAATCCAATTAAAAGGACCCGTTGCCTACCTGGGGACAATCCCAATGAGAGTACCGATACCTATTAGGCCAAAGCATGTCCAAAAGTTCAGTTTTTGAGTAAGTCTTTATTTAACTATTTTTAGTAGTTTTTATTAAACCGCTTTCTGCACATCATGTGTTACTGCTGTGATGAGAGTATGATGGTGATGATATAGATTTCGATGTGTATGATATGATATAGTAGGATATATAAATGATATGCGAAACTTGATACAATCGAATGCTCGGTTCTGAATGTTGTTTATATGGCCTGATTCTGA
Source organism: Helianthus tuberosus (assembly GCA_030545235.1). Lineage (NCBI taxonomy): Eukaryota > Viridiplantae > Streptophyta > Magnoliopsida > Asterales > Asteraceae > Helianthus > Helianthus tuberosus. Next base: position 73,994,793 of record CM060411.1, read on the forward strand.
TTACATTAGTATCTTGATAGGGATTGATGTGATGATGTTGTATGTTATTTGATATGCTATACACATAAGCTAGGGTTTATGCTAGACAATGATTCTTGGATGGTTGATTTATGATGATTCAATTTGCACATTGATCTTCATATGATTTCTGCTATTGATGACGGCTGCTAGAATGATTAGGGTTTATGTGTTACTCGCATCTGTTGTAACTGTACTGACGTAACTGAACTGTCCGACGAAACCGAACTCTCGGCGAAACAGAATGTGTTTCGCCAAGGGTAGTCGACGAATCAGAAGTTCTGTTTCGCCAAGGGACACCTCGACGAAACATATGTGTTTCGCCAATATTGTGTTTCGCCAATATTGTGTTTCGCCAACATGTGTGTTTCGCCGAGCTGTGCTGTAACTTGAGTTAATTCTGTTAAGTGTTAACTGGAATATTTAACTGCTGTTATATGTTAAACATGACTTGTATGATTGTGATTACGTGCTACATGTTTATACATGCATAACTTGAACACAAACTGATTTCACATACGTGCATACTTTAGGACGGGATTGATTACTTGCGAACATATACTTAGCATACCGAGCAAACCCAAGGTGAGTTCACACAAGCCAAGGCATGGGGTTCCCGGGGTGGGAATGGGGATTTGATGATTTACGGTACATACATAAATGATAGAACCTACTGCTAGACTAGTAACACTTATTGAACGATCTTCGCACACCTGCCAAGGATTGGCCGCGATATTATGACTGACTTCGCACACCTGCCATATGATGGCCGCGAACTGAACTTACAAATCTTCGCACACCTGCCTGGAGAGGCCGCGATACAAATAAACCTAGTCTAGAATACTTGGGAATAACATTCCCCAATATCTTCGCACACCTGCCTGGAGGGCCGCGATGGGAAATAAAACGATACTTTGTAACGAACGAACATACTACTACTCACGCTATAATAATACTGAACTATTAACTGTGAACTCGCTCAACTAGTTGTTGACTCTCTCTTGCATGCCTTGCAGGACCTTAGGTACATATGGAGCTTGCACAGGGAGGAGCAGGTCGTTGTGGGACATGGATCGATGATGCCATGTTATCTATCTAAACATTTGAATTTACTATTTACATTGGGTTTACATACTTATGCTTCCGCTACATACTTGTTGACGTTTGGTTTTGAAAACACCTTTCGTATTGATGAATGATTTTACTACTTACTTATATGTTCAATATGATTGGTGGCTTGATCCTGGTCAGTCACGCCTCCAAGCGGTGATACTCCGCGAGTGGATTTTGGGGGTGTGACATACCACCTTTACAAAATTTCATCGCTTAATAGCCACTCAATTTAACCGTTATATCAAAACTTTCCAATGTGACTTAGGTGGCGAATTCGATAACCATGCCTTTAAATCATTTGCCCATCAACATGGCCATTTATTCCGCTTTTCTTGCCCCCAAACTTCTTCCCAAAATGGCCGTGCAGAACGTATGATTCGTCGCATCAACGACATCATCCGTTCCCTTCTTATCCATGCCCAATTACCTCCTATGTTTTGGGTTGAGGCGCTTCACACCGCTGCCTATCTCCACAATATCCTTCCCACTAAACGCCTTAACTTTTTTACCCCAACCTTTGCCTTGTATCTCCGCCACCCCACATACGATCACTTGCGTGTGTTTGGGTGTGCCTGCTACCCGAATACCTCCGCCACCCAACCTCACAAATTACACCCACGATCCGTTCAATGCATTTTTCTCGGGTACCCTCCTGATTTTAGGGGTTACCGATGCTTTGACCCAACCACTGGAAAAGTCCACATTTCCCGTCATGTCACTTTTGACGAACACACTTTTCCCTACACTATTCCTACCCCACCCAACACCTACACCTTCCTGGATGATGCCACACCCCCAGGATTCACCTTTTCACGTCCTATATTTACTACACCCAACCCACAACCACTTCCCCACTCCACATCTCCTTTCCGATTTACCTACACCCGATGCCCGAGACCACCACCCACCCACCAGGTTGCCTCACAGCCCCAAACCGAGGCTACCACGGCATCCTCACAGCCTCAAAACACGGCTGTTCCAGTACCTATTCAGCCCCAAAACCAGCCCACAACAGCCTCTCAACCATCTCGCACCACTAGACCTAACCCCCCGCCTAATACCCATCCCATGACCACCCGATCTAAAGCTCATCATACTCTCGTGTCCGCCTCTGTTTCACCCATACCCACTTCTTATGCCAAGGCCTTTGCCGACCATCATTGGTTACATGCCATGCAGGCTGAGTTTAGTGCTTTACAGGAAAACGATACATGGGAACTAGTACCTCGTCCACATGACAGACCGATCATACGTTGTATGTGGCTTTTCCGACATAAGTTCAAATCGGATGGGTCACTTGAATGGTACAAAGCACGTTTGGTAGTTAATGGGAAATCTCAAACGGTTAGCATTGACTGTGAGGACACTTTCAGCCCAGTTGTAAAACCGGCTACTATACGGACCGTCTTGTCTATTGCAGTTTCCCGTTCTTGGCCTATTCATCAGCTGGATGTCAAGAACGCCTTTTTACACGGGCATTTGAATGAAACCGTCTTTATGCACCAGCCTCCTGGTTTTGTAGATAGGCGTTGTCCTAACTACGTGTGCAGGTTGAAAAAGTCTCTCTACGGGCTTAAACAGGCGCCTCGTGCATGGTACACTCGCTTTGCTACACACCTGCTTTCTCAGGGTTTTCGCAGCAGTGTGTGTGACAACTCCCTGTTTATTTTCTCACGGGGAGCTCAGATTGCTTACTTACTCCTTTATGTTGATGATATAGTGCTCACTGCATCTTCTGATGAGTTGTTACAAGATATTATTCGCATGCTCTCACGAGAGTTTGCAATGACTGACTTAGGTCAGTTGCACCATTTTTTGGGAGTTAGAGTAACGAGGCAATCTGCTGGATTATTTCTGGATCAGTCACAGTACACTAAGGACATTATTTCTCGTGCTTCCATATCCTCTTGCAAACCGTGTGCAACTCCAGTTGACTTATCAGCCAAGCTCAGTGCTACCGATGGTCCTCTCTTTCATGACCCCACTTTATACCGTAGCCTTGCAGGAGCATTACAGTATCTCACATTTACACGTCCGGACATCTCGTATGCTGTTCAACAAATTTGTCTCTTCATGCATGAACCAAGAGATCCTCACTTTGCATTCCTCAAACGTATTATCAGATATTTACAGGGCACGATTGATTATGGAATACGTCTTGGCAAGACCAATACGCATTCCTTGGTTGCCTACTCCGACGCCGATTGGGGAGGATGCCCAGACTCTCGTCGTTCTACAAGTAGTTACTGTGTTTTCCTCGGTGACAACTTGATTTCGTGGTCTTCAAAGAGGCAACCTACTGTTTCACGCTCTAGTGCAGAGGCAGAGTATCGAGGTGTGGCCAACGCTGTGGCTGAGGCCACTTGGCTTCGGAATTTACTTCTTGAACTGCATATTCAGCTTCGGCAAGCCTCCGTCATTTACTGTGATAATGTCTCTGCGGTATATATGTTTGATAATCCAGTCCAACATCAGCGAACAAAACACATTGAAATTGACATACACTTTGTTCGGGAGAAAGTTCGCATTGGTCAGATTCGGGTCTTGCACGTACCGTCAGCTTTTCAGTATGCAGATATATTTACTAAAGGCCTGGCTCGACAACTGTTTCAGTCTTTTCGCTCCAGCTTGAGCGTCTGTCCTCCGCCCGCTCAAACTGCGGGGGAGTCTTAACTGATGCATATATTCAGCCAAGATTTATTCCACTAATTTTAGAATAGATTAGCATTCACATTTAATTGTATAATTTCTGTTATTCTGTTTCCTGATATTCAGCATTGTATATCCCTATTTAAAGGGTTCTGTGAATCAATAGACGACATCAAGAATTCATACCATCAACCACTTTTACTGATGACGTGTGCGGAAGCTTCATTATGAAGTCCATAGATATACTCTCCCACTTCCACATAGGAATTGGCGGTTGCTCGAGTAAGCCAGAGGGTCTTTGATGTTCAGCCTTGACTCTTGCACAAGTCAGGCACTTCCCAACATAGAGAGCAATATCCCTTTTCATGCCCGGCCACCAGTACCTGTAGCGAAGATCCTGGTACATTTTGTCGGCACCGGGATGAATAGAATACCGGGTTTTGTGGGCTTCGTCCATCAAAATCTATCGCAAGTCGGTCCGTTTAGGGATCCAAATTCGGTCCAGAAAGTGGAATATCCCATTCAATTTACTCACAAGCCGGGCTCCATCGTGGTAGATTCTTTCCTTCTTCAGAGTGCGTTCATTAAAACATGCATGCTGAGCTTCGCGAATGAGGGTTTCGAGATCGTATTGGGCTTGGACGTTACGAGTGCTAAGCAGATAGCTCCGTCTGCTAAGTGCGTCGGCAACAACATTTGTTTTGCCTGGGTGATAACGAATCTCACAGTCGTAATCGTTGAGAAGTTCTACCCATCGGCGTTGACGCATATTAAGTTCCTTCTGATTAAAGATATGTTGTAGGCTCCTATTATCGGTGAAGATCGTACACTTGGTACCATACAGGTAGTGTCGCCAAATCTTTAACGCAAAAACAACTACGCCCAACTTGAGATCGTGGGTTGTATAGTTCTTCTCGTGGATTTTGAGCTGACGAGATGCGTAAGCTATAACCTTGTCTCGCTGCATAAGAACACAACCAAGACCAAGGTTGGAAGCATCACAATAGACAATGAAATCATCGTTTCCCATCGGGCAATGTGAGAACAGGAGCATTGCAAAGCTTGTGCTTGAGGGTTCGAAAGGCAGACTCTTGTTCAGTTCCCCAAACAAAAGGCTTGTCTTTCTGCGTGAGAGCGGTAAGTGGCACTGCGATCTTTGAGAATCCTTCGATAAATCGTTGATAATAGCCCGCTAATCTGAGAAAAGAACGGACTTCAGACGGGTTCTTAGGTGTAATCCAACTCTTGACTGCTTCAATCTTCGCTGGATCGACGTGAATACCTTGACTATTAACAATATGACCCAGAAACTGAACTTCCTCCAACCAAAATTCACACTTGGAGAACTTGGCATAGAGTTGGTTCCCCTGGAGTAGCTCGAGAACCAAACGTAGATGTTGCGCGTGTTCGGATTTCGATTTGGAATAGATCAAGACATCGTCGATGAATACGATGACGAAACGATCGAGATATGGTTTACACACGCGATTCATCAGATCCATGAAAACCGCGGGTGCGTTGGTTAAACCAAAGGGCATAACAACGAATTCGTAATGGCCATAACGAGTGCGAAACGCGGTTTTGGGTACATCCTCCTCTTGAATGCGTAGTTGGTGATAACCTGAGCGTAAATCGATCTTCGAGAAACACGTAGCACCTTGTAGCTGATCAATCAAATCATCAATGCGGGGTAGGGGATAGCGGTTCTTGATAGTTAACTTATTCAACTCCCGATAGTCGATGCACATCCTGAACGACCCATCCTTCTTTTTGACGAAAAGGACTGGCGTGCCCCAAGGAGAGGTGCTCGGGCGAATGAAGCCTTTCTCAAGTAATTCCTGGAGTTGGTTTGAGAGTTCACGCATTTCGGACGGTGCGAGTCGGTAAGGAGCTTTGGCAATAGGGTTGGCTCCAGGAATGAGGTCGATACGAAAGTCGATATCACGACTTGGTGGTAAGCCGGGAAGATCTTCAGGAAAGACGTTGGGAAATTCGCATACAACAGGTACCTGGTTTACCGTCTTTTCTTTCTTTTCCTTCTCCGCTACTACAATGTTAGCCAAGAAAGCTCTGTATTCCTTGTGCAGATACTTGCTAGCTTGGACACGTGACATGAGTTTGAGACCCTTCGAAGCAGTTTCGCCATAAACACACAATAAATCACCATTCGCGAGCGAGAATCGAATCATCTTATCGAAGCACACAACTTCAGCATGGTTTTCGCGAAGAAAGTCCATGCCTACTATGACATCAAAACTTCCGAGTTGCATCGGAATAAGGTCGATTGGGAAGATGTGATTGTTGAACTCAAGGGTACAATCACGGAGAACATAATCAACGGCGACAGTTCTTCCGGTAGCGACTTCAACATCGAACGTCGAGGAGAGTTGGGAGCGCTTACGACTAAGGAGCTTCTCGAATTCGAACGACACAAAGCAATTATCGGCTCCAGTATCAAATAAACACGAAGCATAAATACCATTCACAAGGAACGTACCATTGACCACGTTGTTGTCGGCTTGGGCTTGGCGCACGTTGATGTTGAAAGTTCGTGCGCGTGCTGCTTGTTGTTGTTGCTGCTGGGGCTCTTGTTTCACAGCCCTGTTTGGGCACATGTTGGCGAAATTGTTAGGATCGCCACATGCGAAGCAGGCTCTGGCATTGACCGCGGGTGCCGAAGGAGCTTGTTGACCCTGAGGGGCGGCGAGTAGAGCTTGATGAGCAGGAGCTTGTCGAGCATGACAGTTGGTAGTGAAATGGCCGTACATATTGCAATGAGTACAAGAACGGCAAGCGATGGTAGTCGGGTGGTGGTAGGTACAAGTAGGGCAAAGCGGGTGTGGCCCAGTGTATGCACGCTTAGCAGGCGGTGCATTTGCCACAGGCGCTGCTACTTGACGTTGTTGGGCTGGTACAGCTTGTATCGGTGCAGCAGTGATCGCACAGTTCTTGTTGCTGGAGCTGTTCTTTCTCTTTTTCTTCCTCTTGTTGCTCGATGAGGTGGTGGGTTCAGCAGTTGATGCGGCGGTGGTAGCTTGGTGTAGGTGCTTCGAAGTTTTATCCCAGACCCCAGCCTTGACCCGCTTGTCGTTGATTTCAGCGGCCAGTAGGTAGGTCTCTTCGATCGTCTTAGTCTTAGCCGCTTGCACGAAATCTGCAACACAGTCAGGCAGGGCTCGGATATACTTCTTGATTGCCATGTCTGAAGTCTTGACTTGGTCAGGGCAGATGATACTGAGCTGTTTGAAGCGAGCAGTGAGAGGAGCATTTTCACCTTCCTTCTGCTTTATGTGCCAGAATTCATCTTCTAAATTTTGGCGCTCGTGAGGAGGGCAGAATTCTTCCAGCATGACCTCCTTGAGTTCATCCCACGACAGACCATAGGCTGCATCGTTCCCTCGTTTGTTTCTCTCGGCCGTCCACCAGTCTAGTGCGCGGGACTAGAAGACGCCGGTAGTATTTAGAGTGCGGAGATCGTCTGGGCAACCGCTCTGTCGTAGAGTGACCTCAATGGAATCAAACCATTGGAACAACGTTGTAGGGACTTCCTCGCCAGTGAATTCCTTTGGCCCACAAGACTTGAACTGCTTGAAATTGAAGGCAGCTTTGGGGGTTGTTTTAGGAATATCGGTTCTCGACTCCTCAGATGATTTGCTGACGTTCTCGTAGACATCACTCGTGGCTTTTGCTACTTGTTTAGCGATGATAGTAGCAAGACGTTTGTCACTCTTTTCTTGACGAGAAAGTGATGACATTGTCTGCAACAGACAGCGTCACAGGACTCAACACAATGTATTTGAGTCTCACCTCACACGTCTACTACTTACTAAAGCTTAGGAACACACAATGTAGTATGTATCATATAAACACATAAACACATAATCACAGATTCACATAAACACAGAAGCACATAAGCACGTAGGGCACAGAATTCACAAAAGCACATGAGCACGAAATCACAAGATGCAGTCAGAATACAAAAACCTATCATTCACAATTCGCGTGTAACACCTCGAAAATTCACGTCCTATAATGTGTTGACACGTGTCATAAAGTTTGAACGTGTGAAAGAATGTTATAAAAGGACTAAAGTTGACAAACATGGAAAGTATGAGATTTTATGGATTCTAAGTGTCAACAGTGAATAAATATACTTCATAATAACCCTACATGATGTTCATAACATCAAACGAATAAATCATGGATCATACGAAGCTAAAAGTGAGAGATTACAAACTACAGGGGTTAAATGTGTCAACATGTTAAAGATATACCTCTGAGTGACCTTTTGACAAACCCGAAGCTTTGTAAATATAAATTATGCTCACTAGAATGCACGATTAAAATTTCATAAAGTTTCGTTATCGTATGAGAAAGTTATGATCAAATTCGTGTGCGAGGGGTTAAAGTGTTAACGTTGAAAGTTAAGGCTTTTCGGGTTAACCGGAAGTGTTCAGGGACTTAGCAAAGTGGGTATAAGTCCTAAAGCCCTTGTGGGTAAATATAAGGGGGTCAAAATGCAAGAAATAACCCTAGTTGCCCCTTCGTGAAGCCAAAGGTCAACTTGGAAAACAAAGAAAAATCAAAAATCTGATTTCGCGGGCTAGGCGGCCCGCGTGAGAATTGTCAAAGTAGGAGGCGGCCCGCGTGGCGACGTCAGATGCAGAAAAACAGGTAACAGCCTGTTAAACGCGATTTTAACCAATAAGGCCGGTATTTCTCACTTGTGAACGACCCCTAGGCACCCCTAAGCACTAGGGAACAAGTGTTGATCAGTTGTGGTGGGTTGTAGACCCCAAGTGTCAAAGAATTGTGGTGATTAAGGTGCTATATAAGGACATTATGTGCAACATTGTTCTTCACACATTAATTTGCATTTGTGATCAATTCTGGAGCTCTCAAGCAGGTCCAACTGATCATATCTAGTGCATAGGACTCTTGTAAGTCTACTAGTCCTTCTTTAATTGAGTTTAGCTTGTTTAATTAGCTAAAAGTCAAACCGTCGTAGTTACGGTTTGACTTCGAGATTAGTCTATAATGGCTCAGTTATATCTCGAATTAAAAGTAGTTATGATTTGGTATTTATGTGGGTAATAAAACCTCAAAAGGGTTTCCCCTGATCACCACTCTAACCAGGTCAAAAGTCGGGTCAAACTTTTAAGTAAAAAGTCAACAGGATGCTTAAAATGTCATTTATGCATAATTAGCTATCTAGAACATATATAACATGTTTGATCATTTTTATAACTTAGTAATAAGTGTAAGAAGATGTCTGAACATGTTCAACCCGACTATTTCCTGCTTTGACCCGGTTCGGAACCGAAAGTCACATAGTTTGACTTTCACTTTGACTTTCAGTTCTGACCCGTTTAGGTATGTTTTAGAAATGCCTCAGAGCTTAAATTGGATTAGGTTACATGTTAGAACAACCCTCTGTGATTATACACCTTGGTTCACTAGTTATCCAATTAATATGCAGATTTCCGTTAATTGCTCATATGTTGACCGTTATGCCCTTATTACCTTAAAACGTGATTTATGAAAATGTAAAAGTGTAGAAACCTTAGTTACTGATATATAAACTTGTATGCAAAGTTTGACATCAGTTTGACTTATAGATTAAGAGTTATGCTCAATATCGCAAATCTAATGCTTTATGTTAATAAAATGGCGTAATTAGCGTACAGCCTAGTTAAGCCTACTTTTTGGTATCAAACTTAATACCCACTGATATAATATATTATTTTGGGATTTTTAAAGATTTTTAATTAATTTTAGGCTGAGCATAACTAGTAGTCGTAGGCTTAATCCGGTAATTGTCGGTTTTGCCCTTACGGGCCATAAAATGAGTTTTACTTATCAAAACGACTCCAAACCTTTTGCTGCTGATCACATATGATAAATAATTTATTTTAAGCCTTCTGGAAATATAAAAATATCAGATTTAAGTATCAAACCCGGAAATGGCCTTTAATCGCCTTATTTAGCGTTTTTAACGCATAGTATGTTTTAAAATCATATTGAGCATACCCGGGTTGATACCTACTGATATATGAGGCAAATTATGATATTTTAACAGTAAGCAAAGGTTGATAAACTCAGACTTCAGTTTTGAGCTTTTCAGCTTAGGTGAAATTACCAAAATGCCCCTTCGGTGCATAGTTTGGTTATAAGTGATAAATTTCACATATATGCTTAAGCCTACTGATATAACTTATCAAATTGAGTATGTTTGCTGTTTACATCAGATCTGTAACTCAGTTAAACATTTAAACTCTTTTTCAACCTTTAAAATGATCAAACTACCCCTACGGGGCATAGTTTGTGTTTAAACTAGTTCGGGGCATAACGAAAGACATCCTACTGATTTCACAACATATTTGGAGCATATTAACTTAGGAAACCTGTATATGGCTCTTGCGGATACCCGTTACGCATGTTACGCGTTCGGTTCGGTTTATGTAACAAGTTTACATAAATTAGCCGACACGGGTCAAACCTTATCGGTTTTATCTCAAAATCCAGAATGTGAATAATAAACCCATATTAAACAAGTCCCCAAACTTGTCGGGTCTAAATCACATTCTATCCGGTCTTCGCTTAATCGTGCGTACGAACCGTATCCTGAAAACTAGCCGGTCTAAGCTTAAGCTTAATTAAAGACCCGTTAGGATTCTAATAGGTTATTAAAAAAACCTTCGTTCCAGATTAGGAGCCCAGTAAAAGCTATCTGTACTTGCTGATTTGATATACGGCTGGGATTGAATTTATATTTAGCTCAGGTAAATACTTTTAACTTATTTTCCCTATACGGGCTTGGGTTACGGTACATAGCGTACCGCTTGATCGGGCATCAAATCTCCACGCTTAGTGGGTAGTTGAATAATTTGATCGGCTCGTTTTAAACAGTCTTGTTTACTTTACAGCCTTTGGGGGGTTAATGACCATGTCCCGGATATCCCTGGCATCATCTTACGAGATGGCCACGACCTGAGCACGGGGTGTAGGCATACTCCCGTGTATAACTCATTGAGGTGGTGTGTTTATTGATCTTTAACCCGGACTAGATCCGGGCTACTGAACGCATAAGTAACATGTAATTCGTTCACAAGATTATAATATTAAATAATTCTCCCAAGTTAAAAAGATTAATTTTGCCTCTGTGCATTTTAATCAAATTAAAATGTTTTATGCCACGTGCATCCAAACAAATTTTCAGTCATTTTCAAAATGAGTCAGTTGAATGTATTTACCAGTGTAAACTGACGTATTTTCCAAAAAGGCTAAATGCAGGTACTATACGAAATTGGCTGGATATTTCTCCTTAGCATCAGTAGAAGTCTCGCAAGCTTAAGATGCCTAAAAGTCTGTTGAACTATTGTTTCCATTTTATGTTCGATCCTTCTGTGGATAAACTTCCGAATATTGTGACATTTGATATTACAATAATAAATTCGGTTGTATCATATTTACAATTGCTTCCGCTGTGCTTAATAATATTGTGTTGTTTGACTATTATGTTGCCAACCATGACGTCACGATACTCCCCACCGGGCCCACCGGTGACACGTGGAAATAGGGGTGTGACAGGTTGGTATCAGAGCCAACACTGAGTGAATTAAACACTAGCCTTAGTGTTTAATCTCAGTTACACAATTGCACATATCTAAACCTTCCGAGTATAGACTTAACTTAGGAATATTCTCAATCCTAATCTTGAAGTTTTACTTCCAAATTTGTATTGGATACGTCGCCAAGCAAAGAAGCCGTAATAGGAGTTCTCCACACCCGGAGCCCTGAGATGCTGAGCTTCGTACCGCGACTAGAATGAAACGAGCATCCAAGGAGAAAGCATTCAGAAATGAGATGAAGAAGAAACTTCTTTTACTGAAGATCGTTTCCTTAATAGTCCTTATAAGGACATAATTATCTTTCAGTCCCTCCGAGGACACATTACTCCTTTTAAGTCCCGCTTAGGGCAACTTTATACTTTTATTTTTATAAAATGGAATGATTAAGTTTAAACTTTCATTCTAAATAAGAAATATTAAATAAATGGAAAAATAATATTTCCTTTTTGCAAGATCTACCATTATAATAAAATGACAAAATCTAAAAGGGGCAAGACCTAGCTTCGGGTCATATTAAGACCGGCCAAGATGGCAGTTCCGCAATTTAGATTCAGATCCATATTTACACCTCAATTTAAAATTGTTCTGCGTTAATTATAAATTAAGAATCTTAAGTGTGAAACCTAGCCTCGGGTCAATTATAAGACCGGACCAAGATGGTAAGACCTGTTAAAAAGATTCAAATCATTAATTAAGAATCTTAAGTGTGAAACCTAGCCTTGGGTCAATTATAAGACCGGGCCAAGATGGTAAGACCTGTTTAAAAGATTCAATTCCCTGTTAACATCTTAAAACATGTTAACACTCCTGGCAGATGTGATTCATTTAAAATCACACACGTCATTTTTATATAGGATTCTTCAAAAGATTCCTAACCCAGTTTAATGATCCCTGAATCCTGGGTTTACGTCATCAATTAAGATGATCATATTTTAACCATACGTGGTAATATAGTGCCTACGGGCCTTGCTCATTTCTACATGAGCCAAAATACAGTGGTAGCTATGACTCCCTGTCAGATAAAGGTAACGAACTAGGTTCAAACCTCAAATGCTTTGATTCTCTGAAATCCTAGCATATGATTTAAAAATTGTCCTTGTGACTAGGCCTATTGTACCAATATACCTTCATGCTTTGATTCTCTGAAATCATAGATTATAAATTATATATGTCTTTGTGACTAAGCCAGTTGTGCTAATATACTTAAAGACCTTGATTCTCTGAAATCATGACTTATAATTTAAAAATTTTCCTTGTGACTAGGCCTTTTGTGCTATTAAATAAAACTGTTATTGTTGCTTTGATTCTCTGAAATCATAAGCTTATAATTTAAAAATGTCCATGTGACCAGGCCATTGGGTGCCACTAATAAAACTGTTAATGTTTTATAATTAGGATAAATTATAATAGAAATCCTAAATAAATATGATTAATAAATTAACCAAATATGGTCTCTGTTTACCATGGTTAATGAATTTCCCTAAGGGGCAATTCCGTAATAAACATCTCTTATAAGGGAAGTGCCTACGGGCTATAGTTAATGTCCTCTGAGACTAAAGACAGTGGTAGCCTACAGCTCCCTGTCAGGAAAAGGTAATGAACTTTGATTCAAACCTTAATGTCACGATTCTCTTAAATCATGGCTTATAAATTTAACTTGTCTTCGCGACTGGGCCATTGGTGCTATTATTAACTTATGAATTAGGATTTAGGAAAAAAAATCCTGAATAAAATAAATATCCTCCCTTCTCTGTCCGTATGCAATTGAAAGGGAATCTAAAAGGTGAAACCTAGCCTACGCGGCCAAGATGGTGAAACCTACTCAAGGGATTCAGATCCTTGTTAACACCTAGGAATGTGTTAGCACTCTTGACAAATGTGATTCGAGAAAATCACAACAGTCATCCTTATATTGGATTCTTCCAATTCTCAAATCTAGCCTAGTGATCTAGAAATCATGGCTTATATCATCCTATAAGATGATCATATTATAAACATCCGTTAGTGATGAAGTGCCTACGGACTAAACTCGTTGTCCGATAAGACAACGACAGTGGTGGTCTTTGACCTCCTGTCTAAAATGTTGGACTATGTCCAAGCATAATAGTCTATATGATCAATGCGATCATGACTAATATCATCTAATACGATGATCATATTGTTTAACATCCTTAAGTGATGTCTTGCCTACGGGCTATAATATATTGTCCATTTGAGACATTGACATTGTTATCTTTATGATTCCTTGTTTAAGGTGGTGAGCTATGCTCAAGCCAAATAGTCAATATGATTAATACAATCATGACTTATAGTATCTAATAGGATGAACAAATTATAAACATCCATGAGTGATGTTTTCGCCTATGGGCCAAATTATACTGTCCATGTGTGACAAAGACATTGTGATCTTTACGATTCCCTGTCCAAGGTGGTGAGCTATGCTCAAGCCTAATAGTTCATATGATCAATACGATCATGACAAAAATCATCAATACGAAAAAAAATAATTTAACATCCGTAATGATGTTTTGCCTAAGGGCTATATTATATCGTCCAACTGAGACAAGGCAATTGTAATCTTTTGTGATTCTTTGCCAAGGGGGTGAACTATACTCAATTCCCATAGTCTATACTATCAGTGCGATCCTGACTAGTACCCTCAGTATGATGATCATAATATTAACATCCCTCGTGATGAAATGCCTACGGGCTATACTTTATTCTAGTGTCGGTAAGACAAAGATAGTAGTGATCTTTATGATCCCCTGTTCAAAATGGTGTGATTATACCCAAACCTAATAGTCAATATGATCGATGTGATCATGACTAATATCATTAGATACGATGGTTATATATAAACATCCATTAGTGATGTTGATTGGCTTATTTTCTGCCAAAAGAATCGTCTTTCAAGACGATGACAGTTGTAGTCTATGACTCCCTGTCCAAAGGTGAAAAACCACGTTCAAACCTTGAAGCCCTAATCTAATAAGATTGCGGCTTATAAATTAAGGTCCTTGGTGATAGACCATCAAGTTATGTTTTAAAGTCATTCATGACAAGCCTATGTGCTATAATTGGTCATTCGTGACAAGTTAACATATTAAATGTTAACATTCCTGGTGACATGCCTTTGTACCAGATTTGATGAATGTCCTTATAACAAGGCCGTTGTGCCATATCTAAATGTCCTTTGTGACAAGGCCTTCGTGCCGTATAATCATTTATGTCCTTCATGACTGGGCTTTATGCCATATTTTCTACGTCCATCGCGGCAGGCTTCTATGCCATATATGTATATATATAATAAAAGTCTTGTAAGGCTAGCCTTTGAGCTATTCATGATCGTCCTTGTGACAAAGACAGTTGTGACATTATGGTCCCCTGTCAAGCAAGTATTGGACTCGCTCCAAACTTTGAATGCCATTGATGGTCCTGTTGTGACCTAGGCTAAATATAATGGAATACGTTCAAAATAACATTAACTATGAATGTTCGGAACAGAATAGCCCATACGGTTTATGAATGCCATGGCTAATCTAAGTCAGGTCATCAGGATGATGACTAATAATGGTTAAATCTTGGCGATTTGTACCAAGTTTCGAGTATGGAAAACTCGGATGAGGTAGACGACGGTCGCAACACTATTAAGGCGACGAAAGTTAATAAAACTACAAACGTAAACCTCAATATTAATGGAGTTAATCTGCAGGCTGTGGTTGACGCAGCAGTTGGAAGGACCATGGAAAAGGTCATGAGACAATACAAAGAGCTGAATACTTTTCGCTCTAAATCTCATTCAAAACCATGTTGAAATTGCTCATGAGAAGATTTTGTTCACACTTCGTATATGAAGGATGAACCAAAGAAGGAGGATAACTCCCAGAAATCTGAGAAAGAGAGCGAGTACATGCTTAATAAAAAGCAACGAAAGTTCGGTAAGAAGCCTGTATACCTCTGAGACTGCTTCAGCATTATTAGATGGATGTTTTATATCCATAAGGAATCATTTTTCCGATGTCCTAGTTTCGTTAAATATAAGGACTCCAAATATTGATAAAAAAATAGATGGTTGCCTTAAAAATCAAACCCATATTGTGGGTGATAAGGAGCAATTAATTATCAAGACTCCTTATGAGACAACCCTCGTAATTACACGTATCCGTACGATTAATAAATATTAAACAAAAAAAAATGGTGGAATTGGCCGTCCCCGGAATCGAACCTGGGTCTAGGCCGCACCCTTTCGCGCGCCTAGCCAACTGAGCTAGGTGCCTAGTTTGTGAAACTTCCATTATTAATTAAATATAAGCACTTGTACAATAAACTTCCTTATCATTTATCAATGATAATTTCTGCTAATTGTCCTGTTTTTAATACAGGCAATAATAAATCTTCATGAACCATAAACTTAGCAAAAAAAATTTTATCATCCACAAGGTATAACTACCAAGGAAACCATAGTAACCGATTCTTCTAGTATCGGCAAGGAATTCTTCCGAAAAATCTAAGAGTACTCTTTCTTCGCATAGAGTACGACAACATATGCTATTTTAATTATTTTTCTCATTGTTTTTCTATCGCCTGCGAATGCCAAACTATGTTTGATAAAAGTGTCATATGAGGATTGGCGTATCCAAGTGTGTCCCATGGACTAATTCCATGTCTGATCAGCATGGAGGTTTAATACATGGAACCCCTAAGATATCTCAATGATCATATTGTACTAAAGTCGACTAGTAGTATTCAAAGAAGATATCAAAAATGGAATTTTTTTTTCCAAGTAAATGTTCCCGATTAAGGAATTCGTGGACTTATAACATAAGGTGTCACTCATTTGACACGAACAATGATGAATGAACTGGAGCCTGAGATATGGAAAATCTCTATAGCCTCCTTGTATCTTAATTATCTTCTCATAAGTTTTCCCTGCTTACCTCCTGGAAGGCAGGTAGAATTAAGATTTGTATCCCGCCGTGGGCTGGAGTATTATGAAAACTCCATATCGAATATGGAAAAATCGAAACCCTGATTTAGTAAGTTTTAAGATATAGGCACATATAGCCTGACTCAATCTTCTGAGGGTTTTATATTGTTAAATAAGAAAGACGGTTCATATTACTTACGTATTAAATGCCGCAACCCTAATTAGGCAACGATTAAGAATTTGCCATCAGCTACCCAGGATCTAAGGGCAAATTATTGGTGGATAGGCTTGAACAAGTCTGTAGCCACCCATGTAGCTAAATGCTTGACATGTGCGCAAGTCAAAGCCGAGCATCAAAAGCCGTCAGGCTTGCTACGACAGCCTGAACTTCCTACGTGGAAGTAGGAAATGGTAACTATGGATTTTATTACCAAGTTACCCAAGACAAGGAAAGGAAATTATACGATAAGAGTTACAGTTGACAAACTGACTAAGTCCGCACATTTCCTACCCATCAAGGAGACTTATAGCTCCGATATGTTAGCCCAGTTATACGTGGATAAGATTGTAGCCCTACATGGCATACCTGTAGCTATTATCTTTGACAGAGATACTAGGTACACGACACATTTTTGGAAGAGTTTCCAACAATTTTTGGGCACACGTTTGAACTTTAGTACGGCTTACCATCCTCAGACAGACGGTCAGAGTGAGCGTACTATTCAAACGTTGGAAGACATGCTACGTGCATGTGCGATCGATTTAGGTGGTAGTTGGGATAAGAACCTACCATTAATCGAATTCTCCTACAACAATAGCTACCATACCAGCATTAAGGCTGCGCCTTTTCAGGCATTATACGGTAGAAAGTGTAGAACGTCAGTTTAATGGGCGGAAGTTGGAGATGTCCAGTTATCAGGACCAGAGATCGTGTTCGAACGACGGACAAGATAGTCCAGATTCATGACCGACTCAAAGCTGCCCGGGATAGGCAGAAGAGTTACGCTGATCCTAAGCGTAAGGATTTTCACTTCGAAGTAGGTGACAAAGTCCTACTTAAGGTGTCACCCTGGAAGGGGGTGATGCGGTTTGGTAAGAAAGGCAAGCTAAGTCCGAGATACATAGGACCTTTCGAGGTTATCGAACGAGTCGGGTCAGTTGCCTATAAGTTAAACTTACTTGAAGAGCTCAGTGGAATTCACAATGTGTTCCACATCTGCAATCTGAAGAAGTGCTTCGCTGATGAATCACTGGTTATACCGCATACAGATGTGCATATAGATGAGAGCTTGAAGTTTGTGGAAAAACCCTTGTCGATTGAGGATCGACGGGTTAAGAAGCTTCGAAGGAAGCATGTACCTATTGTTAAGGTCAAATGGGATGCCCGTAGTGGTCCCGAATTCACGTGGGAGGTTGTATCCACGACGAAAGAAAAGTACCCTTACTTATTTCAGTAAATCTCGGGTCGAGATTTATTTTAAGGGGGTGAGGATGTAACACCTCGAAAATTCACGTCCTATAATGTGTTGACACGTGTCATAAAGTTTGAACGTGTGAAAGAATGTTATAAAAGGACTAAAGTTGACAAACATGGAAAGTATGAGATTTTACAGATTCTAAGTGTCAACAGTGAATAAATATACTTCATAATAACCCTACATGATGTTCATAACATCAAACGAATAAATCATGGATCATACGAAGCTAAAAGTGAGAGATTACAAACTACAGGGGTTAAATGTGTCAACATGTTAAAGATATACCTCTGAGTGACCTTTTGACAAACCCAAAGCTTTGTAAATATAAATTATGCTCACTAGAATGCACGATTAAAATTTCATAAAGTTTCGTTATCGTATGAGAAAGTTATGATCAAATTCGTGTGCGAGGGGTTAAAGTGTTAACGTTGAAAGTTAAGGTTTTTCGGGTTAACCGGAAGTGTTCAGGGACTTAGCAAAGTGGGTATAAGTCCTAAAGCCCTTGTGGGTAAATATAAGGGGGTCAAAATGCAAGAAATAACCCTAGTTGCCCCTTCGTGAAGCCAAAGGTCAACTTGGAAAACAAAGAAAAATCAAAAATCTGATTTCGCGGGCTAGGCGGCCCGCGTGAGAATTGTCAAAGTAGGAGGCGGCCCGCGTGGCGACGTCAGATGCAGAAAAACAGGTAACAGCCTGTTAAACGCGATTTTAACCAATAAGGCCGGTATTTCTCACTTGTGAACGACCCCTAGGCACCCCTAAGCACTAGGGAACAAGTGTTGATCAGTTGTGGTGGGTTGTAGACCCCAAGTGTCAAAGAATTGTGGTGATTAAGGTGCTATATAAGGACATTATGTGCAACATTGTTCTTCACACATTAATTTGCATTTGTGATCAATTCTGGAGCTCTCAAGCAGGTCCAACTGATCATATCTAGTGCATAGGACTCTTGTAAGTCTACTAGTCCTTCTTTAATTGAGTTTAGCTTGTTTAATTAGCTAAAAGTCAAACCGTCGTAGTTACGGTTTGACTTCGAGATTAGTCTATAATGGCTCAGTTATATCTCGAATTAAAAGTAGTTATGATTTGGTATTTATGTGGGTAATAAAACCTCAAAAGGGTTTCCCCTGATCACCACTCTAACCAGGTCAAAAGTCGGGTCAAACTTTTAAGTAAAAAGTCAACAGGATGCTTAAAATGTCATTTATGCATAATTAGCTATCTAGAACATATATAACATGTTTGATCATTTTTATAACTTAGTAATAAGTGTAAGAAGATGTCTGAACATGTTCAACCCGACTATTTCCTGCTTTGACCCGGTTCGGAACCGAAAGTCACATAGTTTGACTTTCACTTTGACTTTCAGTTCTGACCCGTTTAGGTATGTTTTAGAAATGCCTCAGAGCTTAAATTGGATTAGGTTACATGTTAGAACAACCCTCTGTGATTATACACCTTGGTTCACTAGTTATCCAATTAATATGCAGATTTCCGTTAATTGCTCATATGTTGACCGTTATGCCCTTATTACCTTAAAACGTGATTTATGAAAATGTAAAAGTGTAGAAACCTTAGTTACTGATATATAAACTTGTATGCAAAGTTTGACATCAGTTTGACTTATAGATTAAGAGTTATGCTCAATATCGCAAATCTAATGCTTTATGTTAATAAAATGGCGTAATTAGCGTACAGCCTAGTTAAGCCTACTTTTTGGTATCAAACTTAATACCCACTGATATAATATATTATTTTGGGATTTTTAAAGATTTTTAATTAATTTTAGGCTGAGCATAACTAGTAGTCGTAGGCTTAATCCGGTAATTGTCGGTTTTGCCCTTACGGGCCATAAAATGAGTTTTACTTATCAAAACGACTCCAAACCTTTTGCTGCTGATCACATATGATAAATAATTTATTTTAAGCCTTCTGGAAATATAAAAATATCAGATTTAAGTATCAAACCCGGAAATGGCCTTTAATCGCCTTATTTAGCGTTTTTAACGCATAGTATGTTTTAAAATCATATTGAGCATACCCGGGTTGATACCTACTGATATATGAGGCAAATTATGATATTTTAACAGTAAGCAAAGGTTGATAAACTCAGACTTCAGTTTTGAGCTTTTCAGCTTAGGTGAAATTACCAAAATGCCCCTTCGGTGCATAGTTTGGTTATAAGTGATAAATTTCACATATATGCTTAAGCCTACTGATATAACTTATCAAATTGAGTATGTTTGCTGTTTACATCAGATCTGTAACTCAGTTAAACATTTAAACTCTTTTTCAACCTTTAAAATGATCAAACTACCCCTACGGGGCATAGTTTGTGTTTAAACTAGTTCGGGGCATAACGAAAGACATCCTACTGATTTCACAACATATTTGGAGCATATTAACTTAGGAAACCTGTATATGGCTCTTGCGGATACCCGTTACGCATGTTACGCGTTCGGTTCGGTTTATGTAACAAGTTTACATAAATTAGCCGACACGGGTCAAACCTTATCGGTTTTATCTCAAAATCCAGAATGTGAATAATAAACCCATATTAAACAAGTCCCCAAACTTGTCGGGTCTAAATCACATTCTATCCGGTCTTCGCTTAATCGTGCGTACGAACCGTATCCTGAAAACTAGCCGGTCTAAGCTTAAGCTTAATTAAAGACCCGTTAGGATTCTAATAGGTTATTAAAAAAACCTTCGTTCCAGATTAGGAGCCCAGTAAAAGCTATCTGTACTTGCTGATTTGATATACGGCTGGGATTGAATTTATATTTAGCTCAGGTAAATACTTTTAACTTATTTTCCCTATACGGGCTTGGGTTACGGTACATAGCGTACCGCTTGATCGGGCATCAAATCTCCACGCTTAGTGGGTAGTTGAATAATTTGATCGGCTCGTTTTAAACAGTCTTGTTTACTTTACAGCCTTTGGGGGGTTAATGACCATGTCCCGGATATCCCTGGCATCATCTTACGAGATGGCCACGACCTGAGCACAGGGTGTAGGCATACTCCCGTGTATAACTCATTGAGGTGGTGTGTTTATTGATCTTTAACCCGGACTAGATCCGGGCTACTGAACGCATAAGTAACATGTAATTCGTTCACAAGATTATAATATTAAATAATTCTCCCAAGTTAAAAAGATTAATTTTGCCTCTGTGCATTTTAATCAAATTAAAATGTTTTATGCCACGTGCATCCAAACAAATTTTCAGTCATTTTCAAAATGAGTCAGTTGAATGTATTTACCAGTGTAAACTGACGTATTTTCCAAAAAGGCTAAATGCAGGTACTATACGAAATTGGCTGGATATTTCTCCTTAGCATCAGTAGAAGTCTCGCAAGCTTAAGATGCCTAAAAGTCTGTTGAACTATTGTTTCCATTTTATGTTCGATCCTTCTGTGGATAAACTTCCGAATATTGTGACATTTGATATTACAATAATAAATTCGGTTGTATCATATTTACAATTGCTTCCGCTGTGCTTAATAATATTGTGTTGTTTGACTATTATGTTGCCAACCATGACGTCACGATACTCCCCACCGGGCCCACCGGTGACACGTGGAAATAGGGGTGTGACATCGCGAGTGTTCGAATATAGCGATCGCGTTTAGTATATCGAGTCGTGTAGTATAAGCGTATAACGTAGCATAAAGCCGTCCATATTCGGCGATTTGTTAACGTTTTGAGATAGGAATGCAGTGCGAGTCGTGTGTGTCGATCGAAGTGAAAGCAAAAATCGGGTAAATCTCCAAAATTTAAACACATAAACAGGTAAACACACATATAAGCACATAAAATCGACGAATCATCAGAGTCAGCAGTTGTGGCTCAGAATCGGAACACGTAAAAATCGAGGAATAGATCATCTGCGGCTGTTAGACTTCTACTACCCAAAGTGATTCGACTATTCACAAGGATATGTTGGGCACATTTGACCTTCAGGGCAGTGCCTTTGCCTTGATTCTTGGGCATTGGGCACGCATCCCGTTGGTCATGTCGTGACTTCATGTCATTGGAGTCCGTCGAGACTTTGGTGAGAGTTTTGTAAAATGAGCGGGACAAGTCGTCAAGGTTAGGGTTTCACCCCTAGCTTAACAACTTCGTTCCTGTTTTTAATGAAATAGAGGAGATTATTCATCAAAATACGGATTTCACTCCTGATTTGGCATAATTCTCCTCGTTTGTAGCTAAAATGCGGGTTGATTAAGCAACTTTAGTCGAGAGTTTGCGGTTTTCACACCTAATCTTGACTTAGTTCCTCTTTCATAGTTGAAAATTCGGATGCAGTGATAGTGTAGCATAAGCGAGAATAGCGAGAAATAACGGTAAACTTATACAAAATCCCTAACGGATATGCACAAGTCGGTCGGTTGGTTCCTAACTATAGACTAGGTCTCTAAGACATCGACCCGGACTAGGTTGTGTCTTGCCTAATTCCCTATAGTTATGGCTCTGATACCAATCTGTCACACCCCAACAGATGGAGAAAACATCGGGGCATGGCACTGAGCGAAACAGATTGTCCAGAAGATTCCATAACAATTATCATTACCAATCAATTTAAAGTAACATGTCCCATACCATGT
Source organism: Helianthus tuberosus (assembly GCA_030545235.1). NCBI lineage: Eukaryota > Viridiplantae > Streptophyta > Magnoliopsida > Asterales > Asteraceae > Helianthus > Helianthus tuberosus. Next base: position 74,017,217 of record CM060411.1, read on the forward strand.
CTCAAAAGGTAAACAAATTATTACAGACAAAAATCTTGGCAAGTAGTTCTGTTCTGACAACTCAGATTTTCAAATAGAGCAATTGTTTATCTACTTCTAGAGACCCTTGATTAAATTTGTGCAGACAACTATTTGTCGGCCTCTAGAGCCTTATTCTAGCCTCGATTTCCTAGCAGATGTGCATCCTAAGCACCTGTCACATACGTTAAAATAAAGTCAATACATATAATGTAAAGGTGAGCATACAAGTTTGACAGTAGCATATAGAGTTCGAAATTCGTTTACGCATAACCAGCACGTACACATAGAGAAATGAAGCACGTTAGTTATCAACATAGATCCATCGATACCAATGACTGCGGGTTGACTGCCTGAGGCAGTTCGCAATACATGATTACCACCGTAATCCATGCAAGTAATTGTCCTTAACAACCCCTGCGAACAGGTGCTGAGTCCAAACTATAGTACTATCGTTGCTAAGGCAGGTAGACAGCATTCCATGTGTAAACATAACAAACAAGCATTCATAAGCCACGTATAACATTGTCCGGTCAGATGACTATTCGAGTGGATTATTTCTTCCTTTGAGAAGGATGTGTTTGTGTATGATGGCTTGTCCTTTGAAGTTTTCGTTGTAGCATTTTGAAAACATTGAAGTATCTCTACCTTTCAAGTCGGTTGATCGGACGGTCTGTCGTGCGGATGACAATCCGCTCGGATGATTCATCCGGTCGGACGGCGACTCGAGTGGCGAGGTTACTTAGTGAGAACAAATCCACAGCAGGTTGTCACTCGGTCGGACAGCAGTCCGGTCGGGTGGCATCCTTAGTGCATTGAACACGTTGAAAATTGTTTAAGTCCAAGTATCTCATGATACGAAGAGTAATCCGGTCGGATAGGTTGTCCGATCGGATAGTAATTCGTTCAATACTCAAACTTCAGATAAAGTTGATTAAGTGTGGGACCCAAGGTGTAAGCCGTTCGGGTGACCTATCCGTTCGGACAGTAGTCCGCTCGGATGGCTTATTCGTTCAGACAGCAGTCCGGTCGGATAGCACTCCGTGCTGGTCGTTCCGTTCGTCTTTCACTTGGCCGTTTGATTATTTGTTGCTTTTATCGAGACGTTTTGACAACGTGCTAACCAACAGAACCCCATATTGACCCAAGTGACCCGATCAAACAGGAATCACCTTAGTTTGACCAGTTAACTGGTTCAAGTCGGTTGTTCTTGGTTAACCCGAAATCGGTGGTCTCGTGAGTAGAATCCAGATCTGGAACTAGCACAACACTAAGAATGAGTAGGAGACTAGAACAAGGCCCGATTCTATCGGTTTTGAGTGCATTGAGTGTAAAAGAGTTGAAAGAAAGTTAGAAACCATCTTTCAATCCTTTTACACTATGATTATGTTTAGATTTATGCAAGATCTTTGTGTATTCGTGTGGAAATCGATTAGATCTAAGTTGTTCTTGGTGGATTGATGCCAAAACATGAAGTTCATAAGAACACCATGATGACGTCATCCTAGAACACCTCAAATCTAGTGATTTCATGGTTAAAAGTTAAGATTCAAAAGATAGAAAGGTGTAGGAGTGCGTGTAGATCAAGAAAGTACAAGATTTAGGACGAGATCTTACCGGAATCGAGAGAAATCGAAGAAAAGGTGAGGAGAGCGTGATGTTCGGTCAGAGGGTTGCCAAAAGTAGAAAGTTTGAGAGTGACATGGGTATTTATAGAGTTACCCAAAGAGGAAAGTGTAGGTCGGTCGGATGGCATCTCGCCCGGATGACTTGTCTGGTCGGATGGCGACTTGGCACCATGACCAAGTGGCAGCCCGGTCGGATGGCAATCCGGCCGGATGGCAATCCGGCTGGATGGCACTTGGTTCGGGTGTTCGGCGCGATGATTTTTGAGGTTTCAATTTCGATTGCGAGCGATTCGATGCGATAGATTTTCCTATTCAAATTACTTTTAATCCCAACCATTCATATCTAGCACTATCTCTTCTCCACTAATTATCATAGTTCGATTGAGTTCGATTACGATTCAAGTTTCGATTGCGTTTCGTTTGATTCCCACACATACATAAATAAACATGCACAAGTAACACATAAGGCACATACACACGTATAACAATAACCAAAATGCGTATTTCGAATTGCGAGTTCGATTGTGATTCGATGTCGATTTGATTAGCATAGTTTGATTATCGTTTAACTTTATCGCATTGTTACTTCCTATAGTTCACAGTCGTAAGTCGATTATATAGCGAAAACATACGTCGATTGTTGTGATTATTGACACTTACTCCACATAATACAGCTAAAATAAACACATAAAAGAAATTCTCTACAAGTCAAGTTGCGCGAAATCGGTCGTTGACTTTAATCTTGACTTTGACTTCGAAAACACGGGGTGTTACATATATATATATATAGGGGAAGATTCATTTGAGAAGAAGTATAATGTGAGAAGAAAAAGAAGAATAAGGCATAATGGTAAAACATTAAATAGTTTATAACTCCTCCCATTAATTATGTTATCTGTCATTAATAAAGCAAGAAACATTTTATCCTACACATTTTCAAAATTTATCCTACATATATCTTACACTTACCGAAATTTATCCTACGCATATCTAAATTTATCATACACTAATTTATCCTACACATACTAAAATTTATCCTACACATGTCGAAAATTGTCCTTTACCCTAAATTATTTTATCTTGAGAGAATATATTTAAAAGTGAGTTACAAGTTTAATTAGTTAGCTAATTAATTACAATTAGAAATTTACCTATATGGCCTTATTAATAACATTAAATACACATATTAAATGAACTAAAATGGATCATTTCTATTGGTTTAAAACTTATTCTTTTTATTGTTACAAAAATTTTCTTCTCATTTGAACCCTCCACTATATATATATATATATATATATATATATATATATATATATATATATATATATATAAAATCTAATGGTTGAGATTATAATGACAAAACTGTAAATAGTATTTACCATTAAAATAATTAATTTTCTATATTAAGCGTATAAAGGTAAATTTAACATTTTTAAATTCAAAAACCCACATGCAAGTTCCCCCCGTTTTTTTTAAACGTCAATAACTTTTTATACGTAACTATTTTTTTTCAAACAAATTACACCGTAATAACGAGTGTTTTTTATCTTTAATATGCGTACCATATTGCAATACTTATATACATAAAAAATTTACGTTTCGATCGTATGTTTTAGTCCATGGTGTTTTGTCTATGTTGTTTTAATTGTATAGTGATTTAAGTCGTTGTGTTTAAAGTAAAACACAATGAACGTATATAAGACACCATAACATTGCAAATACCATTTACATTCAATCTTGTTTTCTATGGTGCTTTATTTTACAAGACACCATAATCTGTTTTGAATTCCTAAAATAAAACACAATAGAAAACAAGACTGAAAGATTGAATTTAAACGGTATTTGCAATGTTATAGTGTCTTATATACGTTCATGGTGTTTTACTGTAAAACACAACGCCTTGAATCACTATAAAATTAAAACAACATAGAGAAAACACCATGGACTAAAACATCCGATTGAAACGTAATTATCTTTCTCTATATAAGTATAGCAATATGGTGTTTATATTAAAAAACACTCGTTATTATGGTTTAATTTTCTTAAAAAAAATTACGTATAAAAAGTTATTGACGTTTAAAAAAGACGGGGGGAACTTGCATGTGCATTGCATGTGGGTTTTTGAATTTTATCTTTAATTAGGTTTTTTTATTAAATTACTTAATTGCCCTTATCCTAATAAATAAAATAATGACATGTGTCCTCATCATGTTCTTTCTTATCTTTCTCACAAATTTCATCTTTTTTAAAGGCTCCTAAACATATATATATATATATATATATATATATATATATATAGGGTAGGGATATGGTAAAAAGTGTCTAAAATGTGAGAAGGGTATGAAGTGTTTTAAACCATTGGATATTTGATCTAATGGTTGAGATCAATAGGGTATAAAAATGTAAATTGTGTTTTAATTAGAAGGACCTTATGTAAAATTGAAGGGCAATAATGTCTTTTCAAACGTTTCAAATATGGTAACCGTATCCTACACAACCAAAACCCCCATCATTCTCCTAAAAACCAGCAACTTCCCGTCAAAACTAAATTCTCCGATTTCGTTGACTAACCACAGAGCGAAAAACCTAGAAGTGTTTTAAGGGTAATCGCATCACATTCTTCGTCGCCTAATTCCTGTTGAACTCAAGGGTTTTATATTTCAATAATCGCATCACATTCTTGTTCGATTTTATATAGGTTAAACAGTAAAATCAAGAATCAAACGAGTGTTCTATGGATTCAAACAAAGGTACGAGGAAGCAATCGGGTTCGAAGAGGAAGCGGGATGCAGCAATTTCGAAACCAGGTTAGTGTTTTATTGGGGATTTGATGTTCGGTACAGTGTATGGTTGTCAATGGTGTCTATTGATGTTTGTGATGTTCTTAACAACCCGGTTATCAGCTTTAGGGTTTTATTTAGTTATATAAAGTGTTTGATATTGTGATGTAGATGGTGTGATAGTGTTATATAAGTAGAATATAACTATTTTACATTTGTAGTGTTATATGCAAGAATGAAGGGTGTTTTAATGGGGGATTTATTTTAAATCGGTCTGTGGTGTTTTAATGGGGTTTTGATGATTGTGTTGTCCTTAACAATTATGTGTATCAACTTTAGGGTTTTATGTTGTCATTTAAAGTGTTTAATAGTCTGATGGTGTCTGTTGATCAACTTATTGCATATAACACTATAATTTATGAAGGGTGTTTTAATAGTGTTGTGTGTTGGTGCATCTCTTGGATTATGAAATTATGATGGTGCCATAGTGTTATATGTAGATGATGTCTGTTGATCACCTTATTGCATATAACACTACAGTTCTGATGTAGATGGTGTCTTCTGATCAACTTATTGCATATAACACTAGAAGTCTAATGTTGACGGTGTCTATTGGTGCTCCTCTTGATCAATTCGTTTGAATAAATTATAGTGCTTTATAAACCAAAATGTATAGTTATAATTTGGATTTAACGGTTCGATAACTAATTGTAAGAGCATTTAATTTTAGTCCGGAGAAGCGGCCGAATACCCAAATTCAAAATGGGAAAGGGATTCCATAACACAATTGGACAAAGCATCCCGTTGAGCGATTCGGATAATGATAACGTAATGGAAGAAGCTATATATAAAATACAAAACTACGCATGTAAAAAACAGTTTGATGGACACTTTAGTTTTAGTAATTTGTTATGCAATGTCACGTTTTGTCGGAATTCTTGCACCATGTATCACCTCATATAGGACACTTTAATTTTAGTAATTTGTTGGTTTATAATAACAATATGTGTTCGATTTGCAGCTGCAACATCACCCGCTGCGGACAGCGATGACGACTTCGAGTCACCGCTTCCAGTACCATTCGCGGAAGGTAAGAAATTGATTAATGCAAACGAACTGTCGGTGTTTTTCATATAATTGGGAGCATAGTATAACATGTATAAATTTTTATTTTAGTTTAAAAAAACAACCTACAGCAACTGATACAACACACCGTGAGTCCGCCGATGACGACTTCGTCACCCAACCACCAATCACAAATCCATCAGGTAACTTTGCCCAAAAAAATTGGAACCAAAGCTATCGGTGTTTTCATTTAATTGTAAATATAGTCTAACTGATGTGAATATATGGGTTCCAACTGCCAAATCACAGTCGGTCCGCGACGATGTTGACAAAGAGCCACAACAACCAGACGGAAAAAGACATAAGTCAACAGCGGCTAGGAGGAAGTCGGCCAGACCACCGGCGTCATTTCCATCAAAAAAATATGAGCCATTCACCGGGCCAAAAATTAAACTGAAGACGTCTTCGGTTAACCTTGTTATATTGTCAACAACTTGAATAAAGCACAAAAAATAAGGTCATAGAAATGGGGTTCGGTCCATTGCTGAATTTCAACATACGACATGTACCGACCCGACTTGCATATTGGTTAGCAAGCAACTATGACAACAACGCAGGAGTGTTGAACATTGGCGAAAACCGTGTACAGATCACAACAAATTTGGTGAATAAAATATTCGGAATACCAAACGGGGGTATAAAGATTGTAGAAAAAATAAGAGCAAGGGACAGCAATCCAGTTGTGAGGGAATGGAGGGACCAGTTCAATGATTATAATAAAGTGTCGCCACTCGGACTGAAGGACATGATGGTTTCCGACACTTCAAGTGACCGGGTGTTTAAACTGTACTGGTTGGTGTTGTTTAATACTGTGCTGGGGGAGATAAGCGCATGCAACACAGTTAATTAGCGATTTTTGGGATGCGTAGACCGAAATGTTAAAATATCGAGCTTTGATTAGAGTAGCTACATGATAACCTATTTAGAACGCACGGCGAATGTATGGAACCGGAAGAGGAATGACCCTTTTAGAGGCCCAATCGTGTTACTAGCGGTATGTGACTCTACTCTATTGTTCCTCATATGAGACTGAAACACTACATGCATAAAACACCACAACACTTTATATAACAACAGAAAATTGGTTATATCAGCTTCATTGCATACAAAACCATTAAAGTCTTTTAATAAACTATTTCACTATGTCACTATGTAAAACACTACAGTCACATGTAATAGATTACAACAAGTCTGTTTGGAACACTACATTTGATATACTGTATGTAAAACCTTGTAAAACACTACAATCATTTATAAAACACTACATTTGCAAACAGTTCACTATGTAAAACACTACAGTCACTTGTATAACACTACAATCAACATGCATAACCCTTTACATGGCTACATAATTCTAAAAATTGAATGCTTATATGTGCAGGCTGCATATGCGTACGGCCGTAGGGATGTTTTGAACTGTGATAAGAAAGGATAAAAAAACCGATTGATTTGATAGATGACGCGATGCCCGACGAACTGCTCGGAAAGCTTGAGGACACACTTTTTACAGAACACCTAAAGCATAACACCCCAATGATACCTAAACCTCATGTAGATGAAGATAAGCCGAGGAGTGAAAAGGTTAAGAAGATACCTGAAGAAAAAAAAATCATCATCCACCAACGCTAAAAATGCAGAAAGGGCAACTGAAAAAAGTGCGGGAGACAATGTGGATGGGGGCAACGAAGACTACGGACCGTACGATGAAGGGGACGACGACCACCTGGGAATATTCAAACATTGCAAAGATTATCTGTTGTCGCAGACAAGTACACAAGAGTTGGGGGTTTTAGTTGGGCCAGACGGCGAGTTTCGGGTCCCAATGGTATCACAGTATGGGACACCGCCCGTCTCGTCACATGAAGAAAAAGAAAGTGAAGAGGTACAGGACTTGATAACCTTTTTAACTTTTGGTATGATATCATATCTATTAATAATTATATAAAACTGACAACGGTTTGGATGTCACTATATAATTTGGTTAACAGGATCATGCGCATATTCTGGATAATGCATTTAAGGAATTTGAAGATTGCATTGAGAAGGTCAAAAATACACTGTCGGAAGCTTTACATTTGCACCCAAACAGTGACATCATATTGAGAAGGAAAGCGTCATGGATTGCGATGGTCCGCAAACATCTGAAGGACGTTGCGGACGATGCGGAAGGCGATGTTATGTCAGAAAAAACCCCCACACCTGTCAAGAACAAGAACACTGGACTGTTGACTCAAGGTAATGAAACTCCTTTCTCGCCCATGACTTCATCGTTTTGCGCAGAAGTGGATCAACTGATATCTGCAATACAATCCATACGACACCCAGGCACACGATCGAAAGCTGAGGGCATCCAACCTGTAAACTTGCAAAGTTAACTGGACAACGTCGCAACAGTGTCAAGTATTCGTGACACTGAAAATGAAGGATATGTTTTATTGCAATATAAACTCCGGAGGCCAAAAAGAAACGCCAATCTTCCGGATGCGCTGAGGTCACCGTACGTGCAGCGTGTGGTTTCCTTAACAAATAAACGTGATCAAATGGAAGCTGCATTGGCTAGCTGTATACTCAGCGCAACAATAACAAATGGTAAGTATCGACAACACTCAAAAATTAAATAACTGAACGAATCTGCTTGCGAATTATTGATTGAATTTCGTGTTATTACGTAGGGAGCCTATATTCCATTGCCCACCAGGTGTCTCGATTTTGAGAGGCTCGTTTGAGACGATCTACCCGGAATTATGATTGGATGCAGATATTATAACAGCATGGGCTGGAGTCCTTAACTACGAGGAGCGGTTAAGGGCACCGGGTACCCCTGTGAGGCTATTTTGCAATGCCGGAATGTTGGTAATGCACTTTTCCCACTTTATAACACTATTTGATAATGTAGGACAGTATATAACACTACAACACTAAAAAAAAATTAGTACACTACGTAACACTGTGTGTAACAAAACAACACTTTAAAAGAGGTCCAACAAATTTTATAACACTATAAAAACAGTATATTACATTATATAACACTATAACACTAAAAATAATTTAGGGCAGGTATATAACACTATATAACAAGCTGGTACATTAAAAATCACAATAAAAAAATAGGATAAGCATATAACACTATAAAACTAAAAAGAAATTATAACAATATGTAATACTGTGTAAAACTACAGAGCAGTTTAAATAAAATCAAAAACTATTTATAACACTATAGGCTGCATTCAACCATTATATGTATCCTATGAAACTAAATAATATGCCTTTATAAAGTTAAACCAACTTATAACACTACAACACCATGTAACAATACAAAACAGCTTTTTGAATATCGTCAAAATATCGAAGGGACTGATGAACTTAAATCAACTTAAATCTGTGATTTATTATAAAACAGGCAGGTGACAACTGATTTTGAAGGACCGGGGAACACAGAATCTCGAAGTTCTGTGGCGGGATGGAAGCAATATTAGGCCAGACAGATAACATGGACATCAGAAACTTCCAAATGGTATTCGTGTCAGTGTTGTATAATAAACACTACATTCTAGTGTTCTTCAATCTAGCACAATACCAAATATTAGTGATCGACAATATCGAGGGTGATGTCCCTATCAACATACGATACAGCGGCTACGTAGAAAAAGTTGTAAGAACACTAACAGAAAAATAATAGTTGACATACAATATCTATAACTTTTAAAAAACCCCATTTGACATCGTAAATTTTACAGATCAATGCATTCTGCTCGTATGTCAAAAAACACTCGCCTGCTATCGCTAAAAAACTGCGATCAACATCACCGGTTAGTCTGAAGTTCCTGTGGCAAACAATGTATAACGACGTTGATTGTGGTATATTCGTGATGCGTCATATGGAGACTTTTAAAGGTATTATTGTAATTATAGTTTAATTATTAAAGTTGAAACGAGCATCTACGCTAATTTGATTTGTATTTCTGTTCACTAGGCACAAGTGTGCGCGAATGGAACTGCGGGCTATCGCCAGAGCGAGACATCATGGGGGAGGTGTTGGAAGATCAATCGAAAGAACTATGTGACTTGCGAATAAAGTACTTATCAAAAATCTTGTTAAGTGACGTAAACTTCCTACGATCTAAGTTGGAGAAAGAAGTACATGAATACGCAAATTTGAGTGAAGATGAAAGAATGGAAAATGCTAAAACTACAACGGAAAGGATCGAGTTCCGATTGAATGAAGAATAGCACATAGTTTCGTTAAAACTGATGTTTTGATACATGTTTTATTTTAGATATTAGCCTGGTTCTGGTATGTTTTGATACATGGTTTATTTTAGATATTAGACTGGTTCATTTTGTCAGGGAAACCGAACACAATGGAAAAACTTATATTCGTATGTAATTATTTGGTAGGATTATTGTACAAAGTGATGGCAATGGTCTATTTTCTATAATATAAAACTATAATTCAGTAGAAAACACTACTGGTATAAGTTGACAACATGTAAGTGTTTGATTCATGTTATGAGTGTTGTGATATTCGAAAGTATACTATAACACTACATTTCAATATAAAACACTATATTATAACAAACAATGCATTTAAAGCATAAATATAAAACACTATAAGTAAATGTAAGTCTTTAAACTAACTGTATATCACAATATCACCATGTCTAATACTGCATTTAATACAGATTACCAGCATTGACATATTTGATTCATCTTATGTGAATTCGAACCTATAATATAACACTACAAGCCAATATAAAACACTATAATTAGAATATGATAAACAAATTTAAGAAAAAAACAACGTAAAAAACATTATGTTTCCCATTCATGGCCAACATGAAAGAAAAGACAAGTTCAAAATCTATAAAATCCAACACAAGGAATCCAACAAAAAAGTAAACGTCATTAAAAAAAAGAAAAATAGCCCAAGTACGCATAATTTGGTAATCTACTACTCCTGCTCTTCAACTTCTAGCTCCTCTTCGTCATCTCCTTCACCCGCCACTTCCTCACCTTCTGAGGAGTCGTCGTTCTTTTCCCTTGCAGGGTACGTGCATGTACGTATATTATGCCCCCTACGTTTGTAATTGCTACATTCACGACCCTTTTTTCCCAGATTGACTAATGGCAATTTCACGCTTACTCTTCATTCTCATAGGCTTGCCCATACCTTTAAATCTAGTGGTTTTCGGCATGTGAACAGTTACAAGTGTTTCTTGGGTGTAGCCAGTTTTTTCAGCAAACCTATCACGACGACTCCTAGGGGGTGCGTTTACAACTGCCTGGTCAGCCGTCGATTGATACTGGACAACATGGTCCCTGAAAGCGCACAACGCATCAAAGTTATGAACCAACATGTTAATAAGAGACTCAGCTGACCTTGTTATCTCCCGTACAACACCATTAACTTGCTGGTACCGATCATCACTTTCATTAATACCTAATATCGCTCCAGGAGAACTATTAGGAACAGCTTCCCTGGTCCACCGTCGGCATATATACCTTTCAGGGAACTACCTGATATCAAGAAACCGCAAAACACAAAAAATGTGCATGCACAAAAAGCCCAAACTGTTCATACCTATTGCATGAACAACTCATAGTCATATCTTGCTGCCGCATCATAACCTAATACATAAAAAAATGAGAACAAAAATATATACTCAATTAAAACTATTAGATAGAACACCATGTACAAGAAATATTATAAACAAACAATTGTTACATTCTCTTGTTACCTGAAAAAATGTAGTACACGGTTGAGAAAAGTCCTTCACAGAGAAGTTCACAAAATTATCCTCTTTTTGATCCCATTTTCCAATACCACACTTGTGAATGGTTGTCTGAATTTCAAGTTGCGCATCGAAGAAAATTGTCCGTGTGTATATGTTTGCCGCCTGTCGTTCTAAGACAAACTCTTTTGCAAAAATTTCGGGGTTCGTGTGCCTAGTATCGTGATCATTCTTCCTATGCTCGTATCTTTGGGCTTCAATTGCAGAGTCAAAATTCCCCAAGAATTCAACAAGCGTACAGTTCGGGTTGCAAAACTTCCCAAAGAAATGCTTCTCACTTTCCAAACGAGATGAAGTACGCATCAGCCCAGACATGTGTTCATCACGATAGTACGCAGGGATCCATGTATCCCTAATCTCATAAATTGACCGTAACCATTCATGATTCACCAAATCAAAATCAGCCAATATAACACCCCATTCGGTTTCAAACTGTTCGGGGAGTAATGCATCAGTCCAAACAATGCCACACAACCTCTTCTTAAAATCGGTGCTATTGCATAGGTTGGCGCCAACCTAATAAACAATGAAAAACATTAAAAAATTAAATATACAATAGACATGATAAAACATTATATAAAAGTAAAACAACATCGATAAACAAAAAACCACATATTCAGATATAAAAAACTACAAAAAACCAACAAAAGAATTCCATTAAAACAATAAACGTCGTAAACAATAATTTTGGTATTTAATAAACCTTGGTAGTAAGTTTGTCCATTATACGCCACATGCAAAGCCTGTGCCTACTTTCAGGCCAAGTATCTTGAATAACTTTCCTCATCGTTGGGTCTTGATCAGTTACAATCACAGGTGGTGCGCGCCCAAATGCCTGCCGAAATGTGTTAAGCAACCAGCTATATGTTTCGGCGGTTTCATTACCTATTATAGCAGCACCCAAGGTAACATTACGATAGTGATTGTCAACGCCGGTTAAAGGTACGAACATCATATTGTACCTAAAAAAAATAACTGGTGTGATAACTGATTTGATATTGTACAATCCATACAAGTGTAAAAACATAAAACAACCTACATTATTTAAATAACAAATTGAAATTAAAACACTATTAATGTTTTAACAAAATAACTAATTACCATATGACACTATTGTACATGCATATAACACTGGAGTAGTGATACCAAAAAATAGAAAAAAAAACAGGTGGATTAAAACACTATAGAAACAGTTGTAATAAACATTGTCATGGGGATAAAACACTATGATATAAATTTATCGATTCTATTCATGCATATGACACTACACTATAAACATTATCATGGGGATAAAACACTATGATATAAATCTGTTCAGGATGTAATGAATCTAAAACTAAAGGTAGGATACGAACTTGTTACAACGATAAGTAGCATCGAAAGACACAACATCCCCAAATATATGAAAATTTCTCTTTGTATCTCCATCGGCCCAGAACAACGCCCGTAAAACGCCATCGTCAGTTGTTAGGTATTCCATAGAGAAATTGGGCATAAATTCTTTCTTCCTTCTTAGGCGTTTAATAACCATGCCAGCATCGTACTCAGCTATATACCTATTTAAGTCTCTCTTGAAGTTTTTGAAGTCAACTTTCGTGGCACCTACCTTGTTAAACCCTCCATAAAGAGTCCTCATAATGTTAAACGCTCTAACCGGACCAACGTTTATGGCACTCAAAGCATTTACGGCTTCTTCATGTACGTAATTGATTCCTCTATTTTCAGGAAGCAGGTACCTGTCATCTTCAGCAACAAATGAGTGATTATGCGACTCCTCGAAGTAATAAACCAAGTAAAGATTATCCGGGGTTAACTTAACCCGAATGCACGCTTCACAGCCGGTCCTTATAGAAGGAACCCTGCGAGTAATCTTAGTCTTCGAGTTATCATTAGAACTACCGGCTTCCTGAGTCGAGTCAATCACCTTAAAAGGGTTTAGTACCCTCTTTTGAGCATAAAAAGTATTTATTATGTATGAGACCCTTTTGATGCTCGTATTGAGTACCCTTTCTAGCTGTGAAACCTCCCGCCTTAGCATATCTTTGGTAAAAAAGAAAGGCATTTTCGAGCGAATCAAACGTCATGTGCATCTGAGGTTTAATCGAATTGTCGACATCTGGTATAAATGTCCTCCTTCCAGAATTTGGGGACACGTGAACATCACCAATGGGCTGGTATGTAGGAATATCTACAACAAAAAATCGACACATCGGTCATTTATTTATAAAACAGTGATAACAACATGTTTCTGTATTTGATAAAACACTATATGAAGATATAACACTATCTGTTTACAGTAAGACACTATACAGTTTAATTAACAATAATCTGTTGATTTAAATCACTTAATAATCATAAAACACTATGAACCAGAAAATTAAGATGTCTGTACAGAATATAACACTATTGATGGGGGATAAAACACTATACATCTAAATATAAAAAAAATAACTCTGTTAATGATAAAACACTAAAACAAAAACTAACCCTAAACAATTCAATGTATAAAACACTATGGAAGGAAATTAAGGTGTCTGTACCGAATATAACACTATTGATCATGCATATGACACTATACATCTAAATATAAAAAAAAATAACTATGTTCATGATAAAACACTAAAACAACAACTTACCCTAAACAATTCAATGTATAAAACACTACATACACACAAAATCAAAGCATACTAATAACCTGTAACACCGCATACTAAAAAAAACCGTCTGTCAAACATATATCACTGATTATCGCAACATGATAACTCTTAACATATTCAATTACTATGATACACATGTACCTGCATCGCCGGAATCCATTGAAATTGATATAAAACACCAGAATCGCAGAAGGTTAACAACTGTATTGTCTCTGCCGATTTCATAAGACCTCATGTATTTATAATTGATGAAGAATGATGCGTACATGAAAATCTTATTGGATCTTGCAAAAAATTACAAAATTCGAATCCCTGAAATATCTCATCGCCAGTTTTTTTTTTGCAGTTATCTTGGAAATCAATTAATTGATAAGAATGAAAAATTACTAATATACCCTTTTGAATTAATTAAGATAAAGGACACTTGTCATTCCCAAATTATTTCTCACACTTCTCACAAAAGTTGATTAATATGCAAGATCCTAAACCTATATATATATATAGTGTGACGTTCATTGGGGAACACTAAAAAAGTGGGGAACCGAGGAACACTCTTAAAGATTAACTTAACATGTTAAAAATCATTTTTTTTAAAATTTTTTCGGCGCTTTTCATTATAAATACTTGTAGAGGCAATTTTAATAAAAAAAATCAAAAACTAAAAATATAAAAAAAAAAGTTAAAAAAGGCTTAACTTTATTTTACAAAAATAATTTTTTTATTGGAATAGTTTCTACCCATTTTTATAAGCAAAGCGCTGAAAAAAAATTTTAAAAAATTGATTTTTAACATGTTAAGTTAATTTTATAAGATATATTTTTTAACTGTTTTTCAAACATTTTTTTATATTTTTTAGTTTTTGAATTTTTTTTATTAAAAATGTTTCTACATGTATTTATAAGGAAAAGTGCCGAAAAAAATTAGAAAAAGTTGAGTTTTAACATGTTAAGTTGAATTTTTAGAGTGTTCCCCGGTTCCCCACTTTTTTAGTGTTCCCCAATGAACCCTCCTATATATATATATATATATATATATATATATATATATATATATATATATAGGAGATCGCTAGAATGAGAACCACCACGAGTTATGAGAACCACGAGAACCGCGCCCCGCGGGTGGCCGTCGGCGACGAAATTTTTTTTACACCTAGATCCGTATATTTTAGTGGGGGGTTTAAATTTTCGGTTCAAACGGCGCGCCCGAGGGGGTAGTTTTTTACGCCCAAAGTTTGGGTTTTTTTAATTTTTCTTTTTTTTTTTTACCAAACTTTGGGCGTAAAAAACTACCCCCTCGGGCGCGCCGTTTGAACCGAAAATTTAAACCCCCCACTAAAATATACGGATCTAGGTGTAAAAAAAATTTCGTCGCCGACGGCCACCCGCGGGGCGCGGTTCTCGTGGTTCTCGTAACTCGTGGTGGTTCTCATTCTAGCGGCTCCCTATATATATATATATAGGCAGGTTAACGTACATTACGGCTTAACGTACATCACGTACGACAGGTAATTACGCACGTTCATTTTTAAATCACGCACGTTATAACTCAAAAATCCAAAATCACGCATGTTAAAACACAATAATCACGCATATTTAAAACATTAATCACGCATGTTATAGAACAAATCACGCACGTTGTCGTACGTGAAGCCGTAATGTACGATATACTTTTTCTATATATATATATATATATGGTAGGGTTCATGCGAGAACCACCTTTATTGCGATAATCAATGTGAACACAACAAAATAAACCCACTACACCTCCAAAAACCTAAAAAAAAGCTACCCCCCCCCCCCCCCCACACACACACACAAAAACTAAATGCTAAAAACTAAACCATAAAGCAAAACCCCTAAAAAAATCTAAAAAACACACAAATTTTATTGTAATTTTTTTTTTATAAAAATCGCTACTTTTAGTATAAAAAATTTAATTTTTTATTAACGAAAAGTAACGATTTTTATAAAAAAAAAAAAAATTTGTGTGTTTTATAGATTTTTTAGGTATTTTTGGTTATGTTCACAGTAGTTCTCGCGGTTCTCGCAATAAAGGGTGGTTCCTAACGGATCCTTCACCTATATATATATATATAGGGTGGGGTTCTAGAGTGAACACTAGTGTATTTGTGAACTACGTGAACAAATCCTGCCATTGATTTACATCATCAAATCGTAAAATACACTAGTGTATTTTTATCATCAAATCTTGGCCATTGATTTACACTTGTGTATTGATAATCAAGTGGGTTTTTCATAAATGAACCCAACCCTATATATATACACACACGGATTAATGTGCCATTTGATCTAGGCCTGTCAATGGATGGATATAGATCGGATCATGATCCGATCCATGATCCAATAAAATGGATCGTGATCCGCTCCATATCCAAATAATTTGAAATGGATGGATCAATATCCGGATCGATCCATTTTAAGAAAATATAATAAAAAATCACAAAAATTAAAGAAATTAAAAAAAAATCTAAAAATTCTAAAAAAATCAATCCTATAAAATTGGGAAATACACTACTTAAAGAACCGCTACCCAAAATGCCAAAAAGTAGGTACCGGTACCGAAAAAATCGGTACGGGAAATTCGATACCGGTATCAGTACGGGAAATTCGGTACCGAAAATGCCAAATGCCCATCCCTAACCTAAAGTGTGGTAAAAAACTTTCTATTCCTGTATGTAACTGTGAGTAACCCCGTTGGGCATTTTTTTTCTCTCGCTTCTTATCTCAGACCATGCGTAGTGGTAAGGGTGAATAATGCTCCCACCCTTCGGCGTTTTCCGCCATGTGGCAGTCCAATCAGCAAGGGTCATTATTGGATGTTTTTATAAAATGAGTGTAATGGGGATTGGTCAAGAAAAAGTGGGATACATCTGATTGGCCACCAAAATACCATTTGAGCGTGTTTTAAATCACGCTGGAAGGGGATTTTCTGCCGGATCACGCCGGCAAGGGTGGGGCGGCGGCGTTTTTGGGCGTGTTTGGGGGGATCACGCCGGAGATAAAGCCCACTACGGGTGTTCTCAGACAGGATGCAGAACATAAACACCGACGCTTTGATGCTATAATTGATAAAGAAAATTCAGCGCTGAAATGCACAAATAATTTGACCAAAGTCTACATTTTTTAGTAGAATATACGAAACAACATTCAATAACAACAATATACATCCTTCTTGACAATAGCAATGTTAATAATAATTTAGTAGAATATACGAAACAACATTCAATAACAACAGTCGCGGAGGCAGAAATTTTTTCTTATGGTGTTATTTTTTATGGATACTCCGGTTTATAATAACCCGGAGTCGAACCTTTTGGATCGGTTCGGATCTAGTCGGGTCAAATCACATAATAAAAGCAAATATTACAGTAAAAGTACAATGTCATTGAATAAAAACACATAATAAAATTACAAAGGCATTTGAAATATATAAAAATGCATTTAATAGTTGCTTTGTACGCATTTTCATGTTTTTAAAACGATTCATAATGTTTTCAATGACAACTTGCAAAAAAAAAAAAAACAAAAAAAACCTCTTTTTCATTATAACAAACAAGTGCACGCATCATTCAAATGATCAGCAAACATTCTGTTAGGTTAAACAATTGAAACAAAACCAATTAGACATGTGACTATAATGCTTACTGGATTAGAAAAAATAAAAATTAAGCATGGACCTTTAATTTTTTAAAGTATACTAATTAAATTCAAGTAACTGGGCTTAAATTTTTGAAATATAAATTTGTTTATTCTGTAATTCTTTTAGAAGCCAATGGGGTGGTGATCCATTGGCAAAGGTAAAACCTTTTAACACCTTGGGAGAGGGAGGTCTTTGGTTCAAGTCCCATAAACGACATGGAATAAGAGAAATTTGCCGTTAAAAAAATGTAATTCTTTTAGAAGAAAACAAAACAATGGTGTCGTTTGTAAAAAGACAATGGTGTCGCTCGAATTTTTCCTATTGTACGTTGTATTTGCTACACAAAATTCAATGGTGTCGGACGACACCGTTGTTCAAAGTGTGGCTCCGCCACTGAATAACAACAATATACATCCTTCTTGACAATAGCAATGTTAATAACTAGTTTTTGCCCCGCCCGCGTTGCGGGGCAATAAACCGAAAATTTCTCTCTCATAACATGTATGTCTGTATAGAGGGCAAAATCGTAATTATATTTTGAGCTGGAGGCGAAATCATAATTTTAAACTGAGAGCAAAATCATAATTTTGAGGTTGAGGGGGATCATAATTTTATTTTGAACTGTGGGCAAACACGTAATTTTGAGCTGAGGGCAGAATCGTAATTTTAAGGTAGAGGGACAACCAAAATTTTATTTTGAACTGGGGGCAAAACCGTAATTCTAAACTGAGAACAAAATTAAAAATGAGTTTTTGAACCGAGGGCAAAAGCGCAATTTTGAGCTAGGGGCAAAATTATAATTTTATTTTGAGCTGGGGGCAAAAACGTATTTTTAAACGAAGGACGAAAGCGTAATTTTAAACTGGAAATAAAATTAAATTAAAAAAAGGTTGGTCCACCGAGGGTAAAAGCGTAATTTTGAGCTAGGGACAAAATTATAATTTTATTTTGAGCTGGGGGCAAAAACGTATTTTTAAACGAAGGACGAAAGCGTAATTTTAAACTGGAAATAAAATTAAATTAAAAAAAGGTTGGTCCACCGAGGGCAAAAACGTAATTTTAAGCTAGGGGCAAAATTATAATTTTATTTTGAGCTGGGGCAAAAACGTATTTTTAAACGAAGGACGAAAACGTAATTTTAAACTGGAAATAAAATTAAATTAAAAAAAGGTTGGTCTAATGGGAGAGTGCCAGGGAGCTGCCTGGCACTATTCCCCCATCTTGTAATTGTACATGTAGGATAATAATTATTATATATATCAATTGACATCATGGGTTTGCTGCAGTGTTTGAGGGTATTTTTGTAATTTCATAGCTTATGTAACTAGATTATCCACACGATCCATTTGCTTCTCTCCCAACTCTTCAAAGCAGATTACATACACACCAGGTTACCCACCACCGGCGCTAGCAAACCTTCTTCCATCTTCATCTCCGCATTTTTGCTTCGATAATGGAGGCTGAGAGACCAGAGGACCGAAAGAGGGCATTAAACGCCGGAACAAAGGTCGGGAACCTTACCGTCAAACCCTAGCCGACACAGATCGGTTTGAGAAAACTACAAGCAACAGGAGATCGGGACTGTGGAGGTAAAAGAGGGGAATGGGGTTCTTCACCGGTTCCGTTCGATTCCTTATGGCGATTTATGGTTAAGCCAGTGACTCTGGTTTGATGGTCGGAACAGTAAAGCGGTGCACGATGGTGGTGTTGGATCTGCAAAGATGCTAGATCTGGACGGAACGGTGTCAAGATACCTAGGCTCAATAGCAGGGGAGCCGCAACAAATCAACAATCGATGCAAGCTGGGGATGTAATTGTTGGAGCCGGTGGAGTTAAATGCGTATGAGAAAGTGAGTGTATCGAAATTAGAGATGTTGGATAGTGCAAGTTGCTAAGAAATGTGGAAAATGTATTTACCATATTTAATTGTGAACAATAACAGGTAACAAACAATCAAGAAGAATACCCAACCCTAAGGTAGCGTTCGTTTCATGGAATGGAATTAGGAAGTTTTTCTTTGTAAAATTGATCTTGGTTGGGGGAGGAAGGAATTTGAAATCCTTCACTCTAATGAAATTTGTGACTATTTCAACATTCCTTAGAAATCCTTCACTCTAATAAAAGGAATGGAATTGAATGTTGAAATAGTCACAAATTTCATTGATTAAAGAAATTCATTGGATTTCAAATTCCTCCCTCCCCCAACCAAGATCAATTTTACAAAGAAAAGCTTCCCAATTCCATCCCATTCCATGAAACGAACGCTACCTAAGTTTATTAACCCAAAGAAATACTCTGTTACACGATTGTAGATTCAAGAAGACAATGAACAATCTACCGAACACACTCTCAGCACTCAGATATTATCAACACGATAATCTCTCTTACGAACTACACAGATTTATTCTACAACCTTTGATTCTTCAACGAGAATCAAAGTAGATGAAACCCTAATTCGCCTAGAGAGAAGAGAGAAAGGAAGACTCTGGAAACACTTCTTGAATGAATGGTCAAAAATATCTGAATGTATTGTTTTATTATCTCCGTGAATGAGTCCTGTTCTGCGACTGCCTTAAAAGTCCATCAACAAGCCCAGCCCAGCTTCTCATCAACAAGCCCAGCTTCTCATATGATAGGAATAATACTCGGCCCAACAGCACATGTTACAAAAGACAATGACAGAAATATTAAAACAAATAACAGAAATATTAAACAGCCAGATATTAAATTGCAAAGATAAAAAAAACACAAATATTACCTTTTGTATTTTTTACATTAATTTTCATGAAAGTATTTTACCTCTGTAGCCATGGATCGTTATTCCAGTATCAAGTAACTATTATCTTACCGTTTAAAAAAAAGGAACTATTATTTTAACTTTGTTTTTTTAACGCCAAAGAAACTCATGTGTCAACCCATTACGATCGGGGCTATGTCCAGAGTCGACTCCTCGACTACCGAGAGCCCTTACGCCACCTGATCTACTAGGGAGGGCCGACCTCTTTAATACTGGACCAAATTCTCAAGACATTTTCACTTTTCTATATATTATAACAATAATAAACAATCACATAATCATAAAAACGCTGACTGAATTTCTGTATTGCGGACCGAATTCTCACCTTTGTACCCAACCGAATGCTGGCCGATTTTG
Organism: Helianthus tuberosus; assembly: GCA_030545235.1. Classification (NCBI taxonomy): domain Eukaryota; kingdom Viridiplantae; phylum Streptophyta; class Magnoliopsida; order Asterales; family Asteraceae; genus Helianthus; species Helianthus tuberosus. The sequence goes on from CM060411.1 coordinate 74,038,034, forward strand.
TACAATCGAATTCCCGCGCATTTGCGCGGACGAATTTTACTAGTTGTTTATCATCACTAGAAAATAAATATGTGAGTAGTTGAAGCTTACTCAAACAGAAAGTGCTACAATAAATTAAAAATATTGCTATACGTACATACATACTGATAAAGGAGAGTTTCATGGTCATACAAATCATTTCATCCCGTATACAAGTGTTTAACCATCATGATCTTCTAAGGCCATTTAACCACACTTTAGGTAGGGTATTTCCCAATTTTATAGATTTGTGCGATTGAAGAAAGAGAGAGAACCTGTGACGATGATGAGAGAGAAAGAGAGAGTGTATGGTTCAAGTGGGATGGATCGAAAGGGGTAAGTAAGAGGCCTGCCATTCAGACGTGTCCATTTAGTAAGCCAAGCATTCTCTTAGTAATGGATCGATCCGGATGTATCATGGATCGATCCGTATAATTAATTGGATAAATGGATTGATCCATTGGATTAATTAATGGATTAGTGGATATTTTTTATGATCCAATAAGTGATTTAAATGGATCAGATTGGATTGGATATGCCTAATTTGATCCAGGCTATACACTATAATTTGTCATCGTTTCTCGCGATACGTTAAACTCACAAGTTTCAAAAAATGGCAAGTTTAGCCCCTGGACTTTGTTTTTAGCTCCCGGTGCTTGTTTATTAACCGTTTTAGCTCGTTTTTTTCTTATTTCTTTTCGCACTGTGACCTGAAATAATACCAAATAATAAAATACAAACCTGTAAAAACTAAAAACGACTAAAATTCCACTAAAATAGTGTACAAAATACAAAGGATAAAAACGTTTGTTTTACAACACATCACTACCCTTCATTTTCATAACTTCACGATGAGGTATATCAGTGGTTTGAAAGTTCGAATCACCTTCCTATCTATGCCCGAGGCCAGCACACGGGTGAGGTGTGAGCTATTTGAATCATTGGAGTACTGGAATGGAATGGTTACTCCTTCGACAAGTTGAGGAAGTCCAATAAGGCAAAACGTAATGGGCCAAGCCTCTCCCTCTGATGGGCCCGTTAGTCTTAGTGAGGCCCAGCTGAAAAAAGAAGCAGATATGTTGAGCCTGAGGTCAGGATCCCAAAACTGATTTGCGTACCCAGTGCACCACCGTCCGCCGCTGCCCCGCCACGACCGCACCACCGCCGGCGCCTTGAACCGCCTGTGCAGCCACGCTGTCTGCTTCTACAGGTTTCTGTTTAATTTTATTTCTTGCTTAATTCTGTCTACAAATGTCTGTCTGTGTGTCCAATTGGAACTATTTTACTGTTAGGGACTTAGGGTTTGAAACTATTTAATTGAATGTGTTGCTCAAATTATAGTATTTCTTGAAGCTGTAGAACTAGTTGATTGCAATTGTCAATTTTTTTTTATTTTTTTTTTTATTTTTTTTTTTTGCTTTTAGCTTTTCTTTGGTATACAATATGTCAATATCCAAGTCTTCTAAGCTGGAATTTTAATTAAATTTTGAGGGAATTGGAATGTTGCTTTCACTCCTTATTTTGTTGGTTTCAACAAGAAAATGAATTTGAATTGAACAACAACATAAGGATCGGAATCTACATTCTAATTCCATCCAAATTTTATTCCATTTTGCAAAACAAACATACCTAAATTCAAAATTAAATTTTAATTTTTGCGCAAGTTCCCATTCCAATTCCATTACGATCCATGAAACGAACACTAGTTAAATATTTGCTCTTAAGATTTTCATAATGCTATTTGACTATACAAGATACTTAATTGACGAGTTGACGTTATCCAACGCGTGTACTGTGCAGTGCCCTTCTGTACGAGTAGTGTGTTATAAGATCTCCCCTGTTGTAGCAGCAATTCCTTTGAGAAATCATTTCTACTCGATCTGTTAAAGTCTCCATTCATCTTCATTATGAGCAGCAGCAGAAACACGCTTTGTTGTTTAAATAAACACAACTTTTTGGATTCAGGATCCAAATAATAGCAAGAAATAACACTTATTGCTCACTGTTATTTGAATATGCCCATGCATTTAAGGCCCTACTACAGTCATATACCCGCCACATATCTTTAGTCCTTTTAGAGGAGTTTGCTTTGATCTCAGTTTCAGTTTTTGCATATATCCCAATGGTTGAGCAATGAGCATTAATTTGATGTCAATGGTATTTTGGGATTAAAAACAGTTTTATTATGAGAATAAGTACTAGGAGCTTTCTCTTTAACTGGAGATCAATGTTTATGTTCTATTAGGTCCTTTAAAGTTACATGTAATACCTTAATTTTACAAAAGTTACATATAATACTTTAATTTTACATTTAGAACTCTTGGAGAACAATTTGTATCTTCAGTTTGAGTAGTATATTCATTGTACTCCTTTCACTAGGCAGAGCTACATTATCAACATCGGGGTCACGCAACCGGCGACATCATTAGTTTTTTTCTTTTTATATATGTAAGATATAGTACTGAACGTTAATTGACACCATTGATTTTGGACAATGACACAAATACTTCGTTTGACAGATTTAATTAAAAAATTATATACTTGGCCACTGTTGGTTTCCCATCCCCTTTTAATTAAATGACACGGGTTCAAAACTCGTGGATGACATTTGAGGTTTTTTGTTTCCTTATCTACTATCTAGTGTGTTGGGCTTTTTCTATATACTGCTGGGCTTTTTTTCTTCTGATTTTTTCTCATTTGTTGGGCTTGTGTAGCTGGTTTCTCATCATAGTATTTTCATTGTTGGGATTTGGGAACTTTCTTAAAATAAACCCTTGGTCTCTTCTTGATCTCCTGTCGACTGCTGCAGTTTTGCCGACTCACGCCCTTGCACATTCTGTCGGCGCCCCTTGCTCCGTTCCAACTTGGTGAGGTTTGTGATAAATATGTGGTCGATGTCTTGTTCTGTTTAACAAGTATCTGAAATCATGTTCTGTTTTTACTGAACACATTGAAATTTAAATATAACTGGAAGTATTGTCTTGTTTAAGCGATTATTGTTTATGAAAGCAAATAACGAATTGCTTGCAACTAGTCTTGATATGATCATTTAAGCTTTTGTCTTCACTGCAGACTTCCATTTTAGTTTTGAACAATGTTTTGTTAAATTGAGAATGCTTTACATAGGGTTCTTCAAACATTGTATAAAAATATAGTATTCATGATAAATAAAATAGTAAACAAAACTAGTGTTATTCATTACTTTTTGCAGGTGTTTTTTCTTGGCTCAGTTGGGAAGTGGACATAATCATATTCTCTGTTTTCTGTTGCTCGTTCTCTACTGTATCAATATTTGGAGCAAGGTATGGGGAATGTGATTTTTAATGAAATTGTATTTTATTAGTGACCCGAATGTTTTTACTTCAAGTTGATAGATATCCGACCAACGGAAATAAACCGACACGGCGACACCAGTAGAATTCCTGGATCTGACACTGACTACACATTCATTTCACCTTTTATCAATAGATGAAAAAGGAGAAAAAAAAATGTTTGGTTGAATGGGCCGATCACTTGACCCAGCTTGTTTTATTAATATATAACTATCATTATTTTTTTTTAACTTTTGTCAGTTCTTCTATTCATATCTACTACTATCCTGACTATTCAAGGATGCCTGAACTTTGCAGGAACATGCTAGAACGTTCAAGGTGCATTGTGTAGTTTTGATGATTTCCCGGTATGTGTTTCATGACAACTACCGGACTTTTCGGTAAATTCGAGCAAGGGTATTTCAAATGGCACTATTTACCCGATCCGCCATCCTGAACGACCACCTTTACCGTCATTTTTACCTGCAACCCTTCCGCACCTTTGTGGATGCCAGAGTCAAATGGGTCCGAGATCCATACCTTGATTTTGCAGTCGAAAAAGAGAAAAATCTAAAACAAATTATCTCTCTAAAAAATTTAATCATCTCTCAACCCTCTAAAACCATACCCCTTTCAAGTGCATCCGTTTACAAAACCACTTTTAATCTCCCGACCACTGCTATTAACTTCTTCCAAAAATACCCTTCCGTGTTTGAAATCTTCCAACCCTCCAAACCATCTTCCCTCCCTCATGTCAAACTGACCCCTCAAGCGCTCACCGTTCACAACGAAGAATCCAAGATTCTTAACTCGACCCGTTACCGGAAAGATGTGGCTCAGAGATTAACAAAACTGTTAATGCTCACACGAGCGGGAAGACTCCCGCTAAACATTATTGATCTATTACGTTTCGATCTTGGTCTGCCACATGATTTTATTCTCACGTTACTTCCTGAATTTCCAGACTATTTTCAAATTTGTAACATGGGTGACAACGATTCAAACGTGTTTGGTCTAGAATTGGTCACATGGCGAGATAATCTCGCAACGTCAGTGTTGCAGAAAAGATCAATGGATGAAAACAGCGGGATTAGACGGGAAAATCCGATTAAATTTTCGATTAATTTACCGAAAGGTTTTGATTTGGAAAAGAAAGTAAGAATCTGGATGCATGAATGGCAGAATTTGCCTTACATATCACCGTATGAAGATGCATTTTTTCTATCACCCAACAGTGATCAAGCCGAGAAGTAAACAGTGGCTGTTTTACACGAATTGATGCATCTTCTCATATCAAAAAAGACCGAAAAGGAAAATTTGTTGATTTTAGGGGATTATTTGGGATTCGGGCCACGGTTTAAAAAGGCTTTGGTGCACCATCCTGGAATCTTTTACGTTTCGAACAAGATCAGGACACAAACTGTGGTTTTGAGGGAGGTGTATAAGAAGGATCTATTGGCTGAGAGGCATTTGTTAATGGGGATGCGGTATCGTTATCTTCATCTTATGAACCGGAAAGTGAGAGTGAAGAGATTATATGGGGTTCGAGTTAATGGCAGTAATAAGCGAGTGAGTTCTGTTAAAGGAGGTTAATAATTAGTTCTTAATGCAAGCTTGATGTTATTGATCAGTGGTGGCAAAATGAGCAGGTTATATGGGTTAACGGGTCAAAATGGACATTTTTATAGTTCTATTTACATGTTGATGCTGGGCGGGTCTGGTTATTCTTTATGCTGTGAGTGTCAAATACTATTCCCACACTCTTAAAAAGGTTTCAAAAACCCCCTTTTGAATGTGCCATCATCATCACCACAAAACTTATAGAGCCATCTGGAGTTAGAGGAATATTGACTTCAATCATCACCACAAAACTTATAGAGCCTTCTGGAGTTAAAAGAATATTGACTTCAAGGATATGTTCTAATGTATTTAATTTTAATTTTTATATGATTTTTGGATTCTAGAGTGAGTGATTGTTGGGCCTGTAAGTAGGCTACACTCGAAGCGGGCTTAAGTAGGGCGGGATGGAGAGGTGATGCAGGATGTAATGAGGTACATCCTGATTTGGAGAGGAATCAAAGAAGAAAATGGTCGACGCGGGAGCGAGAAGCGTAAGGGAGAGAGCAGCCCTTTAAATTGGAATCAGAGGCAGGATGGATACCGTCCAACCTAATACATAGCATCTTTTGCGGACATTGCATTGCGCGGCTACATCCGTTGGCTCCCACTGTGGTTCGGACGGTGGGTAATGGTTGGTTGACCTCCATATTAGGTTACAAAATGTTAAATATGTAAACATTTATATATTTTTTGAACTTCTATAATTATCAGATATTAAAATTCAATAAACTTGTAAAGGTTTATCAATTTGTAATATTAGTTAACTTTTTATAAATTTCAAGGTTAAATTCCTTGTTATTTCAAAATCAAAAAAATTTACTTGACATTATATTTCTTCTAGCATACCACTATAGATACAACCTTCGTTTTTTTTACTTTGTTGTTTCAATTAGTCACAGCTTATGCATGAGGAGTCACAGGTTTAGGGCTGTTTGGGAGTTGAGCGATCGTCAACTTGAACTTGGCTACTTTACAAACAAGCTGGTTCATTTATAGCCGAGTCGATTTCGAGCTATTTGAATAATGCTCTCTCAATATGATCACTATTTGAAGTTTTAATTCTAGCTATTTGAATAATCCTAACTCAATATGATCCTAAAAAGAACTAAAACCCTTAACATGCAAAAATCTCTACAAATAAGTTCGATTGAGATTTCAATAACTAAACAAATTGCACTATCGAATGTATAATCTAATCTATAACTAAACTAGTATTAAAATAAAGTTCAATAGAATACATTAAATACAAATGAGTAGGGAAGTTTTTAAGGAGTCGATCAAAATGAGCAATTAATAAAAAAGGAAAAATTACAAGTTTTGTCCTTTATCTTTATAGTACTTTACAGGCGGTGTCCTTTTTTTCAAATGTTGACAGGCGGTGTCCTTTATAGGGAATTTTGTTGCAAGTTTTGTCCTTTGAGCCTAACCCAGTTAGATTTTTTTGTTAAATCTGATTACCCAAGGGTATTTTAGTCTTTTTACTTATTTAAAGGACAAAACTTGTAATTTATTCTTTAAATATCTTGTAATTTATTCTTTAAAAAATATTTCAAAAAAAATTATATACATATATATGTGTATATAACAATGAACACAGATATTCAACCCCATTCTGTTTCAATCAGTAAACCATATAAAAGCCACATTACACTTTAGTCATCCCAAAATTAAACCCTAAACCCCAACTTGCTACCATAAACAAAACACTAAAAGTAAGATCATACTATAATGTCATTACCGGTCTGCAATCATAAATCCTAACTACAACTTATAACTTATAACCAATCAATCATGACACATGTCTTGTAACTAGCTAAATAACTTGCTAAACAAGTTTCAAATTAAAATCAGTTATCATCTTGCCTCTTTAAACCTATCAAACAGCACATCAGCATCTTCATCAACATGAACAAGCAACTGAACAATCTTCGCGAAATAATGCAAATAAATCACCAACGCGGTCCCGTGAGCCGCCGCAGCGACCGATCCAACCACCATAAGCACCCAATCAACCCTATCAGCATACACAAACAGTTTCGAAAACGGCACAGCAGCCGGAGGCGGCTCGATCTCCTCCATATCCTCCAATTCCTCCTCCGCTTCAACCGGTACCGCATCGTTACCTACGTCCGCGTACGGCGACGGCGACTCCGGCGGCTCTGACACCTCCGATACCAGCGTTAACGGCTGTACGTGCGGCGGCGACCACCCGAACAGCCCTCTGGACACCATCATGTTGACAAAATTCACAAATTCGCAAATCTGGAACTCAAAACCCTAAATTAGAAGGTGAAACTCACTCAAAACCCTAAAATAACCGTTAACATTGAAATTGAGAGTGAAATGATCGAATCGATGAGGTGAATTGTGGAATTAGTGTACAGTTGAGTGTGAATTTGAGTTGGAGATTTTGTATTTTGTTGATGAATGATGATTTGTGTTGCAGACGATTGGGGGTGTGTGTATGAAGAATGGGTGAACTGGTGAAGACGGTGGTGGTGGTGGCAACATATGGTGGTGATGGTAGGTGAACTGGTGGGGGGATAAATATCTTTGTTCATTGTTATACACATATATATGTATATAATTTTTTTTTTGAAATATTTTTTAAAGAATAAATTACAAGATATTTAAAGAATAAATTACAAGTTTTGTCCTTTAAATAAGTAAAAAGACTAAAATACCCTTGGGTAATCAGATTTAACAAAAAAATCTAACTGGGTTAAGCTCAAAGGACAAAACTTGCAACAAAATTCCCTATAAAGGATACCGCCTGTCAATATTTGAAAAAAAGGACACCGCCTGTAAAGTACTATAAAGATAAAGGACAAAACTTGTAATTTTTCCTTAATAAAATTATGAAACCAATCTTCACATCAAAACACGAAGTAGGGATTTCCCAGAGAATCCACTGGATCTGCAACGAGTAGAGAAAATAAGTCCCTAAAATATATTTAAAAAACGCACATATATATAAGCTTAAAATATATAATCTTTTTACAATATACAAATATTTTAAATTTCAAGCCCTCGGAAAGGGTGGCCCTACCCCCCCCCCCCCCCCCCACAAGCCGGCCAATGCACATGAGCAGTGAGCAATTGGTCGAATAGGCTGTTACCGAATCACAATGGAAAAAAACTAGGTCACTGAGTATGAGAGTACTAGGTTGGACACCTCAGTTGTAAAATGTTATGTGACAAAACATAAGAAAGAAATATAATATAAACCATTAAAATTTGGGATTGACATAAACTATCCAAACCAAATCTAGTTAGGTCAGCTTGAACTCGCTTTGTTTACAAACCAAGCCAAACTGAGTCGATTTCGAGCAAACTATTTCCAAGCAAGCTTCCGTCAATTTGAACAACGATAACTGAAATTGAATTTGAAAAATATCTAAAAAGGTTTGATCTATGTGATAAGTTCGATAATTATGTAATGTTTAATTAATAATATACAACAATGTAAGAAACAACATTTAAGTTTGTAATGCATTCAACATGAAACGAAGAGGCAGGAAACTTCGAAGAAAGTGGGTATGTTTGTTATGTACTACATAAATCTCACCTAAACTTGCACGGAAAACAAGTACAACAAACTATATCCATTGAATAAACGTTTAAGTTAGTTCACCATTTATTATTGATTTATTTTTCTCTTTTCATATTTCTTAATCTCGTTTTAGGTATAATTTTAAACATGATTTCTATCGCTTTTTTCATATGTTATTCTTGTATTTGTAAAATGATACAACATCAACCTAAATAAAAACCTAATAACGCATGATTAAGAAAGCTTATTTTTCTCTTTTTATTTTTATTTTTTGGATGGATTTTGATATGGTTTAAGAAGTTTGATAAAGTTCAGGGACTAGTTGAGTCATGTTAGAAAGATAATAAAGTTAGTAAATGTTAGTTAGAAGTATTAACTATTAAGGGTAGAAAGTGTAATAGTTGATAGTGTAAGGTCTGTGTTGTAATATGGTTGTTATTGTTCGTTATAATAAGAGGCGTGAAGCTAACAATACGGTTAGCTTGATTTCTGGGAATTCTTTCTCTCTCTAGTTTCTCTCTCTAAATTGAGCTCTATCATTGGTATCAGAGCGTCGATCCTCTCGACCTCAGTTACCAGAATCGTAACAACCAATGTCGTTAACCACCGTAACCGTATTCCGTTCAAATTTCGATCATCACATTTTCCGATCATGTTCTTCAATTTCGTTCAATTCTCTTCATTTCAACTCCCTGGGTTGAACAATCGTGATCAATCCATTCCTGAGTTGATCAATTTGTGATCAATTCATCGTAATTCCTTCAGTCATCTTTCAATTCGTCCAATTGATAATTCTAACTCATGACCAGTACAAGGCAACAAGATATGGAGAAACGGATTAAAGAAAATTCATTAACAATTGCAAAAATGGAGATTATTGTTCAAGATTTACAGGCTAATTCATAGTCAATCAATGAAAAGAGTAAAATGCACGGATAGTCCCTGTGGTTTTGCAAAGTTTCAGCTATAGTCCCCAGATTTTGGAAATTACACTCATAGTCCCTGTGGTTTGACAGTTTGTTACGCTGATAGTCCCTGGAGTGGATGTGGGTTAGTTTTCTCAGTTAAATCCATGTGAAATTACAAAATTACCCTTGTGCAAAACCACAGGGACTATCCGTGCATTTTACTCCTTTTATTATTACATATATACAAAGCAAACACACACCTGTTGTGTTTTTCTGTCTCTCCAGCTTCACCACCTAGCACCACCATCACCATCACCATACTATACCACCGCACAACCACCACCATCCCCACCGCATGATCTGTCTCTTCCTCATCTCTTTCTCTCTCTCTTCCCTATCTCTCTCTTTCAACCACACCTCCACACGACCACTATCACCACCGCTCCACCACCTTCATAAACTCCGCCGACAACACCATCACCAACTCCGCCCCACCTCTGAAATCCTAACGCCACAACTGGGTTTAATCGGACATTGTTAAAGCTGTTAAACCCTAACTCTGCCCGTCTCATTTTCCGGCGGATTAGTGATTACTTCCACCAGCCACCACCTCCACATCCCTGTGACCACGCCACCACCTCAACCTGACCACCTTCACCAGAAACCACCTACACATCCCTTCAAATCCCCAATTCTTCAAACCCTAATTTACCCTCAAATCCCCAAAGTTTCACATATCTCTGATTCAAATCATGGCAGCCAGCAGGAGCAAAATCACAGGTAGGTTGATGGCGGAATGGTGGCGACAAGGAAGAAGGGTTGTAGTGGATGGATCTGATTTGTTCATAGGGTTTCCACCACCACCACCACCTTCAACCTTCTCTCTCTAAGCTTTTCTCTGTATCTCTCTCTCTAAATTTTTCAGATTTGAAAAGGGGTGTGTCTTAATGGGTGTAGGACGGTAGAGGTGGGTTGTGGAGGTGGGTGGTCGTGTGTGGCCAGGATAACAACCGGCGTTGCTCCGGTTCGTCGCCAGAGGTGAAAGAACCAGGGGAGAGATGAAGGGGTTATTGGTTATGGTGGTGAAGATGTTTAGGGTTTCTCTAATCTTGAAGAAGGAGCAGAAATGAGGGTATTATGGTGGTGAAGATGTTTAGGGGTTATTTGTTTATTTTATATTAAGGGTATTATAGTCATTTCACACCAACTTAACTGAGAAAACTAACCCACATCCACTCCAGGGACTATCATCGTAACAAACTATCAAACCACAGGGACTATGAGTGTAATTTCCAAAATCTGGGGACTATAGCTGAAACTTTGCAAAACCACAGGGACTATCCGTGCATTTTACTCCAATGAAAATATGCAAACTGTGGCTACAATTGCAAAAATGGAGATTATTATTCAAGATTTACCTGGGTCACTGCGACCATCAAACAAATACCAAACCAATGAAATATTGTATTTCATACTTGGTATTTGTACAAATATGTGTATCATTTGTACATATCAATTCTTGTTCGATTTCGGGCTCTAAATCGCTTTCTTAAAGGTTATACGCGCACTGATGCGTAAATATAACCAGTTTAATGCAACGAACACTCCGGAATAGTGAAATAGGCTTAACATACCTTAAATAACCTTTACATAACTTAGAAATAAGTTTCGAAGGCTTTGGTATGGCAAAATCAAGTTAAATCGCTTACAGGGACTAAAGTTGACAAACTGCGAAAGTATGCCAATTTGAACTATAACAGACATTCCGGATCATGGCCATAAGTTAAACATACCATAAATATCATTTACATATCTTAGAAATAGGCTTTGAGGGGTTCGGTGTGCTAAAATAAACTTTTTGGGTCATTCAGGGACTAAAAGTGTCAAAAAGTGCATAAGTTTGCACTTTCGCGCATATCTTACGTTCTGAATACATCCGGACCTCCAAAAACTTCATATTTTTATGCTATGTATGCCCATTGTGTGCGTACTTAGTACATTATTTTACATTACATTTTATGCTATGTATGCCCATTGTGTGTGTACTTAGTACATTATTTTACATTACATTCTATGCTATGTATGCCCATTGTGTGCGTACTTAGTACATTATTTTACATTACATTTTATGCTATGTATGCCCATTGTGTGCGTACTTGGTACATTATTTTACATTACATTCTATGCTATGTATGCCCATTGTGTGCATACCTAGTACATTTATTATTCATCACATGCTTACATTTTGGTATGACATTTGGTTTGTTTAAATGAGACAATGTACATTCATTAACATCGATCATGTCGCTCGGTAGTAGGTAGTGGTACCATAGGACTTGACAAATCCCATTCCTGTAATCTCGGGTTTGTTTGGATGGAAGGAATGACCGAATCCGAATACATCTTTTGATAACCTTTACTAAAAGGGTTATCCGACTGTCGCAAGGCTTGGATGTGTGAATTTTCACAATACCGCATAGATTTTTATATCAGTATAGCATACATTTATTACACAAAACATAACTTTGATTTAAACCATGTTTTACTTCAATACCTTGTTTTTGTGCATTTTACATATGGTTTAGTTGATATATTTCACTTACCATACATAAACATTTTGACATTTACATACACAATTCATGATTTACATTAGACATAGACGTTAGACATGGTTTTCACATAAACATTTTGACATTTGATTATACATAAACATTTTACTTTGGTGGTTTGGTTTGGGTAAGTGATTTAAGTAACGAGGCGTGTGTAATACGATACAAGCATGGTGGATACGCCGCTGGTACTTCCTATATATAAGTGTTTGTATGGTATTACATATCGTAGCGTTATTTGAATCATTTCAATTTGAGACATATAACATTTTATACAAATAACATACTTTTCACAAGACATTGTTTTACAAACAACTTATCTTATACAAACTCATTTTACTTGGCTATTCATTTAACCATACATTATTCTCTTATTTATACATATCATCTGAACTTATTGTTTTTCAAACGATTTACAAAACAAATCAATTTACAAGGTTCATGACTGACTTTTGCTAAACAACTCTTTTCTAAACTTACAAGTCATGAATCCTATTTTCACAAAACCTATGTATCTCACAGGCATTTTTATGCTGACGTACCTATTTTCACATGTGTTTCAGGATATGATGCATAGGATTTATCAAGATACACTTAGGCGGACTTGGGCCTTAGTGACAATAAAAGATGCAAGACTAGTTATTCATGTTATGTTTCTTTGATTGTCAAGACATTGTAACTCTTTTATTTAATAAAACAATATTTCAATTCCCATGTGTTATGAAACAATGATTCTGTTACAACACTCCCCGACATTTCCGCCACGTTTTTTTGTTTTACGTGGTCGGGGTGTGACAGAAAAGTTGGTATCAGAGCTCATGGTTATAGGGAATTAGGTTATTAGTAATACTTTGACCTAGTCTATAACCTTCCTAGGACCCTAACGCGAGTTTACTTGCGTTTAGTCATAAAACAATACTGTCACCTATCCTTAGGCGACAACCACAACAAGAACATAAATTTCAAAACCGCTTTGAAAACTAATCATCTGTTCTAGGATGATTGATTACTAGGTTTTGAACCCTCTATTGTAAGGTTTTGAACCCTCTAAGTTTTCAAATCTCGTCAAAGTTTGGGTCTTATAATGTGAACACGTGCAAACTGGAAGAGTGAATGCCTGTACCCTGAGTTTTCTGTCGAAGGCTAGAGTGTTCGTACAAATCCGCAGTATCGGACCAGTCACTCTTACCTGGGAACTCTTGGGGTGAGTGTTCACTTATAGGCGAGCATGTCTTCAGTGATACATTAATATGACCCGTTTACTTTGATTTGTCACCGTCTCATTTGTTTGCCTTAGGTAACAAACAAATGATCGCAATTTTTATGCATTGCCATCCTGTTTTGATTGTCTGATAACCTTTCACTTGTTTCTTCCAATGTCTTTCATTTTCTTCTAGAATGTCTCTTCCTCTCAGCAACGGTCAAATGTCCGAGCAAACAGCCAAATTTGCCCAGCAAATAGGCGAAGTGATTCTGAAGACTGTGGAATTAGGAATTGCCATGTCTCGTCTCAACAATGAAGCCACTCAAGAGTCACCAAAGGAAGTAGAAGTCAAGCCAGCACCACCAGCCAAGAAACCAATCGAGGAATCAAAGACCATGGATGAACGATCCCCTAAGAAGTCAAAGAAGCGAAAGGCTTCTCAGAACTTCGCCATGGTCGCTCACAATGGTAAAGCCGTCCCCAACCAACCAGCTCAACCCCCTTCTAAGAAGCCATACAAAGGAGCTGTTCCTCTGTGCAAACGATGCAACCGTCATCATTCAAACCTCATACCCTGCTCCAAATGTACCTACTGTGGACGGCGGGGACATTTGGTTAACATATGCCACTTTGCTATCCAAAACCAAGCTGTTATAAACCTTGCTACTGCTCAACCTCCTGCTAGGAAAGCTTATGCCGGTACTGCACCAAAATGCGACAAATGTAATGGGCATCACCAAGCTCACTTACAATGACGTCTGTGTGTATCATGTGGGCGAATTGGTCACCTGGAAAGTGCTTGTTGATGCAAACCGAACCAAGGTGGTCCAAATCAACCACAAGCCAATCCTGCTCAAGCTCGCTTCCCGCCTGGATCGTGCTACAACTGTGGCAAGATGGGTCATTTCGTGAATAAATGCCCGAAGCTTGCTAAGGCAAATCCAACCCACGGATGAGCAGTTGGCTGATTAGGAGATGTTGTTGTCTTATGATTTTGTTTCTTCTATTTTCTTGTAATGTGAAACAATCTGTTTTGTTTATAAATAAATCGTTGATCATAAATTCTGATATACAAGTGTAGTTACATGTGTGTATGGCATTTCTCTATGATACATGTATTAAGGAACTATGTTCTTTACAAACTACTCTTGTGATTCTCTCTTTTCAAGTGATCGCTCATGATTTCCCCCGAAAAATTTTAAGTACTCGTTTCATTCTAGGAGACGAAGTACAAGAAATAAAGAGGAATTATGAGTAATCGTGCTTCTCGCACATCTGTGCCTTTGAATCCTTGGTTAGATAACTAAGGGTATTTTCAAATCTCATACCCATTACGTTTTGATTTTTCAACATACACAGTACAAGTATTTCAAAAACAATATTCATGATCTCAAAACATTTCATATAGTTTGAAAACAATTTTTTTTAAATGCATTGTCTATGTTATTTCAAAAACATTGGCTATGCTTTCAAAAACAACCTTCATAATTTCAAAATGTTTCATATAGTCTGAAAACAATATTAACACAGTACATTTTCTTATCAAGTGCATGATTTCGAAAAGCATCATTCATGTTTTCAAAAATCTTATACATAATTTCAAAATTCATCTCGCATGATTTTAAAACAATTTTTTTTATAAATATATACCTACCTAATACGCCTACTTTATGATTTCAAAGGTATTATATATAAGGTTTCAAAAACATTGAACACATTTTTTTTAAGAACCCCATGCATAGTTTTCAAAAAATATTTTCTTCATACATTGACTTCACCTTCAAATTTCGCTTCATATGTCACCTTGGCATATCTGGCATCTCAACTTCATAAGCATTTTACTTCATGTTTTGACCTAAGCACATCAAGTGCAAGGTTTCAAAACATCTTCAACTTCTAAAATCAATATGGGATCTTTTTATCTTCACAATTAGACCCTTGTGGATGATCATCATTCAAATCAGAGTCCTTAATTGGATTCCTTATGTACCTAAATTCGAACATTTCGGTTCCTTATAATCGAAATCGAATTTTTCTTTTAAAAAAATCTTTCTATCTTTATAGTTAGATTATTGATAATGTTTAAAGTACCAAATGAAATCCACGAGATGGATTCCTAGTGTGCTTTAAATACATGTGCTCTGTTAGCAAAACAAATTAACAAATTAAAGATCTAGATAAACAATCTTTGTGGTTATATGACTATGTGTTTATGCATCTTGTGTTTTCTTTTATGCATTTTGTATTTTTGTATACTCTGGATATTCGTTATCCAAATCCTCGTAGAATCTTTCATATCTTCATATGAGGGATTCGTAGTAGGATATTCAAAAAGGTACTACCTTAAATCCTTAATGGGCTTCTATGTAATAGTTAAGACCCTTGGATTATATAGTACCACTCCATGATTCATAAGAGACCCTTTCAGGGGTCTAGTCTAAAAGATTGATTCAAAAATCTGGTTAAGAATGACATGTGATGATATAAGCTGAAAAGACTCCTTGGTTGTCTATTAAAATCATTTATTGATTTAATAAAAGGGACCCTATGGTGGTCTAGTCACACTCATCACAGGTTTGTTCATTTGGTTTTCCCCTACACATTATAAAATAGACTGTGTGAACTATGCAAGGAATTATCTAACTATGGACGCGTACATAATTATGAAATTCAGTGCACGGAGACCACAGTAAGATTTATTATGTGTAAGAACCGATAGTGACAACAATAACAAAATGAGAACGATGTAATGGAGGTACAGTGGACGCACCAATGACGCTTCATATACTTGTATATAAGTATCCCTCTTACATTGCAAGCATGATGTTACTAAAGTTACTAGAAGTTCAGAACCCTAACCAATGTTGTTCGATCTTTTCAACTTCATGTTTCAAGTTCTCACAAGTTTCCTCTAAATAAATTTCGGGACGAAATTTCCTAGAGTAGGGGAGACTGTGACACCTGGGTCACTGCGACCATCAAACAAATACCAAACCAATGAAATATTGTATTTCATAATTGGGATTTGTACAAATATGTGTATCATTTGCACATACCAATTCTTGTTCGATTTCGGGCTCTAAATCCCTTTCTGGAAGGTTATACGCGCACTGATGCGTAAATATAACCAGTTTAATGCAACGAACACTTCGGAATAGTGAAATAGGCTTAACATACCTTAAATAACCTTTACATAACTTAGAAATAAGTTTCGAAGGCTTTGGTATGGCAAAATCAAGTTAAATCGCTTACAGGGACTAAAGTTGACAAACTGCGAAAGTATGCCAATTTGAACTGTAACAGACATTCCGGATCATGGCCATAAGTTAAACATACCATAAATATCCTTTACATAGCTTAGAAATAGGCTTTGAGGGGTTCGGTGTGCTAAAATAAACTTTTTGGGTCATTCAGGGACTAAAAGTGTCAAAAAGTGCATAAGTTTGCACTTTCGCGCATATCTTACGTTCTGAATACATCCGGACCTCCAAAAATTTATGTAAGCTCTAAAATATTTTATTTTAGTGTTTGGCATGAGAAAAATCCATTCGTCGCGCAATTTGGATCGTTTTTCGCGCTTATGCGCATTCCGTCGTAATTAAGCGAACATCGCAACCGTACGGCCAAACGAACCGACACCCGAGATATTTTTGAACACATTTTAAGTTCCCTACACTTTAACTTCATTTTAGAGCTTTGGAATGGGGTTAACGGGCCTTAAACATGTCGGAAATAGCTCAAAACACTAACAGGGACCAAAAGTGTAATTCTGTGAAAGTAGGTCCTTGCGCACCTCAACACTCTGAGTGTTACGGTGCGCAAGCAGGGGCCAGATGCAGCAATTTGTTTTAACAGCCTGTTTCCAGCCTTTAAACCTGTGACACCCCAGGAAAATCTGGAAAACAACGCAACTTAACTAGCTTCCTCAGTAACCACGCGCTAAATTTCGGGACGAAATTCTCTTAACAGGGGGAGAATGTGACAACCCTCATAATTCCATGTATTCCGTACAATTTATTAATAACAATTAAAGTGCTTGACGACTGTGTGGAAATACTTAACTGCTTTCTGATATCTGTGTTATACTTACATGTGCATGTTAACATACTAATAGTATACAGAAAAATTACTAAATAAGTCCGGTATGCTTTCCTGAGTGTTGAAAATTAAAAACGTTACAAAAATATATATATAGGACGCTTTACGGATTAATGAAGCACTTTAACGGAACAACACCGAACCGAACAACCGGACATTACCCGGAACACCAAAATAATGCTAGAAGCATTGTTTTAATTTTTCTAAGCTAGTTAGGGTCCCCGAACACTCTAACACACTATATATTACACCACACACATAAACACCAACTAAACTCTTGAATTCCAACCAAAATCACTAACTATCTAGTTGCATCTCAACTAAACCACCCCTTCCCCCCCCAAAATCGGTTCCAAGAGTAGGATCCCCACTTGATTTTTCTTGAATATTTTATTAGGATGGTCTTGTACTTAGGAAGCACTAAATCTAGTGGACAAAGACATGTTGGAGGTTTACAAATAATAACCATAAGATCACCACCATTTGCATTATCCAACATCAACAACACACAACATCCTCTCCCTCCTTCCTTGGCTACGGCCATAACCACCATCACACACAACCACCATCTTCATTCATCATTCACCCATCCTACATATATACAAAGGTGCTACAAGGTGTACAAACAAGCTTGGTGCATTCGGAAGTGGAAGGACCTTCTCTATTCGCTTTTAACCACCACTTTTCTACACTCGAACTCTCCTAGCCTTGTGCTAGTGGTAAGAACTTAGATCCGTTCATTCTTCATGTTATTTAAGTGGTTAATAGGTGATTTGATGATTTAAAGTTATGAAACACTAAAGAACTTGCACTAAAGTCTTGAACATGTTGGTTAAAGAGTAACTAGTGGTGTAAATCATGTAGATCTTGTGTGATTATGATGATTGGCTGATTATCTGATGTTGTGCTGAATAATATTAGTATGTGATGTTGTTATGGTCACTAAACTCGTTAACGGAATCGATCGAACATGATTTAGATGGGTAAACACTTGAAATCAGAATCTGTCTAACTTTTACAGCCCACTTCCGTTGGCTGTAAACAGGTCTTAACCTCAACGAAAAATCGATATTTTGAATCTAAAATATGTTATTATGAAATACGGTTCTAATGGCACCGGAATCGTAATTTTTGGACTCCGTTTACTATTTTTAAAGTGTTAAATTGTAACAGCTACTTAAGCTGAATTTTGACAGCAATAAATGGGTGTCGTACTTTCAGTCATAACCTGAGTTTTGTGATGAATCGGACCATGAAAATTTTACTGTAGATGATAACTGAAGTATTTGTAATTACCCCACTGGAATTTCTCAAATCGGACTTACGATGAATTTTTAATGAATTGTTTCGTGGACTGTGGTCAGAAATACATAAATCTGAGTTCAGTCCCGAATATGAATTTTTATAAAATATTGGTGATGAACCGGACCCCGATATTTTTACACAATAAAATATGGAACGTTTAAGACACTCTGTAAAAATTTGGGAATTTTTGGAACATGTTAACTATTTTATTAAAATCCCCGAAAACAGCCCAGTTTCGAGTATAAAAGCTGAAACGACATAAGTAGTGATTTGCGTGTCTAAATGTCGAGCATGCTATCTGTGAATGATCTAACATGTTATATGTGTTATATGCATTATTGTATGTTTGCTTATGAGTGGGGAATGGATGGGAAGTATATATGGGCGTAAATCGTTAAAGTGTGTGCCTGTTATGTGGTAGAAGTAATGTGCAAATAAACCGTACGTAGGATACGTGTTATGCATGAGAAACTGATTGTTATCCGTACCTTATTAGGACGCGATTGACCGACCTTGACTGTTAACTATATTGAGAATCTAACCGAGCAAACCGAGGTGAGTTCACACCCTTACTAAGGCATGGGATTCCCGGTGGTTGGGAATGGGATTGAATAACTACCCGTACTATCACTCTATTTATATTACCAACACTACTAGACTACCAACTACTGTCCTCGGATTGAGAAGGGCACGTACGTAAAACCTACGTACACTCACACTTACTACTGTCCTCGGATGAGAAGGGCACGTACGTAAAACCTACGTACACTCACACTCACTACTGTCCTCAGATGAGAAGGGCACGTACGTAAAACCTACGTACACTCACACTCACTACTGTCCTCGGATGAGAAGGGCACGTACGTAAAACCTACGTACACTCATACTTAACACCGTCCTCGGATTGGGAAGGACTCTTATGGATACGCCTAGTCTAGTAACATACATAATGGGAAGCCCCCACTAAATATCGTAAAGGTTTGGGAATCAAGAATAATGGGTAATACTTGGTTATGAAACGAACTTCCGATTCCTGATACGAACTCATTAACTAAACAACCAAACGTGAACTCACTCAACTTTGTTGTTGACTAGTTGTTACATGCCTTACAGGTCGCTAAATGCTTGGAGCTTGCACGGGGAAGGAGTCGTTGTGGAACATGGGTTGTTATATCCCATACTTAATAATTGAACTTTATAAACCTATGGAACTTATGTTTGAGACTTTAAACTTATGAACTGTGAACTTATGTTTTGAACTCACGTTTATGCTTCCGCTGTCTAAACCAAACAAGGTTAACTAGCTTTGGTCACCAATCGTATTATGTTTGGTTTTATTTACTTAATTGAATTGTTCAATATGATTGGTGGCTCGATCCTGGTCATGTCACGCCTCCAAGCGGTGATACTCCGCATGGTGGATTTTGGGGGTGTGATAGATTGGTATCAGAGCCATTGGTTATAGTGAACTTGGTTTTTAATAAGGGAAAAAGTTTTTATTAAAACCAGACTATAACCTGTACAGTGCTCAACGATCCACAACGACGCTTCGCTCCACGTGCAAGACTCGACACCATAAGTGGTATGATTATGTTATATTGTCGGTTAGATAGTTCTCACTATGCATTAGATAACGTGATAATTGCTATTTGAACCTTGTGTGCTTACTCTCTAATGTCGTCCCACACACTTACACACTTTCGCGACACTTTCCTCACTTACGTTGCTTCATTATGAAGATCATGAGCGGACGCGAAGGACGTATCAACCTCACTCAAGCCCAGTTGACGGCTTTGATCAACGAACGAGTTGCGGAGGCACTCGCAGCTAACCCTGCAGGAGGTCAACATGCTCAACCTCCTGTGTGCACATTCAAGACGTTCATGGACTGTCGACCTACCACTTTCAGTGGCACCGAAGGAGCAGTGGGCCTTCTTCACTGGTTTGAAAAGCTTGAGACAGTTTTCGAGATGTGCGAATGCCCCGAAGACCGTAGGGTGAAATATGCTACCGGAACACTTGAAGGAGCTGCGTTAACCTGGTGGAAGGCACAAGTTCAACTACTAGGACTGGCAGTTGCTAATGCCACGCCCTGGAATGGTTTCAAAGAGCTGATCAAAGAGGAGTACTGTAGTCGGGATGACATCCACAAGTTAGAAGTGGAATTTTACAATCTGAAGATGACAGGATCTGAGATTGAGGCGTATACCAAGAGGTCGAATGAACTGGCCATCCTGTGCCCAACTATGGTGGACCCTCCCATCAAATGTATTGAGCTTTACCTCAAGGGCCTTGCACCAGCGATTCAAAGTCATGTGACTTCAGCCAACTTGGGTACCATCCAGCAAGTCGTCAAATTGGCTCATCGTCTCACCGACCAGGCAGTGGAACAAAACAGACTACCCAAGCGTATTGGTGCTGCTACTTCTGATGCACCTACCGACAACAAACGAAAATGGGATGGGAATTCCGGCAAAGGCTCTGCCTCTGTTCAGTCTCAGTCTCAGCAACGAAGGACTGAGGACCATAGGAGCCCTGGTCAGCACTTTTCTGGTAGTCAAGGGCAGGGTGGATATCGAGGAAACCACCCAAAGTGCAACAAATGCAACAGACACCACAGTGGTCAGTGCAACAAGGGACACTATCAGAGGTGTCTCAAGATGGGTCATGAAGCCAAGGATTGCAGGAGCCCACGGCCTACGAATCAGAATCGTCAGCAGCAACAGCAAGCACCGCAGAATCAGCAACAGCAACAGGGCAACAAGGGATGCTTTCAGTGTGGTGCCGAAGGTCACTTCAAGAGACACTGCCCGCAGTTAAATCAGAATCAGAATCACAACCAAGGAAACGGGAACAATAATGGGGGCAACAATGGAGGAAACAATGATGGCAACGGTGCCAGGGGTCGTGTGTTCGTGATTGGTCAGGGAGAAGCAAGGAACGACCCCAACGTTGTGATGGGTAAGTTTCTTCTTGACGACTTCTTCGTTACTGTTTTATTCGATTCGGGTGCCGATACTAGTTATGTGTCCGTGAAAGTTAGCCAAATTCTTAAGCGCACCCCAACACTCCTGAACACCAAACACACGGTAGAACTAGCTAACGGTAAAAGTCTTGAAGCCACACACATAGTTAAAGGTTTTAACCTCGTCTTAGCTGGTCAGACTTTCCCTATCGATCTTGTTCCTATCACACTTGGTAGTTTCGACGTCGTTATTGGGATGGATTGGTTATCTCATCATCAAGCGGAGATTGTTTGCAAGGAGAAAATCATCCGCATTCCTCGTTCTGATAAAGAACCCCTCGTGATTCGTGGCGACAAGAGTGGTATTGTCGAAGGCATCATCTCTTTCCTTAAGGCCCAGAAGTGTTTGCGAAAGGGCCACACTGCCATTTTAGCACTCGTTACTGACACATCTACGGAAGAGAAGAGAATTGAAGACATCCCTATTGTGCGCGGGTTTCCCGAAGTATTTCCTGAGGAATTACCTGGTCTTCCTCCTCATCGCCAAGTTGAGTTTCAAATCGAGCTAGCTCCTGGAGCAGCGCCAGTAGCTCGAGCACCATATCGTCTAGCCCCATCAGAACTCGAAGAACTGTCCACACAACTACAAGAACTCTTGGAAAAGGGTTTTATACGTCCTAGCTCTTCACCCTGGGGAGCTCCAGTCTTGTTCGTGAAGAAGAAAGACGGTACCTTCAGGATGTGTATTGACTATCGCGAACTTAACAAGGTGACTGTGAAGAATCGTTATCCTCTTCCACGTATTGACGACTTGTTTGACCAGTTGCAAGGGTCGAGCTATTACTCCAAGATTGATTTGAGATCGGGATACCATCAGCTGAGAGTCCGAGATGAGGACGTCTCCAAAACAGCATTCAGAACTCGTTACGGCCATTACGAGTTTCTGGTTATGCCATTCGGGCTGACGAATGCACCGGCAGTCTTCATGGATCTCATGAACCGAGTGTGCAAGCCTTACCTGGATAAGTTCGTTATTGTGTTCATCGATGATATCCTGATCTATTCTAAGAGTCAGGAGGAACACGAGCGGCATCTACGACTTATGCTGGAACTTCTTCGAAAAGAACGGTTGTATGCCAAGTTTTCGAAATGTGATTTCTGGCTTCGCGAAGTCCACTTTCTAGGCCACGTGGTAAACAAGGATGGAATTCATGTGGATCCATCTAAGGTTGAATCGATCAAGAACTGGCCCGCACCCCGCACACCAACAGAAATCCGCCAATTCTTGGGTTTGGCCGGATATTACAGAAGGTTTATAAAAGATTTCTCCAAGATTGCGCAACCTCTCACTTCGCTGACTCAGAAGGGCGTCATCTATCGTTGGGGTGATGCACAGGAGTCCGCGTTTCAACATCTAAAGGATAGACTTTGTAGCGCGCCTATCCTCTCATTGCCAGAAGGCACCGATGATTTCGTGGTTTATTGCGACGCTTCCATCCAAGGACTTGGTTGCGTATTGATGCAACGTGACAAGGTCATTGCCTACGCATCGCGCCAACTTAAAGTTCACGAAAGAAACTACACTACTCACGATCTGGAGCTGGGAGCAGTTGTTTTCGCACTTAAGATATGGAGACATTACCTGTACGGTACCAAGTGCACCATTTACACCGACCACAGGAGTCTCGAGCATATCTTCAAGCAAAAAGAGTTAAACATGCGACAACGCCGATGGGTCGAACTCTTGAATGATTACGAATGCGCTATCAAGTATCATCCGGGCAAAGCCAATGTTGTGGCTGACGCCCTCAGTCGAAAGGATACTTTACCTAAGCGTGTACGAGCATTACAGCTTACCATCCAGTCTAACCTTCCTGCCCAAATTCGAGATGCCCAGGTCGAAGCATTGAAAGCAGAGAACATCAGGGCTGAATCCTTACGAGGATCAAGGCAGCGGCTGGAACTAAAGGAAAACGGTGCCTACTATGCTAACGGGCGCATCCGGGTTCCATTTTATGGCAACTTACGCGAGCTTGTGATGGATGAAGCACATAAGTCTCGTTATTCGGTACATCCTGGTTCGGATAAAATGTACCACGATCTCAAGACTACGTACTGGTGGCCTGGCATGAAAGCCCACATAGCAACCTACGTCAGTAAGTGCTTGACTTGTGCGAGAGTCAAGTCTGAATATCAGAAACCATCAGGCCTACTTCAACAACCGGAGATCCCGAAATGGAAATGGGAGCAAATTTCCATGGATTTCGTTACCGGCCTGCCCAGATCTCAACGCGGAAACGATACCATTTGGGTGATCGTAGATCAATTAACCAAGTCTGCACATTTTCTGGCCATCAAGGAAACGGATAAGTTTTCTACTCTTGCAGACATTTACCTAAAGGAAGTGGTATCAAGGCACGGAGTGCCAATCTCTATTATATCTGATCGTGACGCACGTTTTACTTCTGAACTGTGGCAAGCAATGCACAAGTCCTTTGGCTCACGTTTAGATATGAGCACCGCTTATCACCCGCAGACGGATGGGCAATCTGAACGCACCATCCAAACCCTTGAAGACATGCTTAGGGCATGTGTAATCGATTTTGGTAACGGCTGGGAGAAGCACCTCCCGCTAGTGGAGTTCTCATATAACAACAGCTACCACACCAGCATCCAAGCCGCTCCGTTTGAGGCATTGTACGGACGCAAATGCCGATCGCCTCTCTGTTGGGCAGAAGTTGGTGACAGCCAAATCACTGGCCCAGAACATGTGGTAGATACCACCGAGAAAATTGCTCAGATACGACAACGAATGGCGGCAGCTCGTGACCGTCAGAAACGCTATGCTGATGAGGGAAGAAAACCACTCGAGCTCCAGGTTGGGGATCGAGTGCTACTCAAAGTCTCACCTTGGAAAGGTGTAGTCCGCTTTGGCAAACGAGGCAAACTCAATCCGCGTTATGTCGGACCGTTCAAAGTCATTGAGAAAATTGGCCAAGTCGCCTACAGGTTGGATCTACCTGAAGAACTCAGCGGAGTTCACAACGTATTCCACGTATCAAATCTGAAGAAGTGTCTGTCAGATGAGCCCTTCATAGTTCCTCTCAAGGAACTCACAATCGACGACCAGCTGCGGTTCGTCTAGGAACCAGTAGAGATTACTGATCGAGATGTTAAGATTCTCAAGCACACAAGAATACCTCTCGTTCGAGTTCGTTGGAATGCTCGTCGTGGCCCAGAGTATACCTGGGAACGAGAAGACCAAATGAAACTCAAGTATCCCCAACTGTTTAAGAAAAACGCAACCACTGCTGAGGCTGAAGCTACCGCAGAATTTCGGGACGAAATTCCAAATCAACGGGGGAATGATGTGACACCCCAGGAAAATCTGGAAAACAACGCAACTTAACTAGCTTCCTCAGTAACCACGCGCTAAATTTCGGGACGAAATTCTCTTAACAGGGGGAGAATGTGACAACCCTCATAATTCCATGTATTCCGTACAATTTATTAATAACAATTAAAGTGCTTGACGACTGTGTGGAAATACTTAACTGCTTTCTGATATCTGTGTTATACTTACATGTGCATGTTAACATACTAATAGTATACAGAAAAATTACTAAATAAGTCCGGTATGCTTTCCTGAGTGTTGAAAATTAAAAACGTTACAAAAATATATATATAGGACGCTTTACGGATTAATGAAGCACTTTAACGGAACAACACCGAACCGAACAACCGGACATTACCCGGAACACCAAAATAATGCTAGAAGCATTGTTTTAATTTTTCTAAGCTAGTTAGGGTCCCCGAACACTCTAACACACTATATATTACACCACACACATAAACACCAACTAAACTCTTGAATTCCAACCAAAATCACTAACTATCTAGTTGCATCTCAACTAAACCACCCCTTCCCCCCCCAAAATCGGTTCCAAGAGTAGGATCCCCACTTGATTTTTCTTGAATATTTTATTAGGATGGTCTTGTACTTAGGAAGCACTAAATCTAGTGGACAAAGACATGTTGGAGGTTTACAAATAATAACCATAAGATCACCACCATTTGCATTATCCAACATCAACAACACACAACATCCTCTCCCTCCTTCCTTGGCTACGGCCATAACCACCATCACACACAACCACCATCTTCATTCATCATTCACCCATCCTACATATATACAAAGGTGCTACAAGGTGTACAAACAAGCTTGGTGCATTCGGAAGTGGAAGGACCTTCTCTATTCGCTTTTAACCACCACTTTTCTACACTCGAACTCTCCTAGCCTTGTGCTAGTGGTAAGAACTTAGATCCGTTCATTCTTCATGTTATTTAAGTGGTTAATAGGTGATTTGATGATTTAAAGTTATGAAACACTAAAGAACTTGCACTAAAGTCTTGAACATGTTGGTTAAAGAGTAACTAGTGGTGTAAATCATGTAGATCTTGTGTGATTATGATGATTGGCTGATTATCTGATGTTGTGCTGAATAATATTAGTATGTGATGTTGTTATGGTCACTAAACTCGTTAACGGAATCGATCGAACATGATTTAGATGGGTAAACACTTGAAATCAGAATCTGTCTAACTTTTACAGCCCACTTCCGTTGGCTGTAAACAGGTCTTAACCTCAACGAAAAATCGATATTTTGAATCTAAAATATGTTATTATGAAATACGGTTCTAATGGCACCGGAATCGTAATTTTTGGACTCCGTTTACTATTTTTAAAGTGTTAAATTGTAACAGCTACTTAAGCTGAATTTTGACAGCAATAAATGGGTGTCGTACTTTCAGTCATAACCTGAGTTTTGTGATGAATCGGACCATGAAAATTTTACTGTAGATGATAACTGAAGTATTTGTAATTACCCCACTGGAATTTCGTAAATCGGACTTACGATGAATTTTTAATGAATTGTTTCGTGGACTGTGGTCAGAAATACATAAATCTGAGTTCAGTCCCGAATATGAATTTTTATAAAATATTGGTGATGAACCGGACCCCGATAGTTTTACACAATAAAATATGGAACGTTTAAGACATTCTGTAAAAATTTGGGAATTTTTGGAACATGTTAACTATTTTATTAAAATCCCCGAAAACAGCCCAGTTTCGAGTATAAAAGCTGAAACGACATAAGTAGTGATTTGCGTGTCTAAATGTCGAGCATGCTATCTGTGAATGATCTAACATGTTATATGTGTTATATGCATTATTGTATGTTTGCTTATGAGTGGGGAATGGATGGGAAGTATATATGGGCGTAAATCGTTAAAGTGTGTGCCTGTTATGTGGTAGAAGTAATGTGCAAATAAACCGTACGTAGGATACGTGTTATGCATGAGAAACTGATTGTTATCCGTACCTTATTAGGACGCGATTGACCGACCTTGACTGTTAACTATATTGAGAATCTAACCGAGCAAACCGAGGTGAGTTCACACCCTTACTAAGGCATGGGATTCCCGGTGGTTGGGAATGGGATTGAATAACTACCCGTACTATCACTCTATTTATATTACCAACACTACTAGACTACCAACTACTGTCCTCGGATTGAGAAGGGCACGTACGTAAAACCTACGTACACTCACACTTACTACTGTCCTCGGATGAGAAGGGCACGTACGTAAAACCTACGTACACTCACACTCACTACTGTCCTCAGATGAGAAGGGCACGTACGTAAAACCTACATACACTCACACTCACTACTGTCCTCGGATGAGAAGGGCACGTACGTAAAACCTACGTACACTCATACTTAACACCGTCCTCGGATTGGGAAGGACTCTTATGGATACGCCTAGTCTAGTAACATACATAATGGGAAGCCCCCACTAAATATCGTAAAGGTTTGGGAATCAAGAATAATGGGTAATACTTGGTTATGAAACGAACTTCCGATTCCTGATACGAACTCATTAACTAAACAACCAAACGTGAACTCACTCAACTTTGTTGTTGACTAGTTGTTACATGCCTTACAGGTCGCTAAATGCTTGGAGCTTGCACGGGGAAGGAGTCGTTGTGGAACATGGGTTGTTATATCCCATACTTAATAATTGAACTTTATAAACCTATGGAACTTATGTTTGAGACTTTAAACTTATGAACTGTGAACTTATGTTTTGAACTCACGTTTATGCTTCCGCTGTCTAAACCAAACAAGGTTAACTAGCTTTGGTCACCAATCGTATTATGTTTGGTTTTATTTACTTAATTGAATTGTTCAATATGATTGGTGGCTCGATCCTGGTCATGTCACGCCTCCAAGCGGTGATACTCCGCATGGTGGATTTTGGGGGTGTGACAAAACCCCCCCAAAGGCCAATGCCACTTGTCAATAACTGGTGGTGGGGGCAAAATGATGCACCATAACATTCCAACACTTGTACGGATGGGATTCGATCACGTTATTCGAGAAACGATCTTAACGGCTCTCCGAAAACTATAAATACCCATCCATCCCCATTGCAAAACCCACTTGAAATCTGAGAATTCTCTAAGTTGGGATGTTTCATCACCTCATACCTGAGAATACTTGGATTATCAATCTTGCGGGGACCCTTTGTAAGTGTTCCTTCGTTCTTTTATCGCTTTTCTGGTCCGAAAGTCGAACTTTGTTTGACTTTCTGCATTGACCAGTTTATGGTCAATGCGAAGTTCATTTGAACTTCATAACGTGAGCGTGATCACGATGGTTATAGTCCCTAGTGACTATACCTACTGATTACCACGTTATCTAGGCTCAGTGACGAGTCGTAGTTTCGGCCAAAATGCGTGTTATTGCGTATTTTGTAACCAAACTACTTTTAGGTATCAAAACCGTTTGTTTTGATACCAAACCTATTTTCTAAACTTAGTTAAGCATGTTTTAACATGCTTAGCTC
This sequence comes from Helianthus tuberosus, assembly GCA_030545235.1. Lineage (NCBI taxonomy): Eukaryota > Viridiplantae > Streptophyta > Magnoliopsida > Asterales > Asteraceae > Helianthus > Helianthus tuberosus. Next base: position 74,066,537 of record CM060411.1, read on the forward strand.
GTCACTTTTAGTTTAGTGCTTATATAGGGTCGTAAGGTAAGCGATCTAAACAATCGTTTATACTTTCGAACCCGACCCGTTTGGTCGATCATTAGGATTCGACCAAACACATTAGGTGACCATAGCATATAGGGGATAACCTTCCGAGGTTATACCTTATGGTCGCTTCGTTAAGTAGTTGTATGATAGGTAGTATATATGCCTTAGGTAAATTACCAAAATACCCTTTTCATGTGTAATTGGTAATTAAGCATATGTAACCTAAACTTTCGTCACTTAACTGATTATGTAACATAATTAAACATGTTAGGCATATAATACTTGTCATAGGACTAGTTAGGCGAACGCGTTTCACGCGAACGACGCGTTAAAGTAGCATAAGCTACCTAAACGGCTCGTAATGGGTCGTAAGCACTTAGGTTAGGTTTCATTTAGTATGTAGGCTTTGTTAAACCATATTACATGGGTTCCCATACTCATTTGGTTTACGAGCCCTCATTCTATCCGATCCTCCGATTATAGGTCCGGTTTATTAATGTAGTTACCTATATTAGGTGTCGTTTGATATCCGTGATCTCTAGCATTGTTTGGTTGTTACTCAAGGACTACTAAGCAATCTCAAGTGAGTACATAGAACCCCCTCTTTTACCTTTTTCCAAACATTTTGGGGTGGAACACATGTGCCTACTTGTTACTTTCATGCTTTCCTGCTTTCACATCATATACTTGCTATGTTCGTTAGTACATTTATAGTACATGATTTCATTGTGTTTTATGCTATGTATGCCCATTGTGTGCGTACTTAGTACATTATTTTACATTACATTCTATGCTATGTATGTCCATTGTGTGCGTACTTGGTACATTACTTTACATTACATTACATTTTATGCTATGTATGCCCATTGCGTGCGTACTTAGTACATTATTTTACATTACATTTTATGCTATGTATGCCCATTGTGTGCGTACTTAGTACATTATTTTACATTACATTACATTTTATGCTATGTATGCCCATTGTGTGCGTACTTAGTACATTATTTTACATTACATTCTATGCTATGTATACCCATTGTGTGCGTACTTAGTACATAATTTTACATTACATTTTATGCTATGTATGCCCATTGTGTGCGTACTTAGTACATTATTTTACATTACATTCTATGCTATGTATGCCCATTGTGTGCATACCTAGTACATTTATTATTCATCACATGCTTACATTTTGGTATGACATTTGGTTTGTTTAAATGAGACAATGTACATTCATTAACACCGATCATGCCGCTCGGTAGTAGGTAGTGGTACCATAGGACTTGACAAATCCCATTCCTGTAATCTCGGGTTTGTTTGGATGGAAGGAATGACCGAATCCGAATACATCTTTTGATAACCTTTACTAAAAGGGTTATCCGACTGTCGCAAGGCTTGGATGTATGAATTTTCACAATACCGCATAGATGTTTATATCAGTATAGCATGCATTTATTACACAAAACATAACTTTGATTTAAACCATGTTTTACTTCAATACCTTGTTTTTGTGCATTTTACATATGGTTTAGTTGATATATTTCACTTACCATACATAAACATTTTGACATTTACATACACAATTCATGATTTACATTAGACATAGACGTTAGACATGGTTTTCACATAAACATTTTGACATTTGATTATACATAAACATTTTACTTTGGTGGTTTGGTTTGGGTAAGTGATTTAAGTAACGAGGCGTGTGTAATACGATACAAGCATGGTGGATACGCCGCTGGTACTTCCTATATATAAGTGTTTGTATGGTATTACATATCGTAGCGTTATTTGAATCATTTCAATTTGAGACATATAACATTTTATACAAATAACATACTTTTCACAAGACATTGTTTTACAAACAACTTATCTTATACAAACTCATTTTACTTGGCTATTCATTTAACCATACATTATTCTCTTATTTATACATATCATCTGAACTTATTGTTTTTCAAACGATTTACAAAACAAATCAATTTACAAGGTTCATGACTGACTTTTGCTAAACAACTCTTTTCTAAACTTACAAGTCATGAATCCTATTTTCACAAAACCTATGTATCTCACAGGCATTTTTATGCTGACGTACCTATTTTCACATGTGTTTCAGGATATGATGCATAGGATTTATCAAGATACACTTAGGCGGACTTGGGCCTTAGTGACAATAAAAGATGCAAGACTAGTTATTTATGTTATGTTTCTTTGATTGTCAAGACATTGTAACTCTTTTATTTAATAAAACAATATATTTCAATTTCCATGTGTTATGAAACAATGATTCTGTTACAACACTCCCCGACGTTTCCGCCACGTTTTTTTGTTTTACGTGGTCGGGGTGTGACAAGTTGCAGTGTGTTTTACAGTCAGTAAGTCCTATTAAAGTGAATGTGGCCAATGGGAATAAATTGGAATGTGGGAAAAGATGTGTGGGATTTAAATGGATGATGCAAGGGGTTTGGTTTAAGGCTGATATGTTGGTTATACCTCTTGACAGTTATGATATGGTTTTGGGAATTGAGTTGCTATCTCAGTTAGGTGATATAGTTTGGAATTTTGCTGATCTGACTATGCAATTTATGGTTAAAAAAGATAGCAATTGTTGATCTTCTATACTCATCCCAACTTGTTGTATCAATTGTCAAATTGTTAATCTTTAAGTAACCTTGGTGCCATTGTAGGGCCTTACCTTCAAGAATCACTACTGCATATCTCATCTTCAAATTCTTAGTTGTATGATCAACTTCAAAAAAATGATTACATTTGTAAATCCAACCTTCAACATCTTCCCCATTGAACTTAGGGAAGTCCAAGCTGCCCAATCTTGCTAATCTTTTTTCTTGATTTCCACCATTAAATCCAACCTTCAACATATTCCCCATTACGATTCTGGTAACTGAGATCGAGAGGATCGACGCTCTGATACCAATGATAGAGCTCAATTTAGAGAGAGAAACTCGAGAGAGAAGAATTCCCAGAAATCAAGCTAACAACATATTCTTGAGGAATGTTTACCCTGTTTAGTAGTGCATCAAATGAATCCTGGTTTGTTGGGCTGATGTTGTATAATAACCTTGTGGACAAGGTTTGATTAAATGGGGGAAGTATTGATATAGTTTAAGAAGTTTGATAAAGTTCAGGGACTGGTTGTGTCATGTTAGAAAGATAATAAAGTTAGTAAATGGTAGTTAGAAGTATTAAGGGTAGAAAGTGTAATAGTTGATAGTGTAAGGTCTATGTTGTAATATGGTTGTTATTGTTCGTTATAATAAGAGGCGGGAAACTAACAATACGGTTAGCTTGATTTCTTGGAATTCTTTCTCTTCTAGTTTCTCTCTCTAAATTGAGCTCTATCAGATTTGCACAATGTTTTAGGCGCAGTTTGATTTTTAAAAGGTAAATGTCTACAGTCTGCGAATCACATCTGCAGACATCTGTGGAAGAAGAGGTGGACCAAATCTCTGCAGTCTGCAAGGAGAAGACTGTTTGTTTTAACGTATGTAGACTTCTAAAATAAACCGGTGGTGGTGTACGAACAACTGTCACACCCCAACCGATGGCGGAAACATCGGGGCATGGCACTGAGCGAAACAGATTGTCCAGAAGTTTCCATAACAACTATATTTACCAAATGTTTAAAGCAACACGTCCCATACCATGTCATAAATGATAATACAATTATTACAGAAAAGATCTAGTCAAATTGTTTTGTTCCGACAACTCAGGTTTTTATTACAGACAATTGTTTATTGTTGACCTAGGTCTTTCCTAGCCTCGATTTCACAGCAAATAAGCATCTTAAGCACCTGTCACATATGTTAAAGTAAAAGTCAATACACATAGTGTAAAGGTGAGCATACAAGTTTGATAATAGCATATATAGAGTTTGAAATCGTTACGCATAACCAACACGTACACAGTGTAAAATGAGGCATGTTAGTTATCGACACGAACCTATCGATACCAATGACTGCGGGTTGACTGCCCAAGGCAGTTCGCGATACATACTCACCACTGTGAGCCATGTAGGTAATTGTCCTTAACAACCCCTGAGTGAACAGGTGCTGAGTCCAAACTAATAGTACTACCGTTGCTAAGGCAGGTAGACAACATTCCATGAGTAAACATAACAAACAAGCATTCATTAAGCCACGTATAGCATGCGGTAACGGTTAGCATTAAAATGTAGCGTAGTGTGTTCGATGTGATTTAGAATATGTAACGTATGTAACACCCAAAAGTGCGTAAAGAAAAAAGGATCGAGTATGCTCACAGCGATTGAGGTAATGGATTGAAGGGAGCGCTAGAGAGTAGGGTTAGCCTGAACAGATTGACAACATAACGATAAGCGACGCGTAAAACGAGACAGAGTGCAAGTGGATAGGACAGCAGTTCGATCGGATAGTAGTCCGATCGGACAGCCGATCGTTCGGTTGCCAGTCCGCTTGGATGGTCATCCGGTCGGGTGACCTTTCGAGTGGATTGTTTCTTCCTTTGTGAAGGATGTGTTTGTGTATGATGGCTTGACTTTTGAAGTTTTCGTTGTAGCATTTTGAAAACATAGAAGTACCTCTACCTTTCAGGTCAATCGATCGAACGACCGTTCGATCGGGCGACAGTCCGATAGGTTGGGCACTTCCTTGAGAACACGTTCACTGCAGGTTGTCACTCGATCGGACGGTTGTTAGATCGGGTGGCATCCCTGGTGCATTGAACATGTTGAAAATTGTTTAAGTGTTGAAGTTTCGAAACATCACATAGTCGGATGGTCGGTCGATCGATTAGTAACTCGATCGGATGGCAATCCGTTCGGTGTTCCCAAAACTCTTGAGGGTTGATTTGAAAACTAAGGTGGGACCAAGGTGCAAGTCGTTCGGGTTGGCCGGTCATTCGGATGGCTGTCCGATCGGACAGTAGTTCGATGACTGTACTCCGTCCTGGTCGACCTGTTCGTCTTACACTTGGTTGTTTTGATTGTTTGTCGTTTTATCGAGACATTTTGATAACGTGTTAAGCAACAGAAACCTTGTCAATACTTGGTACTCCTGATCAGATAGGAATTACCCACATCCGACCAGTTAACGGTTCGAGGTGGTGTTCCATGTTTAACCCGTAATCGGTAGTCTCGTGGATAGAATCCAGATCTTGAACCAACACAACCACAAGAATGAGTAGTAAGTCGGCACAAGCTCCGATTCTATCGGTTTTGAATGCATTGAGTGTAAAAGAGTTGAAAGAAAGTTGGAAAACCATCTTTCAATCCTTTTCATTGTGAATATGTTTAGATCTATGAAAGATCTTTGTTTGTTTATGTGGAAATCGGTTAGATCTAAGTTGTTCTCGGTGGATTGAGGCCAAAACATGAAGTTCCCAAGAACACCATGATGACATCATCTTATAACACCTCAAATCTAGTGATTTCACGGTTAAAAGTTTAGGTTTAAAAGATAGAAAGGTGTAGAATCAAGTGTAGATTAAAGAAGTACAAGATTTAGGTTGAAATCTTACCGGAATCGCGAGAAATTGAAGGAAAAATGAGATTGGAGCGCTGGTCGGACAGAGAGTGCCAAAAGTAGTAAGTTTGATGGTGACAAGGGGTATTTATAGGGTTTCCCAAAGAGGAAAGGGGCTGGCCGATCAGGTGGCAGCCCGGTCGAACAGCCTGACCGATCGAGCGGCAACTCGATCGAACGGCTGGTCGATCGGCTGGTCACCTGATCGATCAGTCGCTTGGTTCGAGTGTTTGGTGCGACGAGTTTGGCCGTTTCGATTGCGATTGCGAGCGTTTCGATGCGTTAGAGTTTCCTAGTCAAATTACTTTTAATCCCAACTACTATATCAACATACAATCATCCTTATTTCGTATTCGTTTAGCGTTTGCGATTGAGTTTTGATTGCGTTTCGATTGATCACCACAACATAAACATAATAAACATGCACAAGTAACACATAAGGCACACACACATATAACAATAACCAAAATGCGTAATTCGAATTGCGAGTGCGATAAGCGATAAATCGATTAATCATGCGATAAATAGCGATAAATATGCGATTATTACTAGGTACTCCACATAATACAATCAACGCGATAACAAAATAGACTAAATCAAGTCAAAGAAGTCAAAACAGGAATTGAGCAAGAAGTGACAGATCGCAATTAGCAATCTTGTCTTCCTTTGACTTCAATCTTGACTTTGACTTTGACTTTCGAAAACACGGGGTGTTACAACAACGGTGGTGGTGGACGGTAGTGGTGTGTGGTGGGTGGTAGTGTTTAACCCTCTGCAGACCTTAGAATATCTTAAAAGTGGTTGGGCCAAGTCTGCACCTAGAAAAGCCCGCGCATGCGTTTATAAATGAAACGTTTTCGGAAAAACAAACAGTGTGCAGATGGCAATGTCTGCGTGTGGTCTACGCAGATCTTTTTTAGAAAAGCAAAAACCATCTTAGTCTCTTTGCTACGTTATCTTTAGCATGGTGTTTTATACATATGTATCAAACTGTCACGGTTAATGAGCTTTGTGTAAATGTCTCTTTTTGCTAACGCTCGGTTTTGGTTACTTTGATAAAAAATATATAATTATTGATTAATATGATGAGAACTAATGTATGCACCCTATTAATAAGCAATCCAGTGTGGGTTAGCGCCTATAGCCACGTCGGAGCTATGACACCCTTAACACCACCCCGCTTCCGCCAAAGGAGGGAACCATCCTTGGCTTCGGCAAGGAGATGGCGGGCGTGAGAAGAGAAAAATAGGGGGACCCTTTGCAGCCATGTACCATCATCTTCAACCCTATTTTGATCGGAATAACGTCCGGCCAGCCACCGGCCATTATCTTGGCAACTTTTTTTTGCTGGGTTTTTTTACTGAGCGACTGTGTTTTCTTTTTAGGGTTTGGGTGTGTGTGGGTGGGTGGGGGAGGGGGGATAGGTTTAAAGAGCTATTTAATTATGGATGTGCTTAGGTCTTAAATATGAGCCACTAAAAATGAGTTTATATATATATATATATATATATATATATGAAATAAGTGAGTACTAGGTTATAAATTGGATGAGTTTGTAATTTAATTCTAGTTTATAAATTGGATGATTTTCTAATTTAATTATAGTTTATAAATTCAAAATAAATCTAAATTAAAATAAAAATAATGATCCAGTAATGATGATGCTTTATTCCATAGCACACAAGTTAACAATGAAGCCCCTTGTCTAGTTTATGTCGACGTGTCGCTTACGTGGCGCTTATCCTACATCTTTTAGTCTAAAAATGATAGTATAATTAAAATATCAACGGTTATTTTAGATCAATAATTTATTACTTTTTAAATGACATAAAAGCATAAAAGTTTAGAATCCATCCAGAATGTGTCTCGTTCATTAGAAAACCTTTTTTTAAAGAACTACAAGAATTGAATATTGATTTAATTGGTTTCCTCGATGTATTTTTTATTGAGATCGTATTATAAGGCTGGAGGGTGTGGTTGGAGCTCCCTAGAGGCTTTATCAGGCCACGTAGGATCCACGTTAGCCATGAAGCCCCCCTTTAATTTGCAAAGTGTGGATAGAGCCCCTTATTAAACAAAATTTAAAAAAAAAATTTGATTGGTTTACATGTTGTGGGCCCCACCTGAACACATTAATCTTCTCGTTACCAGCTAGCGCCTCAACCATGGTGCCCCATCTTAAAATGGAGGGTGTGGTGATGGAGCCCTATCGGGCGCTATACATGGTGAGCTGACGGGGGTGACGCCCCCACACCCTCCAGCCTAAGTAGTATATACAAGTAACCTAAATATATGCATACATTTTATGAAAGTAAGAAATATTCGGTTTAACGCCCGAAATAAATATTTAAAGTTAGATTTTGGTAAAACAAATTAGAGACACGTAAAGCTACACAATCATCTAGAGGCTATATGAGCTGGACCCACCCTGTCACGAGATAAAAAATAATTATATTTAAAACATAGTTACTTTCACTTTGACACGTTTTGCTTTCTGACTGAAAAAGGTAATCGTCTTATTTTAAGGCACAAAGTATAACCATCATCCAAAAGTTGTTTTTTGTCTTATATGTACACCTCTGCAGTGTCGAGCTATGACTAAAGCGTGACGTTTTGGTCCGGTCAACCAGACAAAGACTGACGGGTGTCTGACGAGTCTGTTGACCGGACCAAAACACCGAGCTTTGGCCGCGTTAACCAGACAAAAGACTGACACCGAGTCAGTCTTTTTCTGGTTGACAGGACCAAAACGCGACCAAAGCTCGGCGTTTTGGTCCGGTCAACAGACCCGTCAGTCTTTTGTCGGGTTGATCGGACCAAAACGTCGCACTTTGGCCACAGCTTGACATTGCAGGGTATTCATATAGTACAAAAAACACCTTTTTGGTGTGTAGATAGTGACTTGGGTGTGCCAATAGGTACACCCTATTTTAAACTAAGGTCGTGGGGTATGGGGCTTGGGTTGGGGCGTAGGTTGGGGTAAAACGCCCAAGCCACCACCCCGTGTGGGCTTGGGTTGGGGCGTGGCCCCTTGGGGCTTGGCTTTCAAGCCGGGCGTGAGGCGGAATGGCCAAGCGAGCTGGCGGTATTTCATTGGCTCACCCCGCCACGTCAGACGGCTAATTCAAATTTTGAATTTAAATATTTAAACGGTCCCCCCATACCACCAAACCGCCACCCCGGTCTCCCAACATCCTCTATATATTTGTAACCCCCAACCCACTGGTCCCCCCATCCCACGAACCGAAACCCCACCGGCTACCCATTCTTGAACCCGCTACCCCACTGGTCCCCCCCATCCCACGAACCCAACACCGCTATGGCATCTTGGACCCGTGAAGAAGAAATGACACTCGTCACTAGCGTCGTCGACGCTATGACGGGGCGGCCACCGGGCCAAACAAAATATTGGTCTGAAGCATTCGCGGCCTACCGACATAACATCGGTAACAACCGCCACAACCTCAACGCGTGCCAACATAAATGGCGCGAGCTACGACCCAAGCTCGAGCGTTTCAAGACTTACTACGAAGCCGTTCCCGCTGGCGAGTTAAGCCACGAGGACCGGGTGGCGGTGGCGAACATAGAGTTTCGAGGCAAGGAAAACAAAGCGTTCGACAAGATTGACTTTTTTGAAATTTTTTTAACGCTCTAGGTTTGTTTATTTTGTAATTTTTAGAAATTATGTAATTTTTAGGATTATGTAATTTTTAAAATTTTAATGAAGTTGTAGGTTTTTTTTATAAATGTTGTGTAATTTTTTATAAATTTTTTGTATTTAAAAAAAAACCATTCTGCCACGCGGTGCACCCAACCCAAGCTCAACCCACGCCCCGCCATACCCCGCGGACACGTAACCAGGCAGTGGGGGGCTCCCTTTACACGTGTTAGCAAATGCCCCAACCCAAGCCCAACCCCCCGCCCCACCATACCCCACGGTCTAAGTTTTGAAAAAAGTTGATCCTCTTATTTTAAATTAGGTTAAATCTTGACGCGTTGAATAAATTTAATGTTATTTATTTAGTAATACAAAATTTATGTTTTTAAAAAGTTGTATATTGAAATATAATGTAATCTTTTAACACATACAATTATTAAGATATGAATTGGGAAAAAAAGATATTGAATTTAAATAATCCTAGCCGTTAGCACTATCAATTTTTGATTTGTACCACAACACTCCCAAATTTCAACTTATTTTTCTGTCACTCCTAAACTAACTGAACCCTAATCTAGTTAGATGACCAGATGTCACGTCACTAATCAAATGTACATCAGATGTCACGTCACTAATCAAATGCCACATCAGTAAAGTGACACGTCATATGCCACATCAGATGCCATGTCAGCAAAAAATTGTCACGTCAGATGTCATATCACCAAAAAAAAAAACTACTGAGTTAGAGTTCAGTTAGTTTGAGAATACCAAAAGAAAATAAGTTGAAAGTTGAGAATGCTATGGTACGAATCGAAAGTTGGAAATGCTATTGGTCAATTTGATGCAACAGTTATATATCTTGTTAAGTTAATCTTAACGAACACAATTTTGAACTTAGTAATACTTTGAGACTTAAATAAAAGCTTTTAAGTAGAAAAAAGTTTATAGATATAGATTATCATAAACTGCTTGAATTCTTCGCGCTTTGCAGGGGCTTTTAGTCGGTATCGGTTCAGATTGTTATAGTATCCGAACGATTATGTCAATCATTACAGTAAACGAAAGAGATGTGCCCAAGATGATATCAAAACGTTCCCAAGACGATTTCGGCGAGATTCTGGTCAGATTCCGACCAAATTCTGCTTAAAACCTGTAAATTTCGGCAATTAATATTGTATACTTAAAAAATGGGTAAAGGAGATGTTAAAACATGTCTGCTTATAAAAAATACACATAAAAATGTGTATATATATTTATAAAACTAAAAATCACATAAAAAATTTTAATCCGATAAATCCCGATTAATCATGACTAATCCCGATTAATTGCTACCTAGTCGGTACCTCACCGACTGAATAGTGTCTAGCGATTCTTACAACCATGGTTTTATGTTGATCAAAAACAAAAAAAATAAAAAATGAATGTTGTTGTTCGGTTGGTACTGGTTTAGTTACCAACACTCGCTATAGATTACGGTATAAAAAATACTCTATTGTGATACGTCGAGAAAACTATAAAATTGAATAGTGTAATGGTATCGATGTTGGACGATATGGGTTTGATTCATAATGGTAATGGAAAATCAAAACATATGGCTAGTGTGCTTTTAACATATGCATAATTTATAGGGAAATTGGATTTAAATAATCCGAACTTTCACCTGTTGGCCAATAACACTCCGAACTTTCAGTTTGGCCAGCAGCACTCTCAACTTTCATCCTATTTTCCCAAAACACTCCCAAACTAACATATCACTAACCAAGTTAGTTTTTAAGTTTTATTTATTACACAAACAGTCCCTGTAGTTATAATTTACTAGTTTTAAGTTTTATTTATTACACAAACAGTCCCTGTAGTTATAAAAAAAATCATAAAAATAAAAAAAAATCTAAAAATTCAAAAAAATTCAAAAAAATCATAAAAATACAAAAATAATCAAAAAAATTCTAAAAAAATCAAAAAAAATCTAAAAAAATAAAAAAAAAATCATAAAAAATCATAAAAATTCAAAACACGGTACGGGTCGAAAACGGTACGGGTCGAAACGGTACGCGTCGAAACGGTTCGCGTCGAAACGGTACGGGTCGAAAACGGTACGGGTCGAAACGGTCCGGGTCGAAACGGTACGGTTCGAAACGGTACGGGTCGAAAACGGTACGGGTCGAAACGGTCCGGGTCGAAACGGTACGGTTCGAAACGGTCCGGGTGGAAACGGTACGGGTCAAAACGGTCCGGGTCGAAACGGTACGCGTCGAAACAGTTCGCGTCGAAACGGTACGGGTCGAAACGGTTTTTTATGATTTTTTTAGAATTTTTTTGATATTTTTTAGAATTTTTATGATTTTTTATGATTTTTTTAGATTTTTTTTAATTTTTTTAGAATTTTTTTGATTTTTTTTGAATTTTTATGATTTTTTTGAATTTTTTTGATTTTTTTTATAACTACAGGGACTGTTTGTGTAATAAATAAAACTTAAAACTAGTAAATTATAACTACAGGGACTGTTTGTGTAATAAATAAAACTTAAAAACTAACTTGGTTAGTGATATGTTAGTTTGGGAGTGTTTTGGGAAAATAGGATGAAAGTTGAGAGTGCTGCTGGCCAAACTGAAAGTTCGGAGTGTTATTGGCCAACAGGTGAAAGTTCGGATTATTTAAATCCAATTTCCCTAATTTATATGTTATTTACTATTAAAAACCTATGCATTTGGTGTATAGTATATAGCATTTTGTGTATAGTATATATGATAATATACTTTTTACATCTTCCACGTTTACAAATTAAACCCCAAGTAGTACTTTCAACAAAACAACATAAATCATACTAAACGATCGTTGTAATTCTAATACTAAGCGATTCTTGTAAATATAAAAAAATAGGTTAAATGGCATATACATTAATAGGAAAACCATGTGAAGAACGTATATAAAATGTATAGATTAAAGTATAATTAGTAACACACATAATGTATGCTTAGTAAACAATACAAAAAGTGAATATACAAAAGTATCATTTAAAACAAATACTATATACTAACAGGGCCGGCCCAACCATTTTAGAGACCCTAGGCGAAAACATAATTTTGATGCCCTTTTCCACATGTCACTGTTTTAACTGTACTCCTTTATCCGGGCTTGAGTTATGCACACCTTGATGTTTTCATTTCATATTGAAGTTATCATCGTAAGGCTGGTGGGTATGGGGTCCGTCCCCCATGCGTCGAGGACCGACGACGGTCCGCACACCATCCCGCCCCCCTCGTCGGCGTCGTGATCGTCTAGATGGAGACGTTGGGGACGAAGCAGAAGAGGACAAAACCATTTCCATTTCCCAGTGTTTCCTTTGCAAAAATTAAAAAAATAATAATAATTTAATTGCCATAATTAGTGGGGTAGGATCATCCTCCCATACCCTCTAGTTTTGTGGGATGAACTATCCTTGGGAGGACTATGATGTGACGCCTACATGGCGGATCATCCTCCAATTGAGGATGGTCACCATACCCTCTAGCCTAACCTTCTCCTCTAACTAATATCATCTATATCAACCTCTTTTTGTGTGATTCGTTTAAGTTTTCTAGTTTACTTTTTTTTTTTCCTTTTTATAAACAACATGATCCGTACTTTCGATTTGACATAGAACTTAATTATATTTCCCATCAAGGGAAGAGCGATTGAATAGAACTATAGGAATACATATTACGATATTACATAACTAATTGATTTTAGGCCGATTGAACAATAGTGGTGGCCTCAAGTCGTTGATTAAATCAAGCGAGAAATGAAATCGTTTAAATTGAAATTGCACCTTGTGAGTTGTAACAAAGAAATGAAGATTGTCAAACATCTTATTTTAAGAGGGAAAATTGCAATATGTGTTCCACTTTTTTCAATTTCTTTCTGTAAGTTAAGATTTGTTTAGTATAACATTGATTGTATTTGTAACATGGGATTCGAAAGTCACTAAGAAGAATGAGAGTGGGTCTTTAGATGTGTAATTTTGGATTGCTCGTATATCTAAAAATACAAGCCTAAAATGAAGTGGTATGATTTTTTTTTAGAATTGGCCGATTGGAGGCCCCAAATTTTGGGAGGCCCTAGGCTAGAGCCTAGTTTCTTATAACTTAGGAGCCGGCTCTGTATACTAAGTCAGTGGCGGAGCTAGACCTTAAAACCAGGGGTATCCTTTATATAAAATCGTATTTTTTAGGGGTATCCTTTATATAAAATCGAAAAAAAAATCAAAAAATTAACACTGCGAACACGACTTTGAGCCGTAGCCCGTGCTACGGCTGGTTCTTAGCTGTCTCCGCCCCTGTACTAAGTGGTGTGTGCATTAACCCATACACTATACTAAGAATAGTGTTTATAGTGTGTACAACAGTGCATACATTAAAGGATAACCAGCAACACATAGAGTGTATACATCAATGCATACATTACTTGGTATAATCGTCAATGCATACCTTATACTACTAATGTTTAACTTATTTACGATAATGCTACAACTTCATCATCATTATTCATTATACTCGGTATATTGCACCAATAGCAAAGCTAAGGTAGGGTCTGAGGATGGTGAGATGCAGACAACCTTACATCTACCCCGTAGGAATAGAGAAGCTGATTCCAATGAGAACCCGACTCGATAGTAGTTTTGCATCAAGCCTTGGACATAAGGCACATAGCACTCAGCAATTGAGACAAACACTGATTAGTGCATGTATCCCTTGTCTTTCGGCTATCAACGCCACCACATGATGCATGATTAACTATCCCCTCTTTTAACCTTATTTTCATGAAATTAGTAAAATAACGTTAAAATTAGTGCACTTTCACTTTTGCCCCCCCGAACGCCCACGCATATATCTATACTATATTATAATACATGAGGGAAGGATTCCCAAAAATTAAGAACTTCTTCCCCCATTATTTATAAATAAACCCCTAGAATGAGGGTAAAGTGGTCTTTTAAACCATAATTATTTTTTAGTCCCTCAATCTATTACATTTAAATCCTTGACATTTAACATAATCTATACTATATTATAATACATGAGGGAAGGATTCCCAAAAATTAAGAACTTCTTCCCCCATTATTTATAAATAAACCCCTAGAATGAGGGTAAAGTGGTCTTTTAAACCATAATTATTTTTTAGTCCCTCAATCTATTACATTTAAATCCTTGACATTTAACATAATTATGGGTAATTAGTTACACTTCCCCCCTCCCCCCTCTTTAATTCTTTAATGTATTCCTGCGATATCTTACAACCCGTAATGTTTTAAAAAAAATCAGAAGGTACCATGACGATCGGCACATTTTTTTAAACGTTTCGATAGTTGTCTTTTTTAGTTTCGCCGTGCGTTCATAAAGTACAAATAGCCGATGTGTAAATGTACAATTGATTAAAGCCAACATTTGTTTTTTACCCAAGCCAGCTTTGACCATTACCTAGCTACCGTGCATTAACATTTGTTTTTTACCCAAGTTTTTTGTTTTGAACGACATTAATAAACTAAAATATTCCCTAATTTTACTTGTACAGAGTCAGTTTGTTGTGACATGTTTAATATAGTATAGATAAAACTCACAACAAACTTCCTATTAAACATGCCACAACAAACTAAACAGTGTATGTGCATCTTATTTTAAAAACTTAAAACTCACAACAAACTTCCTATTAAACATGCCACAACAAACTAAACAGTGTATGTGCATCTTATTTTAAAAACTTAAAACTCACAACAAACTTCCTAAATAAGTGGATGACCAATCTAAAACTAAACCCTAATGGACTACTATAAATACATAGCAAACACTCACAATTCTACATTTCTATTGCTAAACAGATTTAAAATATGGAGCCAGTTCTGAATTCAATTGATGCGAAAAAACAAGCATGCGATATTGAAAAATCTAAGGTCGGTTCTATGATAAGTTTTGTTATATCGCAATAATGAATAATTGTTTTCTTTTATTTACTTTTATGTGAATACTAACTTATTTGATTTTTCAGATTCAACACACCAATTTAAACACCTCAGTTGTCGAACAAGCTTTTGTTAGTTTTTAAGTAATATTTTCGCTTATAATCTTTCTTATTAACAAGTTCGTTATGTTATTATTTGGTGTTTTATTGTAGGATGATGGTGATAATAGTGTTGAAATTATTTCTTATGGTGCAATGTTCAGTTCATAAAAGTCTAATCTTCAACGTCAATTTAGTAAAGAGATAATTTTAAAATTTATTTAATCTTTTTTATTTTTTTATTCAATGTTTGTTTTTTTATAAAATTTATTTAATCATTTTTTAACTTTTTTATTAAATTTTTGTTTTTTAAGGATCGGAAGTATGAGAATCAAAAGAAAAGATCTAAGAGACTCTCTGAATGGAAATGGGTCGAGGTTATAAATTTAGATGATTCTGATGACGATGAGAAAGAAGATGAATTAGATGATACTGCTGATTCGAGTACAAACAAGAAAAACGGATCAAAAAAGAAGAGAAATTAGATGAAATATATCAAGTGTTTTTATGTTTTTTTTTTCATTTTCAGTTGTTTTTGTTTGATCTAGACTATCCCATGAATAATAAAGTTTATTTTATATTTGAAGTTTATGTTTTGTGTTATTTTATTGCACTTATAATTTACATCTCGATTGAACTAATATACTTTTGTCATTTGTTTAGTATTTTTTATTAACAAACGAATCTTTACATGTTTAAAACAGTTTTTCTATACTTTATTTATTATTAATTTTTATAACAAAACAAAACTTTGATATTTAGTAGATAGAAGATAAACTATGTTCCAAAATTTTAGGAATTATTTAATACTAATTTACGATATTAGTAGATAGATAGTAAACTATATCCCAAAATTTTAGGAATTATTTATTACTAATTTACGATATTTATTTAATACTAATTTACGATATTTAGTAGATAAATAGTAAACTATGTCCCAAAATTTTAGGAATTATAAGTCAACTAATTAGGTCCTCCAAGTTAATTATATGGGATGAGGCATCGATGGCGAAACGTTAGGCGATAGAGGCAGTTGATCGAACATTGCAACACATTATAGGTGTTAGGCTCTCATGTGTAACACTTATGACATATATCCACCACAATAATGTTATCATATACAAATAAGAAAACTAACAGCAACGAGTGCCGCAATTCAAAGTGTCGCCCCCGCCGCATCGCGCGGGCACCCTATTAGTACATTATAAGAGCATACCACAAACGGGGCGTAATAATGGTATAACGTAAAGCTTATTTATCATGTAGTGTATTCAATGTTGCAATAATACCCTCTTAATGTTTCACTTCTTTATGAATTGCTTCCACATTGTTGTTCAAGTTTTTCATTATATAAATTGCACCCACCACTCGAACACATGTATAGTAGTTCTGATAAAGGTTAATAACTTCACTATACGTCCATTCTATGGTCCTCGATAAAAAATCTCTTCAATGTCGAGTTCTCTCTAACAATAGTTTAAATAAAAAGTCAACAATAGTTTTATGGCATAGAAGTGTTGATTACATCAAGTTCATGATTACTTAAAACACGAAATTAACTATGGTCGCTATCTTCATCAAAAGGAATATAACTATTTTTGTTTCCTACAATAAAAAATAAGAAGTTTTAGTTATCAATAACATAATATACTAAAATTACGTAGTGAAAAAAAGGACCAACGACCCTATCCAAAGGAGAAGGAGTAGGAGCAGAGTGGTGAATCTTTTTTGATTCCAGCCGAGAAGACTAGTAAAAGGAAGATAAGTAATATATAGAACCAGTAATCTTGTGTTTGAAACTCAAAATTGAACATGGGTATAAACCAGTTCATCGGTATGCGCCAGTAATACTAGATTTTTCTGGCGGTTCAACAACTAAACAATTAGCCTAATTAAATCGGCCTCAATCGTTTCGGTGATGTCTCTGATAGCTGGTTCAACCGATAATACTGGCCAGTTTGAACTGGTTTTCAAAACATTGTTTTTAACCTTTTCTTTTCCCATATAACATTAGGTATAAATAATTCTTCAAATAAATTATATATGTGTATATAATCAACATCAACCATGACAATTAATTTTATTTTTATATGTAACTAATCTTTATGAAAAATTAAAATATAATGATAATAGTAATATAGGTAGATTGATGAGGTACATATATGTAGCTTGTCAATCTAAGTATGTTTTTTTAGTTTTTATCTTTTTTAATGATAACCTTCTAATAGAAAAAGTTGAAGTTTGAAGATAAAAAGTATAAGAAAGTAACTTTGATGGTTATTCTTTTAAGTTCCCAACTACGTGATTTACTCATAATCCGTACCTTATATATCCTTTATGGTATGTTTGGCATTGGGTAATGAAATGGATGATAGAATGGAATGAACGATATAATGGAATAGACAACAGAATGAAATGAATCATTCCATATGTTTGGTTACTCATATGTTACTTTATACAATTTGATAAACAAAAAAAGACCAAGTAACAAAACACAATTGTATTAAAAAGGACAAAAATATAATTGCTTCAATAATAATAATAATAATAATAATTTATTAGTGGAAAAAAATTAATTATACTTTTTTTGATATATATTAATGTTAGATGAATATTAGTAGTAATAATATAAATATAAATATAACAATAGTATATTTCTTTCCTTTAAAAGGAATGGAAAAAAATACCCTCATACCAAGGAATGAAAATTGTTATATTTAAAAGGAGTTACATTCCTTTAGAATGCTTCATTCCATTATTTCCATGATAACCAAACATATTTCTTTTCATTTCATCAGAATGTTCTATTCCATTTTACCTTTTATTCCTTCGTACCAAACTCTATCTTAGTGTAAAATAAAAAGTGAACAACGTGAACAAAGAATATGATGAATTATGTTAGGTATCCTAAAAGTAAAATAATTTGAGATGTGACCCGAGAGGCTATACAAGTAATCGACTGGTTTTCAATTTTATATATTAACAATTGATGAAAGTTCTCGTGAACAGTGGTCTTTGTTTTATTTTATGCTTTTTTTAATTGGTAATTTTTTAGCAGTGCTATTTGTTTTTTCTTTTATAGTTTTTTTCCTTTTAGTGGTTTTTGTGTTTTTTTAATTGGTATTATTGAAACCGGTTTTGATATTCGCTTTTATTAATTTGCGTTTTATGGTTTCCGATGAGTAGAGCCGATAACGACCAAGGTCACATCGCGTAGCACTGGGGGGAAACGATCAAACTCCTGCCGCGTAGCGCAGTGGGAATTCTATTTTGTTTTTTAATTGATATTATCGGAACCGATATCGATATTTGCTTTTGCAGTTTTTCGATGAGTCGAGCCGATAACGACCATAGTCACGCCGCATAACACGAGGGATAACCGATCATACTTTTGTCACGTAGTGCAGGGGAAGAACCCCGTATTGATCTTCGCTTTTATGCTTTTCAATGAGTCGAGTCGATAACGACCAAAATCAGGCCACGTAGTATGGGGAAAACGATTAAACTCCTGCCACATAGCGCAGGGAAAAACCTTTTTTTTAACCGGTATTATTGGAACCTGTATCGATATTCGCTTTTATGGTTTAGCGCAAGAAAAAAATGTTCAAACTCCCAGCGTGTCGCACAGGAGGAAAAACCTATTTTTTTTATTGGTATTATCGAAACCAGTATCGATAATCGTTTTTTTTTTGTTTTTGATGAGTTGAGCGATAACGACCAAAGTCAAACTGTGTAGTACGGGGAAAATGATCAAATTCCCACCGCGTAGCGTGGGGAGAAAAAAACCTAGTTACAAACAAAATTTGACACATGTATTTGTTTATAATATAACAAACCAGTGGGATTGTCTCGTGTGGCAAGAATTCACTCGGTATTGATTTAGTTTGTTACAATGTCAGTATGGTACTGATACTTCATATGGCAACCAAAAGAGAAAATCTAAAAAATAAAGTCGTGATATGTTAAAAAAATAGCGACACATGTTTTAAAAACCATAAAACAAATACTTGTACTACTTCCAATAATACCGAAACCGGTTCAATTCATCATGGTATCACTATCGACACTAACTATAACTTATGATACAAAAATAAAACATTTTCAACAACGGCGTATTAAACTATTTTATAAGGAGTGTATAAGAGGTGAAATTAAAACTTCAAAAAACACTTCCACACTAATCTACATCTTTAATCATACAATGTTTCACCTTTTATGTCATTTTTTAATTTAGTTCATCGTCGTTAATAAAAAAGAGCTTTATTTCTTTTTTAACAATCTTTTTTTCTTATCCATGTTAGGGCACGTTTAATACAAAACACTTTCAAATAAAGAACTTACACAATCATACAAACAATTTGTACATAATGCTTATGCGATTACATAACTTTATGTATTTAATAGATAAAATAACTCATATAAGTGTTTCTATGATTATTACAAATTTTATGTGTATATATACATCTTTATTTACGTGTTATTTGTAATATTTACTTACGGGTTACTCAATCTTTTATATATTTAGTTATTATAAAATTATTATGCTTTTAGTTTCAGAAAACTAAAATTTGTGGAAAATGCGAACAAAGAACATAATGAAGTAAACAATTTGAAATGTGAAAGTGTTATTAAACAATATCTATAAATTTATGTTGGGTGTAACAAAACTAAAATAATCTATAGATGTGACTCGACAGACTGGCACAAGTAATTGACCAGTTATGAATTAATTGATTATTTTAATGCAAATTTGTTTGAGTACGAGATATTTAGAATCAATTTTTAAAAAAACCAGTTCAAACCGGCCGGTAGTACCGATTGAACCGTCTGGTAGAACCCGTTAAATTGTCTGGTACACTCAATTAAGCCATCTGATACACCCGATTAAACCGTTTTTAAACCGAATCTATTATGATATAAAAAACCAGATTTTAAAACATTGGTTAGAATGCCATTTAGGCACTTTACCTTAATAACTAGACAAGTTAATTAACTTAATTAGTGCAAGTCGTCCAAGGTGTAAATCTTGACAAGTTTTGCATCTAGTCTCATGTGTCCAACTATAACTGGCTATTGATGTTGTAGATAGGGCAGTCCAAAAAGCTCGCAGCTTGGATTTAGCTCGGCAAATGCTCGTCCGATATGACTTGGTTTGAAACTGAGTCGAGCCGGCTTGGCTCGGTTAAAAAGTGAGCCTAGCTTGGCACGTAACGAGCCTAATTGGCTTGATTTGGCTTGCTTGGTAGCTTGGATTATTTGACTTGTAATATATTTTATTTTTATATACATTATAATATATTAAAAAAACTGATTATTATTTACTTGTATTTAGGAATATGGCATACTTGAATGTTAGTTACCATACTAATGAACAAATATTGTATTTTGGTTAAATATTAAACTTATTTTGTGTTGTTGAATTTGATTTTGGCTTGTAATGTATTAGGTAACACTTATTTTGGATATGTTCTTTTGAACTATTGAGTAATATTTTAGATTACTGAATTATGAGAGCTATGTATTATTTTTTTTTCTTTTTAAAAATCGAGTCAAACCAAACCGAGCCGAGCCGAGCCAGTTTGGTTTAAAACCAAGCAAAGCCTGCACTTAGATTTTCAACTCAGTTTCAAATCCAAGTCGAGCCAAACCAACTTGGTTTATAATCCAGTTGAGCCCAAGCTCGCTCTGGCTTAGCTCTTGAATAGCCCTACTCGTAGAGAAATATGTATGTTTTCAACTGGTTTTATGCATGTCCGCGTTGCGGGACGTTAGGCCAAATATTTTCTCAGCCAATTAAAAAACACTACCATAGTTTTACTAGAAAAAAAACTAAAACGATAACAAGACTATAATTTTGAGCTGGGACAAAACTGAATTTACCAGGACCAATGAGCCGGTGCTAGGCAGTTGCATGACACGAATAAAAATTACATCAACTCAACTAATTAAAAAAAACATTTCCATAGTTTTGCAAAAAAAACCCCTAAAACGATGGTAAGACTATAAATTTGAATTGAGGGTAAAATCGTAATTTGTAAAAAGCTAAAACGATAACAATATTGTAATTTTTAACTGAGGTCAAAATTGTAATTTTTAACAGGAGGCATATCATTAATTTTAAAGTAGAGGTAAAATTGTATTTTATTCAGGCCAATAGGGTGCCAGACATCACTTGTACAAGCTACTTAACACGATCTCAAAAGAAATACACCGAATCAACCAATTAAACCAAAACACTATCATAGTTTTGCAAAAAAAAAAAAAAAAAACGAAAATGATGGCAAACATGTAATTTAAAGCTGGGGGGCAAAATAGTAAAATTTCTTAGGACCAATGAGCGAGTGATATGCATCTGCTTGGCACGAATAAAAACTTTATTGAGTCAACCAAGTAAAATAAAACACTACCATAGTTTTGAAAAAAAAAAACGATGGCTAGATTGTAATTTTGAAATAGGGGCAAAATCATATTTTGAACTAAGACCCAGCCCCAGGCCCAAATTGTAATTTTTAGCTGGGGGCAAAACCATTTTTTTATTTTGAACTGGTGGTAAAATCGTAACTAAAGATAAAATCGTAATTTAACAGAACAAATAAGAAAGTGTCTTGGAGCCTACCTGACACTATTGTTCATCTTCCCTTACGTAGTTATAGATAATTTTTTGCTTGACCATAAACTCATCGACTATTTAGCAACAAGTCAAATTCTAATAGTATATTTAATCAAAATGAGTATTTTTTTTTTTTTTTTCCTATTTTATGTTCACGCAACAAATAAATAACAACTATACTTTCCTCTGTATTATTAGCAAAACAAGTATAAATAAAATAATAAGATAACATTATTTAATCAAGCAAGTTATGATTGACGACTCAAGTATACATACAAGTTTGGAAAACTTAAATGCGTAGATATAACTCCACAATACACTAAACAACAAAATGCCACGTGGATATTAACATCCTCCTTCCTTCCTTGATTCGAGAACTCTCTCATCTTCTATATAAAACGATCAGTAACCTCACTTATTTTACACACACATTCACATATAACCAACCACCAAACCCTAATTAATTCTCCAACTTCACATTACTTGAATGGCCAACAAGTTTGTGCAGAGTGAATCATCAGATCAGTTTCCTCTGTTGTCTCTGAATCATGTGTCTTTCATCTGCAAATCTGTAAGTCGATCGGTGAAGTTCTACGAGGATGTGTTGGGATTTGTTCTCGTTCGACGTCCTTCCTCCTTCGATTTCCAAGGTGCTTGGTGAGTTGTATTCCTCTTTGTTTTTAGTTTCTAAACTCAGTTTTATTGATTTCATTTTGTTGCTTCTAGATCTGGTGGTTATAAATGTTGATCCCAGCTCAACATACGTACATAATATATATACACACACTATATTATGTAACATTTTTATAACATATTTGATTTGATGCAGCGTTTAAATGATGTGTGTATTTGAAAAATGTTTAGGATAAAATAGTATAATTGTGTTTCGAAGTTTACTAATGGAAGAAAAAGAAAATAAATAAAAAAAATAAAATAGAAGGAAAATCAGGCTAAATTCTTTGGTTTTTCTTCTTTTCGTTTCTTACTTTTACTTTTTTCTTTTCCCTCCTTAAGTTAACCCGGGAACAAAGAGTTGGTGTTAATGTTTTTTTTTATGTTAAGGGTGGGAGAGTCATGTTTTTCATCAACTCTCTCATCCATTTAGTGTCTACTGTCAAATGATATTCTTTTTTCATTCAAACTTTAAGCATGCATAAACCATGTAAAGAAAATATATCTATTTTGTCAAAACAAAAGTTTTTAGTGCATAGTTTATAATTTTTTAAGTATGATTTGAGAAAATTGTGTTATTTTGCCAGTGAACGAAATTAATTGCCCTAAACATTTATGAATCATTATCACACCTGTCAAGGGTTCGTTTCATTATTGCAATATTTATCATTATGCACCACAAAGTTTATTAAACTGTGTAAATTTTTGTCACCTTTTTACTTGATTTTCTCATCATATGTTTCTTTATTATTATTTTTTTAAAGTTTGTGGATAAAAGCAATTACATTTTTCTTCATAAAAATGACATGCTTTGTCGTACGATATTTTTTTGTTAGGAAGTAGCCAGTGTAATGTTTTTAGTGACAGTTAACAATGGCAGTAGGTAATCAATTTTAGCAACTTATTTTCATTTTGGCCTGTCCATAAGCAGTCGCTATCAACTGGTCTGGTGTCACTAAGGCTGGTAGGTATGGAGAGCCTCATCCCTAAGGGGATGGGCCGTCACGTAGGAGGGGCTTGAAGGGGATGGACCTAGGGGGTGGGGGATGAGCCCCCTTTATGTATATATATGTATGTATGTATAGGTATATGTGAGAGAAGGGAGGCACGGTGAGATCGTCGTGTGGGAGACGCTGGGGACGGGCCGGACCGAGGGGGCGGTGTGGGGGACCGGGCGCCGGGCCAAGCCGGGCCTAAGCCGGCCCCAATACCGTCTGGTCTAAAGAAAGTGTCGGGTATCAACATAATTTATATTTATAGTGGGCATTAAATCACAATCCCACTATGATTTCTTTGATGAAAAATTTACAGGTCATGATAAAATGAAAGATAATATTTTCATTTTCTACAATGATACATTTATCCCATAGTTTTATATATGTATATATAATATAATATACATGCATTCAGTTTTGATATATGACCCAATTTCACCTCTATAATGAAATACACCTTATGTTACATTTTTTTTGGTGAAATCACACTCGAAAGAAAATATTTGGTCTGCTTTTTATTTTATTTATGTGAAATATTTGTTGTGTATTCTCTAAAAGTATACAAATTTGAAAGTTGGTAAAGTTTATATATATAAATGTTGGTAAGTATTTGTTGGGATACATTATTAGTTTATTACTAGAAAGTTAAAGTACAAAATATGGACACCGACAGAAATATGTTGTAGACTAGTGGATAGATGAAAGTACGTATTTGGAACACATGAAGGTACTGTACTATTTACCCTCTAATAATAATTTTAAAATATACCAAAATATTTTTTTTGGAAGAAGACTTTCTCTACAAGACCGATTGGTCTCCGGGGACATGTCAAAGACATTCCCCGTCAACCCCGCATCTCCGGACGCGATGTTTGATCGGACCCCGGCCGGCGCGCGAGCTGACTTTCGCCCGGAAACCATGCTGCCCCCACACGAGTTGCTGGGGTAACAGTTGGGTAAAACCGGGTTGCCCTCAAGACTGCTCCATACCTTGGAAGGAAACGATCCATCATTGGGACCAAAATATATCCTTGAGAATCAAGATACATACATTATTTAAATAATGATAATCAAATAGTTAATAACAATAATATAAATTATATTTTGAAAACCTTATAAATTATATTAAACTACCAAAATGGTCTCTGAGGTTTAGTCATTTTTCCACTTTAGTCCAAAAGTCAAACCTTTTGAATCTGGGTTTCTATGGTTTCAATTTTATTGTCATTTTCATCCAAAATCAAAATCTAGTCAGATTTTTCAGTTAACATCCAACTTTTTTTTTTGTCTTTTTCATCCCTTTTAATGAAGGGCAAAATGGTATTTTTAACGTTTTATTATAACAAATTAAGAAAATCTAACTATTTTGCCATTAATTAAAAGGAAGGGAAAAGACAAAAAAACTGGATGTTAACTGAAAAATTTGACCAGATTTTGTTTTTGAATGAAAATGACAAATAAATTGAAATCACAGGTACCCAGATTCAAAAAGTTTGAGTTTTGGACTAAAGTGACCAAACCTGAGGGACCATTTTGGCGGTTTACTCTAACTTTAAAATATACCTGTTAGGCTATTTTCATCTGAGATATAAAAAAAAAAAAAAAAAAAAACCATTTAAACATCAGTCGTAATGTTGGTCACATAATTCATATGGAAATTATCTTGGATTATTACTTGATAATGTTTATTTGTTCTAACTAGAATTATTCCTATATGATCTAAATAGGTTGTTCAACCATGGCATAGGAATACATTTACTAGAAATGGACACAACTCCAACAAAGAAAGCAGTGATCAATCCAAAAGATAACCACATTTCATTTCAATGCACAAACATGGATCTCCTAATCAAGAAACTGGAGCAATTGGGTATCAAGTATGTCACCGCGGTCGTGAAAGAAGGCGGTGTGGAGGTCAACCAGCTCTTCTTTCACGACCCGGATGGTTACATGATCGAGATATGCAACTGTCACATTCTTCCCGTGCTTCCCATTAAAAACATCCCATCCATCGAACGAATCAACCATTCGGATACCCCTTTTTACGGTATCATCTCATCTCATCTTCATGCATCTAAGTTCCAACAAGATTCAACTATTTTTTTTTAATTGTAACTATGACATTTTAATATAATTGCAGAGGAATTGGTGAGGTCAAAGAAGCAGTTTTGTGGTGAGGATGAGGCACTCATGATGGAAAATTTGGTGGTTGACATGATGGGTATATCTTTTTGAGGTCACACACATGCCTTTTAGTTTCACCAAGAGACCAATTTTGTCGACAATTGGTTTGTAATAATGTCTTTATTTATTTATTTTAGTTGGAAAAGCGAGTCTTAATAGTATTTATGTGTTGTACAATAGTGGTCTTTTGGAAAGAAAAAAACAGTATTCGTGTAGCTTTGAGATTTTATGAATCAGATTGAAGAACTTTGATAATAAAAAAATGATGAA
Source organism: Helianthus tuberosus (assembly GCA_030545235.1). Taxonomy (NCBI): domain Eukaryota; kingdom Viridiplantae; phylum Streptophyta; class Magnoliopsida; order Asterales; family Asteraceae; genus Helianthus; species Helianthus tuberosus. The sequence goes on from CM060411.1 coordinate 74,092,521, forward strand.
GAAATATCCGCAATCTAAACAACTGTGCAACATATATAATGAACACCGAGATTGTGCAAGAAGCATATCACAGTTAAGCTGCAGATTTTCTATATTTTATATAGAAGTTTCGTCGTTCAAAAAAAAAATTTAAGCTGCAGATCACTATCGAGACGTTTTGTATGCTGACGAAACAACAGATTGACTATTAAGTAAGTTTGCACCAATTGTGACAACATAATGTATTGTATGATGATGAAACAACATATTGACTATTAAGTATGTTGAACCAATATTTTGTGACAACATAATGTATGTGGACTAGGAGAAGATATACTTTTAGTGAAGTTGATTGTTCGTGTCACACGCGGAATAACACAAATAGGTTAAACGCCCAAGCTAATCATATTTTGGGAGTTATAATCCTTGAACAATAATAAGGATTTTTACATATTTCCCCTTCCTAATAATAATAATGATAATGATTCATAACTTAAACGGTTAAAGTAGACATTATCTGAGGATAATCGTTAATTTGTTTAACTAGGTTAGAACCCCGTATATTACATGAGTTTAATAAATGTAATTTTATATATTAAGTAATAAAACAATATATCTTTAAAAACCTCGTTTAACATAGCTTTTTAAAACTATTATATTGTTTTCTTTTTAAAAAACAAAATTGTTTTATTCAAAGTGGTAATGTGGCAGGCCTTTTTTTTGTCCCTACCAGGGTTCGATTTCCACTCCTTCACAATAATAATGTTATTGAACCTACCCCTTAAAGAACTCAACAGCCCAAAAATGCATTATTTTTTCTTGTATTCATGTAAATTTATTTTTCTCAAAAAAAAAAAAAAAGACTAATTCTGTTACTTTTTTCTAGTATTTCAAGTGCCTATCATTTTTCTTAAAATGGAGATTAATTCTTTAACATTAGCGTATGAAGTAGTTTCCAGTTACAATCAAAAGTTGTATAGAGTTTACTACATTATAATCGACATTATATTATTTATCCCATTCATATATTTCAAAATTAACATGATATACGGGCATAATAACTGTAAAAGCCCATGTTGAAATTGACTGGTATGCGTGGTATTGTCCAGAAGATACTTTTTAGTATCCTCCAATTAAGATTAAGGGGTTGTTTGTTTAGCTCTTAGACCATCCGTAGTGGGGCGTGATTTTTAAAAAAAATTGAAAAATAACGCCCCAAAACGCCCACAATACCATTACATGGGGCGTTATAAAAAAAAAAAATCAAAAAAATGTAGTTTGGCGTGATTTTTAAAACGCCCAAGATGTTGCTTTGGTCTGACATCATGTTTGACTATTAATTATGAATACCAATGGGAAGGAGTATGGTGTCCAAGTGGGCTGACATTTTGACTTAAATAAGTTTTTTTTTTTTTTTTTAATCTTTTTTAATGATTGAATGGGGCATTATGGGGCATTATACCCACTACACCACTTTTGCTATAATGCCCCCTTGCTGACTAGGACGCCACGTGTCGTATAATGCCCCATGGTGGGGGCATTATAACCTTCTACCACTACACATGGTCTTAATGAGGTTCTTAATGGTTCAGACCTCTTACTGGTTCGACACTTAACCATTCAGAATTTGCCAAACAACCTATAAGTTACATTCATGACGTGTTTCAAGAATAAAACTAATATTTTCATGTGATGACTTATGTTATAAATTAGGGTGTACAAGGAGGAATGAATTTAAACTATATTGGTTTAATTAAATGAATAAAATTTTGGAAAGCAGAAGCCCAAGTTTTTTTATCGCGAAAAAGCGCCCCAATTTTTTTATTTGCTTTGGGCCTCAAAATGATTGAACCACCCACGCCTTATGGTGAGCAAAAGTGAACAACACTGGTTTGTCTACGAGGTCGGATTTCACACTCTGTATGTTGAAATTTTTGTGGTTAGTACAAATATGAAACCGACTTAGTGTGGACTTAGGCGAAGTCATGTCCTTTGTCATCAACGTGCGTGTGTTTCGCAATGCTAGGACCGGTGATAGGTTCAAGTATCTACATCAAACCCACATTGTGGCAACCAGATGGTGCGACCCCTTGCCGGTAGTAGGGCCTTAACAAAAGCTACTTTAGGCTTGTGAGGGTATAGTCTTTTGCTAGTGTTTGGTCGTTGACAATTCCTTGTTTGTGTAGCTTTGACCTTTGGCCATGCTTTCACTTCTGCTAGACTAATCTAACATTTCATGGAGAAAATGAACCTTTTAATTCTGCTATATATAAACAGTCTACGTTTTTATTATCGATTTAAGTTAATTTTTTTATGAAGAGTTAATTACTGTTTTCGTCCCTGAGGTTTGTCAAAATAACGGTTTCAGTCCATTAGTTTAAAAATTGCCATTTCAGTCCATTAGTTTCATTTTCGTAAACATTTCAGTCCACTAACTTAACTCCATCCATTTATTTTGTTAACTTTGAGTTAACTAACTAATTCAGGGACGGTTTGCGTCAGTTTTAGAAACACAGGGACTTAAGTGTAAACTCTAAAACATTAAAACAAAAAAAAATAGTAAATTCCAAAAAATCAAAGAAATTCCAAAAAACCAAACAAATTCCAAAAAATTCTAAAAAATAATAAAAATTCTAAAAAATCATAAAAATTCTAAAAAATCCAAAAAATCCGTTTCGGCGCGAACTGTTTCGAACCCGAACCGTTTCGAGCTGAACCGTTTCGACGCGAACCGTTTCGACCCGTACCGTTTCGACCCGAACCGTTTCGAGCTGAACTGTCCGTACTGTTTCGAGCAGAACCGTTTCGACGCGAACCGTTTCGACCCGTACCGTTTCGAGCCGAACCGTTTCGACCCGTACCGTTTCGACCCGTACCGTTTCGAAGCCGAACCGTTTCGAGCTGAACCGTTTCGAACCGAACTGTTTCGACCCGTACCGTTTCGAAGCCGAACCGTTTCAAGCCGTACCGTTTTGAACCGAACCGTGCCGTGCCGTTTCGAACCGAACCCTTTCGAGCTGAACCGTTTCGAACCGAACCGTGTCGTTTCGAACCGAACCCTTTCGAGCTGAACCGTTTCGAACCGAACCGTGCTGTATCGAACCGTACTGGTTCGACTTCGAAACGGTTCGCGTCGAAACGGTTCGGGTCCAAAGGGTTCGGTTCGAAACGGTTCAGCTCGAAACGGTTCGGTTCGATACGGCACGGTTCGGTTCGAAACGGTTCAGCTCGAAAGGGTTCGGTTCGAAACGACACAGTTCGGTTCGAAACGGTACGGCTTGAAACGGTTCGGCTTCGAAACGGTACGGGTCGAAACGGTTCGGTTCGAAACGGTTCAGCTCGAAACGGTTCGGCTTCGAAACGGTATGGGTCGAAACGGTTCGGCTCGAAACGGTACGGGTCGAAACGGTTCGCGTCGAAACGGTTCAGCTCGAAACGGTACGGACGGTTCAGCTCGAAACGGTTCGGGTCGAAACGGTATGGGTCGAAACGGTTCGCGTCGAAACGGTTCAGCTCGAAACGGTTCGGGTTCGAAACAGTTCGCGCCGAAACGGATTTTTTGGATTTTTTAGAATTTTTATGATTTTTTAGAATTTTTATTATTTTTAAAATTTTTTTGGAATTTGTTTGGTTTTTTGGAATTTGTTTGGTTTTTTGGAATTTACTATTTTTTTTGTTTTAATGTTTTAGAGTTTACACTTAAGTCCCTGTGTTTCTAAAACTGACGCAAACCGTCCCTGAATTAGTTAGTTAACTCAAAGTTAACAAAATAAATGGATGGAGTTAAGTTAGTGGACTGAAATGGTTACGAAAATGAAACTAATGGACTGAAATGGCAATTTTTAAACTAATGGACTGAAACCGTTATTTTTGACAAACCTCAGGGACGAAAACAGTAATTAACTCTTTTATGAAAGACCCTAATTTTCGTTTTAGGTACCGTATTAACTTGAGTCGTCCACAAATCATTTATGTTTCTATTTTGTTGGGACAACTAGTAAATATCCCCGCGTGTTGAGCCGTCCATAAATCATTTATGTTTATTTTGTATCGTCTAATGAAAACGTATTCTATTTGATCTGACTTGTTTCTGAACAAAAGTTACAACTAAAAACGTTCATAAAAATAAGCACGAAAACGTATTATATTTGCTAAGACTTATTTGCGAAAGAAATTTACATTGAAACGTTAACGAAGTTGAACTTATACCGACACGTACATAAAAAAAGTACGTAAGAAAATTAACTATTTTTAAGTTAAAGAATGGTACGCCGCGTTTCGGTAGCATCGAAACGTAAATAACTCGAAGTTTTACCATCTAATGAAAACATATTAAACTTGACCCGACTTGTTTTAAAACAAAATTTATTTCAAAATGTAAACCAACTAAGGTACATAAAAAGCACAAAAACGTGGATATTTGAGCCTGAGTATTTCCCAAAAAAAAAGAAGGTAAATTACACTTTTCCTCCTTTATGTTTGTATCAGATTGCAACAGATACCTTTTAACTTCAATAATTACAGTCACAATTCTTTATTTGTAAAACCCATTACATCCTATGTCCTTTGGCCCTAACCCCGTTAAAATTTTTAGTTAAGTATGATATCTACTTTGCACATGAGGGTAGATTGGTAATTCCACTCATTTGTTTATCTAAAATAATGACAAACAATAAACCAAATCAAATTAAAAGAAATTATATATATATATATATATATATATAAAATCTGGTAGTAATTCGCAAATCATGGAGAATCAGTTACCATAAAATCATGCATAGTTAGTTAATGAGATATAAATTCCAAAATTAAAATAAAATGTCAAATTACACAATTGCCCTTTTAGTTAAAATCCTTCAATGCCACATGTCATGTTCTGATTGCTTCCTAGACTTTCTAGGAAAATAAGGCTTTCTACCCAACTCCAACTCTATATATATATATATATATATATATATATATATATAGTGGAGGGTTCAAATGAGAAGAAAATTTTTGTAAGAATAAAAAGAATAACTTTTGAACCAATAGAAATGCTCCATTTTACTTCATTTAATATGTATATTTAATGTTATTAATAAGGGCATATAGGTAAATTTTCTAATTGTAATTAATTAGCTTACTAATTAAAGTTGTAACTCACTTTTAAATATACTCTTTCAAGATAAAATAATTTAGGGTAAATGACAATTTTCGACATGTGTAGGATAAATTTTAGTATATGTGTAGTATAAATTCTTAAATGTGTAAGATAAATTTAGATATGCGTAGGGGTAAATTTCGGTAAGTGTAAGATATATGTAGGATAAATTTTGAAATGTGTAGGATAAAATGTTTTTTGCTTTATTAATTAGAGATAACATAATTAATGGAAGGAGTTACAAACTATTTAATGTTTTACCATTATGCATTTTCTTCTTTTTCTTCTCACATTAAATTTCTTCTCAAATGAACCTTCCCCTTTATATATATATATATATAGGGGACCGCTAAAATGAAAACCACCTCCAGTTGTAAGAACCATGAGAACTTTTTGATCCAGGCGAGTTGGACCAAATTTTTTTCATAAACGTAGATGCGTGTATTATAAACACATTTGTGAAAAAAAATTCAAAACTACACACACGACATTTATTTATTTATTTATTTATTTTTTTAAAATGTGTTTATAATACACGCATCTACGTTTATTAAATTTTTTTTTGGTCCAACTAGCCCCGTACGGTGTAGTTCTCATGGTTCTTACAACTGGAGGTGGTTTTCATTTTAGCGGTCCCATATATATATATATATATATATATATATATATATATATATATATAAACGGGATCAGGAGAAAATGCTCAAAAGTGTTAGAACGCTTCCTGGCCGAACAAGTGTCACGCCGCTTAGAGAAAGGTGGAGGGGTTTTTTTGTTTTTTCATATTTCTTTTTTATTAACGCGTGTCCCTTCATCTTTCCATTTTTTGGCGTTTATTAAATACGCGGCGTTTTTATTGTTTTTAGATCAGAATTATAGTAAATATTTTGGCGTTTTAAGTATTGTTTTGGCGTTTTTATTGATTTTTAGATGAGGATGCAGGCTTTTAATATAAAAGACATCAGTAATTTTCTTGATTTTATTATCTTAAGTGTTTTGCCATTTAGGATACAGGTCTATAATGTGACAGATAATTATGGCGTTTTGAAAAGAAAAATAAATTTCAATTTTCCATGTAGTGGCATTAATATAACTATAATGTTTTTGGCAGTAAATGATACCGTCTCTTTATTTTACTGTTTCTTTCAATTTTTCATCTGTCAATTAGTGTTGATTTTTCCAGTAATACTTTGTTTGCGTTTTTGGCGTTTTATATAACAACCTCGTACTTTGCTAGCATTCGTTCTCACAGTTTTCAAACTATCAGGCGTTTTGGTGTTTGTAGTTTTTGGCGTTTTATATTCAATTTTTTTTTTAAAATTAGAAGAGAATTAGATGATAAACAACAAAGAATTACATAACAAACAATAAAAAATGAAAAAAAATTTAAAATTAAAACTTATAATCTAATTTCTCATTCAAATTTTCACTGTCATCACCCTCTTCTACTTTAACATTTTTGGCGTTTTGAACCTGTTTTTGAATGCCTTATGTAGATCCTTATTTTCCTACATAACGGCCGTCTTTAGAAGATGCTTATTTTTTGTGGCATCCTTTATGGTATGTGGATATATACTTGTTTGATGACATGTTGAAGACCAGCGCCTACTCTAATGTATTGATCCCTTCATGCCATCCATATATCCATCAAGAACAAAGTGACATGATGTCATATCAGTGTCATCAGTCTCTTTGTCTTGAATATTTGTCCATCTCATTCAGCAAAAGATTATAGAGATACCCAACTTAGAGAAGAATCTATTCAGTGAATATTCATTCAGATCAATACTCAATATAGCAGAATCGAGGTTCTGCATCTGTGGCTTTTTTAAGTATTTTTTTTTGGCGTTTTTAAAGTGAATGGTTTCTAGGGAATATGGCGTTTGTTTCTGGTTTTGTGATAAGTTGTTTGTGCAGAGAAGTCTCTCTTTATAGGATGTTTTTGGCGCGTAGTTTAGGCGGTATTTTATTTATAATAAATGATACTAATAAAGTAGCAGTCTTTTCAGTTTACTGTGTATTTTTACTGTTTTTTTGTTCAGCTTTTTAGGTTTGGCGTTTTTGAATGGGTTTAAGTAGTTTTTGGCGTTTTTTTTTCATTTTTAGCTTTTTTTTAATTAATACTTCTGCAAATTACTTTCATTATAGTTTGGGAATTTTTTTACTCCATTTATGGCGTTTTTTCATATGAATTATGACTGTTTTGGCGTTTAATTAAGATAATGTATTTTTTTATTCTAAGTTGAAAAATACATTGTAAACAACAGAAAAAAAAATTAAAAAAATTAAAATAAAAACAATTCATCTTCCAAATCTTCACTGTCATCAGTCTCTTTCTTCTTTGAATCATGTTCGGTGGTGGTTTGGCTTAGCCATGCTTGTGTTTTTGTGGCCGTTTGGAAAGACAAAATGACATGAGTTTTTTTTTTTTGAATATGTATCTTCAAACAACTCAGTATTGTCATTCGTCTTTTTCATGCCATTAAAATATTCATCAAGAACAAAACACTGAAAATGACACAAGTCTGACCCCAGCACCTTTTTGTTTATGATTTGTCCATCTCATGCAGCAAAATGTTATTTTAGTCACAACACCTCATGGAAGAATGCATTATCCGACACTTTGGCGTAGAACAATATTTTGAATATACAAAAAAACGATATTTGGCATTTTTGGCGTTTTACGGAGGAAATAGTGTATCTGAAAGAACTGTCGATCTTTTGGAATCTTTTGATGTTTGAGTGTTTTTGGCGTTTTCTAGGATGAATGGTATATAGTATAAAATATGGCGTTTTTGAGTAGTTGTGTTTGATGTTTTGGGGATTTTTGGCGTTTGTAAGTTGAATGGTATATAGTAGAAAATATGGCGTTTCAGGTTCTGGGGGATGTGTTTTTTATGTCTTGGATGGTTTTTGTTTATATAGCGATGTGATTTGGTCCGTATTGGCGTTTTATTCATCATAATGGCGTTTTGTTATAGAGGTGTAAAGATGCTTTTACCCTTAATGAGGCTCATCCACATAATAAAATTGATGTTATTTACGAAAACGCCACCGCGCCATTCTAGTCCATAGATTGTTTTAATCTGACGATCCATAAGCGTTCTCACCGTTCTCACACTTTCTACCGTTTTCTCCAAATCCCGACCCTATATATATATATATATATATAAGGGTTAGGTTAACGTACAAATGCCCTTATCGTACAATACGTACGCGTCAATCTCAGCCGTCAGATCTTCATCCCGCATTGAAATCGCATGTTGGTTTTTTGTAACAATTTCGCATGTTGTTTTTTTTAACATGCGATTTCATCAAAATTACCACATGCGAAATTGTTACAAAAAAACAACAAGCTATTTCATCAAAATTATCAAATGCGAAATTGTTACAAAAAACTAACATGCGATTTCATAAAAAATTATCACATGCGAAATTGTTACAGAAAACCAACATGCGATTTCAATACGAGATGAAAGATCTGACGGCTGATGTTGACGCGTACGTATTGTACGATAAGGGCATTTGTACAGTACACTTTCTCTCTCTCTCTCTCTCTCTATATATATATATAGAAAGAGATATATATATATATATATATATATATATATATATATATATATATATATATATATATATATCTAAAATGAAAACCACTTCCAGTTGTAAGAAACGCGAGAACCGGTTCCAAACAACTAGATCAACAAAATTAATGGATGAGAATAAACGTAACAAAAATTAATATTAAATACATTTTGTTTTATTATATCTTTAATATTTTAATCCAAAAGGGTAGTTTAGTAAAATTACCCTTTTTTGTCTTTTTGTCTTTTTTATTACTTTTTATTTTTTAAAAATATTTTTTTATTAAAAGCATTTTTAAATTCAATTTTTTTAAAAAGACAATTTTTTTTGCGCGCCGGTTTTTGCACGCCGTTTTTACACCCGACTTTTTCACGCATCGTTTTTTACGCTCGGCTTTTTCAAGTGTCGTTTTTTTAACGCGACGTTTTTTACGTCCCGTTTTTTTTCGCGGCGTTTTTATGCGCCGCATTCACGCCCCTTGTTTAGGCGACGTTTTATCACACGGTTTTTTACGTTTTACAACTTACGTAGAAAAAGTTTTACGTTTTACGTAAAAAAATTTACGTTAAACTTTTTACGTTTTATGTTAAACTTTTTACGCTTTACGTTTTACGTTAAAAAGTTTACGTTTTACGTTAAAAAGTTTACGGTTTAACTTTTTTTTTTACAAAAATTTTTTTACGCAAAATGAACGCACCTAGAAATCACAAACTCGGTAGGTGTCTCAGATATATTATTATCATCATCGACTGGGGAAAAAATAAAAAACCAACAACATCAAAACAATGTGTATCTCGAAAAAACGGGGCTTGGCTCAGATTTGCCGATAATCAAAAGGCTGCAAAGTGGGGTTGCAGGTTCAAAAACCTACCCTCCACAATCTTTGCCGCGCCATCGTCGTCAAAATCTACGTTTTTTTTTGCATCATCGCCCGCCCAATCCATCAACGGCAAAACGAGATCTGGAGACCAACAACATCAAAACAATGTCATCAACGGCAAAACGAGATCTGGAGACCAGATCGCCGGCAACAATGTAAACCACAACACTATTCAAACCCACAAAATTTCAAAGAAACCCACATTTTTTTACAACAGATCAATCCCACAAAAATAAAAAAAAAACTCCCAAGAAATACCAACAGAATCAAAGAATCCCAAAACTCAAACCAAAATTCAAACCCACAATATTTCAAAGAAACCCACATTTTTTTACAACAGATCAATCACCATCAAAATCACCTACATCATCACCATCAAAATCACCTGCATCATCACCATCAAAATTTCAAAGAACCAAAATCACCATCAAAAAACAGGGACACAAGATCAGAACCAAAATCACCATAAAAAACAGGGACACAAGATCAGAACCAAAATCACCTGCATCATCAGCCGTAAACCTCAAAATCACCATAAAAAACAGGGACACCCTCAAAAACCCACCACCGCGGCTGTTGCAATGACTCCCACCAAACTTCCGCCCACCCCCGCCTTCCGCCTCTGCACAAATCCCACCAACCACCTCCCATACCACCTTCTTCCGACCAACCACCTCGCACAACCATCTTCCGCGACCGACCAACCACGGCCCCACCACCGCCTTCCGCCGTTGATGTCGTTGTTTTAGGTGCACCGCTACCCAAAGTGGTGGTCGGATCTCTCTTCCGTTGTTTGGCTGGTGGTTGTCACCGGAAACAGGGGGACCGAGGGTGTTTGGGTGGGTTGCAGTTAACTATCGCCGGAAAGAGATGAGAGGTTTTGGGGGTTCAGGTGTCTCTCGATGAGAGTGATGAAAATGAAAAATGAAGATGGATTTGAATTTTAGGGGGTTCAAGGGGGTTGCAGGTGTCTCTAGATGAGAGAGAATGAAAATGAAGATGGATTTTGAATTTTAATGACATAGATGAAAGAGAAGAGAGAGGAAATATTAAATATAATAGTCTGCTACCATTAATGAAGAAAGAGAGTGAGAGATTAGACATTTGGAGTAAATGACCAAAACACCCTTTTTTGTTGGCGTAATCTGATTGGTGGAGAGTGGTTCTCACGGTTCTTACAACTGGAGGTGGTTTTCATTTTAGCGGCTCCATATATATATAGGGTGGGGTTATATAGAAAACCCTAAAAATTTGACAAAACCCTAGAAAACCCAACTCCCGACATTTTTTTTTGAAAAAAATAACACATGTAATATACATGTTTTTAAGAGTTTTGGGCCAAAAAAAACAAAAAAGCGCCGAAGGATTATTTAAAAAAATAAACAAGTTTCAGCATTTTTTGTCTAACATGTGTTAGACAAAAAATGCTGAAACTTGTTTATTTTTTTTAAATAATCCTTCGGCGCTTTTTTGTTTCTTTGGCCCAAAACTCTTAAAAACATGTATATTACATGCGTTATTTTTTTCAAAAAAAAATGTTTGGAGGTTGGGTTTTCTAGGGTTTTCTCAAAATTTTAGGGTTTTCCATCTATACTTAGCCTATATATATATATATATATATATGTAGGGTGAGGTTGCTGTAAAAAAGACCTTTTTCGTGAGAAGTGTGAGAAGACATAGAAATTAACATGTAGGCATCATGTTTTGGACTTAGGTATGATGTTTTGGATTGTTTTGGCAAGAAAAACACCACAAATAACAATTTAAAACACAACGCAATGTATTATGGGCATGAAATTTAAAACACAACAAAAACACACTGCTTAACACTTAAAACACACTACTTAACGTTCTTGGCATGGTGTTTTAAGTTTTAAGCCTAGAATTCATTACATTATGTCTTAAATTGTTATGTTTGGTATTTTTCTTGCCAAAACCCAAAACATTATGCCCAACTCCAAAATATGATGCTTACAAGTCAATTCTTATGACTTCTCACACTTCTCACGAAAAGTGTCGTTTTTACAGGATCCTTAGACTATATATATATATTGTAACAACCCGCACCTTCGTGCTTGTTACTCTCGCTACACTCGTTACGCCTAGCACCAGAGATTCGGATCATAATGTAACTTTATCGCTTACAACGCTATTTCGCTTATACTCACATATTTTTGCATATCACAACGCATACACTAACGCTCACGATGACATCGCGTGGATAGTTAAGCTGCTCCCATCGATCGTTGTGATGCAACGCGATCACGCTAACGACGACACCGCGTGAGTAACTTAAGTGATCCCCATCGATCATCGTGATACGTCGCAACGCTAACGCAGACTCAACGCAATTACTTATGCTATGACCTATTATATATGTAATAATAATAATAATAGTGGAATTGTGGAACCTATCAAAACACGCACACGTAGGCACGCGGAACCCAACCTATCGCACTTAATACGACGCTACTTATATCGCTAAAACGCTTAATGTGTCCACAATACGTGACACAACAAAACACGTCGAACGAAACGAAAGTCGGAAAAACTAACTCGCACAAGCTGCCCGATCGAATGACCCTTCGATCGAATGGCCATCCGTCCGGATGACCATCCAACCCGTCGCCTTTGCACCGCCTTCCTCCCCTTTCACCTATAAATACCGCACTTTTCACATCAACAACAGTTGATGTGACAGCCTCATCCGATCAGCACGCTCCAAAGCACTTTTCCCTCGATTCCTCGCAATTCCCTAAGTATCTCATCCTAAATCTTGTACTTCTATCATCAGCACACACTATCTCATCATCCTCACCAACAAATCTCACATTTTCACCGTGAAATCTTCTGATTTGGGCCGTTCTAAGGTGACGTCATCATGGAGTTCTTATGAACATTGAAGTGTGGCCTCATCTCATCAATAACGGTTCAGATCTAAAGGATTTCTACACTATTTTACAATCTTCTATGAAAAACCAATGGAATCTAAGCTCGTTCAAGCTCTCTACGCATTCTCTAGTGGAGGATATGTCTGAGGATGGATTTCTATCGAAGAGACGACCGATTCACGGGTTGAATATGAACCTCCGTCAAGAACAGTTGGTTCCGATCGAACGGGGTGATTCCCGTCCGATCGGATGACTTGGAATTGATGTGGTTTCTGTTGTTTAACACGTGTCACACTACCTCGGTCAAACCGCAACTTTCTAACTTAATTGTTTTTGCAAGTTTCAAAACGAACAGTGGCTTGATCGAATAGCCATCCGATCAGACGACCATCCGATCGAACGGTTATTCGACCAGGTGACTAACAATTTCAACACTTAAACAATTTTTGCAAAACTTCAAGGAATATTAGTTTCCACCCGAATAGTCATCCGATCGGATGACCATCCGATCGAATGACTATCCGGACAGGGGACTTGATTCCTTGTAACTCTCCATTTAAACGAATTGCCATCCGATCGAACGGTCATCCGTCCGGATGACCATCCGATCGAATGACATTACTTATACTACAACGAAAACTTCAAACATTTCACAAACACACTTATCTGATCGAATGATCATCCGACCGAACGGTCATCCGTCCGGATGACCATACGTCCGGATGAGTCATCCGATCGAACCACCATCCGATCCAACATCACACTCTACACACTGTTATACACTGTTCAATGTTTACGCTATCGTTCTGTGATCAGGCTAACTCAGACACACTCTCAATCAATCCAATCAAGTTGTGTTTACTTGTTAAACACCTACTGTGAGTATACTTGACCTCCTTTTAACGCTTTAAACACACTTTGGGGTGTAACATACGTTCATATCTAAAACGCACTTATCAAAACTATTGTCACATGCGAATTACTGTCGTACATATTTACACGTGATACTTGTTACATATGTGCTAGGACTTTTAGTCGCAACGTTCCACCCTAGCTAGCATCGAGTGACTTAGCTGGTAGTATTTGTTTTGTAGTATATATGTTGTGTGACTCATTTAAGTATGTGGAAATTCGCAACACTTCTATCTATTTTTATTTACCATGTCAAACATGTATACTCGCCAATACTTTTTGTATTGACGTCGCTTTAACGTATGTTACAGGATAATCGCAGGCTATCTCGAAATCAAGCTAGGAAGTCTAGAAACTCATAATAAATCTAGGTTGTCGGATTTGTATTGTTTGAGAGAACATGAAGATCTGTAGGACTGTTTATTGATGTATTATTTGTTAGTATGGGATAATAAACACTTTAAATATTGTCACTAAATAGTTGTTATGGATTCTCTTGAGCAATCTGATTCGCCTAGTGCCACGCCCCGATGATTCCGCCATCGGTTAGGGTGTGACACACACACACACACACACACACACATATATATATAATGTTAAACAATAAAACAAATCAAATTGGTAATCACCTCAAGACTCTTCCACTTCTCCTCCAATTCAACCTTCGTCTCAAACCATTTATTCATTAGCGCCTCATCTGAAATCAGTATATCGTCAAACACACCAACAGATCGCAGGGCTGCACCGTTTTCACTTCAACCTCATCCGGGATCACCTCAATTCCCACATCCCCATTACCCATCCCACCAGTTTACAACTCGTGTTCGTTTTCGTTTTCGTCATCACATCCCCCTTAACATCTGCAACAGGGTCTTTGGATACTGAAGATGAATTGGTGGGTTCGTTCACCGATCCAAGCATTGTTGATGAGAGAGAGGGGTAATTGGGTCATATTGCAAACTTGATAGGGGTGTCGGTAATGGTGGTGGTGTTTATTGGTGGCGATGGTAATGTGTGTGGGGTGGGTGGTAGAAGGTGGTGGTGGTGGGTGGCAGGTGGAGAACAAGGAAGAAAGAGAGATAGGGCTTTCAGATATTGAAGAGGGGCGGTTATTTATATGTATTTGTATAAATATATTTTAAATATACTGGTAAAATTACCAATCTACCCTCACGTGCAAGACACATGCCATACTTAACTAAAAGTTTTAACTAGGTTCAGACCAAATGACATAGGATGTAAATGGTTTTACAAATAAAGGATTATGAGTGTAATAAAAATGAAAATAAGAAAAAGAATGAGAGAAAAAGAAAGAAAGAAAGAAATAAAGAAGTAGAATGAAAAGAAAATAAGTATCTAAATTAAATATTTTATCTTTAAATAGTAAAATTAAGACCAATTGGGTGGTAATCCATTATTAAAGGCCAACACCTTTAAATATTTGTGTTTGAGAGAGGAATGTTTTAGGTTCAAATCACACAAACGACATAGATTAGAGAAATGTCCTAAAAATGAGATTAAAATAGAAATTTTCAGTTAAGAAAAAAGTAGTAAAATAAAGTAGTTATTTTGTGAAAACTTAATTGAGATTTTAACGTAAGTTATTGACATATCCGTCCCCGAGAACTTTCAAAAAAATTTAGGCCCCGGGTGACAAAAAGAATTGGGCCCAAAATTGTGGTTAAGGGAATGAATTAAAAAAAGAGTAAATTACAAAGTTCGTCCTTTATGTATGTCTAATATATCAAAGTGTGTCCTTTATCTTTAATAAGCTCAGAAAACATACTTAATGTTTGCAAATCCTTACATGTTACGTCCTTTAGTCCTAATCCAGTTACTTTTCATGGTTAAATTTGACTAAGTCAGCCCCACATAAGGGTATTTTGGTCATTTTATCATAAATATTAAAATAAATGATAAAAAATTTATATATATATATACATGTGTATATAGTTATAAATATATACAGAGAACGTCTTCTCCCTCTCTCTCTTTCTAATTATCCTACCCCCACAACCCACCAGCCACCGCCACCAGCCACCGCCACCGCCACCGCCGATCTGCCACCACCACCACCACCACTTCACCTGCAAGTTTACTCTGCTCCAAACCAGTTTTCCGGCAAGTTCCAAACCAGTATCCGTTGAGTATCAAACCAGTTTTTCGGCGACCCATACTTCTCTCTGTTCTACACAACCACCACCCAAAAAACGGCCTTTTTTACCCTCCACCGGACAAGAATATGCACCAGAAAAAATGTCACAAATTCATCACCAACAACAACAACAACCAAGTGGGTCATCAATATTTGGAATAAAAACCTCCGGCAACAGTGGTGGTTAGATTGTGGAAGTTCAAGGGGGTAACATTGTACGGTCAACTGGTAAAAAAGACCGGCACAACAAAGTATGCACCTCAAAAGGACCAAAAAATAATCACCCCTAAATTTAAGTCATAATTTTCATGTGAAGTATTATTACACAGTACTTACTCTTTCCATCCTAATTGACTCGAATGCTCGATAAAATTCAAATCCCTCTTCAAATCACGAAACGCATAAAGAAGATCTGCAAACAAGTTCAAGAAATCGATCTAGGGCTTCATCATAAGTTCTGAAAATTTCAAGTCTTCACTTACAGATCTAGATCTCAGGCTGGTCACAGCGGTTAGGGTTTCAATCACTGAACAGATCTCCGAAAATTTCACTGAACAAATCACTGAACAAATCGTGTGCTGGTCAGTGGTTAGGGTTTTCGAGTTCTGGTTGCGTGCTGATATGAATCGGAAGCGTGCGGTTGACGACGCCGAGGAACTTTGTGGTTAGGGCGGTCGCGCGGTGGTGGGGGAAGTGGTGGTGGTTAGGGCGGTTGACGACGCCGAGGAACTTTGTGTCCATGGAAACGATGTCGATGCTTCAAGATGGTGGTTGCTGATGGGGTGGTGGTGTTGTTGGTGGCAGGTGGATGGTGGTGACGGCGGTTGTGGTGGGAGACGGTGGGAGCAGGTGGTGGTGGTGGTAGGGGAGTTAGAGAGAGATAGAAATGTGATAGAGAGAGAAAAATTGTCTCTATATATGTATAATTAGAGAGAGAGATAAGACAGAGAGTGTGTGTTCTAGAGAGAGAGAGACAGAGTGTGTGAGAGAGAGAGGATGATGGTAGAATGACATTAATGCCCTCATGTGCTTCTCACATGACCTGACTTAATTGGGAAAACAAACTAGGTTTAGGGTAAAGGACATAACCTGAATGGTTTTTCAAACATTAAGTATGTTTTCTGAGCTTATTAAAGATAAATGACATACTTTGTAATAAATGACATACATAAAGGACGAACTTTGTAATTTACTCTTAAAAAAAATAAAACCTTGGTGGTGGAGTGTCACACCCCAACCGATGGCGGAAACATCGGGGTGAGGCACTGAGCGAAACAGATTGTACAGGAGAAATCCATAACAACTAAATTATCGGATAATTAACATTATGTCACATACCATAACTTATCAAATAAAGCAGTTATTATAGACATAGATATCTCAAAGACAATTCATAGTTCCGACAACTCAAAATATAAATGTTTGTTTGGTTTCTAGACTCTTCCTAATCTTGATTCCACAAAAGATTGCAAGCATCCTAGCATCTCAAACACCTGTCACATACGTTAAAATAGAGGTCGATACACATAGTGTAAAGGTGAGCATACAAGTTTAATAGTATAATAGATAGCGAAATCGTTTACGCATCACCAGCATGTAACATGTAGCAAAGTGAAGCTAGTAGGTTATCGACAATGAAATATGCACAGACGTGACAGCGAGTTATAGAATGCGCAACACATATCACCGCTGTGACATGTGAAGTAAAGCCCTTAACAACCCCTGTCCACGACAGGTGCTGAGTCCAAACTATAGTACTATCGTTGCTAAGGTGTCAGGCAACAATCACTGTGTAAACATAACATACAAGCATTCATCGAATAACACGTATAACATGCAGTAAAGGTCAGCGTATAAAAAGTGTTTGCGTTGTAAAGCAAAAAGGGTTCGAGTATACTCACAGATTGTGTTAAATGAATAACACAGCCTTGGATTGGATTGAAGGGAGCGCTGGAAAGTTAGCCTGATTACAGAACGATAGCATAAGTAATGAGCGGTGCGTAAAACGGTGTCACGTGAACTGAGTGACGAAGGGTCATTCGATTGGATGGCAATCCGGATGGATGGTCATCCGGTCGGATGGCCATTTGGTCGGATTGTCATTCGTTTGGGATGGATGTGTTTGTGTATGATGACTTAGAAGTTTTTGTTGTAGCATTTTAAAATGAGAGAAGTATCTCTACCTTTCAGGTCGTCCGGTCCAACGGTCATCCGGTCGGATGGTCGTTCGATCGTTTGGCGATCCGTCCAGCGAGACATTTCTCAAGAGCAAGTTCACAGCAAGATGGTCATTCGATCGGATGATCGTCCGATCGGATGACCATTCGCTGGATACTAATATGTATTGAAAATTTGTTTAAGTGTTGAAAGTCCACAAGTCATCCGATTGGATGGTCGTTCGATCGGATGGCAATTCGATCGGACGACAATCTGTTTAGTGACCTGATCGTTTGAAACTTATAACATTTTGTTAAGTCTGAAAAGTTTGTGGTTTGTCCGAGACGGTATGACAACATGTTAAACAACGGAAACCCCACCAAGTCCAAGTTATCCGATCGGATGGGAATCACCCCGTCTGGTCAGTTAACTGTCCTTGATGGTTGTTCATGTTCAACCCGCTAAGTCGGTCATCTCGTCGGTAGGAATCAGTTCTCAGATCGCCACTTCACTAGAGAATGAGTGGAAGGCCTGAATGAGCTCCGATTCTACCGGTTTTGAGTGCAAGAGTGTAAAAGAATTGGGAGAAAAGTTATGAAAGCATCTTTCAACTCTTTTAATCTTGAAAATGTTTAGATCTAGGTGAAATCAGTGTTTAAACATGTTGAAATCTCTTAGATCTGAGTTGTTCTTGGTGGAATGAGGTTACACTTAGAAGTTCTTGAGAACTCATGATGACATCACCCTAGAACAGCCCAAATCGGACAGATTTCATGGTGAAAAGTTAAGATTTGACGGTGAAAATGATAAAAAAGTGTGTATAGATCATTGAAGCACAAGATTTGAGGTAGAAACTTACAAGAATCGCGAGGAATCGAGAGAAAATAGCCAAGAAGCGTGCTGGTCGAATGAGAGTTGTCACATCACTTGAACAGTGATGTGACAGGTGCTATTTATAGGTGAAGGGAGAGAAGAGGCGGTGCATTAGGGGTGATCGAATGGCAATCCGATCGGATGGTCCCATTCGATTGAATGGTCCTTCGATCGGATGGCTCTAGTGTGTTGAGTTTAGCTGTTTCGTTTCGTACGTTGAGCGTTGCGATGCATTTAAACGAGTGTCGATTAAGCGATGCGATAGATTTAAATAATAGTCACACAATTAACATAACTAACATACAACGACATAAATAAACTTGCGTTTCTAGTTCGCGATGAGATTGCGTTGCGATAGAGTTGCGATTGCGTTTTCGATTAATCACCACAAACATATAATAAACATGCACAAGTAACACATAGATAACACACACACGTAAAACAATATTCAGAACCTGCGATTCAAGTTGCGACACGATTGCGATGCGACTAGCGATAAACATTGATTAACTGCGATTATTATAGATACTCCACATAATACAACTAAAGTACACAAATTAAAGAGATCGATTACAAGTCAAAGAGTTCAATCAATAATTAAGCAAGGAGTGACAGATCGCAATTAGCAATCTTTTCTTCCTTTGACTATGACTTATACTTTGACTTCAAAGACACGGATTGTTACATGGAGCATATGAAAAGTATCTCCGGAGATCTATACTGCTTGGTTGTGACAGATGATTTTTCAAGATTCTCGTGGGTATTGTTTCTTGAATCGAAAGATGAGGTATTTGAGAGTTTGATGATTCTGTTCAGAAAGCTAGAGAACCTGTACCACTTGCCGATCAGAAGAATTCATAGTGATTACGGTACAGAGTTCAAAAACAGCAGAATGACAGAATTCGGTGACGACAAAGGGATATTGCATGAATTTAGAGCTCCTTACACACCGCAGCAGAGCGAGGTGGCCGAAAGGAAGAACAAGACGCTAATCGAGGCAGCAAGAACCATGTTAGCAGATTCAAGCTCCTTGTGAGTTTTTGGAGTGAAGTTATTGCCTCTGCATGTTATACTCTCAACAGAGTGTTGACTTTCAAACCACATAACAAGACATGCTTCGAACTACTCAACAACCGAAAGCCGAACTTGAAATATCTTGAACCCTTTGGTTCACCTTGCACGGTAATTGATCCAGACGGCAAATTCAGTGCGAAATCATTAGAAGGATTCTTTGCTGGATATGCGAGTCCACTACAACGCGTATATCTACCAAATCTCAACAGAGTAATTCAGGCACAACATGTGGATTGCCAACGGTACACGTTACCTACTCAAAAACCTGGTGATGGCTCTTTAACTATGAGGGGTTATGGAATTCGTTTGAGCTTCCCAAGGAACCAACTGAAGAAGAACTGCTAATGCTATTCCAGCAACATTAGTCATCCTCGCATTAGCAAGTCCCGGGAGCTATCATAGTTACTCAACAACAAGGTGGATCTCATGATTCGGAAGCAGTCCCCAGTCATACTCAAGCATAAGATCAAACTCAGATGCCAGAAACAGTTGAACCCGCTAAGAACATATAAGCCATGGTGTTTAAAGAATCAGATAATTCAGACTCTAACAGTAGTATGTTTGATAGAGGAGAATCTGATGCTGAGGGGGAGCAGATCCAGATTGATGGTCAGACAGACGAAGTCTCACAAATTGTGGAACAAAACATTTCAAATCTGGAGGATGAGGTGGTAGTTCCAAACGAAGTGATGCCCAAAACACTTTCATATCACCCGAAGAGTACATCATTGGTGAACTCCAATCAGGAGTCAGAACTAGACACCAAATTGATCAGGGCTTATCATGTTTTTATTCTAAAATTGCTCCTTTACAAACTGATTTTTCCATTAAGTGCTTTATTTTATATGTGGAACCCAAAACTTACAAAGAGGCACTTATTGAAGAATCGTGGGTAAATGCGATGCAAGAGGAGCTAAATCAATTGGAGAAGCTGGATGTTTGGAAGCTAGTGGATTTACCCGAGGGTCAGAGAATGATTAAAACAAAATAGGTATTCAAGTGCAAGGGCGATGATAGAGGCGTGATAGTCAGAAACAAAGCTCGCCTAGTGGTTCAAGGTTTCAGCCAGCAGGAGGGTATCGACTTCACAGAGATTTATGCTCTGGTTGCTAGGCTTGAGGCAATTCGTATTTTCCTCGCATTTGCATCTTGGAAAGGGTTTAAGGTTTACCAGCTCGATGTCAAGTCAGCATTTCTATACCGAAAAGTCAAAGAAGAGGTGTATGTCGGTCAGCCATCAGGCTTTACCGATCCTGTTCACAAGGACAAGGTTTAGTTGCTCGATAAAGTCTTATACGGGTTGCATCAGGCCCCGAGAGACTAGTACGAGACTTTGTCTCAGCACCCGTTGTCGAATGGTTTTACTCGTGGCAAAGTAGATGCAATTCTCTTCACAAAAGAAGCTGATGGGCACTTGCTGATAGTCCAAATTTACGTGGACTATATAATCTTTGGTTTGATAAATGACGCACTTTGCAAAGACTTTGAACGGGTCATGAAACTCAAATTCGAGATGAGCTCAATGGGAGAAATGAAGTTCTTCTCAGGCTTACAAGTCGATCAATTGTCGGGAGGAATATTTATTCACCAAAGGAAGTATGTTCACGACATGTTGGAGAAATTCAGCATGACAGGAACTTCACCGATGTCAACTCCATTGGCGCTCAATCACGACATTCATCTGGATCCAACGGGGGATAAAGTCGACGAGACTTT
The DNA here is from genome assembly GCA_030545235.1 of Helianthus tuberosus. Lineage (NCBI taxonomy): Eukaryota > Viridiplantae > Streptophyta > Magnoliopsida > Asterales > Asteraceae > Helianthus > Helianthus tuberosus. Next base: position 74,113,883 of record CM060411.1, read on the forward strand.
ATACCGGTCAATAATAGGGTCCCTCATGTACCTGATAGCGTCACGACCAGATATTATGTATCCCACATGCCTTGCAGCTCACTATCAATCAAGTCCGATGGCGTCTTACATGATAATCGTCAAGAGAATACTGCGATGTCTCAAACGAACTCCAAGTCTCGGCTTGTGGTATCCAAAGAACGACGAACTCAACTTGGCAGGATACTCAGATTCTGATTATGGTTGCTGCAAATTGAATGCAAAGTCTACTACCGCCGGCTGCCAGTTCTTCGGAACTAGACTAGTAACTTGGTAGTGTAAGAACAGACTACGGTCGTTCTCTCTACTTGCGAAGCCGGGTACGTCTCGGCTAGCAGCTGTTGTTCATAGATATTGTGGATTCAACAACAGATGAGAGACTATGGTCTGCAATTTCTTAACACACCTATTTACGTAGACAATGAGGCTGCAATAAATATAACAAAAAACCATGTTCATCACTCTAAGACAAAACATATTGAAATTCGACATCACTTCATTCGTGATTGCTATGAAAAGAAGTTGATAAGAATTGAAAAAATCCACACCGATGAACAAAAGGCTGACTTTTACACAAAACCGTTTGATAGAGCAAGATTTCAATACCTTTTGAAACTTAACGGTATGAAGCTTTTGTCATCAGGGGGTGAAGTTAACGAAGGTGATTCCAAGGCGGAGGACGTTGAGACGTAATCTGCATCGGTTTATCATTTTCTTCTTTTTAAAATGTTTTTAATTTTCAGGGGAGAAAATGTAATACAAAATACAAAAACATTTAAAAATTCAAAAATATAAAAAACATAGAAAAAGGCAAAAAGAGTTAGTGTAAAAAGAGGAAATAATAGTACATCAGTAAGACAGTCACAACATGCTAAAGAAATGGAAAGATAAAAAGGGATAAACGGTCTCACTGATGATATGCTAGTAGGTTTTTACACATTTAGTAGATTTATTTCGAGATATAAACCTAAATCAAAATCTTTCTTATTTCGTGGGGAACATCTATTGGATATATGGACTTAGTACTATGAAATTTCGTTTGAGAGATTGCCTGATTCTGAGATATTAGGTCTTTATAGTTATTGATATCTGGGGTATTATACTTGGTTTTCTTATTTGGCGTCAGCAACGGCCTAGACCTCGTATAATACTTTTGCGCTTAAACCCCTACACTGTATAAAAATTGAGACTATCGAAAGATATATTAAGTGCAGATGTTAAGAAGATTCCTAAGTGGAACACATCTTAAGTCGAGCCTTCATCTCTTTGTCTGAACGAAAGTTCTAACCTGAGCTCTCAAGGCCTTGCACTAACCCAGAGACAGATATCATTTAGGTATATTCACCTAGGGTTGTTCATGAGCCGAGCCGAGCTAGGGCAAGCTCGGGCTCGGCTCGATTATAAACCGAGCTGGCTTGGCTCGGCTCGGATTTTAAAACCGAGCTGAAAATCTAAGCTCGGGCTCGGCTTGGTTTTAAACCGAGCTAGCCCGGCTCGGCTTAGTTTGGCTCGATTTTAAAAATAAAAATTAATACATAGCTCTCAAAATTCAGTATTTTAAAATATTGTTCAATACTTCAAAAGAAGATACTCAAAACAAGTTCAAACTAATACATTACAAGCAAAATCACGTTTAATAACACAAAATGAGTTTTGTATTTCAAGTAAATACAATATTTGTTCATTAGCACGACAATCAACCTTTAAATATGTCATAGATATCAAACTACAAGCCTAAATTCATGTAAATAATAATCACTTTTTTGTAATATATTATATGTATAAAAAAATAAAATATATTATAAGTAATATAATTCGAGCTAAGCCGAACCGAGCTACCAAGCAAGCCAAACCGAGCCAATTTGGCTTGTCACGAGCCGAGCCGAGCTAGGCTCACTTTCTACCTGAACCGAGCCGACTCGGCTCACTTTCAAACCGAGCCATATCGAGCGAGCTTTTTCCGAGCTAAATCCGAGCGAGTTTCGAGCCGCGAGCTTTTTGGACAACCCTATATTTACCAGTAAGACTGAATCTAGGGAATCTTGATACGGGAGTATATTCTGAGGTGGGACACGCGATTAAGTAAGTTCTTAAAACACTAATCTTGTTACTTGAATCAATTGAAGTTTGTGTGAAGATTTAAGTGGATCAGTATATTGACAATCTAGGTGAACTTTTTAAAACTTAAAGTTTACATAGATTAACGGTCCATGTGATTTGTCAAAAACTGATATGATCCTCTAACACAACTCATAAAAATATGTATGTAAATACATTGTTGTTGTTTCATTTTAGTTTACACTCGTAAAGTCTTAAGACAAAACCCAAAAAGAAAGTGTTTTAGCATAAAGTTAGTAAAAATACAAAAATATTTTATTTCTGCTTTATTTTTGACAATCGATGATAGAAAACGGATCTTCGAAATCTGAAATGCAAAGCAAATCCGGAGCTATCTGGGTGGGAGGTAATCTTGAAACGAAGAAAAACTGAGAAGTTTAACAAGTTCATTAATTTGAAACTTGAAACTTTTTTAACGAAAGAAAATGTCAGATGGTTCATAAATCGGTTAAAAGCTATCAAGTCTTTTAACATTTCTATCGTTTTTTTTAATCAAAATTGATACAAGTAACATAAAAATACTTGGATAAGACCGTGGGGTATGGTGGGGCTTGGGTTGGGGCTTGGGTTGGGCATTTGGTGACACGTGGAATGAGAGGCCGCCCACTGCCCGGATACGTGTCCGCGGGGTATGGCGGGGCGTGGGTTGGGCTTGGGTTGGGTGCACCGCGTGGCAAATGTTTAAAAAAAAAAATACAAAAAATTTATAAAAAAATCACACAACATTTATAAAAAACCTAAAACTTCATTAAAATTTTAAAAATTACATAATCCTAAAAATTACATAACTTCTAAAAATTACAAAATAAAAAAACCTAAAGCGTTAAAAAAATTTCAAAAAGTTCGATCTTGTCGAACGCCTTCTTTTCCACGCTTCGAAACTCTATGTTTGCCACCGCCACCCGGTCCTCGTGGCTTAACTCGCCACCGGGAACCGCTTCGTAGTAAGCCTTGAAACGCTCGAGCTTGGGCCTTAGGTCGCGCCATTTATGTTGGCACGCGTTGAGGTTGTGGCGGTCGTTACCGACGTTCTGTCGGTAGGCCGCGAATGCTTCCGCCCAATATTTTGTTTGGCCCGGTGGCCGGCCCTTCATAGCGTCGACGACGCTAGTTACGAGTGTCATTTCTTCTTGACGGGTCCAGGATGCCATAGTGGTGTTGTTCGTGGGATGGGGGGGACCAGCATGGTAGCGGGTTCAAGACAGTGGGTGTAGCCGGTGGGGTTTTGGTTCGTGGGATGGGGGGACCGGTGGGGTTTTGGTTCGTGGGATGGGGGGATCGGTGGGTTGGGGTTCCAATATATAGGCCCCTTGGGGACCCGGGTGGCGGTTATAGAAGATGGGGGGATGGGGACCAGTTTGAATTTCAAAATTTAAACACCCGCCTGCCCACGTGGTGGGTGACCCAATGAGAAGATGCCACCTCGCTTCGCCATACCGCCCCACGCCCGGCTTGAAACCCAAGCCCCAAGGGGCTACGCCCAAACCCAAGCCCACCCGGGGTGGTCACTTGGGCGTTTTACCCCAACCCACGCCCAAACCCCAGCCCCATACCCCACGGCCTAATATATATTAGGCCATAATGTGTACTTCGCTGAGTGGATCTGTAATGTCCAGGTGGCATCGGTGGGCTTGGGGTACACCGCCCCTGTTTTTATTTTTTACATTTTTTTCAATTTTACGTTTTTACACGTATTTCTTCCCTGTTTAAGAACCCCGTTGCAATGCGCGAGTCTTAGGTCGACTTAATTATTCTTTTCCCTATTTACCTTGAGACTTCGTATACAACGGCTTAATTTTTACGCGACTTTCAATCATAACGTCACAACGAGTTTTTTTGTTTTGCAATTTGCTTTTCTTATCTACGTTTCGAACCCGCCGTAGAGCGTGAGTGGTAACCCACTAGTTATTTAATTAACCTTTAACAATAGTTAATTAATTAATTAAGTATATTGGTGGATTTCTCTTAGTTAATTTATTAAGTATATTGGTGGGTTTTTCCTCTCTTTGATAGAAGATTTGCAACGAAGTAAAATAAGTTCAAACTTTGAGTTGAATAAACTATTATACTCAAGGATTAGGATCAAATACAAAAGCTTCTTAAAATAAGAAGTGTACAAAGGCTTCTAAAAATAAACCCACTACAAAAAAAAAAGCTAAACACCCACCACTCAATGACACTTATCACTCTATAAAGCCTTCTTACACTTCTTAGGTTTAGGTTTAAGTTTTGGGTGGTGGTGGTATGGGGTGGAGGTGGGTGTTTAGGTTTTGAGTGGTGGTGTAGTAGGTTTAAGTTTTATGTTATTCGACACTTATCACTCTATAAAGCCTTCTTACACTTCTTACAATTAGAAGCCTTTGTAAAATAACTTAACCCATATACTCAATGACTCAAAACTCAAAAGTATGATTTTGAGTTAAAATTTAAAGTGTAAATAGATGAAAGGTGGTCTCACTCAAGGGTGTGGATTTCTGATTTCGGTTTAAAAAATCCTTAATCGCATACATGTAGGATTTTGTTTAGGTAGGTAAATTTTTCTAACAAGTGTCCCATGAAGACATCAACTAATTGTGCTGCATTTGGGGGAAAATGACCCAGGTTCCTTGGAGACCCAGGTTCGATCCTCACCCGCTGCATTTGGGGGAAAATGACCCCAACCTTGATTGAGGGGTCATGGCAATGATGGATAAGAGCCTTGAGTGCGTAATAGCCCGGGTTCGAGTCTTGAGCCGCACACGAGTTTTCTATTACCCAGCGGTTACTCCGGCTCTTGAGTGCGGAGGCCGCAACTGCAGTCAAGTGGCTGCCGGGGGGAAATTTTCTCGTGGAGCGCCTATGGTCAACCTCGGATGCCTCGCCCGAGGGGGACTAGGGACCCATGCAATGTGGGTGTGATCCTCTCGTCTGTTGGAGTCAATCGCCGTTCAAAAAAAAAAACTAATTGTGCTGCAACAACTAGCTAACCAAAGCTGATTGTGCTACAACATAAGTTAATAGTGACTGTAAGGCTACATGGTATGGGGATGATCCTTTAAGGGAGGATGATCCGCTACGTCATCGTCACATCACCATCCTTGGGAGGATGTTCCATCCCACAAATTTAGTGGAAATGTAAGGATGATCCCAGATAATCATACCCACCACTTATTTATTTATTTATTTATTTTTAATCTTCCACTATTTTTAACATTTAACAAATAAATTAAGAAAATATTTTCATTAATATTAAAACACAATACATAAACTTAAAAAAAATCCTAATAAATTAAAAAAATATAAACTTAAAAAAAACATAAACTTAAAAAATCCTAAGGATTAAAAAAATATTAAAAAAAGCTACTAGTCTTTGTCCTGCATGTGGTCGTCTGGTTCGTTTTGAGCGTTGTTCCAAATGTACTCCCCCTAGCGTCGTATCGCAGTGTAAAAAACGGATCAGACTGGGCCATGTCGCCTGCGATACGTAAAAAAAGTCGACGACTCATGCGGAACCGACGTCGAAACATCTCGTCTGTGTACACGGGTTCTTCATTGATCTTCTCAACTTAGTAGACTTGGGACCCTCAATAAAGATAAGAACTAGGTCTCTTTGGAGGTCGCCATCCAAGCCACATGGGGGTTTTGTCCAATTTGCATTACGCCAAAAGTTTCGACTCTTGTGGTGGCACAACTGGTATCAAGTGGTACCGGGGTGTAGAGGTGTACAAAAAACTGGTTTTAGAACCGAAACCGGTTTTTTTATAACCGGTTTTTTTTAACCGCCGGTTTTTATACCGGTTACTATTCTTGACTTAAAAAACCGGTTATTAACTGAACCGGTTATTAAAAAACCGGTCCCAACCGGTTATACCGGTTATTGTTTTGGACCTCAAAAACCGGTTAGTAACCGGAACCGATTATAAAAAAAAACGGGTTTTTATTTTGGGTGAAAAAACCAAAACCGGTTAATAACCGAAACCGGTTTAAAAAAAAAACCGATTTGTACACCTCTACCGGGGTGTATGGTTCATCTAAGAACGCGGTTTGCGCCTGTTAAACAGGTGTTATGCCCTCTATGAAAAAACCCTAGGGTTCTCAAACCGGGGTCGGTCCCGCAAGCCGACCCACGGCCACCCAGTCAATCTGAAAATCGCCCTTCTAAGAAAAACAACCTTCCACATTGAAACATAAGTTGTTTAATTGCGTCTTAGATCTTTTATTTGATTTGAATCCGTTTAACGCAATGATTAATGTGAATAGCGTTTCATTCTATTTGACCAAAAAATTAACTTTTTGGTTCATTTTCTGATACAAGAAAATTAGAGGGGACCATTGGAAAATGACAAAAATACACGATTTTTTTTAAATTGTTTCAATTAATGATTAATGAGGTAGGTGTTATGCTCCCGTGATCGTCCTGGGGTGCTGAGGTGGACGAACGGGCGAGAACACCGCACCCTCTACTCGGTCCTATGATTTTGCGGGGAGTCCGGGCCACCGCACCCTCTACTCGGTCCTTGTTGTGTTGGTTTGCTGTTCGTTCTCGAGCCGAGGGTCTCTCTGGAAGCAGCCTCTCTATTCCTAGGGATAGAGGCAAGGCCTGTCTACATCCCACCCTCCCCAGACCCTATAAGTAGCTCGGCTATATGTGGGACTTACTGGGTATGGTGGTTGTTGTTGTTTCTTTCTCCCTAACTTCTTATTTAATTTAAAAAAAAATATAGAGAAAGGGACGAGGAATGAGCGATGAGTATTGAAGATACATGTCCGAGGCCGGACATGGTCCATGGGACGAACAAGACTCAACCCGGACGGACATCCGAAACATGTCCGTTCCATATCAAGAACCTCCGAAGACGAACATCCATTCAAGTGCGTCTGGACGGATGATGTCATCTCAGTTGACTACTATAAATACCCCATCAAGTACAAAGCCAAGTACGATTTTCTGAACCTTCGTCCTTACTTTCTCTCTCTACTTTCTCTCAACCAATACTTATCCTCACGCCGGAGGGTGGTCGCAGAGGGGCCCTCCCATCTCTGCGGCGAGCCTAACGGTTTTCTGTTTTGCAGGACTGTTCCTCAAGCTCCTTTCCAAGATCCAAACTCTTGTTCACAGGCTACTGCCTTAAACTCGATTCTTTGGTTCTTCAATTGGCGCCATCCGATCTCAAAGCTCTTAGTCCTTCACTCTGGTGAATTTCTTGAGCAAAGAACTGACAAATGGCGGCCTCAGGTTCTGTGAATCTGGGATCTATAACTGTTAGTACACAAACTACAGCACCAGCAAGTACTGTTTCCATAACCTCAGCTGCTTTAAGCTCAGGGCCGGGAACAACCTTGCCTTTTGTTCTAATTCCTACATCGCAAACATCTGAGTTTGATGCGGAGTTTCTCTCCAAAAATGCAAGTCTTCTGCGACGATTGAAAGCACAACAGGCTAGAGATGAACAAATCCTCGGTTTACGAACCAGGTTGTTTCAAGAAGAAGCTCCGATAAGGACCATGGGTCCTACAATGTTTACCTCTCCTACTTTTTCCACAGTTGTTACCTTGGAACTTTACACTGGGTATGTCCAGGGTTCGTCCGGACCCTCGCCAGCAATGGCAATACGAAATGAAGCACAGATGGACGTAGGTAACGATCCGGAACTCACCAAGCCGTATCACCCAGTTTCCATGACTGCCAAGTCAAAGTTCAGCGCTCGAATCACACATGCCAAGCTTCCTCCGAAGCTCAAAATGCCAACTACAGTAAAAAAGTATGACGGTACAACTGATCCAGATGATCATATGTTCGATTTCGACGGAGCCGCACGAGTAGAACAGTGGCCGATGCCAGCGTGGTGCTTTATGTTCGCACAAACACTAACCGGAGCTGCTCGAGTGTGGTTTGATGCGTTGAACGAGGGTGAGATTAATGATTTCGAAGAGTTCCGAAGATTATTTCTCCAAAATTTTAGCCAGCAAAGACACTACTCCAAAGAAATCACTGAAGTTCACAACATTCGGAGAAAGGACGGAGAATCTCTGGATAGTTTCATTGATCGGTTTAACCGGGAAAGTATGCAGATCAGTGGAGTAGTCGACCAGCTAAGGATCTCCGGATTCTGTCATGGAGTCCGGAACAATCAGTTGGTTGAAAAATTACACGAAAATCTCCCAAAGACGATGGAAGTACTCATGGAACGAGCCAGAGCTTTTACTCGAGGCAAGAACGCATGTAACCCAGCTCCGGAATCAGATCACAAGATGTCTTCTTGGAAGAAAAACGGTGGGTCGGTGTTTGATAAAACTCCATCTGGGAGTAGGGGACGATCGCACCCCTACAACAGGAATGACAGACCTCCACGAGGAAGAAGTTCTGGATCAAGGTTTTACAACCTATCAGATCTTTCCAAAACTCCCAGTGAAATCCTCAGTGCGGAAGGGGCAAATTTCCCTGCCCCACCGAAACTCCGAAACCCGGGTGATAAGAATTCCAAGAAATACTGTGACTATCATCATGCTCGAGGTCACAACACAGATGATTGCTGGTCCCTGAAGCAAGAAATAGAAAAGGCAGTGCGATCTGGAAAGCTGTCGCACCTAGTGAAAGAGATGAAGGAAGGAAAGTCTTCAGGTAATTCGGTGGATAATCCGAACAACCAACCAGTAATAGGCATGATCAGAAAAGCGGGTAACCAAGGCATCAAGCGATCCAGCCACCATATGGCCGCTTGGATGCAACAACCCATTGCTTTTCCTCCTATCAATCCTGAAGAAATCAAGGACGGACCAATCATAGTGTCTGCGATCATAGCAGGTCACAAGGTTCGGAGGATTTATGTTGACAGCGGAAGTGCCACCGAAATCATGTATAAGCAGTGTTTTCAACAGTTAGCTCCACAGACCAAGGCAAAGTTGATCCAAGTCTCAATGCCGTTGGTAAGTTTTTCCGGAGAAGTGGTGCAGCCTATGGGGCAAATCACTTTACCAACAACATTGGGAGAAGGAAGTTTGGTCCGAACCGTAAACCTGACGTATCTAGTGGTAGAAGCAAGGTCCGTACATAATGTTATATTAGGAAGGCCCGACATGTGCGCCTTCGGCATCATCAGCTCTACCATTCATGGATCGTTAAAATTCCCTACCGAAGCAGGAGTAGCAACTCTGCACTCCGAATCCACAATTTGCGTAGCTGAAGTACGACAAAGCAAGGGTACTGACAAACCTCCGAACCTCCTCACAGAAGAATGGGCTATTCATCCGCACTTTCCAGAGCAAAAAATTGCAGTCGGAGCTCAACTTCCAGAGCGCACTAAAAAGAAGTTGTGGAAGCTTTTATCTAATTCTCTCGATGTGTTTACCTGGCAAACTTCCGATATGGTTGGAGTTCCTCGATGTTTGGCCGAACATAAGCTGAAGGTGTCGCATTCTGCGAAACCTATAGCTCAAAGAAAAAGGAACATGGCTCCAGCCCGAAACAAAGCAATCTCCGAGGATGTACGAAAGTTGTTGAGTGCCAGAATCATTCGGGAAGTACGTTACCAGACCTGGGTTTCCAACCCAGTAATGGTCACCAAGAAAGATAAAACCTGGAGAATGTGTGTAGATTTCTCCGATTTAAACAACGTATGTCCGAAGGATTGTTATCCCTTGCCGGAGATCGATCTCAAGATTGACTCTCTTTCTAGCTTTCGCCTCAAATGCTTCTTAGACGCATACAAAGGCTATCATCAGATACAGATGGCTTCAGAGGACGAAGATAAGACCGCGTTTGTAACCAATGAAGGGCTCTTTTGTTATACCAAGATGCCGTTTGGGTTGAAAAATGCCGGAGCTACGTATCAGAGGCGGATGGATAAGGCATTCAAGGACCAGATCGGAAGGAATTTAGAAATTTATGTGGATGACCTGGTCATAAAAAGTCAGGCCGAAGATAACATGATTGACGACATACTCGAAACCTTTACCAGGCTTCGGAGTATCAATCTTAAACTTAATCCCAAAAAATGTTCTTTCGGTTTAGAAGAAGGGAAGTTTCTTGGTGTATGGATAACCCAGTCCGGAATCAAAGCGCATCCGGATAAAATCAAGGCGGTAGTCTCCATGCAACCTCCCAAAACTGTCAAAGAAATACAGTCATTAAACGGAAAGCTCGTTGCTCTTCATCGTTTTGTCTCAAAAGCGGCTGATCGCTCTATTCCTTTCATGAATGTTTTGAAAAAACGAACGGGAAAAGGCCAAATAGAGTGGACACCGGAAGCCGATTCGGCATTTCAGGAACTGAAAGTCTGTCTTGGATCCTTACCCACCCTAACCGCTCCAATCACTGGAGAAACTGTCACGGTATACCTCTCCGCCTCTCATTTTGCCATAAGTGCGGTACTCGTAGTACATCAGAATCAAGCACAAATCCCGGTCTATTACGTAAGCCGCATTTTGAAAGATTATGAGACCCGGTACCCGATGATCGAAAAGTTGGCACTTGCTTTGGTGCATGCCTCGAGACGTCTCCGAAGATACTTCCAAGCTTTCAATATAGAAGTACAGACTGATCTCTAGATTCAACAAATTCTTAGAAAGCCAGAGGTTTCCGGATGCCTCACTAAGTGGGCAATAGAACTCAGCGCTTTCTATATCACCTATCGTACCAGAGGACCGGTGAAAGGCCAGGCGGTGGCAGATTTCCTCACGGAGGTTCCGACCGGAGAGAGCATCAAAGAAAAGTCCACGCTACCAAGGGTATGGAACTTATATACGGATGGAGCCTCCAGTAAAGAAGGATCGGGGGCAGGCTTAATTCTTATAGATCCAGAGGGGATAGAGTACACTTATGCTTTACGGTTCGAGTTTAAAACTTCAAACAATGAAGCAGAATACGAGGCTCTCCTTGCAGGTCTCCAAACCGCGGCCAAAGCCGGCGCGACTTCCGTACTAGCGCATGTTGATTCATTATTAGTAGCCAATCAAGTCAGCGGAGAATACGAAGCACGAGAAGATAACATGGTTCGGTATCTCCAGCAAGTTAATAATTTAATCTCCTCTTTTGACTCTTGCAAGATAGTACATATACCGCGGAGCAAAAACAAAAAGGCCGATGCCTTGAGTAAACTTGCATCCGTAGCATTTTGTCATCTGTCAAAAGAAGTCTTAGTTGAAACCTTGCAAGCCCCGGCCATCCAGCAGACGGAGTCGGTCATGTCAGTCTCTGTAATCGAAAAGTCCTGGATGACTCCGATTGTGGATTACTTAAAAGAAGGAAAGCTCCCAGAAGACAAAGCTCAGGCTCGGAAATTAAAGGTCAAAGCGCTGCAGTATCAGATCCATGACGGGCAGCTTTACAGAAAAACCTTTTTAGGTTCGCTCTTAAAGTGCTTAACGCCGGAAGAAGCCAGCTACGTCATAAGAGAAATCCACTGGGGAATATGCGGCATTCATGCCGGACCAAGAATGGTTATAGCTAAAGTAATGAATGCCGGATATTTCTGGCCGGGTATGCATCAAAGCGCAGTGAACGAAGTTCAATCATGTGAAGATTGCCAGCGGCACGCTCCCATTAGCCATCGAGCCAAGAACAACCTCGTTCCGGTAACATCGGCATGGCCTTTCCAGAAATGGGGGATTGACATTGTGGGTCCTTTCCCTGTCTCCACCGGAGGGGTAAGATTCCTGTTGGTAGCCATTGATTATTTCACAAAATGGGTTGAGGCTAAACCCCTCCGGACCATCACAGGGGAGCAAGTGCTGAGGTTTGCCTGGGAGAATATAGTGTGCAGATACGGAATGCCGATGTGCATAGTCAGTGATAACGGAAAACAGTTCGCCGAGAAACCATTCAAGACATGGTGTGAAAGAATGTGTATTGAACAAAGTTTTGCTTCGGTTTCCCATCCCCAAGCCAACGGGCAAGTAGAAAGAGCCAACCGCAGCATTGTGGAGGGCATTAAAAAACGCTTGGGGAGGGAAGGTGTCTCATGGGCGGATGAACTCCCGCACGTCCTATGGGCCCACCGAACGATGCCGAAGACGAGCAACAGGGAAACTCCCTTCAGCTTAACGTACGGTACCGAAGCAGTTATTCCCGCTGAAATAGGGATACCTACTCCCCGCATGCAGCTGAGTCAAGAAGAAAATGAACAGGAACTCCTTCTGAACCTGGATCTAGCCGAAGAGAGGAGAGAGCTCGCGGCGATCCGAGAAGCGAAATATAAAAAAGAGTTGGAAAAACATTACAACTCAAAAGTGAAGGAGGTCCGGTTCAAAGTCGGGGACTACGTCATGCGGAGTAATGAAGCGAGTTTAGTGGAAGGAACCGGAAAAATGGCACCAAAGTCGGAAGGTCCTTACCTGATTAACACCGCAGGAAAGGACGGTGCATATACACTCAAGAAAATGGATGGAACCATCATTCCACGCACATGGAACGGAGCTCACTTGAAGAAGTGTTTCCTTTAAAAAAGTTTCTTATTTTAAAATAAGATTGTAATACGGAAGCTACGGCTTCCGTCAATTTTTCTATTTTCCTGTAATGCGGATGGTTATGCCCGCACCGAACGAATTATAAATTCCAAAGACCGTGGAGGGTTTTACCCACGGATTGCATAAAATGTTTTTACTATGTGATTAACCGGAGAAATATAACTCCGATTAAGCAAAATAAAATGGTAACATTTTCTATCATTAACAATGTTGCAACACAAGTATAACCTTCGGCCGAGTTAGGGATCCTAACCCTAAGAGGTAAGGGCGTACTGGCTCCGTTCGTACCTTTCCTTCACTTAAAAATTATCCTAAATAAAACAAATCGGATCCGTACCTTCAAAATGAACGTTCAAGAAAAAAGAAAATGTAAAACACAAAACATGGACGCATGTATAGACAAGTGATTACATCAAAAATTACCGGACTAGTATAAACCGGAAATTACAGAATCATTTACAAAGGATAATTGTTCGAACATTAGTAAAAGCATCATTACATTTGAAACAAGGTGCATGCCCCAAATGGCCGGATATGTCCACCTTCCAAAGAACTAAAACAATTACAAACTTCCCAGGTGCATACCCCAAAGAACCAGGCATGTCCACCTTACCCTTACGGAGAAACGTCATTCGCAAAGCGTAGAACTTTCTTAATTTCGTCAAGGGGTGCGTCAGTAAGCTTCGGAAGATCCTCTATCACCGGAAACTTGAGGGTATCAAAGCAAGCGACTGCCGCATTCAACTCTTCCGTAGCATTACGATTCAATGATGGAACCTCCTTATAAGGAGTCTTTTTCTGCAAAGCATGGACATATCCCTGATGAAGGCCTGAATTTACGCCGATGGAGCTCATTGCATTATTAACAGCGGCCACTGCGGCAGTCATTTCCGGACCCTTATGAATGTTTTTGGCCAGAAGCCTGGCCCCCTCCGAAAGCATCCAAACCTTCGTCGCTTGAAGATCTTCCACCTTGGCTTTCAGGGAAACATTCTCCACCCCAATCTCTTCTTCGCGCCCTTTCATCTCCTCAATACGGTCCTCTAAATCAGCCTCCCCTGATTTTAGCGCGTCCCGCTCTGGAAAAAGTGTTAGAAAAAAAAACAGGAGGAATAAGAAACAAGTAAACCGGAAAAAGGACGTACCAGCCACCATGCTCTCATAAGCAAGACGAGCCTTATTAAGAGATTCCTCCATCTTCGTCAAAACTATCTTATGCTCATCATCCTTCTGCTTCATTGATTCAGAGAAGGCCTTAAACTCCGAAGAAATTTTATCTCTGTCTTCCGCAGCAGCAGCAGCAGCCGCTTGGGACGATTGATTCTGAGCAATCAAAGAGTTAACCTTCTCTTGCTGAGTTTGAAGATCTTGGGTCAACTGAGCTATCTTCTTCATCGCCTCCGGACTCCTCTGAGCTTTACGCTTCAAAGAGCGAGTTTCTTTCTCCAAATTCTCCCTAACCGATTCCGCTTCTACCCATCGACGATATAGCTCCGTCACAAAGATGTTTGATTGGGCTTGATTAGTCAAAACCGCAGCCCCTAAATCTGGGTTCTTCATCTTCCGACTTCTTGCATGATCTATCGGAGTATTTATATTAAAAAGCATAGTCCTGGCAACCAAGGTATCCATCACTGAGTCTTTGTTCCGGATGTCCCAATCAGGAGTAAATTTTTCTTCGGTAGTTGCTGGGTCAATCTCCATATCATCCGAAAACAAATCTGCATATCGAAAAAAGGACATCAACTCAGGTCGAACCAAGTTGAGGGAAGCGAAGACACTTGATCTTCCTCATCATCTGCAAAACAGTCCGGACCCAAGGATGAGCCTAAATGCGTACCTGAAAAGGTCACCACCTTCGGTTCACTATGAGCTTTTCCTTTGTCCGTAACCACCGGATTCTCCATTTCCATGCTCTCCACCTCACTGTCAGGAACGAAGCCACCTGAATAGACAGGAGTTGGTTTATTACGAGCCAATGCGGCCTCCTCCCTAGAAAACCTACCTCCGGTAAGATGCTCATCCAATTCTGCCATCACATTACCTTCGGAATGAGAATCCTTCCTTGATTTCTTCGACTGAGGCAAAGGAAGAGGATCGGTAGAACGTATCAGCATCGGCTCAGTCTTCCTCTTATGAGAGCGAACTTTTAAATCCTCGCCCGGTGCCATGCCTTTGCTTTTCAAAGAAGAAGGCCGATATTGAAGGGCCTCATCTAATTCACGGACTTCCGGATCATCATCCACGTCATCAAGAATTGATCTCTTTCCAGACTGGGATCCGGATGAACCAACAGCTTCTCTCGTAGATTTTGGAGTGGAAGAAGCAGTCTCTCCGACAACTTGTTCAGGCATGTCTTGAGGAATAGAAGAAGTTGCTTCGGCAGCAGATGGCCCAGTCACATTCGGATTCACATGTGGGCGGATCAGATGAGCTGAAGATGCTAACTGTTTCATCAACGGAACATCCTCCTCACCTTGTTCCTCAAAATCGAAATCAAAAACTCCCGCACTTGGAACCTTCAGAGCATCAAGGAGAGACATTGCGGCACCTGCATTTTCAAAACAAAAAGAAGTTTAGCAAAACAAACAAGAAGTGGTGACCGAAGGGGATGTAAAGGGCCGGAACTTACGATCACGCTTTCGGCGAATAATCGGCCACTCCCTATCCCCTCGGGCCCAGGAAAAACTGACTCGACCTAACCAAAGTAAATGCTCGGAAAGGGGACGGATGGGAGATTTATGCTCTATCAAAGCACAGACAAGATTTTCATCAAAGACAAAGTTTTCATCAAGATCGAAGGACATCGACTGATCTTTGAAACGCCACCTCATATCCTCCAGAAGACAGCGGTCGTCCAGCCAGAAAAAATTGTCTTTCCAATTCTTGAGGCTAGACCGTTCGCCGGAGGATGGGGAATGGACATTCTTTCGATGTGCAAATGTATACCAATCTCCGGCCGTTATGAACTCGTAAAAGTAACGAAAAACATTCAGGTCCGGTTTCTGGTCTAAGGCTCGGCAAGAAATTTCAAAGTGGTTAATACGGCTAAGACCGAAGGGATTAACCTGACAAATATGAACCCTAAAAAATTGCAAAACCCTAATCAAAAAGCGAGAGAAAGGAACCCTATAATTCGCGAAATTACAGACGCGAGTATAAAAGGGAAACTTCCCCTGACGGAACGGATATATGGCCTCCCTTTCGGAGGGAAGGACCGGGTAAAGATCCAGGGGAATCCTATAATCTCTAATGAACTTATCCAACTGCCGTTGGGTAAGCACGCTCACGCTCTCTGAAAGATTCTCCTTACCAGGAGCCATAACTTTAAAAAGTAAAAAATAAGGACGCACCTTTTTCTTCGAAGAAGAAGAAGAAATTAAAGAGGATAAACAGCAGAAAAGATGGAAGAAGAGAGGAAAAAAGGTAAAAATGAAGTGGTAAAAATCAAATTTATAGAAAAAGTAAGTCGGTTGGGGGCCCATCATGTCAACCGTCACTTCCCACGATTCCCAACGCGGGTTCCGCTATTGTCACCAGTAAGTGACTGACGGTCAAGAAAATGAAGGTCACCCACACCATTCAAAATATGCCACGTCACCAACTCAAGACCACTCCCGCGGCGACACGTCATCCAAGTAGGACAAAAAAGCTTGAAATTATAGTTTGATAAGCTTTTACAAAGACTTACCAAACTGGGGGACTTGAAGATACATGTCCGAGGCCGGACATGGTCCATGGGACGAACAAGACTCCACCCGGACGGACATCCGAAACATGTCCGTTCCATATCAAGAACCTCCGAAGACGAACATCCATTCAAGTGCGTCTGGACGGATGATGTCATCTCAGTTGACTACTATAAATACCCCATCAAGTACAAAGCCAAGTACGATTTTCTGAACCTTCGTCCTTACTTTCTCTCTCTACTTTCTCTGTCAACCAATACTTATCCTCACGCCGGAGGGTGGTCGCAGAGGGGCCCTCCCATCTCTGCGGCGAGCCTAACGGTTTTCTGTTTTGAAGGACTGTTCCTCAAGCTCCTTTCCAAGATCCAAACTCTTGTTCACAGGCTACGGCCTTAAACTCGATTCTTTGGTTCTTCAAGTATAACATAGGTTAAGTGTTGAAAGAGATTGTGATGTGACAGTGATGAAACAATTGTTAATCGGGCGGGGTTAACTCACTGGCCTCGTCAAGTAGGGTTAATCCCTTCTTTCCGAGGATCGCTGGCTGGATCGTCTGGTGGTGGGTTTCCTGCACAAGGAAACAAACCATGACTCGTAACAAGGAGGATGGGGTGGGGGGTGCTCCTTGTTACCACTCTCCGGCGTGAGAATCAGTAATTTGCTTGGGAAGCAAAGTGTGATAGTAGTAGTAGTGAGAGAGTTGAGAAGTGATACCTCAAACCTGGTTTGGGGTCGGTATTTATAACCGAGGAGTGAAGGAGGGTGGTTGAGTAGCTAGTCTGACATCGCACAGCAGATTGCAGGTGTGTCAGACCTGTCGGTTATGGGGGTGATGCCACGTCTTGCTGTGGTGTCAGACTGTTGTACACATGTGGGCTGGTGGGCGACTGTTCCCAGTGCCACTTGCACTGTGGTGTCAGACCCACTTGCCTTGTAGGCAGGATGCGGTGCCAGGCCGCACCGTTGCTTGCGGTCACAGACGTTGTTCTTTGTTCTATCCAAGATGCATGCAGAATGCGGTGCCATGCCGCATTGCCGCTACGTGACTGTTACTGTTGTCCAGATCCCTTGTCGTGACGAAAATGTTCATAGGATGCGGTGCCAGGCCGCATCGCTATGTGCAACATTAGTTTCTGTCCTTAAGGTAAGTCTTCTCATCACTGGACAGATTGGACCGCTGTGTTCGCGCGTGCCCGTGCGGACACAGGTAAGTTATTGCTGGTGGGGGTTTTTATTAAGGGTAATGGTCATTCGCGGTCATGCTGACGCGAGATCTGGGACCATACCCCTTCAAGTCCCCCCAGTCTAGTGTTTCTTCCTTATGTAAGTTGCATGTGGGAGGAATACTGGACTATGGTGTTTTAGAAGGTAGAATATGGGCCATTTGGATGGCTCCTCCTTCAAGTTGTTTGATCGTTCGGTTGTCAGTCCGTTAGGTCGGTAGGCCTTTCGAGTGGATTGTTTCTTCCTTTGAGAAGGATGTCCGGTGAGCAAGTTCCGTCTGATGCGGAATTCTCAGCCAAGGACTTGACTCTGGGTCTAGCTTTTCCTGATGTCATCAGCCACCTGTTGGTGTTTCGAACCAACCTTTGAAACGGTGACTGAAGGTGTTAGCAGGGTTCGAACCAACCTTTGAGATCGTGACGGAAGATGTCCGTATCCGCCACTCTAGTTGTAACCTCTGCGTCAGCTAGTGCAAAGTTGTAAGTACTTTGCTCAAGCTCTATGTTTAGCAACTGGACATACAACGATGATCCCTGTTTTATGGGGCGTTCGTGTTCTCCAATTAAGCTTTCTAGTAATCGGACGTCCTCTGCGGTTTATCTCTCAAGTAACCGCACGTCCTCTGAGGTTTAGCTCTCTAGTAACTGCACGTCCTTTGCGGTTACCTCGTTGTTGCACCTTGTTGGCCATGTTTGTTTGAGAAACGTGGGGTAGTTGCGTCATTGTTGGCCGTGTTTGGTCGAACAATGTGAATCTGGACTATGGGCAGATAAACATGTTCATAGGCAGGGTTGTGCCCACCATTGTTTATTCTATGCTGTCCATAGGTGGGTAACTAGTCATAAGCAGACTTGTTACCACTGTTCTGGAGCTACTTTCCTTCACGCTTTGGTGGAAAGTAGTTTTCCTTTAAGTAGTGTTGCCGGAGGAGATCACCTTAGATACTTGGGAAGTTGGTTGAAACTTTTCCGCATTCGTTTTGTAGCCACTTTCCTTCATGATTAGTTGAAAAGCAGTTTTCTTTGAAGTAACTTTGTTCCACCGCGTGGTGGTTTAGTTGTGGCTCTTCCGTAGCTACCGTTCGCATAGTTACGGTTTGTAGCAACTACTCATGAGGGGTTGCGGTTTGCAGCAAAGAACTCGCTTCTAGAAGTCTTATAGCCTGGATGTGGCTCTTGAAGGATCAGGAGTCAGGGTTGCTGATGTGCGGTTGCTCAGCATACTTGTCCGTTTCCTTAAGGAGAAGCTGTTTGCGTTCCCTCCGTGGTTGTGAACCGGACACGAGGGATTTGAAGCCTGAAGAAGCTTGTATGGAATGTGGTTGGCCGCACCCTGAAAGGCGGTTTTCGCAGTCCAAAGAACCACGCTGGTTCTGAGTATCTGACACACCTGTGCGGGTTCGTGTGTGTCATCTCCGCATATTCCCCGTGTACTCGTGGGTATGTGCGGTTTATTGTTTGTACCCCTTTATATAATTTAGAAATATATATTTTTGCCTTTTTTGAGGGGTATGTAAAAAACGACATGCGGTATGGGTTATGGTGCGGTAAACCAGAGAAACCGCATGCCGCTTATGTTTGGATAATGTTTGTCGCTTTTGTGCTGCCTACGTGGCTGATGGCACGTGTGGGTTGTTGAAAGTTGGTAGGATTCTGTCATGTGCTGATTTGAAAGGACGTTTCCACTGCCCGAGGTCATAATTGGACTGTAGCAAGTAGTGTAAAAGTCCATTCTGTCAGGCGCGTGGGCGGCCACGCGCGCGTGATAACCGTCAGCGGAAACGGCGCTGAACACGTGGCGACACGTAATTGGCCCTTTTGAACGTGGTAAGTCGGTTTACTGCATCGCATTAATTGCGATGAGTATATAAGGGGAAACCGTTTGTGGTTTCCTCACTTTGTTCAAATTTTTCGAAAATTCTGTTGAGAGAAAAGAGTATTCCCTTCATCTTCTCCGACCAATCTGTCTGTTCTTCCGGTTATTTTTTGAGTTTTCTTGTAAACTCAATACTTCTTTTCTTTATATTTCTCGATGGCTGAACCATCTAATCCACACAATGTGGAGGGTGAAAACCCGGCACCTTTTCTCCGATGGGTGGTGAAGAAGAAGGCGACGATGGTAGTGCCCCCGGTGGTGGCCTACCACCATTGAAGTGGTCAAAGGTGTCGTTCACCCAGCTGATGACCAGTGTAAAAATGCCCAAGGAGTTTGGGGCTCTTTATCCCAATGAGGGTGACATCGGTGCTAATGCTCCGGCAGGTTATGTCACTATGTGGGCTGATTCATTCGGTGATGGTAACCTTCGTTTACCATTAACCGTGTTTGTTGCCGAAGTTTTGGAGTTTTACAAACTTCATATCTCTCAGATGAGTCCTTTTGGGATGATTCGTATTAGAAACTTTGAGTATACCTTTTGTGCTCTTGGTTTGCCGATTAACGTTGAGAATTTCCGGCGATTCTACCAGTTAACTGTAAATACTGGGTTTTTTCTTTTAGCCAACGGTATGGGAGTGTCAAGCTGATGACCCCGCCCAAGGGTCTCACAACGTGGAAGAGGAAGTTATTCTATGTTAAGGTAGTGGCGGTTGTTGCGAGGATGACCTTCCGCAACGTGAACGAGGTGATCCCTGCAGAGGATATTGATCTTCCTGGTCCAGAAACGGTGGAATGGTTTCCTAGGTTAAGGACCATTGAGCATCAGAAGCTGGACAATACGCAGCTGTGGGTGCTGCGGATGATGTTGACCAGGGCTGATAGGCATGCGAAGCCCGTTGTGCGGGAGAAAAGTGGAGGTATGTGTTTGACTCTTTTGCGGTTTCTTTTCTTAGCTATTGTTACTTATTTGTAAAAGTACTTATCAGAGGATGCTGAGCTGTGGAAAATATTTGATCCGTCTTTTGAAGGCAAGCTTGAAATTGTTGAGACTGCGGAAGGTGAAGGTTTTAACTTAACCATTGTTAGGAACTTCCGCGTCCCTGCTCGCGATGCGTTGAACGCACCGCAGGGCGAAGGTATGTTATATAGTCTTCTTACTTCTTTGTAAAGAAGTTAATCTTTCTTATTTGCTTGTTTTGTGATTTACACGCAGGTACTCTTGGGGCCCTGGGTTAATTTGAGCTGAAGGGTGCTCCGAAGAAGCATGCGGAGAAAGCTCCGCGGGGTCGTGGCAAGAGAAAACCTGAGGCTCCTGTTGTTCCGTCTTTGGTGCCGCAGGCGGCAGGTATCCCTCATTCTTATTTCCGTAGATATACTGATTACGTGGTAGTATCTGACACCCTTAAGGGTTTGGGTGTTCCAGGTGGTGGTGCGGTTGCAGGTGGGACCTCTGCGGGTTCCAAGCCTGCTGATGAGAAGAAGAGAAAGGCAGATAAGGCTGTTGATGCCGGTGAGAAGAAGAAACCGAAAATTTAGACCCGACGGAAGGCTGTTCTGAAGTCTGTTAAACCTGTGGTTGCTTCTGGTAAGTAATTCATAACTTTTACAAGTATTGTTTTTGTACTTGTAGTTTAAAGTCTTTTTGCCTTGATTACAGAACCACAAGATGAAGGGTTTTCGATTTTTGATGCTCCTCCGCGTGACACTGCTGCGGATGAGGGGGTTAAGGTGGTGCCTAAGCCCTCTGCGCGGGCGGAGGATGTTGGGAAGGGGCCTGCGGCTCAGATATATGATACGGTGGACTCTGCTGATAATCTGATCTCCTCGCAGGACACTGATGATTTGAACCTGAAGTTTGCTTATACTGAGGGGAAGAAATCTCCCGCTGCTGAGAAGGCTTCTGGTTCCGCTTCTGGGGGTGCGGGTTTTACAGAAACTCCCATTCAGCCTGAAGAGACTGAATTGGAGTTTTATTACCGCACTTATACTGAAGACCGGGCCATGA
Source organism: Helianthus tuberosus (assembly GCA_030545235.1). Lineage (NCBI taxonomy): Eukaryota > Viridiplantae > Streptophyta > Magnoliopsida > Asterales > Asteraceae > Helianthus > Helianthus tuberosus. The sequence continues at coordinate 74,135,255 of CM060411.1, forward strand.
CCTATCACCGCCCCCTATGGAATTTAATGCAAGGGGATGATATTTCTGCTGACCCCTCCGCGTGTAGGGAGATTTTGGGTGGTTTGGGCACCCCATTTGAAGTCAATCAGGCCCGTGCCTTGCCAACTGAGGTCCAGATTAACCAACTCTCCTCCATGCTTGTTGGGAGTTCCGTAATGGCAAATGCCATTATGGAAAAGTATAAGGTGCTGGGCCGCAAGGAGGAGGAGAATGCGCGCTTGCGTGCCGAGGCTGATGAGTTGGTGAAGGCTGCACGTGAGGGTGCAGAGCAGCTTGAAAAGGATAGGGCTGCTTTTGAAAAGCGTAACCAGACTGAGGAGTGGGCTGCCACTGCTGAGCTTAAACAGGTTCGTACCCTTGCAAAACTGCTTTCTGATGAGCGCAAGAGTTGGAAAGAAACTCTTTCTAATGAGCGCAAGACGCTATCTGATGAGCGCAAGACTTGGAAAGAATCTTGGGCCAAACAGAATGAAAATCTTTTTCATGTTTGTCAGGAGCTTACCAATGCCAAGGCAGCGAACGCTGTGTTGGCTAAAGAGAAAGCCGCAACTGTTGCGGCTGCCCAAGAGGCCAAAGAAGCATAAGTTCGCCTTGCCAAGGCTCTAGAAGAGGCTAAGGAGGCGGAGGCTCGCGCTGCAAGGGCTTTTGAAGGGGTGAATGTTGACCGCACCAACTTAACCATAACTATCCTGGGCCTCCAGGTATAAGTCTCTTGCTTTTGAATTTGTACATGTCTCACAAGTATGTTGATTATTTTTGTATACTTGTGTTTCCCTTGTTAAAAGGCTGAAGTGCGGACCCGGGGGGCCGCTATTGAGGAGGTCTCGGGCCGTGCTGCTGAAACTGAAGCGCGGGCAAGAGAGGCTGAAGAGGCTAGAGATAGCCTTGCTTCTTCACTTGATCTGCTCAAGGCTGACCTTGAATGGATGCGTATGCATGGTGTCGGGCATGTAAGTATCCGTTGCCTTTGCTACTTTTTTAGATTTTTCCTTTGCTGACTGTACTCTTTTTGTTTTGCAGATTGTTACGTACATCCTAGACGCACCTGAGAATGTGGCAGGTGTCAATGAGATTAAGGAGCGTGCCCGGGATGCTGGTTTTAAAGCTGGCTACAACCGTTGCATTGGTCATATAAATGTTTTGGCGCAGGGCAAGTATACTGATGAAAGATCCGGGTTCCATGGTGTTGACACTGAAGCGCTTCTTGCTGCTGCTGTTGCGGCGTATAACGACACGCCCATTGCTGCTATTGACGATCTTAATGAGTGCCTAGAGGCAGAAGACTATGTAGACCGCTTGTGGGTGTTGTATGCTGATGAGGAAAAGCCTGCTGTTGAAGGCAAGGATGGTGCGGGCTCCAGCGGTACAAAGAAAGATTAGGCTGGCCTGCGTACTTTTTGTTTTTTCCTCAATGTAAATGTCAAAAACCTTATGTAAATCCCTTGTGCACCGTGTAGGTGTAGGAAATTTTTTGAACATAAAGTTTGAAACGTTTCAAGTTATACAAGTGTTTTTATTACTTGCATGTGTGAACTTGTATGAGTTAAAGTTAATGTGTATTAACACTAAGTCTGTGTTTGCCTTTTGCATATCTTAGATGATATGCAAGTATGAAACTAGTATCCAGCCGGATAGACAGTTAGTGTTGTCATTGCTGGCCTATTACAATAGTTGCGTGTGGTTGCCACTCTGTGTGGGTATCGCAAATGAAGATTTTGCCAATCTGTTTTTGTGGATACCGCAGAGTGGAACACGCATTTGTAATAGAAGTAAATAAACAATATTGCATTGAATCGTCTATTTATTTGTTTACAAAAGGCCTGCGGCCCGATTGGTTACATGGTGAATGTAGAAAACATGGCTTACATATAACAGCGTCGAAGCTGCTGCGCATTCCATGTGCGTGCGATAGTTTCGCCCTCTAATGTTTGCAGTTTATACGCGCCCTTGCCTAGGACCTCTTGGATGAGGTAGGGTCATTCCCACTTGGGGGCAAGTTTTCCTAGGCGTTCCGCGTTAGATGCTTCATTGTCACGAAGGACGTAGTCTCCCGGGTTGAAGGTACAAATCCGGACGCGTGTATTGTAGTACTTTTCCAGTTTGGTTTTGTACTTGGCCTCAATGATGGCAGCGTTTTCACGCCTTTCTTCCAGTAGGTCCAAGTCAACCCTGCATTCTTCATTGTTGTCTATCTTGTGGATAGCCAACATTCTTGGTGAAGGGAGGCCTATTTCTGCAGGGATCACCGCTTCAGTGCCGAAGACCAGGCTGAAGGGTGTCTCACCGTTACTTGTCTTTGGGCTTGTCCTCTGGGCCCATAAGATACTTGGGAGTTCATCAACCCAGCCGCGTCTGGCTGTTCCCAACCGTCCTTTGATGCCTTCGACTAAACTTTTATTGATACTCTCGACTTGGCCATTCCCTTGCGGATGCGCCACTGAGGAGAATATGTGTTCAATGTTTAGTTCCTTTAGCCATTTTTGAAAGTCATCGGCCATGAAGTTGGTACCGTTGTCGGTAACAATGCACATTGGTAGACCGAAACGGCAGATGATATGTTCCCAGACGAACTTCCTTGTTATCATAGCGGTGGTTGAGGCGAGCGGTTTTGCCTCTACCCATTTTGTAAAGTAGTCAACAGCCACTATGATAAATTTCACTGCACCTGGTGCGTCTGGAAATGGTCCTACCACATCGATTGCCCATTTTTGAAATGGCCACGCAGTGGTGACGGGGATCAGGTTATTCTTGGGGCGTAAGGTCTTGGGAGCATGCCGCTGACAATTGAAACACTTGCGCAAGACTTTAACTGCGTCCAGGTGCATGCCGGGCCAGTAGTACCCGACATTCATGATTTTGGCCACCACCATGCGTGGTCCTGCGTGTATGCCACATATTCCTTCGTGTATTTCTCTGATAAGGTACGTGGCATCTTGAGGGTCGACGCATCGTAGGAGTGGCCCCAGGTATGATTTGCGGTATAAGATACCGTCTCCCATTTGGTAATGACACGCTTTGTATTGTAGCTTGCGTGCCTCTGCCTTGCTTTCGGGAGTAACACCTGATTGCAAGTATGCAATGATCGGTGTCATCCAGGATGTTGTACCGTACTGGATGCCATTGACTTGGCGCAGGGGTACGGAGGGATTTTGCAGAATTTCGATGTGTACCTCTTTTGCCAGGTGTTAGAAGCTGGTGGATGCGAGTTTTGATAGTGCATCCGCGGGTTTATTATCACTCCGGTTGATATGGTGAATATTGAAGGAGGTGAACTTTGATTTTAGTTGCAAGGCTTGTTCGAGGTAGAGGATCATGATATCCCCTCTTGCGGCATAGTCGCCGCGTATCTGTCCTGCAACTAATAATGAGTCGACGTGTGCTTCCAAATGTTGGACCTCGAGTTTGACTGCCAGACGCAGCCCCGCCAGTAGAGCCTCATATTCTGCCTCGTTATTCGTGCTTTTGAAATCGAGGCGGATTGCATAGGTAAGTTCTTGGCCATCGGGGCTGACGAGTCGCAGGCCTGCACCTGCACCATCTTCGTTGGATGCACCATCTGTATATAGTGCCCAAGTTTCTGCGGAGGATGGTGGCGATGCAGGGTTTTGCTCTTCCTCGCATTCTTGAATGCGATTTGCTGGTACTTTAGCAACGAAATCAGCCAAGACTTGGCCGTTGTAGGTCAGTGTAAGTGCGCCCAGCTCAATTGCCCATTTTGCTAATCTACCAGAGATGTCGGGTTTTGATAGGATCGGGCCGATCCTGTAGTTGGTTAACACTATAATGGCGTGGTTTGCAAACTAACGTCGCAACCGTCTTGATGCGTGCATTAGTGCTAACACCAACTTCTCCATGATGGAGTACCTCGTCTCTGGGTCGTTGAGCATTTTGCTGATGTAGTAGATGGGTGTTTGAACCCCTTCCCGCTCCACTATGAGTACCGCACCTACTGCGTTGTCCGCGGCAGATAGGTACAAGATAAGTGGTTCCTCCTTGCGAGGTGCGGTTAGGGTTGGGAGTTGAATCAAACACTCTTTCATCTCCCGGAAAGATTTTTCGGCTTCTCCGGTCCATTGGAATTGTTCATTTTTTAAACAGCTCCGCAGGGTCTTGATGAAAGGATACGACTTAGCTGCATGGTTGGCTAAGAATCTGTTTAGTGCGGCTAGCCTGCCGGCTAGTCGTTGCATTTCTTTCATCGTAGAAGGCGATGGCATGCGCTCGATCGCCTGTACTTTTTCCGGGTTGACCTTGAATCCATCTTTGGTTACGATGAATCCAAGGAACTTGCCTTCTTCCATTCCAAACGAGCATTTCTCTGGGTTGAGCTTCATGTTGACGCTTCGCAGAGTTTGGAATGTTCTTTCGATATCATTGAGCATGGTGTCTTCTTCCATGCTCATGACGACCAGGTCGTCCATATAGATTTCGACACTTTTGCTGATTTGGCCGCGAAAAGTGTCGTTCATCAACTTCTGATAGGTTGCGCCCGCGTTGCGCAACCCGAACGACATTTTTGTGTAGCAGTAGTTCTCGATAGGAGTGCGGAATGCCGTTTTATCTTCGTTCTCGATTGCCATCTGCACCTGGTGGTAGACTTTGTAACAATCGAGGAAGCACTTCCATCGAAATGGTGCAAGGTTATCGACCTTCTCGTCGATCTCCGGAAGTACGTAACAATCCTTGGGGCAGGCCTTGTTGAGGTCTTTGTAATCGACACACATGCACCAGCCCCCGCTTGGTTTTTCTACCACGACTGGGTTGGATAACCAAGTCTGGTATTTGACTTCCCACAGGATGCCTGCGGAGAGCAGTTCTTGTACCTGCTCTTCCATCGCCGCGTTCTTTGCTGATCCAAGGTGGCGTTGGCCTTGGATCACCGGCTTGATACCTGGCATGGTATTCAAGAAATGCTGCGCGATTTCGCGTGGCACCCCTGTCATGTATGCGGGTGTCCACGCAAAAATATCTTGGTTCCTGAAGAGGAGTTGCTTCAGGCGCACTCTGATGGTGGGGGACAAGGCATGGCCCAACGTGACCGTTTGCTCTGGGTGTCTTCCGTTAAGCACCCATTTTTCTGGTTGCGTGTTGGGGGTAGGCCTTGCTACCTTGGCTGGACGCAACTCGTCCGTAGACATAACTTCTCTGCGGGCGTAAATTATCGAAATCCCCGTCTCGGTTGGGAAACCGATGGTAGAGTGGGGGACGGATGTGATCATGTTGAAGTCGCCCTGGGATTCCCTCCCCAGAAGTACGTCATGTTTGGAGGTGTGAGGTAGAACCATGAAGTTTACCTCCTCCGTTCGTGTGTGCCTACCATTGGTGAGGCGCACAGGAAAAGTGATTTGGCCCAGTGGGAATACGGTTTCTCTCGTAAACCCGGCCAACGGGTAGTCCAACGGCTGCAATCGATCTTTGTCTTCTTGATCGAATTGGTTGAAGCATTGCTCGTATATAATATCAGATGTACTGCCCGGGTCGATAAATAATCGCTCGGTGCAGTAGTGAGCTAGGTGGCCGGTGATAACCACGGCGCGCCTGTCGCGCGGTCCGCCTCGGACTTTTGGAAAGACAACTTGTTCGTCTTTCCAGTCATTGTCCGGTCTTCTTGCCGCCTTGCGCGGCCTTCCTCGCCCTCTATTGATCATGTGGGTTGAGGCCACGTACATGGTACTCTTACCCGTGGTGGTGCCCTTGTTGTGGGGGGTGATGCGCTTGGTGGCTTTTTGTGCGCCTGGCAACAGGTGTTGTAGTTTCCCCTCTTTTAGGGCTCGCTCAATCTCCAGTCGGAGACTGATGCAGTTGTTTGTTGTGTGGCCATTGTCCTTGTGATACTCGCAGTAGAGTGCGAGATCCTGGTTCTTTTTGGACTTCATTGGTTGGGCCGGTCGCAGGAATTGCGCGTCCGTAAGTAGGACGACGCTTGGCGACTGGTTGATCTCGGTCCAGCTACGGTCCCGAGACTCTTTCTTTGACGCCCGGTTTTCACGTTGCGTGTTGATTGTAGCCCTTGCGTCGGGCTGGTTGTTCCGTGGGATATATGGTCCCGGTTGCGCTTGTTGTTGCGCTTGTGTTCTTGGTGGGAGGATTGGCCTTCCGTTTGGGGCTGCGCCTTTGATACGTGCTGTCTGAGGGACCGCTGAGTTTGGGCGTATGTCTTGACCACAACCATGACATCTTCCCATTTCTTAGGAAAGCCGTCCTTGCCGGAGATATTCATAACCATTTGTTCGTCCCTGACTACAACGATGAAATGGTTACGTGCCATCTGGTCGGCAACGTCGCCTATCTCTAGGCACTCTTTATTGTAACGGACAACGAATGCCTCAAGCGATTCGTTGTCTCTGCGCCAGATATTCATGACGTCCATAGAATCACGTTCGTGACGTCGCTGTTGGCTAAAGTGTGCGAGGAACTTTCCTTGCAAGTCCTCGAATGAGGCCAGTGATCCCACCGGCAAAGAATCGAACCAAGCCCTGGCCAGACCTGTTAGGGTCTGGGGGAAAAAATGACACCAGGTGGGTTCATCCCACCTACCGTTGCACCCGGCGCCGACGAAGATGTTCATGTGATCATCTGGGTCGGTCGAACCGTTGTATTTCCCAATGTTTAATGTGAATTTTGTGGTGGTGACATCGGCGTGGGCGATTTCTGGGGCGAACTTGGAGTTTTCGGCCGCAGATTTCGGCCTGTAGGGTTGGCTTTGGTGGTGCTTTGCAGCGCGGAGGTATGTAGTGCGGGGGTGAGTGGGAGAAACGTAATTGCGTCCTCCCGGTCTGCTTCTAGTGGCATGGGATTCTCCGCGGTATGTACCGTCGTCCGGATCGGCATGGCCTTGCCTTTCATGGTGGGACTGGGGTCCCAGTCGGCTATAAATGCCGAGGCCGCGGTGGGCTGTAGACTGCCGTCTATCCTCGCCATGGGGGCCTAGGCGGCTATGTATAGGGTCCCTGCGGCGGGACCCATATGAGGAGTCGTCCGCATCCAGTGTGCGGACATCGCAGTAAGAGGAACCACAGTCTTCGTGCCTACTCCGGGCGACTGGATGTGTTGGGGCCCTGTTGTCGTATTGTAAAACACGACCCGCAGGGGTATGCGGTGTTGGGGTAGGCCCCGCAGATACCTGCACTTCTGCGCAGGCTCTGTTGTATGTTGCGGCCAGCAAAGCTTGTTGCTGGTCGTACCAGGTATGAAGGTTCATGCCTGGAGGTATCACAGAAGCGTACTGTGATAAATCGTGTCCGAACGTAAGGGATTCACCCCCTTGCGTTGATGTGCCAATATGTTCAACATTTGGGGCTGGAGGGGCAGTCCCCGTCGGCCCTGTGTTTGCGGGGTTTAGGTTATCCCCGGTAGTGTTGTTTTGACGACCAGACATGATCTTTGGAGAGAAAGGGATGGTTGGAAAAAGTGCTAAGAGTAGCGGTGGGAGACAATGATGAAACAATGGTTAACCGGGCGGGGTTAACTCACTGGTCTCGTCAAGTAGAGTTAATCCTTTCTTTCCGAGGATCGCTGGCTGGATCGTCTGGTGGTGGGTTTCCTGCACAAGGAAACAAACCGTGACTCGTAACAAGGAGGATGGGGTGGGGGGTGCTCCGTGTTACCACTCTCCGGCGTGAGAATCAGTAATTTGCTTGGGAAGCAAAGTGTGATAGTAGTAGTAGTGAGAGAGTTGAGAAGTGATACCTCAAACCTGGTTTGGGGTCGGTATTTATAGCCGAGGAGTGAAGGAGGGTAGTTGAGTAGCTAGTCTGACATCGCACAGCAGCTTGCAGGTGTGTCAGACCTGTCGGTTACGGGGGTGATGCCACGTCCTGCTGTGGTGTCAGACTGTTGTACACATGTGGGCTGGTGGACGACTGTTCCCGGTGCCACTTGCACTGTGGTGTCAGACCCACTTGCCTTGTAGGCAGGATGCGGTGCCAGGCCGCATCGCTGCTTGCGGTCACAGACGTTGTTCTTTGTTCTATCCAAGATGCATGCGGAATGCGGTGCCATGCCGCATTGCCTCTACGTGACTGTTACTGTTGTCCAGATCCCTTGTCGTGACGAAAATGTTCATAGGATGCGGTGCCAGGCCACATCGCTATGTGCAACATTAGTTTCTGTCCTTAAGGTAAGTCTTCTCATCACTGGACATATTGGACCGCTGTGTTCGCGCGTGCCCGTACGGACACAGGTAAGTTATTGCTGGTGGGGGTTTTTGATAAGGGTAATGGTCATTCGCGGTAATGCCGACGCGAGATCTGAGACCATACCCCTTCAGACAGTAACGTGAAGTTATATCAGGTATGATAGAGATAAATGTAACTATACAAAACTAGGACTTAGTTTGCATTAAAGTTTCATCTCCCATAGACGTACTCATTTTATGTAACAATATAACATACCAATAGATATTTGGTAAAGCTTTGCCAGACTACTTTCGAGCAGAACCACTAACAAAGCCTGAAATGATTTGCTGAATAGACATGGGGACATTTAACCTAATCCGATACAACTACAGATTATTTAGTAAATTTGTTCACCCACTTGTCTCTTTTTCTAATCTTCGTTACTAACTTTCCATGAAGCAATCATACATTAATATATAAATTTACATATTATTTCTCTTTATTGGGTTGTGAATATGAACCCGAAGTCAATTCTCATGCACCCAACTTGCCCTAATAATTGCAAACGATGCATTTTACATGATTTTAGTATTTTTTTATTTATTTAGCTGCATTTTACATGATTTTTGCATTTTTTTTATTTAGTATTTCAGTGTTAGATATTTATTATAATAAATATCCGAGTTTAATTATGTTAACATAAAGAAAACAAAATGAAGAAACACTAGTTAGCACAGAGCTAATTAGCCGGGTCGTCTCGTATAAAATAGTTCAATCTTTTTTCTTTACTAGACGAATGACTGATTCTTCCAAGATCTCCTGCAAAACGAATAACACCGGTGACTCGCTCAAATGGGGAGAAGATGAGGGTTCTCCTTGTAACTACCATCCGACGTGAGAATAAGTAATCGTTTTGAGCATAAGTGTGTGTGTAAAGTGAGAGAGTGGATAATGAGTTCTTAAACCTGGAGGTTGAGTCTTCTATTTATAGCCGGAGAATTGTGAAGGACGAGGGCTGCAAGCCAGTTGTTGCTCGCCAGATGTCCGACTAGGAGGAATATCCATTCTGTCCCCTCTGCCGCTATCAGGCCTGGAGGTGATGTGGCGCATGGTTATTCGCTCCAGCTTAGCATCTTTTTGTACTGATTGTCGGTCTGTCTTATGAAGATCTTACGACTGGTGTTGGCGCCCTGCCATTGATGCCACCTATCGTCCTTTCTGTCTGCTTAGAGCATCTTCTTGTCGCAAGGTGTCCCTTACCAGAACCTTCTGGATGCCTTTGTATGGCGAGGTCGCCAGCTTGGTGTGATGTGGTACCGTTGACACATGTCCATACGTGATTCGGGACCATATTTCTTCACAAAAGAAATTGCGGTCCCACATATTAGGAAAGATTAAGAGTTGATGGACTAATTTCACAGGATCATAATCTGCATGATACATTTTTTTAAACATTCAAATCTAGATTTTATAACAGCAAACGGTACTCATATAAAAAAAATAATAGTAAAAACATATGAAGATAATTAACAACAAACATATTTCAGAGTTTTATACCTCTCTGATTCTAATTTCTATAGCAACAAAATTCGTGCTATATACTGTTAATTATTCTATAGAAACAAAATTCGTGTTATGTACTGTTAATTATTATTTATTAATATTAAGAGTCGGGATTTAGAGAAAACGCTCAAAAGTGTGAGAGTCGATCAAAACAATCCATGGACTAGATTGCGCGGTGACGTTTTCGTAAATAACATCAATTTTATTATGTGAGACGCGCTTCATTAAGGGTAAAAGGGTCTTTTACTGCTCATATTCAAAACGCCATCAAATGATAAAACGCCATTAAAAACAAAACGCAAAAAATTAGTAATAAAACGCGTTGGATATTACAAGAAGATGAAACAACACAGTAACTGAATTTCAGTTATTAACATTTATTAGAAGAAATTTCCTCCTAAATTACGCGCCAAAAACATCATTATATAAACAAGGTAAAACATAGCTTCAATAATCACTTCATGTCACACCCCCAAAATCCACCTGCGGAAAGCTACCGCTTGGAGGCGTGACTGACCAGGATCCAGCCACCAATCATATTGAACATGTAAGTTAAGAGATATAAAAGTTTAACCAATACAATTGGTGTCCAAACAAAACATAGTTAAGTTGCAAGCGGAAGCATAAGTCTTAAATCAAAACATAAGTTTAATTGTTTCAAAGTTTAACATGGCACACCGCCGTCCATGTCCCACAACGACTCTCTTCCATGCAAGCTCTAGTTAAGTACCTATTGACCTGCAAAGCATGTAGTAACGAGTCAACAACAAGTTGAGTGAGTTCACGGTTGGGTGTTCGTTTTAAGTTGTTTCGAAAACAGTTTCCTTTATCTGGCATCCTGCCGTGGGGGTTACCCCATAGTTAAAAAACGTGACTTGTTTATTCCCGGTTACTCTGGCAATCCAGCCGTGGGGGCTACCCCGTGTTAGTTATCTGGCATTTCGGCCGTGGGGGCTACCCCATGTATACACTAGACTCGTTACCATATCGACTGCTGACTGTAGTCATGTTTATGTGCCCTGAAACTGTCAATGTCTATCATCATTGACGTGCCCCAGATCCATTAGTTCACGCCCGTCCTCTGCGGCACGGTGTGAGGTTTGTCAGACCTAAATAGCGCTATCTAACTAATGACCCGCTCGCCATTGGCCCGGCGATTAAGTCGATATAAAAAGGAGGGACTTCGTGATAGAGTTTTGGTCTAGTACGAGTTATCTGTCCGTGAGGACGAGGAATTACATTCCTGAACCTTTGCTGTCCTACCCAAGGAGGACGAGGAACCCATGTTCCTTAACCCCAATTCCCGACCCCTGGGAATCCCATGCTTTGTAGAGGGTGTGAACTCACCTTGGTTTGCTCGGCAGATACACAGAAAAGTCAAACAAGCAATATTGTGGTCACTCACGTCCTATCATAGTTGTATCATACAAGTCAGGTTCAAACCACGTATTGCACGTATGTTCTACACGTATGCTAGCATATGGTACTCAAGTATCATTCATGGCAGTCTATTAACATTCATGTTCAATCAGCAAAGTATAAGATCTATGCATTAGGCCCAAGAGTCCGGCCCAATTACTTAAGTCCGAAATGAGGTGCAGGTCCAAACAGTGTGCTCATGCACATGGTCTCGAGTTATGGCTTACAGGTTTCGAGTCGCAACCGATGAGGTCTCGGGTCATGCATGTGTTGGTCTCGAGTCGCAACCGGACTCGCAAACGTGGTCTCGAGTCAAGATGTTTGGGTGTTGATCAAGTGTGGTCTCGAGTCGCAACTGGACTCGCAACCAAGATTTCGAGTTGTGCTGTTTTGGTCTCGAGTCGAGACTATGGGTTCTCGACTCGCAACCTGTGTCGCAACCGGGGATCTCGACCTGTCCTGTGGTGGTCTCGAGTCGAGACAGAAGGTTTCGGCTGGGGACATTTGCTGAATTCCACATTGTACTTGGCCAATGAGATTTCATGGTCATGATATTATGTACTAGCCAATAACAATGCACTAACATGTTCCCTTGTCTAGTTAATTTCTAAAATGGATCAAACATGGCAATTTTCAAATATCATAACACATTCATATCACATTCATCATATATTCATCTAGTTCATCTTTAGGGTTTTCATCCTTTGAACAAACAAGCTCATTAAACCGATTTATGTTAACATAATCTACTTAGTTTAATGCACCAATGATCCTTATCATTCACACATTCAATCGAGAACATAATAGCACCATATTCAAACATATCTCTACTTATTCATATGTCAAACTAGCATGATTCTTAACAAGCCAATCTATTCTTACTAACCATGACTTTATCTAGAATTCAAATATCGACATCATAGATGAACAACAACAATCCTAGTACCGATTATTCAAGTGGGGTATGTTCATCATGCATAAGGCAAACATATTATCAAATAACTTCATTATTCATTATCATCAACCAAAATATCACATCATCATCATCAACAACAACCGAAATATAAACACACAATGAGAATCACTAACCGGTTAAAGGGTATGAGGGGTGAACTTCCAAATGTCGATTCCGAGCTTGAACCGAAGGTCCTAGTGTGCCGGTGTGGATCCGAGAGAATGAGAGAAGAGGTGATGTTGAGACTTAGGGTTTAATGGTTTCTAGAGAGAGAGTAGGGGAGTATGTGTGTTGTCCAAAGATGATAGTGTTGGTCATAAACAAGGATATATACTAGTTTCAAGTGGTGCACCCTAATGGGCTTTTTGGTTGGATTGAATGAGATGTGTGTGGCCCATCCGGCCCACTGTTACTGTTCACTCGAGACCGCATGGTCTCGAGTCGGGTCCTTGTTGTCTCGGTTCATATACATACACGTATACATACAATTACAACACATAATCATATAAGTTCACATATATCATTCATCAAATCATCAATTCAGTTAGTCACTTAACGTTCAAGCATACAATGAAAGGTTCTAATTTCGAGTTGTCACACTTCAATCTATCAATTTTCTGCAAAAAATCATCTTTAACCAAAAACGCCAACTTAAGCAAAACGCCAAAAATGGCAACAATCGTTTCGTGGAGATACACTCTGGGAATCAGGCGATACGTCCTTCTTTTTTACAACAGAAGGAGGGTGTATGTTAAGACGATCAGGGCAATTCTGAAGATGGAAGAAGAGATACAGAGATGAATCTTATCCATTGGCATCACTCTAGACAACGAATGCCATGAAACGCATATGCTTATTAAAGCATTAACCAACAAATTTGGACCAATCAAAGCAGATGTGAAGCCGGACCCTCTCATGATATCATGGCGTTTTGATGATGAAACAGACATGGTGACGGTTACATACGACAACGAGAGCAGGAAGTCTACTGGCTAGAGAACATCATGACAAATCAGCGTCTGGGTTTCATGGAAGAATTGTATAACGCCCCTTGTACCAACACAGAAATAGACTCAAAATTGGAGTTAATGCAAGACATGTTCAGGTGGAGGCTTCAGAATCTTCAGGAACAAGAAGTTGATGAAGGTGAAGGTGATGACATGGATGAAGATCTAGATGAAGACTCCGAGGAGGAAGAAGATGACGCAAGTGATGGATACTATTCGGATAAAGTACATTCTGACGAAGGCTTTTAATTTTTTTTCCTCTTTTTTTCCCCTTCTGTGTAATCTTCTTTTTGTTTTTTTTAAGATAATTAAATGATATTTCTCCCTTTATTAGCAAAACGTCAAAAAAAATACTAAAAATGGTTATTCCTTACAAAACGGCAAAAAAAAAAAAATTCTGCTTAATATTTTATTTACTCCGTTATTATATTTTGTCATCTTAGTCTGTATAACGCTATTAAAAAAACGCCAAACTTAGAAGATGGGACGTCTGTCACCTGTAAAACTGATAAAAACTGATCAACACAGTAAATACAAAAACAGTAACTGAAAAGACAGTTACTTTATTACTATCATTTATTACAATAAAAAAAGTCCCACCTAAACTACGCGCCAAAAAACTCCTATAAGAGATGGGTCTATACACAATGAAATTGATCACACCCAGAAAACACAAACGCCATATCCTCTAGAAACCACTCACTTAAAAACGCCAAAAAATGTTAGTTAAAAAAACCGCTGATGTCAAAGTTTTCACTGAAACTGATTCTCAATAATATTTTGCTGAATGAGATGGACAAATATTCAAGAAAAAGAGACTGATGACAGTGATATGTCATCATGTGAGCTTTGTTCTTGATGAATATCGGCATGGAATAAAGGGATCAACACAAGTGTAAAATGCTATTTTGGACTCCATTATTATAAATACCATCAAGCAAGAGTTGATCTTCAATGACATGCCACCAAACAAGAATATCACACCAAAACACAGGATGCCACTATGCAGCTTCGTCTGAAAAAGACAGGGTTTATGTAGGAAAGTTGGCATCTAGCTAAAGTATTCAAAAAAGGTTCGAAATGCCAAAACAAATTCAAGAAGATAGAGGCTGATGACAGTGAAGATTCGGAAGAGAAACTAGATTACCATTTTTTTTAATTTTCATTTTATATTTTTTTTGATATCAAGTTATATGTTGTTTTGTTATCTAATTCTCTATAAATAAAATACATTATTATATAAAACGCCAAAAACTTCAAACACCAAAACGCTAGTAGTATGAAAACTGGGAGAACGGGTGCTGGCAAAGCACCTTGAAAAAATGTATTAAACGCCAAAAAAGTCACTAAACGCCAAAAAAAATTGTTCTTATTGTAATCTTATGCAAATATTAATAACTGTAAGTGAATTATTATTCAAAACAACACAAAACGCCAAAAAAATTGACCAGAAAACGCTATAACGCCAAAAAATTATTTATGTGACACAGAAACAATTAATTCAACGCCAAAAAGTTTAATCAATACAATTAACGCCAAAAAAACTTCGACGCCAGAAAATAATATACCGCGTTGGTAAAATAAAAGAAGATTGAAAAGACAAGAAAAACCCCTGGGACCCTGATCATGTCCCGCGCCACGTGTTGGGCCAGGATGCGTTCTCAACGTTCTCACACTTTTGAGTGTTTTCTCCTTATCCCATTCCTTAATATTAATAGCATATACTACCAATTAACAACTTCAATTATTCGTGTTATCATTGTTTAACACGATAAATAGTACGTATACTATTAATTATGGGAGTACAACAAAATTTAATGCTCGAATTGGACGTATCATCATCTATGGGTTAGACAATATAATAAATGAGGTTTTTAGGGAAAGATGAAGAGTTGTTAGTATTTCAGACAAGATAAGGGATGAGAGATTGAGATGGTTTGGGCATATCAGGAGGAGGAGGCAGACGACAGACCCATTAGAATAGTTGAAACACTCACTGTAGATGGAAGGAGGAGTAGAGGCACACCAAAAATGACTTGGGATGCGCGAATAAGGCAAGATTTGCACCTCTTTGAGGAAATGGTCGATGAAAGAATTTCGTGGAGACGTAGGATTAAAGTTAAGGATTTTTAGGAGTTTGGCCTAGTTTTTGGCTTAAGTTCCTGTCTTATAAGTTTAATTTTTCAGTTTTTATTAGGTGTGATATAGTATATTGAGTTTTCCACCTATTCCCGGTGTCATAGTTTTACTAACAAATACTTACTTATTTATGTGTTTATTATTATTTTTATTTCTATCTTTTAAGTAGTGGCGTGCTTGTATATGTTTTTTAGAAGCTTATGTGTTGGTTATAGTTTTTGGAGCTGGGGGTCTCACTGGAAGCAGACTCTCTATCCACTGGGATAGATGTAAGGCATGCAAACATCCTACTAGGGCTGTAAACGAACCAAACGTTCGGCGAACAGTTTGCAAACCGTTCGGCGGGAAGTTCGTTTGTGTTCGTTTGTTTATTAAACAAACGAACACGAACAATAAATTTTGTTCGTTTAGTTAAATGAACAAACATGAACAGAGGTCGCGTTCGTTCGTTTATGTTCATGAACATTCGGTAACGTGTTCGCTTGTGTTCGATAGTTCATTAGTATTTTTAGTTTTTATATTTATTTAAATATATCAAAATTCTGACAAATTAAATATTTAATAAGTGTCAGTGTATTATATATTTTATTCATGAACGATTGTTTGTGTTCGTTTGTTTCCATTTGTGTTCATGAACATTAGTTTGTGCTCTTTTGTGTTCGTCAACGTTCGTTGCCTAAAATTAACAAACAAACACAAACGAACACGAACAAGTTCATTTCCTTAACAAACGAACACAAACTTAAAATCTCGTTCGATAAGTGTTCGTGAACGGTTCGTGAACACATATATTTTTTAACAAACGAACACGAACAAGGTCTTGTTCGTGTTTGTTCGGTTCGTTTACAGCCCTACATCCTACCCTCCCCAGACCCTATCAATAGCTTAGCTGTAGGTGAGATTATACTGGGTATGGTTGTTATTGTTTTTGTATCATCTATGGGTTAGAGAACAAACACTTTACATGGGATATAAGGAGCATGCTTCAATTTGATTCTTTTATCCAAATATGATTCATGTATCATTTATAATAAGGGGACCAAAATTCATTTTTAATAATGTTGGATATTTTAGTGTAATTTGAGATTGCGTGTGACATTCAAATAAGAGTGCACGCTTATTTTAATGTCATCGGGACTAACGGAGGATCCAAGGGGGGCAGCGCCCCTGAGAGAAGTGGGGTCAAAGGGGCGGCAGCCCCTGGCAGGGGTCGAGCTAAATATGCATTCTTGGAACTTGAGGGACAAAAGGTGTTTTGTTCAAAAAGAATAACCGCAAGCAGTTGTGGAAACAACTGTAATTACGCTCTCGCAGATCAATTTTGATCTCTGGACGAATTTTCCACTGTGGAAAATCCCTCAAAATCTCTCAATCAAAGTTTCATACAGAATCTAGAATCAATTTTGATTTTATTCGATCAAAGATTGGTAGCCACTCCAATTGTTTGATCTGAAAGTGATTACACGACTTCAGATTTATCCAAGAAATTTCGATTATCCCAAACAAATAACACATAAGTATGGTAGAATCTGGAATATGATAAACCCTTCTCTAATTTCTTGTATGTTTCGTGTACTAGTGTAAGAAGAATAACAGGAGTTAAAGCAGTGACGAAAACTTAAACTTTTTAGTCGAGAATCATTATAAGGTTTCATTCTTTAAAACTAATTAATCTCTTTAAAACTCATATTTTATATATATAAATCCAAAAATGGGCTCAAAACTAATTAATTTCTTTAAAACTCATATTTTATATATATAAATCCAAAAGAAAATTATGATAACGGAGGGACCCGTGGGTAGGCCCTTAATAAAAAGTAGATACATAAAGAATGAAGTGACTATAAAAGTATAAAAACTAAAAAAAAATATATATAGCTAATTTTATACTATTCTGTTTTCAACTTAAAATATAAAGATCAAACGACAAACCGTGTAGCACAATGCACATCAAAAACACGTGGGTTGGAACTACTTATCTTTCCACTGCAACAAAATTATGAAACGGACGGTTGACGCGTTGCCACGTGGGATTTGACCGTACAAGTAGATATCCATTCTCTTCTATAAGTAAGTGAGCTTTTCAGCGGATCTGAATACACTCAACATTCCCACTGATCCAATTATCAATACCCAACTTGCATTCTGGTCAATGGCGAATCAGGTTGAGGAATCATCTTCAACGCAGCAGTTGCCTCTACTATCTCTCAATCACGTCTCATTTATCTGCAAATCTGTTCGTACATCCGTCAAGTTCTACACTGACGTTCTTGGATTCGTTCTCATCCGACGCCCTTCCTCCTTTGATTTCGAAGGCGCTTGGTAAGCATCACTTACTATTTTTCCTATAATTAAACGTGTCAGGTTGGTTGGGTCTGCTACGCTGACCGAACCAGCCAGAACCGTTAATTTTATAGCGTTTGAACATAGTGTCCGGTATTAGGTTTTATTTTTATATCAAAATTTGAAATGATAAAACGTTTTAATTAATATAAGAAAGTAGAGGGGTGGCCGCATTATGGGACCGGATACTTGGAGACTTGTCTTCACCTAATATGCTAAATTTTTTTAATTAAAAAATTATAACAATATCATACTCAAATTAAATAAATTAAATACTCGTTTTCCTTGTGTAGTTAAAAAAATTAACTTATGAAAATGTTGTAATCGTTTAAAAATCGTGACACATTTGGTTTAAAATGTTTTAAAATGTTATACCATATCTTTTAATCTTTTAAAAGACGTACAATTTAAAATATTAAAATAATGTAAAATTGAATTTTTGTCTTCTTATGTATTTTAATATAGTATAGATATATAATATTATGTAAGGCTTAAATTGTCGGCTGAACTGTTAAACTGTAAAAACAAACAGTTAAACGAACAAACTACCGAACAAGTAGATCCGTAAAAAAATAGTTAAACGAACAAACTACCGAACAAGTAGATCCGCTTTCACGGTGGGTCGATTTTAAAGGTTTAAAACAACACTACTTACAAATTTACATGGATATACCAATTAAAGTTGTGTTCTAGATTTAAAGAGTCCGAAATCGATTGCTCATCTTGTATGATATGTTTTATAGTATTTTCTTTTACCTAAAAGGCTAAAATGGATTCGAATTTTCGACCAGAAGTCTAAAATTGTTGATGATTTGATTTGCAACAGGTTGTTTAACCATGGGATTGGAATCCATTTGTTAGAAATGGAGTCAACTCCAGCAAAGAAAGCAGTGATCAATCCAAAAGACAACCACATTTCGTTTCAATGCACAAATATGGATCTCATAATCAAGAAACTCGAGGAAATGGGAATCGAATATGTGACCGCGGTTGTAAAAGAAGGCGGTGTTGAGGTGAACCAGCTCTTCTTCCATGATCCAGATGGTTACATGATTGAGATATGCAATTGCCATGTTCTCCCTGTGCTTCCCATCACCTCATGCCCCCTCAAGAAGAGCGCGCCCGTTCCTCGAGTCAACCGCTCCTTCTACGGTATAGTTAAAAGCTTATGATTATGTGATGTTTGTTCATATAAGGAAACATAATATCTTACATATTTAATTTGGGGTGTTAATGAAAATGCAGATGAAACAAGATCCAAGAATTACTTTTGTGGAGAAGATGGGGCTTAATGATGGACAATTTCTTGATAGAGATGATGGGTATCTCTTTCTAAGATAAATGTATGGGAGTTGAATTGATGCTTGTTTAGTCTACCATGGCTTTTAGTGGATTTTTGTATTAGGTGTATCTTTAAATTGGGAGCAACCCTTTGTATGTAATTGTATAATTAAAGTGAAAGAATGAACAAAGATGTACCCAAGATTACATGGATTCAATAATGTCACACCCTAACTTTTGCAGAAGCGTGATTTATGGTGTGACCTTCTTAATACCATTGCATTCAATCATAACAACAACTATATGATAAAACCATAGATTCGTCGTCCATTAAATAACTTTAAAATATAACAAAATTGTTTTGAAACGTAGACTTCAAATCCAAGTTTTACAATCGTACAAATTGTTTATGAGTTCATTAAGGACTCATAAAAAAGATATTGAAAATACCCAGGTTTGGAAGACGTGTCTCGTCCAGGAATAAGACACACTGACCAAACTCACAGACCATGGATGACATCTTTATTCCTAATGCAGCATAAAAACTCCCAACGCCTGCCAGATCCACTTACTAACTCCCAGAAATACATGTAGTTTGAAAACATCAACAAAAGTTGAGCGAGTTCATGTGTTTGTTTGTGTGTATGTATAAACCTTTGAAATCGTTGTAAGTATGTATGTAAGTTTATAAGTCCCGGTATAAAAGCAACAAGGAAACAGATCAATTAATGTGTAGCTAATCCATTAATATACGTGACATGGTGCAGGAAGACTCAAACCTAGCAGACTTTGTACCGGGCTTCCGACTGTAAGACATAGTCACCACATGGCCCATTCGGCGGACTCATGGATGGGGCTCGCTACACCCAAATAGATCTATCACTCATGCCCCTCGGTCCGTATACGAGGATTAATGGTCTCAAGTATCCGCCTACCCATTCACATGATCTATGGTTCTTTCCTAGGCTAACCATACCAATTGTAATCGTATGTAAAAAGTTTGTAACATGTATTTCACCCCCGAAGTTGTAAAACTGAAAACAGTTAAAAGAGAAAAGGGGGACATGAACTCACAGTTTTGCGTTCCTTGTATCCGATGTAACTCAAAGCTTCCTCTAGAACGCACGACTACCTACATGCGTACTACGGTCCGTTAGACGAGCGAGTCGTGCCTTGTCTTAGTATTGATTAGTTCCTTTGAGTTACGTTTTAAAGTGTCCTCGTTATTATTCCAAGTATATAATTATTTGATAAAATAATAATTATTTTAACTTAAATTATATTTATTTAGTTTTGGAATAACTGTTAAACAATATTTTCGTAATAGTACTTCTCAAGTATTTATATCCGTATTTCCTTCCCAAGGATGGGGGTATCTCATACATGTGTATTCGTATTCTTGTATTTGTATAACATGCCATGTATTGGCGTCGTATTCCGGCGTGTATTGTCTTTAATAAGTACCCAATATATATTCCTAAAATATATATATTTCAAGAAGTATTCCTTAGAAAAATTATTCCTAATTTTTCTTTTGGCAAAAATATTTGTAGTTCCAAAACAATATATTTTCATGTCTTACTTAGAAAATATTATAAACTTATTTTATCCCCAAAATAATGTATTTCAAGTTTATCTAAGAAAATATATTTTTCCCAAAAATATTATATTTCTTAATAATTCCAAGAATGCATTTCTTTACTTCTAAAAATATTATATTTCCTCCTTGTAAAAAATAAGATATGATTTTGTAGTAATCATGAAAATCCCATTTTTATTCTTTTGGTGTCCAAAATATTATTTACCAAAAATATACTTATAAATGTATTTTTCCGGAATATTTTGTAAGTTACATTCTTGTTCGGTTTGCCAATATCTGGTGTGTAACTTGTGTATTTATTCCTTATGATTTTTGGTAATATTCTGGATTGTAATTTCTTGGTATTTTATTAAGTTATATTATTTTAATCCTAAAATAATATAACTACTACACAAAGCATACAAATATTCATACACATCATGTCTTTAATGTAAATATATATTCTAAATACATATTTATCCATTTTTTTATTTATAAAAACCAACCTCCAGTACTTGTATTTTTGTAACAAAATCTATGGCAAAGTTTATATTGAAAACCATAGTTAAAACACACTTGTAAATATTTTTTTAGAATATATTTTTCTAAGTGTTTATATTTTTCGAAAGTTTTGCCAAAGTTTCCCCTAAAAATGGAGGTGTCCATGCTTCTAAAGCATATCATTTTCTTTTTAAAATCATCACAAACAATCAATAATCAACCCTAAACATCTTACACTTATCAAGTGTTAAAACAATGCTATTTACATAACAATCATGTACTTGAACTTTCATAAAACCTTGTAGTAACTTGGTAGTGTGTTTAGTAGGTTTAGTTACCCTCCAAAATGTATTTACTTCTTTAAAAATCTCATTCATGGAAGGTTTAGGTGTTTACAACTTGTAAACATATTTTACAAAAACGTTTCTTTGTGAAATCTTCTTGTTTCTCAAGTGTTTCTACACTTGTTTTATCACGAAAAATAGTGTATATTTAAGTAAGAACCAAGATCTTCTAAAAGTCATATTTTGAACTTAGTTCTTTTGGAAAAACCATTCATAAATCTTAGATCTATAAGATTATCAACTCACTTGATTATTATTTTTCAAGAAATCATTTTATTTTTCAAGTTCATGCGAAATATAAGTATGATGATCTTGGTCTTTCACAAGATCACCACCTTAACTTACTAGATCTTGTGTTTAATCACCATCTAGTGGGTTTCATATGATGTCTAACATCATAAACACAAACAAGCAATCATCAAGAAGCAAAACAACACTAAACAACATGATTTCTTTAAGATCTCTTATAGTTTTATGCTTATGTTCATGTTTCATCTTCAAGTTCCTTAGTGTTCTTCGAGATTAACAATGTGTAGCATTCTTTAACCACTAGAAATAGATGAAAAATGAATGGTAGAAGATCTTACTACTAGCTCAAGGTTAGGGATGGTTCAAGGGTAGAAAATAGGTGGATAAAAGCAATCCGTGAAGGTCCTTCAACTTCCGAAAGCTCCAAAATTCCTTATTCGGATTCTAACACCCTTGAGTGTATATGGAATTGAATGAGGATGATTGAATGATGGTGGTATATGGGGAGGGGGTTACGGTCGAGAGTAATGGGGGAGGGAGGAGGAGAGCTTGTTGGTGATGATGGTAATGAAAGAGAATGAGGGTCTAGGGGTTAATATAAGCTCATGGTTTACCTCTTGTGTATTATGTCTCCCAAAGTACATGGCAAATCTACTAGTAAATCTTCACAAGATCATGCAAGATCAAATAAGATCTCCAATTAGGCCATGTGGTCCGTGGGATAGGTTAGGGGGGGGGGGTACTAGCATAGGTTTAACTTAGTTAGTTACAATCTTGTTAAATTTTAAGTATTAGTTACATATATTAGTTAGTAGATATTTTTAGTAGGTGTTATGATGTTCGGGGATCACAACAAGCTCAGAAACATTAAAACAATGCTTCTGGTATAATTTTGTTATTTCGGGTAGTGTCCGGTTGTTCGGTTAGATACCGGTTCGTTAAAGTGTCAAACTGCACCGTTTAGTGTACTTTATGTACCCTTTTGTGACACTTTTAATTCCCGACACTTAGGAAAGCATTCAGGACCAATTAGTCATATTTTTGCACGTTACTAGCATGTTAAAATGCTGATTTTTGCTGAATTATGCACTTTATGTGGGTTTTAGGCACTTTCCGGCACTTTAACTATCACTTAGTAAAGCAGTTTTGTGGTCCTTACTTCCCTACACACTATACTAGTGTAGAACTTGGTTTCTGGCTCATACTGGGTCTCAAAACAACGTCTGTCTATGTACTGAACCCCGTCAGCATATTCCTAATTTATCCGTTACTGTGCTAACTGTGCTTTGTGCATCAAGTATGTCAATATGGGTTGCATGTAATAATGATGTGACATTATGAAATATGTGATGCACATGTAAGTATGATGCAGTAAACAGAAAGCAATTAAAGTCATAAATTGTAAGTCGGCACAGTCATTAAGCACTAATCATCATTTAATAATTGTACGGATGCATGCAAATTTGACAGTTGTCACATCTCCCCCTGTTAAGAAAATTTCGTCCTCGAAATTTGTATAAAACATGGTATGTAATTTGTATGTATCAAGTATTTCTGTAAGTATCGAGATTTTTAATGGGTTGCAAGGCCATTAACACGTGACACGACATAGGAAGCATCCAAACCATATGCATTTTTCTAGTTGTCGATTCACGACTGAGACACAAAAGCACTGCTTGGTACTAGTTATCACCAAGAGTGTGGCTGCCCGAAAACCCATTAGATCTAACCTTTTGTTCTGCGGTCTAGGTATATTGTTGATTAATGGTGCTTCTGGTACCCTATTCGTGACACGATTTAAAGTATCATTCCTTAGTTCTTGTATCCATCATACCATAACATATGTATTTTCCCCAAGTTTAAAAGTATGTTGTCACACCCCGACCGCGTAAAACAACAAATCGCGGCGGAAACATCGGGGCGTGTTGCAACAGAATTAATGTTTCATAACCATGGATACCAAAAAGTGTTTCGTTTTATTAAACATTGAATAATTACATTGTCTGGAAATTTAAATACGCAATTTAAACATAGTCTATCATTGTTATTGAGTCACTAAGGCCTTGTCCAGTCCTATGTGAGCATGCATCCTATCAATCGATATCTTTCAACAATACCTGAAACATATGTGAAAACGAGGTCAGCAAAGAAATGCTGGCGAGTACATAGGTTTTGTGAAAATAAGATTCATGACTTCTGTTTTGAGAAAATGTTTAGTCGTGAACCTTGTAATTTGCTTTGTCTTTGTAAATCATTTGAAAAATAATAAGTTCAAGTGATATGTATAAATAAGAGAATAATGCATGATTAAATGAATAACCATGTAAAATGAGTTTGTATAAGATATGTTGTTTGTAAATAATAGTCTTGTGAAAAGTATGTTACCTGTATAAAATGTTCTATGTCTCAAACTGAAATGATTCAAATAACGCTACCATATGTAATACCATACAAACACTTATATATAGGAAGTACCAGCGGCGTATCCACCATGCTTGTATCATATTACACATGCACCGTTACTCAAATCACTTACCCAAACAAACCACCAATGTAAGATGTCCATGTTTAAGCAAATTGTCAAATGTATTGAATAATATACCAAAATGTTTATGTTAAGATGTAAATCATGTCATGTATAATCAATGTCAAAAGTGTTTGTGTCAAATGTAAACCATGTAATGTGTAACCAAAATGATATGTATGGCTAGTGGAATGCATCAACTAAACCATAGGAGAAACGCACAAAACAAAGTATTGAAGTAAAACTTGGTTTAAATCAATACTATGTTTCGTGGAAATGCATGATCAAATGTAAATCATGTCCAAATGTTTACCCAATCGTTAAACCATCTTGTTTTAATTGTTCAAATCGTTCTTGTTTTAATTGTGAAACTACTTAATGGTCGATTCTCTAATAACATTCAAACCTTCTTGACGCGTTCCTCGTTCCAACTCGCTCTCGCTCTCGTTCTTAACAAACCCTTACCAAAGGATAAGTTAATAATTACAGATTCAGTCGCTACCCACAACCCCCACACATAACAATGGGTGCAGTAAATAACGGGATTTGTCAGATCCTATGGTACCATAACCTAATACTGGTCGGCTTGATCATTGCTAATGAATGTCATCGGTCATGTAAACTACAACCAACAAGTTTGTTCACTTTTTGAAATTTGTTATTAGTTTTTGAAATCATTGTATTCGTTCTTGAAATCATTGTTAGCGTTCTTGAAATAATTGTTATTGTTCTTGAAACCACATTGTAATTGTTCTTGAAACCACATTGTAATTGTTCTTGAAACCACATTGTAATTGTTCTTGAAACCATATTGTAATTGTTCTTGAAACCACATTGTAATTGTTCTTGAAACCATTGATAAAACATTTAGCACATATGAGTCACCCCAAAACAGTTGAAAACAGTAAAAGAGGGGAATAATGTACTCGCCTGAGAATGCTTGGAGGTCTTGAACAACAACCAAACAAAGCTAGAGGGAGCACGGAATCAGTCGGCAAATCCAATACTATATAAATAAACCGGACTTAAATCGAGAGATTGGATAGGATGAGGCTTGGTAAACCAAATGAGTATTGGAACTCATATGATATGGTTTAACAAGGCCTACATACTACATGAAACCTAACCTAAGTGCTTTCGACCCATCGCGACCCATTAAGGTAACATACGTTACTTTAACGCGTCGTGCGCGTGAAACGCGTTCGGACCGTCTAACTAGTCCTATGACAAGTGTTATATGCCTAAACATGTTACATAATCAGTTATGTGACAAAATTTTAGGTTACATATGCTTAATTACCAATTATACATGAAAAGGGTATTCTGGTAATTTACCTAAGGCATATAAACTACCTATCATACAACTACTTAAACGATGTGACCATAGGGTATAATCTCGGAAGGTTATGCCCTATACTAGGGTCACCTAATGTATTTGGTCGGATCCTAATGATCGACCAAACTGGGTCGAGTTCGAAGGTATAAGCGATTTATTAGATCGCTTACCCTACGACCCTAAACAACGTAGTAATCAGTAGGCATAGTCCCAAGGGACTATGACCATCGTGATTACAATCACGTTGCGAAGTTCAAACGAACTTCGCATTGACCATTACTGGTCAACGCTGAAAGTCAAACAAAGTTTGACTTTCGGACTCGAAAAGCAATAAAATAAGGAAAAGAACGAAAGAATACTTACCCAGGGTCCCCGAATGCTAATCCCGATCCAAGAATCTCAGGTATGAAACAATGGTTTCAACTTAGAGTTTCTAAAATCAGAATTCTTGTAAGTTATGCAATGGGGGGCATGGGGTATATATAGTTTTCGGTCCACCGTTGAGATCGTTTGATGGAAAACGTGCCATGATCCAACCCGTACACTTGTCGGAAACTCATGGTAGCTAAAAATGGTTCTTATCCGCTGACTAGACATGTGAGAATGTGTGGTGGAGGATTAATCAGCTGAAATCTGATATTAAAAACATTGAATCTGGTCTGATCATGCAGTCACGTAGCGCGACGGGTAGGCCCTTAGGGCTCGCGCTACGCTACTGCCTCCCAGTTCCAGAATTGTTTCAAAAGTGACAGGTTTAGTCCCTGCAACCCGTTTAAGCGATTTTCGATGCGTTTGAACCCCGTTAACCTCATTTCAAGACTCTAAAATGAAGTTAAAGTATAGGGAACTCAAAACATGCTCAAAAATATGTCGGATGTTGGTTCGTTCGGTCGTACGATCGCGATGTTCGCTTAATTACGACGGAATGCGCATAAGTGCGAAAAACGATCCAAATGACGCAACGAATGGATTTTTTCTTATGGAGAACACTAAAATATAATATAGTCATGCTTACATAAATTTTTGGATGTCCGGATGTATTCAGAACGTAAGTTATGCGCGAAAATGCAAACTTATGCACTTTTTGACACTTTTAGTCCCTGAATGACTCAAAAGTTTATTTTAGCACACCGAACACCTCAAAGCCTATTTCTAAGCTATATAAAGGATATTTAAGGTGTGTTTAACTTATGGTCATGTTCCGGAATGTCTGTTACAGTTCAAATTGGCATACTTTCGCAGTTTGTCAAGTTTAGTCCCTGTAAGCGAATTAACTTGTTTTTGCCATACCAAAGCCTTCAAAACTTATTTCTAAGTTATGTAAAGGTTATTTAAGGTATGTTAAGCCAATGTCACTATTCCGAAGTGTTCGTTGCATTAAACTGGTTATATTTACGCATCAGTGCGCGTATAACCTTCCAGAAAGCGATTTAGAGTTTGAAATCGAACAAGAGTTGATATGTGTAAACGATACACATATTTTTACAAATCCCAAGTATGAAATACAATATTTCATTGGTTTGGAATTTGTTTGTTGGCCGTGGAGGCACAGGTGTTACAGTCTCCCCTACTTTAGGAAATTTCGTCCCGAAATTTATTTAGAGGAAACTTGTGAGAGCTTGGAAACATGAAGTTGAAAAGATCGAACAATATTGATTAGGGTTCTAAACTTCTAGTAACCTTTAATAACATCATGATTTCAATGTAAGAGGGATACTTATATACAAGTATATGAAGCGTCATTGGTGCGTCCACCGTACCTCCATTACATCGTTCTCATTTTGTTATTGTTGCCACTATCGGTTCTTACACATAATAAATCTTACTGTGATTACCGTGCACTGAATCTCACAACTATGTACGCGTCCATAATTAGACAATTCCTTGCACTGTTCACACAGTCTATTTTATAATATGTAGGGTAAAACCAAATGAACAATCCTGTGATGAGTGTGACTAGACCTCCGTAGAGTCCTTTTAATTAAATCAATAAATGATCTAAATAGACTATCAAGGAGTCTGTTCAGCTACATCACTAGATGTCGTTCTTTAACCAAATTGTGAATCAATCTTTTAGACTAGACCACTAAAAGGATCTCTTATCGAATCATGGAATGGTACTATATAACCCAAGGGTCTTAACTACTATGTAGGAGCCCATAAGGATTTAAGGTAGTACCTTTTGACTATCCTGCTATGAATCCCTCATATGAAGATATGAAAGATCCTGCGAGGATTTGGATAACGAATTATCCAGAGTATAAAAACACAAAAACATAGAGGAGAACACATAACACATAAACATATAATCGCATAATTGCATACTCGTTCAATCGCATAATCGTTCAATTTGACCTTTAATTTGTTATCTTTGGACACGGGTATTTAAAGCATACCAGGAACCCAATCCGTGGATTTCCTTTGGCACTTTAAATATTTTCAAGAATCTAACTATGAAGATAGGAAAATCTTAAAAGGAATTCGGTTTGTCCTAATTGAGTTGTTTTGTACATTTTAAAGTGTACAAGGAATTCAATCAGGGCTCCGATGTCAACGAAGGTGTTGATCGTGATTGGCTCAGGACATGAATAGATCAAGATGTCATCAATAATAACAATGACGAACTGATCCAAATAAGCCTTGCAGACTCTATTTATTAAGTCCTTGAAGCTGGCTGGAGCATTTGTCAACCCAAAAGGCCTGACTGTAAACTCGTAATGGCCATACTTCGTGCAGAAAGCCGTTTTGGGAATATCTTCTTCGAGCATACGAAGTTGATGATACCCAGAACGCAAATCGATCTTGGAAAAGCATGAAGCGCTCTGCAGATGATCGGAGAGATCATCGATTTAAGGTAGGGGGGATATCGATTCTTGATGGTAAGCTTACTAGGCTTACGTTAATCGATATACATTCGGAAAGATCCATTTTTCTTTTCACAAGGAGAACAGGTGTTTCTCCAAGGTGAAAAGTTCGGACGGATGAATCCTTTATTAGACAACTCTTGAAGCTGTCTTGATAATTCTTGCATCTCGAACGGTGCAAGACGATAAGATACTTTAGATTTAAGAGAAACTAGTGTTTGAGGTTCTTAGGGAGATCACAAGTGATCATAAAAATGACAGAACCACACGAGTTGTTTTGTCTTTGTGTTAACATCATAAGGTTGAATCAAACATTCATACAATTGCATTAGTTAAAAATAAAACCACAAATTTTATTTATATAACAACCGCATTGTCTTTAAATGTTACAAGATAACAACCAGAGGAAAAACAAACTGCTAATTGTTCACTCGTTCATCATTGAGTGCCTCATTGATGTTAAACACTCGACCGCGTGCTGGATTCACATTGACGTTGACGTTCGCATTCGGGTTTGCGCCAGCATTTGCATTCACCATTCTTGGGCAGTTGTGGCGGAAGTGACCAATCTCTCCGTAGTTGAAACATGAACCCAGTGGAAATCTCCCAGCATTCCCTTGAACCGGAGCTTGAACCTGAGCAGCCTGATTTTGTCCCAAACGACAAACCTTGGCCAAATGCCCAAGTTTACCACACGTCGTGCATTGCCAGCAAGCTTGTTGTACTGCGTGATGACCGTTGCAGCGTGCACAATAAGGTGCGGTACCGGCATATGCTTTCTTTGCAGGTGGCTGAGCTGGTTGGTTCCGCGGGTTCTGAGCAGTCTGTGCTGTAACAGCAAAATTTTGGGCACCCTTTCGCTTCTTTGATTTCTTTGACGTCTCACCTTCCTTACTCTTCTTGTTTTGAACTTTCTTGCTATCCTCCTTGTCAGCTGACTGTTTCTTGCCCTTGTCACCCTTCCTGTGTAACTTGTTCTTCCGAATCTGCAACTCAGTCAATGTCGCTGATAACTCGATCGCCTGACGGAGTGTGGCAGGGTTACTACCAGTAAGGATGTCTTGTACCGAGTCAGGTAGGCCGTCGATGTACCTTTCGATAGCTATATCAAGTGGGGTAACCATTGTCGGGCAAAGCAGACTCAGCTCCTCAAACCTATCAGTATACGCTCTGTGCTCACCACTATCTTGCTTCAACTCATCAAATTCCTTCTCCAAAGCTCGCTGCTCATGACGAGGACAGAATTCCCTCATCATAAGGGCCCTAAGTTCAGCCCACGTCTGAGCTAGAGCAACTTCTGCACCACGATCCCTCATAATCCCGTTCCACCATGTGAGAGCCCTCTTCTGAAACACACTCGAAGAAAACTCAACCTTGCGATTGTCAGGACACTGCACGTGGCGGAAAGTATTCTCAATGCTCTCGAACCATTGAAGAAGCCCAGTCGCCCCTTCAGAACCACTAAACTTGAGTGGTTTAGCCTGGTTAAAATCCTTGTATTTGCATGGAACATTGCTGTTGTTGTTGGCTTGGTTCCATTGAGCAAAGAGAATTGGAAATTGAGCAGCCATCTGCTGTGCAATGATTTCTGCCAGCTCAGCAGTCTCTATCTGGTTTTCGCGTCGAGGAGGCATTGTCTAAAAGACGAAACATGAAAGGAAACGAGTGAGAGAATTTAGACGAAAAGAATGAGATGAAACAAATCGGATGAAAGCAAGGATAGTGGTCATTTGTTTGTTAGTACAAAACAACAAACGACCTTGGTGATTAGTCAAAGTAAATAGGTTAAAAATAATGTATCGCGAAGACATGCTCGCCTATAAGGTATGTTAAGCCAATGTCACTATTCCGAAGTTTATTTTAGCACACCGAACACCTCAAAGCCTATTTCTAAGCTATATAAAGGATATTTAAGGTGTGTTTAACTTATGGTCATGTTCCGGAATGTCTGTTACAGTTCAAATTGGCATACTTTCGCAGTTTGTCAAGTTTAGTCCCTGTAAGCGAATTAACTTGTTTTTGCCATACCAAAGCCTTCAAAACTTATTTCTAAGTTATGTAAAGGTTATTTAAGGTATGTTAAGCCAATGTCACTATTCCGAAGTGTTCGTTGCATTAAACTGGTTATATTTACGCATCAGTGCGCGTATAACCTTCCAGAAAGCGATTTAGAGTTTGAAATCGAACAAGAGTTGATATGTGTAAACGATACACATATTTTTACAAATCCCAAGTATGAAATACAATCTTTCATTGGTTTGGCATTTGTTTGTTGGCCGTGGAGGCACAGGTGTTACATATGTAAAAGTTTAAAAGTGGGGACATGAACTCACTGGTTTGTCTCGTTTTACGTACGCAGACCGACCCAATCCCATTATTATAACTAGGACAATCCCGTCCCTAATCATTAAAATCATTCACGTTTCGAAAATACGCATGTGTTTTGTAAAACCGGTATCTTTAGTACAAATCATTCGTAAACCATTTGAGTTCTTTGTAATCCATTCGTATCATGGTTTAGAAATATGAGTTTTTGTTTATCGATAAATTGTTTATTTTTGCAAAACTTGCATATCTTTCCACCCCGAAAACATTTAGAAAAATGTAAAAACGTAAAAGGTGGGGTTATGAACTCACCTGAATTTCCTTGTGCAAAGCTAGCTAATATGACTTTGTGATGTCGTTTCCAAGACGAGACTCGCTAGCGTGCATTCTACAATATTCCTAACACGGAATATCTTATAAGTTTCTAACCGAAAGCGGTAACTAAACTACGTGTTACCGAGCTCTACCGAATCGTTAACCGAACGATTCCACGATAAGTTGTTAATTTAACGAAAATGACTAAGTTAAACTTTGTCGCCCCGAGAAGTCGTTTGTGTATATAGGAATATTCGTATGAAAGTAATATATAATAAACTTGTATTATATATATTGCGTCTTGTATATATTTGCCAAAACATATGTATATGCCGTTTCGGTATTTGAAATAAATATAAAAAGTTATATTTATTTTATATAAGAATCCTCGAGTTGTTGTGTTTGAAATAAATATAAAACTATATTTATTTTTATAAAAGAATTCGTGTGGCACGATACTTGAAATAAATATAAAAACTATATTTATTTTATAAGACGAAATCGTGTTGTTTGATATTTGAAATAAATATATAAATTATATTTATTTTAGAAAAGAATTCATAGTGTTTGATACTCGAAAGAATTGTCGAGAATAATAAGAGAATTGAAAATATTATATCACCTTATATTTTATAATAGATTTACCAAAAATATTATCCGAATCGTCGTTTTCGTGATGTTGTAAAGTGTCGTCGTACATAATGTCTTGTTTTACGAAAGTTGTTTGAATTCGTTAGTTGTCGTTTTACAATAAAACGCGTTTTGTTTTTAGATTTTCTTGCAAAACGGGCAGAGTTTCCTCTGTTTTTGGACACCCCCGACAACACAAGTTGTCGTTATTTTATCAAAATTCAATCAAGATTCGAACAACATTTACATATAATCAATTTATATAAACGAAATAATAAATCAATGTATACTTTAACTATCGATTCGTCATATTATTTCGGTTCGAGCTCGTTCACGAAAATATATAAAACTATTTTAAAGTAACATAACGAAATCGCATCTTTAAACCATTACCAAAACTCTCGTGTCAAGCGCTGAAAAGGTTGACCGAGTCAACTGAGTTGACCTGGTCGACTTGCTGAGTTGACCAGGTTTGACCGCACCCGATGCGCGACCCAAACCCGAGAGACCCGAACATGATACTGAACCGTTACCCGAACCACACTGACCTGAGTAGAACTTGAAACTTGAACTGAACCCGTAGACTTGTCTTGACCCGATGCCCGAACAGAATACCTGAACCAGAGATGAACCATTTTGAACCAAACCTGAACAAAGTCACTTGAACTCGAGCCTAAACCACCTATTTGAAATAGAACCGAGCCACCGCACCGTCGGTCCGCCGATCATCTTCATCATCAGCCATTAATGTTTAAAAGAAAAGAAATTAACAGAAGGGGGGGGGGTTACTGTGAACTCGGCGGACGTCGCTAGAACCACCGCCGCGCCGCCACTGCCGCCGCCATGAGCAGCGCCGCCACTCATCTCCATCGCTCTCTCTCCTCGTCGACACTCTCTCTCCTCTCTCTCTTCGTCTCTGTTTGCAGCCGCCGTACGCCAGCCGATCTCCGACGACTGGAGATGAGAAAGAGACAGTGGGTGTGTGTGACCGGTGAACAACCGTCACCGGCGCCGGCACCTCCTGGTAACTGCCAGCGTTTAATCGAGAGGGAGGGAGAAGAAAGGGGGTGCAGGGTTTTGTTTGTGAAGATGGTGATTTCTATAAGTTCTCTGTGCTTTCTTTTTGTTTGAGTGTGCATATCGAGAGAGAGAGTGGAGTGAAAGGAACCAGGCATTAGTTTTCTTTGTGTGTGTTTGTGTGGTTGTTGTCTGATGTGTGTAAAATGCAACATATAAATTACATCAAATGAGGCATAAAACTAACCCTTTTTTAGTACTAATATTGGAAAAAGAGTGTTTTTGTCTTCCTTTTGTATTTTCAGGATTAAATGAGCTCAAAAACGCAAAAGAAGCAAAAAGACAGCTAAATCCAACATAAATACAAGAAAAGGAACATTAGTGGATTGCCCGAACCCTCAACGGCACCTTCCAAAGCAAAATAGAGAAAACAGAAGGCTGAACACGCCCCGTGCTCAGCCAGCACGGGGCCGTGCCCAAGAAGCAGCAGAAAAGACAAACCTATAGAAGCTTCTATTGCCCACCACGGGCCGTGCTCAGCGGACACGGGGGCGTGTCGAAAGTACAGCAGGCGCATTTATTGTAATTGCGAATTACAATTAATGAGGAGAGAGAGTGTCAGACGGGCACGGGGCCGTGTCCAGCGGACACGGGGCCGTGTCCAGCTCTCTGTTCAGCCTATAAATAGGAGTGCTTGGATTCATTTCATCTCATCCCTTGGCACACCACCTCTCTCACACTTCATCCACCACCCACCACCATCACAACACCATCTTCCACCACCATCATCCATTGTCCATCATAGAGTGTGTGAGTCGTCTCGGGATCCAAGATTGATCGTAAGAGTTCTTGACAATCAAGGCCATGTTTGCCTAAGTCTCTTACATCACTTGGTGAAGACAAAGTGTCTAGTATAATACTTTTTATTTCTAATCTTTTGCACTTTTTATTTGGTTTTGTATTAATGACTTTAATAACTAGTTACTTATGTTGAAGGTGATCTTTCCTTATCGTTTGTCCGTGGTGTCTTGGCATTATTTTACTGTCTATATAAAATAAAGGATTTTCACCATTCATATCTCCACGGTCTATATGGAGGTATGTTGGCTACCTGGTAGGGGGTTAAGGGAACGGTTTGGTAAAGGTCTTGCCATTGTTCAGCGTTTAGAGGTCCTGCAATGGACCTGGGTCAAATTTAGTAGGACCTCCTTCAATACTTCACGGTATTGGATGGCGGGGGTCCAAACTCTTTGATCCCCTCATAAGTTAACTACTATTAATACTATAACCCGGCTATTTAGGACTGTATCCCTGCTGACTCAGACTACTTAGCCGAGGGTAACGTCACCGCCAAAAGCGGGGCCTACCACAATACTGCATTAATAACTTAATTCATTATCTTCCAATAATCCACCCCTTTAGGATTGTATCCCTGCTGACTCAAACTACTGGGGTGAGGGTAACGTCACCTTCAAAAGAGGGGCCTACTACAATAACTAAGATAATCTCTTAATTATGTGCAAAAGTGCGGAAATAATCAAAGGTTATACTAGATACGAGTCGGAACCAAGTGATTCATCTTGTCTATCTGTTTTTTCTTTTATTTTTATTTTCAGCATTTTAGTTAGTTTTTATTTTTCTTAGTTTAAAACATTTTTCTAAACTTTTATTTTGGTTAGACGTTGAGGATAAACCGGTACTAAAAGCTCTTGTGTCCTTGGACGACCTCAGTATCTTACCAACGCTATACTACACTCAACGATGGGTGCACTTGCCCATATGTGTGTTTAGTGTTAGTGAAATATCGTGTTTTATAAATGTAAAACTTGGCTATAATAAGTGTTAAAAAGGGCTTAAAATATACACCTAAAATATACGACACTTCGCACGCATCATTGTCTGCTCAAAAATCAAGGGGAGACCCCTTTTATAGTTGTTTATGAAATCTTTTGTAAATCTTGTAGGGATTTTGTAAATCTTGGGAAGATTTTATGGAGATTTTGGAAGATTTTATAGAGATTTTCTATAGATTTTGCAAGATTTTGTATAGATTTATAAATCTTATCATTATGTGCAGGTTTAGGCTTGTGGGTTTTGGGCTTGGGCCCAGGGCCCACAAGCCCATCCCATGTGTAAGTGGCCCGTAATTCATACGAGACCCGATATCGCAACCCAAACTTCATAAGTGTCGAAAGCATAAAATTTTAATAATTAAGAGGCGTATAATAGTGGCGTTTGTCGTATTTCGTACGGCATCAGTTCGTTGTCGTTTGATGTTCCGCAGATTCCACGCGAATCTTCATACGCGTATTGTAAAGTCGGGTAAGCGTTCCTAGGCACTCCAAAGGCATAATTAAGTTAATTTGCTCTGTAAACACTATTTATTATCGCGTTAATCACATGTTAATCACGTAATTAAGAGCCGTAAATTACCGGTTGTCACATTTGCAAAAATGTTTGAATATGATGCTCTCAATACATCATATGGTGTCTTAAATTGAATATGCGAAACGGATAAGTTCAAGCAATTGAACTTGGTTTCAGCGTAACCCGATAATAAACGTATGTACCAACAAGGGAAATCTTAGCATGGTTACAAAAATAAACCATGAATGTAACTTGAAAGAAAAAAAAAGTTTCAAGAAAGTGTGTTGACTTGATAGCAAAAGAGCTAACAATTACAACAACGTAGGTTATTCGAATCATAAACCAATAGTTAGTTTTAGCAAAATAACAGTTGAGCCTTGACAAAGCGCTTATTTGAAACAGAATCGTATGCATAACCAATGGTTCATGCATAACATATGAACTTCCAAGAAATGAAATGATGAGTATTTGCTTAAGTGAAGAAACAACTAAGTATTGAAGCAATGTGTGTTCGCTCTCAGCGAAGAGAATTAACGCGATGCAACTACCATTAAGGGGAGTAGAGATGCAAACATCTACTCGCTAGAAGCAAAAGTGAGATTTCAACAAAAGAAATTTAAGTACTTTCTGTTTGCTTATCTGAAATGGCATACATGTCAGGATAATGGTGTTTGCCTGAGTTAACAGATGTGGTTCCTAAGTAACAACCTTTACGAGTTTGGACCTGGGTTCCCAAAGGTCCTAAGTACGTGTTTTTCTAGATTCTCAAAGTTTCGTATTCGGTGTAAAACTGTTTTGTGCATCGTGTATGAAACACCATTCTTGTGTACATTTAAAACAAGTTATTGTCCCATAATTTCCCCGGTATACTTTCTTCCTGAATTCACTGCTAATGACACTCGATCATCGATCAGTTGTGAAACAGTAATTGGATCCTCACAGTTAGTTAAATAAGTAATTCGTTATTCCTTAGCAAGAGTCACCGACTCTTGTTGGTTAGCTCGTTCGGCTCCTGGTAGTTTGATGTTCATACGAAAGCTACCGTCCTTCTTCTTGACGAGCAAAACTGGAGTTAACCAAAGCGGGAAACTTGGTCTGTTATCTTCCTTCTCTATCAACTAATGAAGCTACACTGACAATCCTTGCATCTCCGAAGGTGTAATTTGCTAAGGTGCATTGACCGCAGGCGCGTCGCCTGGAATAGAGTCAATTACGGAATCCGACTTGTCGTTGGGGCGGTAGTCTTGGCAAGTCTTCGAGGAAGACTTTAGGATGTTCCATTATCACAGGGATATCTTCGAGCTTAGGTTCTTCGGCTCTTTTGTCCACTGATGTGAGTTAGGTGTATATGTAGGTTTAAGTATATTTTAAGCCCTTTTACACTTTCTTTAGTCAAGTTTTAAATTTATAAAACACGATATTTACTAACACTAAACACACATATGGGCAAGTGCACCCATCGTGAGCGTAGTATAGTGTTGGCAAGATACCGAGGTCGTCCAAGGACACAAGAGCTTTTAGTACCGGTTTATCCTCAACGTCTAATCAAATCAAAAGTTTAGAAAAATGTTTTTAAACTAAGAAAATAAAAACTAACTAAAATGCTAAAAAAAACAGATAGACAAGATGAATCACTTGGCTCCGACTCGTGTTTAGTGTAACCTTTGATTATTTCCGCACTTTTGCACTATTTTAAGGGATTATCTTAGTTATTGTAGTAGGCCCCTCTTTTGAAGGTGACGTAACCCTCAACCCAGTAGTTTGAGTCAGCAAGGATACAATCCTAAAGGGTCGGATTATTGAAAGATAATTAATTAAGTTATTAATGCAAATTATGGTAGGCCCCTCTTTTGGAGGTGACGTTACCCTCGGCTAAGTAGTCTGAGTCAGCAGGGATACAGTCCTAAGTAGCCGGGTTATAGTATTAATAGTAGTTTAACTTATGAGGGGATCAAAGAGTTTGGACCCCCGCCATCCAATACCGTTAAGTATTGAAGGAGGTCCTACTAAATTTGACCCAGGTCCCTTGCAGGATCTCTAAACGCTGAACAACGACAAGACTCTTACCAAACCGTTCCCTTAACCCCCGACCAGGTAGCCAACATACCTCCATATATACCGTGGAGATATGAATGGTGAAAATCTTTTATTTTATATAGACAGTAAAATAATGCCAAGACACCACGGACAAACGATAAGGAAGAATCACCTTCAACATAAGAAACTAGTTATTAAAGTCATTAATACATAACCAATTAAAAAGTGCGAAAAGATTAAAAATAAAAAGTATTACACTAGACACTTCTCTTCACCAAGTGATGTAAGAGACTTAGGCAAACATGACCTTGATTGTCAAGAACTCTTACGATCAATCTTGGATCCCGAGACGACTCACACACTCTATGATGGACAATGGATGATGGTGGTGGATGATGGTGTTATGGTGGTGGTGGGTGGTGGGTGAAGTGTGAGAGAGGTGGTGTGCCAAGGGATGGTTTGAGCTTGAGCCAAGCACTCCTATTTATAGGCTGAATAGAAGCTCGGGCACGGCCCCGTGTCCACATCCTTCTCTTTCTTCATTAATTGCTCTTGTCTTTATTAGTTGACCACGGCCCCGTGTCCGCTGGGCACGACCCCGTGTCCAGAAGCATATCTGTACTATGAAGATTTGCCTAGATTCTGCGAATCTTATAGTTGAGCACGGCCCCGTGCCCGTTGAGCACGGCCCCGTGGTGGGTAATTGAAGCTTCTACCACTTTGTCTTTTCTGCTGACACTTGGGCACGCCCCCGTGCTGGCTGAGCACGGGGCGTGTTCAGTCTTCTGTCTTCTTGTTTTGCTTGGGAAGATGCTGTCGTGGGGTCAGGCATGTCACGTTTGTTCCTTTTCTTGTATTTATGTTAGATTTTGCTGTCTTTTTGCTTCTTTTGTTAATTTGAGCTCATTTAATCCTGAAAATACAAAAGGAAGACAAAAACACACTTTTTCCAACATTAGTACTAAAAAAGGGTTAGTTTTATGCCACAATTGATGTAATTTATATGTTGCATTTTGTACACATCAAATACCCACACACTTGAATTTTTGCTTGTCCTCAAGCAAAACTCTTTATAATGTGGCTTTACACTCCCAAATGGAATGGGTAAAAGAGAAAGTTTTTTGGGCTTGTCATAGAGTGTCGAGATTTCCAAGATTCTTTATTTAGTTTTATTTGTATTTATTTACAATCCTACTCGTAATGATTTATTTAAAACTTTTCATAAGATAAATTACTTATTAGGGCATAACATGCCTCTTTAAAATTTTATTTATATACAAGTTCACATACCTCACGGGGGATCACTCAACACTCGGCCGAAGATGTATTTTAATGAATCACTCGAGAGCGGCATGGAACTTACTCCTACCATAGGCTTGCCAAGCAATCAATCCTCCTCCTTTTTAACTATATACCTTTGTAAATATCAAGAGGACTTTTGGGTAAAGGGTTAGGCTTGGGTTAAAGGTAGGTGGTTGGATTAGTGGTTAGTAGTTAGTAGAAAAAGGGCAAAAAAGCGTAAAAAGTATCGGTTTCCGTAAGACTTTCTAATTTTTTTTATTGGTGAAGCTATAATTCCAAACAAAGTTATTTTTTGATGAACTTGTTTGTTTATTTCTTTTTGCTTCATCATCAACATATTTTTTTTTTCAAAGTCATATAAAAAACCGAACTTGTTACTAAAACAAAGGGTTAAAAATAAAAAGGTTTTGGTGGGTGAAAGGGTGTTTGGTTTGGGTTAAGAAATGAAAAGGTTTAGGCTCAAAGGGGTTAACTAGGGGGATTTTGGGTAGGTGGTAAAAAAAAGAAAAAAAAAATAATGGTGTAGAAATAAAAATGGGTAGTCCTAATGCCTACATCATTTACTTACTCGGGTTTAAGTTGGTAAGTACCGGGAATGTATCGTCATGGCAAGTTCTAGAGTCATACGAACCAAGCGGCTATTCACACAAGAAACGAAAAATGAGCATTTAATTTAAAGATATATATTTGTATGCTCAATAAAGGCTCAAAACTCACTTTGGTGGGAATGGGTTTTTATGTGATCAAGTATATATAATTAGATTTTACTAAGCTTGTCATGCCTTTTCATAATTTTCTTATGTTGGTTCTTTTTATCACGACGCTATCGGTTGTAAATTTGTAAAAATAAAACCTTTTTAGAATTTTGAAATTCCCAAATTAAACCTAGACAAGTAAAAAAAATTGAAATTTTTTGAAAAACTTGGGGTGATTAGCGGTTCCAATAGAGTTTTGTGTAAGGCTTGTTATTAGGACTTACAAGATTCAAGGTTTTAGCATCCCCCCCACACTTAAATTACACATTGTCCTCAATGTGTCCAAAAATAAATTTTTATGTTGATTAAATGCGTAAAAAGGTGTTAAAAGCAAAAATTTATGTTACTGGGAGCCTGGACACGACCCCGTGTTGGGTGGACACGACCCCGTGTTCAGGTGCCAGTAACGAAAACTTACAGAAGGTTGACACGGGGGCGTGTTGGCTGGGCACTACCCCGTGTCTGGCAAAGGTCTGCAGGTTTAAGACAAACAGCAGGTCTGGGGGGTGGGCACGGGGGCGTGTCGGCTGAACACGGCCCCGTGTAGACATTCTGCAAGGTTGAAGAACATGTTTCTTTCTTCGGTTTTCTTGTCCCGGCTTTAGTAGTACCTGCTTAATCAATAAACACTATACCACACCATACCAAACATCCTAATTTTACCAAGTTCAACATCCATGTCAACGAAGTTAAAAGAAAAATAAATGCAGAAAATAAAAGAAATTAGGGAAAGTAAATTGTTCAACACTTGGCACGCAGGCCTTAAATTGTTCAAGATTAAAGTTGGGTTAACCTGAGGAATCACCAACCAAATGCTCCGTCCTTCGCTCCACCCGCCTAGTCCATGTCCTTGTCCTCATCGTCATCATCTTCTCCACCGTGCCTTGCCATGTACCCCCGGATGGTCCCAATGTCATCCTGAATGTCGAATATGTTTCTTTCAATAACTCCGACCCGGTTGTACGTGTTGTTGGCGAGGTTGTAGGTGTTCCTAGTGCACATGAGGTTTTCCTGCAACAAATCATGCAAACTTTGGAAATTAGGAAAACCGCCTCCTTGTGAGGAGGATTGCCCCGGATCACCGTGGGGTGGGTATTGATACTGATGATGATGTGGAGCGTGGAGGAAAAGTGCTTCATGCGGGTTCCATGCATGACCGTGCATCCTTTGAAAGCTTACCGACCCATCTTCAGCCTCATAAATTAGGTTCATGGAACGACAGATGTGAACATCTACCCTTCCCGACCAAGGGCTCCTTTCAAAGGACCAGGGAATGTTGGTGAAGTGTTTGAAGAGCCGGTATATCCTTCCCCCAAAGAAGATAGGGGTTGGTGCAGAAGCAAGGCGGTTCAGATGCATGTTTCGGAGCAAGAGATATGGAACATCGAGGTGTCTGCGGGTATGGATGCAGTGAAGGACTAGCAAATCTTTTAACCCAACAACGCCACCGCTATCATGCCTTTGGCTAAGAGAATAACCGAGGAGCCTATGGATATATCGGTATAGCGGGTCCCTCAATTTAGTACTCTTAGTGCTGCTCGGATTGTAGTACCCTTAACCAATCTGAGCCCATATGGCTTGGCGTTCATTATCGTCAATCTCTCGCATCCCTCCAGTATTTTCCTCGTTGCCTGCATCTTCTTCCGCATACAACCCAACAATCGACCCAAATTGTGCCATAGAGATCGAATACCTTGTTCCACCACATCTGAATACTACCCCATCATTGTAAAATGGGTCACACCTTGAGTTGAATGTGAAGGTGCTATAGAATTCCAAAGTGCATTCGTGGGCGGAACGAAGTCGAGTTGTTAAAGCGACTCTTAGTGGGCCGGTTACGAGGTTGTTGAACCGGTCAAGTTGATTCACCATGGTTAAAAGATCCGTGCATGCCTGTCTTGGATATTCCTCCGGTCTTGTCTGAAGTATTTCATATCTTACCCTTGCATCTAGCTCATTTGCGTTAAACCTTGTGAACTTCCTCGACATCTGAAAGAATACACCAAAAGTTAGCACGAAATAGTGAAATTTTCGGACAAAACTGCAAACAGCAAGCTGGACACGACCCGGTGTTCAGCGGACACGGCCCCGTGTCCAGGCGTCTGTTACACAAAAATTCCATTTTTCGACCCGGTTTTGAAAACTTGAAAATTTTTGGTCCAATAGGTGCGGTTTCCCCCGAAAATTAAACCCCAAGTGCCGTTTTTCCCAAAACAACCCGTTTACCCTATCAATTTTATCTTTTTCGGTTAAAAAAAACAAGGGTTTGTGGTTTTTGTGTAGGTCCCTCTCGAGGATGAGATTAAAACCTTTTCCTTGTTATATCAAACACACTAGCGAGTGCGGAATCCAAGCTAGCATGCAACCGAGAATTTATACGAGAACAAGCACAAACACAACACACAAGATTCACCGATTAACACCACATGTATTAATACGAATGAAGGGTCCGGTTACAAGCTCAATGTTTACAGATATGTTCTATAAACTCTCAAAGTGTGTGTGTGCTCTCAACAGAATGCTCTCTCTGTTTCTCTTGCCTGAACTCACGAACTGAACACAACACATGGGTATATATACCCGACACACCAGGTCTGGTCGAAGGATCAGACAGATTGATCGACAGATCATCTGTCGACCAGAACGCCATCGAAAGATCATCTGTCGACCACGAAGGATGATATCCTTCGTGGTCTATCCTTCGTGGTTATCTTTCGAGCTCATCATCATCGAAGGATATAAGTAATCCTTCGATGACCATCCTTCGACACAGCCATCTTTCAACCAATGTGCTAACTGTTTGGCCAAGTCAAACCAGGAGGATGGTTGACTTGGTCAAACTTACATTGAACGCACATTGTAACAAACTAAGACGTAACCCAGACTAACATAAGACATCGTTTTGTATCATGACGAAATACAGACAAAGTACAGACACAAGTGCACCAACAAAATCCCCCTTGGCTGTAGCTTTGTCTCGATCTTCGTGTCTTCAAGTCTTCAAGGCCGAGTCGAACCGAGCCGAGTCGCGTCCACACAAAGTGCATCAACAAACTCCCCCTTGGACGCTACTCGCGATGGTTCGTCTTCTGTCACATTCATGTCGGAGGATCTTCAAAGTCTTCACGTCTTGAAAGCAGAAAGTGTATCAACAAACTCCCCATTTAACTTAGGTAGTGTGTCAATAAACTCCCCCTTAGATTGAACTCTCCATTGAGTCATGCTCGTGAATCTTTTGACTTGTCAATTCTTCAGATCCTTGTGGTGTTGATGAAGGGACAGCGGCAACTCGATCATCTTATCCTTTGAGTGCCTCCACTTCGTGTCTTCATTCCAAAGCTTTTCATCGAGCATGTTCTCCTCGCCTTTAGCATCTGCACATGCAAGAAAGCTAAACGCATAATGAGAACAAACGCTTGGAATATAGTTAACATGTAAACTCACGACACATATGAGATCAAATCTCAATCAAACACCAACCGACAGTAGTTTGAAAGTTTAGAAAAATATTCATTTTAATCCTTTAACTTTCAAAACTCGTTAACTTCGACTGTTTATGAAGATACAATTGTCTTCCAGCTTACGATCAGGATTTTGGGTAGGATAGACTCGAGTTCCAACATCAGTCAATCAAAAATAAACTTGAAGAAAAATCTTTTTGGATTTTATAAAGTTTATATTAAAACACACCTAAAATCTTTTTGAAATTTTCATTTTTCAATGTAAAGACGGAAAACAATAAATCAAATATATACAAAGATACATAAGCAGGAAACATTAAATAAATATTTACAGACATTCTTTTTGCGAGTTTCGAGGGTAAGAGAATCATATCAGTGTACGGTCATGCCAAAACACTCTTGTTGTTCAATTAGATAACATTAAGATAAGCATCCTATAACAATTATCGGTATTGTTGTCCACATAAGCTCAGCTTATCATTTGTAATCATGGCGAGGGGATACGTTAAGGTATAATTTATACTTACCGACCGGTGTTCATCCACATCACGACACATTCCCGTATCAAGGTATGCGGGAGGGTTCATCTTACCGGTGAGTATACCGATTATCATCTGTTTGACCGTATATGATGTGAGATTCTCACTTATTTTGATTGAAAACAAGCCCTATGTGATAAAATCACTTATTGATGAGGAACTTGATTTTCGATGCATGAGGGCACAGGAGCAAGTTCGTGAACAGGTCAGTACTTTCGTACAGCAGAGAGACGAACTTGACACCCGGAAATAATTTGTGATATATTATCACTTATTTGTTTGGACATGTGATTGTTGATCACTTATTGAGGTCGTATGCAGTATGTACACGTATGTATAGTATCATGGAAGATCTAGACTTGCGTCCCCGTTATTTTTCGGTAAAAGATACAACCATGATACCCAGATGATAAGCAGCATAAAGACCGAATATCTCAGAACCTCGGCAATCTCTCAAACGAAATTTCGGTACTAAGACCATATGCCAATGAATGGTTCCCACCCAGTCTTCAGTCGATTTAAGTTTATATCACCCTGCACACTTTAAAATGATTGTGAGCCTACCGATACATCTTATATAGAGCTGCTTATCGTTTTTCATTTAAGGTTTAAAGAGGTTTAGACAGACCACTGATGTACTATCATTTTCTCTTTTGCTCGCCAGGAAACTCATTTTTGTTTTTCTATTGTTTTTGTGTTTTTGAGATTTTTCGTTGTTTTTGGATTTTCAGATTTGGATTTACTCCCCCTAAAATCAACAAACTAAGATAAATTTAAAAGACACAAAGGTATTTACAAAAATGATTTTCCGATGTTGGTTAACTCATGTTTTACCTCAATGCCGTTTACCAAAATTAAGTTTTAATCAGAAATGATTTAGCGAATTTTGGAAAAATCAGTTGGCATGTCGGTAAGCGGTGCGGACCATGACAGCATTGTCTGGCCAAGGAGTGCTGAACGAGATAATAATTCACAAAGCAGCTTAAATATCGACAAGTAAAAAGAGAGATTAGAAATTTAAAACCGTATCCTTCAACTGCTTCATGCATTGACAGGAAACTGAGTGCTCTCCCAAACTGGATATCCACCCGGTGTGGATTTCAAAGTCGATTCTTTGTAGCTACTTAGACATCTCTTGACAGCAACAAGATCAGAAACCTTTGGGTCCGGCTGGTCTTCCACATTGCACCAGCGAAGGTCTTTGTCTTTCTCTTTCAGAAGTAGTGTGCGGTTGTTCAACCCATGCTAAGGCGTCCGCACACCTGGATGGTTTGTTCAATAAACACATTTTCTTCAATCACACCTCCAAGAAATGTACACTGCACGTTCATCTTGTTGATTGTTGAACTTCAAACGTGCTGCAGGTGCGTACATTTTGATTTGAATCTATCCCTGAGACCCGATCAAAGCTTTGAACATTCACATTTTTGAAATGATTTTCATTTTGTCGAAGCTTCCAATTTCTTTCAT
Organism: Helianthus tuberosus; assembly: GCA_030545235.1. Taxonomy (NCBI): domain Eukaryota; kingdom Viridiplantae; phylum Streptophyta; class Magnoliopsida; order Asterales; family Asteraceae; genus Helianthus; species Helianthus tuberosus. The sequence continues at coordinate 74,179,715 of CM060411.1, forward strand.
CAGACATTTCTTTTTCCCTTTTCTCTTCCTCTCCATCAAAGGCAGCAATTTCTTCTGTTGCCTATTTTGTGCAAGGATGCTCCACTATCAACAATCTTACGACTATCGAAAGTTCCTCCTGGAATATCCTACACACTTACTCAAAAATTAGTTGGAGAGAGGGACCCAAGCCTTTGTGGACTTGGGTCTTCCTTGATCATCAAGATAAGTGATTTCAATCACTCGATGATTAGGAAAAAGAACCTGTGGTGCTCCCCCTGATTGAATTACCTGCTTTTGCTTCCAAGCTGTTTGTTCTTTACCAGTATTTGCATTAATTGTTTTAGCATTTACTGGTTTTACAGTTTTAGGTTTTGCTTGAACAGGTTTTTCTTCTTTGACCTCTGATTTTAAGGCCTTCTCAATTACCTTTTGATTCTTTTGTTTTAACTTCTTTTCCCTTTCTTTCAAGACACGTGGATCCTGTTTCAGGGAAAATGATCGTTTTTGGTAATTGGTTTCTTGGGGAGCACTTGTTTTTGCCTTCAACTTTTGCAGGTATGGGCAGTATCTTACAATATGCCCAATTGTGCCACACTCAAAGCACATTCTCCGCTCTACAAACCTCGGAGAAATACGTTGATGACCAGACTGAGAACCAGACAATGAACTTTGTGATCTAGACGTGCTTGGACCTAAATCACATCCGTTGGTGTGTTGGGTGTAATTATTCTGATCATTTCGTTTTAAAATTCTAACTTGTTTTATAAAATCAAGGTTAGATTTATCCTGAAATGTTTCAAGTTTGTCTGAACCCGTGGATCCAACAAAGTTCACTTTCGGTTCTCTTTTCTTAACAGGAGCTCTTTTGTTTTGCACCCATTGTTGTTGAACCTTAGGTGCTTGAACATTCTTGTTCTGAGCCTTCTTTCCCTGTCCCTTACCTTTTCCGGAGTTGACTTGTTGTTTTCGCTCAACTTGTGGTTTTTGGTTTCCGTATTGTTTTCTAATTTGTTCACACGGAATTGGATCACATTGAGTGACAGTAACTTTGCCACTTTTGTTCCCCAAAAACTTATCAGTGCATCCTTCAAAAATTTGCTCAATTAAATCTTGATTTACATTTTTAATTGGAAAATCTTTGTTAGAGTAAATTTTGTCATCTCCTTTGAGCGTGTACAACAAGTTACTCCCTTCAAAACTTGATACACTCGACTCCATTTCTTTTGACATTTCAGTCTCACTCGGTTTCACTGGTGGATCACACAGGATGTGATTCTCAATTGGAATATCTGTTGTAACCGAGTTAGACTGTTGTTTCACAATCACTTCAGATTCATCATCCGAAGAATCAGCATCCTCAACAATGGGAGGACTCTGTTCCTTAACACATGATGAATCTGTCACATTCTCAGATTCAGATTCTGATTGACCCGAGGATGATGTACCAGTTGTGAACCCGAGGCCTGCTGCAAAGTCATCTAGACCGAGTGGCACAGTAGGTTCAAAACGGGGCATATCCTCGTCATTAGGCAATTTGGAGTAATTGTGATTCATTGGGGGAGGACATGATTTGAATCCATTACCCTTCTTATCCCCCTTTTTCTTTTGAACATCAATAATGTGATCCAATACATAGCGGGAATTGGAATAACTTTCCAATTTCTGCTTGATTGTTTCACATTCACATCGAGCGGTGGCCAATTCTACCATCTGCTTTTCAATTGTGTCTATAAGATCATTGTTAGCATGTTGTTTTCGCAAAACAGCTTTTTGTAATTCTGTAACATCATGTCTTAATGACGCAATTGTGGTTTTAAATTCCTTTTCATTTCTGGTTAAAAACACGTTAGCTTCAGCTGCTTTAGACAGATCTACAACCAATTCTTGATGGTGTTTGCATGTGATATCAAATTTCTCTTGCAAACCCTCGTGTTTGCTTCGCAATTCGCAACACTCATCATTTATCGAAACATGTTTGTCTTGCAAGTCAAACAAACTAGCTTGTAAAGCATCATGTTTTCCTTGCAACTCAGACATGTTTGCCTCCAAATCAGCATTTTTAACACGCAAACTATCACAGTTATCACAATTAGCAGCAATGGGTTCATCGACACATACCTGACCTGATGAACTGTCGACATTAGCCATAAAGGCTGAATGGAGAGAAGACGAAGAGTAAGCAGCTTGATCCATCAAATTAGATCTTCTTTCAGTTCCTGCTGTAGCTTCTTCCAAAAGCTCATCAATATCTGCATCGACTGACACTCCTGATGTCTCACCCACATGATCATTTCCTGAAGTGGAGGATTCTTCATCTGAGCTTCCACTATAACCAGAACTGTCTTCATCTCCAGAAGATGCAACACCATTGGTGGAAGATTCTCCACCACTGGCGTGCTTTAAATCCTTTACTACTTCAGCAAAACATGCTGTTCCACCATTTCCTCCTTCTCCAAGCTGAAGCGACCAATCACAACCCTCATCTATTTGAACCACCAGCCCCCGGTTTGCATTTGATGGTCCTGCTTGAGTTCGGTTGTTGACAGGTATCAACATACGCTCATTGTTCCTGTTCTGGTTCTGCTGGTTGCCTTGGTTTCTGAAGGGATTCTGGTTTCCATGCTGAGCTGGTCTTGTGCATTCCCGTTTGAAATGACCACGTTCACCACAGTTAAAGCACGTTACAGCTTGCTTGTCGAACCCATACTTGGTGTCTTTCTTGCTATCCAAGTTGGTTCTCCCCGTCCTTTCCATAAACTCCTTTGCCCTTCGAATTGCACTAGCAAGAGCCCATTTGATATCCATCATTTCAAACTCTTCTTTATCCACTTGCTGATAATCTTCATTGGTGAGATTGACATTCCCAATCTGACCTGCGATCAATCCACTATAAGCACTAACCAAGGTGTTCAACATCTCCATATGCTCCTTGGCTACTTCGACACTGACTTTGGAAAAGTTGGAGGTGTCTAGTCTGACTGTGTTCGGATTGGAAGTGGCTTGAAATTTTGAGGAGCTTCCATAAAACCCTTGCTGTTGCGGTTGTTGCTGCTGAGGTTTCGGTTGCACATTCGGTCTAGAAAACATCGTGTAAGCTGAAGGATCAAACTGATCTGTTGTTGAAGGTCCGGTGTTAGAGACGAAAGCTGTTTGAAGCTTCGCGTGTTGAGAAGCTGGTCTTTCTCCACTGATACCTCCTGCAATCCCAAAGTACATTTCTGGATTTTGAGGAGTTTGTGTTCTTTTTGCCTTAAGCTTTTCTTCAACATCCTTGTTCTCCAGTTTTTGAATCAACTCATAAACGTTGATTGTGTCTAGAACACCATTTTCTTTGAGAATTTCAAGATAGCTGCTCCACTTTGCTGGTAAGCTATCAGCGAATCTCTTCACCATTTCTTGTGGAGTGGCAGTGACTCTAAAACCAAACATCTCGCTCAACAAGTGATGGAATCTTGTAGATAACTCTGCCAAAGTCTCATTCTCCATACACGTGAAACCTTCAAATTCTTTCTTCAGTAATTCTTGCTTGATCTTTCTAGATTGAGCATTTCCTTCACATCGTAACGTAAGCATATCCCACAAGCTTTTAGTAGTCGTGCAGTAAACAAACTGGTGGTAAATGTCTTTGTGAAGAGCTTGTGTGAGAATCATGAATGCCTTCTTTTCTAACTCAAATTTCTTCTTATCATCATCAGACATAGTGCTGTAAGTTTCTGGATTAGATCCTGCAACTTCCAAATCACTATCAAATGCGGTGAAGAAGCACATCCATAGATCTTGACCTTGCCCCTGAACGTAAGTTCTCAGCCTTTCTTTCCACCATCCCCAATCATTGATATGATTTAGCTTTGGCGGTTTCGTGCTTGTACCAGTCTCACTGTCGTTCTGCATCATAGATTGAATGCTGTTGCTTTGATTTGTGACCAATGCCCATTGATTTGCAGTTATCATTGCTGCTTGAGGTGGGACAATAGCCTGCATCCATGCTTTGTTGAAATCTGACGCAGATTGCGTAGCTGATGATTGCGAAGCTGCTGATTGTGGAGTTAGAGTCCACGCGCTTGGATCCCACTGACCGTTTGTTCCCATTTTATGAAAAATAATATATTAAGTGAAAATTGATTTAAAAATGAAAATAAGTTTTCGATTTAAAAATTTAATTTTCACAAACTATGTTAATTTCAAATGATGAGAACTAGCCGAAAGATCCTTGATCGAAAGACCTGAAAAACACAAACTGTTAAACTTAAACAAACAAGGATCGAAAGATCAACACCTGTTCGAAAGATCAACAGGGTTCGAAAGATCACTGTTGAGTTTCGAACAATGTTTTCGAAAGATTCTCCAACGAAGGATCCTTATCCTTCGAAAATGTACTGTAGACCGAAAGATGAACACTGAAGAATGTCGAACAATGACTTCGAAAGACTTCGAAAGACTCCCCAGTCGAAGGATCCTTGTCTTTCGAGAAAGAGCAGCAAACCGAAAGATATATGTTTCGAAATATTCCTTGGACCGAAAGATAAGTCTCACACTTCGAAGGATGCTCGAAGGATGACTATCTGTCGAACCTCCTTTGGTCGAAAGATGATCTTTCGACTTCGTAGGATATCTTTCGAACAGCTCTGACACAGTTGACAATCGGTGACAAGTTGGTGAAAAAGTTGACGGGTTGGTGAGAACTTTCGGCAGAAAGTATGTTCAGACCATATCTTTCAGGTCTGAACATGCAGGTTTTTCACCAACTAGGTAAGGTCCAATATTTTAATCAAAATACTCTTCCCAACACACAAACACTTTGAAATTTAAACTTTTTAAGATCAAAAGTGTAAAATACCAAGAACACTATGAATATCGGTTGAAGATAAGAAGAACAAACCCAGAACTATGAATATTTCTGCAAACCGACAACAATCCGAAACCCGATTTTAACAAGTTTTTCAGAAAAAATATAAGCTTTAAAAACCCGAAAAACACCCGAAAACACTCGGTTTTAACAAGGAGAAGAGCCAAAGCTCTGATACCACTTGTAGGTCCCTCTCGAGGATGAGATTAAAACCTTTTCCTTGTTATATCAAACACACTAGCGAGTGCGGAATCCAAGCTAGCATGCAACCGAGAATTTATACGAGAACAAGCACAAACACAACACACAAGATTCACCGATTAACACCACATGTATTAATACGAATGAAGGGTCCGGTTACAAGCTCAATGTTTACAGATATGTTCTATAAACTCTCAAAGTGTGTGTGTGCTCTCAACAGAATGCTCTCTCTGTTTCTCTTGCCTGAACTCACGAACTGAACACAACACATGGGTATATATACCCGACACAGCAGGTCTGGTCGAAGGATCAGACAGATTGATCGACAGATCATCTGTCGACCAGAACGCCATCGAAAGATCATCTGTCGACCACGAAGGATGATATCCTTCGTGGTCTATCCTTCGTGGTTATCTTTCGAGCTCATCATCATCGAAGGATATAAGTAATCCTTCGATGACCATCCTTCGACACAGCCATCTTTCAACCAATGTGCTAACTGTTTGGCCAAGTCAAACCAGGAGGATGGTTGACTTGGTCAAACTTACATTGAACGCACATTGTAACAAACTAAGACGTAACCCAGACTAACATAAGACATCGTTTTGTATCATGACGAAATACAGACAAAGTACAGACACAAGTGCACCAACATTTTGTGAGAAATCGGGTGAGTCTATGAACAATACAAGTGGATTTACTTCCCATAACACAAATCTAACTAAATGCTAACAGATCTAAATAAAAATTTGAGGTTTGATCCGGATGAACTTCAAGAACCCTAGATTTTTCCCCAATTTTTTTTTGTGTTTTAACTACATGCAAGTAACTAATCTAATTACTAAAAGTGATAGAATCATACCTTGATGTTGTTAGAACAATAGGAGACGTTGAAAATCTGCGGAAAATCGCCTGGAACCAGAGCGTTTTTGGGGAAACGGGGCGTGTGGAATGAAGTAACTGTAATGAAAAAGGGAATATATCCCGACTGCAGCGCGGACACGGCCCCGTGTCCAGGGGACATGGCCTCGTGCTGAGCAAAGTTTTTTTTAGTGCTCGTGTGAGTGCCCGTTGTTTCCCAAAAAGTTTGGTTAGAAGACTTACCAATTTAGATGTCGTCCTTATCGTTCGTAACTTACCAGGTATGATGTTGATGTTTTCATTTTTCAACCGTTCGAAGCGAGATCTCCTCCTCTTCATCCTCAATGAATCCTTGATAGAGTTTCAGCCGTTGGCCATTGACTTTGAATGGAGGTCCATTCCGAGATTTAATTTCTATTGCACCGTGTGGGAAAATATGGGTGATGGAAAAAAGGTCCTGACCACCTAGACTTTAATTTACCAGGAAATAATCGAAGTCGTGAATTAAACAAAAGAACTAGATCTCCTAATCGATATTCATTAGGTTTAATTTGTTTGTCATGCAAGTTTTTCATTCTTTCCTTGTAGATTTCGGAGTTTGAGTATGCATAATTCCTGAGCTCGTCTAATTCATTTAATTGACAAAATCGTTTTTTACCAGCAAATTCTAAATCTAAGTTTACATTTTTAATTGCTCAGTAGGCTTTGTGTGCAATTTCTACTGGCAAGTGACAGCTTTTTCCCATAGGCTAGCTTATATGGGGTTGTACCTATTGTTGTTTTATAAGCAGTTCGAAAAGCCCATAAAACATCATCTAATTTATCTGCCCATTCCTTTTTATTTAACCCTACGGTTTTTTCGAGTATTCGTTTTAAACCTCTATTAGTCACTTCGGCTTGTCCGTTTGGTGATACGCTGTTGAGACCCGGTGATAGACCCCATATCTTGTTAAAAAAATTTCAAGCTGATGGTTGCAAAAATGGGTACCTCTATCACTTATTAATGCTTTAGGTGTGCCAAAACGAGAGAATAATTTTTTCAGAAATCTTACCACGACTCTTCCATCATTTGTTGGAAGTGCCTCGGTCTCGGCCCATTTAGACAAGTAGTCTACTGCCACAAGTATATATTTGTTTCCTTTCGATGGTGGGAAAGGTCCCATAAAGTCGAGTCCCCACACATCAAAAATTTCACAAACAAGAATGCCATTTTGTGGCATTTCGTTTTTGGAAGAAATATTACCTGTTCTTTGGCAAGCATCACATGTTTTGACAAGACTTTGGGCGTCTTTGTAAATGGCTGGCCAATAGAATCCTGAATCAAATACGTTTCGTGCGGTACTTGCGGCACCATGATGCCCTCCGTATGGACGTTCATGACAATGGCGGAGAATTCTTCGTGCTTCACTACCATGTACGCATCGTCGGATGAGTTGGTCGGCACACATTTTGAAAAGATATGGATCTTCCCAAAAATAGTGTTTCACATTGGCAAAGAATTTTTTTCTTTGATGATGTGGCCAACCCTTAGCAACTGTACCGCTAGCTAGGTAGTTAGCATAGTCGGCGTACCATGGTTCTTCCTTGTATTCCACCATTTCTAGGGATTCCGTTGGAAATTTTTCGTTGATTTGCTCGTCCCTGGTTGCCTCCAAAGCTGGGTCTTCTAAGCGTGAAAGATGATCTGCTGCGGTATTTTCTGCTCCTCTTTTGTCTTTGATTTCAATATCAAATTCTTGGAGGAGTATAATCCACCGAATCAAACGTGGTGTTGCGTCTTTCTTTTTGAAGAGATATCGAATGGCTGCATAATCTGTATAGACTATAGTTTTAGAAAGAACAAGATAAGAACGAAATTTATCAAAAGCAAACACCACAACTAGTAATTCTTTTTCAGTTGTTGTGTAATTTTCTTGTGCATCGTTAAGTGTTTTACTAGCATAATAAATGAGGTGAAAATGCTTTTCTTTTCTTTGGCCAAAGACAGCTCCAACTGCAAAGTCGCTGGCATCACACATGATTTCGAAAGGAAATTTCCAATCAGGCGCTATCATGATAGGTGCATTGACTAGCATTTCCTTTAAGGTTAGAAATGCTTGAATGCAATTCTTGTCAAAGATGAAAGGAGCATCTTTTTCAAGTAATTTTGTTAGAGGCCTTGAGATTTTAGAAAAGTCTTTGATAAACCGCCTATAAAATCCGGCATGCCCTAGGAAACTTCTGATAGCTCTAACGGATGATGGGGGTGGTAGTCGAGAAATGGTATCTATTTTGGCTCTATCCACCTCCATTCCTTCACTTGAGATTTTGTGACCGAGTACTATTCCTTCTGTCACCATGAAATGGCATTTTTCCCAGTTAAGGGCGAGGTTAGTATCCTCACATCGGGATAGCATTCGTTCAAGGTTATCGAGGCATTGGTCGTATGAATCCCCAAAGATAGAAAAGTCGTCCATGAAGACTTCCATTGTCTTTTCTATCATGTCGTTGAAGATGGCTACCATGCAACGTTGGAATGTTGCGGGGGCATTAAATAGACCAAGTGGCATGCGTCGATAAGCAAAAGTTCCATAAGGACATGTGAAGGTTCTCTTTTCTTGGTCTTCGGGTGTTATCTGGATTTGAAAGTAACCTGAAAAACCATCCAAGAAACAATAAAATTTATGACCGGATAGTCTTTCTAACATTTGATCAATGAAGGGTAAAGGAAAGTGATCTTTTCTTTTTGCTTCATTTAATCGTCTATAATCTATACATACTCTCCATCCTGTGACGGTTCTCGTTGGTATTGGTTCATTCTTTTCATTAGTTATTACCATCATACCTCCTTTCTTTGGAACTACTTGGACAGGACTTACCCAAGGACTATCGGAGATAGGATAAATAAGTCTGGCGTCAAGTAATTGGATGACTTCGTTTTTAACAACTTCTTGAACATTTGGATTTACTCGACGTTGTGGTTGTATTACCGATTTGAAGTCATCGTTCATTAAAATTTCGTGCGTGCACATGGAAGGACTTATTCCTTTAATATCTACCAGCTTCCAAGCGATCGCATTTTTGTGCTTTTTCAAAAGGTTAATTAATTTTTCTTTTTCTAATTTATCTAATTTAGACGAAATAATTACGGGTAATTTACCATCTTTGTCTAGAAAAGCATATTCCAAACCTTTTGGAAGTTCTTTGAGCTCAAGAGGTGGGTCTTTAAGAGACTCCTTATTTGGTTGCTCATTTTGATCAAGAACCTTAAAAGTTTGTTCTATGGCGACCTCTTCTTCAACAAAGTGGTCAAACGTTTCACTTGTATCGGGTGGTTCATCTTCATCTTCAATTAGGGGGTCATTGTTGCCGAATGGATATTTCATTGACCGTTCAATATCGACACTTTTTTTAAATGCCCTTAATTGAATAGGTAGATTGTTGAACTTCCGGTTTTTCAAAGCTTCGTGAATTTTTACAAATGGTCGTCCCAACACTAGAGGAGCGTCATCAAGGATGACAAAGTCGGCGGGGACTACCATATGATTTGTTTGAACCAAGACATCCTCAACTACACCGATTGATTTTATTACCTTTCGATTGGATAGAAAAATGGGTATTTGAAGTGGAGAATGATGCGTGTGAAGTGTGTATATGAATTTAGGTATATTTTAAGCCCCTTTTACACTTTCTTTAGCCAAGTTTTAAATTTATAAAACACGATATTTACTAACACTAAACACACATATGGGCAAGTGCACCCATCGTGAGCGTAGTATAGTGTTGGTAAGATACCAAGGTCGTCCAAGGACACAAGAGCTTTTAGTACCGGTTTATCCTCAACGTCTAATCAAATCAAAAAGTTTAGAAAAATGTTTTAAACTAATAAAAACTAATTAAAATGCTGAAAATAAAAATAAAAGAAAAACAGATAGACAAGATGAATCACTTGGTTCCGACTCGTGTTTAGTGTAATCTTTGATTATTTCCGCACTTTTGCACTTATTTCCGCTGAGCACGACCCCGTGTGCAGAAGAATCTTTGTACTATGAAGATTTGCCTAGATTGTGCGAATCTTATAGTTGACCACAGCCCCGTGCCCGCTGAGCACGGCCCCGTGGTGGGCAATAGAAGCTTCTACCACTTTGTCTTTTCTGCTGGCACTTGGGCACGCCCCCGTGCTGGCTGAGCACGGGGCGTGTTCAGTCTTCTGTCTTCTTGTTTTGCTTGGTAAGATGCTGTCGTGGGGTCGGGCATGTCACGTTTGTTTCTTTTCTTGTATTTATGTTAGATTTTGCTGTCTTTTTGATTCTTTTGTTAATTTGAGCTCATTTAATCCTGAAAATACAAAAGGAAGACAAAAGCACACTTTTTCCAACATTAGTACTAAAAAAGGGTTAGTTTTATGCCACAATTGATGTAATTTATATGTTGCATTTTGCACACATCAAATACCCCCACACTTGAATCTTTGCTTGTCCTCAAGCAAAACTCTTTATAATGTGGCTTTTACACTCCCAAATGGAATGGGTAGAAAAGAAGGTTTTTGGGCTTGTCACAGAGTGTCGGGGTTTCCAAGATTCTTTATTTAGTTTTACTTTTATTTATTTACAATCCTATTCGTCATGATTTATTTAAAACTTTTCATAAGATAAATTACTTATTAGGGTATAACATGCCTCTTTAAAATTTTATTTATATACAAGTTCACATACCTCACGGGGATCACTCAACACTCGGCCGAAAATGTATTTTTGTGGATCACTCGAGAGCGGCATGGAACATACTCATACCATATGCTTGCCAAGCAATCAATCCTTCTCCTTTTTAACTTTGTACCTTTGTAAATATCAAGAGGACTTTTTGGGTGAAGGGTTAGGCTTGGGTTAAAGGTAGGTGGTTGGGTTAGTGGTTAGTAGAAAAAGGGCGAAAAGCGTAACAAGCGTCGGTTTTCGTGAGACTTTATTTTTGCAACTTTTATTTTGATGAAGCTATTATTCAAACAAAGTCATTTTTGATAAACTTGTTTGTTTATTTGTTTTTGCTTCATCAACAATATTTTTTTTTTGAAAGGTCATACGAAAAGCCGAGCTAGTTACTAAAACAAAGGGTTAAAAATGAAAAAGGTTTTGGTGGGTAAAAGGGTGTTTGGTTTGGGTTATGAAATGAAAAGGTTTAGGCTCAAAGGGGCTAACTAGGGGGATTTTGGGTAGGTGGTAAAAAAAAAGAAAAATAATGGTGTAGAAATAAAAAGGGTTAGTCCTAATGCCTCCATCATTTACTTACTCGGGTTTAAGTTGGTAAGGACCGGGAATGTATCGTCGTGGCAAGTTCTAGAGTCGTAAGAACCAAGCGGCTATTCACACAAGAAACGAAAAATGAGCATTCAGTTTAATGATATGTAATTGTATGCTCAATAAAGGCTCAAAACTCACTTTTGTGGGAATGGGTTTTTTATGTGATCAAGTATATATAATCAAATTTTAACTAAGTTTGTCATGCCTTTTCATAATTTTCTTATGTTGGTTCTTTTTATCACGATGCTATCGGTTGTAAATTCGTAAAAATATAACCTTTTTAGAACTTGAAATTCCCAAGTTAAACCTAGACAAGTAAAAAAATGAAAATTTTTGAAAAAATTTGGGGTGATTAGCGGTTCCAATAGAGTTTTGTGTAAGGCTTGTATTTAGGACTTGCAAGATTCAAGGTTTTAGCATCCCCCCACACTTAAATTACACATTGTCCTCAATGTGTCCCAAAAATAAGTTTTTAGGTTGATTGAATGTGTAAAAATGTGTGAAAAAGAAAAAAATTTGTGTTATTGGGCGCTGGACACGGCCCCGTGTTGTCCGGGCACGGCCCCGTGTTCAAGTGCCAGTAACAAAATTAAATCAAGAGAAACAGAAGCCTGGACACGGGGGCGTGTTGGGTGAACACGGCCCGTGTCCAGTTTACCTGAACTGGGTATTTCTGCAGACTGTGCAGCACGGGGCCGTGTTGGGTGGACACGACCCGTGCCGAACTTACTGTAAATGAAGAATTTTGTCGGACGGTCCTGTTTTCCTGCATGGGGTGCTGGTTCAAGCTTCCCTTGTATCCTTTGCCATCCCGAGTGTGTTTTATTCCGGAAAATTAAAACTAAACTAGAAAACATAAAAACTAATCTAAATTAAAACTAAGGATAGTTCCGCGGAATGCCTCCGTGGTGCGCCACGTTTATAAGGGTCCTTGGCTAGACCCAAAGCCTGGTCAGATGTTACTCAAGCGGGATGTTTCGCATCCCATGTTACACCGTCGGAGAGCGTCATCCAAGCTTGAGTCTATGACCTTCATGTAGTCGACCGAGTCTTCGTCTTCTACTCGCTTTCCCACTCCAAACTTCACTTCCTCGTCCCCAAACTTCAATGTTAGTGTTCCGTCATTCATATCAACCACTGCTTGGGCGGTGGCTAGAAATGTCCTCCCTAGGATGAGAGGAACATCGGCGTCTTCTTCCATGTCTAAGATGACAAAGTCGGTTGGGAAAACGAAATTGTTAACTTTGACCAATAGATTTTCAGCGACACCTTGTGGAAATTTGACGGATCTGTCAGCGAGTTATATGCTCATCTTTGTAGGGCTCGTTGTTCCTAGACCGAGTCGTTTGAACATTGATGTGGGCATGAGGTTAATGCTAGCCCCAAGATCGGCTAACGCATTACGAACGGGGGATTCCCCAATCGAGCAAGGAATTGTGAAGCTTCCGGGATCAATTTTCTTTTGTGGGAGTTTGTTGAGTACTAAGGCGGATCATTCTTCGCCTAAGTTAACTAATTGCAATGATTCAATTTTCCTTTTATGCGTGAGGAAGTCCCTCATAAATTTTGCATATTTAGGCATTTGGGTAAGGACTTCAATAAAAGGAATATTAACATGCAATTGTTTTAGTAAATTTTCGAACTTTGCGAATTGCTCATCGGTCTTTTGACGATTTAACCTACCGGGGTATGGAATCAGAGGAGTCTTGGTGTGCTCTCGATTTGGTAAAGAAGCCTCTTCTGGTTGGGGTGCGGGTGGAGTCGTGGTTTGGCTGGACTGGCTTCTTTCTTCTGGCGGTAATGGAGCCTCCTCGGGACCCACGGTTCGATTTCTCAATGTGATGAGATGTACTTGTGCTTTTGGGTTGGTTTCGGTATTGCTAGGTAACGCGCCTTGTGGTCTCTCGGAGAAATTTTGAGCTACTTGACTTAATTGTTTTTCAATGTTTTGAATGCTAGCTTGTTGATTTCTAAAATTCGATTCCAATTGCTGAAATCGATCCGAGTTTTTCTTTTCGGTGTCGGAGATGAGGCGAGATACAGTATCTTCAAGCCTTTCTCGTCCACCTTGTTGTTGAGAAAAGTTTTATGGTTGTTGAAAGTTAGTTCGTTGGTTTTGTTGGTTACTACTATTGCCGGGATCTCTCCAACCAAGGTTTGGGTGGTTACGCCATCCTTGGTTGTAAGTACCCGTTGGAGGACCCGACGGCCTAGGTCTGTTATCAATGTAGTTTACCGTTTCTGTTTATTCATCTAATTCTTTCATACAACTCCAATTTTCATGTGGCCCACCACACCCTTCACAAGCCATAACCGAGACTGTTTTTGTCATTTCTAATTTTTATATTTTTGAAGAAAGGGCTTCGATTTGGGCTTGTAAAGAAGTGCTTTCATCAACCTTATGGGCGCCCGGGGCAATAGATTTATTGCCTCGGGGAGTGTGCCATTGAAAATTGGTTTGAGCAATTTCCTCAATTTGATTATATATTTCATTTGGGCGATGATTACCTAAAAGTCCCCCGGAGCTAGAATCAAGTGTTTGTCTTGTGTGTGGCAACAACCCATTGTAGAAAGTGGATACTTGTTGCCATACCGCAAGACCGTGATAAGGACACTTTCTTAGTAGCTCCTTGAACCTTTCCCAAGTTTCATATAAGGATTCCCCATCTTCTCGTGAATATGTATTAATTTCAGTCATTAATTTAGCCGTTTTAGCAGGAGGGAAATACTTATATAGAAACTTTTGGGCTAGTTCATCCCAGGTGTTTACCGAGCCAACTGGGAGGGTGTTAAGCCAAGCCTTAGCTCGGTCTTTTAGTGAAAATGGAAACATCCGAAGGTGAATGGCGTCGTTTGATGCTCCATTGATCCGAAAGGTATCACATATTTCTAAGAAATTAGTAATATGTAGATGGGGATCCTCGTCCACAAGCCTATGGAAGGTTGCGGAGTTTTGAAGCATTTGTATCAAATGTGGCCGAAGTTCGAAGTTGTTGGCTTCGACATTCGGTGCATTGATAGCGGCGCCTAGATTACCTACGGTGGGTCGTAGGTAATCCATGAGGGTACGTTGGTCCGCCATTGGAAGTGGGTCCCCCGAAACTTTCTCTTGATTTTTAGCTTTAATTCTTTTTCTGAGAAAGCGTTCGGGTTCTTCTAGAGGTTCTTTTATGTCTCTACTAGAACTGGAGCTCATGCACTACGTAGGAAGTTCAAATGTGGCGCCAAGGTTCCAAGTCCTGTGATAAAAACAGAAAAGAACGTTGGTCAGAAGGTTCACCACGGCCCCGTGCTCAGTGAACACGGCCCGTGGTCAAATTTACAGTAATTGTTCTCCGGATCCCTGTTACTGGGAGTTGGACACAGCCCCGTGTTGCACCGACACGGCCCCGTACTCAGCTCTCTGTAACTCGGAAAATAAAACTGCCAGTGATAATGCTGGGCACGGCCCGTGTCCGACCAGGCACGGCGCGTGCTGAGCTCTGCAGAAACTGAAAAACTAAGAAAAAAAATCCTAAAAAAATGAAAAATAAGAAAAAAAAACGATTAGGCCGCTGATTCCTAACTTTCTTAAAATCCTTGTGTCCCCGGCAACGGCACCAAAAACTTGATGCGTGTGAAGTGTGTATATGAATTTAGGTATATTTTAAGCCCCTTTTACACTTTCTTTAGCCAAGTTTTAAATTTATAAAACACGATATTTACTAACACTAAACACACATATGGGCAAGTGCACCCATCGTGAGCGTAGTATAGTGTTGGTAAGTTACCGAGGTCGTCCAAGGACGCAAGAGCTTTTAGTACCGGTTTATCCTCAACGTCTAATCAAATCAAAAAGTTTAGAAAAATGTTTTAAACTAATAAAAACTAATTAAAATGCTGAAAATAAAAATAAAAGAAAAACAGATAGACAAGATGAATCACTTGGTTCCGACTCGTGTTTAGTGTAACCTTTGATTATTTCCGCACTTTTGCACTTATTTAAGAGATTATCTTAGTTATTGTAGTAGGCCCCTCTTTTGAAGGTGACGTTACCCTCAACCCAGTAGTTTGAGTCAGCAAGGATACAATACTAAAGGGCCGGATTATTGAAAGATAATGAATTAAGTTATTAATGCAAATTATGGTAGGCCCCTATTTTGGAGGTGACGTTACCCTCAACTAAGTAGTCTGAGTCAGCAGGGATACAGTCCTAAATAGCCGGGTTATAGTATTAATAGTAGTTAACTTATGAGGGGATCAAAGAGTTTGGACCCCCGCCATCCAATACCGTTAAGTATTGAAGTCGGTCCTACTAAATTTGACCCAGGTCCATTGCAGGACCTCTAAACGCTGAACAATGGCAAGACTCTTACCAAACCGTTCCCTTAACCCCCGACCAGGTAGCCAACATACCTCCATATAGACCGTGGAGATATGAATGGTGAAAATCTTTTATTTTATATAGACAGTAAAATAATGTCAAGACACCACGGACAAACGATAAGGAAGAATCACCTTCAGCATATGAAACTAGTTATTAAAGTCATTAATACAAAACCAAGTAAAAAGTGCGAAAATATTAGAAATAAAAAGTATTACACTAGACACTTGTCTTCACCAAGTGATGTAAGAGACTTAGGCAAACATGGCCTTGATTGTCAAGAACTCTTATGATCAATCTTGGATCCCGAGATGACTCACACACTCTATGATGGACAATGGATGATGGTGGTGGATGATGGTGTTATGGTGGTGTGTGAGAGAGGTGGTGTGCCAAGGGATGGTTTGAGCTTGAGCCAAGCACTCCTATTTATAGACTGAACAGAAGCTCGGGCACGGCCCCGTGTCCAGTGGGCACGGCCCCGTGTCCACATCCTTCTCTTTCTTCATTTAATGCAGCTTGTCTTATTAGTTGACCACGCCTCCGTGTCCGCTGAGCACGACCCCGTGTGCAGAAGAATCTTTGTACTATGAAGATTTGCCTAGATTGTGCGAATCTTATAGTTGACCACGGCCCCGTGCCCGCTGAGCACGGCCCTGTGGTGGGCAATAGAAGCTTCTACCACTTTGTCTTTTCTGCTGGCACTTGGGCACGCCCCCGTGCTGGCTGAGCACGGGGCGTATTCAGTCTTCTGTCTTCTTGTTTTGCTTGGGAAGATGCTGTCGTGGGGTCGGGCATGTCAAGTTTGTTCCTTTTCTTGTATTTATGTTAGATTTTGCTGTCTTTTTGCTTCTTTTGTTAATTTGAGCTCATTTAATCCTGAAAATACAAAAGGAAGACAAAAGCACACTTTTTCCAACATTAGTACTAAAAAAGGGTTAGTTTTATGCCACAATTGATGTAATTTATATGTTGCATTTTGCACACATCAAGAAAAATCACTAATACTTAATTTTTCAAAAATGTAGTTAGGCATTATGTTAACACAAAGATCTTTATCGATTGTGACATTACTAATAAATGAATTTTGAAAGAAACATGGAACCGGTGTAATGTTAATTTCAAATGGGTCTTCTTTTATTAGCGAGGTTTGATCATTAGTTAACTTAACACTTACCAATTTGTCAATTTTAGTGTTAGTGTTTAACTCTTTTAAAAACTTAGCATGAGTGGGTACTAAACAATGATTTTCAAAAGAAGGTGACAAGAGATTAATTTCTTCAAAATTAGACTCTTCTTGAATTTTATCGTTAACGGACTCACCTTTTTCGTTGTTTAACTCATGTGTCGGTTTATCACTTATTTGTTCTTCCATTTTTACACTTTCGGTTATCTCTTCTTTATTTAATTCTTCTCTTGCGCGGGACTCCTCTTCCCTTGCGCGAGATTCTTTTATATAGCGATCAATAACTCTAAGGTGTTCTAATATCCTATCGGTCACTTCGGTTATAGAAAAAGGATCTGGATTTTCAGAGCTTGAATCCGGTTGTTCGATCCTTTGTTCCTCATAATACCCATATGAAGTAGATGGTTCACACCATTGTTCTTCATTGTAAGCATATGATGGATAAGGGTCATAATTTTGTTCTTCATGATACTCATACGAGGTGGGTTGTTCATGCCATGGTTCCTCATAATAAGCATACGAAGGTGGTGGCTTATATCTTGGTTCCTCAAAGTATGAGTAAGAAGGCTCATACCTTGGTTCATCAAAATATGAGTATGAGGGAGGAGGTTCATACCTTTGGTCTTCATAGGATGTGTATGAAGTTGATGGCTCGTACCTGGGCTCCTCATAGTAGGTGTATGAATTGGATGGTTGATATGAGTGATTATATTGAACCGAGTGCGGATTACTACAATTAGTGCAATAGTTACTCCTATAATCATCCTCCTCATAGGTGTAGTTGTAACCTCCTGAGTATTGATCCATAAGAATCACTCAGCAGACCACAACCAAGTCTCGAGATCAGAAAACAAAAATAAAAACGGAAACAGAGGCTGGACACGGCCCCGTGTTCAGTGAGCACGGCCCCGTGTTCTGGATCTGTATCTGGGCGTTTTAATTAAATTTACTGATTTCGTTGAGCACGGGGCGTGTTCAGTGAGCACGGCCCATGTTCAAGCTACTGTTACTGGGTTTTTTATGAAAATGTGTAGCACGGCCCCGTGTTCAGTGAGCACGGCCCGTGTTCAGGTTACTGTAAATGCAAAACTAAACTAAAATGTAGAAAAATGTGCGCGCATTTTGAAAAGGTTTTGAAAAACTGATTAGGCCGTCGATTCTAAGCTTTCTTAAAATCCTTGTGTCCTCGGCAACGGCGCCAAAAACTTGATGTGCGTTAGGTGTATATGTAGGTTTAAGTATATTTTAAGCCCTTTTACACTTTCTTTAGACAAGTTTTAAATTTATAAAACACGATATTTACTAACACTAAACACACATATGGGCAAGTGTACCCATCGTGAGCGTAGTATAGTGTTGGCAAGATACCGAGGTCGTCCAAGGACACAAGAGCTTTTAGTGCCGGTTTATCCTCAACGTCTAATCAAATCAAAAGTTTAGAAAAATGTTTTTAAACTAAGAAAATAAAAACTAACTAAAATGATGAAAAAAAAAACAGATAGACAAGATGAATCACTTGGCTCCGACTCGTGTTTAGTGTAACCTTTGATTATTTCCGCACTTTTGTACTATTTTAAGGGATTATCTTAGTTATTGTAGTAGGCCTCTCTTTTGAAGGTGACGTTACCCTCAACCCAGTAGTTTGAGTCAGCAAGGATACAATCCTAAAGGGTCAGATTATTGAAAGATAATTAATTAAGTTATGAGTAAACTGCCATTTTGGTCCCTGTGGTTTTGGCAGTTTTGTCATTTTAGTCCAAATCTCAAACTTTTTAAATCTGGGTCCCTGTGGTTTGCATTTTGTTGCCATTTTAGTCCAAAAAATGAATTCAGGTAGATTCCCAAAATTAAACCCTTATTTTTGTCCTTTTCCCCAGGGGTATTTTGGTCATTATAGTTTTATTATAACTCATTATTAATTAAAAACAAAAAAAACTAAATAAATCAATTGTCATCTTCCCCAAATAAACCCAAACCCTAATTCCACAAATGCAGAAATCTCCACCCCCACCTCCTCCTCCCTTCTCACCACCGCCACCACTACCTCCTCACAACAGCCGCTACCACCACCTCCTTCTCACCACAGCCACCATCTCCTTCTCACCACAACGTCACCGTCACCGTCACTCTCTCTCTCTCTCTTCTGATCACTCTCTCTCTTCCAAAACCCACAACCAAGATCCATCTTCCAAAACTTCCCACCGCTTCCGCCGCCACTTCTCTGACGCCATACCACCCCCTTGCCCCTGCCATTCTCACACAACAGCAAGAGTGATGAAGATCGACCGAAGAGAGAGAAGGAGACCGGGGAAGACAGCGGACGACGGTAGTGCCGCCGCTCACGGCGGCGGTGGGATTTTCAGTGGAGTTCGGGTAAACCCTTGTTTCCCTCGTTCTTCTTAGATCCGATTGAACCAGGTTTCTTTTTCCGACACTTTTGGGTGTGGTTTCAGGAGTCAAGATGTTGAAGCTCGGAACATGAAATTGGGTTGCTGATGTTTGCTTGGGAGGTTGAAGATGATGATGTAATTTGGGAACTGATGGAGGTATTTATATTTGGGGGGGTTTTTTAATTAAGAAATTGGTTTAATGAAAATTAAATGGACAAAACTACCCCTGCAGATAAAGACAAAAAAGGGATGTTGGAACACTAAAAAATGAGAGTTTTTGAGTTTTGGACTAAAATGGCAACAAAATGCAAACCACAGGGACCCAGATTTAAAAAATTTGAGATTTGGACTAAAATGACAAAACTGCCCAAACCACAGGGACCAAAATGGCAGTTTACTCTTAAGTTATTAATGAAAATTATGGTAGGCCCCTCTTTTGGAGGTGACGTTACCCTCGGCTAAGTAGTCTGAGTCAGCAGGGATACAGTCCTAAGTAGCCGGGTTATAGTATTAATAGTAGTTTAACTTATGAGGGGATCAAAGAGTTTGGACCCCCGCCATCCAATACCGTTAAGTATTGAAGGAGGTCCTACTAAATTTGACCCAGATCCCTTGCAGGATCTCTAAATGCTGAACAACGGCAAGACTCTTACCAAACCGTTCCCTTAACCCCTGGCCAGGTAGCCAACATACCTCCATATAGACCGTGGAGATATGAATGGTGAAAATATTTTATTTTATATAGACAGTAAAATAATGCCAAGACACCATGGACAAACGATAAGGAAGAATCACCTTCAACATAAGAAACTAGTTATTAAAGTCATTAATACATAACCAATTAAAAAGTGCAAAAAAGATTAAAAATAAAAAGTATTACACTAGACATTTGTCTTCACCAAGTGATGTAAGAGACTTAGGCAAACATGGCCTTGATTGTCAAGAACTCTTACGATCAATCTTGGATCCCGAGACGACTCACACACTCTATGATGGACAATGGATGATGGTGGTGGATGATGGTGTTATGGTGGTGGTGGGTGGTGGGTGGTGGGTGAAGTGTGAGAGAGGTGGTGTGCCAAGGGATGGTTTGAGCTTGAGCCAAGCACTCCTATTTATAGGCTGAACAGAAGCTCGGGCACGGCCCCGTGTCCACATCCTTCTCTTTCTTCATTAATTGCTCTTGTCTTTATTAGTTGACCACGGCCCCGTGTGCAGAAGCATATCTGTACTATGAAGATTTGCCTAGATTCTACGAATCTTATAGTTGACCACGGCCCCGTGCCCGCTGAGCACGGCCCCGTGGTGGGCAATAGAAGCTTCTACCACTTTGTCTTTTCTGCTGACACTTGGGCACGCCCCCGTGCTGGCTGAGCACGGGGCGTGTTCAGTCTTCTGTCTTCTTGTTTTGCTTGGGATGATGCTGTCGTGGGGTCGGGCATGTCACGTTTGTTCCTTTTCTTGTATTTATGTTAGATTTTGCTGTCTTTTTGCTTCTTTTGTTAATTTGAGCTCATTTAACCTGAAAATACAAAAGGAAGACAAAAACACACTTTTTCCAACATTAGTACTAAAAAATGGTTAGTTTTATGCCACAATTGATGTAATTTATATGTTGCATTTTGTACACATCATCCACGACATGAGCCAAGAAGGCAACAGATCCTTTGCGCGAAAACTTCCGTGTCTTCAACAACGGATAATCCGTAGGGGCGTATCCTACTTCATGAATCATGGTCATTTCGTCCTTCGTCATCAGGATGCGGGTAAACATCTCTGCTCGATTGCTTGACAACTAATCCATTCCAAATTCATCGTCGAAGTTTCCCTTTAGCTAGTATGGGTTATCTAACTTACATGCTACTAAACCAAGTATACTCTCAAACTCTAGAGATGCGAAGCTAAAATTTGTATTAATATCAAGTAGCACAGATGCATAATGTTGACTAATATGGAATGTATGGATAACCTTGTTTGGATTCTAGCGTACTTCCCTAGCTTCGCTATTGAGCTTTCATCCTTGTGCCTGATTCTTCTTAGGGCAGTATTTTCTGAAATGCTTTTTGCTCCCACAGTTAAGACAACCTTGAGCACGTTTTTGTTTGTCACTCTTCCAGCCTTGATAGTTGTCGTTGTTGTTGTTTCCTTCGTGATTCTCGCTACCATCTTGGCTTCCATTTCCAGGTTCAGTACCTTGCCTACAAGTCTCCTTGGGATGCCCCCTCTTGCCACAGTTACCACATTTTCCATATTTACATCGTCCGACATGATAACGTAGGCAATTGTCGCACTTAGGTATGATACCCATGTACTCTTTTCCCTTTTTGGCCCTGTTCTTGCTATTCACCCAAGTACCCTTCTTGAAGTTTGCGAACTTTCTCTTGTTATCTCCAGACAGCGCTACAGGAGTCTCCTTTTTCTCTTCCGTAGTGGAAAATTTTCCTAGTCTAACCGCTTCTTCAGTGAGCGCCACACTTAAGTCGATAGCTTCGGTGATCGTTGGAGGTTTAGACATTGTCACCAGGCTTGGAATCTGAGGTGCCAATCCCCCGATGAAGCGTTCGATCTTCCTAGTTTCTGGTTCCACCAAACGCGAAGCAACTTGTGATAAATCGTGAAATCTATGCATATACTCAGTTATCTTTGGACCTTCCATTTTCAAGTTCCACAGTTCGGTCTCCAATTTCTGGACTTCTACCCTAGAGCAATATCTTTTACGCATTAGTTCTTTCATTTCGTCCTACGTCAAAGCATACGCAGCAGTTTCGCCCATCGTCTGAACCTGAAGGTTCCACCATAACAGAGCCCCGTCTATAAACAGTCCAGCTATGTACGTGACCTGATGTTCGGCAGCGCATTTACTTAATCGCAAAACATAATCCGTCTTCTCAACCCAACGCACAAAAGTTATGGCACCCCCAGTGCCGTCAAAATCCCGGGGCTTGCAGCTCAAAAACTGCTTGTAGGTGCAGCCGTTAGGTGGGTTATTTCCTGAGGTACCTCCGCTGCATTCGAAGCGAAGAGCCTCGTGCTGTGCGATGACCTGTGAGATGCGTTCTTGTAATTCCGCCTCTGTCGTCAGCAGAGGGTTGTTGGTATCGGTGTTCCTTTGCATTGACATCTTCCTAGAAGAAGATCGGTTAGGTCAGGTCTTATTAAAGACACGAGCACACAAGCCTCTACGAATAAGACCTAGGAGGTGTATTTACATACGTATATAAGCAATCATATAACGTCAGCATTATAGTATGACTTATAGATGGGAACATATATAACAACAAACAAGCATGTAGCATTACAATCATAGCACATACATTGTGCTTAGTGAGGGCATGGCGACAGGGTCTTCGTTAGTCATTGACCACAAAGTATTGTTTCATTTTCCATGGGGAATATGAGGATTGGGCTTACATTATTTTCCGATCACAATCACATTGTCTACAAGGTATATTAAAAGGGGACACAGGGTCACCCTACCCTTGTCCAATAAGTCTATCAGTGTATCAAATCACGTGGTCAAAAGTGGTCTTCAAAAGTCTCCACAGTCTCGGCTCTTTAGTAGTGTCTTTACTCAAAAGTAATGCAATCCACATAAATCCAGAAACCAATTATACTGGTAACTGAGGTGGAGGAGGGAGGAAAAGCAAACTGCTAACATGCGCGAGCTCCTCCTCGAGCTTGTATACACGTCAAAGTAATTAACTGATCTGCTGCTTGATAGTAAAGAAACGAGCATCGAAACCTGGGAAAGGTGTAATAGCAGCAGGTGAGAGTGCAAAAGGGATCCTTGATAAATGTGGAGGATCAAAGTATACTGGCAATAGACATGGTGGAGGACGTGGTGTCAGCTCAAGCTCCAAAAACTTTGCGACTCATATCCTCAAACTGTAGCTGATGTTACAGGAGCAACTCATCCCGTGTGTAGCCTTCAAAATGTGAGGGATGGTAAGGGTCTAATATCAGCATATTGTATGGTAGGACCTATCAGAATGGCTCGTCTGTCGGTGAAGTATTGGAAGGAGCAAACGGTGCGGCCTGTGAGGTCGGGAGAAATGCTGCTATAGCAAAAGGATCGTCATGCGGGTGCTGACCTGGAGTACCTTTCCGGGGTGCGGGTATGTCCTGATAGGTATGTCGGTACAATGGACGTCGGTCTCCATAGGGGAAGAGGAGCAACATCAGCGGGTGCGGGTGCAAGAACAAATGTCTCAACAAAAGAGAAGATCATCAGGTGCAGGTACTGGGTCAGGTATAAGGGGTGCAATGTCTGGTAAACCAAAAGAAACATGGTCAGGATCAGGAATCGGCTCAAGATCATTAGGCGCATCATCAGGCTGACCCAAAAAGGAGCAGAAGCTAGCTCAGGAGCAGGCTCTGGGTCGGGTAAAACGTGTGGGATCTCGAGCAGGGAATGGTACAATAGTCATAGCGGTGTCGTCGTCTGAGTCAGTAGTAGAAAGCTGCAATCCGGCCGTTTGTAGGGCTGCAGATGTTACAAACTCAAAGGAGTCAGAAATCGAGTGTATACTAGAGTTAGAGGATAGCTTGATAACAGGGATCTCAAGAAGTGAAATTGGCAACAACGTTCTCGTCTAACTTCCATCATCATGGGCGTCATCAGGAGGATCATGTCACACCCCAACCGATGGCGGAAACATCAGGGCATGGCACTGAGCAAAACAGATTGTCCAGAAGTTTCCATAACAATTATCATTACCAATCAATTTAAAGTAACATGTCCCATACCATGTCTCAAAAGGTAACCAAATTATTACAGACAAAAATCTAGGCAAATAGTTCTGTTCCGACAACTCAGATTTTCAAATAGAGCAATTGTTTATCTGCTTCTAGAGACTCTTGATTTAATTTGTACAGACAACTATTTGTTGGCCTCTAGAGCCTTATTTTAGCCTCGATTTCCTAGCAGATGTGCATCCTAAGCACCTGTCACATACGTTAAAATAAAGTCAATACATATAATGTAAAGGTGAGCATACAAGTTTGGTAATAACATATAGAGTTCAAAATTCGTTTACGCATAACCAGCACGTACACATAGTGAAATGAAGCACGTTAGTTATCGACATAGATCCATCGATACCAATGACTGCGGGTTGACTGCCTGAGGCAGTTCGCAATACATGATTACCACCGTAATCCATGCAAGTAATTGTCCTTAACAACCCCTGCGAACAGGTGCTGAGTCCAAACTATAGTACTATCGTTGCTAAGGCAGGTAGACAGCATTCCATGTGTAAACATAACAAACAAGCATTCATAAGCCACGCATAACATGCATTAACGGTTAGCGTTCAAATAGTATTGAGTAGTGTGTTTATTGTGATTTGAATATTCTTAATGTATGTAACACCCAAAAGTGCATAAAACAAAAAGGGATCGAGTATACTCACAGCGATGATGGATTGAAAGGAGCGCTAGAGAGTAGGGTTAGCCTGAACAGATCGATAACATAACGATAAGTGACGCGTAAAACGATGCATGATGTAAGTGGTTCGGACAACAGTTCGGTCGGATGGTAATCCGACCGGATGGTCCAGTCGTGTGGATGACAATCCATTCGGATGGTCATCCGGTCGGACATGTTGTTCGGTCGGATGACTATTCGTGTGGATTGTTTCTTCCTTTGGGAAGGATGTGTTTGTCTATGATGGCTTGTCCTTTGAAGTTTTCGTTGTAGCATTTTGAAAACATTGAAGTATCCCTACCTTTCTGGTTGGTCGATCGGACGGTCAGCCGTGCGGATGATTTATCCGGTCGGACGGCGACTCGAGTGGCGAGGTTACTCAGTGAGAACAAATCCACAGCAGGTTGTCACTCGATCGGACAGCAGTCCGGTCGGGTGACATCCTTGGTGCATTGAACATGTTGAAAATTGTTTAAGTGTTTAAAGTCCAAGTATCTCATGATCCGAAGAGTAATTCGGTCGGATGGTAGTCCGATCGGATAACAATTCATTTATTACTCAAACTTCAGATAAAGTTGGTCAAGTGTGGGACCCAAGGTGCAAGTCGCTAGGACAGCCGGCCGCTCGGATGGCTTATCCATTCGGGCAGTAGTCCGGTCGGATAGCACTTCGTCCTGGTTGTTCCATTCGTCTTTCACTTGGCCGTTTTGATTGTTTGTCGCTTTATCGAGACGTTTTGACAACGTGTTAACCAACAGAACCCCATCTTGACCCAAGTGACCCGATCGACCAGGAATCACCCTAGTTCGGTCAGTTACCGGTTCAAGACGGTTGTTCTTGTATAACCCGAAATCGGTGGTCTCGTGAGTAGAATCCAGATCTTGAACTAGCACAACACTAAGAATGTGTAGGAGACTAGAACAAGGCCCGATTATATTGGTTTTGAGTGCATTGAGTGTAAAAGAATGAGAGAACTTGTGATTATTTCTTTCAACTCTTTTATCCTTTTGAAAATGTTCAGATCTATGCGAAATCGTTGTGAAATCATGTGGAAATCCTTCAGATATGAGTTATCCTTGGTGGAATGAGGTCAAACTTGAAGTTCATAAGAACTTCATGATGACGTCACCCTAGAACACCCCAAATCTTGATGATTTCACGGTTAAAAGTTAAGATTTAAAAGATAGAAAGGTGTAGGAGTGCGTGTAGATCACGAAAGTTCAAGATTTAGGATGAGATCTTACCGGAATCGAGAGAAATCGAATAAAAGGTAGGGAGCATGAGTTGTTCGAACAGAGAGTTTCCAAAAGTAGAAAGAATGAAAGTGACATGGGTATTTATAGAGTTCCAAAAGAGGAAAGGGTAGGTCGGTCGGATGGCATCTCACCCGGATGACTGTCCAGTCGGATGTCACCTCGGTCGGATGACAGCTTGACGCCAGATCAAGTGGCAGCCTGGTCGGATGGCAATCCGGCCAGATGGCACTTGGTTCGGGTGTTCGGCGCGACGATTTTTACCGTTTCGGTTTCGATTGCGATCGTTTCGATGCGATAGAGTTTCCTAGTCAAATTACTTTTAATCCCAACCATTCATATCTCACGATATCTCTTCTCCACTAATTATCATAGTTCAATTTTGATTGAGTTCGATTGCGTTTCGATTGCGATTCGAGTTCGATTGCGTTTTCTATTGATTACCACAACATAACATAAATAAACATGCACAAGTAACACATAAGGCACACACACGCGTAAGACAATAACCAAAATGCGTAATTCGAGTTGCGAGTGCGATTGCGATAGCGATTAGATTGGATTGATTAGCGTTTAGTCGACTTTATCGCATTGTTACTTCCTATAGTTCACAGTCGTAAGTCGATTAAATAGCGAACAACATACGTCGATTATTATGATTATTGACACTTACTCCACATAATACAACTAAAATAAACATATAAAAGAAATCCACTACAAGTCAAGTCGCGCGAAATCGGTCGTTGACCTTGACCTTGACTTTGACTTTGACTTTCGAAAACACAGGGTGTTATAGATCACCAATAAACAATTCAACGTCATCATCATACAGATCATCGAATGGCCAAGCCTCGGAAAGTACGACCACAAGAGGTACGGCATCGAGGATCGGAGCCATAATGTGCTCGCCATCAGGGTAACCAATGATAAGGTGGTCATGGACCGAAACAAGAAGGACAGAAGGATCCTCGTCAAGGAAGCCATCAGTAAGGGTAAATCATCATCAAGGTCTGATAGCGCGAACAGTTGGAAGTCGTCCTCGTCCTTGGTCAGCATGTCAGGGTCACTCTCAGTGTCTGACGTGAACATCTCCGGCGCAGGTGCAATCTCATTATTTGTGGCGGTGGCCATAGGGTCATCAACGTCTGACAACTCACTCTCTGACGAAGGTGGCATGTGTGCCGGTACATAATAATCATAGCATGTATATCCATAGTAATTACCAACACTTAGTGTATTGCAAGAAAAGACAATTTATCATGTAATCGTGTATTCACATTATTCTTCATGAAACTTTCTATCCTTCCTAGTCTCCCAGACTAACACACCTAGTCTCCCAGACTAAACCAACCAGTCTCCCAGACTGAACCACCCAGTCTCTCAGACTGAAACACCCAGTCTCTCAGACTGAAACTTGAAACACCCAGTCTCTCAGACTGAAACCCCCAGTCTCTCAGACGGAAACACCCAGTCTCTCAGACTGAAACACCCAGTCTCTCAGACTAAAACACCCAGTCTCTCAGACTGAACTCTCTAGTCTCTCAGACTAACCCAGGTTTGGAAGACGTGTCTCGTCCAGGAATAAGACACACTGACCAAACTCACAGACCATGGATGACATCTTTATTCCTAATGCAGCATAAAAACTCCCAACTCCCGCCAGATCCACTTACTAATTCCCTGAAATACATGTAGTTTGAAAACATCAACAAAAGTTGAGCGAGTTCATGTGTTTGTTTGTGTGTATGTATAAACCTTTGAAATCGTTGTAAGTATGTATGTAAGTTTATAAGTCCCGGTATGAAAGCAACATGGAAACAAATCAATTAATGTGTAGCTAATACATTAATATACGTGACATGGTGCAGGAAGACTCAAACCTAGCAGACTCTGTACCGGGCTTCTGGCTGTAAGACATAGTCACCACATGGCCCATTCGGCGGACTCATGGATGGGGCTCGCTACACCCAAATAAATCTATAACTCATGCTCCTCGGTCCGTATACGAGGATTAATGGTCTCAAGTATCCGCCTACCCATTCACATGATCTATGGTTCTTTCCTAGGCTAACCATACCAATTGTAATCGTATGTAAACAGTTTGTAACAAGTATTTCACCCCCGAAGTTGTAAAACTGAAAACAGTTAAAAGAGAAAAGGGGGACATGAACTCACAGTTTTGCGTTCCTTGTATCCGATGTAACTCAAAGCTTCCTCTAGAACGCACGACTACCTACATGCGTACTACGGTCCGTTAGACGAGCGGGTCGTGCCTTGTCTTAGTATTGATTAGTGCATTTGAGTTACGTTTCAAAGTGTCCTTGTTATTATTCCAAGTATATAATTATTTGTTAAAATAATAATTATTTTAACTTAAATTATATTTATTTAGTGTTGGAATAACTGTTAAACAATATTTTCGTAATAGTACTTCTCAAGTATTTAGATCCGTATTTCCTTCCCAAGGATGGGAGTATCTCATACATGTGTATTCATATTCTTGTATTTGTATAACTTGCCGTGTATTGACGTCGTATTCCGGCGTGTATTGTCTTTAATAAGTACCCAATATATATTCCTAAAATATATATTTCAAGAAGTATTCCTTAGAAAAATTATTCCTAATTTTTCTTTTGGCAAAAATATTTGTAGTTCCAAAACAATATATTTTCATGTCTTACTTAGAAAATATTTATAAATTTATTTTATCCCCAGAATAATGTATTTCAAATTTATCCAAGAAAATATATTTTTCCCAAAAATATTATATTTCTTAATAATTCCAAGAAAGCATTTCTTTACTTCTAAAAGTATTATATTTCATCCTTGTCAAAAATAAGATATGATTTTGTAGTAATCATGAAAATCTCATTTTCATTCTTTTTGGTTTCCAAAATATTATTTACCAAAAATATACTTATAAATGTATTTTTCCGGAATATTTTGTAAGTTACATTCTTGTTCGGTTTGCCAATATCTGGTGTGTAACTTGTGTATTTATTCCTTATGATTTTTTGTAATATTCTAGATTGTAATTTCTTGGTATTTTATTAAGTTATATTATTTTAATCCTAAAATAATATAACTACTACACAAAGCATACAAATATTCACACACATCATGTCTTTAATGTAAATATATATTCTAAATACATATTTATCCATTTTTTTTATTTATAAAAACAACCTCCAGTACTTGTATTTTTGTAACAAAATCTATGACAAAGTTTATATTGAAAACCATAGTTAAAACACACTTGTAAATATTTGTTTAGAAGATATTTTTCTAAGTGTTTATATTTTTAGAAAGTTTTGCCATAGTTTCTCCTAAAAATGGAGGTGTCCATGCTTCTAAAGCATATCATTTTCATTTTAAAATCATCACAAACAATCAATAATCAACCCTAAACATCTTACACTTATCAAGTGTTAAAACAATGCTATTTACATAACAATCATGAACTTGAACTTTCATAAAAACTTGTAGTAACTTGGTAGTGTGTTTAGTAGGTTTAGTTACCCTCCAAAATGTATTTACTTCTTTAAAAATCTCATTCATGGAAGGTTTAGGTGTTTACAACTTGTAAACATATTTTACAAAAACGTTTCTTTGTGAAATCTTCTTGTTTCTCAAGTGTTTCTACACTTGTTTTATCACCAAAAATAGTGTATATTTAAGTAAGAACCAAGATCTTCTAAAAGTCATATTTTGAACTTGGTTCTTTTGGGAAAACCATTCATAAATCTTAGATATATAAGATTATCAACTCACTTGATTATTATTTTTCAAAAAATCATTTTATTTTTCAAGTTCATGCGAAATATAAGTATGATGATCTTGGTCTTTCACAAGATCACCACCTTAACTTACTAGATCTTGTGTTTAATCACTACCTAGTTGGTTTCATATGATGCCTAACATCATAAACACTAACAAGCAATCATCAAGAAGCAAAACAACACTAAACAACATAATTTCTTTAAGATCTCTTATAGTTTTATGCTTATGTTCATGTTTCATCTTCAAGTTCCTTAGTGTTCTTCGAGATTAACAATGTGTAACATTCTTTAACCACTAGCAATGGATGAAAAATGAATAGTAGAAGATCTTACTACTAGCTCAAGGCTAGGGATGGTTCAAGGGTATAAAATAGGTGGATAAAAGCAATCCGTGAAAGTCCTTCAACTTTCGAAAGCTCCAAACTTCCTTATTCGGCTTCTAACA
The DNA here is from genome assembly GCA_030545235.1 of Helianthus tuberosus. Lineage (NCBI taxonomy): Eukaryota > Viridiplantae > Streptophyta > Magnoliopsida > Asterales > Asteraceae > Helianthus > Helianthus tuberosus. The sequence continues at coordinate 74,209,722 of CM060411.1, forward strand.
CCCTTGAGTGTATATGGAATTGAATGAGGATGATTGAATGATGGTGGTATATGGGGAGGGGGTTACGGCAGAGATTAATGGGGGATGGAGGAGGAGAGCTTGTTGGTGATGATGGTAATGAAAGAGAATGAGGGTCTAGGGGTTAATATAAGCTCATGGTTTACCTCTTGTGTATTATGTCTCCCAAAGTACATGGAAAATCTACTAGTAATCTTCACAAGATCATGCAAGATCAAATAAGATCTCCAATTAGGCCATGTGGGCCATGGGATAGGTTGGGGGGGGGGGGGTACTAGCATAGGTTTAACTTAGTTGGTTACAATCTTGTTAAATTTCAAGTATTAGTTACTTATATTAGTTAGTAGATATTTTTAGTGGGTGTTATGATGTTCCCGATTTATCCGTTACTGTGCTAACTGTGCTTTGTGCATCATGTATGTCAATATGGGTTGCATGTAATAATGATGTGACATTATGAAATATGTGATGCACATGTAAGTATGATGCAGTAAACAGAAAGCAATTCAAGTCATAAATTGTAAGTCGGCACAATCATTAAGCACTAATCATCATTTAATAATTGTACGGATGCATGCAAATTTGACAGTTGTCACAAATAATGATCTTCAAGTTTATTTCATTTTTTTGTGTGTAAAATTACTTGGATAATATTATTCTAACATTCTCTATTTTGGATAGTTAAGTAATATTATTTCACTTACTTGGATAATACATATTTATTTAGCTAATTTCTAACATTCTTATGTTTCATTTTTAGCATTTGATTGTTCATTTTCGACATTCATATATTCATTTTCAACATTCGTAGGTTCATTAAGAATGTTTTGAGCATTATCTTAATGAATTTTAGAAATACCCTTTTTTGTTATTCAATAATTGTTAAATGTTTATATTTTCCTTTTCGAACAACATGATTCGTATTTTTTATTTTGACTTGACATGGATAAAATTAGTCTAAAAATCAGCCTAAACAAGTCTTACAAGTAACAAAATAAGCACAAAACAAGTCTACAATCACTTTGTGACTAAAAATTACAGGTAACAAATTAGTCTACTCACTCATGTCTAAGTGTAAAATGACACCCAAATGTAACACCCTAGTAGTTATAGATTTTTGTTGATGTAACAACTCTCATCAAAAGTCATATTTATTAAAATAATTTGTCCAATAGGAAACCCTAATTGGGACACCCAAGTGATTCTGTACAAACCCTAAAATTTTCAGAACAATCGGAATCAGGATCAGGGCCCCTAAAACTCAGGGGGGGGGGGGGGGGTAAACCCTAGTTACGATTATCTTAAAATCTCGTTGTCAAATATCGAAATTACAAAACTGTCAATTCAGCAAGGCTAGTCAAGGACGTGGCTAACCTAGGGTGAATTCGTGTCCCTTGCGCACCGTAAGGGATTAGGCTTACGGTGCGCAAGCCTGGTCAAAATTTTACTATAAATAGCAGACATTGGCAATCAAAGTTTGGCACTTGAACGACGTAAATTCTCGTTACGTACACTGAGATATAGTATAAACAGTCCAAAACACACACACGATTCACGAAGTGCTGCCGCAATACAGGGTAATAACTCGATCGCTGCTATGATTCAATGTCCGATCGATTAAACTATCCAATGGATGTTTAAGTGCTCCCCACATTAGGGTTTATGCTTTGTCATTCGTCGTTAATTTGATGGATGTTTAAGTATCGCACTTTGTCATTCGTTGTGAAGGTTTTAATCTCGTGAGTTATCGTAAATGCTGTATTAAGTTACTAACCGAATTGTGTGCTTGATATTAATTTAGGTTAAAAGGCTAATCAGTAGGCTAGGCTCTGCTTAATTAAATCTGCAATGTGAGTCATTCTCTTTTTATCAAATTTAATTTCAAAAGCATGTTTATTTTCAAAGGTTATAATTACAGTGATTAAGTTTATGTAGTCACCAAGTTACAGCCGGTATGTGGGGTTTTGTATACATTACTTGATAATCTTCACCATTGGACAACGGGTTAGCCAAGGGGTGATATGACCATAGTCACAGACACCATTGGACAACGGGAGGGCCAATGGGTCGAGTAACAAATACCGTGGGTAGTTGGTTGATATCTGAAACATTGTAATCTCTCTTAATACTGTAAATTATAACAAACGAGTCGTTTTCATAAAATGAATGATTCACTCAGTATTTCCCGCTGACAAAACCTTTTTCAAACATGTTTCATGTGATCTGTTGTGATCCAGGAAAAGTGCCGAGAAGCACTACAAGCTTAAGGAAGTGGCTCAGTATAAAATAAAGAAACATGTTTTGTAAAATAAAAGTTTTCTCCGTGAAATCTCAAGATTGTAAATTACCGGGTTTTATCCCGAGTTGTGAAATAAAATAATCGGGAAATATTTTAGTTTTAAAAAGATCCTGAAGAAACTTCCGCTGTTAATTAAATACCACGGGATTTCTGTCCCTCGGCTCCTGAAACGGGTTAAACCGGGTCGGGGGCCGTGACAGAAAAAGGTGGTATCAGAGCCACTGATTTAAGCCAATTAAGTATTTAGAAAATACTTAATTTTACTGATTTCCATTTTGTGATTATGTGTTTTATTAATTGAATATTTGTATACAGTATGGGTAAGCAAAAGTTGTCAAACATCTATCTTAAATTAGATAGGTCATCCAACGAGAAGGGAAGTTCATCCCAAACCAAATCCTCAAATCACTTTGCAATCCCTGAAGAAGGAATATTTGTGCGAAAGGCACAATATGAGGAACCACTTTCTCCTGATAAAAGAAATTTGATTATTAGGAAAAGTAAGGAGAAAATAAAGAAATTCCGAGAAAAGAAAGTTAAACAGGAAACCCAGGAATTAACCAGTAAAACACCTTGGGAGGACAAGTTAGATAAGAAATGGGCAGATCTTTATATGTTAGCTACTGTAGCAGTTAATGCAAATCTTTAAATAATTTGACCCAAGTTTTAGCACCTTTATCAATTTCAGTCTAGAAACCTTATTTCAGTAAATAAATAAATTTACAATAAAACCTAATGTGTTTTAACTTTTCAGTTATTTTGTAATTACCCAGTATGAAATAATATTTAAAGGTTTTCTATGAAATTTGGTATAAATTTTTAACTTAGTATTTATGTGTATTTTGCTAAACAGCATGAACGACTTGTCTAACGCCCTTCAGAATTTAAATCTCTATCCGGTAAAAATAGAGGTTTCCAGAGATTTCAATAGGTATATACCAGACATAGAAGAACCTGTTGAATTCAATGCTCCACCTCCGGAGAAACCTAAACCCAAGAAAAGAAGGAGATTTGTAGGATGGAGACGTGTGCGTAGGAGGAAGCCTACAACAAGGAAGATCCCTAAAATAGAAAATCCTTTAGACAAAGGAAAGGGGGTGGAAGTCAGTGAAGGTTATAGGCCACTGGAAATGGAATTGGGAGAAAATTTTAGACCACCGGGAATGGAATATGGAGAAGGTTCTAAGCAAACTCAGAGGGAAGTTGGGGAAAGTTCTAGACAGGTTGGGGAGTTACCTTTTCAGGAGGAATTAGATCGGGCATTGGCGAGCTGTGATGTCGTTAGGCCAATTAATAATAATCTATACCCTACTCTTGAAACACAAATACCAATGAACTTGGACCCCGCAATCCCAGAACCTATTATCCACACCCAACCTCTAGGGATAGATGAGTGGTGGACAAATGATTGGCAGTTCCAAAACCTGATCAACAGTCCTTATTCCTTTCTCCCTCAGTTCAACCTGGAACCATTACCAAATCCACCCATTAATAACGAGAATTTAGCAGAACTTCGCCATTTTGGCGAAGAGTTAATGGATGCGGGAAATAGAATCCGGGAGATAGGGGACAAATTGCCTGGAAATATGATGAAAGGGAGCTTCGTTTTTAGGAAGACAAATGACGAGAGATAGTAGGTTTATGAAACTGTGGTTGTGTAATAGTAATAGTGAAATCAGTCTGTAAAATAACTACGAATAAAACTTTGTAAGATAATAGTGTGTATTGATGCATACTATAAAATATAAAAATGGAAATCAAGAAATCAATAGTTTTGGCTATATATGTGCGTATTTGAAATTTGTATGATTGTTTTGTGTACAATTGTTATTTAATCAATACTAATAAATTATATATATTATCAGATGGAAAACGCTAATAACGAACCAGTTAATGAGGTTAATCAATCTGAGCAACACCCGGGGGATCAATATATGACTAGACAGGATATAGAAAATATCGTTGCTCAAGGGATAGCCAATGCTATTCCAGCAATCGTTGCTGCTGTTAAAAATCTAATAGAACCGCAACAAATCGTTCCTAGCAAACGTATTTCTGAAGATAACTTCAGTAATAGCATAAACGGAGGCAATGATCATGAACCACGGCAAGCTCCGCTCCCTAAGAAAATGAAAGCTACAACGCCTGGTTGCACTTACAAAGAATTTATTGCTTGTAAACCCACTGAGTTTGCAGGCAATGAAGGAGCAACTGCGGCACTGCGTTGGTTAGAAAAAACCGAGGCAGTAATTGCTATAAGTAAATGTGACAAGGATGACAAGGTCATGTACGCGTCAAATCTTTTCAAAGAAGGGGCACTAGAATGGTGGAACACGGTGTTACAAGCTAAGGGAAGAAATAGGGCTTACGCCATGAACTGGGAAGAATTTAAAGGTCTTATAGAAAGAAAATTCTGTCCCGAATATGAAAAAGATCAAATGGCAAATAAGTTCCAAAACCATCGAATGATGGGTGTAAATTGTCGAGGGTATACTTCGACATTCTTTGAATATGCTAGAGTGGTACCAATACTGGCTTCGCCAGAACCGGTACTCATTTCTCGCTATATTTGGGGATTAATTGGTGAAATCCACAATATCGTTAAAGCTGCTAGACCTCGCACTATTGACGATGTGGTAGAATTAGCTAACACCCTAACTGATGAACTGGTGCGTACAAGGGATGATAACAGGAAAAAGGAACTGGCTCAGAAAATTACCCAAGGATTTCGTACGGGTAATAATAACAGTTTCAGGAGAAGAGGAACAGGGCAATCCTCAACTCCGCCTTTCTGCAGGAATTGCAAAAGGAAACATTTTGGAAGATGTAATATAACCTGCAATTTTTGCAAAGCTATAAGACATCAGGAAGAAAATTGCAGGAAGAAATCCACAATTTGTTACAATTGTGGAGAAACTGGACATTTCAGGCCATTGCCCGAAATTAGTCAAACCAGCTGATAACAATAAAGCCAAAGCTGCAGAAGGAGCTACTAAAAAGAATGTTCGTGCTTTCCAATTAACTACTCAAGAAGCAGAACTCATTCCAGATATAATAGCTGGTACGTTCTTAGTTCACAACATCTATGCAAAAGTAGTATTTGACTCTGGTGCAAACCAAAGTTTTATAAATACTTCATTCTGCCAAGCTCTTAATTTACCACTAACCAACATTAGGCAAATTTTTACAGTCGAAACGGCTGATGGGAATTCAGTTAAAATAGATAAAGTTCTGCAAAATGTAGAAATAGAACTTTTAAGTCATAAATTTTCTGCAACCCTATTGCCTATGAAATTAGCTGAATTCGATGTTGTGATAGGAATGGATTGGTTAGTAACCAACCATGCTCGAATTTTTTGTGATCAAAATTCCATAGAAATTCAAACACCTACCGGAGAAGTCATTATGATTACAGGAGATAAACCACGTAAACCCATGAAGTTCATATCAGTAATGAAAGTTGCTAGTTATGAACGAAAGCAAGGAATAGTATATATGATTTCAGTAATCATTAATACTAAGGGTAAAGAACTTAAGGAGATTCCTGTAGTCTCAGAATACTCAGATGTATTTCCAGAAGAGTTACCCGGGTTACTACCAGATAGGGAAGTAGAATTTAGAATTCATTTAATTCCAGGGACTACACCGATAGCTAAGGCACCTTATCGGTTAGCACCCACAGAAATGTTAGAACTGAAAAAGCAATTAGATGAATTACTAAGTAAAGGTTTCATACAACCTAGTTCATCCCCGTGGGGAGCGCCAGTGTTGTTTGTCAAGAAAAAGGATGGTTCAATGAGAATGTGTATTGATTATAGAGAATTGAATAAAGTTACAATTAAGAATCGATACCCATTACCTAGGATTGATGATCTTTTCGATCAACTTCAAGGAGCTAGATATTTTTCTAAGATCGACTTACGTTCCGGATATCATCAATTGAAGGTACAAGAAGAAGACATACCTAAGACTGCTTTCAGAACTAGGTATGGTCATTACAAGTTTACAGTCATGCCCTTTGGGTTAACGAATGCTCCTGCCGCATTCATGGACATGATGAATAGAATCTGTAAACCGTATTTGGATAAATTTGTAATTGTCTTCATCGACGATATACTTATTTATTCCAAAAGTCAGGACGAACATTGTCAGCACTTGCATGCCCTCTTAACTTTGTTAAGAAAAGAAAAATTGTATGCCAAATTCTCGAAGTGTGAATTTTGGCTACAAGAAGTGCGATTTTTACGACACATGGTGAATCAAGAAGGGATTCATGTAGACCCTGCTAAGATAGAAGCAATTATCAAATGGAAGGTTCCACAATCTGCAATGGAAATTAGAAGTTTTATAGGTTTAGCTGGATACTATAGAAGGTTTATTAAGGATTTTTCCAAGATAGCTGTACCATTAACAAAGCTAACCTGTAAAGCAGTTAAGTTTGAATGGGGACCTAAGCAAGAAGAAGCTTTTAGGATTTTAAAGCAAAAGTTAACAAATGCCCCAATCTTAGCCTTACCAGAAGGAACTGAAGATTTTGAAGTATATTGTGATGCTTCAAAACTAGGATTAGGATGTGTGCTTATGCAACGCAAGAAGGTAATTGTGTATGCTTCAAGACAGTTGAAAAAGCACGAAGAGAACTATACAACTCATGATTTAGAATTAGGAGCTGTAATTTTTGCCCTTAAGATTTGGAGACATTATCTGTATGGAAGTAAATTTACTATCTATACAGATCATAAGAGTTTAAGATATATATTTGGGCAAAAAGAGTTAAACATGAGGCAAAGGAGGTGGATGGAAATTTTAAGTGATTACGACTGTGATATTCAGTATCACGAAGGGAAGGCAAATGTAGTTGCAGATGCCTGAAGTCGTAAGTATCATGAAAACCAACGACGAGTTCGTGCTCTTAGGTTAAATCTACAATTAGATTTAATGGAACAATTGAAAAATGTTCAAGCTACAGCAATCAAGGATGATGCAATCAAGGATGATGGGACGAATAAAAGAATTAGAGCAAGGAGCTGATGGAATTTGGAGATTCCACAAAAGCAAAATTTGGGTACCTAAGCAGGGAGAATTAAGAAATAAGATTTTAGAAGAAACCCATAAATCTAGGTATACCATACACCCTGGAAACAATAAAATGTACCAAGATTTAAGAAAGAATTTCTGGTGGATAGGCATGAAGAAGGATATAGCTAGATATGTTTCTAAGTGTCTTACTTGTTCACAAGTTAAGGCAGAACACCAGAAACCTTCAGGTCTACTACAACAACTGGAAATGCCTGTATGGAAATGGGAACTCATAACAATGGATTTTGTTACTAAGTTACCCAAAACCAGAAAAGGTAATGGTGCGATTTGGGTAATTGTGGATCGATTAACCAAATCTGCTCACTTTCTGCCTATGAAAGAAACCTTTAGCATGGAAAGATTGGCAAAGTTGTATGTGGATGAAGTCGTATCTTTACATGGAGTTCCACTCTCCATTGTATCAGATAGGGATAGTCGTTTCACTTCTCATTTCTGGAAAAGTTTCTAAGAAGCTATGGGAACTCGACTAAATTTAAGCACTGCATATCATCCTCAAACAGATGGACAAAGTGAAAGGACGATCCAAACTCTAGAAGACATGCTCAGAGCATGTGTAATAGATTTTGGTGGTAATTGGGACGACCATTTACCTTTAATTGAATTCTCCTATAACAATAGTTATCATTCAAGTATTGAAACTGTCCCATTTGAAGCACTGTATGGAAGAAAGTGCAGAACTCCAGTATGTTGGGCAAAAATAGGAGAAAGTCAATTGTCAGGTCCTGAAATAGTACAAGAGACGACCGACAAAATTTCACAAATCAAGGAAAGACTGAAGACAGCTAGAGATCGCCAGAATAATTATGCAGACAATAGATGTAAGCCGTTAGAATTTCAAGTTGGAGACAGAGTACTGTTGAAAGTTTCTCCTTGGAAAGGAGTGGTTAGATTTGGTAAGAAAGGAAAGCTAAGTCCAAGATACGTAGGACCATTTCTAGTGATCCAACGTATAGGACCAGTTGCTTATCGTTTACAACTACCAGAGGAGTTAGCTGGAGTACATGATGTATTTCATATATCCAACCTCAAGAAATGTCTATCAGACGAATCTTTGGTAGTACCTCTCCAAGATATAGAGGTAAACAAAAAATTAAAATTTGTAGAGAAACCTCTTCAGATAGAAGACAGAAAAGTGAAGTTTCTCAAGCACAAACGACTAGTGCTAGTTAAAGTAAAATGGGATTCAAAGAGAGGAGCTGAATACACTTGGGAACTGGAATCAGAGATGAAGAAAAAGTATCCCTACTTATTCCAGTAAATCTCGAGGACGAGATTTTTTATTAAGGTGGGGAGAATGTAACAACTCTCATCAAAAGTCATATTTATTAAAATAATTTGTCCAATAGGAAACCCTAATTGGGACACCCAAGTGATTCTGTACAAACCCTAAAATTTTCAGAACAATCGGAATCAGGATCAGGGCCCCTAAAACTCAGGGGGGGGGGTAAACCCTAGTTACGATTATCTTAAAATCTCGTTGTCAAATATCGAAATTACAAAACTGTTAATTCAGCAAGGCTAGTCAAGGACGTGGCTAACCTAGGGTGAATTCGTGTCCCTTGCGCACCGTAAGGGATTAGGCTTACGGTACGCAAGCCTGGTCAAAATTTTACTATAAATAGCAGACATTGGCAATCGAAGTTTGGCACTTGAACGACGTAAATTCTCGTTACGTACACTGAGATATAGTATAAACAGTCCAAAACACACACACGATTCACGAAGTGCTGCCGCAATACAGGGTAATAACTCGATCGCTGCTACATTTCAATGTCCGATCGATTAAACTATCCAATGGATGTTTAAGTGCTCCCCACATTAGGGTTTATGCTTTGTCATTCGTCGTTAATTTGATGGATGTTTAAGTATCGCACTTTGTCATTCGTTGTGAAGGTTTTAATCTCGTGAGTTATCGTAAATGCTGTATTAAGTTACTAACCGAATTGTGTGCTTGATATTAATTTAGGTTAAAAGGCTAATCAGTAGGCTAGGCTCTGCTTAATTAAATCTGCAATGTGAGTCATTCTCTTTTTATCAAATTTAATTTCAAAAGCATGTTTATTTTCAAAGGTTATAATTACAGTGATTAAGTTTATGTAGTCACCAAGTTACAGCCGGTATGTGGGGTTTTGTATACATTACTTGATAATCTTCACCATTGGACAACGGGTTAGCCAAGGGGTGATATGACCATAGTCACAGACACCATTGGACAACGGGAGGGCCAATGGGTCGAGTAACAAATACCGTGGGTAGTTGGTTGATATCTGAAACATTGTAATCTCTCTTAATACTGTAAATTATAACAAACGAGTCGTTTTCATAAAATGAATGATTCACTCAGTATTTCCCGCTGACAAAACCTTTTTCAAACATGTTTCATGTGATCTGTTGTGATCCAGGAAAAGTGCCGAGAAGCACTACAAGCTTAAGGAAGTGGCTCAGTATAAAATAAAGAAACATGTTTTGTAAAATAAAAGATTTCTCCGTGAAATCTCAAGATTGTAAATTACCGGGTTTAATCCCGAGTTGTGAAATAAAATAATCGGGAAATATTTCAGTTTTAAAAAGATCCTGAAGAAACTTCCGCTGTTAATTAAATACCACGGGATTTCTGTCCCGCGGCTCCTGAAACGGGTCAAACCGGGTCGGGGGCCGTGACAGTTGAGGCCCAAGGAGGGGCATTATGGTAATATCATCATGAAACTCTAATATCATCATCTTGTTGGAGAGAGAATGTGTAAAAAGGAATCGGATTGGCTACGCTCTAGCTACGGTTTTTCTAAGAATAACACTGGTGTGTTGATCTTCACTTGAACCCTTTGTTCAAGATGATTCAAGGTTGTTTTGATTTGATTTGGGGAGGAATATCGATAAAGGTATAGTTTTTCATATAAAGCTCAAGTTTTAGCGGATGGTTATGCATGAGACTTTGTGGAATGATAAAGTCTAAAACTTGATCCTTTTCATACCAAAATCATCACAGCCATCATCAAACTTTAGATCTAGGGTGCCTTCATCGAATAGGTACTAAGCACACCCCCTTATCACGTTACTTTGCACATGAGCAAAGTGGGCTTTACGCTTGGCTTTGCACCATAGACTTTTCCGCTTAGTAGATTACGCTTGTGTCTAAGTAGAACTGTAATTCATGTGTCAGTTGACTTTGCACATGGGTATAGTTTGTGCGTAGACTTACTTTGTGTGTAATCCTAGTTTGCGCATGGACATTGGAGCACAATGTTGACTAATCACTTGTATGTTAACTAGTTTTGATTTAGAACTCCGGGTTCCGGGATCCTTCAGTTTAATGAGACTTAAGCCAGTGTATTGTAGGTGAGCTTCTAGGTCCTCTTACTCTTACTTTTTAGGGCTATGTGCATACTCAATATACATCTAAATACAACGCTAAATGTTTTGATAACACGACAGATTAATAAATGAAATATGAAATAGTTGTATTATCAAACAAAAACACGACTGATATAATGCTTATGAAATAGTAAAATAATGAACGAGTGTTAGTTTACTAACGGCATAGAGAATGTCCAAATGAAGGTGATGATGTATACACAGAAAAGGTTGACAAACCTTGTATGTGTTCACATTAATGTAATGGGTCCTACGCAACACTTGGAATGAAATGACGACGAATCATTGTCCGACAAGGCTGAATGGAATGGCAAGTAGTTAACATAGGGAAGGTCTGTGAACCTTATACGTGTTTACACTACACATGATCAATAAATATATATTATAGATAGTCACTAATTGACTGCTAGTGTCCATAGAGACTGTAAAGAATTTACTATGTGTTGTGTTACGTAAACTATATTGTGATGGATACGGTGGTCCTACGTATCATATGTTATATTATGCCATGTTATATTGTAATGCATGTTAAAGTTCCTTGTGAACACCATGTTTTGTTTTAGACAATGTTTACCTTCTTTGTATGAATGCTTAGACTTGATTGTTCCACTACAATGTTTAAATTAATTTCTCTTATTTAAGAACTATGTTTCGATCAGTAAAACAATGTATGAGACCCCTACTTTTAGGGCGTTTCACTATATTAGTCTACCCACTGAAGTCTAAGCCTAACAAGTAACAAAAGTTAACCAAAGTTAGTCCATGTTTATAACAAATCGACAAAATCTAAATTACTCTAAGTGTTACACGTAAAAAAAACAAGAAACTTGAAATCAAAATATAAGAAATCAAGAATCAGTATCAGTCAATCTCTTTAATAAAGAAAGCGAGAAATGATATCAGGTTGATGTTCTAGTGTTCCATATTCCAGAATCTAATTGCAATGTATTTAGACTTGAAGATGTAACTGTTATAGTTGGATACACAACAAAATAAGAGTTTTTAAATGCGGAGAAGAGACATAGTGGCGACGTCAAATTGTGGATGATATTTCAAGATGACCAAAGCCTGTGTCATCTATCTATATAAATTGTTATAGTTAATTAGTAGTTAGCCTCAGAACTTCATGTACACTGACAAATCAATGGACATCAGATGTATACATATTGCAATACGACACCCTCCCTTAATGGGAGTTATCATAATTAACTATGTGAAGTCAATGTAAGATATTCTAGATTTCTCTTACCGAAGGCTTAAGTAGAAAGTTAGTTTATACGTTGTCAAGAATGATAGGACTAAAGTTCATGGAGTCAGTTAATACAAAGGAAACTTACCCGTAAGAGTTTGGAGATCCATAGATCTTAGGTTTAGTAGGACAGCCTAATAATATAAACTATGGGCATTATTGGGGGGGGGGGGGGGGGGGGGGGGGGGAGGGGTAACTCTAAACGGTAAAATTAGTTGAACACTTTCAATTCCATTCCTATAGCCTATGAAGATATCAAAGAGGGTAAGCATATGACTATCAATTATTATGGTATTCACTTATATACAAGAGAAGATGGTCGGTCGTAACCATGCTAGTGTTACTGCACCATAAAAACACAACAATGAGAGGCTGACTAAACTTGGAAGACTATTGTGTGAAGTGTGATGACGTTTACATAAATAGTCGTATGCTCAAGGTCATGGTGATTACTAACCTCTAGTAAAGTAAGTATGGTTTACAAAGGAGGGTTCAAATGAACACCTATCTATCCTACGATACTCAATTGAAGTTGCATTTTTTCACTTTTGAAAATGGATTGATATCCATTCACGCGGTAGATTGTTGGAAAAATTGTTTAAAAGTAAGGTTTTTCACCAAGTGGAGATGTGTTTTCTTGCTTACTCTGAACACAAACAATTATATGTGATTATTATTCATTTTTTTATTATTTATTGCTTCGCAACAAAACAAACCATGTCCAATACGAAACTAAGATGAACGGTTTCCGATGATCTCGTTTTTATGTTTAAAACTTACAAGACCATGAAAATATGGAGAAAAATGTAGGAACTTATCATATATAGAAGAAGAGTGGAACCTTGAATTTCTTTATATGTCAAGCCTTCATTAGATATCGTTAGCTTTGAGGAACAAGGGTGACCCCAAAAGATGCGAAGCACCCTAACTCGCACACGCACATGCATGTGGCATGGGTGATGAGCGCAATGCGTCGCTTTGATGGCGCACTTTGTAGTTCATAACACATTTTTGTTGTTTCAATCAAAAACATAAAATCAACTAAATTGTATTGAAGATGTTTATTACAATTTAGTTTTCATTTTATTCTAGATTACGGTGTTTCAACTTTCGTTTTACCACAATAATATGGTGCTCCTTCATTGAAACATACACTAGAATTCACAACAATTCTTCTAAACACACATAAAACTTTCCATCAGTGTCTTGATCTTTCAGATTGTTCTTGCTAGACATTATACATTGTTTCGGTTGTTGTATCATGAAAAATCAACGAGTTCTTCAGGAAGACTCACTATCTATTTTAAGAAACCCATAAGAGACACGAATGCTTAGCCACCGTTCATCTTGTTCCTCTTATGTTTTTGTATTTTTTCCGTTATGTTGTGTCACCAAACACAGGAAGTTACCACATTCCTTTTGTTTTGTATGTTATTTAATTCTAAAAGTGTTTTGGGATTTACTTTACCAAATGCTTCTCCTACTTTAAACCTACCTACCAAGGGTGAGTTTATAAAATTATTATTAGTTCTCATTATCACTTTACCCTATAGGCGTAGTCATTCTATGTAACATACTTAGGAGACCATAAGATATGATCAAATAATCTTTGATAAGCGTGCAGGTTTCCTTTCAAGCAGAACCACAAACAAAGCATGAAATGGTTTGTTAAAGTAGGTGGACACATTTAAGTATTTAACCTAATATCCCATACAATTAACCGATGATAAGAGTAAATTTGTTCACCCACTCTTCTCTCGTTTTATTATTTCTTTTTGCGTTTTTTTATTAATCAATCATATTTTAAAATGAAAAATATATATATAAAATTACAAATTATTTTTCTTTGTTGTAACCTGAATACTCATCCATCCAACTCGCTCTAATAATCGCCAACGACGTACTTAACTTGATTTTAGGTGTTTTTTTGCATTCCATTTATAGATATTTATCATAGTAAACATCTAAGTTTAAAGTTAAGAGTAGAAAGAACAAAACTAAAGAGAGCGGTACACATCGTAGCAAATATCAACCGTTGGAGAGTTAAATGTCACAGGTCACAAGATCAAAATCTACGTAATACATATTTAAACCTTAAGAAATACATTTTAAATATGTGTGTATATCACTACTAGAAAATAGGGTTTTTGCTACCGTATTTTCGGTCGCAAAACGGTAGCAGTTGCCCTTTTGCCACCCTTTTGCCATGGGAGGCTTTGATGGTGTGCGGGGAGGACCTCCGCACAAGGCCCGTATATATATATATGGTGTGAGGGCCACGCGATTTAAAAGAAATCCAATATATATATATATATATGTTATTTGTTTTTAAATAGTAAACACATACCAATTCCAATATAGGTCCATTTACAAATCATTTTTTATGGTTTAGAATTTAGCCTACTTGCATTAGGTTTATTGAGCCCAATATTAATTTGATTTTTTTTAAATAATAATAGAACATTATGGAAGGGCACATTTTTCAAGCTCGAACAGGGTACATGAATTCTCAGAGACGCCTCTGCATTTTGCCACCAAAAACTCGGTAAGAAATACACACGTAGCAATTGCCTTATTGCCACATACTTGCTACTGTTTATTTTTTGCTATAGTTTTGCTACCGTTAGTTTGCCACCGTTTTGCTACCATTTTCTGCCATCGTTTTGCTACCGCATTTTGTTGCTACCATTTTACTACCGTTTTTTTTGTCACCATTTTGCTACCTTTTTTGTTGACATCATTTTGCTACCGCGCGTTTTGCTACTTTTTTGCCCTTTAATACCTATTTATATGCTACCATTTATATTCTTTGCAAAACTAAATAAATGTAACCATTTATGAAATTTCAAAATCATAACAGACATCTAATGATCCTCATAATAAACATCCAAATCAAAATATCAAATAACCTAAACTAAGCCCAAACATTCAAACTAAAAGCGTTTATACTTATTTTCGAACCGAAGTTGTTAACGTAGCTTCAATGTTCGTCATCCTAATGAGCATAGCTTCTTTCTCTGCTTTATCTTCTTCCTTCTCCTTAACGAGCGACTTTATATCTCCGCTTAACTTCTCAATCTACAAAACAACCAATAGATAGAGTCATGTTAATTAATGATATGCCCACTATTACCTATTTATAAAACCTTTAACTTTAAAATATATAAACAATCTGTATTGATAAATGTATGCAGATACAATGATATGTCTGCCTTTAACTTGTAAACCATATAAGCAATCCGTACTTATAAAACCTTTTTTTTTTTTGTATCACTAGCATCTAACTGAAATAATGCATCCATAGACATGCATGTAGCGACAATATCTTTACTTATGAGGTTAATTACATGAATTCTTTCACTGTACAAAAGTTTTAAGTGGTTAAAAGATGCAAAAAGATAAAAATTATGGTTCAAGTGCATGTGTGTAACATATATACTGTATATATAGAAACTTATAAATGATTCTGTAAAGCTTTCCTGACCTTGTTTGTACTGCAAGTCAAATTTTTGTAAAAGTGAGCTTATAATTTAATTATCATATAAATGTTAAAGAACTCTAGTTTGTAGTTTTGGTTTGGTAGAATTTTTGACTAAATAATCGGCCATTGTGATGTTAACGTAATAATACATAAATATAGGTGTACCTTTCGAATTGTTTCCCAGGTGTTGGGGTCAAAACACTAGTAACAACTGAGAAGTATATGAAATTTTAAAATAATGATTAGGTGTGAGAGGGATACATACAATTCATTTTTTTGCAAAACAACTGAGCCTGGTCCATCAGAACCACCAACAGCATAAAGTGGCCCATCCTGCAAAACAGAGTAAACAATTACACTCTGTATAAGATTTGTGACTAGAAAATGCAATTTCGGCCAATTTACTAAACAGTGGGTCTTTAATGATTTATAAAAATGGATTTGTGTACACTTACATTTTCAACTGTGTGGCTATCGAAACATCTTCCATCCAAAATCAAATGAACTTTAGAGTTCGAATGAACAGTCCATATAACTAAAAAGACTCTAAATATGATTTCGCTTGACATGAGTTGTTTATTACTTACTTTTTAAGCTAGTAATAACCTGAAGTCGAACATATTCATGGAAATAGCTGGAATGCTTCACCATGATCCTGAAAGAACTACAACTTTGGGTGCTAAACTATTAACTGATTTTCATAATAAAGTAGAACATATACGAGGCATAAGCACTCTTTGTACGTAGAGCAAATATGTCACACCCCAACCGATGACGGAAACATCGGGGCGCGGCACTAAGCGAAACAGATTGTCCAGGAGAAATCCATAACAACTAATTTACCAGTTATTTAAAGATTATGTGCCATACCATAACATACCAAAGTAAATAATTATTACAGACCAAATATCTCTAAGACAAATAACATGTTCTAACAACTCAGATTTAAATTGTTTTTGTTTGTTTCTAGACTCCATCCTACTTGATTCCACAAAAGCAGGTAAAGCACAACATCCTAAGCATTCAAACACATGTCACATACCTTAAAATAGAGGTCAATACACATAGTGTAA
Source organism: Helianthus tuberosus (assembly GCA_030545235.1). NCBI lineage: Eukaryota > Viridiplantae > Streptophyta > Magnoliopsida > Asterales > Asteraceae > Helianthus > Helianthus tuberosus. The sequence continues at coordinate 74,226,314 of CM060411.1, forward strand.
ATGTGAGCATACAAGTTTAATAGTATAATAGAGTTCGAAATCGTTTACGCATAACTAGCATGTAACATGTAACAAAGTGAAGGCAAGTAGGTTATCGACAGAGAAATATGCACAGATGTGACTGCGAGTTGTAGAATGCGCAACACATATCCCCACTGGGACACGTGAAGTAAAGCCTTTAACAACCCATGTCCATGACAGGTGTTGAGTCCAAACTATAGTACTATCGTTGCTAAGGTGTCAGGCAACAATCAATGTGTTAACATAACAAACAAGCATTCACCGAATAACACATAGAATGCAATAACGATCAGCGTATAAATAGTGTTTGCGTTGTGTGTCGATTGTGATTTAGAATAAGTAACGTATGTAACACCCAAAAGTGCGTAAAGCAAAAAGGGATCGAGTATACTCACAGATAGCGTTTAAGTTAATAAACACTGCCTTGGATTGAAGGGAGCGCTGAGAGATTGGCCTGGACAGTTAACGATAGCATAAGCGATGAATGACGCGTTAAACGGTGAAGAGTGGTTAAGTGTCGGATGGTAATCTGATCGGCTATCTGATCGGTTGGCCATTCGATCGGATGTCAATCTGTTTGGATGGCCATCCGATCGGATGGCCATTCGATTGGATTGACATTCGTTTGGTAAGGATGTGTTTGTGTATGATGTCTTTGAAGCTTTCGCTGTAGCATTTTGAAAAACAGAGAAGTATCTCTACCTTTCAGGTCATCGATCAAACGGTCGCTCGACCGGATAGCGATCCGACTGGCATGACACTTAGTGAGAACAAGTTCACAGCATGATTATCACTCGATCGGATAGCAATCCGATCAGATAGCAATCAGTTAGAAACCGAAGATCTTTGAAAATTGTGAAAATGGCTAAGTGTCGAAGTTCCAAAAGTCAGATGATCGGATGGTCGTTCGATCGGATGGCTATCCGATCGGACGACAATCCATTCGACGTTCAGAGCCTTGTGAGTTTGAAAAAAAGTTTAAGTGTGGAACCAAGTGCAATCTGATCGGATAGCAGTTCGATCGGATGGCTATCCGATCAGACGGCAATCCGTCCCAACGAACCAGATCGTCTTGGACTTGATTATTTGGAAAGTTTTGTAGTTTGATCGAGACGATGTGGTAACAAGCTAAACAATGGAACCTCGGTAAGTCCCAAGTCGTTCGATCGAACAGGAATCACCCTAATCCGACCAGTTGACTGTTCCTTGACGGTTGTTCATGTTTATCCCGAAATCGGTTGTCTCGTTGACAGAAATCAGATCTCAAACCGACACATCACTAGAGAGGAGTGGAAGGCCTGAATGAGCTCCGATTCTATCGGTTTTTGAGTGCATTGAGTGTAAAAGAGTTGAAAGAAAGTTAGAAAACCATCTTTCAATCTTTTTAACCATGGAAATGATTAGATTTATGCGAAAACAACGTTTAATCATGTGGAAATCCTTCAGATCTGAGTTATTCTTGGTGGAATGAGGTCAAAACTTGAAGTTCATAAGAACCCCATGATGACATCACCCTAGAACACCTCAAATCCATTGATTACACGATTAAAAGTTAAGATTCAAAAGAGAAAATGATGAAGAAGTGCGTGTAGATCATAGAAGTACAACATTTAGGTTGAAAACTTACAAGAATCGCGAGAAATCGAGAGAAAGAAAGTCTTGAGTGCTGCTGGTCGAATGAGAGAGCTGTCACATTAGGTTGCCAAAAAGGGAAAGTGCACAAGTGTCGGATAGGATGACAGGTGTCGGATAGGATGACACCGATCGGATGACACTCCGATCGGATGGCTATCCGATCGGATGGCCATTCGATCGAGTGGTCACTGGATCGAGTGGCTCCGACGCGTTGCGTTTCGACTTTTCGTTTCGTGCGTTGAGCGTTGCGATGCATTTAAGCGACTAAGCGATGCGACAGTATTAGAAAATAACTACGATTAGCTTATTCAAAACCCGTTATATCTAACATACAATCATCCTAAGTAAATTGCATTTAGCGTTTGCGATTCGATTGCGATAGAGTTGCGATTGCGTTTATATTAATCACCACACAAAATATAACACAATTAAACATGCACAAGTAACACATAAATAGCACGCACACGTAAAACAATATCCAGAATGCATAATTCGAGTTGCGAATGCGATTGAAATGCGATTAGCGATGAGGCGTTAAAGCGATAAAACATGCGATAAACATCGATTAAACCTCGGTTATTAATAGATACTCCACAAAGTACAACTAAAGAAAATAAAATAAAGGATTCGATTACAAGTCAAGAAAGCCAAATCAGTAGTTAAGCAAGGAGTGACAGATCACAATTAGCAATCTTTTCTTCCTTTAACTTTAATCTTGACTTTGACTTTAACTTTCGTAACATGGGGTGTTACAAAATAGACCAAGGGCTTGAGTTGCAGCCACTTTCTTATACAGATATTTCTCATTCTCGGTTCATCATGAGCTTCATCATCAAATGATACTCCACCAAATCCATTTACGTTCTCATTATTATCATCAGGATCTTTAATATCAATAGTAGAACCATCATCAAGATTACATGAAGCAAACGCCAAAGGCACAACATGATGTATATATTGTTACAAACAATAATAATATTCCACAAATTAAACCAAATGTTGCTTTTGCTAGCACATAACCCAAAGTAATATATACACATATATCTGTGAACCATTCCATCTTCCAAAAATTTTGCTACGTTGCTGAAAAATAGTTTATCGACTTATGAATACTTAATACCAAGAACAAGAAAAATGCCCAAAATGAAAGGTGGTAATAAGGGCCGGAAAGGATGAGTAAGGAGTGAGAACCTACATTTGGTTTAATGGGACAACTGAATACAATACACTGTTAGAATCTTTATTACTTTTAACACAAGTTGCTCTCCTTTAAATTGTTAAAATAGGCTCGTGAGTCATACCTGAGCCTATTAATCCCAGTTGTAGACTGTTCCTGAATACAAACTTGTGAGGATCCTATAAAACAACAAAATGTGCCACTCGTTCACCAACGAACTACCGCGATAATAAACGACCTAGTATACGACTAGTTATTGACGGTTACTCAAAATACATAACCTGTATATTTACCATGTCTCTATTGGATGTAGATCCACAGATTTTACTCTCTCTGATCTTTGAACAAGTTTCCTCTGCATAGAAGTACTTCTCATAAGCATGATTATCAAGTAAATACCAAAACCAAACATGTAACAACTAAACTTTCCCAAAATTTATAACCAATAGTACCTTGATCTTGCGTCTGAGAGGCTATCACCAAGCGAAACACATACAAAACAGATTGAAACTTCAATTAGTAGATCAGATCCAAATAGTTTATCAAATGCCAGAAGTAAATCAAATTAATGCACCAATTCAACAACTGCAATGCAATTGAATCCATAACTGAATCAATAACTTAATCAGTGATCATATGGAAACACATTTTCAACTAGATCTAAAACAGAATTGATTAAAACAGCGAATCAAGTGAATATAGTATAAGCTCACCATTTCTAAAGATTAAGAATTAAGTTTTTGATAGGAAATAGGTGAGTGAATGTGATCAAATGCTATAAGTAAGTCAAATTAATGCACGAATATAACAACATCAATGCAGTTTAATCAATAACTGAATCATTACCATATGGAAAAAGATTTGCTACTGGATCTGAGAGATAATTGAATAAAACTGCGAATCAAGTGAATATAATATAATCTCACAATTTTTTAAAGATTAAGAATTAGGTTTTTGATATGAATCCGTGAGTGAATGATGAACCACAAGATCCGAATGAGAGATCCGAGTGAGAGATATCGAACAGAGAGAGAAGTGTACTGCGAATTGAGCGATCGGATAACGTTAGGGTTTGAACTGATATTGAGATCTGTAGCCACTTCTGCTTATGGATGTTGAAAACGAAGGGTATAAATGAAATTAGGGTGATGGATGTTAACCCTAGTTAACCTCTATAGCGCACGATATAACTTTCATAGTACCAAAATGTTGCTACCGTGGTTTTTGGTAGCAAATTTTGGTGGCTATTGCCCATTAGTCTGGTAGTGTATAAAGTAATTACTCTTATGCATTGATGACAAACGAAAATACAATTTCTAAAGTTATATATGCCACTAAAAAAATTAGATACCTGAATTTGATATTGACATAAGAAGAGATAATTTTTAAGGTTTATATGAGTATGAGTATTTCCTTTGTTTTGCTCATGATTGGTGTATTTTGTTTTTCCATATTCTTATATCTTGTTGATGTTTATGTTATCATTAATACAGAAAATGATGATCCAAACAAGGGTTTAGGGTGGAAGGAGTGTTCCCTAAATGGGGAGTGGTAAACACTTTTATTACCCAATAATTTCTGTAGGAATCCGTTCGTGCAAAATTAAATAAAATATTTTATTAACTTGAATTACAATACAATGAAAAGGAAAGCAATGAACAATACTGTTACAACATAAAAATTAGATAAACAAGAATAGAATTACAAACAGAAAAACAGTTTCTTGGCTGAGGATCCGGTTAGACACGGGTCCCTGAAAACAACTTTCGAGTCAACCAGGAGAACTCGTTTGTTTCCAGGATACAACAGCCTCAATAGTTGTACTGCCGGACTTGACGCACCCCGAAGGTGTACCTTGCTACTAGACAGAAAAAGATGAAGAAGTTGTAGAGACAAAGTTGCCATCTACACGCTCATACGCATGTGCGCCACTTTGGCTCACTTTTATGCGCTTGCATGTCTGTACAACTCATGCGCGCGTGCGCCATTTTGGCTCACTTTTGTGTGTGAGAAGGCTTGCACACCTCATGCGTGCGCACGCCAGCAGGTCTGCACCATCCCTGCGCCCGTGCGCCAGCCACCAGCGCTACACAGTCGCGCTGTATTAGCTCACTCTGGTGCGCCCGCGCGTGCTATGCGCCACATGTACTCGCGTGTGCGATTGCGAGTTAGGGTGCTCCGCACCCTTCACAATTACACTAGTGTGTGCTTCCATGAAACAATAAGGATGGAGTGTTCCCACTTAAATACCTCTTTAAGTTTCAACTCTCCTCCTATGTGGGACAAGGTGTCACTTTCCCAATTTTTCAGCATTTAATGTTTCAAACACCAAACTTTGAGCATCGATATCTCATTCATCTTAGCTCCATTTTGGACGTGGTTTAGTTCGTTGCGAAACTCTTTCAACATAGAACACAAACCCACAAATAAATATATAAAATCCACTCAGTTTCTTATATTTATTTATAGCCCAAAACTAGGAAAAATGCATTTTACTATTTGTGAAAAGTGCTATTTTTACAAATTTCCAACAATCTCATGCCAAGGCAACTCCACCATTCACTCCCCATTTTGCACTCAATCACTAGCGGTGCTCAAACACATGGAGAGTGATAAACATTTTTTTTAAAAGTGTGATTGGTTGAAAGGGGTTGAGACCCACCATTAACCCCCCTTCTCTGCTCTCTATCTTCTCTTCCCACATCGGTGACTACTCACCGCCTACAGCCCTCCCCACTCACCACTCTAACACCGGCATCCCCTTCCCGTGCTGCAACCCAACACCCCGCAACCACTCCCAGATAGCACTCCGCCCACCCTTACTTGCTTTTAATCAAATGTTTGAATGTGCATGTAAGAGGGCAAAGGGACATGCATATGTTAATACATATAATGACATAAGAAGGAAAATTGTAAGTTTTTATTTTCATATCACAACATTTTAATTTTGTATTACATTAGACTAGTTTTGGTAGGGGTGATATTTGGTTTGGTTATAGCATTTCTTATTTTTTTAGAGTAATATTGAATGTACAAATAGAAAACTTTAAACCTCTTGAAGTGCTTTGATAGATCATTTTATTTTTGTAGTAAAAAGTGAGCGTTGAAGTTGAGAAAATCCAGTTATTTCAAATGCGATAAAATATTGATGAGGACATGAAAGAAAAGAGTGTGAGTTAGAAGCTATGCAAAAAGATAGTGACAACCAACGAAGTTGCGAAAGCTTATGGGACAACTACTTATTGAGGGTCGAGAGTTTCAGCTGATGGATCTAGTTGTTAGCATAGCTTATGGATCTAGTTTTTGTCACTCTTTATGATTGTAATTGACAAATTTTTGTTGACAACATTGGTCTTTTTGAATTTGGACATGTTAAAGTACACCATAAGATTCTCTTCAATATCTGTGTTATTATTGTTTTTGTGTAATTGTTATACTAATGCATATAAATATCAATTATAGTGTTTTAAACAACTATGCTAAAAAGTTGCATTTGAATATAAACAAGGTTGCATTTAAGTAAATATTAAAGTTGCATTTCAGTGCAACAAGTTGTATTTGAGTGCATAAATGGTTGCATTTCTGTAACTAATTATAATAAAAGTTGCATTTTAAAGGTCAAAAAGTTGCATCAGAATCTAAAAAGGCTGCATTTTAATACTAAACGCAACGCTTTAAAAAAAGGTTGCATTATGTCTTTAAAAGGTTGCATTAAAAGGTTGCATTAGGTCTAATGCAACTTCTTTTAATGCAGCTCCCACTGTTGCATTAGGCCTAATGCAACCTTTTCAAGGCCTAATGCAACACTTTTCTAGGGTTGCATTTGCTTCATTTTCTTGTAGTAGTACGAAAAATAGATACTCGAATCTAATTCATGTATTTATATAATATTAAAGAGAAAGGTCGGTGGCTTTGTCACCTACCCTTTCTCTTTTAATATTTTAACACACACCCTTTTCCTCTTAATACTTTTCTATCATTTTCTTCCAGTTATTTTCTTCCAGATCTTTCTATTGCAGCTGACAAGCGACTGAAGATTGCATTCGAGGTTTGATGCTGAAGATCGCATTCGAGGTTTGATTGTCTTCGTTTCCTTCATATTATGAGCTCTTGAACCCTAATTTTTCTTAACAACTCTTGAACCCTAATTTTTCTTAACAAAAATTGTTATTCTTTTGCCAAAAATGCAAAGGCATAGGCTGTTTGTGGTGGTTTTGTTATTAATAATTGTTCAGGGGTGATAACTGATTGTTTCGTAAGTCTATATGAATGTATGCTTGACTGCTTGTCGGTGATCAATGCATATGGGCTACTCATTGGTGTGTATGGTAGGCGTTATCCAACTTGCTTTCATAAGACGTCATCATATTATAAAGCTTATTATTAGTTTATTACCATCTAAAATTGTCTAGAGAATGCCATTCTCTCCATAAGTCAATATACAAAAGGCGTACCAAAATACAGATTGAAGATCCTACGGTGATTTAAAAGGGTAATAATATTACTTTCTAATGTAGTGCTTTTATGCCTAAGAAGAAATAATTTGGAAGATATGGGAAAACGTTCATTCTTTCTTTGTGGAATCAAAGATTTGAGGGAAAATTGCTAAATGGGGATGTCTTTGGTTATTTGTTCGGGTAAAAAGCGGTTGTTTTTAGCAATATTAATGTGGGATTTCTCAGGAGGGAGCTTGCTATTAGAAAGAATATAGGCCGGAATCAAAGATTTGAGGGAAAATCGGTAAATGGCTGCGTGGGTAAAAAACGGCAGGTATAAAATACATATACAAAAGTGGGTTTTCTAAACCAAAAAATGACAGGTATCTAATGTGGGTTTCCTAAACCGAAAATTTTATAGCTTATAGTTTTCGAATGTGCAAAATTAGCAGACTTTGTAGGTATAAAGTACATATTTATACAACATTATCAACTTGATTAAATGTAGTGGGGGAAATTTTAAGTTTGTTGATCATTTACGAACAGTCAAGTCCACTTGCTCTTTTAGATGTTATTTTTGCATCTTTAGTATTTACATACATCTTAATAAACCACCACATTATACGAAGATAACAAAGAAGGCTACGGACCGGTGGCCAAAAGTTGTATTTGATTTGCCTAAAGTCCATTCCAATCAACATTCATTTTTACTGGACTACTCTCATTTCTCTCTCACCAGAGGTGAAAACATGAAGAAAAAAAATGTGCAGAACAAGGTCTGAAACACTTTTAACGCTACTAAACATATTTAAGAAAACATTTGTCTAATACCTTGCGTATGGTAATAGTACACAACTGCTGTCTCGCGTACGATTTTCAAATGAACATGAGATGCATTTTAATATGATTTAGATCATGTATCCAATATACAAATTATATGAAGAATAGACTACGGGTTTGGGGCATATCAGTGTAATGAATGTGGGTTGTTAATTGAAATGTAATTCTATTTAAGGGCTGCATGTAATTATGTTTCTTTTGGGACTGGTTAGGCTGCATATAGGTTGCAATGTATAAACAATTTTTGAAATTTTAGGTTCGGGGGTTAGGACAACTTTTTAACCTTTTCCTTTTTTAGGTGGCTCGGATTGTTTGAAGATTATCTAAAGTTCGTTAATGTACTTTTAAGGTAGGTATTAAGAACTTATGTTTTATGCCTTATTGAAGTTTTCTTTGTTTCTTTTGTGGTTTACTAAAATTTTTCTTAACTTTCTATCTAGATATGCATACATGTTAAACGCTAATACTATTATCGTGTTTACTATTATGACAATTTTAGTCGTGTTTTAAGATGTCAAGCGTACTACACTCTCTTCTTAGGCTAATACTTATTATTCTGGTCATCCGTCTGCTTATGCATACATGTTAGAGGTTAATACTATTGCTGTGTTACTGTTATGATATTTTTAGTTGTATTTTAAGATGTCATCGTCACGTAAGCATACTAGGGTCTCTTCGTCGGTTGATGCTTCTTCTTCTTCTGGTCGTTCCTTATATTTGGACAATGGAGACTGTACTAATGTTTGTGAGCATTGCGGTGCTTTTTTTTGGTTTGATGAACGTATAGTTGCAACATCTACCCCCTGTCATCTTCGATATAACCAATGTTGTAAAACTGGACGTGTGAAGCTTCCGCCTCCTAATCATCCTTTGTCGGTTTTCGTTGATCTGTTTGGTCGAGCAGACTTTCTAGCAAATATACGTGCTTATAACTCTATGTTCTCAATGACTTCTTTCGGTGGCAAAGTAGATGAATCTGTTAATACTGGGTCTGCGCCATATGTGTTTAAGGTTGAGGGCCAGGTTTATCATTCGTTGGGTTCATTGTGTCCCACAGATAATGAACCCCCAAGATTTTTGCAAATGTATATCTATGATACTGATAACGAAATTATGAACAGGCTTCGATTCTTTGATGGCGCTACACGTTCACGATTAAGTGTTGATGTTGTTTCTACAATTCTTACAACCCTTGAGGGATGTAATAAACTAGTGAAGCTTTTCAGAAATGCTAGAGATTTGACTCTTTCCTCTAACTTGCCTTCGTTTTCAATTCGTTTATACAATTCATATAATTCTTTGTCTTATGATAGACCTGGCCCTGATTGCATTGGTGTGATTGTCACTGACCAGGACCCCAATTCTGATGGATATGACATTATTATTCGGCATAAGGCTACTGGTCCTCAACGAATAAGCAATCTTCATTCGTTATACATGGCTTTGCAGTATCCTTTGTTGTTTATTTACGGTGAGAGTGGTTGGTCTCCTGACTTATGGCTTTCTGGTGTTTCCGGAAAAGAGGACAAAAATTTGTCTATGAATATGTTCTATAGTTATCAACTTCACGATCGTCTTAACGTCTACACATTGTTGCTACGAGGAGGTCGTCTATTCCAGCAATATCTGGTTGACGCCTACGTGTGTATAGAGCAGAATAGGCTAGAATATTACAGACGTAATCAAAGTTCTCTAAGAAGTGACGTATTGAAAGGCATACATGATGCTATTTGCCGTGGTGATACTGAGGGACGTGATATAGGAAAACGTACTATTCTACCTTCATCATTTACGGGGGGGGGGGGGGGGTCCACGATACATGTACAAGCACTATCAGGATGCGTTAGCGATTTGTAGAGTACATGGAAACCCTCAATACTTCATCACTTTTACATGCAACGTTAACTGGCCTGAAATTCGTAGATATTTGACTAGGTATCCGGTACTTAAAGCGCAGGACCGTCCGGATATCATAGCTCGCGTTTTCCATATGAAAGTTGTCTCATTTGTGAACTTTCTTTGTAATAACAGGCCATTTGGGAAAGTTACCGCAGCTTTATACACGATTGAATTTCAGAAGAGGGGTCTACCACACTGTCATTTGTTGTTATGGGTAGCCGAAACTAATAAGATAACTGATGCTACTCACGTTGATAAGTATATTTCAGCAGAAATTCCAGATCCTGTAATCGACCCAGAACTGCATAGGATTGTTACCGACTTCATGATACATGGACCATGCGGTACTGTTAAACCCAACGCGCCATGTATGTCATTCGATATGTGCTCTAAGAACTTTCCAAAGGCTTATCAACAGAGTAGTGTGATTGACGAGAACGGATATGCACATTATAAAAGATGGTTGACTGGGAATACTGTCCTCAAAGGTGGCGTTGCTCTTGATAACGGGTATGTTGTCCCATACAACCGCACCCTACTGTTACACTTCCAAGCACACATAAATGTAGAGTACTACGGGTGGAGCATGTTGATAAAGTACCTCTTTAAGTACATATCAAAGGGATCTGATCGTATTCGTTTTAACATTAGTAAAGGTCCTTCTTCTTCTGGTGATACTAAAGGTGACACTACATTTGAAATCGACGAGATTAAGAACTATGTTGACGGAAGATTCATATGTCCACATGAGTCAGCTTGGAGAATTCTTGATTTCCACATTCATCAAAGGAATCCTGCAGTACAGGTTTTAGCTGTTCACTTGCAAGAAATGAAAGGTGTAACTTTTAGGGACAATGAGCAATTAGAAAACATTGTTAGAAACTCGTTGTCAAGGCGTACTACGTTAACAGAATGGCTTTACAACAATTGTATTGATGAGAGTGGACGACATCTGAATTACGTAGACTTTTTATCAGAGTATAGATGGGATGCCTCAAGCAAGACGTGGATACGTAGAATAACAAACAGAACACCAGCGATTGGGAGACTTATCTATGTACACCCAGCAAGTGGTGAAACTTTCTACCTGCGTCTATTGCTGTCACACCAGAAAGTTTATCGATCCTTCGAGGACATTCGTACAGTTTCTGGAGAGGTATGCTCAACATACTGTACTGCATGTGAAAGGCTTGGATTACTAGGTGATGACAGGGAATGGTCATATACCTTCGTTGAGGCTACTACTTGGGCTACTGCTTCTGAGTTACGACACCTATTCATACATATGCTTTTATATTGTGAGGTGTCAAACCCTAAACAATTGTGGGACATGCATTGGCATAGAATGGCTGATGACGTTGTGCATAGACATCATCTCTTAAACGATGATGATGATAAGATGCAACATGTTTTGTATGAGCTTGAACTATTATTGCGCACTAGATCGTCTTCCTCATTGCGGGAGTTAGGGTTGCCAATGCCAAATCCAACAGTTGTTGCATCAGTGACAAATAGACTACTCATGGAAGAAAGAAATTACGACAGGCAACGACTTGCAATCAAACATATGTCATCATGGTCTGCTCTCAATCCACAACAAAAGAGCATATACGATTATGTTTTGTCTACATTAGAACGAAAGGAGAAAGTAATGGCCTTTGTTTATGGCTATGGTGGAACAGGCAAGACATTCTTATGGACTACTATCATATCGGCCTTACGCTCTGAAGGTAAAATTGTGTTAGAATTGGCTGCATCCGGTATTGCGTCTTTGTTACTTCCTGCTGGAAGAACGGCTCATTCGCGATTTAAGATTCCGCTCAATCTAACAGATCAGTCAACCTATTACATAAAGAAAAACACTCATCCAGCTCAGCTGCTGATAGAAACAACACTAATAATATGGGACGAAGCACCTATGAATGATCGCAGATGCTTTGAGTCACTTGACAGAACACTTAGAGACTTGCTGAATAGACCTCATCAACCTTTTGGAGGTCAGTCCATATTACTTGGGGGTGACTTCCGACAAACTTTACCAGTAATACCAAAGGCTTCAAAAAATGTAATTTTATCATCGTCTCTTCCAAGATCATATCTATGGAGACATTTTAAAGTGTACAAATTGACAGAAAACATGCGCTTGCAAAGTACGAATCTAGACGCAAATCACAGAGCCAAGATTGCAACGTTCTCATCATGGTTGCTTGTTGTAGGTGACGGGAAATTGGGAACTCCAGACATTGACGATCCCCAAAACACTAGAAACATCGAGATCCCGTTAGACTATGTCATACCTTATAGTGATAATGCACTTCAAGAGCTTATTCAGTTTATCTATGATGACGCCACTTTGCAGAATCCGACAACTGAAATTCTTCACAACAAAGCAATTGTTTGTCCTAAAAATGAAACTGCACAAGAGATTAATAACATGGTTCTTGCATACAGCCCTGAGTTCAAGTCTCACAAATTACAAGGATTAAAGCATAACCTTTAAACACTTTAGTTTAGAAGTGGGAGGTCTTGAGTTCAAGTCTCACAAATTACAAGGATTAAAAGAAATTTTTCGTTAAAAAAACGGATATTAAAATAGATTTACATATCATTTATTACATTACGGAGGAAAATCCATCTTTTAAGATACTCATATTTGATTAACCTATCCTTAATGTGTTTTATGTTTTTTTATCATTGTCGAACAAAATTCGTAGGTTAATATGAAAACAAAAGTAGATAATCACGTGTCTCATAACCAATGTTGTAGAAGGCGCTAGGCGCTAGTCGGGCGGTGAGGTACAGCCTAGGGATTAATCGGGATTAATAGGGATTAATCGGAATCGGAATTTTTATATGTAATTTTTCAAACTTATATATATACACACAATAATATAAAAATAATACTTCAAAATTCACATAAATACTTCAAGTTTCAAATAGTATGGTTCAAACATAAGCAATTAAACTTAAACATAACAAATCAAGTACTTAGAAATTCAAAAACTAACATATATTTCAAATACTTCAAAGATCATCAAGCAAGTCACAATTCACATCATCTTCTCCGTATTGGTCAATGATTTGAACACCATCTGACTCGTATTCAACATCCTCATCTAGTTGCTCCTCAGGCTCTGACTCAAATTCTTCATCAATAAGTTCTCTTGTACTTGTTCGAGCTTGTAACACTTCGTCAACACCTGCGGCTTCACTAACCACTTTCGAAGTTAGTCCCGGTTCAACTTCTTCATCGACAAGCCATTCTTTAGCCCCACTACCAATCGAAAAATTGGAACAATGAAACCTACTGTTGCTGAAACATCAAACAATCGAAAAATTGAAAGTTGAAACCATAAATCAGAAACACCAAAGGCGGAGCTGTAAATCAGAAACAATCAAAGATTCGAAGCCGTAAATCAGAAACTTACCTTGAACTCGGAGCTGCTGGTGGTGTGCGGCGGAGCTGTGGATGAACTCGGAGCTGCTGGTGGTGTGCGACGGAGCTGTGGATGAACTCGGAGCTGCTGGTGCCTGGTGGTGTGCGGTGGTGTTGTGGATGAACTCAGAGCTGCTTGTGGTCGACGGTCAAAGACTCAAAACATATAGTCGGCTGAAGTTCAAATAGGTTAAATAAAGGTAAAAAATAGGTATAATGGGTTGTAATATATTGGGCCTGCTTTAAAATATAGGTTTAAAAGGTCAAAAAATGGGTTTAATGGGCTGTAAATGAGTGGACCGATTAGTCCGATTTATTCCGCCTAAGACCGATTTTCACCGATTACGACCGCCTATGACCGACTTTGACCAAAATCGATTAATTCCACCGACTAGCTTAAAATTAATCAGTAGCCTACCGCCTAGGCGCCGATTAATCGGCCGCCTAGGCCGATTTCTGCAACCATGCTCATAACTATATATATGAATTGTATACTAGTGATAAGGATAGAGGGTATGGTGCCCATCCTCCAAGGGAGGATGATCCGCCACGTAGACGCCACATCATAGTCCTCCTAAAGATGGTCCATCCCACAAAATTAGTGAAAATGGGAGGATGATTCTAGATGATCCTACCCCACAACTTTTATATTTTTTATTTTTTTAATCTTCTACTTTTTTTAACATTTAACAAAAAAATTAACTAAATATTTTTATTAATATTAAAAACCATTACATTAACTTAAAAACGAAAACATAAACTTAAAAAATAAAAACATATAGACTTAAAAAAAAACATCAACTTAAAAAAAGAACATCAACTTAAAAAAAAACATAAACTTAAAAAAAACATAGACTTAAATAATTTGATGCTTCTTCATGATGTCGGTTTGTAGTTTTTTCAGCATCGAACGTTTCGGCTCGGGATGATCATCTACATCCATCGTTATTATTTCCCATTCATTGAGCCGAATCTTTTCATCAGACAAGCGAATTTTTTCATCGGACAATCGGACCTTTTCGCGTAACTTTTCTCCCGCCACACGAGACTTTTCTTCGATGGCCCGCTCCTTCGTCTTCGCCTTTTGGGCCGTGACTTCGGTGTACGTTTTAAATTGTGTCATAAACTCGTCCATCTTCGGGTCCACCGTTTACTTTTCTTTCCCCTTCGCCCGCTCCTTCTTTGATTTGTCCCGGCGCGGGGGACGCTCCGCTTCATGTACGGCGAATTCTTCTTCGTCGAAGTCGAAGTCGGCGTCATCGTTTAAGTTTATGTGACACCTCGCGTCCGATCCACCGGCGCTAAAACTACCCGATTCCGATGTCCTTTGCCGCTTCGCCATCTCCACCTCGTTGGGAATCGACGCCCATTTTTGGTGCGTTCGCAAAACTTCCCACGCGCGAACGTGTGCGAAGTTGGTATTACCATTGTTCGCCTTGTACATCTCCAACGCCTTTTTAAACACATCTTCATTCCTCATGCCACTACGACGCCCACTTGAATATATTTTATTATATTCATCGCAAAACTTGTTGACGAACTCGTTCATTTTTCGCCACTTTGATGACACCGAGTCGATATCTCGATACGGGCCTTGGTCCATTAGCTCAAGGAACTTCGCCAAAACCGCCTTCCAAAATCCGTCACCCGTTTGATTATTACCTATAAAATATGTTACAAAAAATATGTTACAAAAAATAAAAAACTAATTCTAAAAAATATAAACTTAAAAAAAGTTAGTTTTACCAACCTTTTGTCGGGTGTGTAGACGTGCCTATGTAAGCCTTAGCTAAGGCTTCTTCTTCGATTGGCGTCCACGGTTTCGCCTTTGGTTTGGACGGTTGCTCACCCACCACTTGCTTGCCTTTTCTTCGTTTGCCTTTTTCTTTTTGCGGTTGGGTTTCGGGAACAACTTCCACATCGTCGTCGTGTTCGGATTGTTGAACGGGTTGCGTCGGGATCGGTTGGGGTTGAACGAGTTGCGTCGGGTTCGGTTGGAGATTAAAAGCACCCCGCATCATCAATTGTTGAAGGGCTTGATTTTGAGAGAATTGAGAGAATTGGTTCGGTGAGTGTTGGAATGCGGCAAAGGCGTTTGACGAATATTGAGAGAATTGGTTCGGTTCGATCGTCGGATAACATCCCGGAACCGAGAAAACATTCGGTTGGGTCGGGTTGTTGGGATTGTTCGGGTTGTTGGGGACGTTCGGGTTGTTGAAGGGATCCATGGTAGAATATAAGTTTATAAAAGTGGAAGATGTTTTATAAAAAATAAAGGGAGGGAGATGAGGAAAAGGGGTTAAAATGGTGAATGGAGGTGAAAAATGTTTGAAATTTATATATTTTGGGGATTATGACCGTTGCTTTTGTTTGAAAAAATGGTAAATTAAATTTTTTTTTAACAGTAACAATGGTATGGGGCCCACAGTTTTTGGACCGTCTTCAACGTCAAGCTGCCGACCGGGGAGGGGGGTTGGCGGGATGGTGTTCCACACGGCGCCGGTACTCGGTGCATGAGGGACGGACCCCATACTCACCAGCATAAAATTTTATCTTTTCAATATAAGAAAAAAATATCAAACGACAAACCGTGTAAACAATGTACACATTAAAAACACGTGGGTCGTATATTTCTACTGATTACACTGTTATAGTGTTCTATAAGTAAGTGATCTTTTCAGCAGATCTGGATGCACTCACCACTCCAATTATCAATTCAATTCCCTTTTAGCTTGCTTTCTGCTTAATTAATGGCAAATCAGGCAGTTAATCATCAGATCATGGCCAAAGAATCATCTTCAACGCAGCAGTTGCCTCTTCTATCTCTCAATCACGTCTCATTTATCTGCAGATCTGTTCGTACATCCGTCAAGTTCTACACCGACGTTCTTGGATTCGTTCTCATCCGACGCCCTTCCTCCTTCGATTTCGAAGGCGCTTGGTGAGCATCACTTGCTATTTTTCCAGTAGTTATGCGTAGGGGTGTTCATGGTCCGGTTCAGCTAATTTTGACGGATCTGCTAATATTGTTTTGACAAACAGAAAAACAAACCCGAAGGGTTGGTTAGGTATACAAAAAAATTAAGTGATAAAAATGTTCTAATAATATAATATCATATACATAAATGTAAAGGGTAAACTGTCGCTTCGGTTTATACGGCCAGTTTCAAGGTTGAACCTTTCGGCTACAACCAAACCATTAAACAACTGCTTAGACAAGTAGATCCGTTTGGACAGTGGTCGATATAAACGGTTTAAAACATCCCTGCTTAGGGATCTACCAATTAAAGTTGTGTTCAAGATTTTAAACTCGATCTATTTTATGAGTGGGATTGTACTAGGTGCATTTGTTTGTTAGTTTTAACATAAACTTAATTTGAGTATTAGTTCATTTTGAGAATATCGGCTCACAATTCTTGATGATTTGATTGGAAACAGGTTGTTTAACCATGGAATTGGGATCCATTTGTTAGAAATGGAGTTAACTCCAACAAAGAAAGCGGTGATCAATCCAAAAGACAACCACATTTCGTTTCAATGCACAAATATGGATATCATAATCAAAAAACTCGAAGAAATGGGAATCGAATACGTGACCGCGGTTGTGAAAGAAGGCGGTGTGGAGGTGAACCAGCTCTTCTTCCATGATCCAGATGGTTACATGATTGAGATATGCAATTGCCATGTTCTCCCTGTGCTTCCCATCACCTCATGCCCCCTCAAGAAGAGGGTGCCCGGTCCACAAGTTAAACGCATCGAATCATCCTTCTATGGTATAGTTAAAAGCTTATGATTATGTGATGTTTGTTCATATAAGGAAACATAATATCTTACATATTTAATTTGGGATGTTAATTAAAATGCAGATGAAACAAGATCCAAGAATTACTTATGTGGAGAAGATGAGGGCTTCATAATGGACAATTTCTTGATAGACATGATGGGTATCTCTTTCTAACGTAAATTCATGGGAGTTGAATTGATGCTTGTTTAGTCTACCATGGCCTTTAGTGGATTTTTGTATTAGGTGTATCTTTGAATTGGGAGCAACCTTTTGTATGTAATTGTATAATAGAAGTGAAAGAATGACCAAAGAGGTACCCAAGATTGCATGGATTCAATAATGCTCTTCAAGTTTATTTCATTGTGTTTTGTGTAAAATTACCTGGATAATATTATTCTAGCATTCTATATTTTGGATAGTTAAGTAATATTATTTCACTTACTTGGATAATACATATTTAATTAGCTAATTTCTAACATTCAAATGTTCATTTTCAGCATTTGTTTGTTCTTTTTCGACATTCATATATTCATTTTCAACATTCGTAGGTTCATTAAGATTGTTTTGAGCATTATCTTAATGAATTTTAGAAATGACCCTTTTTTGTTGTACAATAATTGTTAAATGTTTATATTTTCCTTTTCGAACAACATGATTCGTATTTTTTATTTTGACTTGACATGTACAAAATTAGTCTAAAAATCTGCCTAAAGCAAGTGTTATACTAATAAATCAGCCTAAAGCAAGTCTTGCAAGTAACAAAATAAGAACAAAATAAGTCTAAAATCACTTTGTACTAACAAATCAACCTAACAAATAACAAGTAACAAATTAGTCAAACTCATGTCTAAATGTAAAATGATACCCAAATGTAACACCCCACTAGTTATGGATTTTTGCTAAGGCCCAAGGAGGGGCATTATGGTAATAGTATCATAAAACTCTAATATGTGAATGGGAGCATGGCAAACCTCTCCATTTGCATCATCTTCACCATAGTTGTTAGAGAGAGAAGGGGTAAAAAAGAAATCGGATTGGCTACGCTCTCCGCTCTAGCTACCGTTTTTTCTAAGAATAACAGTGGTGTGTTGATCTTCACTTGAACGCCTTGTTCAAGATGTTTCAAGGTTGTTTTGGTTTGGTTTCGGGAGGAATATTGATTAAGGTATGGTTTTTCACTTGAAGCTCAAGTTTTAGTGGATGGTTATGTACCGTCTCGCTTTTTGTAACTTTCCATATTTAGAAAGTTTGTATGTATTTCTAATTTTAGAAACTTGTATTCTCTTTGTGTTCGTCTTTCATTTTCAATCATTGTAATCCGAGACTTGAATCATAATAAAAGCTTGATCTTTTTATACATCTTGTTATACATAATTCGTAAATACTTGTTATACATTCATTATACGTGCAGTACGCAAATCCATACTTGTTTATACATGCAAAATTCATTTATACATTCATTTATTCATACGTTACACTTATGCATTGAACTTACACGTTTAAAACCAACAAGACGCGCGAAATCAACAAACTTGAATCTTCGTGCAACATGGAATACCCCTCTCGTGCGAAAGGCTCCCCTTCCGCACGAAAGGACCCTATCGCCGGAAATCCCATTCGTTTCAACTAACTTCCATCCTATAAATACGCACCCACACCCTCGTTTCTCACCTTCCACAACTCCGAAATTCTCTCTCACTTACTGAAATCGCACACTTAAGCTGAGCTACTTCCAGAACTATTCTAAGTGAGTTTACAACTCACAAACACCATGATTTCAACTAATTTCTTCTACTTTTCCTGAGTTTTTTACGATTCTTCATATCTCTTCACTTGGTTATACAGACTTGCTTTGGCAATCTGATTATAACTCTCAATAATGAGGACCAAGCTAAATAAGTGAAGTTAATCTTTCAAAACTTCTTGCAAAATAAACCTTATGTTACTAAACTTGGCCGAATCAGGGACTCACCAAGCTCAAAAGCTAAGTTCATATCTGTGGGTTAGTGTTAGGATCGATTCCTGCTAAGAAGGTGAACAGTTCAAACAAAACCGAACTGTTTTCGCCTCGAAACAAAGCCTCTCGCATGAATGGTCAGTCTAGTCGCACGAAAGGAGTCACCCTTCGTGCGACAGGACCACCATTTCACACGAAAGTTTCTGATTTCACCTTGTCCTGACATTTTCTAAGTGTTGAATGTTAATCAGGTCTTCATTCTCGATATGAACGATTATGAGAAAACAGTGTGTGAACCGTGGAAGCCTTGGCTTCCAATCTAGTTCCACCATCTCACTTGAACTTGTAAAACGAACATCCAAACAATCTCCTAGACCTAGAATAAGTTAACCCCATCCAGCCTCCAACACTTGGTTAATTCCTTCCATGTTGAGACGGCACACCCAGGTTGTTCTTGTTCGGTTGTTTGGTTATTTACTTTCTGTCTTTTACATTCTCTATTCATGACCAACCGGTTAGTTAACTTAGTTAACTAACTTGTGCTTTGGTGAACTATAACGAGGTTAATACCTCCATGCATGACTTATATGAACTCTTTGACATTCTGGACTGTTACTATGCTATATTGATAACTAATTACTTAACTGGACTCACAAACATAGTCGATTAATGGTTAAAACGTTCGAACGAGGTTCGGTTGGCACCAAACAAGTCCCAGTCCCACGAAAGGTAATCCCATTTGCACGAAAGGTTCCCTGTCGTGCGAACTGTTCAGTCGCCCGAGCAGTTTGTGTTGTTTCGGTTTCTGTTTATTCTGTTTCCACATTCCTCGTTATTGATTCTGACGGGAAAATCAGGACCCGTGAAATCACAGAAACTCAGTGTCGTGACAAGTGCCTGGACAGAATATACCTTCTGTTTTAATCATACTTTCATACTATATGCTTACGTACTTTAATTCATGAATTCAAATACTATGTTCAACTCCAACACTCACACATTCGTTTACCAACCTGTAGAGTAACCTCGGTGTTCCATCTCTCGTCAACAACTCAATACTCGTAGGATTTAACTAACTAAGATTAGCAAAACCGTGAGTACACTAGAACACCCTTTTTACGCTTTACACTTTTGGGTGCAACATGTTTAACTTACCAAATTACACACAATCACACTTATACTTTATGCAAACACAAACAATCTAATATACATGCTTAAATACGTGATACTTGATTTGTATTCTTGGAACATCCTTATGTGATTCGTTTGTTATTAACTTCGTACGAGCCTCCCCTTAACATGTATAGCGCTATAGAAGTAACACACCGCCCGTAGTCTTGTGGTCATGTTAAGTCTTTAATTCAGGCGGTAATCAGAGGATTGACTTGTTAAATTGCATGCCATGATACATTAATCTAGTTAACTATTTTTGCCATGTGGATTCGTTTAATCCTTTTTATATACTTATGCTATTATAAAACTTGTGTACTCGCCAATACCTTGTGTGTTGAACTATACTTTTAAACATGTTGCAGGTTAATGGTTGACAGTGATGAAATCTAGTAGGGATGACTTAGAAACGCATTTAGAAATACTAGATTTTGTTATTGTATTGCTGTTGAATTTTGATGTACTTTATCTTTTCAATGTTGTACTTTGATATCCTATGTTGTAACTTGATAATTATTGTTATGAAATGAAATTGGTTTTGAATTAAATATGGTCACAATAGTGTTATGAAGTCTCGAGCAATCTCGTTTGTCTCACTTCGATGTTTCTGCCATTGGTTGGGGTGTGACAGGTTATGCATGAGACTTTGTGGGATTGTATATCATGTAGTATGGAATCATAAAGTCTAAAACTTGATGCTTTTCATACCAGAATCATCACATCCATCATCAAACTTAAGGATATCTCGTATGAAATCGGATATATCTCGAATGGACAGTTTGATGTATCTCGAATGGATAAAAAGTTAACTTTTGTGATGATGAGCTGATGATGATTCGAGATGAAAGAAATAGATATCTCAGATGAAGAACCAAGTATCTCGAATGAACTATGAATGATGAAATGTTGTAATTTTTTTAAATAATGATGATGAAAGATGACATAGAACAAGATGGTTGACTTTGAAGATGATGATTATGAATATTTTAACACTTTTTAAGGAGATCAACAACCAAAATATAGTGATTTTTTTAAGAACGCGAAGAACACGATGAAGATCTTCAACTAAAAATG
Source organism: Helianthus tuberosus (assembly GCA_030545235.1). NCBI lineage: Eukaryota > Viridiplantae > Streptophyta > Magnoliopsida > Asterales > Asteraceae > Helianthus > Helianthus tuberosus. The sequence goes on from CM060411.1 coordinate 74,247,743, forward strand.
CATAATTTCTTGAATGTTTGATATCTAAATGGCTCTGATACCTGTTAGCATATCGAGATTCAATGTGTTTGTGGATCTTTTGAAAATGATGCGTTTCACCGACTGAGCGACAAAAAAAAACAGGGTTTCTATACTATGGTAAATAAATAAGTAAATTTGCGCATAAAGTGTGATGCACAAATTTAGGGGGAGAGGGACATATATGTACATATGCATTGTTAAAAAAACATATATGTACATACGCATTGTTTGAGGGGGAGAAATAGTTGCTGGGAAGTGAAAAAAATTTTCGTGCTAAACAATTTGATTAACACATGTAAGGTTTCGAAGCTGAAAAGGCTAGTGTAACAACCTTGCTATTATTTTGAAATTTTATCGTATAAATACGATATCAAACATGTAATTACCATTAAGTATCCTTAGAAAATACGAGTAATTTAAAACTTTTACAACTTAAAGTTTTCAACATAATATAAATAAGTTCGCCATTTAAAAGTTATGACGTAACGCCGTGCGGAAGCTTTAATCTCGTGTGTTCGGTTCTTCGTAGCTGCTTGATCGTCATCCGGAGCATGCCCAATATCACCTAAGATCAAAACCACAACCCTTGTTAGTTTTGACAATGTTAGAATGGATATAAGTGAGTTCCATGGGTCAAACAACAACAAAATAATTTTTCTTCGGAACAGGGGGCGTCGCGTGACGCCAAGGGCCGTCGCGTGATGCCTAGCCCCCCTTTTCACAGCATGTTACTTAACTGTTGCTATACTTACCCAACATGACCCATTTTCACGGAAACGAGCACAACTCTCTCGTTTTTAATCCGTTTTACCCGATTCTTTTTTCCTACGCGTCCGTAATTTAATTCTCCATCATGTGGAGTTAAAATCCAACATCCAACATAATAAATTTTGAGACTTCTACGTCTTTGACTCGTTACCTTTTTATCGACTTTTAACCCGTTTATGTATTTTATCAAACAAACATATTTGTTTGATCCTTATATCACATACACTTCTTCAAATTAATGTTACCTACCATATTAGGTTCTAATCATAGGTTTATTACAAGATTTAAACCCGTTTTTGCTCGTATGCTTATTTTGACCCGTTAAGGATATTTAGGCACTTTTAAGCTTGAAATCGCTTTCATTTGCTTCTAGCATTCCATCACCACATTTCTTATCCTATAATCTCCCACCACAACTGTATTTATGGTGGGTTTAATGTAGTGATCTAAATAAACCAAATTTTTCCTCGCGCATCATTATTTTACGGCAAAAACTCAAATAGTGCCATTTGACTAATACAACACCTCTTTCAGCTTCTATACTTATTCTAAGTATTTACCTAATCATAAAACTCATTTCCAAACAACCTTTAAGGGTTGTTTGTTCAATTTAGCCTACAAGGGCGTTTTGGTTGATTTTGGTCCTTTTACGACGAAGGACTCTCTCTCAAATTATTCGACCAAAATAGCATTCATAACTACAACATAATTATGCGTACCTGGCCCGGATCAACAAGTAGACCCGATTTATACCTCGTTTTCATTATCACACCATCAATAGTGACGCAATTATCCGATTTGCTAATCGGTCCTATTAACATAAGACTTGACAACCACATTAGTCGATATTGTCAAATGGTGTTATCACCACCATTCGACCCGTTTGGAGTATATGCCCAACATTATCTATTTAATCAAAAACATCGTTTTTGATCTCCAATTCATACATCCATCCCATCCCGGATTTTATTACCATACCCCTTTTTCTTTTACACTATTTTCTTACAAATTCAACCCATTTTAGCTTACGCCATGGGTATCCTTTTAACCTTGATTTACATTAGTCGACACTTGACAAATTTCCATATTTCCAATATTATCGTTATCACGTTTACAACGTATCGAGTAAACGGGTATTCTACATAAGTGTGTAAATTACACTTACCTCGCATCCTGTTTACGCTTTTCGTCTCGTACTTGATTTGTTTGACCCGCTTTCTCCCCAAGCTTCACCTAGCTGGTTAAGTGCCAACTATTATTCATCATTCACAAGGTGGTTAGTTTAATCATGACTTAGTACGATTATTCCACCTTACGCATTTCTATATCTAATTATCATTCATCCCATCGTAGGTCAGTTTGACTTTTGAAAAGTCAAATGCCCATTAGTATACTAATTGCATATTCGAGTTCATCAACTAGTTTTAGCATTCTTTAATTACCCAGTAGGCGTTATCTTTAGACCACCGTTTTAACCAAAGTTCTAACCACGTTTATCACATTTTAATCACTTTAGTTAGTTCAAGCGATTATCAAGACTAATTTATTTATTCATTTCACAAGAACTATGGGTTCTCATCTTTAAGTGAGACCCGTTCATCATATCACTAGCATTCATCATGACACCTTATATAATCAAGTTCTTCATATGAACTAGTAGGTACCCAATTTCACTTAGGCAATACATCGAACACCTTATGAGCATGAAATTTTTACTACTAGAAATCAAGCTCATGACTAACTATTTAACCAAGATTTAAACATCTTTTTACATGTTTGTCACACCCCCAAAATCCACCTGCGGAGTATCGCCGCTTGGAGGCGTGACTGACCAGGATCAAGCCACCAATCATATTGAACAAGCAAGTAAGTAATTATAAAAAGTCCAACCAATACAATTGGTGTCCAAACAAACATAGTTTAAGTTGCAAGCGGAAGCATAATGTTTAAAACCAAAACATAAGTTTAAATTTTTCAAAGTTTAACATGGCACACAGCTGTCCATGTCCCACAACGACTCTTCCCCATGCAAGCTCCAGCTAAGTACCTATTGACCTGCAAAGCATGTAGTAACGAGTCAACAACAATGTTGAGCGAGTTCACAGTTGGGTGTTCGTTTTAAGTTGTTTCGAAAACAGTTTCCTTTAACTGGCATCCTGCCGTGGGGGTTACCCCATAGTTGAAAACGTGATTTGTTCATCCCTTTTACTCTGGCAATCCAGCCGTGGGGGCTACCCCATGTTTAGTTATCTGGCTTTTCGGCCGTGGGGGCTACCCCATGTATATACCACTAGACTCGTTACCATATCGACTGCTGACTGTAGTCATGTTTATGTGCCCTGAACTGTCAATGTCTATCATCATTGACGTGCCCAGATCCATTAGTTCACGCCCGTCCTCTGCGGCACGGTGTGAGGCTTGTCAGACCTAAATAGCGCTATCTAACTAATGACTCACTCGCCATTGGCCTCGGCGATTAAGTCGATATAAAAAGGAGGGACTTCGTGATAGAGTTTTGGTCTAGTGAAACGTAAACTGTCCATGAGGACGAGGAATTATATTCCTGAACCAGTACTGTCCTACCCAAGAAAGGACGAGGAATCCATGTTCCTTTACCCCATTCCCAACCCCTGGGAATCCCATGCTTTGTAGAAAGTGTGAACTCACCTTTGGTTTGCTCGGTAGATAAGTAAAGGTCAATCGAGCTGCTAGAGGTCAACCACGTCCTAACATGGTTACCATATATGTCAGGTTTTGGTTTCAAGTAGTGCACATAAGTTTCACATAAGCTAGCAGATTAACAACACATACAAATCATGGCAAATACACATCATCACGTTTAACGGTTATAACGTATTCAACTTGTGCGATTAAAGATTGGGCTCGCACAAGTCTAATGGCCTTGTGCGAGTCATCCGTTGGAGCCCAATAATACCCGGCCCAATATCAAGAACCCAAACAAAACTATAAGCATAAACACGGCCCAGATAACATGTCTTGTGTGATCTGTTTGAGCTTGTGTGACTGAGTTGTCCTTGTGCGATCCGGATAACTTGTGCGACTGGGTTTTGGGCCATTCGGTCCAATAACATGTCAGATTCAAACAGTGTGTGTGAGGCCCAAGATCTTATGCGATCGGCACCATCTTGTGCGATCCACCAGATCTCGTGCGATCATGCATGAATAAACAGTACTAGGTGCCTTATGTGTTTGTACCCTGTCTTGTGTGATGCACTTGTGCGATCAGACCAGGTCTTGTGTGACATGATCTTGTGCGACTGGTTTTACTTATCCGAAATTTATGCTACTTAGTTATATCATTCAACAGTTTCCATCTTTACCAAATCAATCAACACAATTAACAGTTTCCATACCAACGATAATCGATCAAACAAATGTTTTTATCAATTGATTCACATGAACCCTAATCCGTTTCAAGCATAATCAATATCCTAAAACATTCAAACTATCCGATTTAAAGCTTTCAACATCAACAAACAACCCATCCGAAAGGCAGAAACATAACAGCCGATTAACATCTATTCGGTTCTAAATCATCAATTCCAAATCAGTCTAAACATAAACACATCACAGCCGATTAAATACCCATTCGGTTCTTGATTAATATCATGCCATTCCAAGTCATATGAACATTATCGAATACACAAGTGAGCCGATATTATGAACACAAACCCTTAACAATCTCAAACACATAACCTCCCTAATCATCATGTAAAACATATAATCAACACATCATCAATCATGAAATCAAAAGTAGTACACTAACCAGTTAGAGAATGGAATGAGAGTTGATCCGAACGATAAAGCTTCGAGAGAAATAGGATGTGTTGCCGTCGGGTTTGAGAGGGAGAGAGAGAGAGGAGAGATCTAGGGTTTTGATGTGTAAAGTGTTTTGCAACAATTGAGAAACAAACTCCCTAAGGATCCATGTATGCGTACAAGAAGAGTGGGCCGAACCCTTTACATGGGCTCCCCTTTGGTTCGATTACAAGTTGTGCGGCCCAACAGGGCTTGTGCGATCGAGTTGTGTTGTGCGTTCGGTTTGTGTGTACACATACATACATTACACATAACACATATTAAACATACATTTCATTAATCATCAAGTTCACATAATCACATAGTGTTCACATACGTTACATTAAGCACATAAATAGGTTCCGAAATACGAGTTGTCACATTATCCCCAAGTTGAAAGAAATTTCGTCCCGAAATTTGGTACGTACTCACTGAGGAAGCTAGTTAAGTTGCATGGTTTTCCTGGTTTCCCTGGGGTGTCACAATGTTCATGACAAATCTTCATACCAACAAATCTGGATTTGCTTCATAGAGCTCTAATACACTAAGTTAACAAGGATAACCCTAGTGTTTAACATAATTCTCCAAAACCCACTTGACACATGAGAGTATGATAATGAATTCACAATCATGAACATCAATTTAACAAATAAATGACTAGGGTTTACTCCTAGACATAATATTACTTCAAGATTCATCCATGCATGACATAATCAAGCTCAATTTCAATTTCTTACAAATAACCTAGAATTTAAGATGGATCAAAACATCACAATTTTACATACCTTATGATCCTTTCAACTAGGTGTTCATGAATTTGTGCTTGAAATTCGATTTACACTTGATTAGAGGCTCCAATTTGTGAGTTTTATGAGGATTTTAGGGTTTGAAGAAAACCCATATCGCCCCCTGCTTCTTTAATCGACCAGACACCCCCAAAGTGGGTGTTTGGTTTGTTTTAATTCTTGTTTTTAATAAATAAAGTTTCAAGTTTAACAAGTTTGGCCCCTCCATTTTCCTTAGTTCATAATTTAAGTGTTTTAACCCACTCATAGGTCACTGTCTAACTAGGTTAGAATTATTCCTAGTTAGCTTAGTAGGTTCGGGAAGTCGTAACCCGTTTTACTTTAAGTCTCGTTAAATCGGGCCTTTTATCCATCCTATTTTCTTGAAAGCTCTTATTCACTTTAAATAAATATTAGGATTATTCAATTAATTCCTAATACTTGCCGGTTTACTTTTACCACTAACGGTACTTTACCCGTCTTTTAGTATTAACGTGGTTTGATTACCAAACCCGTTTTTGGGGTGTTACAAGTCTACCCCCCTTAAAGAGGTTTCGTCCTCGAAACCTTTTCTTACATAATTCATTGAGTTTAAACTCAATGTATTCGATCCGAGAAATATTTTAAACATTACTTATACTTTTAACCAATCGTTAGTATTACCCGAAAAGTATGGTAACATCTTTTTGGTTACTAATTGTCTACATATCTCATACGACATAGTGTAACTTCGAAACAACGTAATCTCGTTATTTCCACTAGTTTAGTTAACTTAGCGATATCCATTGCTTTCATATACTATCGAATTCCTTATGAATCCGTTACTTTGACCCGTTTAAAGGTCTTTAGTGAAATCTTTCACTTTTAGCAACAATTTCTTTTGTTTTCAAATTCATTTATTCGGTTCAGTTATACCGAATCCACCGCTTACAAGCAACCAAATTTACTTAAATGACCTTAACCGGTCTCACTAACTAGACTTATTAGTCCAGTTACTTTTTTCCGCTCACTTGGTTATAATGTGATTCCACTTCACATTGCATTTCTTGACCGTGATCGTGTCACGTCATGTTTAATTTATATCAACCTTTCATTTTCGAAAGATCACTTTTCGAATATATCGTCTTGCGCCTATCAGCATCAAGACTTGAATCTTTCATACTTACTATTCAATTTCCTATCAGAATTTATATTTGTAAATTTGTTATTTCTTACTAAAACTGAATTTTAGTCTAACGTTTTTCTCTTTAACTATGTCAATTACTCATATCAAGGAAATTGACAACCCCTAATTTATTGTTTTCCGTTCTTGTTTTACACGAGGAATCGTAACAAGTTCCCTCACCTTACACTATTGACCCGTAGGTTCTTTCACTTAACCTCGTAGGCTATTTCCTTAAGCTTTCATCTCTTTAAGACGAGGCCCTTATGATCCCTTTGCTTCAATTCATGACCCGTGGGTCATTTTGGCCCCGTAGACCTTTACACTAATTAATATCCCGTAGGTTATGATGATCCCGTAGATCATCTTTTATTCTAGTCTTTATTCAATTGTCTATTTATACATATTTAGCTTTAAAGCATCCTTTGTTATGTTTGGAATCATTTAATTTTGCTTTTGAACTTTAGTTGACCTTAACCGTAGTCTAAGATTTCATTTGTTTACTTTCGGACTATCTTTTCCGACTTTACGACTTCTAATGTCATTTACACGTCGGTTTGTCCTACGCTTACCGTTACCCGGTTCATACTTATAATCCTTTACAACCCATTACCCGGGTCCTTCTATCTTATTGTTTTTAGCTTTCTGGTTTCACCGGTTTGCATTTTCCTATTATATTAAGCGTTATTCCTTAATTGACTCGTTTGACTCATTTTGGGTGAATTTTCATCACTTATGAATGTCAAACTTCATTCTTTATTTGACCCGTCCAACTTTGAAATGGTTGAACGTAATTACCAAACTTTATGTTTGCGAAAATTCTTGTCATCTTTTAGTCATTACTCATATTCCGAGTCTTTTGACTTTCTATTTCGCGTTCCTGTTTCTCAGTCTACGCATGCGTTTAAATCCTTACCCACCAACCGGGTGTTTTATCGAAGTCGTTATTATTGCAACCCTTACGGTATGCATTATGACTTCGTTTCGCTTTTATATTCCTACTTTGTTCTCAAATTTGGTGTTTTACAAAATCGGCCCGTTAAGAGTCATATTTGCATTCTTCGGGTTCGAGTGTAAGCACACCCCTCCCAATTGTATACCTTCACTCGGGCTCATCATCCTAATGTAATACGCTTCCGTCACCCGGCTGTGCGTTTACATTATTATCAAATATTTTGCTCATTTGATTCATTTGGGTACTTTTTAAGTTAGTCCCATTCACCCCACCCTTACTGCATCGGACATAAATGTGTCCATCATAAGAAGTTCATGGTACCACGTGTTGACTACTTACTTGGCCAGAGTAAGCGATCAACACCTGGTATACATGACCTTTTTATAATTTTCACATTACACCCCATGTAAGTAATGCCTCTATTTGTTTTTCTTGGAAACAATATCCCGGATAGGTTTTCTATTCAGGTTTTTCCAAGTTTTCAATCTACATATGCAACTTTCAATCTCTACATATTTGTTGCATATTACTATTTATGCAATAATTTAAAACGTGCACCTGACAATGCTTGCTCTAACAGGCTCCCCTTGCCATTAACTTATTCGCAATCATTGCGCGATTTAGGTCCTTGGTGATCGTACTTTATTTGTCATACTTTGGACCGTTCCTCTGTCAAATCCATGATTTGTTAAACTCTGGCTATCTTCATATGCGAGTGCCCTTCAATCAAAAACATATACAACAGTTAGTAATTTCAACATTAAAGGATGCCCGTATTATAATACAAGGCTTTTCTACTATACGCATCAACGCGTGTAATTTCGTTGACTATATCTATTCTATATCGTTTTTATTGGTGTAACGTGTATTACACGATAACCATATGTGTTGTTCTCAACACTTTAATCATACTAAACCTTTGATATACATGTACATACCGGATTTGCGATCAAGCCTCGAACCGAACACATTTGTCAACAACCTTGAGCTCTGATTACCAACTTGTAACACCCATGTTATTATTTTGAAATTTTATCGTATAAATACAATATCAAACATGTAATTACCATTAAGTATCCTTAGAAAATACGAGTAATTTAAAAATTTTACAACTTAAAGTTTTCAACATCATATAATTAAGTTCGCCATTTAAAAGTTATGACGTAACGCCGTGCGGAAGCTTTAATCTCGTGTGTTTGGTTCTTCGTAGCTGCTTGATCGTCATCCGGAGCATGCCCAACATCACCTAAGATCAAAACCACAACCCTTGTTAGTTTTGACAATGTTAGAATGGATATAAGTGAGTTCCATGGGTCAAACAACAACAAAATAATTTTTCTTCGGAACAGGGGGCATCGCGTGACGCCAAGGGCCGTCGCGTGACGCCTAGCCCCCCTTTTCACAACATGTTACTTAACTGTTGCTGTACATATCCAGCATGACCCATTTTCACGGAAACGAGCATAACTCTCTCGTTTTTAATCCGTTTTACCCGATTCTTTTTCCTACGCGTCCGTAATTTAATTCTCCATCATGTGGAGTTAAAATCCAACATCCAACATAATAAATTTTGAGACTTCTACGTCTTCGACTCGTTACCTTTTTATCGACTTTTAACCCGTTTATGTATTTTATCAAACACACATATTTGTTTGATCCTTATATCACATACACTTCTTCAAATTAATGTTACCTACCATATTAGGTTCTAATCATAGGTTTATTACACGATTTAAACCAGTTTTTGCTCGTATGCTTATTTTGACCCGTTAAGGGTATTTAGGCACTTTTAAGCTTGAAATCGCTTTCATTTGCTTCTAGCATTCCATCACCACATTTCTTATCGTATAATCTCCCACCACAACTGTATTTATGGTGGGTTTAATGTAGTGATCTAAATAAACCAAATTTTTCCTCTCGCATCATTATTTTACAGCAAAAACTTAAATAGTGCCATTTGACTAATACAATACCTCTTTCAGCTTCTATACTTATTCTAAGTATTTACCTAATCATAAAACTCGTTTCCAAACAACCTTTAAGGGTTGTTTGTTCAATTTAGCCTACAAGGGCGTTTTGGTCGATTTTGGTCCTTTTACGACGAAGGACTCTCTCTCAAATTATTCGACCAAAATAGCATTCTTAACTACAACATAATTATGCGTACCTGGCCCGGATCAACAAGTAGACCCGATTTATACCTCGTTTTCATTATCACACCATCAATGGTGACGCAATTATCCGATTTGCTAATCGGTCCTGTTAACATAAGATTTGACAACCACATTAGTCGATATTGTCAAATGGTGTTATCACCACCATTCGACCCGTTTGGAGTATATGCCCAACATTATCTATTTAATCAAAAACATCGTTTTTGATCTCCAATTCATACATCCATCCCATCCCGGATTTTATTACCATACCCCTTTTTCTTTTACAATCTTTTCTTACAAATTCAACCCATTTCGGCTTACGCCATGGGTATCCTTTTAACCTTGATTTACATTAGTCGACACTTGACAAATTTCCACCGTTTTAACCAAAGTTCTAACCACGTTTATCACATTTTAATCACTTTAGTTAGTTCAAGCGATTATCAAGACTAATTTATTCATTCATTTCACAAGAACTATGGGTTCTCATCTTTAAGTGAGACCCGTTCATCATATCACTAGCATTCATCATGACACCTTATATAATCAAGTTCTTCATATGAACTAGTAGGTACCCAATTTCACTTAGGCAATACATCGAACACCTTATGAGCATGAAATTTTTACTACTAGAAATCAAGCTCATGACTAACTATTTAACCAAGATTTAAACATCTTTTTACATGTTCATGACAAATCTTCATACCAACAAATCTGGATTTGCTTCATAGAGCTCTAATACACTAAGTTAACAAGGATAACCATAGTGTTTAACATAATTCTCCAAAACCCACTTGACATATGAGAGTATGATCATGAATTCACAATCATGAACCTCAATTTAACAAATAAATGACTAGGGTTTACTCCTAGACATAATATTACTTCAAGATTCATCCATGCATGACATAATCAAGCTCAATTTCAGTTTCTTACTAATAACCTAGAATTTAAGATGGATCAAAACTCAATTTCAGTTTCTTACAAATAACCTAGAATTTAAGATGGATCAAAACATCACAATTTTACATACCTTATGATCCTTTCAACTAGGTGTTCATGAATTTGTGCTTGAAATTCGATTTAGACTTGATTAGAGGCTCCAATTTGTGAGTTTTGTGAGGATTTTAGGGTTTGAAGAAAACCCATGTCGCCCCCTGCTTCTTTAATCGACCAGACACCCCCAAAGTGGGTGTTTGGTTTGTTTTAATTCTTGTTTTTAATAAATCAAGTTTCAAGTTTAACAAGTTTGGCCCCTCCATTTTCCTTAGTTCATAATTTAAGTGTTTTAACCCACTCATAAGTCACTATCTAACTAGGTTAGAATTATTCCTAGTTAGCTTAGTAGGTTCGGGAAGTCGTAACCCGTTTTACTTTAAGTCCCATTAAATCGGGCCTTTTATCCATCCTATTTTCTTGAAAGCTCTTATTCACTTTAAATAAATATTAGGATTATTCAATTAATTCCTAATACTTGCCGGTTTACTTTTACCACTAACGGTACTTTACCCGTCTTTTAGTATTAACGTGGTTTGATTACCAAACCCGTTTTTGGGGTGTTACAGCTAGGATCCACTGCGATGTGTTGATAGGCCTAACGCTCAAAAATCAAAGAGATACCAAGTGATATAAATCTAATGGACTGGACATCACGTGGGTAACAGACCAGCAGTGTATGATTTCATGGTCTTAAATCATGCGTTGATAGATAGCCAACATCTGATGTTTTGGGTCTTTATACTGATGAGTCATCCGGGATATCAGGACTGTCCTTCTGTTGCATCCAGATTATATGCAGACCTAGGCACAGTCAGGATATCTTAAAAGAGCCACAAAAGGCCAAAACCTTAAACGGAAGAAAATCTCATTAAAAAAAGAATTTCGTGTGCTTCTAAAGCCAAATTTGTACCGTAAAAGGTATTACCCTAGCCCTCGTCAGACTTCTCTAGTCACTCTGCTGTACAAAAGTACTGACCCGTTCACCAAAAAGTCTGGCGTTCTAAAAACAAATGATGGACTCAATATACTCACCTGCTACGATGAACAGTTGTGCTTACCTTGATCGCGGGGGTATGCCTTGGAATGGGACACACGAATGTCACAGTATAATTCTACCCTAAGCATATCACAAGGTTGAAAATTGAAGGTTGAGTGTTAGATTTAAAAGGACAAATATATTAACAATCGCGTGGACCAGTCCAAGTAAGCATGTGCTGAAAAATGTTCCTTAATCAGTTCGAGAGCGATTTGATCCCTTGGCAGTTTCTCCCTATATTACCTCTCTATTATTATTATTCTATTATTATTTTATTTTGTTATTATTATTTTTCTAATTTCTATGTTTAAAAAGGTTGCTCGGTTGGTTGGATCGTTGATTTTGAGAAAGATGTTTTCTGTCTTGAAAAAGCAAAACAAAATTATAGTCTGGCCCACTATTTCGGATTGGGGCCCACTGTTTCAGATAAAACAAATTAGATCCGACCCATTGTTCTTAAATGTAATTTGGACCACTATTTCGAATTGGGCCAGACCCATTGATCTCAGGCCCAATCCGAAACACTATATATTGTCAACCATTTCTCATTCGAGTCATATTTTGGCCAATCTCATTTCCTAAGCTTTTCGGATTCTCTCATTGTCTTCTCGGACCACTTATTCGAATTACAAGGCTTGTAGGTTCCTATGCTTTTCAAACCAAAGCCTCTGAATGCCACAGTTGCCAAAGAACATGGCGAGCAACTCATGAATACTGTTGCTAAAGCTGAGATAGAAGCTGAAGTGTTAGAGATGGATGAAGAGGAAACAAATGACGACACTGATGTGGAAGTGATTGTATCTGAGAAAGATGAGGAACCCGCTCGAGAATCAATGTTAATGACTGCAGAAAACCTACAAGCTATGATTGAATTCTTGAAGGATAGTGTCGGAAACCCTCCTTCTGTACCTATTCCTAAAACAGAAGTTCATTGAAAAGATGATTCGACAAATGATGTTGAACAAGCATCCAACAAGAAACGAAGAACTGAAACAGCTCCTGATAATCATTCTATTGGCCCAAGCTCAGAACCAGAGCCTACTATGCCCACCGATACACAAGTCACTGCTTCTACTCAAGAAACAAGAACACAAGATCTCGATTTTGATTTTGATTTTAATTTCAATTTCGATTTCGATCCGGCTGAAACAACTCACTTGCAACCAGAAAGCTTAAGCGGCATCAGGTTAGATGTAGGAAGTTCCAGTGGTGCTGGTTTCTCTGAGCATGATGAAACAGCCATATGCTTTGCAGCCAACAAAATGAAATTTATTGTTAGACCCTAACACGTATTTGGCAAAAGTCGCAGCGGAAAATTCGTGCCATAAAAATTTCTTTCATTATAAACTTCATACCTAACTTGAAAGTCCATTTTTAAAAACAACTCTTTTATATTGAATACATCAGTCTAACTCATTTACAAAATAAAACATAACTTATGTGTATCAAATTACATACTCAAACAATCCCGTACAATCCATCGTGTGACTCGGTCTTCATTCTCTACTTCTCGTGATAATCCCCGTGACTCGTACAACCTGCGCTCACCACATACGATCATAACATTAGCACACATTATAAATATAAGGAATAATTCATCCTTGTTTATTTTTCATTCCGTTAACTCTTTTTATTCAAGCTTCCCATCTGAGTACATAATTCGTGGTGAGTCCTCCTTATTGTACCTGCATTACACTTTATTCACAAGTACACTTTTAATATTGTCAATACTCAATTGTATTGAAAACATGCGTACATACTTTCATACATACTTATATACATGCATACGTTCACACATAATTACATACATACATACATATGTACATTCCTACATACATGCATACCTACATACATACCTACATACATACAGACCTACATCATTACATACATACCTACATCATTACATACATGCCTACATACATGCATACCTACATACATACATACATACATACATACATACATACATACATACATACATACATACATACATACATACATACATACATACATACATACATACATACATACATACATACATACATACATACATACATACATACATACATACATACATACATACATACATACATACATACATACATACATACATACATACATACATACATACATACCTACATCATTACATACATTCATAACATTAAACATAAATACCTACATATATACGTTCAAACCTAAAGCGTCGCATAGGGTGTCACACCCTGATATTTCCACGTATTACCGGTGGACCCGGTGGGGAGTATCGTGACGTAGTTGATATCATCATAGACAATTTATCACAGTTTAATACACAGCGGAAGTCGAAAGATAAAAACATTACAAACTGAATGGAAGTAATATCATTTATTACAAAAACGGTTGTAAGGGATCCACAGGTGGATCAAAGTTAAAAGGAACATTGTTCAACAGATTTATAAACATCTAAGCTTGCAAGACTCTTTATTGATGCTAGGAGTAGCCAGCCTATTCCGTCTAGTACCTGCACTTAACCTTTTTGGAAAATACGTCAGTTTACACTGGTAAATACAATTAACCGACTCATTTTGAAAATGTTTAAAAAAATTGATTTGAATGCACAAGGCACAAAATATCTTTTATAACTTGGGATAATTATTTAAAAATAAACTTGTTAAAGAGTTACATGTTTATTATACGTTCAGTAGCCCGGGCTGAAAACCGGGTTAAAGAGTAATAGACACACCACATAATATATCCCACGGCGAGTTATTCTCGAACAGGTGGGTGCATTATTTTACATACGCACCGGCAGGTGTATGCCTACACCCCGTGCTCAAGTCGTGGCCATTTCAATGAATGAGCCGAGGATATCCAGGACATGGTCATTAACCCCCCAAAGGCTTAGAATAAATAAAACATATTAAACGGGTTATCTCAATAATTTAACCTTCATACAACTAAAAATTCAATACCGTACCCCAAGCCCGTATAAGGGAAAATAAGTTAAAAGTATTTACCTGAGCAAATTACACAAATTTATCCCAGCCGTATAATTCAGCTAGTGCAAGTATCTTTTACTGGTCTCCTAAATCTGGAACGAAGATTTTAATTTACCTATTAGATTCCTAACGGGTCTTACTTAAGTTTAAACTTAGACCGGTTAGTTTTAAATAAAGGTATACGGTTCAAAACACATGATTAAGCGAAGACCGGATTAGAATGTGGTTTAGACCCGAAAAGTATGAAGACTTGTATAATATGGGTAAGCTAAACACATTCTGGATTTGGAAGTGAAAATGATAAGGTTTGACCCGTTTCGGTTAAATTATGCAAACTAGTTACATAAACCGTACCGAAAGCGATAAATGCATAACGGGTAACCATATGAGTCATGAACGGGTTTCCTAAGTTAATATGCCGTAAATATGTTGTGATATCAGTAGGATACCTTCCATTATGCCCAAAACGAATTTAAACTCAAATTAAGCCCCGTAGGGGTATTTTGGTCATTTTAAAGATTATAAAAGAGGTTAAATAATAATCTGAGTTTCTGGTCTAAACTAATTAGTAAAAATATTTTATTTAATAAGTTATATCAGTAGGGTATTGCATATATGTGAAATTTATCATTTATAACCAAACTATGCACCGTAGGGGCATTTTGGTAATTTCACATAAGCTTTAAAGGTCAAATTTGGAAATCTGAGTTCAAAACTTTTGCTTACTGTTAAGTTATAAAAATTTACTTAAAACAACAGTAGGTATTAAGTTTTATATGCCAAAAATAGTTTTAACCCATTCTATGCGCTTAAAACGCGTAAAAGTCGGTTTTAAGCGATTTTCGGGTTATATAACGAAAGCTGAGATTTTTATCAGCCCAGAAGGCTTAAAATATTTTATTTATCATATAAAATCAGTGGCAAAAGATTTGGTATCAATATGTTATGTAAAACTCATTTTATTTGCAAAAAGGGTATAATCGACAATTACCGAATCAAAGCAAGAACGCTATGCCATGATCAGTTTAAAAATAAATAAATATCTTCAAAAATCCCAAAATATTATTTTACATCAGTGGATAAAAGCTTTGGTGTAAAAATTTGGGTTTAGATAGGCTTTATGCTAATTATGCCGTTTAATTAATAAAAAGCTTTCCAATTACGCTATTGAGCATAACTCCCAATTTAGACCTCAAATTGATGTCAAATTTTTAGGACATGTTTATAAATCAGTAACAAAGGTTTTTGTCCTCTCACATTTTCAAAAATCTTGTTTTAAGGTCAAAAGGGCATAATGGTCAACATTTAAGCAATTAACGGAATCATGCAAATGAATCGGAATAATTAGGAACCAAGTTGTATAACCTCAGAGGGTTACTGTAAGTCCCATTTAACCGGATCTTTCAATGATATCAAACAACCAATAGATTGTGCGGAATCCAATCAATTGGTGATTCAAGATAAACACGAAAAAAATGAAAATACGAAGAACACAATACCGAAAATCACTTTCAAACTTGCACACGTTCTATTACTTGAATAAGCAAAACGTCTGGTACAAGTTGACACACCAAGATCGCCTCTCTCTCTAGCTCTATAGAATTTCTATAACAATGAAGGTTCCTAGAGGTTCAAAACCTAAAACAAATTGAAAACTTGTTTATATACATAGACAAGCCCAATTCCCTACATGGGCTTCCCTTGGGCCTGCTTGGCCCACATGGCCTAAAGCTTGGCCCAAGTGACCTATAAAGGTCCAAAACCTAATATTAACTAACCCGGTAAAACCCAGTTCGTAACCATAACTCGTTGTGTTAATTTGATGCGTCAGTCTCACACTTTAGGGCCTAACAATCTCCCCCTAGACTGATGCCATCAAATTGTCTTCATAACATGAATTCAGCAACGTCTTCAACGTAGTCTATGGTCATCGCTATGCTGCAGATGTTGTGGAAGTTCTTGACTTCTGAACTCTAAACACTGGGTCTCTTTCTTCAACTCTTGTGGTTAGCTTCATATCAGGATCTCGATCAGCATCTGCTTGAAAATCTTGTCAAAAAGAATGTGAGAGGAGGATTCTCAACAACTCTTTTCTTCTTCAGTCTTTTTCTTTCAAGCAAATTCACGGTACTTCTTCAAATGTACTTTCACTGTCAGACGGCGTTTCATATCCGGTTCTTCTGACTCAGGTACATCTTGTAGTCGTGCTGCTCCATGCTTCGTCAGCAGCTAACAGCATCTCAGTCTTCAACAAACCCTGTTCTTGATTAAAATCAAGTTCTGCACATGCTCACAAACTCATAAGCAAACATTTCTTATGCAACAGGGAGAGTACCACATGAACACTAGGTACATGAAATTTGACAATTTAAATTCTTTTAACTATTGATGATCAGTCAAATCTTCAAGAACGGTTACATTTTTAATTTTAAGAAAAACAAATAAGCACTCTATTTTTGGATTTTTGATTTTATATAAAAAAACAAGACACTATTTTTGTATTTTTTTTTATTTTTCAAATTTTTATTTTTAATTTAAGAACTAAAAAACAAATAAAAACTCAAAATATAAACAACTACCATAATATACAATTACAATTGCAATGGGATCAAAATTCGTTCTCAGGCAGACTAAGGAACACTTTTCAGTACGAGCCTAATCAAACTGGTCTATGCGATTGCCAATATGTTTGTCCACTTAAACTTTAACGCTCAACTTTCAATTTTTTAACTTCGTGATATGCTTTAGGTAATATTATACTATTATACCCGTGTGTCCCATTCCAAGGCATACCCCCGCGATCAAAGTAAGCACAATGATTCATCGTAGCAGGTGAGTATACTGATGTCATCCTTTAAGATATCATGACTGTGTCTAGGTCTGCATATAAACTATTTTATCATGTTTTGATTTCTTAATAATGAACACCCAAATAAATACTAATCAAATCCTGGAAATATAAACAACACACTCTATCATGCAAGTATTTTCCCTACCACATATTTCACAAGTCCAATCCAGATTCCTGAAATCTTAACTGGGAATAGATTGAGAAGAGAACAGAATAGATCTTAAGCAGAGATGGTATAATATACAGATCAAATGAGTTTTTCTCAGTTTGATATAGGTTTCTTGGGTTTCTTTTGGGCACTTGAGGGCCTCTTTCGGGTGTATTAGATCTATAGCACGACAACGTACAGCTAGGTCAGCATGTATCTGGATGCAGCAGAAGCTGTCGTTGCCTAGCACCTCCAGGTTAGCATATATCTGGATGCAGCAGAGGAGGTACACGACTTTTTTCAGAGAAGATTTCAGAATCAGATCAAAATTGTGTGTATCGGGACAACATACAGACATTCAAATAGAAAAGACCTAATTCCAAGTGACTTTCTTTCCTGGGGTCATGTACAATTTTAGTTCTGAACAGAAGGACATCCAAGATATCCCCGAATGATTCAACAATATAAAGACCCGAAACCTCAGATGTTGGCTATCTATCAACGCAAGATTTAAGACCATAAAATCATACGCCGTTGGTATGTTACCCACATGGTACATAGTTCGTTATGTTTATAACACTTAGTATCCTTTATCATTTTGAGCGTCAAGCCTATCGACATATCACAGTAGATCCTAGTCTTTTCAGCTATAGCACCTTACATGTGTTAGTCAAACCCTTTAACACGAACATTTATTTCACTTCCCATATCATGCAATTTCTCTTTTTGGCTTTTTCATTTTTCAAATGTTTTTGTATTTTTCTTTTATGAGTTTTCTCCCCCTAAACTTTATATCTATCTATATGTCCCTCTCCCCCCCTAAATTTGTGCATAAATCTTGTATTTTTGCGCAAATTTACCATTTACTAGAGAAAGAACACAATATGTACAAAGTTATAAACTAAGAAAAGAGAAAAATATTTTTGCTTAACCGTTCCGTCATTAGATTGAAGACTAATCAAATTTAAATCAAAGTACTGAATTTAAACGATACCTTTTGCTGATCATTTCTTACTTCTCTTATCTCCTCCAAAGGAAACATATCATCTGTAAAAAAAATTTGAACTTTTTGCAACAGTGAAATGTTACCCGTTTTTATCTCTGGAACAACCGCTATCAACATTCCAGAGATTGTCAACAGCTCCTCCTTAGTTGTTCCTGAAAAATAAGGAGATTAGTATGACATCGGTACCCAGGCCATCGTGGTCCTGGGATTACCTGAAGCATCAAAGTAAGACACTTCTTTCAAACACAAGTCCCCTTTCGTTTCAAGGATTGGAGACGTTGCTGCCTTGGATTTGGGTTTCCAAATCTGCTTCGGTTTAACAAACGTGTTTGTTGCCTTTGGGTGAGCAACATTAGCTGATTCAGTTTTAGAAAGTCGTTTTTTTTCTTGAACAGCCTTGGGTTTGTTTTTAGCAGCGTTCCATTCCCCATCAGAAGGTTTAACCTTAGGATTCACATTCTTCATTGCCTTAGGTGATGATACCTTCATCGGCTTGGAATGGTAGTTATCCTTTGATGTAACCCTCTGATTTTGCATATAATAGGGTACATAGGGATGATGTGTGCAATTTCGAGCAATGTGACCAGCAATGCCGCAATTGAAGCATGTCTGTCTCTTCATGTAGAAAGCATTCTGATCAGTTGGATTTCCTCTTGCAGGCCCTGAAGGACGAACCAGTCCTTTCTGTGCTTGTTTGTGTTGCACATCTCCCGCAGACGAAGATGAATTTGGATGTCTGTACTTGTCGTTTGCTGGGGCCTTCTGTGGTGGAGATTTCTTTTGATTCTTCTTGTTTTGATTAGACTGCAAGTCTTGTTCAGAAATCTCACCAGTCTTTCCGAAAGCTTTGTTAGCACAGTCAAATGCATATTTCTCACATTTGCCATTACTAACTGGCTTAACAAAGGCATTTTTCACGTCACGGGTCTTTTGAGGACTATTCCTACCCGTTGAGGACTGTGGAGAGCCTGCTTGTCTTTGATGTTTAGGCTTCTTCTTTTCGCGTCCTTTACCTGCTCGCTTCGGCTCTTGTTGCTTGATCTGAACCTTTTCATCACTAACCGAAGGTTCAGATTTTTTAGCTTGCGCACTTGGAGCCTTGTTCACGTTAGTCTTCACTTCTTCCTTCATATCGTCAGCTTTGATAGAATCAGAGAATTCTGGTTTATCAGATGAAACACCAGAAACTTCAGAAGAAACTTCAGCTGAATCATCAGATGAATTATTAGCACAAGACGGTTCTGCACATGACACCCTTGAGCTGAATTCACTAGAATCAACTGATTCCAATTTCTCAGAATCAGCTGCTTCAGGTGATTCGTATTTGGAATCAGATGGTTTAACTGGCTCATTCGTTTCGTTTGCCGATTCAGTCTCTGTTACGCAAGCATCAACGTTTTCGCCCAAATCATCAGGCCTGAAATTAATCATAGAGTGAAAAAATGAGCCAAAAATGTCACACACATAAGAACTTGATGCTTGTTCATCTCCAACGACACCTTCAAGTTTAACTTCATCTGCAGGGGAAGACGAAGCATTAGGATCAAAAGTACCCTTTGAAACAAAATTTACCGAAGGAGTCGCTCGTTTATCAACAGGTCTGATGTTGATTGATGACTTATTGTTTTTGGGACCATAAGTCATTCTACTCTCATTCATCATCTCCTCCTCAGTCATGGGTAAATAAGTATAATTGTCATTATAAGGAGGAGGAGGCTGATTAAAACCCAAACCACGATCTTTATTTTCCTTGTATGCGAGCTGTTGATTACACAAGTTTTTGACTAATTTACTGGAAGAATCAAATTTCTTAATATTAAGCTCATTAATTTGATATCTATCTCTGATATCTTCCAGTTCCTTAGTCACAGCGCACAGTTTCTCCTGAACATAGAAGAGTTGAGATGATTTCACACTTACATCATCCTTGAGTTTGACGATGTCTTTTCGCTGAGCTTCAATTTTTTCTTTATAAAGTTTCTCATTTTTCGATAAAGTAAAAATTTTATTTTTAATATCATTGTAGTCTTGAATCAACTCAGCGTTGTGTAACCGATATGCCTCATTTCTTTCTCTACACTCAGGAGTGCAAAACACAGAAAGTATCTCTTCACGTTCTTTAGTAATTCCTTGAGCCAAGAATTTGTTAAACATAAATGATGCATTTTGTGTGGATGAACAAACTGCAGCAGATGTGTTGCCTTGAGTAGACTGTTTGTCAGCATTGTCATATGATTTGATGATTGAGATCAGCTCATTTGGCTTCATTTTGTAACAATCGGTTGTCACTATTATCTGATTAACATTGGTAAACCAACTACAGTTTGCCTGATCTGGAATCTCTTTTATAGCATCCAGAAGCTTTCTGTTACTCGTGTGAGTAGACACCACCATCTCTGCCTTCTCCATTTTAGAGAGCAGTTTAGCAAACCGGCCTGTAAGTGCGTCTATAGATTCACCATATGAGTAACTGAATCCTTGGAGTTCTTGCTCAAGCACCTCTCTCTTAAAAGACATTTTAAGATGTGATCCCCCAAAAATGTGATCTTTTAACTATTTCCTCAATGCAAGCCCAAAGCGAGAACCTGAGTACTTGCTAACTCAAACCCTTTGCAGCCAAATAATCCCGCTTTCTGAATAGATCTGTCAAAACGGTTATCACAATTTTTTTTTTAATTAGAAAGTAACACTTAATATTATTATTATTAATAAATTATTGAGTAATGATTGCCCTAATGATTGTTTATTATTATTTATAAAAAAAACCTAAAATATTATTTAAAAACATAACTGTACGTCGTCTTCTTCGTTAACCCGAATATCCAAAACCCTAATTTCAATTCCTCAACTTACACCATTCAAATCATGTTTACTGTTGCAGGTGATGTAAAACTCGTAGATGGTGATTATGGTGATAGACGAAGAACGTGGTGATAGATGAAGGACGTGGATGACAGGTGTGGTGACCGGAGGTGATGACCGGAGGTGTAGGTTACGTCTGTGAACGATGATGTAGACGTTGCAGGTTGGTGGTGAACTGTGGGTAATGGTGGAAACAAAGATGGTTGCGGTTGCGACTGGAACTCGAAATCTCAACGGACTCGAAATCAAGGTATGAGGAGGGGATTGAGTGATCGGAGAAGTTTGTCGGAGACGGAGAAGAAGATAGTTGCAGGTGATCAGGTGTACGGTAAGGGATTGATGGCTGCGACTCGAAAACGACGGACTCGAAACCTTTGCTGATTGCGACTCGAGAACAGAAAGTGATGACTCGAGACTTTGAAAGTTGATGAGTCGAGACCTTGAAAGCAGTGAGGTTGAGTCGAGACGGTGATGATGATGAGTCGAGACTGTGATGATGATGATGATGATGATGATGAGTCGAGACCAGCGATGAAGATGAGTCGAGACGGCGATGAAGATGAGTCGAGACCAGTAATGATAATGGAGGTTGCGACTCGAGACCTTGATTTCGACTGGAGATGTTTGCTACTCGAGACTGTTGAACAGAGACCTTATGAGTCGAAACCTTGAAAGCTGTGATGACTCGAAATCGTGGTTGTTGCGACTCGGAATTCACATGTGAAGAATAAAGATATGTCAACTGAATTCACGTGAACTTTCCAAAAACATAGGGATTTTGAATCTTTTAAAAATTTAAAGATATTTAAAATTTTAAAAAGATTTAATTTTAACTTTTCAATAAACACTTTCAAAATAGATCAAAGAGCCAAAATATGTATTATTTTCTAACAAAACAAGATGAACACAGTGAAGAACGCGAAGAACACGATGAATGTTCTTGGTGATTTTCAAAAATTTCTTCGAAAAACTTGAATATTTGATATCAAAACGAGCCTAGAACAGGTTCTAAAGGCTCTGATACCACTTGTAAGTCCCGTTTAACCGGATCTTTCAATGATATCAAACAACCAATAGATTGTGCGGAACCCAATCAATTGGTGATTCAAGATAAACACGAAAAAAATGAAAATACGAAGAACACAATACCGAAAATCACTTTCAAACTTGCACACGTTCTATTACTTGAATAAGCAAAACGTCTGGTACAAGTTGACACACCAAGATCGCCTCTCTCTCTAGCTCTATAGAATTTCTATAACAATGAAGGTTCCTAGAGGTTCAAAACCTAAAACAAGTTGAAAACTTGTTTATATACATAGACAAGCCCAATTCCCTCCATGGGCTTCCCTTGGGCCTGCTTGGCCCACATGGCCTAAAGCTTGGCCCAAGTGACCTATAAAGGTCCAAAACCTAATATTAACTAACCCGGTGAAACCCAGTTCGTAACCATAACTCGTTGTGTTAATTTGATGCGTCAGTCTCACACTTTAGGGCCTAACAGTTACACTAAACTATAACCTGGTCCTAATGGAACTCTAAGGCATATCTAAACTAAGCTAAATTGGGTCAGAACTGAAAGTCAAAGCAAAAGTCTACTTTTACGACTTTCGGTTCCGAACCGAGCCTAAACTCAAAATTGTCGGGTTGAACATGCTTAGACATGTTCTTACATTAATTACCAAGTTATATAAGTGTTAAAATAGGTTTCATAGCTTCTACATTGTTAATTATGAGTTTATTTGCAAAATAGCTTTCTGTTGACTTTTTATAATTAAGTTTGACCCAACAATTGACCTTGTTAGAGTAGAAATCAGAGGGTGCCCTTTTAAGGGTTTATTACCCCTATAATTACCAACTCATAGCCACTTTCAATTCGAGAAATGACTGGACCATTAGTGATTAATCACTAAGTCAAAGCTTAATTACGATAAGTTTGGCTTTTGGTCATTAAACTAATAAAACATGAATTAGGAAGGCTAAGAACACTCACAATGGTACTTGGCACGAATTAGGAAGTGATGGAAGCTTGCTTGAAGTCCAGAGAGCTCCAGAGAGTTTATGAGAATGAATTTCAAATGAGCAAGTTTAAGTGTTGCAACAAGAGTTCATTATATTGCCAAACAAACATCACAAGATCCTTCCACATAAGTCTAAGGTTGATTCCTGATCATCCCAGGTGTCCCCTATGCATGAAAAACCATTGGAACAGTCCCTGAATTCGAATACCAGGCTTTTAAGGCGGTGGAAGTGGCTGTACTCGCAGATGTGCAGGGAATCTGCCCAGATCAGGCCGTCGCGTCGCGCGACGGCAGAAGGTGATGGTGGTGGCGTGACGGCAGCATGTGGCTAACCAGATCAACAAGTTTCAAATAATGACATTTTCACCCCCTGGACCTTCTAAAGGGTAATTTCTTTCATTTTAAGCATATTTAACCCATTTAACTTTTTTTCTTGTGATCCATGAGATATAACCAAACACCGTTAGGTCTGGTTTGGTTAAATGATAACCGAAAACATAAGTTTTGCCTTGTTGACGCTTTTAACCCCTTAATTACGAAAGTTAACGAATCTTCCTCATACGATATCGAAACCTTGTGAAATTTTTATCACTTATTCTTGGGAGTATAATTAATTATTAAAAAGCTTCGGGTTTGTTAAAAGGTCACTCAGAGGTATAAATTAAACATGTTGACACATTTAACCCTCGCGTCTTGTAAACTTTCACTTTCTTCCACAAACAGTTTCATACGATTCATGATTTATTCGTTTAAGGGTATAAACGTCATGTAGGGTTGTTGAAAGGTATAATTATCAAATGTTGACACTTTGAATCCTGTTACACACCTACTTCCTTTGTTTGTCAACTTTAGTCCCTCATATTTAATCCATTACACGTTTGAAGCTCATGACATGTGTCTTCATTATATTGGTCGTGATTTTTCGAGGTGTTGCATCCTCACCCCCTTAAAAGAAATCTCGACCTCGAGATTTACTGAAATAAATGAGGGTACTTCTGTTTCATTGTGGACTCTACTTCCTACGTGTACTCGGGACCTCTACGGGCATCCCACTTAACATTTACAATCGGTACATGCTTCTTTCGAAGCTTCTTAACCTGTCGATCCTCGATCGACAAAGGTTTTTTGACAAACTTTAAGTTCTCATCTATATGCACATCCTTATGTGACATGACTAGTGATTCGTCAGCTAAACATTTCTTCAGGTTACAGATGTGGAACACATTATGAATCCCACTGAGCTCTTCAGGCAGGTTTAACTTGTAAGCCACTGTTCCGATACATTCGATGATCTCAAATGGTCCTATGTATCTTGGGCTTAACTTTCCTTTCTTGCCAAATCGCATTACCCCTTTCCAGGGTGATACTTTCAGTAATACTTTGTCACCTACCTCGAATTTTAGAGGTTTACGCCTTTTATCTGCGTAGCTTTTCTGCCTATCCCTGGCAGCTTTGAGACGATCGCGTATCTGCACAATCTTGTCTGTCGTCTCCAGGACTATATCAGGTCCTGTTAGTTGGACATCTCCAACTTCTGCCCAACAAATGGGCGTCCTGCACTTTCTTCCATACAAAGCCTCAAAAGGTGCAGCTTGTATACTGGAATGATAGCTATTATTATATGAAAATTCAATCAATGGAAGATGATTATCCCAACTTCCACCTAAGTCAATAATACAAGCTCGTAGCATATCCTCGAGTGTTTGTATAGTACGTTCACTTTGACCATCCTTCTGAGGATGATATGCAGTGCTTAAATTTAATCGAGTGCCTAAGGATTGCTGAAAACTTTTCCAGAAATGCGATGTATACCTCGTATCCCTATCAGAGATAATAGACACTGGTACTCCGTGAAGAGATACAATCTCGTCCACGTACAACTGAGCTAACTTATCTGAGCTTTGTATTTCCTTAATAGGTAAGAAGTGGGCTGACTTAGTCAACCTATCAACTATAACCCAAATAGTATCATTTCCTCGCTTTGTCTTTGGTAGCTTGGTGATAAAATCCATAGTCACCATTTCCCACTTCCAGGTGGGTAGTTCAGGCTGTTGCAGCAAACCTGACGGCTTCTGGTGTTCTGCTTTAACTTGAGCACACGTCAGACATTTGGCCACATAAGTGGCTATAGATTTCTTCAAACCTATCCACCAGTAATTTGCCTTTAAATCCTGGTATTTCTTGTCACTTCCAGGATGAACAGAATACTTGGAATTGTGGGCTTCTTGAAGGATAACATCCCGAAGTCCTCCATAGATTGGAACCCATATTCGTCCATTCAATCTTAGGATTCCATCCTTTCCATATGATAACTGTTCAGCAGTTACTCCCAATTTTTCATTCGGATAGTTGGCTTCTAACACAGCTTTCTCCTGAGCGGCTAACAATCTTTCATTCAAGTTGTTCTTCAATTCAATGCTCTTGGCATTGATTCTAATGGGCTTAACCCTTTCTATTCTACTCAAAGCATCGGCGACCACATTCTCCTTACCTGGATGGTATCGGATTTCACAATCATAATCATTCAATGTCTCCATCCATCAACGCTGTCTCATGTTCAGATCCTTCTGGTTGAACAAGTGTTGAAGGCTTTTGTGATCAGAATACATCACACACTTTGTACCATATAAATAATGCCTCCATAGTTTTAGTACAAACACAACGGCACCCAACTCCAAGTTGTGGATGGTGTAATTCTTTTCGTGCACTTTTAACTATCAAGAAACATAGGCAATAACCTTGCCTTTCTACATTAGCACACATCCCATGCCAGTGTGTGATGCATCGCAGTAAACCACAAATTCTTCAATCCCTTCAGGCAATGTCAACACAGGTGCATTGCTCAGCTTCTGCTTAAGTATATCGAAGGATTCTTGCTGCTTAGGACCCCAGTCAAATTTGATATTCTTGCGAGTCAGTGAAGTTAGAGGTGCTGCAATTCTTGAGAAATTTTCAATAAAACGCCTATAATATCCTGTCAGACCCAAGAAGCTGCGAATCTCTGTGGGCGTCTTTGGCTCTTGCCAATTCATGATAGCTTCAATCTTAGCGGGATCCATATGGATACCACGCTCACTAACCATATGTCCAAGAAATTGGACTTCACGAAGCCAGAAATCACATTTTGAAAACTTGGCGTAGAGCTTCTCATGCTGAAGAAGTTTAAGAATACAACGAAGGTGCTTTTCATGGCCAGCTTGATTCTTTGAATAAATAAGAATGTCATCAATGAAGACGATGAAAAACTTGTCCAAGTAGGGTTTGCAAACGCGATTCATGAGATCCATAAACGCTGCTGGTGCATTAGTGAGCCCAAAAGGCATCACTAAGAACTCGTAGTGACCATAACGAGTTCTGAATGTAGTCTTGTGCATATCTTCATCTTTAACCTTCAGCTGATGGTAACCTGACCTTAAATCAATCTTGGAGAAATAACTTGCCCCTTGCAATTGATCGAACAGATCGTCGATCTTGGGCAATGGATATCTATTCTTGATTGTAACCTTGTTTAGTTCTCGATAATCAATTCATAAACGCATTAATCCATCCTTTTTCTTCACAAACAGGATCGGTGCTCCCCAAGGAGATGAGCTAGGCCTAATAAATCCTTTTGCTAACAAATCATCCAATTGAGTTCTCAACTCTTTCATCTCTGTTGGTGCTAACCTGTAAGGTGCTCTTGCTACAGATGCTGCTCCAGGAATAATGTCGATTCTGAACTCCACTTGCATATCAGGGGGTAAACCAGGTAGTTCTTCAGGGAATACGTCAGGGTATTCAGAAATGATAGGGATGTCTTCAATCTTGGGCTTTGGTTCATCAATAGTCACTTATGCCATATAAATGACATAGCCGTTCTTCATACACCTTGATGCCTTAAGCATAGACACTTGCTTAGGCAACCCGTACTGAGTATCTCCTTGTATGGTAAGTGGCTCACCATACGGAGTCTTGATAACCACTTATTTCTTGTCACAAACGATCTGAGCTTGGTTATGAGATAACCAATCCATGCCTATTACTATGTCGAATCCAGCTAGTTTCAAAGGAAGCAAAGACAATGGAAAAGAGTGGTTCCTAATGGATATGAAACATCCATCTAACACGGTAGAAGCAGTTTCTATGGTACCATCGGCCAATTCTACCTCGTATCTTATGCTTAGGGTTTTAACAGGCATATTTAACAACTTACAAAACTTATTATCTACAAATGACTTAGCCGCACCCGAATCAAATAATACCATTGCATAAACATCATTGATAAGGAAGGTACCTGTTATCACGTTATCATCCTGAACCGCTTCCCGTATTTTCGTTACAGTTATAGCACGTCACATCTTTTATCTTCTTGCAGTCTAACTTCTTGTGCTCATTTGACTTACAAATCCCACAAGCCCTAGGCTGTGATTGGGATTTCGATTCATACCTGCATTTTCCTAGATGACGTTTCTTGCAAATTTTACACTTGGGTTTTTCACCCGACTATTGATCATCCTTTTTAAACCCGGAACTCTTTTTGTGGTCGGAGTTCCCTTTGTGCTTCTTGTCTGAACGGTGTGAGTTATCATTCTCACGCTTCCTCTTTCCCTTATCAGAATTCCTAAGTGATCTCTGCCTGACCGCATCAAGGGTAAGAGATAGTGACAGATCAGCTACAGACCTAAAGGTAGTCGGTCGAGATGCTTTTACACTAGCTTTGATCTCCGGGGCTAAACCCCCAATGAAACGGGCTATCCCTTTTGGTTCTGGTGTCACCAAGTATGGAACCAATCGTGACATAGTGTTAAAACTTGTGAGGTACGCTTGACAGTCTAAGTTCTTCATAACCGATGTTAGGAAGTCGGTCTCGATCATCTCAACTTCATGTTGAGGACATAAATTCTCTTTTATCAACGCAACAAACTGATCCCAAGACATATTATACAACGGGATCTTCCCAGTAGCCTGAATCAATGATCTCCACCACGCTAGAGCTTCCCCTTTAAGTGATTGTGACACAAACTTCACAATATCTTGTTCTGCACAACCACTAATATCAACCACCGTGTCCATTTCATCGAGCCAGGTCATACAATCGATGGCTCCTATCTCCCCTGTGAAGTCTCTAGGCTTGCAGGAGACGAAATACTTATAAGAACATGACTTAACACGTGGTTCTTGTTTGAGCTCAATCTTCTTAGACGGGATACTCCTTTGGTTTGATGAATGATGAGACTCACTCTTGCGAGTAGGAGTCCTTGAGGATGGTTTTGAGTGTGGTATAGACTGAGTTCTAACATGGGTACCACTAGATTTATTAAACTGTCTGTCAAGAGCTCGCGTAATGGCATTATCTATTAATGCCTGCAATTTCGCGCTTGCTACATTAACTCTGGAAGTGTCATGATTCTCCCTTGGGTGACTGTTGACTTCGTCTGACCCAGCCATGTAGCTTGATTGCTACATAAAATATTGACAAGATTTATTAAAAAGTCCATTATGGAATTGTCTTTTATGGCAATTCATTAAACATGGTAACCATAAGCCATGTTGGTTAATTTAATGAAGCATATTCATTCAGGATTATAATTATCCTCAATCGTAATTTATTAACATATTATAATGGCACATAAGGCCAGGTCACAGGGATAATTTAATTTATAAGCCATGATTTTATAGTATCGAGGCATTAAGGCATTGAATCATAGTTCATTACCTTTCTTGACAGGGAGTCATAAACTACAACTGTCTTTGTCTTAAATGACAATGATTATGGCCCGCAGGCATTACATCACTAATGGATGCTTAAAAATAATAAGAAAGAAATTAGAAGGATCCAATATAAGGATGACTTATGCGATTTTATCTAATCACATTTTCCAGGAGTGTTAACATGTTTTCAGATGTTAACAAGGGTTTTGAATCTTACAAGGAACTACCATCATGGCCCTGTCTTAAAGTGACACATGGCTAGGTTTTGCCTTCAAGATTTTCTTTTATATTTAGTGGCAAATTAATTTTCAAAAGGAATGATATTTTGTTTTATTTTATATATTATATTTATGCATATAATGATAATTAAAATTTTGAACTCAACACATTCCAAAATTAAATAAAAGAGTACATAAATGCCCTAAACGGGACTTAACAGAAATAACTTGACCACGCAGGGGCCAAATTGGAAATACAAGTCATCGCAGGGACTGAATACATAAATAGATGTCCACACAGGGACTTGATTTAAAATAAGGAAATTACAATACAAATAATTAAATAAGGAATCTTCAAAAATCCTGTTACTTCTTTCCCTTGATTAAATTCGCCAGACCTTTGAGAAATCCTCGGTGGTTCCTACGCTCTTCTTGAACCTCCCGTTCCACCTGACTCAACCTTTGAAGAATCTCCTGTTGCTGCGGTGGCGGTATCAGTGGCGGCTGCGGCGGCTGCTGATGCTGCGGAGGTTGAGGAGGTGGCGGGTATTGGTACCCATAGGCTGGGTATCCAGTCCCCCAGGGAGCACCATAAGGCCCTTCTGGATGGAGAGCATTGTAGTTCGCCGCTACGAGGTATGGGTCAACTTCGGCGTAGTTGTAGTTAGTATGGGTTGGCTGCTCAAAAGGGTTATACGCCGCTGCACCGGCGTATGAAGGAATCGGGTTATCATAACCCATGGGTGGTGGTGCGACTGGCGCAGAGTCCACCTCAGAAACGGGGTTTGAAGGCCCACCCATCTGCGGGTCTTCATAAAGTGGCGGATAGTGACTGCCACTGGAAGGTTGAGGGATGCTGATACGGATTCCCCCTCGCACGGACATCCGTGCATTTGATCTTCTCCGCCTCGGTGGCTCCGGAGGCGGTTGCTGCACTGGTGGTGGCGGTGGCGGTGGAGTGACCGCTGCAAAACGTGAATCCTCCGAGGGATCCTGCTGCTGCTGCTGAGACGGGTTGTAACTAGGAGTAAACACCCAGTCGTATTGGGCAAACCTTGCCTCATAGCTGTCCGGACCACGATAAGGTGATCCATGAAAAGACGACCCATCCGAAATCTCGATGGGGTGCGTAGGTGTCCCAGATGGTGGTTCGGCGGGATCTGGGTCAATATCCATATCCATTCCATGAGCTTCAGGGAAATGGTCTTCAGGGTCCAATGGGTTATGACCCCTTGGTTCTTCAACCTGGTTTGCCGGGTTGAATCGGTTCTGGAAGTATGGGGTCGGGTCCTGGAAGGCCCGATGTGAGGTTGACCGTCATAACGGCAAGAAGGAGTGGTGTGAATCTTCAGGCTCGTTCTCCGATTGTGGCCCAAAGGAATGATGGTAAAAGGGTGATGAACTTAGCGAGACAGATCGCCTCGCGGGCTCCAAATAGGTCCTCCAGTCTTCTTGAGGACTGGTGCTCATTGTAACAGACGGTGTTCGCCGGTGGGAAGGTCCGACCTCATGATCGTTGGGGGCGTTGAGTGGCCTTTTGCCTCGTCCTCCTCTTCGAAACCTTGGTGGCATTTTGTTGAACCTGTCAAAACAAACAAAAGAACAACAAAGAAAAATAAAAAACAAAATTAAAATAAATTAGGATTTGTCCTAAGTTCTTTGCCTAGACTCGGAAATCGTGGAATGTGCAAACTGTGTCATTGAGATTAAACACAAAAGGCTAGTGTTTAATTCACTCAATGTTGGCTCTGATACCAATCTGGCACACCCCGATATTTCCACGTATTACCGGTGGGCCCGGTGGGGAGTATCATGACGTAGTTGAAATCATCGTAGATAATTTATCACAGTTTAATACACAACGGAAGTCGAAAGATAAAAACATTACAAACCGAATGGAAGTAATATCATTTATTACAAAAACGGTTGTAAGGGATCCACAGGCGGATCAAAGTTAAAAGGAACATTGTTCAACAGATTTATAAACATCTAAGCTTGCAAGACTCTTTATTGATGCTAGGAGTAGCCAGCCTATTCCGTCTAGTACCTGCACTTAACCTTTTTGGAAAATACGTCAGTTTACACTGGTAAATACAATTAACCGACTCATTTTGAAAATGTTTAAAAAAAGTTGATTTGAATGCACAAGGCACAAAATATCTTTTATAACTAGGGATAATTATTTAAAAATAAACTTGTTAAAGAATTACATGTTTATTATACGTTCAGTAGCCCGAGCTGAAAACCATGTTAAAGATTAATAGACACACCACATAATATATCCCACGGCGAGTTATTCTCGAACAGGTGGGTACATTATTTTACATACGCACCGGCAGGTGTATGCCTACACCCCGTGCTCAAGTCGTGGCCATTTCAATGAATGAGCCGAGGATATCCAGGACATGGTCATTAACCCCCCAAAGGCTTAGAATAAACAAAACAGATTAAACGGGTTATCTCAATAATTTAACCTTCATACGATTAAAAATTCAATACCCGACAAAGCGGTATTTTATATACCGTACCCCAAGCCCGTATAAGGGAAAATAAGTTAAAAGTATTTACCTGAGCAAATTACACAAATTTATCCCAGCCGTACAACTCAGCAAGTGCAAGTATCTTTTATCGGTCTCCTAAATCTGGAACGAAGATTTTAATTAATCTATTAGATTCCTAACGGGTCTTACTTAAGTTTAAACTTAGACCGGTTAGTTTTTGAAGTGAAAATGATAGGGTTTGACCCGTTTCGGTTAAATTATGCAAACTAGTTACATAAACCGTACCGAAAGCGATAAATGCATAACGGGTAACCATATGAGTCATGAACGGGTTTCCTAAGTTAATATGCCTTAAATATTTTGTGATATCAGTAGGATATCTTCCATTATACCCAAAACGAATTTAAACTCAAATTAAGCCCCGTAGGGCTATTTTGGTCATTTTAAAGATTATAAAAGAGGTTAAATAATAATCTGAGGTTCTGGTCTAAACTAATCAGTAAAAATATTTAATTTAATAAGTTATATCAGTAGGGTATTGCATATATGTGAAATTTATCATTTATAACCAAACTATGCATCGTAGGGGCATTTTGGTAATTTCACATAAGCTTTAAAGCTCAAATTTGGAAATCTGAGTTCAAAACTTTTGCTTACTGTTTATTTATAAAAATTTACTTAAAACATCAGTAGGTATTAAGTTTTATATGCCAAAAATAGTTTTAACCCATACTATGCGCTTAAAACGCGTAAAAGTCGGTTTTAAGCGATTTTCGGGTTATATAATGAAAGCTGAGATTTTTATCAGCCCAGAAGGCTTAAAATATTTTATTTATCATATAAAATCAGTAGCAAAAGATTTGGTATCAATATGTTATGTAAAACTCATTTTATTAGCAAAAAGGGTATAACCGACAATTATTGAATCAAAGCAAGAACCCTATGCCATGATCAGTTTAAAAATAAATAAAAATCTTCAAAAATCCCAAAATATTATATTACATCAGTGGATAAAAGGTTTGGTGTAAAAATTTGGGTTTAGATAGGCTTTATGCTAATTATGCCGTTTAATTAATAAAAAGCTTTCCAATTACGCTATTGAGCACAACTCCTAATTTAGACCTCAAACTGATGTCAAATTTTTAGGACATGTTTATAAATCAGTAACAAAGGTTTTTGTCCTCTCACATTTTCAAAAATATCATTTTAATGTCAAAAGGGCATAATGGTCAACATTTAAGCAATTAACGGAATCATGCAAATGAATCGGAATAATTAGGAACCAAGTTGTATAACCTCAGAGGGTTACACTAACCTATAACCTGGTCCAAATGGAACTCTAAGGCATATCTAAACTAAGCTAAATCGGGTCAGAACTGAAAGTCAAAGCAAAAGTCTACTTTTGCGACTTTCGGTTCCGAACCGAGCCTAAACTTAAAATTGTCGGGTTGAACATGCTTAGACATGTTCTTACATTAATTACCAAGTTATATAAGTGTTAAAAAAGGTTTCATAGCTTCTACATTGTTAATTATGAGTTTATTTGCAAAATAGCTTTCTGTTGACTTTTTATAATTAAGTTTGACCCGACAATTGACCTAGTTAGAGTGGAAATCAGAGGGTGCCCTTTTAAGGGTTTATTACCCACATAATTACCAACTCATAGCCACTTTCAATTCGAGAAATGACTGGACCATTAGTGATTAATCACTAAGTCAAAGCTTAATTACGATAAGTTTGATTTTTGGTCATTAAACTAATAAAACATGAATTAGGAAGGCTAAGAACACTCACAATGGTACTTAGCACGAATTAGGAAGTGATGGAAGCTTGCTTGAAGTCCAGAGAGCTCCAGAGAGTGTATGAAAATGAATTTCAAATGAGAAAGTTTAAGTGTTTCAACAAGAGTTCATTATATAGCCAAACAAACATCACAAGATCCTTCCACATAAGTCTAAGGTTGATTCCTGATCATCCCAGGTGTCCCCTATGCATGAAAAACCATTGGAACAATCTCTGAATTCGAATACCAGGCTTTTAAGGTGGTGGAACTGGCTGTACTCGCAGCTGTGCAGAGAATCTTCCCAGATCAGGCCATCGCGTCACGCGACAGCAGAAGGTGATGGTGGTGGCGTGATGCCAGCATGTGGCTAACCAGATCAGCAAGTTTCAAATAATGACATTTTCACCCCCCTGGACCTTCTAAAGCGTAATTTCTTTCATTTTAAGCATATTTAACCCGTTTAAATTTTGTTCTTGTGATCCATGAGATATAACCAAACACCGTTAGGTCCGGTTTCGTTAAATGATAACCGAAAACATAAGTTTTTGATGCTTTTAACCCCTTAATTACGAAAGTTAACGTATCTTCCTCATACGATATCGAAACCTTGTGAAATTTTTATCACTTATTCTTGGGAGTATAATTAATCGTTACAAAGCTTCGGGTTTGTTAAAAGGTCACTCAGAGGTATAAATTAAACATGTTGACACATTTAACCCTCGCGTCTTGTAAACTTTCACTTTCTTCCACAAACGGTTTCATACGATTCATGATTTATTCATTTAAGGGTATAAACGTCGTGTAGGGTTGTTGAAAGGTATAATTATCAAATGTTGACACTTTGAATCCTATTACACACCTACTTTCTTTGTTTGTCAACTTTAGTCCCTCATATTTAATCCATTTCACGTTTAAAGCTCATGACACGTGTCTTCATTATATTGGTCGTGATTTTTCGAGGTGTTACATAGGTATTCCCTCCTATACTTGCGTACACGCTCGTCGCACCTCATGGTAGGTAAAACATAAAACGTATTAGTGATTTGACGTTTAAAACATATCCAAACAAGTCCGCAGCTGAAACAAACGCCCAGCAACACTTTTGCTGTCATTTTGGGTCCTCGCGGGGCGTGACGGTATGTGCCCAAGGCTCTCGCGGGCCGCATGCCTTGTCGCGCTGCGCGACCGTCTTTACTTATTTCCGTTGTGTGGCGCGACGACCTCTTTTTGACAGAAAGATCGCAGCTGGTTGCTGCATATTCCCAGCATGACCAATTTTTACGGAAACATGCATAACTGGCTCATTTTTCATCAGATTTAAGTCATGTTTCTTTCTACATGATCGTAAATTGATTCTCCATCACAAGGAGATAAAACCCAATATTCGGACTACCAAAATTTGGGACATTTAAGCCTTCGGCTTGTTACCTTGTTAGAAAGTTTTGACCCACTCATGCATTTATCAACATAACCTGTTTATTTGACCTTAATTTCATATGAACCTCATAATTTCAAAGTCGTCTATCATATAAGGTTCAATTCGCGGGTTTCTTGCATCTTTTTAACCCATTTTCGCTCAAATACCTATTTTGACCCGTTAAGGGTAATTGCGCATTTTAAGGTTTTTGACTTACATAAATCATACTTCTCGCTTTCATACTTGTCCAAAGAATTCACTTAATCAAATAGCTTGTTTCTAAACAACTTTTAAGGTCGTTTGGCCCGATATACCCATCAAGGGCATTTTAGTCATCAATAGTTTCGTCCTTTACGACGAAGCACTTCATTTTATATTTAACCAATCCCACGATTTAACTACAACTCTAATCACACATACCTGGCTCGGATCGAAGCTATGACCCGTTTTAGTAATTCACCAGTTAAATTGCTAGTTAGTAGCAACGCAAAACCTTTCGCTATTCATCCTGTGCACTCATAATATTCGACAAACAATCATTAGTCGATATCATCAAATGGTGATATCTTCACCATTTAACCCGTTAAGTCTAAACGTCCATTTCGTCCTTATGTGATTGTAATTATTCCTTATCCCTTCCTTGTAACTTATTCTTTCGTTAATTCGTAACCAAAATTACCATAATACCTTTTTCACCCTTTTTAACCATCAAACTTAGTTTCTTATCATAACCACATGTACCGACCCTTATTAAACTTGTCGGAACATGCAGGCTGTCGGGGAACTGCTTTCTTAGGGTTTGAAATATGATACGTAGCTCCATGTTTTGAGCAGTTAGCTGCTCCACTAGCTTGTATTCGACTTTAGTAAATCTTCACACAAAAGCATGGCCCAACAGACTCGTCGTAGGTTCGTGGTTATGGTTCGTGTTGTCCAGTTTTAACTCCCACGTATCATTCGTCACGTCCCGGATGGTAAGTAATGAAAATGGGCAACCGATTTTTTTGCTACCAGCTTTCCTAACTGTTGCTTTACTACGGTGCTCACCACTACGGTCGCACACAAGCCATACCATCCCAGTAGTACCGCCAATATTTTTCGATCGGCGGGTAACAATTACGTAACCATTCTCCTTTCCCGTTTCTTGTACCCAATTCTTCAAATCAGTTAGAGACATGAAACGCTAAAAAAAGTTACGTTATTAATAACAACAACAACAACAATAATAATAATTATAATTATAATATTTTTAAGAATAATAATAATAATAATAACAACAACAACAACAATAATAATAATAATCATAATAACAATAATAATAATAACAATAATAACAATAATAATAATAATTGTAATTATAATTATAATATTTTTAACAATAATAATAATAACATTAATAATAATAATAACAACAATAATAATAATAATAACAATAATAATAATAATAATTATAATTATAATATTTTTAATAATAATAATAATAATAATAATAATAATAATAATAATATTTTTAACAACAAGGACAACGAGAACGAGAACGAGAACAACAACGACAAAGACAACAACAACAACAACAACAATAATAATAGGGTGGCCTAATAATAATAATAGCAATAGCAATAGCAATATAATTCTAACAATAATAATAATTATTATAAAAATAATAATTATTTTAATGTGATACCTCCTTTATTTGAAATGGATTGCCCGGGGTAGATGGTTCATAATCATCATAAAGTGGTGTGTTACGGGGCTCATAACCATATCCACCGTATTATTCGTATCCACCGTAACCTCCGTATCCACCGTATCCACCTTCACCCCCATATCTATCGTATCCACTGTATCCACCTTCACCCCCGTATCCCCCGTAACCCGGATACGATTGCTGCGTCGGGTAATATGGTTCATCAACAGGTGCATTCTCAGCACTGTATCCACTTTGTTGCACGTACGGAGATTCATACCCGTATCCGTAATCCGGATACACTTGATGCGCCGGGTAATTTGGTTCATCAACAGGTGGAGTGGGAGTCTCGTTCAAGTCTGGCAACTGTGTTTTTTGATCAACAGGGACTCCAGACACAACCTCCTCCTCCTCATTGGCATCATTTGCTCCCCATGTGTCATTAGAATAACGATTACCGAAATAATTCTCGTTCCAAAATGATGACATTTTAACAATATTGAACAAAAAATAGAACAAATGATTTTGGTTTGGGTATAAATTGTTAGTGAAGAAGGAGATGAAAAACAGAAGAAGAGATGAAGTCGAAGGGAAGCAGAGATGCATGGATAAATAGACTCTCAAATTAACTGAAATACGTAGCGTATGGCTCTCTACTCCCCGTATTTATTTATTCACGTGCCTAGACAACATCGTATCAGTGTCAAATCAGTCTGACAAACGCTGCGTAGAGACCTCTACACAGCGTATAGGGTTACCTCTATACGCTGCGTATAGATCTATACGAAGCGTATGTCAGACTGATTTGACATGGTACTAGGTTTGACTGTCTGGTCGTGTACCTGCCCCTTACATACGCTGCGTAGAGAACTATACGCAGCGTATAGAGGTAACCCTATACGCTGCGTAGAGGTCTCTATGCAGCGTATGTAAACCCTAAGTGTGTAGATAGCCTGCCAAGGTATGCAAATAGTTAGGGCCTTTTTTAATATAAACTCGATCTATTCTATGAGTGGGATTTTACTGTGTGCATTTGTTTGTTAGTTTTAACCTAAACTTAATTTGAAACATGTTGTTTAACCATGGAATTGGAATCCATTTGTTAGAAATGGAGTCAACTCCAACAAAGAAAGCGATGATCAATCCAAAAGACAACCACATTTCGTTTCAATGCACAAATATGGATCTCATACTCAAGAAACTCGAGGAAATGGGAATCGAATACGTGACCGCGGTTGTGAAAGAAGGCGGTGTGGAGGTGAACCAGCTCTTCTTCCATGATCCAGATGGTTACATGATTGAGATATGCAATTGCCATGTTCTCCCTGTGCTTCCTATCACCTCATGCCCCCTCAAGAAGAGCGTGCCCGGTCCACAAGTCAACCGCGTTGAATCCTCCTTCTACGGTATGGTTAAAAGCTTATGATTATGTGATGTTTGTTCATATAAGGGAACATAATATCTTACGTATTTAATTTGGGGTGTTAATGAAATTGTAGATGAAACAAGATCCAAGAATTACTTTTGTGGAGAAGATGAGGGCTTAATGATGGACAATTTCTTGATAGACATGATGGGTATCTCTTTTTAACGTAAATTTATCAAATTTATCGGAGTTGAATTGATGCTTGGTTAGTCTACCATGGCCTTTAGTAGATTTTTGTATTAGGTGTATCTTTAAATTCGGAGCAACCCTTTGTATGTAATTGTATAATAAAAGTGAAAGAATGAGCAAAGAGGTACCCAAGATTAAATGGATTCAATAATGGTCTTCAAGTTTATTTCATTTTTTGTGTGTAAAATTACTTGGATAATATTATTCTAACATTCTCTATTTTGGATAGTTAAGTAATGCTATTTCACTTACTTGGATAATACATATTTAATTAGCTAATTTCTAACATTCATATGTTTCATTTTCAGCATTTGTTTGTTCATTTTCGACATTCATATATTCATTTTCAACATTCGTAGGTTCATTAAGATTGTTTTGAGCATTATCTTAATGAATTTTAGCAATACCCTTTTTTGTTATTCAATAATTGTTAAATGTTTATATTTTCCTTTTCCTTTTCGAAGAACATGATTCATATGTTTTATTTTGACTTGACATGGATAAAATTAGTCTAAAAATCAGCCTAAAGCAAGTGTTAACTAATAAATCAGCCTAAAGCAAGTCTTACAAGTAACAAAATAAGCACAAAACAAGTCTACAATCACTTTGTGACTAACAAATCAACCTAACAAATAAGAGGTAACAAATTAGTCTACTCATTCATGTCTAAGTGTAAAATGACACCCAAATGTAACACCCTAGTAGTTATAGATTTCTGTTGAGGCCCAAGGAGGGGCATTATGGTAATATCATCATAAAACTCTAATATCATCATCTTGTTGGAGATAGAATGTGTAAAAGGGAATCGGATTGGCTATGCTCTCCGCTCTAGCTACGGTTTTTCTAAGAATAACACTGGTGTGTTGATCTTCACTTGAACCCCTTGTTCAAGATAATTCAAGGTTGTTTTGATTCGATTTGGGGAGGAATATCGATTAAGATATGGTTTTTAACATAAAGCTCAAGTTTTAGCGGATGCTTATGCATGAGACTTTGTGGAATGATAAAGTCTAAAACTTGATGCTTTTCATACCAAAATCATCACAGCCGTCGTCAAACTTTAGATCTAGGGTGCCTTATCGAATAGGCACTAAGCGCACCCCCTTATCACGTTACTTTGCACATGAGCAAAGTGTGCTTTACGCTTGGCTTTGCACCATAGAGTTTTGCGCTTAGTAGATTACGCTTGTGCTTAAGTAGAACTGTAATTCATGTGTCAGTTGACTTTGCACATGGGTATAGTTTGTGCGTAGACTTACTTTGTGTGTAATCCTAGTTTGCGGATGGACATTGGAGCACAATGTTGACTATGCACTTGTATGTTAACTAGTTTTGATTTAGGACTCCGGGTTCCGGGATCCTTCAGTTTAATTAGACTTAGAGCATTCACATCCATCCCAGTATATTTTCACCCTGAATTACACTAAAAAACACTACATTTTCTCCCTTCTTTTCAATTAAATAATATTTTTTATACCTTTATCATTATCTTTTCTCTCTCCTCCACTCACAACCACTTTCAAAATATATTAAAAAATTATAGGGGGTGAACAGTGCCCCCTAAATATACAGATGAACAGTAACATTTTCTCTCTCCTCCACTCACAACCACTTTTTATACTTTTTATATTTTAAAAACACCTCACTGAGAATATGATGCCTTGGATGTGAATGCTCTTAAGCCAGTGTATTGTAGGTGAGCTTCTAGATCCTCTTACTCTTACTTTTTAGGGCTATGTGCATATTCAATATACCTCTAAATACAACGCTAAATGTTTTGATAACACGACAGATTAATAAATGAAATATGAAATAGTTGTATTATCAAACAAAAACGTGACTAATATAATACTTATGAAATACTAAAATAATGAACGGGTGTTAGTTTACTAACGGTATAGAGAATGTACAAAAGAAGGTCATGATGTACACATAGAGAAGGTCGACAAACATTGTATGTGTTCACATTAATGTAATGGGTACGCAACACTTGGAATGAAATGACGACGAATCATTGCCCGAAAAGGCTGAATGGAATGGCAAGTAGTTGACATAGGGAAGGTCTGTGAACCTTATACGTGTTTACACTACACATGATCAATAAATGTATATTATAGATAGTCACTAAGTGACTGCTAGTGTCCATAGAGACTGTAAAGACTTTACTATGTGTTGTGTACGTTAACTATATTGTGATGGATACGGTGGTCCTACGTATCATATGTTATATTATGCCATGTTATATTGTAATGCATGTTAAAGTTCCTTGTGAACACCATGTTTTGTTTTAGATAATGTTTACCTTCTTTGTATGAATGCTTAGACTTGATTGTTCCACTACAATGTTTAAATGAATTTCTCTTATTTAAGAACTATGTTTCGATCAGTAAATCAATGTATGAGACCCCTACTTTTAGGGCGTTTCACTATATTAGTCTACCCACTGAAGTCTAAGCCTAACAAGTAACAAAAGTTAACCAAAGTTAGTCCATGCTTATAACAAATCGACAAAATCTAAATTACTCTAAGTGTTACACGTAAAAAAAAAGAAACTTGAAATCAAAATATAAGAAATCAAGAATCACTATCAGTCAATCTCTTTAATAAAGAAAGCGAGAAATGATATCAAGTTGATGTTCTAGTGTTCCATATTCCAGAATCTAATTGCAATGTATTTAGACTTGAAGATGTAACTGTTATAGTTGGATACACAACAAAATAAGAGTTTTTAAATGCGGAGAAGAGACATAGTGGCGACGTCAAATTATGGATGATATTTCAAGATGACCAAAGCCTGTGTCATCTATCTGTATAAATTGTGACAGTTAATTAGTAGTTAGCCTCAGAACTTCATGTACACTGACAAATCAATGGACATCAGATGTATACATATTGCAATACGACACCCTCCTTTAATGGGAGTTATCATAATTAACTATGTGAAGTCAATGTAAGATATTCTAGATTTCTCTTACCGAAGGCTTAAGTAGAAAGTTAGTTTATACGTTGTCAAGAATGATAGGACTAAAGTTCATGGAGTCAGTTAATACAAAGGAAACTTACCCGTAAGAGTTTGGAGATCCATAGATCTTAGGTTTAGTAGGACAACCTAATTATATAAACTATGGGCATTATGGGGGGGGGGGGGGGGGGGGGGGTAACTCTAAACGGTAAAATTAGTTGAACACTTTTAATTCCATTCCTATAGCCTATGAAGATATCAAAGAGGGTAAGCATATGACTATCAATTATTATGGTATTCACTTATATACGAGAGAAGATGGTCGGTTGTAACCATGCTAGTGTTACTGCACCATAAAAACACAACAATGAGAGGCTGACTAAACTTGGAAGACTATTGTGAAGTGTGATGACGTTTACATAAATAGTCGTATGCTCAAGGTCATGGTGATTACTAACCTCTAGTAAAGTAAGTATGTTTTACAAAGGAGGGTTCAAATGCACACCTATCTATCCTACAATACTCAATTGAAGTTGCATTTTTGCACTTTTGAAAATGGATTGATATCCATTCACACGGTAGATTGTTGGAAAAATTGTTTAAATGTAAGCTTTTTCACCAAGTGGGGATGTGTTTTCTTGCTTACTCTGAACACAAACAATTATATGTGATTATT
Source organism: Helianthus tuberosus (assembly GCA_030545235.1). Lineage (NCBI taxonomy): Eukaryota > Viridiplantae > Streptophyta > Magnoliopsida > Asterales > Asteraceae > Helianthus > Helianthus tuberosus. The sequence goes on from CM060411.1 coordinate 74,289,857, forward strand.
ATTCATATTTTTATTATTTATTGCTTCGCAACAAAACAAACCATGTCCAATGCGAAACTAAGATGAACGGTTGCCGATGATCTCGTTTTTATGTTTAAAACTTACAAGGCCATGAAAATATGGAGAAAAATGTAGGAACTTATCATATATAGAAGAAGAGTGGAACCTTGAATTTCTTTATATGTCAAGCCTTCATTAGATATCGTTAGCTTTGGCACAAGGAACAAGGGTGACCCCAAAAGATGCGAAGCACCCTAACTCGCACACGCACGTGCATGTGGCATGGGTGATGAGCGCAATGCGTCGCTTTGATGGCGCACTTTGTAGTTCATAACACATTTTGTTGTTTCAATCAAAAACATAAAATCAAGTAAATTGTATTGAAGATGTTTATTACAATTTAGTTTTCACTTTATTCTAGATTACGGTGTTTCAACTTTCGTTTTACCACAATAATATGGTGCTCCTTCATTGAAACATACACTAGAATTCACAACAATTCTTCTAAACACACATAAAACTTTCCATCAATGTCTTGATCTTTCAGATTGTTCTTGCTAGACATTATACATTGTTTCGGTTGTTGTATCATGAAAAATCAACGAGTTCTTCAGGAAGACTCACTATCTATTTTAGGAAACCCATAAGAGATACGAATGCTTAGCCACCGTTCATCTTGTTCCTCTTATGTTTTTGTATTTTTTCCGTTATGTTGTGTCACCAAACACAGGAAGTTACCTCATTCCTTTTTTTTGTATGTTATTTAATTCTAAAAGTGTTTTGGGATTTACTTTACCAAATGTTTCTCCTACATTTAAACCTGCCAAGGGTGAGTTTATAAAATTATTATTAGTTCTCATTATCACTTTACCCTATAGGCGTAGTCATTCTATGTAACATACTTAGGAGATCATAAGATATGATCAAATAATCTTTGATATGCTTGCAGGTCTCCTTTCAAGCAGAACCACAAACAAAGCATGAAATGGTTTGTTAAAGTAGGTGGGGACATTTAAGTATTTAACCTAACTAGGTTTCAATGCTGCGCGCCGCGTTGCGGCACGACAAAACTAAGTGATTGTAAAACTATTTATTGCGACTAAATACTTGGTTGTTATTAAAACTGTGCTATTTAGTGTCTTATTTTTAAGTTGACAAGTGGAGTTTTCATACAATAGAGCCGTTGGTAGCAAGCGAGTTAATAACTCCTGGCGATAGCGACTATTGCGATATCTAAGCATCCACTAACCCCACAAATAAGGAATAAGAATTGTATAAATACAATCAGAAAAACGTGTGAAAGAGGAGAAAAAGGAAGATGACGTGAAGTTATGTAAGCATAAAATGGAAAAAAAAAGAAGACCCCATGATTTGAACTTGAAGAAAATGGATATATATACACACTTAAAAAGGGTATAGGGGAAAAAAGTCAATAAAAGATGACTTGAAGTTATGTATATTTACTATTGTATGAAAACAATTATTCGGTAGGGACAACTGAGGGATATTGAACTGTCGCCGGAGTAGCTCGACGAAGGATTTCTCATCAGAATAGCGTGAGGGGTATCTGACCGACCGTCAGCGTCTACCCCTTTCCCTATCCTGTTTAGAATCTATTTCCATTCGCCTTCGGGACTGTTGCGGTGAGATACAGGTGCCAGTGTGCTCGACGAAGAGGACTTCATCGGTATAGGGTGCGAGGTTACGGAACTGTTTCGGCTTAACCTTTCTCCCTATCCTGATATTGCTTCCGATTCCATTCGCCGCTGGGCTTGTTAACTGGTGAGTTAAAAAGTAAATCCCCTCTCTGTCTACATTCGGCTGCTTGATTGCTTAGTCGGTCTGATACCGATCGCGGCTATCATTTGATAGTTTAGCTAGATAGGTTCGAATCCGATTAACCATTTAAAGTGCCGTTTACTATGGCAAGAGAGGAAGGCGAGATACACGAAGAAGATGATCTGAAAACTGAACAAGCAACAACCTTTTATGTGGCAAACATACACCCAAGGCTATCCGACGGAGAATTATGGATGGAATGTAGGAATTATGGGCATTTGGTTGATGCCTACATTGCCAAAAAACAAGACAAAAGAGGTCTACGATTTGGCTTTCTAAGATTTGCCAAGGTAAAAGACGAGATGAAAATGGTCAAAGCATTAAACCAGTTATGTTTCTCTGGGTGGAAGATTAGGGCAAACGTGGCAAGATTTGTAAAAATTAAGAAGAATCCAGTTCAACAGCCGAGAAAGGAATGGGTAAGGAAAATAAATGACGATTCACTACAACAGACCCAAAGACCGACATACTACGGAAATAAGATATCTTGGGCAGGCATAGCAAGGGGAAAAAGGCCAGAACAACCAGAAGATACAGCACTAAAATTTGCTCATGAATCGGAAGCTTATAAACAGTGGAAAGAAAAGGCAATCATTGGTGAGCTAAAAAGTGTCAACCACCTAAGAAAAATGTGGATGATGAAAGAAGATCTGGGACTACAAAATGCAGAAGTAAGATATGTGGGGGGTTTGAAAGTCTTAATTACTTTTAAAGAAAATGCAAAGGAATTACTTAATAAAGATATGAAGACTTGGGACCAATGGCTGGAAAACTTTCAAGAGTGGAATGGAGACATCATACCATACCAAAGAGTGGAATGGTTAGTAATTAGGGGAATACCAATTCAGATGTGGGACGAAGGCGTGTTTAATTGCATAGCGGAAAGGTTCGGGAAGATCATTGAACCGTCAGAGGCCGATGCAAGAGATTTAAATTTAAACCACGACGTGGTCGGAGTAATTGTGAGCAATGGAGGTTTTATCAATAAAAGGCTAAAAATATGGTGGAAAGGGACGATGATTGACGTATGGGTGTCTGAGGCAGATTATATGTGGCAACCGAAAATCTTACCAGACAGGGTAAAAGTTAAACAAATGCTATCTAAGGAGACTCCGCCGGAGGAGGTTCCAATGCCGGAAAAAGAAACACCGATGAACGTGGACGGTGATGGCATCCCAAAAGACGGGGAAGAAACATCGAACGGAGGAAACGACGCGGTAAACGAGACATGGGAACAAATGGGAGTTAATGATGAGAGAGAGAAGGAAGTTAATGGAGCAGTCAACGAGGAAGTCAACATTAACACGTCTGATACAGTGGGTGACCAAGGCACGCAGACCAAGGAAGCGGAAATTGGGGATAGCTGGGCCCAGGCTACACCAGCAAACTTACTTAGTGGACTGAATGAAGATATGAATATGGGGCCGAGTAGGAAAGCACAAAAAAAGGAAAAGGCCCAGTTTAGTTGAAAACCGACTAGAAAGTTTAAAGCCCAACCAAACTATTCTCAAAAGGAAAATTCCAGACCTGAATGTAGACCTATCAGACGAGTCTAGAGTGCGTCCCAAAAGAAGAGCTTTAGGCAAGAAGAAGAAAATCAGCAAGAGGAGGAATAGGGTTACAATAAGAGTGTCGGAAGAAGAAATCAATAGCCTCGATCAAATTGGAACCGGGATTAAAGATGATTATGAATCAGATTGGGAGGAGGAATCAAGTCTGGAAGTAAACACGGAAGATTCGGAGCCTATAACGCAGGAACAGGACATCAATAACGCCACAGATATCCAAGACGAAATAAATGAGACGGTAAAAATTGGGCAAGAAGTGGGTGTGGATTTAGCTCAAAAAGAGGCAATGATCAGGGACGCGGTAACTGAAGAACAGGCGGAAGTCGGTCTCCCATGAATTACGGATCACTAAATTTAGAAGGAGCTGGGGAGCAGGGAAGGGTGTGAAAACCAGGGAGTTGATAACAAAGTATAATCTGTCTTTTCTAGCACTGCAGGAAACACAATTTAGGGATATTCCAATGAACATAATCAAGAGGTTTTGGATTAATACGGATTTCGAGTACTCGAAGGTAGATGCGGAAGGAAGATCAGGGGGCTTGCTCTCAATATGGGATAAGGGTGTATTCAAAAGGACTTTTGAAATCAAAAGTCAAAACTTTCTCTTAACAAAAGGTCAAGTAATGGACTATAAAGAGGAGGTGATTATTGTGAATGTTTATGGACCAACAATTCAAGCAAACAGGAGGCGATTATGGGACGAACTCTCATCAGTTAGAAGTAGCATTCAATGGCAATGGATTTTACTTGGAGATTTCAATGAGGTACATGTACCGGAAGACCGATACAATTCAAATTTCGATATAAATGGCGCAATGAGTTTCAATAATTTCATAAGCACCTGTGGTTTTCAAGAATATAATATGGGTGGGAAGAAGTACACTTTTATGTCAGGGGATGGAACGAATCTTAGCAAGATAGATAGAGTACTAGTGTGCGATGAGTTTATGTCTAAGTGGCCCAATGCCACTTTATTGGCCCTTAACAGGGACATATCGGACCACAGCCCACTTTTACTCATCACGATAGATAACAACTTTGGGCCGACTCCATTCAGAATTTTTAACAGTTGGTTCGGAAAATTGGGATTTGAGGAGGCAGTTAAAAGAGGAATTGAGAAAACATGCGAATCATCCTTCAAAGATGAAATTATGGCAACCAAAATGAAAGCAATAAAGGATGAGCTTAAACTATGGCGAAAGAACAAGAAGGAGGATGAGGAGAGAGGGCTGACGGAGGCACAAAGTAAACTGTTAATACTCGATAACCTAGCTGAAAATAGGAGACTCACGGAAGAAGAGGTTTGTCTATGGAAAGAATGTAAGGCAGTGGTAAGAGAATGGCACCAAACACAACTATTGGATCTACAACAAAAAGCAAGGGTGAGATGGATTGAATTGGGGGATGAAAATACTAGTTATTTTCATTCTGTGGTAAACAACCATATATCAAGGAATAAAGTCAATGGATTATGGATTGGAGGGCAGTGGATATCGGATCCCATAGAGATAAAAAATCAGTTCCAAAAAGCTTTCAAAGAGAAGTTCAACGAACCGGTAAAGTCGAGACCAAGAATTGGAGCGGACGGGTTTTCTGAGCTTAGTCAAAGCCAAGCTGAAAGTTTAGTGGCACCATTCTCAATCGAAGAAGTACGCACAACAATTTGGGATTGCGGCATTTCAAAAGCTCCGGGGCCAGACGGTATCACATTTAAAATCATCAAGGAATACTGGGAAGAACTCAAAGTTGTGATTATGGACGTCATGACACAGTTTCACATACACGGCTCTATACACCATACATGTAGTGCTTCATTCATTGCTCTCATCCCAAAGGTAATTGATCCTATGGCACTATCCGATTTCAGGCCTATCTCCTTAATTGGAGTGGTAAACAAGATAATCTCTAAGGTATTGGCAAATAGAATAAAAGGTGTCATTAAAAGTGTTGTTTCTGAAGAACAATCAGCTTTTGTCTCAGATAGAAACATCGTTGACAGGCCATTGGTTATAAATGAATTAGTTGGGTGGGCAAAAAGGACAAAGAAAAGTTTATTCGTGTTCAAAGCTGACATCGAAAAGGCGTATGATACACTCAATTGGAAGTTTTTAATAACTGTACTAACACACATGGGATTTCCACCGAAATGGAGAAATTGGGTTATGGGGATACTCTTTGCAGGTAGAGGATCGATTATTGTAAACGGATCCCCAACTGGGGAATTCCAAGATAAGAGAGGCTTACGACAAGGGGATCCGTTATCACCCTTCTTGTTTATTGTGGCAACGGAGGCTCTACATAATATGATGAAGAAGGCCAGGAGTGCAAATCTGTTTTCGGGGGTTAAACTACCAGGTACCGATACGCACATAACACATATGCTGTTCGCAGACGACTCGATTTTCGTTGGAGATTGGAATGAAGACAATGCTAGGAATCTAAAAAGAATACTAAGAATTTTCTACCTATTCTCGGGCTTGAAAGTCAATCCGAGGAAAAGCCAAATGTTTGGGGTGTGCCGATCAGAAACAGAAGTAACAGAAATGGCCTCTATCTTCAAATGTAGAGCAGGTAAGTTCCCATTTATTTACTTAGGTTTGAAAGTGGGAGCAAATATGAATAGGATAGCAAACTGGAAAGAGGTAATCGATACATTTAATAAAAGATTAACAAATTGGAAAGCGAAAATTCTATCTTTTGCGGGTAGGGTGATCCTAATTAAGACGGTCCTGGGTAGCCTTCCAAACTACTATTTGTCGTTGTACAAATGCCCGAAAGCTGTGATCAAAGTTCTCGAAGGGATTAGAAGAAAATTTCTATGGGGAGGGAGCAATGTTAACAACAAAATTAGATGGGTAAGATGGGAAAGAGTTGTGGAATCTAAAGACTTTGGGGGACTTGGAGTAGGCAATATTATAGATTTAAACTTGACTCTATTATTAAAGTGGTGGCGGCGTCTAAAGATGGAACCGAACCAAATATGGGTCAAAGTTGTAAAGGCTATACACATTAATAAAAGGAAGATCAAAGCAATACCGGTGAAAAAAGCATTTACAGGAGTGTGGAAAAATATAACCGAAATCGACGGCGAATTTGCAAAAAAATAACATCAATATAAATAGGTTTTTAAAAAGCAATGTAGGGGTTGGGGATAAAACAGTGTTTTGGGAAGATACCTGGCTTGGAGATGAACCGTTGAAGACACGTTTTCAAGAATTACATCAATTGGTAGTGGATAAAAGTGTTTTAGTAAAGGAAAACTATAAGTTAAATGGAGGGGGTCGCATATGGGATTGGAAATGGACAAGAGTACCGGAAACAGAAGGAGAAATTCAGCAAATGGAGAGATTAAATGAATTATTAGTGCAGCATCCGATGTCCGGCAACACTGATATTTGGTTTTGGAAGGATAGTGACGAAACAAGTTTTACAGTTAAACTGGTAAGGCAAACATTAGCAAAGCAACTCGATTTGAACTCACAGGGAGAAGAATTCGTATGGAACAAATGGGCATCCGGCAAAAGCAATATGTTCGTGTGGCAAGCGATAGACGACAAAATTCCAACGGCAGTAGCACTAAGAGAAAGGGGTTTAACATTAACAGATTACAATTGTTGTATGTGTCATGAAGAAGAGGAGACAGCAAACCATGTTCTACTACTATGTAGCTTCGCAAGGCAAGTTTGGAAATCAATTTTGGAATGGGTTAAGTGCATATCAGTAAGTATAGAAGGGTCCTTAAAACAACTGATACAAGAGGTGATCGATCTGCAGAGGAGCCGAGTCAAGAGAAAGGCCATACATGCAATCGTTCTTCAAACAATATGGAGCCTATGGAAAACTAGAAACGAGAAATTATTTAGAGGCAAACCGGGAGTCATCCAAAGAACAACGGAGGAGATCAAAGAAGAATCTTATCATTACATCAAACTAAGATCAAAGCTTAACTCAATTCAAAGGCAACAATGGTGGGATTTCAATTTAATTATGTAATAACTTTTAAGTAATTTTCTGTTCTTTGTAACTCTAACTTTTGGTTCCCAATTTCTGGCTGGGAGCTTTGGTTGGATTAATTGAATAAAGTCCCGTTTGCTATTAAAAAAAATGTATATTTACTATTCATGACAACCAATAAAGAAAGTTTACTATTCATTATGATGTGACAACTACTATTCATTAGCTTTGTTTTTTAATATATAGGATAATATCCCATACAATTAACCGATGATAATGATAAGAGTAAATTTGTTCACCCACTCTTCTCTCTTTTTATTATTTCTTTTCGAATTTTTTTTATTAGGCAATCCTATTTTAAAATGAAAAAAAAATATAAAATTACAAATTATTTTTCTTTGTTGTAACCTGAATACTCATCCATCCAACTCGCTCTAATAATCGCCATCGACGTACTTAACTTGATTTTAGGTGTTTTTTGCATTCCATTTATAGATATTTATCATAGTAAATATCTGAGTGTAAAGTTAAGAGTAGAAAGAACAAAAATAAAAAGAGCGGTACACATCGTAGCAAATATGTTAGGGTTTTGATTCTGATTACTAACGATTCAAATGAAACTGAGAAAAACACAATATATCGAAGAAGATGATACAGACTCTATAACTAACCACCGAAGTGGCCCAGGGCCATGCCCTTCTCCCTAGCAAGGAGCCAAATGATCTGACTAATATTCTTCCTACCTCCCTATGCGATATTGACACTTATTTATATAAGAGTAAATTGCACTTGACCCCCTGTAACAATAGACAATGACAATTTAGACTAGAACTAGAATATGATTCCTATCATTACTTCCCCCTTCAAAACAGTCTTGTCCTCAAGACTGGAATCGGCTAACTTCAAATCTTATGTGGAGATCGTCGTGGTTGCGTCTTCAGGTGGTCGCCCCTGCCCATGCACTACCCACAAATGATAAGAACCAACCATACCCGCAGCAACCTGACTTGCAGTCTTGCACCAACCATGAAACCGTTTCCATAACAAATCTGATTTAAGGTTTGTATACGGGTCAGGTGGTTTAGGATCCGCATCCAACACAAACAGCTTCGAAGCACAAACAGGAGGTTGGGCATAGTCGAGCCAACCAAAGTCCCAACCCGGTTTCCACCCAAAGGTAAGAACATCAAGCAATTTACTACCAATGCGGTCCGAACTCGGGTGATTATTAGAGATTGGTGAGGACACGAACACACCAAATTGGGAATTACCCGCCGGAGTCGCAACTCGGATGGAATCGGAAATGAGAGTATGAGTAGGTGCCCACCCTAGAGTGGATATATCCACACCATAAGCAGGAGGTGAACCTGATCCCTGTAGGATGTCACATAGCTCAATTTTTGAGGAATGAATAACCTCATCTAAATGCTCCTCAGAACGGTTATTTTCCAAAACACCAATTTCATCATGATTTGTACCAATTATCTTTACCTTTACTTTACTATCAAACTCTGTAGAAGTTCGTGGAGATGTACCGGCGAACTCAAATCCTGAGGAACCTGAAGAACGTGAAATCGTATGACCACACCAACGTGCTTCAGATCTGGACACGATTGCCTCCAATTGAGCTAATAGAGCCGAGCAATCACCAGACAAATCCCTATTGGAAGCAGATTTGAGACTAGAAGAAGTAGATACCTCACCGGAATCGACTCCCGAACCAAGCGAATCTGATAGCCCTGACGTTGGTGGAAGATCGGTGTGGTTTGTCTCCTGATCCTTCATCCACGCGAGCATCACCTTACGAAATTCAGCGGATTCCGCCCGATACGCATCGAAGGTAGCAGCGATGGAATCCAATCGAGAAGACTGATTTGCCATATCATTCTGAAACTTCTGAAGCAATTGATCCTGAATGTCCAAACGAGTAGAGATATTCACCATATTGGAGATTGTATCAGAAAATAAAACGAACTGGGGAGATCTGGAACTCGAACAGGACACAGAGGTGTGAAACCAGCGATTGATTTGAAATCGGAAAATAGATCAGAAGTTGAATCAGAAATCTGAATCGGAAAATTGAACAGGAACAGAAAATTGAAACGGATCTGAAACGAATTGGATTTAGAAATCGATTAAGAGTATTCACAGATCCGAAAAAATTGAAGACAGATCTGGGTGAATATGTGAGCAAAAGTGAAGTAGAGAATTGTAGAGCAGAAATCGCAATTGAAGAGTAGTGAAGCTGAATTGAGATGCGAATTAGAGGAATTACCTGAAATTGAAGATGAATGTAGAGCAGAGTAGGCAGGTCGGACCAATGTTAGGGTTTTGATTCTGATTACTAACGATTCAAATGAAACTGAGAAAAACACAATATATCGAAGAAGATGATACAGACTCTATAACTAACCACCGAAGTGGCCCAGGGCCATGCCCTTCTCCCTAGCAAGGAGCCAAATGATCTGACTAATATTCTTCCTACCTCCCTATGCGATATTGACACTTATTTATATAAGAGTAAATTGCACTTGACCCCCTGTAACAATAGACAATGACAATTTAGACTAGAACTAGAATATGATTCCTATCATTACTTCCCCCTTCAAAACAGTCTTGTCCTCAAGACTGGAATCGGCTAACTTCAAATCTTATGTGGAGATCGTCGTGGTTGCGTCTTCAGGTGGTCGCCCCTGCCCATGCACTACCCACAAATGATAAGAACCAACCATACCCGCAGCAACCTGACTTGCAGTCTTGCACCAACCATGAAACCGTTTCCATAACAAATCTGATTTAAGGTTTGTATACGGGTCAGGTGGTTTAGGATCCGCATCCAACACAAACAGCTTCGAAGCACAAACAGGAGGTTGGGCATAGTCGAGCCAACCAAAGTCCCAACCCGGTTTCCACCCAAAGGTAAGAACATCAAGCAATTTACTACCAATGCGGTCCGAACTCGGGTGATTATTAGAGATTGGTGAGGACACGAACACACCAAATTGGGAATTACCCGCCGGAGTCGCAACTCGGATGGAATCGGAAATGAGAGTATGAGTAGGTGCCCACCCTAGAGTGGATATATCCACACCATAAGCAGGAGGTGAACCTGATCCCTGTAGGATGTCACATAGCTCAATTTTTGAGGAATGAATAACCTCATCTAAATGCTCCTCAGAACGGTTATTTTCCAAAACACCAATTTCATCATGATTTGTACCAATTATCTTTACCTTTACTTTACTATCAAACTCTGTAGAAGTTCGTGGAGATGTACCGGCGAACTCAAATCCTGAGGAACCTGAAGAACGTGAAATCGTATGACCACACCAACGTGCTTCAGATCTGGACACGATTGCCTCCAATTGAGCTAATAGAGCCGAGCAATCACCAGACAAATCCCTATTGGAAGCAGATTTGAGACTAGAAGAAGTAGATACCTCACCGGAATCGACTCCCGAACCAAGCGAATCTGATAGCCCTGACGTTGGTGGAAGATCGGTGTGGGTTGTCTCCTGATCCTTCATCCACGCGAGCATCACCTTATGAAATTCAGCGGATTCCGCCCGATACGCATCGAAGGTAGCAGCGATGGAATCCAATCGAGAAGACTGATTTGCCATATCATTCTGAAACTTCTGAAGCAATTGATCCTGAATGTCCAAACGAGTAGAGATATTCACCATATTGGAGATTGTATCAGAAAATAAAACGAACTGGGGAGATCTGGAACTCGAACAGGACACAGAGGTGTGAAACCAGCGATTGATTTGAAATCGGAAAATAGATCAGAAGTTGAATCAGAAATCTGAATCGGAAAATTGAACAGGAACAGAAAATTGAAACGGATCTGAAACGAATTGGATTTAGAAATCGATTAAGAGTATTCACAGATCCGAAAAAATTGAAGACAGATCTGGGTGAATATGTGAGCAAAAGTGAAGTAGAGAATTGTAGAGCAGAAATCGCAATTGAAGAGTAGTGAAGCTGAATTGAGATGCGAATTAGAGGAATTACCTGAAATTGAAGATGAATGTAGAGCAGAGTAGGCAGGTCGGACCAATGTTAGGGTTTTGATTCTGATTACTAACGATTCAAATGAAACTGAGAAAAACACAATATATCGAAGAAGATGATACAGACTCTATAACTAACCACCGAAGTGGCCCAGGGCCATGCCCTTCTCCCTAGCAAGGAGCCAAATGATCTGACTAATATTCTTCCTACCTCCCTATGCGATATTGACACTTATTTATATAAGAGTAAATTGCACTTGACCCCCTGTAACAATAGACAATGACAATTTAGACTAGAACTAGAATATGATTCCTATCATTACTTCCCCCTTCAAAACAGTCTTGTCCTCAAGACTGGAATCGGCTAACTTCAAATCTTATGTGGAGATCGTCGTGGTTGCGTCTTCAGGTGGTCGCCCCTGCCCATGCACTACCCACAAATGATAAGAACCAACCATACCCGCAGCAACCTGACTTGCAGTCTTGCACCAACCATGAAACCGTTTCCATAACAAATCTGATTTAAGGTTTGTATACGGGTCAGGTGGTTTAGGATCCGCATCCAACACAAACAGCTTCGAAGCACAAACAGGAGGTTGGGCATAGTCGAGCCAACCAAAGTCCCAACCCGGTTTCCACCCAAAGGTAAGAACATCAAGAAATTTACTACCAATGCGGTCCGAACTCGGGTGATTATTAGAGATTGGTGAGGACACGAACACACCAAATTGGGAATTACCCGCCGGAGTCGCAACTCGGATGGAATCGGAAATGAGAGTATGAGTAGGTGTCCACCCTAGAGTGGATATATCCACACCATAAGCAGGAGGTGAACCTGATCCCTGTAGGATGTCACATAGCTCAATTTTTGAGGAATGAATAACCTCATCTAAATGCTCCTCAGAACGGTTATTTTCCAAAACACCAATTTCATCATGATTTGTACCAATTATCTTTACCTTTACTTTACTATCAAACTCTGTAGAAGTTCGTGGAGATGTACCGGCGAACTCAAATCCTGAGGAACCTGAAGAACGTGAAATCGTATGACCACACCAACGTGCTTCAGATCTGGACACGATTGCCTCCAATTGAGCTAATAGAGCCGAGCAATCACCAGACAAATCCCTATTGGAAGCAGATTTGAGACTAGAAGAAGTAGATACCTCACCGGAATCGACTCCCGAACCAAGTGAATCTGATAGCCCTGACGTTGGTGGAAGATCGGTGTGGTTTGTCTCCTGATCCTTCATCCACGCGAGCATCACCTTACGAAATTCAGCGGATTCCGCCCGATACGCATCGAAGGTAGCAGCGATGGAATCCAATCGAGAAGACTGATTTGCCATATCATTCTGAAACTTCTGAAGCAATTGATCCTGAATGTCCAAACGAGTAGAGATATTCACCATATTGGAGATTGTATCAGAAAATAAAACGAACTGGGGAGATCTGGAACTCGAACAGGACACAGAGGTGTGAAACCAGCGATTGATTTGAAATCGGAAAATAGATCAGAAGTTGAATCAGAAATCTGAATCGGAAAATTGAACAGGAACAGAAAATTGAAACGGATCTGAAACGAATTGGATTTAGAAATCGATTAAGAGTATTCACAGATCCGAAAAAATTGAAGACAGATCTGGGTGAATATGTGAGCAAAAGTGAAGTAGAGAATTGTAGAGCAGAAATCGCAATTGAAGAGTAGTGAAGCTGAATTGAGATGCGAATTAGAGGAATTACCTGAAATTGAAGATGAATGTAGAGCAGAGTAGGCAGGTCGGACCAATGTTAGGGTTTTGATTCTGATTACTAACGATTCAAATGAAACTGAGAAAAACACAATATATCGAAGAAGATGATACAGACTCTATAACTAACCACCGAAGTGGCCCAGGGCCATGCCCTTCTCCCTAGCAAGGAGCCAAATGATCTGACTAATATTCTTCCTACCTCCCTATGCGATATTGACACTTATTTATATAAGAGTAAATTGCACTTGACCCCCTGTAACAATAGACAATGACAATTTAGACTAGAACTAGAATATGATTCCTATCATTACTTCCCCCTTCAAAACAGTCTTGTCCTCAAGACTGGAATCGGCTAACTTCAAATCTTATGTGGAGATCGTCGTGGTTGCGTCTTCAGGTGGTCGCCCCTGCCCATGCACTACCCACAAATGATAAGAACCAACCATACCCGCAGCAACCTGACTTGCAGTCTTGCACCAACCATGAAACCGTTTCCATAACAAATCTGATTTAAGGTTTGTATACGGGTCAGGTGGTTTAGGATCCGCATCCAACACAAACAGCTTCGAAGCACAAACAGGAGGTTGGGCATAGTCGAGCCAACCAAAGTCCCAACCCGGTTTCCACCCAAAGGTAAGAACATCAAGAAATTTACTACCAATGCGGTCCGAACTCGGGTGATTATTAGAGATTGGTGAGGACACGAACACACCAAATTGGGAATTACCCGCCGGAGTCGCAACTCGGATGGAATCGGAAATGAGAGTATGAGTAGGTGCCCACCCTAGAGTGGATATATCCACACCATAAGCAGGAGGTGAACCTGATCCCTGTAGGATGTCACATAGCTCAATTTTTGAGGAATGAATAACCTCATCTAAATGCTCCTCAGAACGGTTATTTTCCAAAACACCAATTTCATCATGATTTGTACCAATTATCTTTACCTTTACTTTACTATCAAACTCTGTAGAAGTTCGTGGAGATGTACCGGCGAACTCAAATCCTGAGGAACCTGAAGAACGTGAAATCGTATGACCACACCAACGTGCTTCAGATCTGGACACGATTGCCTCCAATTGAGCTAATAGAGCCGAGCAATCACCAGACAAATCCCTATTGGAAGCAGATTTGAGACTAGAAGAAGTAGATACCTCACCGGAATCGACTCCCGAACCAAGTGAATCTGATAGCCCTGACGTTGGTGGAAGATCGGTGTGGTTTGTCTCCTGATCCTTCATCCACGCGAGCATCACCTTACGAAATTCAGCGGATTCCGCCCGATACGCATCGAAGGTAGCAGCGATGGAATCCAATCGAGAAGACTGATTTGCCATATCATTCTGAAACTTCTGAAGCAATTGATCCTGAATGTCCAAACGAGTAGAGATATTCACCATATTGGAGATTGTATCAGAAAATAAAACGAACTGGGGAGATCTGGAACTCGAACAGGACACAGAGGTGTGAAACCAGCGATTGATTTGAAATCGGAAAATAGATCAGAAGTTGAATCAGAAATCTGAATCGGAAAATTGAACAGGAACAGAAAATTGAAACGGATCTGAAACGAATTGGATTTAGAAATCGATTAAGAGTATTCACAGATCCGAAAAAATTGAAGACAGATCTGGGTGAATATGTGAGCAAAAGTGAAGTAGAGAATTGTAGAGCAGAAATCGCAATTGAAGAGTAGTGAAGCTGAATTGAGATGCGAATTAGAGGAATTACCTGAAATTGAAGATGAATGTAGAGCAGAGTAGGCAGGTCGGACCAATGTTAGGGTTTTGATTCTGATTACTAACGATTCAAATGAAACTGAGAAAAACACAATATATCGAAGAAGATGATACAGACTCTATAACTAACCACCGAAGTGGCCCAGGGCCATGCCCTTCTCCCTAGCAAGGAGCCAAATGATCTGACTAATATTCTTCCTACCTCCCTATGCGATATTGACACTTATTTATATAAGAGTAAATTGCACTTGACCCCCTGTAACAATAGACAATGACAATTTAGACTAGAACTAGAATATGATTCCTATCAAAATATCAACAGTTGGCGAGTTAAATGTCACAGGTCACAAGATCAAAATCTTCGTAATACATTTTTAAACCTTAAGAAATACATTTTAAATGTGTGTATATAAAGTAATTACTCTTATGCATTGATGACAGACGAAAATACAATTTCTAAAGTTATATATGCAACTAAAAAAATTAGATACCTGAATTTGATATTTACATAAGAAGAGATAATTTTTAAGGTTTACATGAGTATGAGTATTTCCTTCATTGTTTTGCTCATGATTGGTGTATTTAACGGCTTTGGACCGTTCCTTACCGGCGCCGGTCTTCAATCCACGCTGCCCCTCCATCGTCGCATCCTCACCGTCCTTTGGAGGATGTTTCCGACGGTCCACAACAGGACAAAATCGCAGCCGTCCCCTCTCACACACCCCTATACATACAATATATACATACACATTTTAGGTCCATCCTTCCATTTCCACACCTCCATCATCTTTGCTCCATCCTCATGCCCATCCTACGTGTCGCTTACGTGGCGGACCATCCTCCAAGGAAGGACCTTCACCATACCCTATAGCCTTAATACAGAAAATGATGATCCAAACAAGAGTTTAGAGTGGAAGGAGTGCTCCTTAAATGGGGAGTGGTAAACACTTTTATTACCCAATAATCTCATGCCATGTCAACTTCCCCCTTTACTTCCTATTTTGCACTCAATCACTAACGGTGCTCAAATACATGGAGAGTCACAAACAATTTTTTTTTTTTTAAAAGTGTGATTACTTGAAAGGGGTTGGGATCCACCATTAACCCCTCTCTCTCCTCTCTATCTTCTCTTCCAACATAGGCTCCCACTAAAATGTTGTATTAGGACTAATGCAATATTTTCTAGGGTTGCATTTGCTTCATTTTCTTATAGTAGTATGAAAAGTAGATACTCGAATCTAATTGATGTATGTTTATTATTAGCAGATACAAATGTTTTAAGGCCACACAAGTTTACATGAGTATGAAAAGTAAATACTCGGATCTAATTCATGTATCTTGTATTATTAAAAGATACAAATTTTTTAAGGCTACACATTTATAAAAAGTAGATACGCGAATCTATTTCTGTAAAGCTATATACTCGGATCTAATTCGTATATAACTTATCATTAGCAAACGAAAATATGTCTTTGTTACAAGGTCATGGATATATTATAAATAATAGATATTCAAATATCTATTATTACATGGTAGATATTCAAATAGATGACGAATGAGGTGGTGGTCCATTGACAAAGGCATAACTTTTAAACACTTTAGTTTAGAAGCGGGAGGTCTTGAGTTCAAGTTTCACAAATTACAGGGATTAAAAGAAATTTGTCGTTAAAAAAACCGATATTCAAATAGATTTACATATCATTTATTACATTACGGAGGAAAATCCATTTTTTAAGATACTCATATTTGATTAACCTATCCTTAATTAATGTGTTCTATGTTTTTTTATCACTATCGAACAAAATTCGTAGGTTAATGTGGAAACACATGTAGATAATCACGTGTATCATAACTATATTTTCAATATAATAAAAAATATCAAACGACAAACCGTGTAAACAATGTACACATTAAAAACACGTGGGTCGTATATTTCTACTGATTACAACATGTAAAATTGTGAGACGACGGATGACGCGTTGCCACGTAGGATTTCCTGTATCCATAGCTAACCATTCTCTTCTATAAGTAAGTGATCTTTTCAGCTGATCCGGATGCACTCACCACTCCTACAACTCCAGTTATCAATACCCTTCTAGCTTTCTGCTTAATGGCAAATCAGGCAGTTAATGATCAGATCATGGCGAAAGAATCATCTTCAACGCAGCAGTTGCCTTTACTATCTCTCAATCACGTCTCATTTATCTGTAGATCTGTTCGTACATCCGTCAAGTTCTACACCGATGTTCTTGGATTCGTTCTCATCCGACGCCCTTCCTCCTTCGATTTCGAAGGCGCTTGGTGAGCATCACTTACTAGGGGTGTTCATAGTCTGGTTCGGTTAGTTTTGATAAAAATGTTGGACGGATCTGTTAACTATTGTTTTGAGAAACGGAAAGCTAAACGTGTCAGGCTGGTTGGGTCGGCTACACTGACCGAACCAGCCAGAACCGTTCATTTAAATTAGATATGGTTTATGGTTTTTTTTTAAGCTAAACTCGATCTATTCTATGAGTAGGATTTTACTGGGTGCATTTGTTAGTTTTAACCTAAACTTAATTTGAGTATTAGTTCATTTTGAGAATATTGGCTCACCATTCTTGATGATTTGATTTGAAACAGGTTGTTTAACCATGGAATTGGAATCCATTTGTTAGAAATGGAGTCAACTCCAGCAAAGAAAGCAGTGATCAATCCAAAAGACAACCACATTTCGTTTCAATGCACAAATATGGATCTCATAATCAAGAAACTCGAGGAAATGGGAATCGAATATGTGACCGCGGTTGTAAAAGAAGGCGGTGTGGAGGTGAACCAGCTCTTCTTCCATGATCCAGATGGTTACATGATTGAGATATGCAATTGCCATGTTCTCCCTGTGCTTCCCATCACCTCATGCCCCCTCAAGAAGAGTGCGCCTGTTCCACAAGTCAACGGCTTCGAATCCTCCTTCTACGGTATAGTTAAAAGCTTATGATTATGTGATTTTTGTTCACACAAGGAAACATGATTTCTAACACATTTGAATTGGGGATGTTAATGAAAACGCAGATGAAACAAGATCCAAGAATTACTTTTGTGGAGAAGATGAGGGCTTAATGATGGAGAATTTCTTGATAGACATGATGGGTATCTGTTTTTAAAGTGAAAATTCATGGGAGTTCAATTGGTGCTTGTTTAGAAATGGAATATTTCTGGTGGATTTTTGCATCTTTTTACCAAGTGTTTCCTTCAAACTGAGAGCAATCTTTTGTATGTAATTATAAAATAACAGTGAAAGAAAACCTTTTTGTTAGAAATGAATTTTATTTGATATGTAAGCATATTTTTAGTAACTTATAGTTTTTATGTTACCATGTGACATTATCTTACTTGGATCGTTTAAGTTATTGAAGTGACTAAAAGGTAACAACAATTCTTTGGCCGTTTTAAAGACACTTTATAACAGAGCTTTACAAGCTCTTTTAATTGTGTTTTGTGTAAAATGAAGTTAGGGTGAGAGGGGAAATCCTCTAAGAGGGGAGTGACCTCTCTTATACACACCCAATCAGCACGCGCCACGTCAACTCCCATCTTAAGTCCCCATTTTGCACTCAAACGTTGGCATCACTTCACTCACACAATTATTTTTTTATAAAAAAGAAGAACAAAATATAATTGGTGGAAAAAGGGTGGACCCACGTTGACAACCAATCACCCATTCTCTCTCTCCTCTCTCTCAATCGGTGACCACTCAACGAGCCAAGCCATCCCCGCGCGGTAAAGTTTGGATGGTGGCGGTGTACCCGCACGGCAACTGAAGTTACCGCATGGGGTCACCGCATGTGCCCCGTGCACCCTTATAGACTAGTAGGCTATTATTGAAACCGACGGCTAGATTGTACTTACATCTGCGATTAAGTTAATAGTGTTGGCCGTAAACATTGACATCAAAACAAAGAAGTTAGATATTATTTATATTTTTTGGGTCAGTGGTGTAAAATAGTCTAAAGTTAGTTTAGAGTCTCTAATGTCAAGTATGTAAAGTTTAGGGGTCATTTATGTATATGTATGTAAATTAGTGCCTTGTTCCCCAAGGCAATCTAGGGTATAAATACTGGTATATGTAAGCATTTGAACAAAATGTATGTATGTGTTTAGTACGTGATTTCTCTGATCATATATTTGTTGATCAGTTCTGTTTAGAGGAAAACATGAAAACATACCTTTGATTTACATCAGTACAGGCCAGCATAGAATCCAGATGGAGACGCAGCAATAGTGTTTGACATGATTGTCAGAGTGATCTGGTTCCTCCTTAGGGTGCAATCTAATGATGGTGATGATGAAAACGATAAAGGGTAATCGGTTGAGGAGAGAAGCTCGATTGATGTTATGAGAGTAATTGGGTTATGTGTCTAACCCTAGAACCTCTACATAAGTCTCCTTATATATGCACCCAAGAGGAAACTCTAATTAGTTAATAATGGTAATAAGGCCCATCAACAATTACCAACTAATTATTTAATAGGTTGTTATATATTTTGATCCATATAATGTAAATGATTATAATGGCTACTAGATTAAATATAAAATAATATATATTTAATCTTACATTCTCCCACTTAGCCGAGTAATCATTTACTATGAGTATTAGATAAGCCTGATCAGGAGTTAACACTCATTTTAGCCTTAAACAAGTACTATAGCAGAGAAATACAACCGTTGAATCATTATGCGACTCAGGACCCCCATTAGTCATACTATAGCCTTAATTTAAAACCTAATCGTTATGATCAAAATACGCATAAGCCCTTTGTTTGATTTGTAACTTTATTTTTCTATATGCCATTATGTCGGCTTGACATATTCTTAGATACATACAAAATCAAACTGATGAGGAAAATTAACTAATAGTTAGTCATTCATAGTATGATATGCAATTGCGCATGGCCATTAATTAATACCCGTCTATGAGCTATCTTAATAAGACTTATGGGTAATAGCCCTTCAGTTTATAGGATCCTTAAGCATATCATGAATTTATTCGATACAAAACTTAGCTTCCTCAATTCGTTCATAAACGAATAATTAATTGCGAATCGAAATTTAATGCAGCACCTCTTGAATTGTTATTGTTCAAGGAGTCATGGTAGCTGACTTTATCACACTAAGTCTTCAAAACATTAATTATATGGAGTTAATAAACTTATGAGTCCACTGATAAATTTCCAAGATTTAGTGACTATATTATGTCGTTATAACTTAGGTTGTTGATATCAGTCCATTATGACTCTTCCATGAGATAGGTTTTGTCTGCTGACATAAGGATATACCCGAAATTACATTTTTGTGATCTTTGAATATCACAAAGTTAGAGTAATCAACCGGTTTTAATTCTCACTTCTTCTTTAAATTGTAGCCTCTCGTTTCTTTTAAAGATATTGTAATACTCCATTAGATGCTTCACATTAATCTAGACATATCTAGTGTGTTGCAATGTGAGTAATATCTAAACGAGTGTAGACTTGAACTTTCATAAGGCTTCTAATTAATGAAGCGTAATGAAATAATCTCATTTATCCTATTATCCTCTAAAGGAGAGCAATATTGTTTGTTACATGTGTAAGGACCCATTTAACGTTAAACTTATGGAACGGAACTAATGTCCCATTTGGTCTATCTCGGTATGTTATGATATCTATCACGTAAGAGATATTACTGAGATCTATTATATCAAAGTTTGTCGCTTTGACTTATGTAACAAATACTTGTCAAAAGAATATCATCTATATAGACAAGTTTAATTTAGTTGCTCCCACTCATTTTGAGGTAGGTACATTAATCCACTTGGTTGTTGATGAAAATAATTACGTTAAGATTTCATCACATTATGATGTTTGCATTAACCCATACATGGATTTTATTGGCTTATAGATAAACTGTTCTTTAACCTTAAGTTTAGAGCTTTCAGGTTGCTTTATGAACATGTAAATATGTCAGCCATTTGTCAGGGAAAATTGTTTTTTATGTTCATCTAATGTAGCTTTAAACTATTATGAGCTACTAGAACAGTGATGATACTCAAAGAAATCTTTGATAATTTATCTCTTCCTAATTATAACATTTGACAATCACTCATGCCTCTTCGTGTCTTAACGCTTATATCAGGATTGGTTTAGTTATGAACACTCTTAGGTAATTCAATCAAATCCCAAACGTTATACGAACACATAAAATCAGTTTTACTATAAAACAGTTTTATTCCATTCAGAGGATTGATTGACAGTAATGGCTTAATTTGAAGAGATATGATCATTAAACATTTCCAAAATCCATTTCAACTTCAGTTAGGGAGGTTATGTAATCATCAAAGTTAGTAGGCTTTTAAACCTAGATGACCTCCTGAGTTGATTATTGGGTTTTAAAAGTTTCAGTTTTATGGATTAGCTCTTGGTTAGGTTGCTATCATTTTCAGGATTCTAAGTTTGTAAGAGTTGGTGCAGTATGGTGTACAAGAGGTGTAATCGGAGTTAAATTCGGAGTTAAATTTAATGACACTTTTCCCCCCGCCTCTTGTATTTCTTGCAAGCCATGATAAAGACTTTGACTGCTCCCACTGACCTTAGAAATCTTTAGGAATTCAGCATGCTTAGGGTCAATATTTAACGACCAACAAATTCTAATAGAGAAAAAACAAATTAATGACGTTAGTCGTTATAGTTTCTCATGTTGAGGATTATGTTAGTTTAGGTAAGAAATCTAAGTGTGCCCACAATTAAGCAACAATGAAACTTTTGTAAAAGTAGCATTAGATTTTAAGGAGACAACTTTTGATGGAACAATGTCGTGATGGAGCAATGTCTTGTACAAGAGGTGTAAATTGAAGTATGATGAAGTTTTTCACTCCCCACCTCTTGCAACTATTGCGAGTTATTATTAAGACACTTAATGCTCCCACTGATCTTTGATATCTTTAGAAATGCTACAAGAGAAATATCAATGAGGTATGTGACGTGAGAACCTATCATATATATGTCCAGATATCATAAGAAACTTTAGGGGACATATTTAATAGAAATCTTATTAAGTATATATATATGAATAGATTTCTTCTAAGACCGTGGGCCATATGCGACAAAAATTTAGATACAAGTTGATAGTCTTTAAATGATAAATGAATTATATCTGAATATTCCATTTGGAATAAGTTCCACGAATGTCAATAAATGACTTATGATGGACCCATGTTTTAGGGCTTTAACGTCATGATTTAAAATCACTTAGAATGAGATTAGTTGAGTAATCATCCTTATTAACCATATCATGATTTCTCATGAATTTCGGTTATAATGGATGAAATTTATAAGTCTCATATTCCTTTTGTCAAATTCTCATTTGCATGATGACAAAAGTTGTGAAAGTTTAAGGTATCATCTAGTTTCTTCTTAGTAATGTTCCTATCCAGATATTGAGAACAAATAAGATGAGAGTTTAAGGTAAGTGTGACTTTATGTTGACTATGCAAACCTAACAACCTTCATAACATAGCTTAATTATGATACTATATTCTGATTAATCTTCAGAATATATAAGGTATCGAAAAGGCGTTGTTAGAAGACTAATTATTATGGTTCTTATAGCCTTAACATTTTAATTTTATCACTAACTCTCATGTTAGTTATTTGTTGACTTCTGGTAAGGAAACGTTTAAAACTAGAGTCAACTAATCATGTGTTAATTGGAATATTAAAATTACCAGACTTAAATATCATTAGTAAGTGACTATCTAATTAATTTATCCAACTGTTCTTTAGAATAATGGATAGTCTCGTTGCTTATGCCTAGTCTAACGGCATAATTATGCAGTGAGATTTTATAATAGATTATGCCTAGTCTCGTTGCTTAAATATCATTAGTAAGTGACTATCTAATTGTTTTGGTCAAAAATTACCTAAGCAATTAAGTGATCAAATTAGTTAAGTGAGGTAGTGTGCTAGAAATATGTGTGAAAAATGTGTTAACAAAATTAGATATGAAAACAGTTTCAGAATACGGCTCAGGATATAGAGCTGTATCTATGATCAAACAATGAGCAAAAAAGTAAAGGTTGACACGTGATGTACGAGGAAAGCCCTTGATCAATCTAGATCGCCGGCATAAAACCTTGGGAGCTGACAATCGCAGCTGCCTCGTTCTTCTATTGCTTCAAATATCAGGATACAGTGCAGGATGTGGTGCGGATCAACTATGTGTTACAATGTAATTTGAATACAAGTGTTTGAGTGTGGTGTTTGCGGTGAGCTAGAGAGTAAAAGTGTTCGAGAGTGTAAGTGAAAAATTGTGTGCCTTAAACTGATCTGCCCCCATCTATTTATAGTAAAGATAATGTAACAAACTATCCTAAACTTCCGGGATCCAGCGAATATTCCCACTCAAACGTTGAGGACCAAGTCTTTCGGGTTCAACGGCTTCCTCATAACTAATACGCCCGAGTCTTGAGGAGAAGAAGTCCTGATGACCGTTAGTAACTTACAGCTATTAACCTGCACGTGTTTAATTCACTCAAGCTTAGGATATCACCTAGGATGTTAGCAATATCCCCGTCCAATATCTTGGTCACAAATAAACAATTAGAAGCAGGATATTATTCAGGATACGTATACTCAGAAAACGACCCATAACAATTGTCCCCAAATATATCGGTTGGTATACCAATCCAACGGATATAATTCAAAAGTCTTATCCCATAACTCAAGGCATTTAAAACGAAGCGAAGGTCGAGATCACATCGTAACTTCCAACGCGCTTTTTGCTCAATGGAGATCCATAATCCCCCTATATCTTCTCTTTTCTTATTTGAAAAGCAGATATCTTCAACAGAACCTTCAGGTAATTCTCCATTTCTGATTTACTTTCTATCAATTTACATCGCCTTACTCGCAATGGATGCCGAGACCTTCACCCAGCAGAATCTCCTCAAAAATCCCGAAAAGGAGATCTGTGCCTTTGATAACGCAGACATTGCAGCTTTAAGAGCCTCCGGCGCTTTCCCTGAGAACACGGTCTTTAGACCATTCGATCGGTCAATCCGATCGGATGTTTCTTCCACTGAATGGGTTTGTTTTCCAGCATATCCTTTTTCGTTAGGTCTTCGATACCCTTTTCCCGAATTCATGATGCAATTCTTTCAAACCACCGGCATCTCTTTTGCTCAAACCATGCCCATGGTTTGGAGAGTACTAATTGTACTTAACCAAATCAAAAACCTCCATTACTCCGACCTCCGCATCGAGGATTTGCCTATTGCATATCGCCTCCGATCCCATGGCTCTAGCCGGTTCTTGCTCTTCTCGACCTCCAGCAAACCCCTGATTCTTAAAGCCACCAAAAACGAAGACGGATGGCAATGCAAAATTTTCTTTGTCAAACGAGACTCCATTGCTGAGGGTGCCAACCTTCCGGAGGAGTGGTTAACCACCGGTAGGGTCATAAATATTCTCATAGACCATTTGATTTTTATCTTCTATTAATATCCTTCTTTTTGATCTTTATGCAGTGAACTTCAAGGAAGTCGCTCCCCATACCGCTGAGTCAGAAGAAAGAATCAATACTGTTTACCAGTTACCTGCAATAGACAGGACTTTCACCACACACGTCCCGAGTTCCAGTCAATACTCATCATCTGAAATGTCTGGTAAGGATTACTTTCAAAATAATTAGCCAAATCAGTATAATAATAAAATGAAGAGTAAAACTTTTCCCTTTATGCAGCACCGGCCAAGATCCCTGAAGTCTTTGACCTCGACGAATTGGACAGTTATTCTGATCAGATCCAGGTCAAGAAAGAGCCTAGCCCTAAGACCACAGCCACATCCAAACCCAGCAGTTCCAAAGCCATCATTATTCCCAAATCTTCACCGGCTACCAAGCCCCGGAGTTCAAGTTCCCGCAAAAGGAAAGAGCCTGATTCCCCTGTCATTTCTGACACATTTCCTTATGAGAAGCACGGGTTCATTGAAGCAAGCGGGTTTATGACTTCCTTTCTTAACCAGGTTAATATTCTCATATCACATCCTACGGCTTACATTATTTTCAAAAATTTATCAATATTAATACCTATCCTCTTACCTTTGTAGGGTCTTGAGCGCTTGGTTCACCTATATCAAGAATCCTGCAAGCTTAACAAGACTCTTGAAACCAAGCTAAAGGAAGCTGAAATCACAATCTCCGATCAAGGCATGATTGCAGCCGCCAAATCTCGTCATTACGAGAAGAAATTTAAAGCTATGACTCAAGAACACCAAACTGCTCTCAACAAAGTTACTCTTCAAGCCCGGAGCGATCTTGAAGCTGCCCACGTGCAGTATGAACAGGATATGGTCAGCTACCGGGAAAGCCTCAAGAGTTCCGTCGTCATTTCTCTCCTCAAAGCCAGGTTGAAGATGGCCCATGAAGCCAAATCATTAGGCTTTGAATGCCCTTCTTGGGATATTGGTGCCTGGGAGACCAAGCTAAAGAACCTCGGCGACGTTTCTTCCAAATCACTTGTCGAAGAATCTTCCAAAGCAGTTGAAAAAGCAACCGATGGTGAGAAGGATGCTGAGGCGGATCCCAAGACGGATGCTGCTGAAATCACTATGGACGAAGAAGGCACTACCCCCTAAAGCTTATCTACCTTAAATCGTTTGAATAATTTTATGTTTTTATGAACAATTTTTATTTCTGTATCGAAACAATTTGATAGCCGAAGGTGGATGGGTCCTGGGTTTCAGGATGAAACCTTCGGTTATCAACCAGTATTGATTGTTTCAAGAATAATTTTATCTTTATCTTGCTATCATCTTCCGTCTTTCCTAAGTATAAATCTTAGCTTTGCAAAAAATTTAATATTGTTATGTCCTGATCAATATGCTCAGCAATATGTTATAAAAACTTTTTATTAGATAGGACTTCCAAATGTTCGTTCAACTTTGTAGAAACTTTTGAAAAACAATCCATTTTTCCAAAACCTGTTTTGATAATACTTAAATGATCAAAGTTCCAAACTAATACTAGTTTCAAACACCTTAATCAAATATCCTTAAAAGGATTTTGAAAATATATCAGGATATTTAACCTTTTATAAAACATAGTGTTACTAAAAACTTAGACGACGTTTACAAAGGAAAGATCATACCAGGAATAGGATATAACCCTATTATCAAACCTCAATCCCTTTGTCACTTCTTCAATGAAGATGTCCCCTGTGCGAGGTACTTAGTGCATTAGTTCCAAGCCTTATCCTTTGAGCTTTACATCATCACCTTGGTAGGAATGTCCCCTGTGTACAATGTCTTCAAATACTTAGAAATCTTCTGAATGTCAGTTTCCATTGTATAGGCAATTTTTCATGTCACAAGGGTAAAACCCAAGGATGTACTGGAGATAAATCCCTTGTATTCTGGGGAAAATCCCAAATTTTCATGCGCTACAGGCGGGAGTGTATAAACTCCAAGACTTAGAAAGGTGAAAACCTTTAAACCTTAGAGAGTATGAAAATACCCTTTCGTGAGAGAGGGTGATCAATCCTCATATACCTTTAGGATTCATGATATAGCCAACAGTAACGAAATTGTCAGCCACTTTTACATGGACTGGTCCCGCCACCTTGAACTATCCCTGAATAACTTGCGCTCCAGGCGGGGTGTTTAAACCCAATTCGAAAGAAAGGTGAATACCTTTAAACCTGTGAAGGGATCAGGATCCCTTGTACGTGAGAGAGGGGGCCAATCCTCTAATCTTCTGAAGTATCCTGAGTGAGCATCTTGGAGCTATATCCCAGAGCATATACTTCAAAACATCCTTAAACTAAGGTGGGTGTTAGCTTGGCTAACACCCCTCCGATGCTTAAGTTAGTATTGGGTTTCAAAGAATAAATTAAACCAAAACATATTTAAAAAAGATAGAATCCACACCATCTTGAGTTAGAAATTAAATTCTAAACTCACTTGAAATAAAGCTTAAGGTGTATAACATTCCAAGATCTCGGTAGCATATCCCCTTCCATATTCTTGAGTCTATATGCTCCTTTCCCTGCTTCTGATTCAACTTCATATGGTCCTTCCCATTTTGGAGCTAGCTTGCCATCGGCAGGATTAGTAGTATTCTGAAAAGCCTTTCTTAACACCCAATCTCCAACTTTAAATCTTCTGGTCCTAATATTCTTGTTATATGCTCTGGATATTCTTTGTTGATATGCTACCATCCTTAGCCTTGCTGCATCCCTTCTTTCATCTATAGTATCCAAATCCTGACATAAGGCTTCAGGATTCTGTTCAGGATCCTGTAGGGTAGATCTTGCAGTAGGTATTGTCATTTCCCTTGGAATCATTGCTTCTGCTCCAAATACCAAGGAAAATGGGGTTTGGCCTGTTGCATTCTTTACCGTTGTCCTATCAACCCACAAAACAAAGGGTAATTCTTCTGCCCATCTTCCTTTTTTGGCTCCAAGCCTTTTCTTTAAGTTATTGACAATTATCTTGTTTGGGGATTCTGCTTGTCCATTCGCTTGAGGATGTACTGGAGTAGATGTTATCATTTTGATTCCCCAACTCTTGCAAAAGTCAGTAGTCCTTTTACTTATAAATTGAGAACCATTGTCACTGATTATTTCGGCTGGTACTCCAAACCTGGTCAGGATATTCCTCTTTATAAAGGATACTACTTCTTGATCTCTAACTTGAACAAATGCTTCTGCTTCAACCCATTTGGAGAAATAATCCGTCATTGCCAACATGAAAACCTTTCCTCCTGGAGCTTTCGGGAGTTTTCCCACTATATCCATACCCCACTTCATAAACGGCCAAGGGGAAACAATAGGATACAGTGGTTCAGCAGGTTGATGTAATATGTTACTATGTCTTTGACATGCATCACATTTTCGAGCATATTCTGCGGCATCTTTTCTCATTGTTGGCCAATAATATCCTGTCCTTAATACTTTTGAGAATAATGACCTGCCCCCAGTATGGTTACTACAATCCCCTTCATGTATATCCTGAAGTACTTCTTTGGCTTCAGGATCCTCCAAGCACCTCAAATATGGTCCTGCAAGAGATTCCTTGTATAAAACATTATTTATGATAGTGAATCGTGATACATTCATCCTAAATGCCTTAGGATTTTCATTTCCGGGGATGTGTCCTTCTTTGAGATATCTCACAATTGGAGCCGTCCAGGATTTAGGATCCTGTTCAGGATATTCCGCTCCAGGATCCCAAATACCCGCTACTTCTTTATCCTGAGGATTCATTGCAGGATATAAGACATGTAATATTGGTATTTTGGTCCCTTCAGGTATCCTGATCGATGATCCCAAATTTTCTAAGGCATCCGCTTCAGCATTATCCTCCCTTGGTACCTGTTCAAGTGTAAAAACATCGAAATATCCTGCTAATTTTTTGAGAATATCGAGGTATTCGATTAATTTCTCACCCTTAACTACATAGGATCCATTAAAATGGTTAGTAATTAACAAGGAGTCAACATATACTCGCAAATTCTTGATACTCATACTCTTAGCCAATTCTAATCCTGCAATTAAAGCTTCATATTCTGCCTCATTATTAGTAGCAGGAAATCCACACCTAATGGCCTGGGGTAATATGTCCCCCTATGGCGATTTTAGTAGTATACCTAAACCTACACCTCTTATATTGGATGCACCATCAGTATATAATGTCCAGGATCCTGTAGATTCTCCTAACTGTTGGACTTCAAGGTCTACCTCATCCTGAATATCACTACTGAAATCAGCCACAAAGTCAGCTAAAGCCCGAGACTTTATGGCATTTCTAGGTTCATATACTAAATCATAAGCACTTAACTTTACTGACCACTTGGCCATCCTGCCTGACATCTCTGGTTTCCTAAGCACATTTTTGACAGGATAATTCGTTTTAACATGGATCCTATGTGTCTCAAAATAATGTCTAAGCTTTGTCGATGCCATGACTAGAGCTAATATCATTTTTTCTAAATAAGAATACCTAGTTTCAGCATCTATCAAACTTTTACTAACATAATAAACAGGATATTGCTGACCTTCATGGTCTTTTACAAGAACGGCACTTACAGCATTCCCTGATACAGCGAGGTATAGGGATAGTGGTTCACCATTTTCAGGCTTCATCAATAGAGGTGCGGTTGAGAGATATCGCTTCAAATCCTGCAAGGCTGCTTCATGTTTTGCTCCCCATTCAAATTTCTTATTCTTCTTGAGGATATCATAGAATTCCTTGCATTTTTCCGAGGATCTTGAAATAAATCTATTCAAAGCAGCTACTCGGCCTGTTAACCGTTGTACGCCCTTCATATTTGAGGGTGATTTTTTATCCAGGATAGCTTTGATCTGCTCTGGGCTTGCTTCTATCCCCCTTTTTGTCACCATATATCCAAGAAACTTTCCCGCCCCCACTCCGAAATGGCACTTAGCAGGATTCAGCTTCATGTTGTATTGATCCAGGATATCAAATGCTCCTTTGATATCCTGGAGGTGATCCTCAGCTCTTTTAGATTTTACCACCATATCGTCAATATATACCTCCATGGTGTCCCCCAGCTTATCTTTGAACATCATGTTTACCAATCTCTGGTATGTTGCACCTGCATTTTTCAAACCAAAAAGCATAGCAGTATAGCAATATATACCTGTTGGTGTCATGAAGGCAGTATCCTCCTGATCCGAAGGCTCCATTTGAATCTGCTGAAATCCTTAGGATGCGTCCATGAACGTTAACATTTCATGTCCAGCAGTAGCATCCACCATTGCATCGATATGAGGGAGAGGAAATGGGTCTTTAGGACAAGCCTTGTTCAAGTCCGTGTAGTCTACACAGACTCTCCATTTCCCGTTTTTCTTCTGTACCACAACTACGTTTGCTAGCCATCTTGGAAACTTGACTTCTCTGATCATCCTGGACTTCAACAATCTTTCAACTTCCTCTTGGATAATCGCATTCCGCTCAGGAGCAAATTTTCTTCTTTTTTGTTGAACAGGCTTGAATGATTTGTCAATTCCAAGCTTGTGAGTGATAATGTCTTTGGATATGCCTGTCATATCCTCATGCTTCCATGCAAACATTGACATCCTGCATTTCAAAAAGTTAGTTAACTGTTCTTCAATATCCTGAGGGATATTGGTTCCTACGAGCACCGAGATATCAGGATTATCCTGATCCAGGATGATTTTCTTCACATCATGTTCCGAATCCTCCACGATATCCTGGGCCCGCATCTTTAATTGCTATGCTGTACTAGGCTTAGTTGAGGATTTCATCGAGGATGAGTAGCATTCTTTCGCTTCTTGTTGATCACTTTCCACCTTGACAACCCCCCAAGGAGTAGGGATCTTGATGCATTGGTGATATGTTGATGGCACAACCTTCATATCGTGAATCCATGGTCTTCCCAGTATGATGTTATAGCAGGATAAGGAGTCCATCACACAGAAGCGTTGTATTGAGTTGACCCCTTCAACATATACTGGTAACTTTATCTCCCCTACGGTATTCCTAGCTTCTCCACTGAAACCAACGAGCACAGTGGACTTCGAAGTGATATCCATCGGAGATACATTCATCCTCTTCAATGTTTCCAGCTGAATTATATTGACAGAACTACCGTTGTCTACCAGTATCCTGCGTACAAAATGGTTAGCCACATATAATGTTATTACTAAAGCATCATGGTGAGGATCCTGAACAGTATCCCTGTCTTCACTATCGAAAGTGATCACTTTATCAGTTGTGAGGGTAGTCATTCTGACTGGTCTGTCTCCCCTCTCGCTCTTAGCTTCCTTTGCATGCCTCTTGGCCGCTGAATACGAAGTCCCACAAATGTCAGATCCTCCTGAAATAAAGTTAATTATCTTGGCATCTGCTGGGGGTGATGCTGCTCGTTCAGGATCTTTCTCGGGATCCTGCCCTTTATTCTTCTTTTTTCCCAGCAAGTCCTTAAGATACCCCTTGCTTAACAGGTAGCTTATTTCTTTCCTTAAAGCAATGCAATCCTCGGTCATATGTCCGAAGTCTTCGTGGAAGGCGCACCATTTGGACTTATCCTTCCAATCAGCTTTCTGCTGGTTCTTCCGAGGCCACCTAGCTTTGTCCCCTAAGCCCTGCATAGCATACATTAATTCAGGTATATTAACATAAAAGCAGTATTCAGATAAGTCAGGATATTCTCAGGATCCTCGTCTTCAACATCATTCACTTTCTTGTTATCATTTCTGCCATATGGCCTGGAGTGATATGGCTTATACGAGGTCTCTGACTTCCTGTTAGTTGATTCATAGGTTGAGGTAGAGTTCATCCTCTCCTGCATCTTCTTGTCATCTTCCAGACGGATATATCTCAAAGTCCTGTTACGAGCTTCGTCGAGATTCCTGCAGGGATTCATTACAAGATCCTGATAAAACTGAGAATCCTTTTGCAATCCCATCTTAAAAGCTTGCACAACTGTTGCAACATCAAGATGTGGGATATCCAAGGATTCTCGACTGAATTTGTTCACATAATCCCTCAAGGATTCCTGAGGCCCTTGAGTTATCCTGTAAAGATCACTGGTTAGTTTCTCAAAACTCCGACTACAAGAAAATTGACTGTTAAATAAATTAACCAAATGAGCAAACGAAGTAATTGAGTGAGGAGGAACGTTTAACAGCCATTTTAAGGCTGATCCTGTCAGGGTAGAACCAAATCCCTTGCATAAGCATGCTTCCTTAAGCTCCGGAGGGATAGGGTTAATCTCCATTCTTTCCCTATATTGGGCAATATGCTCTTCAAGATCCGTAGTCCCATCATACAGCTTCATGTTGTGAGTCTGAAATCTTTTTGGGATTTCAGCATCACAGATGGGATATGCAAAGCGAGATATCCTGTGGCTGTCTTGGGATACTTCCGGAATTGGCTGGACCACTCCAGGTACACTAGATATCATGTCCTTCAATTTCTGGAGCTCCCTGGTAAATGTTGACGTCATACCTGCATCCTGCAAAGAGCCATTGTTGTTAGTAGCAAGAATATTATTATTTGACACATTACCATTCTGAGGATTTTGGCCATATCCTGAAACATATCCTGAACTTCTCACAGTCGATATCCTGACCGAAGAAGGTATCTCAGGGGTATGATTCTGAGAATGGCTTGGGACGATATTCCCCCTATTATCCTCAGTGTAAACTGCGGAACTGAAGTTCAAAGCCCTGGGCTGTATAGGAGTGACAGTTTCTTCAGCGGGTCTACTCGAGCTAGCTTTTAAGAGTTGTATTTCTCTTAACAGCATTTGGTTAGTTTCCTGTTGCTTCCTCATTTGTTCCTGCACACTTCCAAATAAAGTCAAAATTTCATCATTAGAGGCTAAAACGGGAGCAGATCCCTGGACACTCCGAGTAGGGATAACATCTTGAGATTGTGAAGAAAACGGCATCCTTGTAGGAGGTGGTGGAAGCACCGAACCAGTGGTAGCAGAAGTTGTAGCAGACATAGTGGAAGAGCTCATGTTTGATCTTGAGGCCATTGTAAACAATGTGGAAAAAAGTTTTGAAAATAGAAAACCGATTAATGATTTTGCAAAGATTTTTAGTAAAAGTAGCACCACTTGCCCCACGGTGGGCGCCAAATTGTTTTGGTCAAAAATTACCTAAGCAATTAAGTGATCAAATTAGTTAAGTGAGGTAGTGTGCTAGAAATATGTGTGAAAAATGTGTTAACAAAATTAGATATGAAAACAGTTTCAGAATACGGCTCAGGATATAGAGCTGTATCTATGATCAAACAATGAGCAAAAAAGTAAAGGTTGACACGTGATGTACGAGGAAAGCCCTTGATCAATCTAGATCGCCGGCATAAAACCTCGGGAGCTGACAATCGCAGCTGTCTCGTTCTTCTATTGCTTCAAATATCAGGATACAATGCAGGATGTGGTGCGGATCAACTATGTGTTACAATGTAATTTGAATACAAGTGTTTGAGTGTGGTGTTTGCGGTGAGCTAGAGAGTAAAAGTGTTCGAGAGTGTAAGTGAAAAATTGTGTGCCTTAAACTGATCCGCCCCCATCTATTTATAGTAAAGATAATGTAACAAACTATCCTAAACTTCCGGGATCCAGCGAATATTCCCACTCGAACGTTGAGGACCAAGTCTTTCGGGTTCAACGGCTTCCTCATAACTAATACGCCCGAGTCTTGAGGAGAAGAAGTCCTGATGACCGTTAGTAACTTACAGCCATTAACCTGCACGTGTTTAATTCACTCAAGCTTAGGATATCACCCAGGATGTTAGCAATATCCCCGTCCAATATCCTGGTCACAAATAAACAATTAGAAGCAGGATATTATTCAGGATACGTATACTCAGAAAACGACCCATAACACTAATTATGCACCTTGAAGAACCTTAGAGGTGGAATTAGCATTTGTAATTTGTCTATGGACCTTAGAACAATCCTCTTTTAAAGTTTAAGTGGTTGTAAGGTGAGTAACAACTTATTTTCCAGCTTCAAAATATTTATTTCTTTGTACATATGTTGCATATCAACACACTTATTATACTTTGGTACTTTTGAGTGTTATAGTTGATTTATAAGGCATCAAATTGAACAAGTGAAAATCTTAGTATGTAATGTACTGGAAAAATGTACTTATTTCCATGCGTAAGCCCTTAACTTTATGGGTCATGGTATTGTACATTATTATGTATTCACATATACCACTTAGCTTTATAGTTTAGAATTTTAAATGAAGGCATGCATCTAAGGAATTCTTGTAATTATTCCATAGATAATAGATTAGTCTTAGGAAAGACTTAATATGGAATAACTTTAGTGATAGCATTTATGTTAGAGAGTTCTTGATTATCATAAGAGACATCTTGCTCGATTTGTCCTATTCATCATGCTCTACTTTTCTTCTGTAGTACCTTTATCAGAAGAGAGCAGTAGGATTATCGTGTCTAAAGAGATAATCAAGGATTTAATTTAAGAGCTAATTCTTATAGAAACTTTAAGTAAAGCAAAACATATTAGATTTAGGAATTAGAGTGGATGAGATATTGATTTATAGAAGAAAATTACAGTGAGTAAAATTATGGGTACTAAAAATTAAGGCAGACGAAATGATCATAAAATTAATGAAGGATCATTGATATAAGGATCGTTATGTGAAGAGGTTGTGATATGTCTATTACTAACATCAAAATAATAGACTTATTTAAAGTTCTACTTAAACGAAGACAAATCAGCTTTGGCCAGAAGTGTAATCATTTAAGCATGTGTGCAAAGTAATTGTGACAAATCAGCTTTGGCCAGAAATGAGACAATCACTTTAGTTATGCACTTGTTAAGTATGCTATACATGAAAGAACTAAATCAGCTTTGGCCAGATATTAAGACATTCATGTTTGTAATGCACACTTAACATAGTTTTCGTAATACTTGAACGATAAGTAGATGTATCAAAACAGCTTTGGCCAGAAATGACACATCAGAAGCTCATTCAAGTAAAGCCATTTTGGTTTTGTAAAACATTATTTGATCCTGATTAATTAACTAAGTATTTACAAAAACCAAATATTTAAATTTTAGTTCACATTAAACAGCCTAAAATTATGAGGTTTCGAGTTAGTCTTAGGTCTTGAGTGAGATCTCGACTCAGTTATGAGATCTCGAGTCCAGTCTCGACTCATCTTGTAATATTATGAGGTCTCGGCTCATTAAGGTCTCGAGTCGCAACCTCAGTGTCTCGAGTCATAATCATGGTCTCGACTACTGTGTTTTATGAGATCTCGAATCCATAATGAGGTCTCGAGTCGCAACCATGGTCTAGAGTTGTGAAGATTGAAGCCCTTAGTCGAAACCTTAGTGGTCTCGAGTCGAAACCTTATGGTCTCGAGTCGAAATCGTTGTCTCGAGTTGTAAGGATTTGAGAACACTTATGATTTCGAGTCGAGACCTTGTGGTCTTGAGTTGAGATCTTGGTCTCGGCTCGTTAAAATTTATCTCGAAACTCCTGTTACAGCTGTTAATGTAAAAGCATAACTGAAAATTCGAATTCTTAGGGATTTTGAGATATGGTTTCCTGTTTTAGTGATGATCTAATTTCATCAAATATTTTGAAAACTTTATCTGTTGATCTAATAACAGATTTTTCAAAAATTTTTAACAGTTAAAACAGATCAAAACATGGAAAAACACTCAATAATCCAAATCATATTCCAAAACATAAAGGAATTTCGAATTTTCCTAAGAACACATGATGAACCCCTAAAAAATAAAATAATAATTCTGGAACCCGAAACCTGAATTTTAATGTTTTTATACAGATTTCGGACATAAATTTTACCCGTTTAGATTTCGGACATGGCTGTTAATTTTATTAGGCTTTCAAAATTTGTGTTTTCCAGATTTCAATCCCAGAATAATGGATAGGAAAACAGAACTGATTAATCAACATATGCTCTGATACCATATGTTGATTAGTTCTGTTTAGAGGAAAACATGAAAACATACCTTTGATTTAGAGCAGTACAGGCCAGCATAGAATCCAGATGGAGACGCAGCAATAGTGTTTGACATGATTGCCAGAGTGATCTGGTTCCTCCTTAGGGTGCAATCTAATGATGGTGATGATGAAACCGATAAAGGGTAATCGGTTGAGGAGAGAAGGTCGATTGATGTTATGAGAGTAATTGGGTTATGTGTCTAACCCTAGAACCTCTACATAAGTCTCCTTATATATGCACCCAAGAGGAAACCCTAATTAGTTAATAATGGTAATAAGGCCCATCAACAATTACCAACTAATTATTTAATAGGTTGTTATATATTTTGATCCATATAATGTAAATGATTATAATGACTACTAGATTAAATATAAAATAATATATATTTAATCTTACAATATTCATTCAGTGTGCAAGTATTTGTGTATTTTCAATTCTATCAAATAGTTTAGAAATTTTACATAATGTGTACATAAAATACTTTTAGTGAACATTCACAGAATCTTGTATTAGTGAGTATGTATATAACTGGTATATAGTTGGTTAGGAGTTTGTTTGTCCTAGGCAGCAGGTTAGTTAGAGTGGTAGTTACTCTCCTCATTGTGTATATATTAAGAGATAGTAGGATGTATGTAAACTAACATTTTTGGTAATTGAATGTATGAATGAGATGTTAACCAATTTTATGGTATCAGAGTTGTGATAACATCTACAACGAAGTTTCTTTCTTTTGTGGCTGCTTTTTCAAGTAGTCTTCTTCTTCTCCAATTCCTCTGAAACTCTTCCTGCTACTTTAGCAATCGGATCAAGTTCAATTGTGCAAAACTCTTCTCAAACATGAAAACTGCCAAACATTACGAGCTTTGCTCCAATCAAACTTGATGAACACAATTATTTGGATTGGAAACATCAAATACTTACAGTTCTTTAAACTCTTGGACATTTAAAGTTCAGATGGATGAGTTTCTACCTTCATCATCTCCACTATGCCATCTTTTCAATTGTATCTTGCACGACGAACTAGTTCATCATCTAAATTATAGAAGAACATTGATGATCCCTTTCATCATTAGGTTTTTGTGGAGCAAAATCAGTTTTGTACTCACTTTCATCTTCTCAAACAAGAATCAAAGTCTATTTCGGACTATCTCACATGTGCGAAGGATTAGCCTATGCTCTTGATTCCGTTAGAGATGTAGTTACAGATTAGACTGCAACAAGTTCTTGACGGTTTGAACAAAAATTATCACCTATTTGTTTTGAACGTTGAAAATCAAGAGATTCGTCTAAGTTTTTATTAGCTACTAGCGAATCTTATCACCTTTGAAGCTCGTCTTCTACATCAACATTCAGTAACTCCACCTATTGCAGCCATGGCCGCCATGAACATTCAAGGTCCACATCAAAATCAGTCAAATTGTCTGGTTACTTATCAAATCAATGATAAACAAGGTCACAAGGTCACTCAATGTTATTTCCGATTTGATTTGTCTTCTCAAGGACATGGTTCAGGTGGTCGATGGTGAGGAAATCGAGGTTCTCGAGGTCGTTTTAATGGCAGAAATGGTGGTCGTTCATGAAATTATATTTGTTACCGATGGATCTCACGGTGGTGATGCAGATGGTTATGCGGCTCACGTGGTTGAACATTCTAAGGTTTCCTTTGAAACATACCAAATTAATGGTAAGAAATGGTTCGAATCTAGATATGGATCTGGATTCCCTATGTTAACTGATCCACGAGGTCTATCTTTTTGTTAACAATAATCCACATAATCTGCTGACCATCATGTATACGGAGGCTCACATAATATTAGTGGAGCTATTTTGGGCTTGGGCCCAATGCCACAAGTGTCTAATGTCGGGTCTTCATCATCACAGCCCATTTATGTTGGGTTTTCTTCATCACAAACCACACATACTTCAGATTTGAGTGGATTTGGTCCAA
The DNA here is from genome assembly GCA_030545235.1 of Helianthus tuberosus. Taxonomy (NCBI): domain Eukaryota; kingdom Viridiplantae; phylum Streptophyta; class Magnoliopsida; order Asterales; family Asteraceae; genus Helianthus; species Helianthus tuberosus. Next base: position 74,327,194 of record CM060411.1, read on the forward strand.
TCATTTTGCTAATTGGGCAAGTCAGCAGGCCACACCTCATTTTAAAGCCAATCACTTTGGGCATTTAGAAGATTTTTCTGGTTTTTGTGAAAAATTTAATTCTTGGTTTCCCGACTCTGGAGCCATCACACGCATGACTGTTGATCCTTTTCTCGTATTTGACTCAGTTCCATATTCTAGTTTCGAGAAATTCGTTGTCGGAAATGGTATGTCTCTCACTATTTCACATATTGGTACTGCCTTACTTAATTTATTTGATAGTAGTCTTACACTTAGACATGTTCTAGTGGTTCCTAGCTTAGCCAAGAATCTTTTATCTATCATGCAGTTAGCAATTGATCATCCTATTGTTGTCGTTTTCTCACACCTTGGTTTGTCTATTTAGACTCTCGATGGAGAGCTCCGCCACCACACGTCTGGTAGTCCACACTAGCTGTATTCTTTGACTGTTGTTAGTTCGATTCCTCGAGAGACGTGGCACTCTTGGCTGGGGTATCCGTCAGATGATGTGTTAGCTAAATTTCCTTTTTTATATTTTATGAATAAATCCATAAATTCACATTGCATTGTTTAAAGTATGTAACACCTCGTAAAAATGTGTCCAATTATGTGCAGACACGTGTCCAAAACCCTAATCATGTGAAAGATTTTGTGTTTGAAGGACTAAAGTTGTAAAACGATGAAATTATGTATGCGAAGGGACTAAATGTGTCAACATGCCAAACTTGTGCCTCTGAATGACCACACACGAAGAATATATTCTTAAACGAGTAATTAATAGGATATAAGAAGCTGTTTGTGAAAATAATCGAAAGATTATAAACTACAGGGGTTAAACGTGTCAACATGTTAATTCATACCTCTGAGTGACTATTTAACGAACCCGGAGCTTCATAATATTACAATATACTCTCAAGAATAAGTGATATCAATTTCACGAAGTTTCGAGATCGTTATGTATTGTTTACGTGAATTCCCAAGAATTAGGGTTTAAAGCGTCAACGAGGCGAAACTTATGTTTTCGGTAATCGTTTAACCAAACCGAGCCTAACGGTGTTTGGTTATACTCCCTAAATCATCTACGAACTAACTGCAAGGGCCTATTGTGCTTAAAATGAAAGATATAAAGCTTAAAAAGGTGCAGGGACTGAACATGTCAACTTTGAAACTTGTTTGGCTGGTAACATAAGGGGTCGTGTTGCGCAACCATGTTCACCTTAAGCCGTCGCGCGACGCGACAGCTCCATTTTGACATAACTGTTTGGCCAGGTGCAGGTTTCTTCCTTCCTTGAGCTCCAAACAAGTTTTAATCGAAAACAATGGCTGTTGATGGTTTTAAATTACCACCAAGACATCTGGAGACATCAGATTACTTCCCTATACACCTGGGATGATCTGGAGCAATCTCAGTTAGTTCAGCATTTTCACTTGCACTCTCACTCAAATCACTCTCATCTCTCTAGCTAGTGTTCTTGAGCATTTCTGGAGGTTCTTGAATCAAAAGGAAGCTTATTCTTGTAGAAAAGATAGCTTGGACATTTTGTAAGTGTCTTAGCCCCCTTCTTTAGTTCAGTTTTTAATTTAAAAACCGAAAAGTCAAAGTAATCGTAATCTGACTTTGACCTTCGGTTTAAACTCAAATGGTCCAGCCACTGTTCGAGATGAATGTGGTTATGTGACCATAATTAGGTAGGTGATTAACCCTTAAAAGGGCACCTCCTAATTATTTTGTTTGCTTAGTTAATTATCGGGTCAAACTAATTAACCAAACAGTCAAACTAGTCAGAATTTGAAATAATAATCAAAACTAACAATGCAGAGGTTATAAATCATATTTTATCACTCTAATAACTTGGTAATTATTATTAGAACATGTTTAAGCATGTTCAACCCGACAATTATTAGTTTAGGGTCGGTTCAGAACCGAAAGTCACAAAAGCTTGACTTCTGCTTTGACTTTCAGTTCTGACCCGATTGAGCTTAATCCTTCCATGTTTTAAGCTTCCATTAGGACCACATTATGTTGTAGTATAACCCTCTGGAGTTATATTACCTGGTCCTTAGTATTCTGAATTGTATGCTAATCTCCGTTAGTATGCTTATAAATGCCCATTTTGCCATTTTGACGTATAAACGAGATTTTTAAAAATATGAAAGGACAAAAACCTTTATTACTGATATATATAAGTATGTCCAAGAAGTTTGACTTCAGTTTCTAGTTTAAAACAAAAGTTATGCTCGATATCGTAAATTGAAACTTTTTATTAATTAAATTACGCTATCTTGCAAAAGGCATGTTTAAACATGGATTTTGACCCAAAACTCATTACCAACTGTTAAGATATTATTTTTAGAGATTTTTGGAATTTTTGATCAGATTATAACCTGACCATATTATGGAGTTCTTGTGTAATTCGGTAAATGACGATAATACCCTTTCCATGCATAAAATTAGATTAACAAATGATTTGAATGCCAAACCTTTTCCTACTAATCTTATATATTAAATAAATTATCTTGAGCATTTAAGACTGATCAAAATCTCATATTTCCATAAACATCTTAATTATCGTCAATTAGCGATTTTAACGCTACTTAGGTGCATAGTATGGTTTCAAACCATATTTAACACCTAAGACTTATTACCTATTAAATTTTTAAATAAATTTTAATATTATTACAGTAGGTATAAGTTATGAATTCAGACTTCCAAAAATGTCCTTAAAAGCATATGTGAAATAACCAAAATACCCTTTCGGGGCATAGTTTGGCCATAAATGGTAAATAGACCTGGCAAACGGGTCGGTTCGGGTCGGGTCGGGTCATGGGTCAAAACGGGTTCGGGTCAAAACGGGTTCGGGTTAAAACGGGTCAATTACAAAAAAGGGTTGTTTTGGTTCGTGTCGAAACGGGTTCGGGTCGGAACGGGTTCGGGTTGAAACGGGTCCGGGTCAGAACGGGTTTCGGGTCGGGCCGGGTTGGTTAAAAATTTCTTTCTTTCACGTCTAAGTTAGAAAAATGAACAGATTTGGTTAGCCGAACACTAATGTTCAAAGCTAATTTCTTTTTGTTGATTTCATCACACATGGTTTAAATTATACCACCTTAATCTATGAGTTTTACATGATTTGTTTCTTGTTCAATGTTAACCATGCGATTTATAACGATGTGGGCCTTTTAAAACAAAGAGAGTACAACTGAATAAGAGTGCTAGAAACAAAGAAAAGCTGAAGAATCTTATGGTTAATAATTAAACGAATTACACTTATTGTTCAAGAGCATGATTAATTGATGGGTATTTTGAAAGATGGAGGAGGTAGATATATATCTGTTTTTAGATTTTTGTGTCAGTTGGAAGGAATGTAACCTCCAACTTGTTATCTGGCCAAGAGATTGTCTAATTAGTTAGCATGCAATTAATTAATTACAGTTGTAAGTGGTTGGTTTTGTCGTAAAAGAATCCCCCGAAACGAAACGAAACCTGTTAAAAGACTTCTCGAAACAAAACGAATAAACCAAACAAACGGAAACAAAAAACCGAAACCGAAAGGAAACAAAAAAACTGAAAATATTGAAACCGTGTCGGCCTAAAACCCGTTGCGATCCAAAACTCGTCCCGTGCGGAAACTCATGTCGGCCTAAAACCCGTCCTGTGCAGAAACTCGTGTCGGCCTAAAACCCGTTGCGATCCGAAACCCGTCCTGTGCGGAAACTCGTGTCGGCCTAAAAGTCGTCCCGTGTGGAAACACGTGTCGGCCTAAAACCCGTTGCGATCCGAAACGAGTCCCGTGCGGAAACCCGTGTCGGCCCGAACCCGATCCGAACCAACCCGTTCCAATCCAAAACCCACCGCGTGCTAAAACCCGTCTCGGTCTGAAACTCAATTCGAACTGAATATGTTCTGATCCAAAACCTATTTCGCGCTGTAACCCGTCTTGTGCGGATACTTGTGCCGGCCCGAAACCTATTCTGATCCGAAATCTAACCTGTTTCTTAAAGGTGCTAACCCACATCGACCCATTTCTTTAAAGTTGTCGACCCGCTTTGACCCGAAAATAACAAGATGGAATTTCAATTGACCCGTTGTGACCCGTTTAGTTAAAACATCTTACCCAAACTAACCCATATAATTTTAAAAGGAACCCAAACTAACCCACTTGAAAGCCTTTGGGTTAAGATTGCCACCTCTAATGGTAAACCACATATATGAATGATATCTTACCGTTATAACAACATAAAATAAATATTTTTACAGATTATTTAAGACCAGAACCTCAATTTACTATTAAATCTCTTTTATAAACATTAAAATGACCAAAATGCCCCTACGGGACTTAAATTGGTTTTAAATACTTTTTGGGCATATATGTTAACATCCTACTGATGTATTAACATATTCTAAGCATAATAACATTTGAGATCTGTATATAATTCATTTGGTTACCCGTTATGCATTTATGCGTTCGGTTCGGTTTATGTAGCTAGTTTACATAAATTAGCCGAAATGGGTTTAGCCTTATCATTAAATCTTCAAAATACAAAATGTGTTTAGTTTGCCCATATAATACAAGTATCCAAACTTGTAGGGTCTAAATCACATTCCATTCCGGTGTCCGCTTAATCTAGTGTTTCGAACCATAAAGTATCTTTCAAGCTAACCGGTCTAAGTCTTTGACTTAAATAAAGACCCGTTAGTATCCTAATAGGTTAATAAACCTTCTATACAGATTGAGTAGCTTCGGTAGAAGGTATTTTCATAAGGCTTTAGGATTATACGGCTGAGTTACATCCTTACACATCTAGCTCAGGTAAATACTTTTAACTTATTTTCCCTTATACGGGCTTGGGATATGGTATTATAATAATACCGCTTGGTCGGGTATGAAATCATTTAATCAGATTATGATTAATAAATTGCATAACCCGTTTTAATCTGTTTTGTTTGATAACATAAGCATTGGGGGTTAATACGACCGTGTCCTGGATATCCTCGGCTCATTTCATTTGAAAATGGCCACAACCTATGCACGAGGTGTAGGCATACACCTGACAGATGCAAATGCTAAATAACCCACATGTTGGGGATAACTCCTTTGTGGGTTCTATAAGTGGTGAGTCGGTTAATCATGACCAGCTTCCAAACCGGCCCCATATGTATGACAAACATGTAAAACTGTATACAAGATTATCTTAATAATTGCCCCAAGTTATAAATGGTTTGTGCCGTGTGCACTTTGTTGGTGCACACATCTGTCGTCTTCGTCTTGTATCGAGTCTCGGGATCGGTTCGGATCTAATCTAGTGACATCACTAGTGACATCACACTACATATTCACGTGAAATATACAAGTCTTGCATGAAATCAGAATTGAGATTCACTAAAAGACAAAACAGATTTGAAGTTAACTTGAGGTTCGCTTGAAATTGTGACATATTTTACATGTAGATTTCGCTTCAAATTGTAATATCCTTATATAAAGATTTCGCTTGAAGGGTTCAAGCGAAATCATGTAGCTTATATATAGGGGTAGTGTGTTAACAGTTAGAACAGTTTTTTTGCCAAGTGTACCGAAGTGCTGCCGGTTTCTCTTTTGATTGTAAAGGTTGTCAATATCAATACACAAGAGATTTAAAGAGTAAACAAGCTGTTTACACGTCCGTTTCTCTGTTTCCGCCTTTGAAACGGACTAGAACTCTTCCGAACGACTCGTTTAGGTCGCAATCCGATCCTACAATTGGTATCAGAGCACAGGAAGAAGAGTTTAGCTTGATATCATCTATTTTCTGATTTCTACACCTTCTTTTTCAATCTGGACGAGATTTAACGGTCAAATTGGTCTGATTTTTTCACCGATTGTATAAAACAGTAGTCTAACAAAGCCTTGAAAGTTTGAGACCGAAATTCAAAGTAAAAATGACAAAAACTGGACAAAAACTTGATTTTGCTTGAAAGAGTTCGTAACATTCAGCAGAGTTTCGCTTGAAAACATTGAGTGTTTGAAGCGAAATAGTTAATTTCGCTTGAAATAGAACCTGATATCAGATTTCGCTTCAACAAACAGTTAATTTCGCTTCAAGACTTAACATCTGTTTTCGCTTCAAGACAGAATAGTTGATTTCGCTTCAGAACTGTATTACTCGGGATTTCGCTTGAAGGTACTTGCAAGGTGTTTTCCGAAGTATTTCCCAATTACTGAAGCATGGAAGAGGATTTCTACAACGCGTTTGTCACACCAGTAGCTCCGGTTACAGCTGCTGAAGCATTGTACAGTGAAAATGAGACGGGAACTCATCAAAAGCCGCCAAAGCTCATGTACATTGAAGACTTCAAAGGATGGCAGAATCGATTTGAGAACTGGGTTCAAGCTTACAGATTTGATGCATGGTGTTCGTTAGAAAAAGACTATGAAAAACCGAAAAATGAACGTGGGCTTGTAAAGGATTTCTGTGATTTTACAGAAGCTGACAAATTGAAGTATACTAGTGAGAAAATGATGATCAGTATTCTTCAACAGGCAATCAAAGAAGATATATTTGTTTTGCTTCAACACGACAATACAGCTAAGTCGATTTGGGAAGCATTGATTCAGAAATTCAAAGGAAGCGCGGATATGATTAAAAACAGAAAGGCGTTGCTAAAGAAATCATTCGATATGTTTGTAGCCTTTGATTACGAATCAACGAAACAGACAATTGACAGATATTGTCATCTTGTCTTGGAAATGGGAAGATTGGATATAAAGAAGGATGATGAGGAATGGGTGGATAAACTTGCTGATGCATTACCACAACAAAAATGGGGAACTTATTTGTTGATTATCAAACACATGAGAAAATCTGAGAATATAAGCCTAGCAAAGTTTATTCAAAAGATTGAAGAGCATGAGTTGGATATTCAGAAAACAGCTATCATGACGAATCCAAATGCCAAACAAGACGTCAGTTTGTACTACCGAGGGAACAAGTTTGAGACTAACCCCAGCCCTAGCCCAAAGATCCAAACTGGTTTCAGTGCGGATGGTTCATCCGGAACAAAGAGTAATGTTACTCAAAGTGGTGGATCTTCATCATTCTCAAGTTTTGATCCAAACTTTACAACATCAAGTCCTCAACAATCGAATTCAACAAATCTTCAATGCAATGTTACATTAAACATTCAAAATGGTCAGAATCTGTCTCCAGAAGTTGCCAAGCAACACATGGCATCACTGGTTACTATGTTAGAATCTTACGAAAGTTTGATTGGTGGGAAGATTGGGAATCCGATGCTTACCAAAGAAGATTACGACCAAATTGATGCTGAAGAACTTGAAGTGATGGATATCAAATGGTGCTTAGCAAGTGCTTGGAGGAGAGCTGAGAAGTTTCAAGAGATTACTGGTAGGGATGAATTTCGAGGAATGGCTACCTCTCCATTGGGATTTGATAAATCAAAGGTTACCTGTTTCCGTTGTAAAGGAAAAGGTCATTTTAAACGAGAGTGCAAAAGTAAAGAAGCTACCGAGAATCAAGAAAAGAACAACTATTATCAGAAATCAATTTTTCATCAGACTTCTCAACAACCTCAAATTACACATGCTCATGCTACTGGTGATGTAAAGAAGAAAGCTTTACTTATTCATCAAGATGACGAAAAAGTTGCCGAGGGATTTAGTTGGGATAAATACATTCCATCAAAATCAGGCTTTGTTGCTCGAATTCTAGGTGAAGATGAGGTTAATCAGAAAAGAATCCCAATTTTTCCAGATCTTGGAAGTGATGTGGATACTGATGATGAAGAAGAACATCTCAACAGAGCCAGAAAAGGCATTGATCCTACTAGTTTTAATTTGTTTTTTGCAGATAAAATGGAGATGCTGTATCAGAAGAAGATGGCAAGATTGAGGAAAGAGCTGGAAGCAACAAAAATGCAAGCTGATGAAAAGACAAAGACAGAAGCTGGAGAAGCAAATGTTGAACCAGTGACTGAGAAAGTAGTTGAGAAAATCGTTGAAGTGGAGAAAGTGGTGGAAAAACTTGTTGAAGTTGAAAAATTAGTTGAAGTTGAAAAACTGGTCGAAGTAGAGAAAATTGTGGAAGTAGAAAAAATTGTTGAAATAGAGAAACTCGTTGAAGTTGAAAAGACTGTCGAGGTTGAAAAGATAGTTGAAAAATTGGTTGAAGTTGAAAAACCATGTGTGAAGTGTTCAGAGTCTTGCAAAGCTTGTGAAGAGAAAGATACGGAGATTGCTGAATTAGAGAAGATTAAAGAAGACTTACTGTCTGATGTGAAGGAGTCGTACGATGTACTGAACAGGACAGTTGATAGTCTGAAGAAGACGAATACAGAAACCGAAAAAGCAATGGATAAAATGAGTGCAACATTAATGACAAAGCAGAAAGTCATCAATGAGTACATCGAAGATTGTGCAAAGTTAAAGAAAGATGTGGAACTTGAGAAGATTGAGAGTGAAAGGATTAAACGATTACTGTTGAGTTACACTACTTGTGATTACTTAATTGATCGTGTTTATCCTACTGTTGCAGGTCTAGAAGTGTTCATGGACAAAAAGACTGAAGATACTGATACTGGTAAGAAACCAAGTGTCAAGTATAACAGATGTCCGCCCCCGATCCATGAAACTTATTCTCCCAGGAATCCAAATGAAGAGTGTTTAAAAAAGGCAGTCAACATCAAGTTAAAGTCTGAAATCATTGATACCAGACAATATTGATGTTACATTCACAGCGTCTGACACTGATCATGAGTCTGAGTTAGTAAAGAAAGTTGTCGATCAGGTGTTGGATAAGGATGAGGAGTTAAAACCGGAGTCTAAGTCTGAAAGTCCGAGTTCGTCAGAAAAGAGTCCGAGTTCACCGGTTAATAGGGTTTACAATAGAGAATTCCTGTTATCAAAATCTAATTTGAATGACGGATCAATCAAAGTGGCTTATACTTTGAATGATTCAGACAAATTATATTCTGATGAGGAATTTCCAATCAGAAGTGTAAAAACTGAAATGATCAAACAGGTTTTCAAATTAACAGAAATTAATCTTTCTGATATAAAAGATTTAAATCTTGATGAAAAACCTAAAAAATACACTTCAAGAGTTCAACAGAGATTGAACAAGAAAAAGAGTTATAGTTCTGGTTATGGTTATCGAAAGAAACCAAACTACAACGGTAATCTCAAAAAGAAAGGTTTAGGATTTATTCCTCCTGAAAATTATCAAAATCAGAAAACTTATAAACCAAATACAAAATTTGTTGCAGGTGGAAGTTGTGAAGATGAGCAGAAGAAACCATTCTGGAAACAATCCAATCAAGAGTTTTTTGCTGAAGTGAAGAAAAATGTGAGAAAGTTTGCTCAAAGAGTTGATCGAAGAACTTGTTTTAAATGCCAGGAAGTTGGACACATAGCTTGGAATTGCCCCAAGACCAACTACAAAGAACAGGGAGTTTCTTCTAACTCTGAAATGAAAAAGAAAAATGTTGATAAATCGACTTTGGAAGTTGGTGAAACTTCAAAATGGTTTTACAAAAGAAGTGTCGACTTAACCAAACAAAAATGGGTTGTAAAATCTCAAAGTAGTTCTGACAATGAATCTGATTCCATAAAATCAGAGGAGTCATTTGTTGAGAAAAAGATTGTGAATTCCGTTCCTGAGGTGAACGATGAAAATTTTCCTTCATTATCAAAGGAAAATTGGAAGTCGAAAGTTGGGAAGGTAGAGATCTCAAATCAATTCTTCGCTGATAAGGGAGAATTTGATGTTGAGAAGGCTTTCAACGGGAAAGTCAAACATATTTTCGGTAAGATGGTTGATAGGAAGGTAAAAGGTGCTCAAGAATTTTACAAATCAAAATGTTGGTGGGATAGATGTTTGCCACCAAAGTCACCCAAGGCTGGTGAGGCTTGGGTGGACGTTATGTTTGAGTAAAAACCGGATTTGCCGGAGCTCCCAGGTTGGTTTAAGTGGAGCAGGAATCGGCACATTTCTTGAGAAATTCACGAAAGTGATTTCGACTTACAAGTGGTAAATCAGGGACATTAAATTGTATCTGATTTTCTACAAGTTGTATTTTGAAGAACAATGTGATGAGCTACACCCCTAACCTACAATTGGTAAAATCAAACTTATTTTCCGGAAAAACCATTTGATTAAAACAAACTTAAGTGTTTTGAAATCTAAATGGGAAAATAGTTTGTTGTGAGGGGGAGTTCTGATTGTTTATGCCAAGTGGATGGCGATCTGAAGTGATTCGATATCAGTTGTCATTTTTTTATACAGTTTATTTTCAAATTTCCTAAAATGTGTTTGCATTTTAGGGGGAGTAAAAATTTTCAGAAAATCCAAAAACATTAGAAAATTTGAAAAAGCCAAAAACATGATAAAATAAAAATGAGTTTTGTTGTATAAAAGAGGAAATGATAGTACATCAGTGGACTGTCACAACATGCTAAAGAAATGGAAGGTATAAATGTGATAAACAATCTCACTGTGGATATGTCAGTAGGTTTTTGCACATTTAGTAAATTGTGACGAGATATAAATATAAAATTTACTTGCGTCTACGTGGGGAACACCTCCAGGATATATAGGTAACCCCTGAAATCTTGTTTGAAAGGTCCCGTATTCTGAGATACTAGGTCTTTATACTCAGTGATATCTGGGGTATTATCCCGGGACTTCTGATTTTGCGGAAGCAATGGCCTAGTCCCCGGAGAATACTTTCTGCTTGCTTGAAATATAGAACCACCCTCAGCTAAAAAATGATGAAACATTGAAAGATGCTAATCATGGCTGTTGTAATTCAAAAGATCCTCTAAAGGGGACACACCTAAAAGTCAACTAGGCTCTCTGCTGAACGGAAGTTCTGACCTGAGCTATCACGGTTGCATAATTTATTCCTCTTACAGATATCATCTGTGGTATACTCACATGTAAGACTGAATATTGGGGTCTGGATACGGGAGTATATACTGAGGTGGGACACATGTAGATGTTTAAGTCCTAAAACACTAATTCGTATCTCGAAGCAGTTGAACTTTGTGTGAAAATTTAAGTGGACAAGTATACTGACAATCTAGGTGAATTGTTTAGAACTTAAAATGTTTAAAGCTTAACGGTGTTGGTGATTTGTCTCAAAAACTGATATGATCCTCTTGCACAAACTCACAAAAATATTGTTTGTAAATAGTTCATTTCTGCATTTTATTTCTGTTATTTCAAAATCCAAAAAGATTTTCGGTGTGTTTTAGCATAAATTTTGAAAAAATTCAAAAATATTTTAGACAACTGATGTTGAAGAGTTGATTTTCAAAATTCCGAGTGCTGAACATGACGAACAGGTTTGGGAGAATTTGATTGAAAAGTTTTTTTTAGAGATAAAAAATTCGTTAAATGATCATTGTTAATGTTTGATTGTATATTGATTGGAGAAGGCTCAGTGTTGGTGTTTGATATTTGACAAATTGTTAAATATTTTATTCTTTTGAATCTTATTTTTGGGTAGAGGATGTGCAGGATAGCAGATAGAGTGCCAGGTTCCGATACCTGAGGATTCTGATACTGTAAAAGTCAGACTACGATCCCAGCATGTTTTGAGGGGGAGTCTGTTAGAGATCCTGAAAGAGATTTGGAGATAGGATAGAGCCAGGTAGAGATCCTGAAGAAAGCTCAAAGACTGATAAAGACTGAAGATTGTGAAGACTCGACACTTAAGACTCGTCAACATCTGAGGGGGAGTCTGTTGGTGCACACATCTGTCGTCTTCGTCTTGTATCGAGTCTCGGGATCGGTTCGGATCTAATCTAGTGACATCACTAGTGACATCACACTACATATTCACGTGAAATATACAAGTCTTGCATGAAATCAGAATTGAGATTCACTAAAAGACAAAACAGATTTGAAATTAACTTGAGGTTCGCTTGAAATTGTGACATATTTTACATGTAGATTTCGCTTCAAATTGTAATATCCTTATATAAAGATTTCGCTTGAAGGGTTCAAGCGAAATCATGTAGCTTATATATAGGGGTAGTGTGTTAACAGTTAGAACAGTTTTTTTGCCAAGTGTACCGAAGTGCTGCCGGTTTCTCTTTTGATTGTAAAGGTTATCAATATCAATATACAAGAGATTTAAAGAGTAAACAAGCTGTTTACACGTCCGTTTCTCTGTTTCCGCCTTTGAAACGGACTAGAACTCTTCCGAACGACTCGTTTAGGTCGCAATCCGATCCTACACACTTAAATCAATTTTCATAAATGTTTTCAACTGAGTCGGATAATTGTATTTACCAGTGAAAACTGACGCATTTTCCAAAGACTGAGTGACAGGTACCTCTCGGAATTAGGCTGGAGCTACTAGGTGTCAAATAAGAGGATCTTGCAAATCCTTAGATGCCTGTAGTCTGTTATTTCAGTTTCTTGTATTTTGTTTTTATGATCCGCCTGTGGATCTCTATTACAACCAGTCTGTATATTCTTTTATTTGGACACTCGGACACCATGGTTTGTAATAGTATTTAAATACCATGCCTTCCGCTGTGCTACTATATTATGTGTATTGACTATGATGATATCAACTACATCTCGATACTCCCCACCGGGCCCACCGGTAGTATGTGGAAATATCGGGGTGTGACAGGTTGGTATCAGAGCAAACATTGAGTGAATTAAACACTAGCCTTTTGTGTTTAATCTCAATGACACAATAATCTGTTGGTGCATAAATGTCTGTTAACTTCGTCTTTATAGAGTCTTGTATCTAGATAGGATAAACCAGTGCTCATCATGTTAGAAATTAGGGTTTGTATGTTAAAGGGGTATTTCGCACGAAATAGCAAGGACTATTTCGTACGAAATGACACACAGGTATTTCGCTCGAAATGAGCCTTTGCTATTTCGTACGAAATCACTACTCCGATAAATACTGAGCTGGTGATGATCATTTGTAACGTTCGAGATTTCAGAGCCGAGGTGCTGTCCGTTTGTCAAACGATCTGTAAAGCTTTGAAATCAGTAATAAGTAGATAATTAGGGAGAATCAAGTTGTATTCACGTCTATATCATTGATTCCGCGTTTGATATGGATTGTAAACTCTTCTGATTGACTCATTCGGGTCACACGACGATCCAACAAGTGGTATCAGAGCTCAGGACGAAGAGTTCATATCAATTCAGCTTGTTTTCATCAGATTTTCTCACTTCTACACATTCTTTTCAAAATTAAACGAGATATTACGGTTAAAATGGCTTAAATTTTTCATATATCACGTAAAACATAGTTTTAACGAATCCTTGAAAGAATTGGACCTTAATCCGACGTAAAACTGGATCAATTTGACAAAATCTTGGCCGACAGTGTGACGTCATCATCATTCCGCACGAAATCAACATTTGATTTCGCATGAAATCAACATCAGGATCTTCATTTCGCTCGAAATCAACATCTGGAACGTCATTTCGCACGGAATCAAAAGTTTGGACCTCATTTCGTACGAAATACACATTCATTTCGTACGAAAGTCGCTATTTCGCACCAAAACTGCTATTTCGTTTGAAGAGGGAGATTTCGTTTGGCTATTCCGCACGAAATAGTCATTTCGTTTGAAAGCTCATTTTGCGTGAAGTCATTTCGTTTGAAGACTGTTCATTTCGCTTGAGATTCATTTCACTTGAAACTCATTCCGCGTGAACCATTTCGTTTGAAATTGTTTAAAATCCAAAAAAATTTCTAAGTGTTTGTTGATTGTTTCAAGTACTTGAAGATGGATGATTTTCTGAATCCGTTCAGTGACGCTTTTGCTTTCACAGGAAGTGCAGGAGATGATACATCAAGTAACACAAATGAAAATGCTCCAAACCAAAGTGCAAAGAAAACCCTTTCTGATGCTTTGAGTGTAGATAGTGCTTATGGCACATACAACAAACCGCCCAAGCTGATGGCAATTGAAGAATACAACAGATGGGCTAAAAGGTTTGAAGAATGCCTAAAAACTTTTGCATATCTCAGTTGGAAGAGCATGAAGAATGGTTTTGATATGAGAAGAACGGATTATGAAAATATAGCGGATAATGAAGTTGAAAATTTTGTTGCTGAACAAAAATGCATTGCTTTACTTCATCAGTCCGTGAGGGATGACATAATATCATTGATTGAATACACGAATTCAAAAGATCTATGGGAGAAACTGAAAGTAAAATGTGTGGGTAGTGCCGAGATTGTTAAAAACAAAAAGAAATTGTTAAGAAAAGAATTTGATTTGTTTGGATGTTTGAAAAACGAATCTGTGTCAAAGTTGATTGAAAGATTTGGACATTTGAAGATGGAACTTGCAAGACACAGAATCATGTATACTCAAGAAGAATTGGTTGACAAACTGTTTGACTCACTGCCTGATGAGAAAGACTGGCAGTATTTTGCTTTGATGCTGAAAAACACAGTGGAACCAACTAAACTGACGGTTGATCTGTTAATCGAACGATTGGAAAGTCATGAGTTGGAGATCAGGAAATCGAACAAAGTCAACAACTCTTCATATCAACAGAATGTTGAGCTATATTATCGAGGAAGTATGATCCCGAAGACTGTGTCTCCAAAGATAGCTTTCTCAGCAGAAAGTTCTAACAAGTCAAATCAAGAAAGTTCAAGCAGTGGTTATCTTGGAGGTTCTTCATCAACTACTCAAAGTCAATCAGTTCCAAATAATTTGTTTCAATGTAACATTGCTGTGGATCTCAAGAATGCTCAAAATTTCAGTGAAGAATCCGCAAAGCAACAAATGGTGTTTTTAGCATCTGTCTTAGAATCATACGAGAGCCTTGTTGCAGGCAAGATTGGAAACACTAACCTCACCAAGGATGATTATGATCAGATCGACCCCGAGGAGATGGAGTTGATTGATATCAGATGGTGTATGGCGAGTGCGGTTAGGAGAGCGCAAAGATTCATGGAGATTACCGGTAGACATTCTATTGGTGGACCTTCAACCAAGCTAGGGTTTGATAAGTCGAAGGTCATGTGACAACTGGCCCAAACCGGTAATTTCCGTACACATTTATTTATTGCTTAATGACTGCAATAAAGTGCTTAATTGTCAGCCATGTCTGATTTCGTACTAAACAAGTGAATTCATGTACGTTGTATACTACAAAAAAATTGCTTTATGCATAAATGAGAGCGTTGCGTCAGAAATACTAGTAAACTCACCGGTAAGACACACTGTGTCAACGGAACTGCAGAAAGCAGCCAGACAATAAAATTGGAGCCTAGGTGTAGGTCCGACAACAAGAATGCATTAAAACCCAAGAGTACATACAAGGGTTTAATATATATGCAAGGCGAAAGCAAAATTAAGCACTAAAAAGCACCCGAAACGCACTTTTAGTGCAGAATTTATATAATTCAGCAATAAATCAGCATTTAGACATATAAATATTATGCAGAAATGTCGTTTTATTATTCAGAATATTTCCCTAAGTGCTGGGAATGGACAGTATTATAAAAAGATACTTATTAGACACTAAAAGGTGCAATTTAACACTTTAACGAATCGGTATGTAACCGAACAACCGGACTTTACCCAGAACAGAAAAATATTGTCATCAACGTAGTTGTTCTTTTTCTGAGCCAGTTAGGGTCCCCGAATACCCTAACACCCACTGTAAAGCACAACACACTAGTAACCGGGTTAATCCCTAAACTAGCTAAACTAACCTAACTATTATCCTAACTAATTAGTTAGAATTGGACTAAGGACCCCCCCCCCCCATCCAACGAATTCGGTCCCCAAGGGACAACCTTGTCCTATTTTGGATTAAACAAATCCTTCTTGTCCCATATCATCTAGACATAGAAACCATTGGATAATGATCTTATGAATTGCCTATAAGATCCACACTAAACACAACTTACCAATCACCACCAACACTTGAACTACATCACTCTCTCTCCCTCTCTACTACTCACGGCCGAACACCCCTCTACACCCATCAATTTTTTGAGCTTTGATCTTGCAATTCCAAGCTTATACAAGTGCTAAGGATCGCATACAAGGAAGCTTGGTGCAATCGGAAGGCGAAGGACCTCTCTACTTTGCTTTTATCCACCCTATTTGCGCTTAGTTTCTTCCCTAGCCTCGAGCTAGTGGTATGTTACTTAAATCACCTACTCGAACTATTTTGAAGTGGTTAATATGATTTGTAACGATTAAAACTCCTAAACATACAAGTTGAAGCTTAAAAGTCTACTAAAAGCACTAAAAATGGTGGTTAAAAGCACATATGTTGTGTGAATCATGTAGTATTTGAATTGTGTGATTATTTGGACCCGATCTATGTTGTGGTAGCTCGGATCATCATTTAACCCGTTTTAGTCATGATCTTGGATTATGACATAAAGCTTGTTTAAGTATAACAAGGGTTAGAAGATGAAACTCTACCACACACGAATCATGAACTTGTGTAAAAGCGATTTAACTTGTGAAATAGTGTTCAAAACTAGTAGATCTACGGATCTACAAGCGGTACTTTCAAAGGACCAAGTGTCCAAGAAATCATATTTTCTAAAGCCGAGTCTTACATGAAAAAGAATGATTTTAGCAAACACACGAGTATGTAAACATTTGTGTAACACAAAGTTTCGACAAAATAACTATTTTTGTAAATGTTGACCGGAAGTTGTAAAGATGTAACTTCTTTAAAAACGAGAGTTTCAAGAAACGAAGTTGATCTATACAAAGATCCACTAAAAATAATGGAAGGATACTACCTATTTTGGAAAAACCACAAGTTCATGTATTTCTGCGATTATATCTATTTTAACTGGTTGCATATTGTTTATTGTTGAATGAGGAGATTGTTGACAATTTAAAAGAAAATAAACACATGTTTTGAAAACATGGGAAACCTCCATTTTTAGGGGAAACTCTGTCAAAATTTTTATAAAATTTGACACTTAGAAAAATATAAGTTTTTGAGAAACTTATTCCCTAAAAATGTGTTTAAAAGCATTACCAAGGTTTCCCTAATTTTTGGTGATAAGAAATGAGGATTTCTTCAAGAATAAAAATGGATATAGGTATGTATATTTTTGAGAGAAAAATATATATTATTTGATCACCAACTTATGTGCTAAGTGTATATAGTATGTGTTATACGTACTAGTGTATTAAGACTTAAAAATACACTAAATACTCGTGAGGAGTATAAACATAAAAATACACATACAAAATACAAGATACATAATTCGGGTGCGAAGTGCAAAACACAAAAGACTTATATTTATTTTAGAGGAAATAATATAAGTAAGATACGTAGTTAAAAATATGAAATATTTTTAACACAACAATACAAATACAAAAGAGAGTGACTGTACTTGTGCGATACAAGTTTAGTGACTAACGCTAAGAAAACGCGTATAGGTTACGACGTTAAGTAAGCAAATCCGGTGAAGTTTACGACGCACAGGAACGCAAAGTTGTGAGTTCATGCTCCCCCTTTTCTTTTAACTGTTTTCAGTTTTATACCTTCGGGGGTGAAATACATGTTACAAATATTACAATGTTTACAAATGGTATGATGGATACAAGAATGATACGAGAAATCGTGTCACGAATAGGGTACCATAAGCACCATTAATCGTGTACATACTTAGACCGCAGAACAAAAGGTTAGATCTAATGGGTTCCGGGCAGCCCCACTCTTGGCCACTCTTTTACCAAGCAGTGTTTTTGTGTCTCAGTCGTAAATCGACTACAGAAAAATGCCTATGGTTTGGTGACTTCCTATGTCGTGTCACATGTTAATGGCTTTGCAACCCATTAACACTTGATACATACAGAAATATTTGACTTATACATGAGTACGTGGTGTACACAAAAGACTTGATTTATACAAAAGACAAATTATGTTTTCATACAAAGTATACAAACGTGAAATACAAAAACTGCATGAATTCACACCAACTTTATGTTGACGTTTTTCCAAAACTCACATGTATTTCAGGTAACTAGGATGGATGTGCGCGTGGTCTTACTCATGCTTGTGGATGTCGCTTTGTTTATCTTTAAATAAAGTTGTGACTTTTAAGACAATATGTTATCTCGTGTTGTAAACACTTGACATATGTTTTCAGTAATGTAATATTTGAAGGTATTTTTGAGCATGTAGTATGTTTACTCTTCGTATGCAATGAGAACCTTTCATGATCACACCTCGTGCTTCCGCCGCAGAAAGGGGTGTGACAGATTGGTATCAGAGCTGGGATTGTAGTGAACCAGGATTCCTTCTCGAGTCTAGTCTACAATCTCTAGGATCCTTTCACGAAAACAATTTTCAAAGAGTTTTCATTGCATAAAACGTCCCGCGACATCCACTGCCTGAAACTGTCTACATGAGTCTAGAAAAGACACTACGAGACTTAGAGTGCACTTGAGTAGCACTTGTCGTTGACTAGAAATTACTTGCAATTATGTGTGATAATTAGCATGTACTAGAAGTAGAATGTCACAAGTATACGTGACTTTACCTGAAAGCAATGGCCCATCTGAAGGAAGAAATACGAGGATGAAACGAATTGTGCGGACTGTGCAAGGAGTTACGTAATTATGGATGCATACATAATTATGGAATTCAGTGCACAAAAATCACAGCAAGTCTTGTCACGTATAGATTCCCTCAGTGCAAGCCTACTAAGTACTCTGCTAGAGTAATAATTGTTTGATGTCACTTATGTGGTATATATACCTGTGAATATATATGATACTACTGGCTAGTGTGACGATATCAAACAAATGATTAACCCTGTTGGGTTATGTTCTGTCAGAACATGGCACCCAGGAAAGCTGTGAATGCTCGCAATGACGATCAACCTCCTCCTCCCCCACTGCCAAGAACTACTGATGAGCTGAACGCTCTACTGGAGGAAAGGATCTCCGCTGCTATCGCCCAGTACGAGGCGAGCCGAACTCAAGACAGTGGAGGACCAAGCAACGCTAGGCATAATGGGAATGGAGATTCGTCTGGAGGCAATGCAGCTCAAGGTAACCTTAAGACACTGTGCTAAGCATGAGGAAATTTATGAACGGTCTTTGTTTCATTATTTCTTCGATTGCTCACATGTGAATTGGTTGAATCAATTCCAGGCTGCACTTTCAAGTAGTTCCTCGACTGCAAGCCGATGAACTATGATGGCACAGGAGGTGCAGTAGCATTTGTGCGCTGGACGGAGAAGACTGAAGCTACCTTCCGCATGAGCAAGTGTACCGCGGATCAACAAGTCACCTTTGCTACCGGGTTATTTGTCGATGAAGCTCTGACTTGGTGGAACCTGCAAGTCCAAACTTTGGGTGATGATGCTGCTTACGGCTTAACTTGGGAGGAACTGAAGGAAAGAATGAGAGAGAAGTACTGCTCTCGTGCTGAACTCCAAAGGCTGGAGACAGAGTTCTGGCACTTGACTATGGAAGGTGCTGACATCAATGGATATACTCGAAGGTTCCATGATCTGTCCAGAGTGCTTCCCTACATGGTGACTCCCGAATTCAAGCGTGTTGAACGCTACATTTGGGGACTGGCCTCAGAGTTTCGTGGCATGGTGACGTCGGCCAAACCACAAACAATCACCGAGGCTGTAACTCTGGCTGTCAGCCTTACTGAAGACTGTGTTCGGATGAAGAAGCTATCACTGAACCCAACAGAAAATGCCGAGACGCATGCTGAGTCGTCTGGCGACAAGAAAAGGAAATATGCAAACTTGAATCAAGCAACTCGTAACAATAAAGGTTCCAACAAGAAGCGTGACCCTAACCCGCCTCAAGGGGCGAAATCTCTTGCAGCTATGAACGACGCACCAGCAAGGGGATACCGGGGCAACTTGCCCAAATGCCATCGGTGTAAACACCATCACGAGGGAGCTTGTCGCATCCCAAAGTGTGACAAGTGTGGAAAGTTGGGTCACCGCACGGAAGACTGCTGGAGTGAGAGGAACGGGAATGGAAATCGTAATGGGGCTGATGATAGGAACAATGGTGGAAATGGAAACGGTGCTGGCAACGAGAATGGGCGAAACCAAGGATGCTTCAGATGTGGAAGCAAAGATCATTTCATGAAGGACTGCCCAGAGAGAAACAATGCTCAGGCCCGAGCATTTGTGATTGGAGCAAGGGACGCACGCGAGGACCCTAATGTGGTCAACGGTACGTTCCTCGTTAACAATCACTTTGCATCCATATTATTCGACACTGGCGCCGATTATAGCTTTATGTCTGTGGAATTTAAACGCATACTTGGAATAGAATCTAGTAGATTAGAAATTCCTTATTCCATAGAACTAGCCAATGGTAAACTCGTTGAATCGAGCGAAGTTGTTAGAGGCTGCACGATAGAACTTGGTGAACGAAGATTTAGCATCGACCTCTTACCTATCCAATTAGGTAGCTTCGATGTAGTAGTCGGCATGGACTGGTTGTCCAAGAACAAAGCTGAAGTCTTTTGTCACGAGAAAATCATTCGCATCCCTCTGGCGAATGATGAAACTCTCATCGTACATGGAGAAAGACGAAACGCGCCTCTACGAATCATCAGTTGTATGAAGGCACAGAAGTGCTTAAGGAAAGGATGTGTTGCTTTCCTAGCACACGTTGTAGATAAGAAGGCTGTGGAGCCAAAACTCGAAGACATTCCTGTGGTGAAGGAATTTCCTTATGTGTTCCCCGAAGATCTGCCAGGACTACCTCCGCAACGACAAGTCGAATTCCACATAGACTTGGTTCCAGGAGCCGCTCCTGTAGCCAAGGCTCCATATCGACTTGCGCCATCCGAAATGCAAGAATTATCTACACAGCTTCAGGAGTTGTTGGATAAAGGATTCATAAGGCCAAGCTTCTCACCCTGGGGAGCTCCAGTATTATTCGTGAAGAAGAAGGATGGATCATTGCGGATGTGTATCGATTACAGGGAACTGAACAAGCTCACAATCAAGAATCGGTATCCGCTACCGAGGATTGATGACTTGTTTGATCAACTGCAAGGATCAAGCTACTATTCCAAGATCGACCTTCGATCTGGATACCATCAGCTGAGAATCCAAGATGAAAGCGTGCCAAAGACTGCATTCAGAACACGCTATGGGCACTACGAATTTCTTGTGATGCCGTTTGGTTTAACGAACGCGCCAGCGGTCTTTATGGACCTAATGAACCGCGTATGCAAACCATATCTCGATAAATTCGTGATTGTATTTATCGATGATATCCTGATTTACTCGCGAACGAAAGAAGAGCACGAGCAACATCTCAGAACCATCTTGGAATTACTGAAGAAAGAGATATACAAAGTTCTCGAAATGCGAATTCTGGATTCGCGAAGTACAATTTCTTGGTCACGTGGTGAATGAGAAGGGCATTCATGTAGACCCATCCAAGATTGAAGCAATAAAGAATTGGGAAGCTCCCAAGACCCCAATTGAAGTTCGACAATTTTTGGGCTTAGCGGGCTACTATCGGCGATTCATTGAGAATTTCTCGAAGATAGCTCAACCGCTAACGACCCTTACTCAGAAAGACAAGAAGTACGACTGGGGTCACAAACAAGAAGAAGCCTTCCAGTTACTGAAGAGCAAGCTATGCGATGCACCCATACTATCACTCCCCGAAGGCACTGAAGACTTCGTGGTATACTGCGACGCCTCACGACAAGGCTTGGGTTGTGTGCTAATGCAACGCCAAAAAGTCATCGCTTACGCTTCAAGACAACTGAAGGTTCACGAGAGAAATTATACCACTCACGACCTGGAGCTGGGTGCAGTGGTATTCGCCTTAAAGATTTGGCGACATTATTTATATGGTACTCGATGTACAATCTTCACAGATCATAAAAACTTACAACACATATTTGATCAGAAGGAATTGAATATGCGCCAGCGACGTTGGGTCGAGCTGCTGAACGATTATGACTGTGAGATTAAGTACCATCCTGGAAAGGCAAACGTTGTAGCGGACGCGTTGAGCCGAAAAGAAAGGGTTAAGACCCTAAGGGTTCGAGCATTGGAAATGACCATTCGAACGAACCTCACTGCACGCATTCGAGATGCACAACAAGAAGCTCTTAAAGAAGAGAACCGTAAAGCTGAATACCTACGGGGTATGTTGAAGTACATGGTGCCAAACGAAGAGGGAGCCTTATACTTCAAGAAGCGTATTTGGGTTCCACTCTATGGTGGCATACGAGAAGTCATCCTTAATGAAGCGCATAAATCGAGATATTCGATCCATCCAGGATCAGATAAAATGTATCAAGATTTGAAAGGATACTATTAGTGGCCGAGACTCAAGAGCGACGTTGCTGTCTATGTTGGAAAATGCCTAACCTGTGCTAAGGTTAAGGCAGAATATCAGAAACCGTCCGGCCTACTACAACAACCAGAGATTCCCGTATGGAAGTGGGAACAAATCTCGATGGACTTCATAACGAAATTACCCAGGACCCCGAGAGAGCACGATATGATATGGGTAATAGTTGATCGATTGACGAAGTCAGCGCATTTCCTACCAATCCGAGAGAAGGATAGCACTGGAAAGCTTGCAGAGATATACTTAAGAGAAATTGTGGCACGTCATGGAGTGCCTATCTCAATCATTTCAGACAGAGATGGACGCTTTGTCTCGAGAATCTGGCAATTATTTCAGGAAGCCTTTGGATCTCAATTAGATCTAAGCACGGCATTCCATCCACAAACAGACGGCCAGAGCGAACGGACTATACAAACGTTAGAAGATATGCTTCGCGCATGTGTCATGGATCTAGGCGGCAGCTGGGATACTCATCTACCTTTAGTTGAGTTTTCCTACAATAACAGCTATCATACGAGCATAAAAGCCGCACCGTTCGAAGCTCTGTATGGCCGCAAATGCCGATCGCCCTTATGTTGGGCAGATGCCGGAGATAAGCGTATGGTTGGTCCTGAACTTGTGCAAGAGACAACCGACAAGATTGCGCAGATCCGAGAGCGCATTAAGGCGGCTCGAGAGCGACAAAAGAGCTACGCTGATCCGAATAGAAAATCGGTAGAATTCAAGGTGGGAGACAAAGTGTTGTTAAAAGTCTCACATTGGAAGGGCGTAGTCAGATTTTGAAAGCGCGGAAAGCTAAATCCACGATATATCGGACCATTCAGAATATTGAAAAGAATTGGTACCGTGGCATACAAGTTGGAGTTACCGGAAGAACTTAATGGAGTACATGATACGTTTCATGTATCCAACCTGAAGAAGAGTCCAACACAAGAAAGCATGATCATCCCAATGGATGAAGTGCATATTGATGAAGCCCTCCGATTTACAGAACAACCCGTTGAGGTTACCGACTGGAAAGTCAACAAGACCAGGAGGAGCAATGTAAAACTTGTCAAAGTACGTTAGAGCTCGAAGCACGGACCCGAGTACACATGGGAACGTGAAGACCAGTTCAAGAAAAAGTATCCCCACCAATTCAAGAAGACTCCTGCGAGAGTTAGTTCAACCTGAATTTCGGGACGAAATTCTTTTAACAGGGGGAGACTGTGACAACTGGCCCAAACCGGTAATTTCCGTACACATTTATTTATTGCTTAATGACTGCAATAAAGTGCTTAATTGTCAGCCATGTCTGATTTCGTACTAAAGAAGTGAATTCATGCACGTTGTATACTACAAAAAAATTGCTTTATGCATAAACGAGAGCGTTGCGTCAGAAATACTAGTAAACTCACCGGTAAGACACACTGTGTCAACGGAACTGCAGAAAGCAGCCAGACAATAAAATTGGAGCCTAGGTGTAGGTCCGACAACAAGAATGCGTTAAAACCCAAGAGTACATACAAGGGTTTAATATATATGCAAGGCGAAAGCAAAATTAAGCACTAAAAAGCACCCGAAACGCACTTTAAGTGCAGAATTTATATAATTCAGCAATAAATCAGCATTTAGACATATAAATATTATGCAGAAATGTCGTTTTATTATTCAGAATATTTCCCTAAGTGTTGGGAATCGACAGTATTATAAAAAGATACTTATTAGACACTAAAAGGTGCAATTTAGCACTTTAACGAATCGGTATGTAACCGAACAACCAGACTTTACCCAGAACAGAAAAATATTGTCATCAACGTAGTTGTTCTTTTTCTAAGCCAGTTAGGGTCCCCGAATACCCTAACACCCACTGTAAAGCACAACACACTAGTAACCGGGTTAATCCCTAAACTAGCTAAACTAACCTAACTATTATCCTAACTAATTAGTTAGAATTGGACTAAGGACCCCCCCCCCCCCATCCAACGAATTCGGTCCCCAAGGGACACCCTTGTCCTATTTTGGATTAAACTAATCCTTCTTGTCCCATATCATCTAGACATAGAAACCATTGGATAATGATCTTATGAATTGCCTATAAGATCCACACTAAACACAACATACCAATCACCACCCACACTTGAACTACATCATTCTCTCTCCCTCTCTACTACTCACGGCCGAACACCCCTCTACACCCATCAATTTTTCGAGCTTTGATCTTGCAATTCCAAGCTTATACAAGTGCTAAAGATCGCATACGAGGAAGCTTGGTGCAATCGGAAGGCGAAGGACCTCTCTACTTTGCTTTTATCCACCCTATTTGTGCTTAGTTTCTTCCCTAGCCTCGAGCTAGTGGTATGTTACTTAAATCACCTACTCGAACTATTTTGAAGTGGTTAATATGATTTGTAAAGATTAAAACTCGTAAACATACAAGTTGAAGCTTAAAAGTCTACTAAAAGCACTAAAAATGGTGGTTAAAAGCACATATGTTGTGTGAATCATGTAGTATTTGAGTTGTGTGATTATTTGGACCCGATCTATGTTGTGGTAGCTCGGATCATCATTTAACCCGTTTTAGTCATGATCTTGGATTATGACATAAAGCTTGTTTAAGTATAACAAGGGTTAGAAGATGAAACTCTACCACACACGAATCATGAACTTGTGTAAAAGCAATTTAACTTGTGAAATAGTGTTCAAAACTAGTAGATCTACGGATCTACAAGCGGTACTTTCAAAGGACCAAGTGCCCAAGAAATCATATTTTCTAAAGCCGAGTCTTACATGAAAAAGAATGATTTTAGCAAACACACGAGTATGTAAACATTTGTGTAACACAAAGTTTCGACAAAATAACTATTTTTGTAAATGTTGACCGGAAGTTGTAAAGATGTAACTTCTTTAAAAACGAGAGTTTCAAGAAACGAAGTTGATCTATACAAAGATCCACTAAAAATAATGGAAGGATACTACCTATTTTGGAAAAACCACAAGTTCATGTATTTCCGCGATTATATCTATTTTAACTGGTTGCATATTGTTTATTGTTGAATGAGGAGATTGTTGACAATTTAAAAGAAAATAAACACATGTTTTGAAAACATGGGAAACCTCCATTTTTAGGGGAAACTCTGTCAAAAATTTTATAAAATTTGACACTTAGAAAAATATAATTTTTTGAGAAACTTATTCCCTAAAAATGTGTTTAAAAGCATTACCAAGGTTTCGCTAATTTTTGGTGATAAGAAATGAGGATTTCTTCAAGAATAAAAATGGATATAGGTATGTATATTTTTGAGAGAAAAATATATATTATTTGATCACCAACTTATGTGCTAAGTGTATATAGTATGTGTTATACGTACTAGTGTATTAAGACTTAAAAATACACTAAATACTCGTGAGGAGTATAAACATAAAAATACACATACAAAATACAAGATACATAATTCGGGTGCGAAGTGCAAAACACAAAAGACTTATATTTATTTTAGAGGAAATAATATAAGTAAGATACGTAGTTAAAAATATGAAATATTTTTAACACAACAATACAAATACAAAAGAGAGTGACTGTACTTGTGCGATACAAGTTTAGTGACTAACGCTAAGAAAACGCGTATAGGTTACGACGTTAAGTAAGCAAATCCGGTGAAGTTTACGACGCACAGGAACGCAAAGTTGTGAGTTCATGCTCCCCCTTTTCTTTTAACTGTTTTCAGTTTTATACCTTCGGGGGTGAAATACATGTTACAAATATTACAATGTTTACAAATGGTATGATGGATACAAGAATGATACGAGAAATCGTGTCACGAATAGGGTACCATAAGCACCATTAATCGTGTACATACTTAGACCGCAGAACAAAAGGTTAGATCTAATGGGTTCCGGGCAGCCCCACTCTTGGCCACTCTTTTACCAAGCAGTGTTTTTGTGTCTCAGTCGTAAATCGACTACAGAAAAATGCCTATGGTTTGGTGACTTCCTATGTCGTGTCACATGTTAATGGCTTTGCAACCCATTAACACTTGATACATACAGAAATATTTGACTTATACATGAGTACGTTGTGTACAGAAAAGACTTGAGTTATACAAAAGACAAATTATGTTTTCATACAAAGTATACAAACGTGAAATACAAAAACTGCATGAATTCACACCAACTTTATGTTGACGTTTTTCCAAAACTCACATGTATTTCAGGTAACTAGGATGGATGTGCGCGTGGTCTTACTCATGCTTGTGGATGTCGCTTTGTTTATCTTTAAATAAAGTTGTGACTTTTAAGACAATATGTTATCTCGTGTTGTAAACACTTGACATATGTTTTCAGTAATGTAATATTTGAAGGTATTTTTGAGCATGTAGTATGTTTACTCTTCGTATGCAATGAGAACCTTTCATGATCACACCTCGTGCTTCCGCCGCAGAAAGGGGTGTGACAGGTCACTTGCTTTAAATGTAAACAAAAGGGACATTTTAAAAGAGAATGTCGAAATGCATATGCTGATGATACGGCGAATACATTCCGTGAAGATTATTACAAAAGAGCAATTTACCATCAAAACAAATCTGAACCTCCCAGAATGAAGCAGCTAGAAGATACTCCCAAAGAAAAGTCTAGAGCACTTGCTGTTATCCATGACGATGAGGGATATGATTGGAGTGAAGTGTTACCAGAAGAAGACGCAGTGGGATATGCTTTCACAGCAAAGATTGTTCCTTTTAAAGATTCCAGAATTGAAGAAGTGAAATACATCAACAGAAAGATGGCAACTCAATACATGAAGAGTAAAATCTATCAAACATGGAAAGAAGCAAAAAGGGTGAATAGATGGGATGCTGATAGAGAATGTTACCTAGATCCCAAGGGAAATATAACTGTTGATCCAGATTCTGTCAGTGTTGAAACTCTCACCGAGCAAATTGCTGAAGAAGAAGAAGAAGCAAGACAAAGAATGTGGTCGGGAGGAGGAGAAGCTGAAGTAAAAGAAAAAGAAAAAGAGATAGAATCAAAGTCAAAGAAAGTTGATGATGGGATAATTGACATATCGAAAGAATTCACCGCAGAAAATCTGAAGCAAATGGCTGACAAAGTACTTGCAGCAAAAGAGCTAGAGGTAGACTCTAAGTCCAGTTCTGAGTCTAAAAGCAAGGTCAGTTCAAATGATTCAATCGATGAGTCAGGTAAGAAAGCTAAAATTGAGAGCGACTGCAAAAATTGCATGAAAGATTGCAAGGTTTGTAGTACACTTGCTTACCTCAGCGGTAAAAAGACCGAAGAACTGACAGGAAGAGTCAGAGAAGTTGAAAATCAAATCTTAAACCGTGACAAAATGTTAAAAGCTTCAAATGAACGATTAAAAGAATTAACTGAGAAAATCGAAAATGATAAAATTGATGTAGAAAGAATTAGGAAAGAAAACGAAAAGTTAATTCATGAAAATCGTCAACTCTCAGAAAGTTTTTAGAAGCTAAAATGTTTTAAAATCTGAGAGTGATTCAACTGAGGATGAAGAATGTTTCTTGGACAAATATATTCTAAAATCAACATCCAAAAAAACTTAAGTAAAGAACCTAATCTTGTGATGTACAAGATGTCGGGATCGGATAAGTTGTATTCGGATCTTGAGTTTCCTTTGGAAAATGTGAATGTTGACAAATTGAAAAATGTTTTTAAACTGGTTGAGATTGATGTGTCTGAGATCGAAGGTTTGAAACGTTCTAAAAGGCAATTAAATTTTGAAAAAGATAAAGCTTTCTACAAAAAAACCTGTTGTACCGCCGCGTTTTTCTAACAATAATCAAAACAAATGGTCGGGTGGTTATAAGGGTGGTAAGAATTATCAAAGAAGGAACTTTCAAAACAAAACGTTTGTTGAGAAAAAGGTGTTTGTAAAAAGCTCGAGTTCTCATTCCGAGCAAGAATCTTAGATTTTTTCAAAATCAAATGACGAGTTTTTTGAAGAAAAGACCTCACAGCCTCAGACCGAAGGCACAAGTCGGGTAACTGACACCCATATATGCTTGAAGTGTAACAAAGTTGGACACATTGCACGAAAGTGCACCAACTTAAAGCCTAAGTCTGAAGTTACTAAGAGTCAGAAAAGGAAAGTTGATGCAAAAGGTAAAGCTCAAATTGTTGTTGAGAAGAAAGTTTTGAAAAATGAAAACACCAAGATCAAAACTGAACCCATAAAGAATGTGGTAACTAAAACTAACAAATTTTACAAAAGGGTTGCTTCGCCTCAACAAGCATGGAAGCCAAAATCAGTTGAAAAGAAGTCAAGTTCTCCAAAACCTAAGGTTTCTGAGATGGAAAAACAATCATCCTCTACCACTCTGGTAAAGATGAATGTTACTGTGGATTACTATGAGAAATTTGAGAATCAAAAGTCTACTACTTCTGAGAAGAAGTATGTACCAAAGAAAGACCAATCATCTGGTCAACCTCCTAAAAATAATTTCTTTTTATACAAAGAGGTTGAGATTGGATCTGAGGATAGCTTAAAGATGAATGACAAAAAATTTCCTCCACTTTACACTGCTAAACTCACATCAAAGTCAAACTACCTGAGTCAAAAGAGGCTTGGGTGGCATCAAATCTAACTAAATGTTTGTGATATGTGCAGGAGCTTGCAAGATCCGTTTCACGTTGGATTATGGATAGTGGAGCTTCTCGACACATGACGGGGAAGAAGACCCTTCTGTATGATGTTCGAGGGTTTAATGGAGGTTATGTGGGTTTTGCAGGTAATCAAGGTGGTCGAATAGTTGGTGAAGGAACTTTATCAAATGGAATCGTCACGTTTGAAAGAGTAAACTACATTTCCGAGCTTGAAAACAATCTTCTGAGTATTTCTCAGATCTGTGATCGTATGTATACAACGCACTTTACAGATAAGGAATGTTTGATATTGAAACAAGGATTTGTTGTTCCCAAAGAGTGGGTTATCATGAGAGCACCTAGAGTGAATGATCTGTACGTGTTGGACATGAGTGTAGCAACTACTACCACGGGTCAAGCTCACTGTTTTATGTCAAGAGCAACGGAAAAAGAATCGCAATTGTGGCATCGAAAGATGGGCCATATTCACCTGCGAAAAATGAATCACCTGGTGCATAATGACTTAGTAATTGGTGTTCATGTGAAAGGTTTTCATCTTGAAGGGGAGTGCATTAGATGTATCAAAGGCAAGCAAAAGAAGAAATCTCACCCTGGGAAGAAGGTTAACTCAGTCTCAAGACCGTTAGAGAGACTTCATATGGATCTTTTTGGTCCAGTGAATGTCAAGAGTATAACTGGTGATCTCTATTGTCTAGTAGTAACAGATGACTACTCGAGATTTTCATGGGTATCATTTCTAAAGTCAAAAGATGAGACATTTGAAAGTTTGATGACGTTGTTCAGAAAAATTGAAAACATGTACCAAACTCGAATTAGAAGAATCAGGAGTGACAACGGTACAGAGTTCAAAAACAACAAGATGGACGAGTATTGTGATGAGAGAGGTATATTGCAAGAATTTAGTGCTCCTTACACTCCACAACAAAATGGAGTGGCTGAAAGAAAGAACAGGACGCTAATTAAAACGGCTAGGACGATGCTTGCTGATTCGAAATTACTAGTCAACTTTTAGGCAGAAGCAGTTTCAGCCGCTTGCTATACACTCAACCGGGTTCTTACAGTGAAGAAATTCAACAAGACATGTTTCGAGCTGATCAACAACCGCAAACCTAACCTGAAGTATCTGGAACCGTTTGGGTCTCTGTTAGGCCCTAAAGTGTGAGACTGACGCATCAAGTTAACACAACGGGTTATGGTTACGAACTGGGCCTTACCGGGTTAGTTTATATTAGGTTTTGGACCTTTATAGGTCACTTGGGCCAAGCTTTAGGCCATGTGGGCCAAGCAGGCCCAAGGGAAGCCCATGTAGGGAATTGGGTTTGAGTTAGTATATAAACAAGTTTTTAACTTGTTTTAGGGTTTGAACCTCATTGTTACAGATTTCCTAGAGAGAGCTAGAGGAAGGCGCATGTTTGTGAGCACTTGTACTAGACCGTTTTGCTAGTTGATAGTAATAGAATCGTGTGCAAGTGTTTAAAGGTGATTCGTTGTGTTCTTCGTATTTCGTATTTTTCGTGTTTATTCTTGAATCACATCAAGTTTGGATTCCGCACAAAGTTGGTGTTGTTTGATATCATTGAAAGATCCGGTTTCACGGGACTTACAAGTGGTATCAGAGCCAAGAACCTACTTCTTGGTTCGACTGATATCATCAGATTCAAGAAGTCAGATTCAAGTTCTCGGGTCCTGTTCAAAAGTTGGTGTGTTATTGGCTGATTACGGATCCTGTTAATCTCTTATTCATTATTTGTTCATAAAAAAAATCAAGTTTTGCTGCTATTTTGGTTTCGTGATTCTTCCAGAAGTGTTTACGTGAATTTCGGAAGATCCGCTGAAGACTTTCAAAAGATTTTTCAAAATCTTTATTTTTTAAAATCCTGATTTATTGGGATTTAGGTTTTATCTCTAACAAATCTGTTTTGCAGATACAAAGTTCTAGAAGGTTCAGCGATTTCGACTCGGCTTCTCATAGATTCCGACTCCTTTCCAGTTGAAATCAACCAAATCGAATCTTCTCGAGTCCAATTTTTAAGGAATCAGTGGTCTTCTCCTTCACAATAATCTGGTCTCGACTCACTGCTCATCACTGGTCTCGAGACATTCATTCTTGTGTCGCAACCACTTCAGCAGGTCTCGAGTCACTGCCCAATAGGTCTCGAGTCGTCATCTTCGAAAAATGGTCTCGACTCACATCATCACAACTTCACTTCTGGTTTCGAGTCATCACAACTTCTCAAGGTTTCGGTCTCGATTTCACAGGTCTCGACTCACTGCTCTACAATCGATCTCAAGTTATCAACTTTCAGTCTCGAGTCGCAACCACCGTCCCGACTAGTCCGACTCGCAACCACGGTTTCGAGTTGCAACCAAGGTCTCGAGTCATCTCTGTTCCATCATTCGAGTCGCAACCATTCCATCTTCATCATACATCTTCATCATCATCGGTCATCGTCATCTTTTGTTCGATAACCGTCGCCGGAAACCTGCAACACCGTCGCCGGAAACCTGCAACACCATCGTTCATCACCATTAACAATCACCTTCGTCTCCGGTCATCGTTCCAAAATTATCAGACATCATCATCTTCTTTCGTTATCCTCTCATACCTACAACACCACACCCAACCATCTCACAACCGTTCACCTTCATTGTCTTGATCGTCTATAGATTGAAGTTAGGGTTTCGGTTCGGTATTTGTTTAACGAAGAAGACGGATAGTTGTGTTGTTTTGAAGTTTAGGTTTTTATAATAATAAAATCAACAATCATTATATAATTATTATTGATCATAAGTTCATCATTACATAATCATTGGTTTTTATAATATTAATAATAATAATAATAATAATAATAAAACAAGGAGGTTTGTTTGTTTGGTTGTGAAAAGTTTTGACAGGTTTTGAGGTGCGGTTTAGTAAGTGGGTTCATTCGATCGCGTACAAAGTGTTTGAGTTAGCGAGTACACGGGTTCTTGTTTGGTTTGTGTTTTGAGGAGAAGAACAAAAGTATCAACCACCCACTGAAATTATGGCATTCATGTTTCACAAACCCGTGACTAAAGAACGTGAAGAGATACTTTCTGTCTTTTGCACTCCTGAGTGTAGAGAAAGAAATGAAGCATATCGTTTACACAACGCTGAGCTAATCGAAGATTATAATGATATTAAAAGGAAAAATTTCACTTTAGCTAATAATGAAAAACTTTTTAAGGAGAAAATCGAAGCTCAACGAAAAGACATCATCCAACTCAAGGATGATGTTAGTGTAAAAACAGCCCAACTCTTCATGGTTCAAGAAAAACTATGAAATGTGACTAAAGAACTGGAGGATATCAGAGATAGATATCAAATCAATGAGCTAAATATTAAAAATTTTGATTCTTCCAGCAAATTGGTCAAAAACCTGTGTGATAAACAGCTAGCATATTAGAAAAGGAAAGGGTTGGGATTGGGTTTTAATCAGGCTCCTCCTCCTTATAATGACAGTTATACTTACTTACCTATGACTGAGGAGGAGATGATGAATGAAAGCAAAATGAATTATGGTCCCAAAAACTGTAAGCCATCAGTAAATGTCAGACCTGTTGAAAAACAGGTGGTTAAACCAGTTTGTTTTGTGTCCAAGGGTACTTTTGATCCTAACGTTTCTTCATCATGTGCAGATGAAGTACCTGAAGTAAGATGGGGAGATATATTTGAGAATGAACCAGATTGAAAGTCTGATTTTTCAGAAAACTCAATAAATGAAACAGCTTCTGAACCTGTTTTTGGACAAAACTTTTTTAAGTCGTTATTTGGTTCTTTTTTAGTTAATAATAATTCTGATGTTTCTTGTTCAACATCAACTGAAGCTGAACAAACAAATGAAAGTGAAAGTGTTGATCAAACTTGTTCTGATCATTCTTCTGAAACTGATTCTGCAAATGTCCCTGATGATGTATCTTGTGGGACCTCTGAAACATCTTCCCAAGATGATCAGGAAACATCTTTGAAAATTGAAGTTACAAGTGAACCAGTTTTGAAAACATCTGAATCACGTGAATCTAAACCTGAATCTGAATTTGAAAAGGAAAGGGTGGTTACACAAGAAAAAGAGCCACAAAATGAATCACAAAATGATTTTTCTGAATCAGATGTCGAAGATGATCATCAAAAGTCAAAATCTCATACATGTGCTAGTTCTGATCAACAGGTACAAAAGAAATCAGAAAAGGCACCTGGAACACAAGCAAAGCAATCAAAGCAAGCTAGTTCATCTAAACCCGTCAGATTAGCTACTGCTGTTGGATTTCAGAATCTCCATACATTGAAGCGACAAACATGTTTCAACTGTGGAATTCCTGGACACATTGCTAGAAATTGTGTTCATCGTCCAAACGTGCAACAAAATGCCAATGCTCACTCTTGTGCTGATGTTTGTGAGTCGGTTCACAACACACAAATAGAGCCAAAACGAGCAGATCAAAGTCGAGGATATAAGAAGTCTGCTCATCAAGGACAATCACGATCCCATAAGGCTCATGACAAGGTGATTGCAAGCTCCAATCAGGGAGAAAAGACGAAGAATGGTGCTCAAAGCAACAAGACTTCTGCAACCAGTACATACAAGCACCTAAATTCATCTTCGTCTAAGAGAAATGTGCAGGCGCATCCAACGCAACAAGGACCGGTTTATCCATCAGGACCTGCTAGAGCAAATCAAGCTGCTCAAAATGTCTTTCCTATGAAAAGACAAACTTGCTACAACTGTGGTATTGTGGGTCATATTGCAAGAAACTGCACACATCGTCCCTACATACCTTATTATATGCAAAATCAGAGGGTTACACCAAAGGGTAACTACCATTCCAAGCCGATGAAGGTATCTTCACCTAAGGCAATGAAGAATGTGAATCCCAAGGTTAAACCTTCTGATGGGGATTGGAATGCTGCTAAAAACAAACGCAAGGCTGTTCAGGAACAAAAACGTGTTTCTAAAACTAACAAACCTGAAACAGCTAAAGTTGCTCAACTGAAGGCAACAAACGCGTTTGCTAGACCGAAACAGTTTTGGAAACCCAAATCCAAAGCAGCAATGTCTCCAATCCTTGAAACGAAAGGGGACTTATGTTTAAAGGAAGTGTCTTATTTTGATGCTTCAGGAAAACCCAGGACCACGATGGCCTGGGTACCCATCTCTTACTAACCTCCTTACTCTTCAGGAACAACCAAGGAGGAGCTGTTGACAATCTCTGGAGTGTTGATAGCGGTTGTTCCAGAGATAAAAAAATGGGTAACATTTCACTGTTGCAAAAAGTTTAAATTTTTTTTACAGACGATATGTTTCCTTTGGAGGAGATAACAGAAGTAAGATAATGATCAGCAAAAGGTACCGTTTAAATTCAGTACTTTAATATGTTTTTGATTAGTCTTCAATCTGATGACAGAACGGTTTAAAAAAAATATTTTTTTCTCTTTCTTAGTTCTTTACTTTGTTCATAGAGTGTCCTTTCTCTAGTAAATGGTAAATTTGCGGAAAAATACAAGATTTATGCACAAATTTAGGGGGGGAGAGGAACATATAGATAGATATAGAGTTTAGGGGGAGAAAACTCAGAAAATACAAAAAGAGTTAGCTGTAAATATGTATTGTTTTAGGGGGAGAAAATGAGAAAAATACAAAAACATTAGAAAAATGAAAAAGCCAAAAAGATAAAATTGCATGATATGGGAAGTGAAATAAGTGTTTGTGTTAAAGGGTTTAACTAACACATGTAAGGTGCCATAGCTGAAAAGACTAGGATCTACTGCGATATGTTGATAGGCTTGACGCTCAAAATGATAAAAGATACTAAGTGATATAAACATAACGAACTATGTACCATGTGGGTAACATACCAACGGCGTATGATTTTATGGTCTTAAATCTTGCGTTGATAGATAGCCAACATCTGAGGTTTCGGGTCTTTATATTGTTGAATCATCCGGGGATATCTTGGCTATTCTTCTGTTTAGAACTAAAATTGTACATGAACCCAGGAAAGAAAGTCACTTGGAATTAGCTCATTTCTATTTGAATGTCTGTATGTTGTCCCGATACACACAATTTTGATCTGATTCTGAAATCTTCTCTGAAAAAAATCGTGTACCTCCTCTGCTGCATCCAGATATATGCTGACCTGGAGGTGCTAGGCAACGACAGCTTCTGCTGCATCCAGATACATGCTGACCTAGCGGTAAGTTGTCGCGCTATAGATCTAATACACCCGAAAGAGGCCCTCAAGTGCCCAAAAGAAACCCAAGAAACCTATATCAAACTGAGAAAAACTCATTTGATCTGTATATTATACCATCTCTGCAAAAGATCTATTATGTTCTCTTCTCAACCTATTCCCAGTTAAGATTTCAGAAATCTGGATTGGAGTTGTGAAATATGTGGTAGGGAAGATACTTGCATGATAGAGTGTGTTGTTTATATTTCCAGGATTTGATTAGTATTTATTTGGGTGCTCATTGTTAGGAAATCAAAACATGATAAAACAGATTATAAGCAGACCTAGACACTGTCAGGATATCTTAGAGGATGACATCAGTATACTCACCTGCTACGATGAATCGTTGTGCTTACCTTGATCTAGGGGGTATGCCTTGGAATGGGACACACGGGTATAATAGTATAATATTACCTTAAGCATATCACGAAGTTAAAAAAACTGAAAGTTGAGCGTTAAAGTTTAAGTGGACAAACATATTGGCAATCGCATAGACCAGTTTGATTAGGCTCGTACTGAAAAGTGTTCCTTAGTCTGCCTGAGAACGAATTTTGATCCCATTGCAATTGTAATTGTATATTATGGTAGTTGTTTATATTTTGAGTTCTTATTTGTTTCTTGCTCTTAAAATTTAAAAAATAAAAAAATATAAAAATTCAATAATACAAAAATTAGTGTCTTGTTTTTCTATAAAACCAAAAAAAAAATCCAAAAATAGAGTTTTTATTTGTTTTTCTTAAAAATAAAAATGTAACCGTTCTTGAAGATTTGACTGATCATCAAAAGTTGAAAGAATTTAAATTGTGAAATCCGAGTATAAGTACTTGGATGTACCTAGTGTTCATATGGTACTCTCCCTATTGCATAAGAAATGTTTGCTTATGAGTTTGTGAGCATGTGCAGAACTTGATTTTAATCAAGAATAGGGATTGATGAATATTGAGATGTTGTTCGTTCCTGAAGAAGCCTGAAGCAGCACAACAACAAGATGTACCTGAGTCAGAAGAACCGGATACGAGACACCGTCTGACAGTGAAAGTGCATTTGAAGAAGTACCGTGAACCTGCTTGAAAGACAAAGATTGCAGAAGAAAAGAGTTGCCGAGAATCCTCCTCTCACATTCTTTTCGACAAGATTTTCAAGCAAATGCTGATCAAGATCCTAATATGAAGCTAACCACAAGAGCTGAAGAAAAGAGACCCAATGCTGAGAGTTCAGAAGTCAAGAACTTCCACAACATCTGCAGCATAGCGACAACCATAGACTTCGTTGAAGACGTTGCTGAATTCATGCTATGAAGACAATTTTATGGCATCAGTCTAGGGGGAGAT
Organism: Helianthus tuberosus; assembly: GCA_030545235.1. Taxonomy (NCBI): domain Eukaryota; kingdom Viridiplantae; phylum Streptophyta; class Magnoliopsida; order Asterales; family Asteraceae; genus Helianthus; species Helianthus tuberosus. The sequence goes on from CM060411.1 coordinate 74,363,735, forward strand.
TGTTAGGCCCTAAAGTGTGAGACTGACGCATCAAGTTAACACAACGGGTTATGGTTACGAACTGGGCCTTACCGGGTTAGTTTATATTAGGTTTTGTACCTTTATAGGTCACTTGGGCCAAGCTTTAGGCCATGTGGGCCAAGCAGGCCCAAGGGAAGCCCATGTAGGGAATTGGGCTTGAGTTAGTATATAAACAAGTTTTTAACTTGTTTTAGGGTTTGAACCTCATTGTTACAGATTTCCTAGAGAGAGCTAGAGGAAGGAGAATGTTTGTGAGCACTTGTACTAGACGGTTTTGCTACTTGATAGTAATAGAATCGTGTGCAAGTGTTTAAAGGTGATTCGTTGTGTTCTTCGTATTTCGTATTTTTCGTGTTTATTCTTGAATCACATCAAGTTTGGATTCCGCACAAACTTGGTGTTGTTTGATATCATTGAAAGATCCGGTTTCACGGGACTTACAGTCTCCCTGTACAGTTCTAGAACCCTATGGTAAATTTGGTGCAAAGAGCATTGAAGGAATTTTTGTGGGTTATGCGAGTCCATTGAAACAAGTCCTTGTTCCAAGCCTGAAGCGAATCATCGAAGCACATAATGTTGAGTGTCAAAGTTATACCATGCCACCTCAGAATCCCGGCGACTCACGGCGTTTCAATTATGATACTCTATGGGATTTATTTGAGATAGAAGAAGAACCAGATTTCTTTGACGAGTTGGATATTCTGAGAGAATATGAAGCATCACATGAAAGATTCCCAGCTGAGCCTTCTAGGCGACAATTCCAAGCTTCCAATGACGATGAAGCAGGTCCTAGTAATGCTGGAGAACATGATGATGTTCAGCAAACTCTTGAAAATCAGACGGCAGTTAACGATAATCAAGAATCTGATGATAGACCTATATTCGATCATGGTGATTCAGATTCTGGGGGGGAGCAGATCCATATATCAAGTCAAACAATTCCAGTCAGTGAACAAGGTGCAAATCAGAATGTCACAAATTTGGAAGGCGGGGTAGATGTTCCAGGCGAGGTGATGCCGAGAACTCTTTCGTACCATCCAGAAGAGCTGATAATTGGAGAATTACAATCAGGCGTTCGCACTAGACGTCAAATTGACCAAGGACTTACTTGTTTTTATTCTACAGTTGCTCCATTACAAACTGAGTTTTCACTTAGTTGTTTTATTTCGCAGATTGAACCGCGAACATACAAGGAAGCACTAACTGAAGATTCTTGGGTCAACGCGATGCAAGAGGAGCTGAGTCAGTTTCAGAAGTTGGGAGTGTGGAAATTGGTAGATCTGCCTGATGGTCACAGGAAGATAAACACCAAGTGGGTGTTCAAGTGTAAGAGAGACGATCGAGGGGTTATTATTCGTAACAAAGCTCGACTCGTAGTCCAGGGCTTTAGTCAGCAGGAAGGTATAGATTTCACTGAAGTATATGCTCCAGTTGCTAGACTTGAAGCAATCAGAATCTTCCTAGCATTTACATCTTGGAAAGGTTTTAAAGTTTATCAGCTAGATGTTAAATCGGTTTTTCTCTATGGGAAGGTAAAAGAGGAGGTATATGTCGGTCAGCCACCGGGCTTCACCGACCCAATCCACAAAGACAAGGTTTATTTATTGGATAAAGCACTGTATGGTTCACACCAGGCCCCGAGAGCCTGGTACGAGACATTGTCTCAACATCTTCTTGCCAACAGCTTCATTCGTGGAAAATTGGATGCCACTCTCTTCACCAAAGAAGTCGACGGACATCTTCTGATAGTTCAGATATACGTGGACGACATCATATTTGGGTTAACAAATGAAAATCCGTGCAAAGATTTTGAAAAAGTTATGAAGCAAAAATTTGAAATGTCATCGATGGGTGAAATGAAATTCTTCTTGGGACTTCAGGTTGATCAACTGCCTAAGAGAATTTTCATACATCAGACGAAGTATGTTCATGATATCTTAGAGAAATTTGGGATGTTAGATTCTACTCCAGCTTCCACCCCATTAGCGACGAACCATGGGATAAACCCTGATCTCACCGGAGAGAAGGTAGATGAAACGATGTATCGTTCCATGATCGGATTGCTGATGTATTTGACAGCCTCTAGACCCGATATCATGTATCCAACCTGCCTCGCAGCGCGATTTCAGTCAAGTCCCAGAGCTTCGCATATGGTGATTGTGAAACGGATATTAGGCTACCTGAAAGGAACTCCATCATTGGGGTTGTGGTATCCAAGAGAAGGCGATTTCACGCTCGAAGGGTATTCTGATTCTGATTTTGGATGCTGCAAAGTTAATGTTAAATCAACAACAGCGGGGTGCCAGTTTTTCGGATCACGATTGGTCACCTGGCAATGCAAGAAGCAGACCTTTGTAGCTTTATCCACATGTGAAGCCGAGTATGTATCTGCTAGCAGTTGCTGCTCTCAAATCTTGTGGATCCAGCAACAGATGGGAGACTACGGTTTGCAATTTCTTAACATCCCTATTTTTGTTGATAATGAGGCAGGGATAAACATTACAAAAAATCTTGTTCATCACGCTAAAACGAAACACATTGAAATTCGTCATCACTTCATCCGACACTGTTTCGAGAAGAAGTTGATACGAATTGAGAAAATCCACACTAACGAACAAAAAGCGGATTTACATACCAAAGTGTTTGTAAAACTCATTTTCAATATCTTTTAAAATCGAACGGTATGAAGCTTTTATCGGTGTCGGAGGAGATTCTTGGCGTAGATGAAGGTACCACTGTAGATGATGTTGAGAAGCAATCTGCAATGGTTTGTCGATTTTTTACTTGTTTTGGTATTTAGGGGGAGGTAGGTTTATATTTTCAGAAAATACAAAAACAGTAAAAATTTAAAAAAAAATCCAAAAACATGAGATATTTCAAAATCCAAAAACAATAGAAAACCGGAAAAGAGCTTGTGTAAAAAGGGAAAATGATAGTACATCGGTTTGACAGTTACGGTATGCTAAAGAAATGTAACGTTTAAAAGTGTTAAACAGTCTCGCTGATGATGTGCCGATAGGTTTTTACACATTTAGTAGGTTTGTTCGGGATATAAACCTAAATCATTACTTGCTTATTTATATAGGTAACCCCTGAAATCTCATTTGAAGGACCCCTCTTTCTGAAATACTAGGTCTTTATACTCAGTGATATCTGGAGTATTGTCCCGGGACTTCTGATAATGCGGAAGCAATGGCCTAGTCCCCGTATAATACTTTACTGCTGCTTGAAATAAAAGCCCGCCCTCAGCATAAAAAATGATGAAAATTGCAAAATGCTAATCATGTGCTGTTGTAAAAAAGATCCTCTAAAGGGGACACACCTAAAGTCGAAGCCATCATCTCTCTGATTTTGCGGAAGCAATAGCCTGAGCTCTCATGGCCCTCGCATTTAACCCTTTACAGATATCATCTGTGGTATACTCACCTGTAAGACTGAATATTGGGATCTGGATACGGGAGTATATTCAAGAGGTGGGACACATGAATGAGCTTAAGTTTTTAATACACCTAATTCGTATCCTGGACAGATTGAAATTTGTGTGAGAACTTAAGTGGATCAGTATATCGACAATCTAAGTGAATTGTTTAATTTTGAGTATGAAATCAAAGCTTAAAGGTACTCGTAACTTGTCGACAGCTGATATGATTCCCTAACACGCTCACCAAAAATTTTGTTTGTAAATAGTTTACATTAACTGCATTTTATTTCTGTTTAGCATTCTAGTTTAGAAACTTTATTCAAAATCCAAAAAGATTTTATATTTCTGCTTTATTTTTCCCGATAAATCAAAGTGGAAAGCTGATCTTCAGATTCGCATTTTGAAGCAGATGTAGGAAGTTTCTGAGCTGGACAGAAGAGTTGGGAGCTTAATATGTTTAACTTGTGAAAAATGAAAAGTCAAAACAAGTTCATTAAGTTGAAACTTGTAATTTTCAAGATAATATTTTGAAAAATGTTGAACAAAAGTCAGTTGTGTTTCGTTTAGATCAACCAAGGTCATTAAGTTGGACTTGGTAGATAAATTAAGTGCCTGGGGTCATTAACTTGGACCTAGTTACTTAAGTGGATTTCTAAAAACTGATAAAACATCAAATGTAGTAAAAAAGGAGAATACATTGTAATGTTATATTCTTGAGAAGCAGGAAACAAGATCCCCATGGCAAAGTTTGTGTAAAGTTTGAACCAAAATTCGAGCTCCAGCATATTGAAAGGAGGAGTCTACATTCTAGATCAACATTTAAAGGGGAGTTTGAAGATAGAGATTGAAGGATGCTTACAGTGTCAGACATTTTGGGCAGAGGGAGAAGATAGAAAAAGACTAAAGACTGAAGATTTGATGCTAAAGACTTCATCAACATCCAAGGGGGAGTCTGTTGGTGCATAAATGTCTGTTAACTTCGTCTTTATAGAGTCTTGTATCTAGATAGAATAAACCAGTGCTCAGCATGTTAGAAATTAGGGTTTGTATGTCAAAGGGGTATTTCGCACGAAATAGCAAGGGCTATTTCGTACGAAATGACACACAAGTATTTCGCTCGAAATGAGCCTTGCAATTTCGTACGAAATCACTACTCCTATAAATACTGAGCTGGTGGTGATCATTTGTAACGTTCGAGATTTCAGAGCCGAGGTGCTGTCCGTTTGTCAAACGATCTGTAAAGCTTTGAAATCAATAATAAGAAGATAATTAGCGAGAATCAAGCTGTATTCACGTCTATATCATTGATTCCGCCTTTGATATGGATTGTAAACTCTTCTGATTGACTCATTCGGGTCACACGACGATCCAACATAAGCACATTCCTTAGACTTCCGAGTCTAGGCAAATGACCTAGGATTATTCTTAATTTTCCTTTTGTCATTTATGTTTTGTTTTACTTGTTTTGACAGGTTTGCTAATTAAAAATTCCGCCGCGCGTTCGAGGAAAAGGAAAAGGTCCTATGAGGGGAGGACCATCTAGCCATGCTGGACCCTCTCAAAGGCGCACTCCATCCGCGTCTTTTTCTAGCTCCGATTCGCGAGACCATTGGGGACATTCATTTGAGCCCGCGAGACACTCGGTCTCGTTAATTTCTTCACCATCGTTTCACCCTTCCTTTGGGCCACCTATTCAAGACGAGCCCCAACATTCTCACCATTCCCAACATTCTCACCATTCACATCATTCATACCACTCTTTACACTCCCATTCTTTTCATCATTCTGACTCCACTTATTCCCCGGCCCAATTTAACCCAAACAACTATATTAACGAACCATTAGGTTATAATCCTTTAGGACCCGAGGACCATTTATCCCAAGATATGGAGATGGATGATGATCCTGATCCAGAGCCGCCAACCGGGACACCAACTCACCCCATCAGTATCTCCAGCGGTTCTCCTTACCAAGGATCGCCATATCAAGGCCCCGACTCATGGGTAGAAAGGTGGAACCAGTATAAATGGCAATATACCCATTCTTTTCATAACTCTCCTCCTCAACCTCCATTGGAGGAATCGTATCTTCAAGCGGTTACTCCACCACCTTTACCCGTTGAGGAACCACCTCAACAACCACCACGACCACCTCTTGAGCCACCTAGGCGAAGGAGGAATGCACGGATGTCCGTGCGAGGGGGACCAAGATTTAGTTTCCCTCAAGCTTCAAGCACATACCCTCCTATTCCCGAAGATCCACAAATGGGTGGACCTTCACATGCGGTGCCGAAAGATGATCCCCCGCCAGTTACTTTTGCACCACCGCCACCGCCAGTGGGTTTTGAAAACCCAATACCAACATACCCAGCTTCATCTGGGTATAACCCATTTGAATATCCAACTCCTACGGATTATGGATATTAAGCCCCTGCCCAAGATCCATATCTTGAGGCAGCTCAATTTAATGCACTTTATCCTTCGCCATTCCCTCCAGTATACCCAACTGGGTATCTTGTGCAAGGGTATCAATACCCACCTTATCAACAACAACCTCCTCCTCCTCAACAAATTCAAACTCAACAAATTCTGCAGAGGTTGGACCAGGTTGAGCAAAATGCGGACGAAACAAACAAAACGCATAACAAATTTCTGAAAGGCCTTGCGAACCTCATAAAAGGCAAAAAGAAGTAGAAGTTTGTTTTATTTTATTTTTGTATTGTATTTTCAATCAAGTCCCTGTGAGGACATTTTATTTCTGTTCTTAGTCCCTGCGTGGACTTATTTTCTTTTCTGTAGTCCCTACGTGGACAGTTTGTTATTTCAAGACCCGTTTAGGGCATATCTTGTAATCGCTTAGTATTTTGATGAAATTTCTTTTGGAAAATATTATATGTGTATTTTATTACATCATCTTGTCAATATCATTTCAATTTTTAAATTTATCTGCCAAAGAAATTTCAAAATATATTTTTAAAGGTATAACCTAGTCAATATTAATGACTAAGATGGTACAACCTTTTTAAGAGAGTGATTCCTTGTTAACATCTGAAAACATGTTAACCTTCCTGACTGTGTGACTTGAGAGACCACACTAGCTTCCAAAAAGTACTTGGATCTTTCTAAGCCACCTTCATAGCCTATATGATCAATATGAATCATGGCTATTAAACATCAAATATGATGTATACATCAAAACATCCATTTGAGATGTATGCCTCTGGGCGAAGGTGTATTCATGACAATGATAGTTTTATAAACTTCTTGTCAAAAAGGCGATAAACTATGTTCGACCCTTAAAAATCACTGTGTAACACCTCGAAAATTTATGTCCAATAATGTATTGACACGTGTCATGGACTTTGAATATGTGAAAACATACTTTAGAGGGACTAAAGTTGACAAACAGTGAAACTATGTGAATATAAGGGTCCAAAGTGTCAACAATTGATAAATAGGCTCTACAATAACCCTACATGGTGTTTATAATCTTAAACGGATAAATCATGGATCATACGAAACGAGAAATGAAAGAAAGTGAGGAATTACAAACTTCAGGGACTAAATGTGTCAACATGTTGAAAGTATACTTCTAAGTGACCTTTTGGCAAACCCGAAGCTTTGTAATGGTAAAATATACTCACTAAAATTTGTGGTAAAAATTTCATCAAGTTTCGTTATCGTATGAGAAAGATATGATCAAAACCGTGCACGAAGGGTTAAATGCGTTAACGTTGAATTTCGTGACTTTTCGGGTAAGCACAAAGTTAACCGAGGACTTTACCATGTTTGTAAATGTTCCAAGGTCCTTAAAAATCAGGTTTTAGGGTCTAATGTGCAAGAAAATTAGCCAAAACCACGTTACAAGAGACCAAGGACTGAAATGCAAATCAATGAAACTTGGAGACCTGGTCGCACACTTGTACGCGCCCCGCGAGGGGTCTCTCGCGCCCCGCGAACAAGAGCCCAGTGACAAAACAGCGCACGGCTGCCAGTTCTGAGTCTGTTGCGAGTTGTAACCAGCTGTTGTTGACTCCAGAGCCTCACCAATCGACTTTCATGCATTTAGGGGCACTTGTCCTCTTCTCATAACACTCCTAGACCCCTGTGGCAGCCTCTAATCAGATCAAATGATGATAAAAGGGACTTAAAGCTTGTATCCTTCATTACTTACATTTTCAAAAATTCACAAGAACATCTCTGGAGCTCTCTGGACGACAAGACAACTTCCTAGTGATCTCTAAGCTTTGTTAGGACTCTTGTAAGTATTCATAACCTTCTCAAATCCGTTCTAGCTTAGTTTATTAACCGAAAGTCAATCCATTGTAAATTAAGTTTGACTTCGTGATTAAACGAAATTGGCTCAGTCTTTTCTCAAATTGAAAGTACCTATAAGTTGGTATTTATGTGGGTAACAAACCCTCAAAAGGGTATTTTCAGATTCCCACTCTAAGTATGATAATTGTCGAGTTAAAGCTTGTTTCAAAAAGTCAACAGAATGTGTTTTTGCAAATTTAAGCATGATTAGCAATGTAGGGTACATGCAACCTGTTTGATCATTAAAATAACTTGATAATTAATGTAAAAACATGTCTCAACATGTTCATCTCGACAATTTTCAGTTTAAACCCGAATCGGAACCGAAAGTCGCATAAATTGACTTTTTCTTTGACTTTCAGTTCTGATCCGTTCATGCATGTTTGAGATCTGCCTTAGAGCTTATTTTGGACCAATTTTCATATAAGTTTAATTCTCTGAAATTTTACAACTTGGTTCAACACTTATCCGATTCATATGCATGTTTTCGATTTATGCTTAAAGTTGACTATTATGCCCTTTTGGCTATAAAACGTGATTTTTAAAATAGTGAAAGAGTAGAAACATTTGTTACTGATTTATAAACTTGCACCTAAAATTTGATATCAGTTTGAGGTCTAGATTAAGAGTTATGCTCATTATCGTAATTTGAAAGCTTTATGTCACTTAAATGGCGTAATTAGCATATAACCCATTTAAACCCACGTTTTGATACCAAAATACCCCTAAGGTGCATAGTTTGGTTTTAAATGATGATTTTCACTTATGGGTCATACCCTACTGTTATAACATGTTAAATTAAATATATTTACTGTATGAACCAGACCTGTAACTCAGATTTCTAATTTAACTCTTTTATAATCTTTTAAATGACCAAAATGCCCTTATGAGGCATAAATTGTGTTTAAATTAATTTGAGGCATAATAGAAGATATATTACTGATATTATAACATATTTAAGCCATATTATCTAAGGGAACTTGCATATGACTCTTACGGTTACCCGTAGCGCTCTTTTCGCGTTCGGTTCGATTTATGTAACTAGTATGCATAAATAGACCGAGACAGGTCAAACATTATCATTTTTGTCTCAAAATCCAGAATGTATTTAGTATACCCATATTATACAAGTATTCAAACTTGTCGGGTCTAAATCACATTCTATCCGGTCTTCGCTTAATCGTGTGTTTGAACCGTTTCGTCCTTAAAGCTAACCGGTCTAAGCATAAGCTTAAATAAAGACCCGTTAGAAATCTAAGAGGTGATTATAAACCTTCATTCCAGATTAGGAGCATCGGTAAAAGCTACTTGCATTTTTGCTTGTTGAGAATTATACTTTACTCAGGTAAATACTTTTAACTTATTTTCCCTATACGGGCTTGGGTTACGGTATATAAAATACCGCTTGATCGACATCAAATCTTACATCTTTGGGTGGTTAATTGAATAGTTTGATCGGCTCGTTTAAACAGTCTTGTTCACTTAAAGCCTTTGGGGGGTTAATGACCATGTCCCGGATATCCTTGGCATCATCTTACGAGATGGCCCCGACTTGAGCACGAGGTGTAAGCGTACACCTGTCAGTGTATAACTCTATAATGTGGTGTGTCTATTGATCTTTATCCCGGACAAGATCCGGGCTACTGAACGCACAAGTAACATGTAATTCGTTCACATGATTATATTGTATAATTAACCCAAGTTATAAAAAGGTTTTGTGCCACGTGCATTCAAATCAATTTTCAACCATTTTCAAAATGAGTCAATTAAATTGTATTTACCAGTGTAAACTGACGTATTTTTCCCAAAAGGTTAAGTGCAGGTACTACACGTAATAGGCTGGCTATCTTCTAGAGCGTCCACAATAAGTCTCGCAAGCTTGGATGACAATAAACTGTTGAACAATAACTTATTTTATTTTGATCCGCCTGTGGATCCGTTTCAACTATTAGTGATAATTAATATTACACTTTATTAAGGTTGAAATGAATCTATCTTTGCTTCCGCTGTGCATTTATATATATTGTGTTGTTTGTCTATGATGATACCAACTACGTCACGATACTCCCCACCGGGCCCACCGGTGACACGTGGAAAATAGGGGTGTGATAGGTTGGTATCAGAGCCAACTCTGAGTGAATTAAACACTAGCCTTTTGTGTTTAATCTCAGTTACACAATTGCACATTCCTCGATTCTCGAGTCTAGACAAAGAACTTAGGAATTTTCCAAATTTTTGGTTTTTAATTCTAACTTTGTCTTACATATATTTTTGTTGTATCACTTGTTGTTTTTGGCAGGTTCACAAAAATGCCGCCACGTATGAGAGGAAGAGGAAGGGGACAAGGAGCTCATGTAGCCCCAAATGACCACGAGGCCGGACCATCACACCGGCGAACACCATCGGACCCCCACAACACGGATGCTCAGGATCTTTGGAGGTCCTTTACTGAACCAGCTAGGCGCTCAGTTTCACTGAGTACCTCACCTTCAATCCCACACTTCTTTGGGCCTCATTCCGAGAATGAGCCCCATAACTCTCACCAGTCCTATATTCCTCTAGGACACCAATCACCTTTTGACCAACCATCACCTGTTTTCCGGGGCTTGTTCAACCCTGCTGACTACCTGGATGTGCCTATGGGTGTTAACCCACTTGGGCCAGAAGACCACTTTTCTGGTGGCAACCCGATGGACATCGATGAGGATACTGATCCTGCAATGCCGCCATCTGGAACTCCAAACCACCCCATCGAGATTTCTGATGGGTCACCTTTCATGGGATCACCATACAATGGTCCCGATAGTTATGAGGAGATGTTCAAACAGTATGACTGGGCTTTTACTCCCAGTTACCATAACTCTCCCCTGCACCAGCCACATCACTCTCCCCTGCACCAGCTTCAGCCCAACTTTCCCCTGCATCAGCAGCAGCAGCCACAGCAGCAACAGAATCCTTCCGAGGATTCCCGACTAGTCGCGGTCACTCCACCAGCAGCACCACCTCAACTTCAGCCTCCCTCGCCCCCGAGGCGAAGGAGAACGACAGCGCGAATATCCGCACGAGGGGGAATACGCATCAGCACCCCTCCACATTCGAGTGGCAGCCGGTACTCGCCTGTCCACGAAGAACCGGAGACGGGAGAATCTTCACACCCCATCTCAGAGGTGAACACTACGCCAGTCGCGCCACAACCACCATTGGGTTTTGGTGACCCAATCCCCACCTACACTGGCACGGCTGCATTCAACCCCTTCGAGCAGCAGATCCACACAGGTTATAACTTTACAGAGGATCCCTACTGGATAGCAGCAAACTCCAACACTCTCCATCAGGAAGGTCCCTACGGAGGTCCCTGGGCTACGGGACAATCGACCTATGGATACCCACCATATGGGTACCAGCAACCGCAGCCTCCTCAACCTCCACATTATCAACAACAGCCTCCTCAACCGCCGCATTATCAGCAACCGCCTCAGGCGCCGGCGATGTCACCGCCCCAAATGCAAGAGATCCTTCATGAGATACAAGAGGTGCGTCAAGAGATGCGGCATGAGTTGCGGCATGATCGGAGGCATAACCGGGGGATGTTTAAGAAGATGGTGGATTTAATTAAGGGTAAAAGCAAGAAGGGTCATTGAATCCTTTGTTGTTTGGTTATCTTAGTGTGGTACTCATGTCCCTGCGTGGACATATATTTATTTCAGTACTCTACCCCTGCGTGGGTATTTCTTTCTGTTCTGCCCCTGCGTGGGCATATCTTTTTATTTGACCCCTGCGTGGGTTTGTTTGTTTGCTTTGTTAGTTGGCCCCTGCGTGGGTATGTTGTTATTGTAAAAGTCCCGTTTAGGGCAAAACTCGTACTGGTTTAATTTTATTTGGAATGGTTAATTTAAGTTTTTCATTTTTAAATTATGTGCGTAAACATGGTGTATAAATAAATGAAAAATAACATTTAATATTTTGATTTACCATTTTAATAAAATAATAAGGATCTTAAAAGGTAAAACCTAGCTGTTATGTTGTCATAAATTTAGCCAATATGGTAGAACCTGTTTAAAAAGATTCAATTCTCTGTTAACATCTGTTAACATCTGTAAACATGTTAACATTCTTGGCTAGTGTGATCCGTAAAATCACACATGCCACCCTTTTAATAAACTACCCAAATTTATATTCTTATATATTTGATTGTGACAAAATACCTACGGGTTATAATCAATGTCATATAAAAACAAAAGGCGGCCGTAGTTTATAAACTACCTGCCAAGAAAAGGATTGATTTGTCTTATTTATTCAAACTTTAATCCTATAAGATCTAAATTTATAATTTAGAAATTTGTCTACGTGACTGGGCTTATTATGCCAATATTATATTTCATTCTAAAAAGATTACTAGTAAAAACCCTGAATGAAATTATTAAATTAACTAATATGGCTTTTATTTACTATGGTTAATAAATCATCAAGAACGATAATACTGCTTAGGTTTCTAAATAGACCTTGTCCTTATTTTTATGTAGCACTTAAAACTACATGGCTAAGTCTGAAGAACTAAACAGTCGTCCAGCAGAAAACCCTGAAAATGCTAAGATATTAGTAACTGGTGCAGAGTTGAAAGCATTAGTGAATGATGTTGTTGTCGAAGCACTAAATAGACAGTATAGTGAGTCGAGCGGGACTCGAAGTAGGACCCGATCTGCGCCACATTCCAAACCCAAAGTTCACTCGGAGGCACATAGCAAACCGCCCTCTAAGAAAGATGTACCCAAGAAGGATAAGCCAAAGAAGGATGATGATGAACGTCACTCCTCGAACCAAAACAGTGTACCGTCAAGGAAGGTCGAGCCTAAACAGGAACCGCATGGTAAGTCCTGTACGTATAAGTACTTTGTTTCTTGCAAACCCCGGGACTTCACTGGGGAAAAGAGAGCGGTAGATTGTATAACTTGGTTGGACGAAAAGGAAACGATTGTAGACATCAGCGGGTGTGCTGAAAGGGACGTAGTGAAATACGTATCCCAATCGTTCAAAGGAGATGCACTGGCGTGGTGGAAATCCCTCATACAAGCTGCTGGAAAGATCCCACTCTACAATCTATCATGGGATCAGTTCGTTGCCCTTATTAAGGATAATTACTGCACGCAGCATGAAGTTGAGAGAATTGAGTCAGACTTCCTATCTTTAGTGATGAAGAATTTAGACTGCCAGGCATACCTCACCACTTTCAATACCCTATCCAGGTTGGTTCCATACTTGGTAACCCCAGAACCTAAGAGGATTGCCCGCTTCATCGGGGGTTTGGCCCCCAGAGATTAAATCAAGTGTTAAGGCATCAAGGCCTACAACCTTCAGATCAGCAGCTGATCTATCTCTCTCTCTCACCTTGGACGTAGTCAGGTTGAGAGCGCTCAGGAATTCAGAAGAGAACAAAAGCAAGCGTGAGGATGATACCTCACGAAGATCAGGTAAGAAACATCGAGGAAATGACGACCATAGGAAAGGGTCGGGATCTAAGAGAGATGGGCAACAATCGGGAGATAAGCCCAAATGTAAAACTTGCAAGAAGAACCATTTTGGGAAATGTCGATTTGAGTCGAAATCCCAGTCTCACGTGAGATCCTATGGGATTTGCAAATCTACGGATCATAAGACTTTGGAGTGTAAGAAACTGAAGGATGCAACGTGTTACGGTTGCAACGAAAAAGGGCACATTAAGTCTAATTGCCCAAAGTACGCCAAGAAAGCCGAAGATGGGAAGAAGACCAATGCGAGAGTCTTCAAAATGGACGCTAAGGAAGCTGTTCAGGATGACAACGTGATCACAGGTACTTTTCTCGTAAATGATGTTTTTGCTAGAGTATTGTTTGATTCTGGAGCAGATAAGTCTTTTGTAGATAATAAGTTTTGTGAGTTGTTGAAATTACCTGTAAAACCCTTAAGTGTGAAATATGAGGTGGAATTAGCTGATGGAACCATAGAAACAGTCTCGACTGTTTTAGATGGATGTGTTATATCCATTAGGAATCACTCTTTTCCTTTGTCCTTACTTCCCTTTAAGCTAGCCGGCTTTGACATAGTGTTAGGCATGGATTGGTTATCGCATAACCAAGCCCAGATTGTATGCAATAGAAAGCAAGTGGTAGTCAAAACTCCGTCTGGTGAGTCACTCACCATCCAAGGAGATACCTAGCATGGATTGCCTGAGCAAGTGTCTATGCTCAAGGCATCCAGATGTCTGCAGAAGGGCTGTGTCATTTATATGGCACAAGTTACTATAGACGAGCCAAAGCTTAAGATTGAAGACATTCCTGTCATTTCGGAATATCCTGAAGTTTTTCCCGAAGAACTACCTGGTTTACCACCGGATAGGCAAGTGGAATTCCGAATCGACATCATCCCTGGTGCTGCACCAGTAGCAAGAGCACCTTATAGGTTAGCACCAACGGAGATGAAGGAGTTAAGGACACAATTAGATGACCTGTTAGCCAAAGGTTTTATTAGACCTAGTTCGTCTCCTTGGGGAGCGCCGATCTTGTTTGTCAAGAAGAAGGATGGATCGATGCGTCTGTGCATCGATTATCGTGAGCTTAATAAAGTCACTATCAAGAATAGGTATCCTTTGCCCAGGATCGACGATCTGTTCGATCAGTTACAAGGAGCAAGCTACTTCTCTAAGATCGACTTGAGTTCCCGCTATCATCAGTTGAAGGTCAAGGATGAAGATGTGCACAAGACAGCATTTAGGACTCGTTATGGACATTACGCGTTCCTAGTGATGCCTTTTGGGCTCACTAATGCACCGGCCGCATTCATGGATCTCATGAATCGCGTCTGCAAGCCTTACTTGGACAAATTCGTCATCGTCTTTATTGACGACATCCTTATTTATTCGAAGAACCAAGCTGACCACGAGAAACACCTTCGTTGTATTCTCAAACTTCTACATCAGGAGAAACTCTACGCCAAATTTTCGAAGTGCGAATTTTGGCTTCGGGAAGTCCAATTCCTTGGACATGTGGTAAGTGAGCGTGGTATCCAAGTGGATCCCACTAAGGTGGAAGCAGTTATGAATTGGCAAGAGCCAAAGACGCCTACTGAAATTCGTAGCTTCCTGGGTTTAGCAGGATATTATAGGCGTTTTATCGAAAACTTTTCAAGGATTGCTGCACCCCTAACTTCGTTGACACGTAAGAAAGTTAAGTTTGATTGGGGCCCTAAGCAGCAGGAATCCTTTGACATTCTGAAGAAAAAGTTGAGCAATGCACCAGTATTAACATTGCCCGATGGTATAGAAGAATTTGTGGTGTACTGTGATGCATCACACACTGGTATGGGCTGTGTACTCATGCAGAAAGGCAAGGTTATTGCCTACGCTTCACGACAGCTAAAGGTGCACGAGAAGAACTACACCACCCACGACTTGGAGCTGGGTGCCGTTGTATTTGCATTGAAATTATGGAGGCATTACTTATATGGAACCAAGTGTGTGATCTATTCAGATCACAAGAGCCTTCAAAATTTGTTCAATCAGAAGGACTTGAACATGCGACAAAGACGATGGATGGAAACTCTAAACGATTATGATTGTGAGATAAAATACCATCCAGGCAAAGCAAATGTAGTTGCTGATGCCTTAAGCAGAAAAGAAAGAGTGAAGCCGATAAGAATCAATACCAAGCGCATCGAAATCAGGAATAGTTTGAACGAAAGGGTGTTAGCTGCACAGAAGGAAGCTGTGCTGGAAGCTAACTATCCTAAAGAAAAACTGGGAGTAACTGAGGAGCAGTTATCCCATGACAAGGACGGAATGCTAAGATTGAATGGACGAATATGGGTTCCAGTTTTTGGAGGACTTCGAGATGTTATCCTCCAGGAAGCCCACAGTTCCAAATATTCTGTTCATCCTGGAGCTGACAAGATGTACCAGGATCTAAAGGCAAACTACTGGTGGATTGGTTTGAAAAAGTCTGTAGCTGCTTATGTAGCTAAATGTTTGACTTGTGCGCAAGTCAAAGCTGAACACCAAAAGCCGTCAGGTTTGTTACAACAACCTGAATTCCTACGTGGAAGTGGGAGATGGTGACGATGGATTTCATCACCAAGTTGCCAAAAACGAGAAAGGGAAATGATACTATATGGGTCATAGTGGATAGACTGACGAAGTCAGCACATTTTCTACCCATCAAGGAGACTTATAGCTCCGATATGTTAGCACAGTTATATGTTGATAAGATTGTAGCTTTGCATGGTATACCTGTGTCTATTATCTCGGATAGAGATACAAGATATACCTCTCATTTTTGGAAAAGTTTCCAACAATCTTTGGGTACGCGCTTGAATTTTAGTACGGCTTACCACCCACAGACAGACGGACAGAGTGAGCGTACTATTCAAACATTGGAAGACATGCTACGTGCATGTGCGATCGACTTAGGTGGAAATTGGGATAAGAACCTACCACTAATTGAGTTCTCCTACAACAATAGCTACCACACCAGCATAAAGGCTGCGTCTTTTGAGGCATTATACGGTAGAAAGTGTAGATCGCCCATTTGTTGGGCGGAAGTTGGAGATGTCCAACTATCAGGACCAGAGATAGTTTTTGAAACAACGGACAAGATTGTCCAGATTCGCGATCGTTTGAAAGCTGCTAGGGATAGGCAGAAAAGTTATGCGGATCCAAAGCGTGAGGCTTTTCACTTCGAAGTAGGTGACAAAGTATTGCTTAAAGTATCACCTTGGAAAGGGGTGATGCGATTTGGTAAGAAAGGCAAGCTAAGCCCGAGATACATAGGACATTTCGAGGTTATCGAACGTGTCGGGTCAGTCGCTTATAAGTTAAACTTGCCTGAAGAACATAGCGCTATCCATAATGTGTTCCACATCTGTAATTTGAAGAAGTGTTTCGCTGATGAATCACTGGTTATACCACATACGGATGTACATATAGATGAAAGCTTGAAATTTGTGGAAAAGCCATTGTCGATTGAGGATCGACAGGTAAAGAAGCTTCGATGGAAGCATGTACCTATTGTAAAGGTCAAATGGGATGCCCGTAGAGGTCCCGAATACACATGGGAGGTAGAATCCACGATGAAAGAAAAATACCCTCATTTGTTTCAGTAAATCTCGAGGTCGAGATTTCTTTTAAGGGGGTGAGGATGTAACACCTCGAAAATTTACGTCCAATAATGTATTGACACGTGTCATGGACTTTGAATATGTGAAAACATACTTTAGAGGGACTAAAGTTGACAAACAGTGAAACTATGTGAATATAAGGGTCCAAAGTGTCAACAATTGATAAATAGGCTCTACAATAACCCTACATGGTGTTTATAACCTTAAACGGATAAATCATGGATCATACGAAACGAGAAATGAAAGAAAGTGAGGAATTACAAACTTCAGGGACTAAATGTGTCAACATGTTGAAAGTATACCTCTGAGTGACCTTTTGGCAAACCCGAAGCTTTGTAATGGTAAAATATACTCACTAGAATTTGTGGTAAAAATTTCATCAAGTTTCGTTATCGTATGAGAAAGATATGATCAAAACCGTGCACGAAGGGTTAAATGCGTTAACGTTGAATTTCGTGACTTTTCGGGTAAGCACAAAGTTAACCGAGGACTTTACCATGTTTGTAAATGTTCCAAGGTCCTTAAAAATCGGATTTTAGGGTCTAATGTGCAAGAAAGGTAGCCAAAACCACGTTACAAGAGACCAAGGACTGAAATGCAAATCAATGAAACTTGGAGACCTGGTCGCACACTTGTACGCGCCCCGCGAGGGGTCTCTCGCGCCCCGCGAACAAGAGCCCAGCGACAAAACAGCGCACAGCTGCTAGTTCTGAGTCTGTTGCGAGTTGTAACCAGCTATTGTCGACTCCAGAGCCTCACCAATCGACTTTCATGCATTTAGGGGCACTTGTCCTCTTCTCATAACACTCCTAGACCCCTATGGCAGCCTCTAATCAGATCAAATGATGATAAAAGGGACTTGAAGCTTGTATCCTTCATTACTTACATTTTCAAAAATTCACAAGAACATCTCTGGAGCTCTTTGGACGACAAGACAACTTCCTAGTGATCTCTAAGCTTTGTTAGGACTCTTGTAAGTATTCATAACCTTCTCAAATCTGTTCTAGCTTAGTTTATTAACCGAAAGTCAATCCATCGTAAATTAAGTTTGACTTCGTGATTAAACAAAATTGGCTCAGTCTTTTCTCAAATTGAAAGTACCTACAAGTTGGTATTTATGTGGGTAACAAACCCTCAAAAGGGTATTTTCAGATTCCCACTCTAAGTATGATAATTGTCGAGTCAAAGCTTGTTTCAAAAATTCAATAGAATGTGTTTTTGCAAATTTAAGCATGATTAGCAATGTAGGGTACATGCAACCTGTTTGATCATTAAAATAACTTGATAATTAATGTAAAAACATGTCTCAACATGTTCATCTCGACAATTTTCAGTTTAAACCCGAATCGGAACCGAAAGTCGCATAAATTGACTTTTTCTTTGACTTTCAGTTCTGATCCGTTCATGCATGTTTGAGATCTGCCTTAGAACTTATTTTGGACCAATTTTCATATAAGTTTAATTCTCTGAAATTTTACAACTTGGTTCAACACTTATCCGATTCATATGCATGTTTCCGATTTATGCTTAAAGTTGACTATTATGCCCTTTTGGCTATAAAACGTGATTTTTGAAAAAGTGAAAGAGTAGAAACATTTGTTACTAATTTATAAACTTGCACCTAAAATTTGATATCTGTTTGAGGTCTAGATTAAGAGTTATGCTCATTATCGTAATTTGAAAGCTTTATGTCACTTAAATGGCGTAATTAGCATATAACCCATTTAAACCCACTTTTTGATACCAAACTTTTTACCCAGTGATGTTATATAATATTTTGGGATTTTTAAAGATTTTTATTTAATTTTTGGTTGAGCATAACATAGGTCTCTAGGTTTGATTCGGTTATGACGGTTTTGCCCTTTTAAGCCATAAAATGAGTTTTACAAATCCTTTTGACCCCAAACCTTTTCCTACTGATTTTATTTGATAAATAAAATATTTTGAGCATTCTGGAAATATAAAAATATCAGCTTTCTTTTAAAAACCCGGAAACGGCTCTAAATCGCCTTTTTAAGCGTTTTTAGCGCATAGTATGAACTATAACCATATTAAACATATAAGGTTGATACCTACTGATGTTTTTAGTATATTTTTATAAAATAACAGTAAGTACAAGTTTTTAAACTCAGGTTTCCAATTTTGACAATTTTAGCCCTTGTGAAATTACCAAAATACCCCAAAGGTGCATAGTTTGGTTTTAAATGATGATTTTCACTTATGGGTCATACCCTACTGTTATAACATGTTAAATTAAATATATTTACTGTATGAACTTGACCTGTAACTCAGATTTCTAATTTAACTCTTTTATAATCTTTTAAATGACCAAAATGCCCTTATGAGGCATAAATTGTGTTTAAATTCATTTGGGGCATAATAGAAGATATCTTACTGATATTATAACATATTTAAGCCATATTATCTAAGGGAACTTGCATATGACTCTTACGGTTACCCGTAGCGCTCTTTTCGCGTTCGGTTCGGTTTATGTAACTAGTATGCATAAATAGACCGAGACGGGTCAAACATTATCATTTTTGTCTCAAAATCCAGAATGTATTTAGTATACCCATATTATACAAGTATTCAAACTTTTCGGGTCTAAATCACATTCTATCCGGTCTTCGCTTAATCGTGCGTTTGAACCGTTTCGTCCTTAAAGCTAACCGGTCTAAGCATAAGCTTAAATAAAGACCCGTTAGAAATCTAATAGGTGATTATAAACCTTCGTTCCAGATTAGGAGCATCGGTAAAAGCTACTTGCATTTTTGCTTGTTGAGAATTATACTTTACTCAGGTAAATACTTTTAACTTATTTTCCCTATACGGGCTTGGGTTACGGTATATAAAATACCGCTTGATCGAGCATCAAATCTTACATCTTTGGGTGGTTAATTGAATAGTTTGATCGGCTCATTTAAACAGCCTTGTTCACTTAAAGCCTTTGGGGGGTTAATGACCATGTCCCGGATATCCTTGGCATCATCTTTCGAGATGGCCACGACTTGAGCACGAGGTGTAGGCGTACACCTGTCAGTGTATAACTCTATAATGTGGTGTGTCTATTGATCTTTAACCCGGACAAGATCCGGGCTACTGAACGCACAAGTAACATGTAATTCGTTCACATGATTATATTGTATAATTAACCCAAGTTATAAAAAGGTTTTGTGCCACGTGCATTCAAATCAATTTTCAACCATTTTCAAAATGAGTCAGTTAAATTGTATTTACCAGTGTAAACTGACGTATTTTTCCCAAAAGGTTAAGTGCAGGTACTACACGTAATAGGCTGGCTGTCTTCTAGAGCGTCCACAATAAGTCTCGCAAGCTTGGATGACAATAAACTGTTGAACAATAACTTATTTTATTTTGATCCGCCTGTGGATCCGTTTCAACTATTAGTGATAATTAATATTACACTTTATTAAGGTTGAAATGAATCTATCTTTGCTTCCGCTGTGCATTTATATATATTGTGTTGTTTGTCTATGATGATACCAACTACGTCACGATACTCCCCACCGGGCCCACTGGTGACACGTGGAAAATAGGGGTGTGACACACTGATTCAAAAGATCGTTGATTATGTTTTAAATGTCCTTGTGACAATGCCTTTTGTGCCATTTAAATGTCCTTCGAGACGAGCCTTTTGTGCAATCTGAAAATGTCTTTAAGACATTGACAGTCGTGACTTGTGTCCCCTGTGTGATAAATGTAAAGGATTATATCCTACTTGATTGCCAATAATGGTTCATTTATAGTCTAGGAAAATCATTTAACTTATGGTCTATATGGTTTATTAAATACAATGACCATTTAATCGTCAGATACGAAGATTTATTATATAATCTAAATAAATCATTATTGTTTGATTTTAGTAATCAAAATAAGGCTGGCTTGGACGAAGTTAACAGTCATCTGGTAGAAGGAAACAATAATGATGCCAGGATAAATGTTACTGGTGCTGAATTACAAGCAATGATTGACACAGCAGTTGCTCAAGTTGTGGATAAAATATTTAAAGAACCGAGTCATGTTCGGTCTAAGACTCAATCAAAGCCCCTATCGCATTCACTTACACTAAAAAGGGATGAATCTCGTCACTCGTCCAATCAAAAGAGTGAACCACAGAGACAAGTTATCGTTAATCAGGCTCCAAAGTACAACAAGGGTTGTACTTATAAATACTTCGTCTCGTGTAAACCAAGATACTTCACGGGAGAAAAGGGAGCCATCGATTGTATGAAGTGGTTAGATGAAATGGAAACTGCTTTCGATATCAGTGGGTGTGCAAAGGAGGACGGCGTTAAGTTTGTGTCACAATCCTTCAAGGGTGACGCCTTAACTTGGTGGAAAGCTTTGGTACAGTCCACGGGAAAGGTTCCTCTGTATAACCTTTCCTATAATCAATTTGTTGATCATATGAAGGACACTTACTGTCCTCAGCATGAAGTGGAAAGAATAGAGACTAACTTCCTCACTCTGGTGATGAAGGATTTGGATTGCAGGTCCTATGTGACCAGTCTTAACTCCATGTCGAGACTTGTACCGTATTTGGTCACCCTAGAACCCAAACGCATTGCGCGTTTTATCAGTGGTTTAGCCCCAGAGGTTAAAGGAAATGTCAAGGCTTCTAAGCCTGCTACTTATAGATATACTGTAGATCTATCTTTGTCACTTACTCTAGATGTTGTAAGGAGTAGAGCAAAGAAAACCACCGACGAGGGGAAAAGAAAGAGGGAGGAAGACCAGTCCCATCATTCGAACAAAAAGAAGAAAGGAAACTCTGGTTTCAAGAAAGGGCAGTCGGATGACAAGCCCAGATGTAAAACATGTAACAAGAGGCACCTTGGAAAGTGCAACCATGATCCACAAGCTAAAACTTGTGGAATTTGCAAGAAGAAAGGGCACAAGACTGTTGAGTGCCAAAACATTAAGGATGCAACCTGTTATGGTTGCAACGAAAAGGGGCACATTAGGACTAACTGCCCTAAAAATGCTAAGAAGCCTGAGGAGGGTCTTTCAGATGAATGCTAGGGAGGCGGTGAATGACGAGAACGCTATAACAGGTACCTTCCTCATTAATGATATTTATGCTAGAGTTTTATTTGATTCAGGTGCTGATAAGTCGTTTGTAGACCATACGTTTAGTAAGTTACTAAATCTGCCTATTAAAACTTTATACATAAAATATGAGGTAGAACTCACAAACGGTACCTTAGAAACAACTTCGACTTTTCTTGATGGATGCTTTATATCCATTAAGAATCATTCTATCCAGCTATCCCTCTTGCCAATGAAATTGGTTGGGTTTGATGTAGTTTTAGGCATGGATTGGTTATCGCATAACCAAGCCCAAATTGCCTGCGATACGAAGCTAGTTAACATCAAAACACCTTCTGATGAATCCATCACTATTCAAGGAGATACACAATATGGTTTGCCCAACAATGTGTCTATTCTCAAAGCATCGAAATGTCTGAAGAACGGATGTGTCATTTACATGGCACAAGTGAATATTGATGAACCAAAACCCAAGATTGAAGATATTTCAATTATTTCTAAATATCCTGATGAATTACCTGGATTACCTCCTGAGAGGCAAGTTGAATTTAGGATAGACATTCTGCCAGGATCTGCACCTATTGCACGAGCTCCTTATCGTCTAGCGCCTACTGAAATGAAAGAGATCAGGACTCAATTGGATGACTTACTAGAAAACGGTTTCATACAACCCAGCTCTTCGCCTTGGGGATCTCCTATTTTGTTTGTGAAGAAGAAGGATGGATCAATGTGCTTATGCATTAATTACCATGAGCTAAACAAGGTAACGATCAAGAATCGTTATCCATTACCCAGGATCGACGACTTATTCGACCAACTTCAAGGGGCAAGTTTCTTCTCGAAGATCGATTTGAGATCTGGATATCATCAACTCAAGGTCCGAACTGAAGATGTACCAAAGACAGCGTTCAGAATGAGGTATAGACATTATGAGTTCTTAGTGAAGCCTTTGGGCTCACTAATGCACCTGCAACATTCATGGACCTCATGAATCGAGTCTGGAAGCCATACTTAGATAAATTTTTCATTGTCTTTATAGACGACATACTTATTTATTCTCGTAATAAAGTTGATCATGAGAAACACCTTTGGTGTATCTTAGGATTGCTACGACAGGAGAAGCTATATGCTAAATTTTCCAAGTGTGAGTTCTGGCTTCGCGAAGTCCAATTCCTTGGACATATTGTGAGCGAGCATGGTATCCAAGTAGATCCTGATAAAATAGAAGCCATCAAGAACTGGGAGGCACCGAAAACACCTACGTAGATTCGCAGCTTTCTGGGATTGGCTGGCTATTATAGAAGATTCATTGAGAATTTCTCAAGAATAGCTGCACCGTTAACTTCTCTGACCCGCAAGAATGTAAAGTTTGATTGGGGTCCAAAACAACAAGAATCTTTTGAGATTCTTAAACAAAAATTGAGCAATGCTCCGGTTTTGACATTACCCGAAGGAATAGAAGAATTTGTCATGTACTGTGATGCGTCACACACCGGTATGGGTTATGTACTTATGCAAAGAGGCAAGGTGATTTCCTATGCATCACGACAACTAAATGTGCACGAAAAGAATTACACCACCCATGATTTGGAGTTGGGTGCTGTTGTATTTGCACTAAAGTTGTGGAGACATTATCTATGTGGAACTAAATGTGTGATATATTCGGATCACAAAAGTTTCCAACACTTATTCAATCAAAAAGAGCTTAATATGAGACAACGCCGTTGGATGGAGACTCTAAATGACTATGATTGCGAAATTCGCTACCATCCTGTCAAAGCGAATGTAGTCGTTGATGCTCTAAGCCGAAAGGAAAGAGTCAAACCTATAAGGATTAATGCCAAGAGCATTGAACTGAAGAACAACTTGAATGAAAGGCTGTTAGCTGCTCAAAAGGAAGCTATATTGGAAGCTAGCCTTCCAAATGAAAAGTTAGGTGTAACTGCTGAATTGTTAGCACCTGGCAAGGATGGAATCCTTAGAATGAATGGAAGAATCTGGGTTCCTATTCATGGAGGGCTTCGAGATATAATCCTCCAGGAAGCTCACAATTCCAAATACTCAGTTCACCCTGGAGGTGACAAAATGTATCAAGATTTGAAAGCTAATTATTAGTGGATAGGTTTGAAGAAATCTATTGCCACACATGTAGCCAAATGTCTGACTTGTGCTCAAATTAAAGATGAACATCAAAAGCCGTCAGGTCTGCTACAACAGCCAGAACTTCCCACATGGAAGTGGGAGATGGTAACTATGGATTTTATAACCAAGTTACGTAAAACAAGGCATGGAAATGATACTATATGGGTCATAGTTGATAGACTGACTAAGTCAGCACATTTCTTACCCATCAAGGAGACTCATAGCTCCGACAAGCTAGCTCGGTTGTACGTGGATAAGATTGTATCTCTCCACGGAGTGCCGGTGTCTATTATATCCGATAGAGATACTAGATACACCTCTCACTTTTGGAAAAGTTTCCAACAATCATTAGGTACTCGTTTGAATTTTAGTACTGCTTACCATCCTCAGACAGATGGACAAAGTGAGCGTACAATTCAAACTTTGGAAGACATGCTTCGTGCATGCGTTATTGATTTGGGTGGTAGCTGGGATGACCACCTACCTTTGATCGAGTTCTCCTACAATAATAGTTACCATACTAGCATTCAGGCTGCACCTTTTGAGGCGTTGTATGGAAGGAAATGCAGAACGCCTGTTTGTTGGGCGAAAGTAGGAGAAGCTCAGTTATCAGGACCTGATATAGTCCTTGAAACATAGGACAAGATTTTCCAAATTCGTGATCGCCTGAAAGCTGCCAGGGATAGGCAGAAAAGTTATGCTGATAAGAGACGGAAACCTCTAAAGTTTGAAGTGGGCGACAAAGTCTTACGGAAAGTATCACCCTGGAAAGGAGTGATGCGTTTTGGTAAGAAGGGCAAGCTAAGCCCAAGGTATATTGGACCATTCGAGATCATCGAATGTGTCGGCAGTGTAGCTTATAAGCTAAACTTGTCTGATAAGCTTAGTGGAATTCACAATGTGTTCCACATCTGTAATCTAAAGAAATGTCTAGCTGATGAATCGCTAGCAACGTCTCATGAAGATGTACAGATTGATGAAAGCCTGAGATTTGTTGAAAGACCTATATCGATAGAGGATCGACGGGTTAAAAAGCTCCGAAGGAAGCACGTGCCTATAGTAAAGGTTAAGTGGGATGCACGTGGAGGCCCAGAATATACGTGGGAGGTTGAGTCCACTATGCGACAAAAGTACCCTCACTTATTTCAGTAAATCTCAGGGTCGATATTTCTTTTAAGGGGGTGAGGATGTAACACCTCGTAAAAACGTGTCCAATTATGTGAAGACACGTGTCCAAAACCCTAATCATGTGAAAGATTTTGTGTTTGAAGGACTAAAGTTGTAAAATGATGAAATTATGTATGCGAAGGGACTAAAAGTGTCAACATGCCAAACTTGTGCCTCTGAATGACCACACACGAAGAATATATTCATAAACAAGTAATTAATAGGATATTAGAAGCTGTTTGTGAAAATAATCGAAAGATTATAAACTACAGGGGTTAAACGTGTTAACATGTTAATTCTTACTTCTTAGTGACCTTTTAACGAACCCGGAGCTTCGTAATATTCCAATATACTCTCAAGAATAAGTGATATCAATTTCACGAGGTTTCGAGATCGTTATGTGTTGTTTACGCGAATTCCCAAGAATTAGGGTTTAAAGCGTTAACGAGGCGAAACTTATGTTTTCGGTAATCGTTTAACGAAACCGGGCCTAACGGTGTTTGGTTATACTCCCTAAATCATCTACGAACTAACTACAAGGGCCTATTGTGCTTAAAATGAAAGATATAAAGCTTAAAAAGGTGCAGGGACTGAACATGTCAACTTTGAAACTTGTTTGGCTGGTAACAGAAGAGGTCGCGCTGCTCGACCATGTTCACCATATGCCGTCGTGCGACGCGACGGCTCCATTTTGACAGAATTGTTTGGCCAGGTGCAGGTTTCTTCCTTTCTTGAGCTCCAAACAAGTTTTAATCGAAAACAATGGCTGTTGATGGTTTTAAATTACCACCAAGACACCTGGAGACATCATATTACTTCCCTATACACCTGGGATGAACTGGAGCAATCTCAATTCACTATAAATAGGCCTTTAGTTCAGCATTTTCACTTGCACTCTCACTCAAATCACTCTCATCTCTCTAGCTAGTGTTCTTAAGCATTTCTGGAGGTTCCTGAATCAAAAGGAAGCTTATTCTTGTAGATAAGATAGCTAGGACCTTTTGTAAGTGTCTTAGCCCCCTTCTTTAGTTCAATTTTTAATTTAAAAACCAAAAAGTCAAAGTTATCGTAATCAGACTTTGACCTTCGGTTTAAACTCAAATGGTCCAGCCACTGTTCGAGATGAATGTGGTTATGTGACCATAATTAGGTAGGTGATTAACCCTTAAAAGGGCACCTCCTAATTATTTCGTTTGCTTAGTTAATTGTCGGGTCAAACTAATTAACCAAAAAGTCAAACTAGTCAGAATTTGAAATAATAATCAAAACTAACAATGCAGAGGTTATAAATCATATTTTATCTCTCTAATAACTTGGTAATTATTATTAGAACATGTTTAAGCATGTTCAACCCGACAATTATCAGTTTAGGGTCGGTTCACAACCGAAAGTCGCAAAAGCTTGACTTCTGCTTTGACTTTGAGTTCTGACCCGATTGAGGTTAATCCTTCCATGTTTTAAGCTTCCATTAGGACCACATTATGTTGTAGTATAACCCTCTGGAGTTATATTACCTGGTCCTTAGTATTCTGAATTATATGCTAATCTCCGTTAGTATGCTTCTAAATGCCCATTTTGCCCTTTTGACATATAAACGAGATTTTTGAAAATGTGAGGGGACAAAAACTTTTATTACTGATATTTAAGTATGTCCAAGAAGTTTGACTTCAGTTTCTAGTCTCAAACAAAAGTTATGCTCGATATCGTAAATTGAAACTTTTTATTAACTAAATTACGCTATCTTGCATAAGGCATGTTTAAACATGGATTTTGACCAAAAACTCATTACCTACTGTTAAGATATTATTTTTAGGGATTTTTGGAATTTTTTATCAGATTATAACCTGACCATATTATGGAGTTCTTGTGTAATTCGGTAAATGGCGATAATACCCTTTCCATGCATAAAATGAGATTACCAAATGATTTGAATGCCAAACCTTTTCCTACTGATCTTATATATTAAATAAATTATCTTGAGCATTTAAGACTGATCAAAATCTCAGATTTCCATAAACATCTTAATTATCGTCAATTAGCGATTTTTACGCTAATTAGGTGCATAGTATGGTTTTCAAACCATATTTAACACCTAAGACTTGTTACCTATTAAATTTTTAAATAAATTTTAATATTGTTACAGTGGGTATAAGTTATGAATTCAGACTTCCAAAAATGTCCTTAAAAGCATATGTGAAATGACCAAAATACCCTTTCGGGGCATAGTTTGACCATAAATGGTAAACCACACATATGAATGATATCTTACTGTTATAACAACATAAAATAAATATTTTTACAGATTATTTAAGACCAGAACCTCAGTTTACTATTAAATCTCTTTTATAAACATTAAAATGACCAAAATGCCCCTACGGGACATAAATTGGTTTTAAATACTTTTTGGGCATATATGTTAACATCCTACTGATGTATTAACATATTCTAAGCATAATAACATTTGAGACCTGTATATAATTCATTTGGTTACCCGTTATGCATTTATGCGTTCGGTTTATGTAGCTAGTTTACATAAATTAGCCGAAATGGGTTTAACATTATCATTAAATCTTCAAAATCCAGAATGTGTTTAGTTTGCCCATATAATACAAGTATCCAAACTTGTCGGGTCTAAATCACATTCCATTCCAGCCTCCGCTTAATCTAGCATTTCGAACCGTAAAGTATCTTTCAAGCTAACCGGTCTAAGTTTTTGACTTAAATAAAGACTCGTTAGTATCCTAATAGGTTAATAAACCTTCTATATAGATTGAGTAGCTTCAGTAGAAGGTATTTTCATAAGGCTTTAGGATTATACGGCTGAGTTACATCCTTACACATCTAGCTCAGGTAAATACTTTTAACTTATTTTCCCTTATACGAGCTTGGGATATGGTATAATAATAATACCGCTTGGTCGGGTATGAAATCATTTAATCGGATTGTGATTAATAAATTGCATAACCTGTTTTAATCTATTTTGTTTGATAACATAAGCATTGGGGGTTAATACGACTGTGTCCTGGATATCCTCGGCTCATTTCATTTGAAAATGACCACGACCTATGCACGGGATGTAGGCATACACCTGACAGATGCAAATGCTAAATAACCCACATGTTGGGGATAACTCCTTTGTGGGTTCTATAAGTTGTGAGTCGGTTAATCATGACCGGCTTCCAAACCGGCCACATATGTATGACAAACATGTAAAACTGTATACAAGATTATCTTAATAATTGTCCCAAGTTATAAATGGTTTGTGCCTTGTGCACTTAAATCAATTTTCATAAATGTTTTCAAATGAGTCAGTATATTGTATTTACCAGTGAAAACTGACGTATTTTCCAAAGACTGAGTGACAGGTACCTCTCGGAATTAGGCTGGAGCTACTAGGTGTCAAATAAGAGGATCTTGCAAATCCTTAGATGTCTGTAGTCTGTTATTTCAGTTTCTTGTATTTTGTTTTTATGATCCGCCTGTGGATCTCTATTACAACCAGTCTGTATATTCTTTTATTTGGACACTCGGACACTATGGTTTGTAATAGTATTTAAATACCAAGTCTTCTGCTGTGCTACTATATTGTGTGTATTGACTATGATGATATCAACTACGTCACGATACTCCTCACCGGGCCCACCGGTAGTATGTGGAAATATCGGGGTGTGACAAAGTATCTCAAAATCAACACGACTACCATTTGATTATGTTGTTTCACATTCCGTATTACCTTTATATGAGATTCATTGTAATATTTGAGGTCCATCCCCTGTTATGTCTAGTGATGGTTTTAGATAATTTATTACGTTCATTGATGATTTTAGCAGATTTACGTGGGTTTATCCACTGCCACATTGCTCTCAGGCGGTTAATTCATTTCATCATTTTAAAGTGCTTGTTGAGAATCTCTTTTCCTGCACCATCAAACACCTTCAGTGTGATGCTACTCCCAAGCTTATTCATGGACCGATGGCCGGATATCTTTCTGAATTGGGAATCGCTTATCGTATTTCTTATCCATACACACCCCAACAAAATGGGGTTGTAAAGCGGAGAAACTGCCATCTT
This sequence comes from Helianthus tuberosus, assembly GCA_030545235.1. Lineage (NCBI taxonomy): Eukaryota > Viridiplantae > Streptophyta > Magnoliopsida > Asterales > Asteraceae > Helianthus > Helianthus tuberosus. The sequence continues at coordinate 74,393,087 of CM060411.1, forward strand.
TCTGAGATTGCTCGAGCACTTTTATTTCATGTGCACTTACCAAAGAGAAGTTTAGTATGATGCTTATGCCACTTTAACTTATCTCATCAACGGTTACCTTCACCAGTTCTTCACTACTCATCTCCATTTGAGACATGGTTCGGGTTTCGACCAAAATATTATATTCTTCGCACTTTTGGGTGTTTGTGATAATCGTTTCTAGGTGATACTCATGCGGATAAACTTTCACCCAAGTCTACTCCATGTATCTTTGTTGGTTATGCTCCATCTTATCTCAGTTATCTCTGTTATGATCCTCACACATCTCATGCGTATACTTCTCGTCATGTTCGATTTCACGAGTCCCTATGGTTGTCAAATGGAATTAATCAAGTCCCTGCCACTAACATACCATTTCTAATTCAGTGAAAAAACTAAAATACCCTCATAACTTTAGTTACCATTTCAGTCCCTGGACATATAATTCATATATTCCCTCCATATTCAAAACTCTTTCCTAATCTAGTAACTAACCACCGATTAACCTTAACTAATCAGCAATATGATGTTATTAACAACAACAACCCGTATTAAGACATGTAACCGGAATTGAACTCTGTTTGACCTTTAGAACTTGAAATGTGTTTGACTTTTAGAACTTGAAATGGGTTTGACTTTTAGAACTTGAATTGGGTTTTACTTTTAGAATTTGATCAAGTTAAGGCCTTGATTATAACAGCCTTAACTGAATCCTTGTTCAAATCCCAGTTCAAGTTATAAGCAATGCCTACATCACAACCCTTGGTATAAGTCCTATTGTGCAAACCAAAGTGTATCATCCCTGTTCTATTTATAACTAAGTCACATTATGTATAGAAGGCCTAATCTTATTGTACCCTAATCAAGTTAAAGGCTTGATTATCACTGCCTTGACTGAATATGCATGCTGCTCTATGTCAATAACTTTAGTGTACCATCAACACCTACATTAGCACAATATCCTATTGTGCATAACTGTCTTGTACCATCAACACCTAACATGCCTACATCAATAACAATATCAACCAAGAATCAATAACATAACTTACATTAACTTAGTTGTTTAAATATAGTCAAAAGTTACATATTAAAACTACAGTTGTTAGTTTCAAGTCATTAAAAATTTACATCTAAATCACATAATTTCAGAATGGGTTAAGCATGATCATTAACAACTAAAACCCAAAAAAAACGATCAGACTTAAAAACCCATTATGACAGTTAAACGTAGTTTCTAAGTATGCATCATAAATAGGGGGTTTTGGTCACTCTAAAAACCAACATTTCAATACCGCACAATCTTGATTCTGATTCTGAAACGACCCCTGTTAACCACCACTTCAATACTAGCACTCCCCACACCCCAAACAACTACTCGCACTTGGATCCTTACCCAACGATTTGAACTTTGGACCCTTAATCCAGCTGCAAATTCATAGATTAAAATCATCGTTGAACTGTATTAACTTCATACTTTGTTATTAGGTGAAATAAACAAAATGTTATACCTGTTGCATCCTCATATCGCAGAATCACAACATACGACAACATCTTGTGCTTGATTGGACTTGAGATCAGGTGCCTTGTGGGTGATGGGTGAATGTAGTTGGGAGCCGGAGGTGTGTTGGGGGAGAAGGGATTGAAGTATAGCTTATAAAGGAAGATAGAGAAGTGATATGGTTGACATTGGGGTAAGTTTAGGTGAAATTACCAGTTTGCCTTTGTCAACGTTTTATAATTTGACGGTCAACTAATGGTCAGTTACAATAAGGACTTGATTGATTCCAATTGACAACATGGGTATTTGATTGGCCTTTTTTTTAAATGAGGGTTGTATGTGCGATTGGGTGTAAACCAAAGGGACTGAAACTGTACTTTACTGTAAACTAAAAAAAAGGTAAATTAAGTTTAAACTAAAAAGAAAACATAAAATTGAAATAAGAAGAAAAAACAAAAAACAAAACCGTAAGGATAAAGTTGGGAAAACAGAAAAGGAAACAAAGAAGGGTTGAGAAGCCAAAGAAGGGAATCGAATTGGAGACCATGGTCATCCATGCAAACTCTATATATGGGTAATGAAGCCACTAGACCAAACACCTCTTTTTTACGCAAAATTGAAACAAAAGATTTATATAGACTGTTGTTGTATATATATATATATATGAGTAAATTACAAGTTTTGTCCTTTATGTATGTCCCAAATTGCAGGCGTTGTTCTTTGTCTTTAAAATTGATGAGTTTTGTCCTTAATGTTTGCAAATCTTGCAAGTTATGTCCTTTAGACCAAACCCAGTTAGATTTTTTGGTTAAATCAGATTACATAAGGGTATTTTAATCTTTTTATAAATTTATTTAAAAATATTTATTAAATAAAACAAAATAAAAAAACTTAATATATATTTTATAGTATTATATACAATATATTCAAACACCATTTCAGTAGATTCATTCAACCCCCACCACCCACCACCACCACCGCCACCAAAAGACCGCCGCTGACCACCAAATCCGGCAACCAAAAAAATCCCCATCATGTTTCCCTATGATCATCATCACCAAATCCGGCAACCAAAAAAATCCCCACCGTGAAAAATGGTAATTTTGATTTTGAATCTTGAGAATTGAGATCTAGCCCAATACTAGAAAGGTCCGTCCAAATCAAAATAAAAAATTCCAAAAATACATATAATTAAAGTTTAATCGATCATCATCACCATTTGATCAAGACAACTGGGTTCCAAACGACCTAAATCCACTTCAAGATTCCTCCAACTATCAGCAACCTTTACTGCAATTATTTCAATCATCACCTTCACTTCACATCTTTTTTTTCTGTTGATCCAATTACGATGCCTTCAAGACGAAGAACGCTTCTCAAAGTCATCATCCTCGGTGACAGCGGGTCAGTTCTTCCTATTCACCTCCACTCCTCTTTCAACCCAAACCTATGCAAGGTATCCGGTCGAGTCGTCGGAGATATGTGAGAAGGACGACCCCATTTGTCCCGTCCCGCCCCGTTTCCTCCTGCAATTGGACCCCATTTGAGTCGCCGGAGATATGTGAGGACGACGTCGGTGAGGTGATAACAGTGGTGGAGGGTGGTAGCAGGTGGAGGCGGACCAGGCGGTGGTGGCAGGGTGAAGGTGATGGTGGCTGGTGGTAGGGTGGGCGGTGGAGAGAAGAGAGAGAGATGTGTGTGCAGAGTTTTGTAAATATCTTTTCACTTTTACACAACAGCCCTTTATATAAGTTATTTTATAAAAAAGTCCCTAGGGATGTGAAATTACAATAGTACTCTCACATGCCTTGCACATGACCAGTTTTAACAAAAAAAATTAACTGGGTTTGGCCTAAAGGACATAACGTGCAAGATTTGCAAACATTAAGGACAAAACTCATCAATTTTAAAGACAAAGGACAGCGCCTGCAATTTTGGACAAACATAAAGGACAAAACTTGTAATTTACTCTATATATATATAGGGGATGGATCATGAGAAAACTAGTTTAAATGAGAAAACAAAAAAAGTAACCAAAAAAGCCTAACCAAAACCTAAAAACATACCAATTTTTTTTTTTTTTTTACAATTTTTTATAGAAAAATCGCTACTTTTTATGTATGGAAAAAAATTTCAAAAAAAAAATAAAATAAAATCTTTTGTTGTAGTGCACATGTGCACTAATACATAAAGCTTAAACCATTTAACCCACCCCCCAAAAACCTAAACCCCCCACCCCCACCCCTCAAAAACCTAAATTCACCCTCCCACCAAAAGCCTAACCCCCCACCCCCACTACAATAATAGTATTGAAAACAAGACGACATAATAAATCGTTTTTTATGTCATAAAAAATATGCTCGAATATACTTGAATGAAAGATACAAAAATTTGTGATCTTATGGTGCCATTTTTGTTTTTAAAATGATAACGTATGGAGAAATGGGAAATGTTTGAAAAGTTATATAATTTTTTTTCCAATTTTACCCCTCCTTCATTAAAAGTCCCCCCCCCCCCCCATCCTTCATTAAAAGTCTCCCCCCTCCTTTTTAGTGGTTTTTAGTTAGTTTTCTAGTTTTCTAGTTACGCAAAAAAAATGTGGTCCACCTCGCTCGGAATCAAGTAGTTCTCGCGGTTCTCATAACTCGAGGTGGTTCTCATTCTAGCGGCCCCCTATATATATATATATATATATATATATATATATATATATATAGGATAAAGATAGATAAAAAACCCTCAAATTCTTAGAAAACTCTGAAAACCCAAATGGGAACCCATTTTTACCCCACTTCCCGACATTTTTTTTTTTTTTGAAAAAAATAACACATGTAATATACATGTTTTAGAGTGTCTTGGGCAAAAAAAAACAAAAAAGCGCCGAAGGGATTTTTTTTAAAAAAATAAACAAATTTCAGCCATGTCCGGTCGACTAACATGTGTTAGCCAAAAATGACAGAATTTGCTGAATTTTTTTTTTTTTTTTTTAAAAACATCCCCTCGGCGCTTTTTTGATTTTTTTGGCCCAAAACTCTTAAAAACATGTATATTACATGTGTTAATTTTTTCAAAAAAAAAATGTCGGGAGGTTGGGTTTTCTAAGGTTTTTCATATATATAGGGTTTTCTATATAACCCTCCCCTATATATATATATATATATATATATATATATATAGGGGAGGGTGATTTTGAGAACAAATATTTTTGTGAGAACACAAAGAACAATTTTAATCCGTAGATCATCCTAAATTAAGGGCTAAGGTTAAAGAAGGTTTAAATGAGAAGGGGATATAAAAGAAAAGACTAGAAGGGGCATTATCGTAAACATACAATTCAAAAACACTTTCAATCTTCCATCTCATAACCTGATAACCAGTTTCTTCCTTACGTAATCACAAAATTGGTGTCGGAGACAAGGCCAAGCACCGGAGACAAGGTCGGAGCCGGAGATAACTAAACCTAAATTAGATGTCGCTGCAGATAACGAGACCTAAATTCGACGCGAGTACCATATGAAGTTTTGGTTCTCTGATTGTTCTTCAACTTTACAGCCGTCCGCATAACCATTGTCTATTGATGCTCTCTCTGGTACCTACAACCACCATCGAGAAGAAGGTTTACTCTCATCTCTGTTTTAACTGTTGGTTTTTGTTTCTGTATGATGTTAGTAAGTTTGGGTCAGATGCATTTAATTGGGGCTTGTAATTAAGAATTGGTTGATTATTGATGGTATAATTAATCACTTGTTTGGTCTGTATGTATGTATGGACATGATAAGACTTTTTTAAGGAGATTATAAATGAAGCAGGAGTGATTAGATTTTGTTTGACTTGTGTGTGCATAAACTAGGTTAGGCTTTAAGAACTAAAAGTGATAATAATACATATTAAGTTTCTATGAATTTTCTGGTTGAACCTGATGTGCACAATTCGACGTTTTAGTTAGTTTGATGGTTCCATATGCATATGTTGTTATACAAGTATACAACCTCATAATCTTATGGATATAGTTAGGTAGATGCAACATAATAGATCTGACTAAATTGCAAGTTCTTGATATGTGTGTGGTAATTTATCCTATTTCTTAAACTTGAGTATGTAAGTTGTGGTTGGTATATAATTTGTAGTCTTACCCATTTGGTTTGGTCTGCACATAGAAAAGGCATCCTTATAATAATATTATGGATGTTATTACATTGAGCTTATATCATGATTTCAATGGTAAAATTAAATGGTTGGAGGTTCGTGTCGTTTCTCACCCGCAAAAAATGACATGTGGAGTTATTTTATCTTTGTGTTTGTAAATGACTTGGAAGTTTCTTTGGTTAGTTATCAGTTCTGTGTATGTTTACAGTTTACATTTGTGTATATACTGCTTGAAGGTTCATTGTTTGTTTTATTGGTTTCCACTGTATATCCAATTGTGGTTTATAATTATATATACGTAGGTTTACACATGTGTACATAATCATGCTTAAGATTAAAAAAAATTTACACATATGTAAATCATCTTAGATAATATTACATTCATATAATTAACCAATTTACGCATGTGTAAATAAGATGTTTATACACGTTAAAGTTAGATGTTTACACATGTGTAAATTATCTTAGTTACTGTTACATTTGTGTAATTAAGCAATTTACACATGTGTAAGTAAGTTGTTTATACATGTTGTTTACTTACATTCTATTGTTATAACAGAAGCATCTAGGAGTGGTGAAATAAATAAAACAGACTGTGAACATGGTTATGGAGAAACAATCAAAGAAACTCCAATTAGTTGCCACACGTGAAGGTACGTAATACAAAAAACATATTAAATAAATACTTATACATATGAAGGTTTACACATGTGTAAGTAATCTGTTTACACATGTGTAAATCATCTTAGTCAATACTGAATTTGAGTGATTAAGCAATTTACACATGTGTAAATCATCTTAGTCAATATTGAATTTCGAGTGATTAATTATATTACACAAGTGTTATAAGGTTGGGCAATAAAGGGCTGTTGTTTTTTGTTGTTAGTAGGTGGGATTGGATATATGGCTGGTTTGAGGATGTGAAAATCAGGTTGGATTTGGTGTTTGTCGGTGATATTATTTGGTGTTTAGATGTTTCGAGTTTGGATGGGCAGGTTGAGAAATGAGGATGTTACTGCTGCTACTTCGTCAAGTTCAAGGTTTTTGGGAAGCTCAAGATGGACTCTCGGATGTTTTGCTTTAGATTTCGTTTTAATGTTTTGGTCGCGATTGATTGTTTTTGTTTTTTGGATGGTTTAGGTTGTTTGAAACTTGATTGTATAGATTTATTTATTATGCTGGACTTAGGTCGGGTGTGGCTAGGATAGGTTGTTTTTTTTTTATTTCTATTTTAGCTCATGATCGGGTCCTTGTTAGGTTCTAATTGTTAGACCATATCTAATTGTTTAGGGTTGGTATCTTCCTTGGGGTATATCCCGGGAAGCCTAATGCCCGTATGTTGTACTTTTTTTTGTTATCAATAAAAATTATCGGGGTGTTGTCCCCTTTTAGCAAAACAAAAAAAAAATAAGAAAAAGGATTATATGACCTGTTGGGAAATTGAATACTTATGATATGGATAATGCTATGTTAAACATGTGTAATACGTAAACTTATGGCATGGACAACTTACACATGTGTAAAACATAAACTTACACATGTGTAGTACGACTAAACATAGGTAAAATAGAAATAAAAGACAGTTAATACATGTGTAAATTACAAGGTTTACACATGTGTAAATTACAATTGTTACAAAATAAGAATATATATACGAAGGTTTACACATGTTAATCATAATTTTAAAAACAACCATAGATATATGAAGGTTTACACATGTGTAAATCAGCTGCAAATGTGTAATCCAAAAACAAATACGTGCCAGTGAGTACTTTACACATATGTAAAACAAACACTTACACATGTGTAAAACAAGGACTTAAACATATGTAATTGACTTAATAAACCGTACAAACAATCTTTGCTCTTGTTTACAAAGGACGACTAAGAATTAAATTGACTTCTACGTTATTAGAATCAGTTGTTTGATTTGATTGGTGGTACTGCTAACTTTCATGTTGTTGCTAGTGCTACTACTACAACCGCCGGACTATCTTATTTTTCTTCTATTATTAGTGATGTATACAACGGGAACATCGATGATTTCTCAAAGTTGCTGCTGGTTTTGACTCTCTTAGTCGCCTTGTCGTAGCGTCGTACGCACCTATCACATCCTTTGCGGTATCAAACATTCCTAGCAGGCCTGCACCAACCTAAAAGAAATAAATTTTATAACCGAGTGAGTCAGGTAATGGATGGAAAATATCAAATAATATGGTGAATGATAACTAACTGATTTGGCTTGTGGGCATTAGTTGTTCACTAGGGCTAACAATATTTAAACTTTAATGTTGGATTATTACTTAAACTTTATTGTTGGACTAAGCACATAAAAAAACAAATTAACTACCCAAAACATGATCAAATCATCAAATGGTACCAAAAAGAAGACATATTAACAAGTAATTGAACAAGTCGATTGATACCTAGAAATCATAGCACCTAAAACTCCTTTAGCCTTAACCAGTGCTTCGTCAAACACCAATCTTGCACCTCAACATCCCGCAATTTTAGCATACTGAGTAATCAAAACCGTCCATGACACGACACAACACAACACAATGCCTAGGCATTTCATCGAACACATAGCATGCATCACCCATTTTACCAAACAAAGAATACATCATCATCAAACATATTACCCATAAACCCATCAAACACAAAACCCAATTTCAGAAATACATCATTATCATCTATTTTGGTTAATCCTTATCACATGTTTTAGGTTAAATTGTGGAATCATTATATGAATCTCCATATGAACATATGATCTGTATCATATGTTCAGAACACACACTACACCACCATTAGAATAATCAATAAGCAAATCGAAGTATGAAAAACAATTGAAGAATTCAAACATATGATACATATTGAATAATTGGCAAAATCGATTGAAGAAGATACCTGAATATGGAATGGACGAAGATCATAGAAGGAATTGATGATGTTGATTTAGATACCATTTGAAAATTCAAACCCTAAGCAGAAGGAATCAATGCGATTGGAATGTTTGATGATCAGATTATATTGTCTAAGGAAGATAAATAACCCTAAATCATATGTTCGATGTTTCTGGTTGGTATAAAAGGAGACTGGTAGAATTACCCATTTAACCTTCTCATTAAAACATAAGGCAAAATGAATGAATGGATGAGATTTGTTCTCATGGTTCTCACAAAAGATGGTGTTCTCATTTAAACCCTCCCCTATATATATATATATATATATATATATATATATATATATATATATATATATATATATATATATATATAATTTACGGAACTCGTAAACCACAAACTTGTGGTGTAAAAAACTACACGAACGGCGTTTTTTTTTTAATTTTTTTTTACGAATGTGTTTATAATACATGCATCTACGTTTTTGAAAAAAAATTGGTCCACCTCGCCCCGGATCAAGTAGTTCTCGCGGTTCTCATAACTCGAGGTGGTTCTCATTCTAGCGGTCCCCTATATATATATATATATATATATATATATTATTTAAAAATTACAAAAAAATTCGGACCCAGGGGTAGTTTGGGTCTTGGGCGGTCGCCCACCTTGCCCACCCTCCGGGCTAACCCTAACCGCCGCCACCCACAAGGGTAGGCCATGAGGGTTGGGTTTGCCTTAAGGAGTACCGGTGAACCATTTGAGTTGTTTGAGGTCAAAAGACATTGAGATTTATTGGTGGGTTGTGATTGGTTGGGACATTTGACTTTAAAAATTAAAAAAATGCCAATGTTTTATGAGTAAAGGGTAATTTTTAAATTTTTTGACATGACGGGATTTGATAGGTTAAGGCAAAGGTACTATCCTTGACCCCTTACTTCTAAGGGTGAGAGGGGCACTCCCCTCTTAGGGGAGTCCCCTCTCTTACGCACGGCCAATCAGCACGCGCCACGTCAACTCCCCTCTTAACTCCTCTCACACCCTCAATTTGATGGCGGCACTCCCCTCTTAGGGGACTTGTTTTTTTATTAAAAAACAAAAGGAAAGTAATTGATTGGTTGAAAATGAAGGTGGCCCACCATCTCCTCTCTCCTTCATGCGGTGTATACTCCCCGACCCCCCTCCCCGAATTCACTCACCGCAGGGATGGCGGCGGTGTTCCCGCTGGGGGAATTGGGTCACCGAAGCCACTCCCCGCTTGTGCCCCGTATACCCTAAAGATATGCCACTAAAAATATTAGATACCTAAATCTGATTCAGGTATTAATCATTATTGACATAAGAAAAGACAATTTTAGATGTTACATGAGTATAAAAATAGACACATGGATCTAATTCATGTAAATCTTGTATTATTCGTAGATACTACACGAATATAAGCTATATACTTGAATCAGATTGCCGTGTCACTTATCATTAACAAACGAAAATATGTCTTTGTTCCAGGTACATGAGTAGATATATCATTTATTACATGAAAAGTAGATATTCAAATGCAATTCATCTATCATCTATTACCACTACAGTAAATAGTTGGAGGCTAGAGCATTTTATTTCATTTTTTTTTCTTCCTTGCTATTAGTAAAAACATAATATTATACCGATTTGTTTATAGAAGCAGGTACAGAGGTCCCAGTACACCAATGTTTTTGAAATCCCAGTACATCAATGTTTTTGAAAAAGATAGTAGAGGCGATATGTTAGTTTTTTCAAGGACCCGTAAGAATAAATAGATGGAACCCATAGCAACAAGATTAATTTGGTTTAGTGTTGATTCTCTTATGTGATGTATGAAAGGTCGCATGTTTGACTCTCACTTTAGTTGTTTTTTTCGTTTTCTTATTCCAAATACAAATTAGCCACTTGGTCAAAAATGGCACCATCTAAATTTGCTTCTTCTCAGCATATGTCCGCCCATTAACAAATGATCAACTCTTTGCAAATTGACACACATTAACTTTTCAATACCATAGATGATTCAAGGTTACCTGCCATGCATCAAATGCTGAAGCATTTTTTTGTGTTTTTGTATTTCATAAAGGGAACCAAAGATATTTTTTGAATTGCTGTTGAATAATGAAAGACTTTAGTTGATGCTTTTTCGCTACTATGGTTCTATAAATTTCGACTTATTGTGTGTTTCTAATGATTAAAGATCATATACCTTACTTATGATATTGTGCTTTATTATATTGACCTGAACCTGTGGAGGAACCTGGTACAAAAAATCAGGGGTATCCCATTTTTTTTTTGAAATCAAGGATATCCTTTGTATAAAACCGGAAAAAATACAAATTTTACACTACGAAGACGGAGTTGAGAGGTATTTTTACACTACGAATACGGAGTTGAGCCGTAGCCTGTGCTACTCCTACTAACACATTACCTCCGCCACTGACCTGAACAGTGACTGACTCTAAAGTTCTAACGTTTGGTTATGAAAAATCTTAAGGCCGAAATAACGAGACCCCATTAGAAAAAGTCATAGGTCCTATAGAAGAGTTTTTTTTAACTTTTTCTTGGACCTTTTTTATGTATAGTGTAACCATTGTGAAGGGATTCGGGTCAGTTTTTGGTTGCAACCTCAAACATGTCATAAATGGTCTATTTTGATGACAACCAACTGTGTTCGCAGATTGACCCGTTTGAAATGTGTTTTATTGATTGAATTTATTGTTTAATTGTGTTTTAGTTATGTATATAATTATTTATTATATACAATTATAATTTGTATTTTTTGTAACTAAAAGTCATAATTTTATTTGCAAGCTCTTGGACTCAGTGGAGAATTATTACTCGACAGTAAGACTCCATTTAGCACGGGGGGAAAGAAGTGCATACACTCCCGGTAACGACTTGAATATCACACTCTTCTGCCCATTTGTGTGCCAATTTATTTAGGTAAATATAACACTTAATTGCACAATATACTTCTCATCGATGCATGTTGTTAGCGTCTCTCAGTCGTATTTGTGACATGGAAATTTTTTTGGGACTTTATGATAATTTGATTCTTATTCACCGATCATCCTGAATAAACCTACTACAAATCCATCTACATTAAATCATCCAATCTTGAAATACTTGGCTTATGAAGCTCTGTAGAGAGAATATTGATGGTCAAACAAGGTTTGTCAATGTATTACCTATTTATTGATTAATTTTATTATAGTTTTTACTACATTTTTCAATTTGTTACTGATATATTTTCTTTCATATACGTTGTTCACAATAGCTTTAGTGTTATTGGATGGTATGATATGATTCAAAGTCAAAGATATTTCGTTAGGTGATGATTGTTTTTTCAATTGGTCAACAACTAATGCGAGGTTATTGGTTACGAAGCTCCAAAAAGCAGAAGCAAGAGATTAATAGACTTCTATTGACATTTCGAACACAAAAATGTAATTTCAACATTTATTTATCTTTTCATTTTATTTGTATCGATAGTACGTTGGTTGTTAACCTGAGAGTTCCATAATAATTTCCTTCGGAGAATTTCGTTATGTTCATCATAAACCTATAATGTTTTTTGTCAATATCTCAAAAATATATTATTTTGTACTACCCGCGAAGTTCGCGGGTATTAGCACTAGTTTATTACAAAGTAGATATTCAAATGCAATTCATCTATCATTTATCACATTATAAGAACATTCTTGTTTTAGGATACATAAGTTTTGGTTCACCTATCCTTAATTTCTTCTATGTTTTTTTTTTCACCACTTTCGAACAAAATAGGTAAGTTAATGTTGAAAAACGAGTAGATATCATAACATTATGAATGAATTAATATAGAAGTAACTGTAAAAGTATAAAAAAACTCATAATAAATAATAATAATACAGCTACTGATATATATAATATAAACAATCAAACGACAAAGTGCATATTAAAATCACGTGGGTCGGAACTATTTATATTTCTACTGCATGTAAAATTGTGAAACGACGGATGACGCGTTGCCACGTAGGATGTGTCCTCAGTTAGATTAGATATCTATCATATATCTACAGCTCACCATTTTCTTCTATAAGTAAGTGATCATTTCAGCAGATCTGGATGCACTCACCACTCTGGTTATCAATACCCTTTTACCTTAGCTTGCTTTCTTTCTTTCTGCTTAATGGCAAATCAGTCAGTTAATCATCAGTTCATGGCCAAAGAATCATCTTCAACGCAGCAGTTGCCTCTTCTATCTCTCAATCACGTCTCATTTATCTGCAGATCTGTTCGTACATCCGTCAAGTTCTACACTGACGTTCTTGGATTCGTTCTCATCCGACGCCCTTCCTCCTTCGATTTCGAAGGCGCTTGGTGAGCATCACTTACTATTTTTCCTATAGTTATGCGTAGGGGTGTTCATGGTCCGGTTCATCATGAAAATTCTTGACGGATCTGCTAATTATTATTTAGAAAAACAAACCGGTTGGGTTTTAATTTTAAATGATATCTCTCTTTTAAAATATTTGGTATCTACTAAAGTTTTAAATGATAAAAATGTTTTAATAATATAATATGATGCATATACATAAATGTAGAAGGTAAACTGTCACTTCGGTTTATACGGCCAGTTTCAAGGTTGTTAACCTACATATATCGAACAGTTAAACACTCAAACTACTCGACGATTAGATCTACTCAGACAGTGGCAGTGGCGCAGCTTTCAAGGGAACGGGGGTGGGGGGGACTTTTCGCTTAGTAGTGTTATGTATTACGTTTCGTATAGAATTTTTTAGGTATATACGTTTTCGACCCCTCAGTTTTATAAATTTTTTTACTTATATTAGAATTTTTAGGTTTAGTGACTTCCGACCCACTGGTGGAAATTTTCAAGCTTCACCACTAGACAGTGGTCGATATAAATGGTTTATAACATCCTGACTTAGAGATTTACGAATTAAACTTGTGTACTAGATTTTAAGTTTGATATGATTTATAGTTTTTTTAAACTAAACTTGATGTATTCTACAAGTGGGATTTTACTAGGTCAATTTGTTTGTTTGTTGAGTAAAGTCCTATTTGAGTCCCTGTGGTTTATACAGTTTAACCATTTGAATCCAAAAACCAAAACTGTCTTGATTTGAGTCCCTGTGGTCTCTAATTTTAACCATTTGAGTCCCTGTGGTCTCTAATTTTAACTATTTGAATCCAAAAACCAAATGTTTCTGATTTGGATGTTGTTTACTTTTGGATTCAAATGGTTAAAATTAGAAACCACAGGGACTCAAATCAAGACAGTTTTGGTTTTTGGATTCAAATGGTTAAACTGCACAAACCACAAGGACTCAAATAGGACTTTACTCTTGTTTGTTTTAATCTAAACTCAATTTGTGTTTTTGTTCATTTAATGGAAACACTCAAATTGTTGATGATTTGATATGAAATAGGTTGTTCAACCATGGGATTGGAATCCATTTGTTAGAAATGGAGTCAACCCCAGCAAAGAAAGCAGTGATCAATCCAAAAGACAACCACATTTCGTTTCAATGCACAAATATGGATCTCATAATCAAAAAACTCGAGGAAATGGGAATCGAATATGTGACCGCGGTTGTAAAAGAAGGGGGTGTGGAGGTGAACCAGCTCTTCTTCCATGATCCAGATGGTTACATGATTGAGATATGCAATTGCCATGTTCTCCCTGTGCTTCCTATCACCTCATGCCCCCTCAAGAAGAGCGTGCCCGGTCCACAAGTTAAACGCATCGAATCCTCCTTCTACGGTATAGTTAAAAGCTTATGATTATGTGATTTTTGTTCATACAAGGAAACATGATTTCTAACATATTTGAATTGGGGATGTTGATGAAAATGCAGATGAAACAAGATCCAAGAATTACTTTTGTGGAGAAGATGAGGGTTTGATGATGGAGAATTTCTTGATAGACATGATGGGTATCTCTTTTTAAAGTAAAAATTCATGGGAGTTCAATTGGTGCTTGTTTAGAAATGGAATATTTCGGGTGGATTTTTGCATTTTTTTTCCTAGTGTTTATTTCAAACTGAGAGCAATCTTTTGTATGTAATTATAGAATAATAGTGAAAGAAAATCTTTTTGTAAGATATGAATTTATTTGATATGTAAGCATATTTTTAATATATCTCTTTTAAGTTACCATGCGACATTGTCTTACTTGGATCTCTGTAGTTATTGAAGTGACTAGAAGGTACACAATATTATATGGAATAAGATTGCTTTGGTTGTTTAAAGGGTTAATGGATTTAAACACCTCCAACTATGGCCATTTGGCCGATGGCACTCTCAACTTTCACTTTGGCTCAGACCACTCCCAACTTAACACATCGATTGTCATGGCACCCCTTCGTTAAATATTCACTAACTGGGTTACTAAAATTAGCCTATGTGGCAATTTAATCTGATGTGGCATTCATACGTGTCATACATTAGCTGACGTGTAATGCAAACCTGTAACATCATCTTTAAAACACCTAATACCCCCAAACAAAAAACCATATGAACCCCTAGATGATTTAAGCAAAGAGAGACAATCGATGATTTAAGCAAAGAGGAGGTGGCTCAGATCTGTAACATGAAGATCAGACAAGAGGGACGATCACCGCCATGGCTGCAACAACGGTTGCACCGTAAGAGCAAACGAAAAACCCTTGTTGTTGTTCTCACATACCATCCGGGTTGCCCCGCCAAGATACGGGTCGATGTTGACCCCATGACTGATTACGATGCTCGGATATGAATCCGTACACAAATCATTATCATCATCGCCTTCTCGTTTTCATCTTTCACCATCAAAATAGCTGTATACACACATATATGATATATCTATACTATATTGTATATCGAACGCTCTACAAACTTTGCTACACACCTTTATGGTTTGGATCCTGATTGAATCAACAACGATTTCACACTGCAAGTGGGGGATTGATTGAATCATGGGCTCAACATCATCAGATCAGCACATAACAACACGTCATCTTCATCAGCGATTTCACACTGCAAGTGCTCTGTTTCCTAACCGCAACCGATCGAGTGAGAAAATGCTTATCAACGGCGGATTTCACCGGCGATTTCAACGGCACCACTGTTCCCCTCCTCAACATCACCTGATTTCACCGGCGATTTCAGCGGTGTTTGGTGGTGTGGGGTAGGTGGTCGCAGTGGGTGAATGGCTGCGTAGGGTAGGTGGTCGCAGTGGGTGAATGGCTGCGTAGGGTTACGGTGGTAGGGTGAATGGCTGCAGTGGGTGATTGTCTCTCTTTGCTTAAATCATCTAGGGTTTCATATGGTTTTTTGTTTGGGGGTATTAGGTGTTTTAAAGATGATGTTACAGGCTTGCATTACACGTCAGCTAATGTATGACACGTATGAATGCCACATCAGATTAAATTGCCACATAGGCTAATTTTAGTAACCCAGTTAGTGAATATTTAACGAAGGGGTGCCATGACAATCGATGTGTTAAGTTGAGAGTGGTCTGAGCCAAAGTGAAAGTTGAGAGTGCCATCGGCCAAATGGCCATAGTTGGGGGTGTTTAAATCCATTAACCCTTGTTTAAAAAACACTTTACAACTGGCCCTGTAAACGAATCGAATGAACACGAACATAGCATGTTCGTGTTCGTTCATTTAGTTTTAACCGAACACGAACATATAATCGAATACATTTTTTTTTGTTCGAGTTCGTTCATTAAGAAATCGGGCTTATTCGTGTTCGTTTATGTTCGTTCGTTTAAAGCCTAAACGAACAGTTCACGAACATAAAAAAAATTAACTAAATATATTTGAATAAACATAAATTAACATAATTGAACAAACAAGTCTAATATATTACATTTCATCCGAAAATACATCAATATAAGGTTCATAGATATACTATTTATGTATTTATTAAAATTTAAACGAACGTAAATAAATGAATGTTCACGAATATAAAAGAATGTTCACGAACATAAATTAACGAACACAAGGTGTGTTCATGTTCGTTCATTTAATTAAACGAACAAATTTTTTTGTTCATGTTCGTTCGTTTATTAAATAAACGAACATAAACAAACTTCCCGCCGAACAAGTTTATGAACAGTTCATGAACGTTCGGTTCGTTTACAGGCCTACTTACAAGTTGTTTTTAATGTGTTTTGTAAGGTTTGTTTACATCGACGATTATGTTATTAATTTTGAACTTCACTACTACAAAATGTAGCATTAGACGGTGTCAAGAATTTGTTTTAGATGGTGTTAGAGTAATAACACCGTCTTAAAACCAATACCAATATGAACGTTAAGCTCTTTTAAATAAAATATTCAATAAAATTCAAAAGAACACCGTCTAATGCTTAAACACCGTCTTATACTAATTTTTCCAACCTTTAGAAGGTGTTGTCTCTGAAAACCGTCTTATAAATATTCAATAAAATTCAAAAGAACCCCGCCTAATGCTTAAACATCGTCTTATACTAATTTCTGCATCCTTTAGACGGTGTTGTCTGTGAACACCGTCTTATAAACTGAAAAAGATCGCCGCACATAACAACCACCAAAACCTTATCTTTTCAATTCCTTTCATCTTCCTCATTCAATTTCCCCATCTTCCTCATTCAACTTATTCACATTAACTATTAACAGTTTTTAGAACCTACTAGAAATTTTTGTTGAACATTCACGGAATCTTTGAACATGAAGAGGATTTAGGGTTCTTTTAAGGGGGTAGGGGTGGTCATCACTTGTACAAATTCCATCACTCACAACATTCAATTAAGTTCCGCCATGTCATCAACCATTATTCCATCACTCACAACCTTTTTTAGTGGAAATGTCCATCACTCACCACCACACCCAACAATTTTCCCCCATCAACAATTTCCCTCACAACACTCAAATTATCACGCGTCAAAAATAGCACGTGTTATAAAATCTTACTGTAAAAAATGGAGGTGGCGGTGGCCCTGGTGTTTTATTATTTTCCACGCGTTGAAAAGTTGCATCACATGCAAATATGCTACCGCCCGAGTGGCCTAACGCTTTAAAATAAGCTTTTAAGTAACTAGAGTTTTCTCGAAATTCAAGTATAACTTTTAATGAATCAAAATATGTTGTTTGTGTGATTATTGATTCCTTACTCTAAAATTACGTTAATTAAGATGTTACCAAAGTAGTAATCTCATGTAAATTGAGTTGTTACCCAAGTGAGATTATGCAATATGTTTATGGATAATTACAAAGTTCAGATTTAGTAAAAGAAATAATTACAAAGATATACCATAACAAAATAACTGACGACGAGGGTCCTCGCTTGGGCTTCTCGTCCGGGCTCATCGCCCTAGATTGGTGGCTGGACTCGAGCCCACTCGTGTCTTTCTCGGAATGTTTAGTTGGTTTGAGTGGGCCATGTCCTGATAAGCCCACTCTTGGATCGGCCCATTAGGGCTAGGGCCCAAAGGTCTCACTATATGAGAAGGACTCCCTTCTCCAAGAAAAGGCAGAAGATATTTTTCCCCACAAAAAAGGTTACTACTTACCCTTCTTCTCCAAGATTATTCCTGCCCCTCTACTCTCTCTCTCTCTAAATTATACTTGCACTTATAACATCTTTACCATACAAGATACTGACTTGAGCGTCGGAGTGCCCACGGGGTGAACCCCCTCGGGCCCTCTCACTAGAGTTTCATGTGGATGTAGCCTGAGACCCGATACTCCGCAAGAGGAACTGCCACCGTGACAGCGAGATGACGAGCCTGAACCGGAGCCCACCGAATCTAAGGTTAGTACCGCCGAGCCCTCTGAACGACTTCAGGGATTTGGGGATTCGACATTGGCGCCATCCGTGGGACCGGGCACAAGTGTGTCTCGGTCTCTTCATACAAACGGCTAGATCTGCCCTCTCCGCGATGGTCAGGACTACATTCTCAGCCCCGGTTAACAGGTTCCACCTTCTTGTCTTGTATCTCTTATATATATGAAATTACATAAAGATTACATGTCTATGCTTGAAACTGAGGTATGTGGACGGTGTATGTATAAACACACTTACAGATCTTAAGGGTCTTGGGCAAACTTTAAATGTTTTTGCCCAATCCATGTTCACTTTTCTGAATAAAAGTTACAGATCTGTAAAGACATTCATCATCATGCCAAGCATGTGGGCTTGGAAATATCTTCAAAACCAAGATAATAAACATGGAACACTACAGTTTGTTATCATGCTCCCATCATAAAAACATGTCTTTTTTTTTAATAAGAAAAAGAAAATAACAAGCGCTAGTGCTTTGTGTACAAGTCTATAATGCACAGAAGAATGCATCATGTATAACGACATGGGGTTTAAAAACACAAAAATGCATATGAACTAATTGCTTTGTGGCATCTATCATCCACATACAAGATCCTATACATGATACTGGTAGGATAAAAATAATGATATTTTATAAATTCATGAAAGACGTATGGGACACAACTTTGAATAAGTGCAACTCTCCTATGCATAGCTTGAAAAGATTTGTTACTTCAAAATTTTACTCATGACATGTACTGAGATTAAAAAAAATAGAAAAAACAGTTTGACCATCTCTTATTAAACACCACGTGCTCATACTATGATCATAATTTTGTGAATTATTTTATATAAGATAAAATTAGTAAATGGGTAAAAGCTTGCAAACAACTTTTACTGACAGAGTCACATGGGGTGGTCTTTTCCCCCTTATCTTTATATTGTACGGTTATACCATCTAGGTAAAAGAGCTGACCTTATGCACCTTAATGAACTTTGATGAAAAAAGTTAAGGTTTTACTATAAAGTTGGATTCTAAATATTAGTTAAAAGGTAAAACTTCTTGCTTACTTTAGAAAGTACAAAAAAAGTAATGTGGTAAAGCTTGACATGAGCTGTCAACAACTCTCTTAATTTTTTTTATGCAAATTAAAAAATATAGTTGATAAGAAAGTCATTAATTATCTTGTCTTCATTTGACTTTTGGCTATCCTGACAACTAAAAAAAAATTAAGCTTTTATTTTCCCAAAGTGATGTGACCTTACTTTTTGAAAAAAGAAAAAAGGGGTAATGATGCCACACTCTTACCAATGTAAAATAGTAATATTTTACTAGTACCAGGTCCTTCCAACAGGTCCTTCCGCGGGGTCCCTTCCCCTGGCCCCTTCCTCAGGCCCTTCAGCCAAGGTCCTTCACCAGTACCTTCCTCAGGCCCTTCGGCCAAGGTCCTTCCCCGGGACCTTCCTCAGGTCCTTTTGCAGGGTCCTTCCTCAGGCCCTTCTGCTTGGCCCTTCCTCAGGCCCTTCCACCTGGCCTTTCCTCAGGCCCTTCCACCTGACCTTTCCTCAGGTCCTTTCTACACGGTCCTTCCTCAGGGCCTTTCACCAGGTTCCTTTCCCAGGTCCTTTCACAGGGCGCTTCCTCAGGCCCTTCTACACGGTCCTTCTCCAGGTCCTTTCACGGGGCCTCTTCCACTAGCCCCTTCCTCAGGTCTTTTTACAAGGTCTCTCCTCAGGCCCTTCTGCCAAGTCCTTTTCTAGACCCTAACACAAAACATTTACGCAAGGCCTTTCTCCTAAGTCTTGCATCGCACACCACTTCTAGACACAGATTTATTGTTCCCATTACAACGTTGTTAGGGTACGTAAGCTACCCCCTTTATGATATGATGGCAACACGTCTTCACAAAATAAAACATGAGGCACAAGTACTTGTACACACAACACAACGAGTTTAACACATAAGTAAATTGACCTTTGATATGACTTACCTCTTTGAAAGTGTTTTCGTAGCAAGTATCGAAGCATGAACATGAACAACACAAGAAGCTATTAGTCACGACCTACGGGACAGGTCAACGAAGGCTAGTATTGGACTAGATGAGGTGCACCTAAGAAACAGGGCATGATCTTTGAAAAGACACTAAAGAATAGTGGTCACTTTTAACATCCTTAAACAAGGATATAGCTTCAGGTAGGAGGAAAGTAACACGATATTAGGAAAAGCAAGAAATACCTTTGTGCAACATTGAACTGAGGGACTAATATGTCTAGGGGGATATTGTGGGACAGAGTTTTTGCTAACCTCGGGCTACTCTCATTCGACAAAGAATCATATGCTAATCTGCCGGATACATCTATCAGCTATATCCTTGCGTGCTATCGTGTCTCGGATAAGGACATCACTCATTAGAAGTGATTATGATTTAGAAGACTTCCGATACTCATCAAAAGTAACTACGTTCTTTATTCACAACCGATGGTCTAGACAGACGGGCTCAAGGACAACCTATTCAGCATGACCAACTACGCTTGACAACACTTAACAGCGGAGCTAGCATGGTATAACACCATTGGGTCCTACATTGGAGACTTCTCAAAAGAATCTCTATTTTTGTATTACCTCCTCCGAAAAGGATTAAGCCCCTCCATAAGTTCTTATGTTCGAAGATCTCAAAAAAAAAAAAAGAGGGATAGGGAATGGGCATGGGCTGCCTTACTAATTCCTTCCCTGAAGAAAAAAGAATCAGAGGATCACCATATCAATCCTCCATTTGAAGAAATGAGGAGTCTAGGCTACGTAGCTGACTCCCCTCCTAAAGGGGAAAGAATCGTCAGACTATGTTATTAAGGAAAATCCAGACGCTCTACTTGAAGACGGAAGACTCCTTGAACTACGTTGTTAGTCCTTGAGGAAACCCTGGACGGTCCTTCCTTGAAAAAGGAAGAACCCTTGAGCTGCATTATTAGTCCATCTCTTGAAGAAGGAAAGGACCTGAGCAGGACAATACGAGAGGGGAAAGTGAAATCCTCCTACGGTCCGTCGTGCTCAAGAAACCCTTATCTGCTGGACCAACCCTACCTTCCACGGGATCTGGCTGAAGTCTCAAAGTTCACTCGGAGAATTGCAGAGGCACCTATGCCCCCTAAAACAAAACTACCTCCAAACTTCGACCGGTATGATGGGACAAGAGACCCTGAAGATCATCAAAGAAAGGTGGTCAAGAACCCAAACGAAATCTTACACATAAGGCAGAGGGACAACGAGCGGATAGTCCAACACATGGAAAGGTTTGTCAAGGAAAACATGAACATCAAGGACGTCCCGGAGGTCATGAGGATCAATAGTTTCATAAACAGATTAAAGCATGCACAACTATGCGAGAAACTGGGGGAAGAGTTTCCTCACTCGTTTAACAATCTCATGGACAGGGTCAGAGCCTTTGCCAGGGGCAAAGACAAAGTCAGCAAAGCCAAGGAGACACACGCCCCACCCCGAAGGGTTACCTCCGCTGCAAAACCTCTTGATAAAGGTACACCTTACTCCCGAAAGCCTGCTTTTGATAGAATGTTGCATGATAGAACAAGACCCTTGCACTCCCCATACAGGCCTCGGGGAAGAAGCCCATCCCCTTACTCTGACAACTTCACCCCTCTCACCAAGACACCAAGTGAAATATTGGCTACTGAGAGGGTGAAGGGCTCATTTCCAAGGCCACCACCTATTAAACCTGGGCCAAAGGCACAACCAAATGAATATTGTGACTTTCACAAAGGGTTTGGCCATAGAACTGATGATTGCCTGTACCTAAAAAGAGAAATAGAAGTCGCGGTTAAAACAGGAAAACTGGCCCATTTGGTTAAGGAAATTAAGGAAGGAGGGGGGGAACGCAAAGGGAAAGATGCAAGGGAGCCTGGGAGGGCAGATGTAGATATGATTAGAAGGAGGGATGAATTTGATACCACCAGAAGTGTAAAGGCCAGAATCCTGGGCTCCCCAAACTGCATGAAAGCTCCCATCCTAATGCCACACTTGGAGGAAAACGAGGTACAACGGCTCCCACTCAACATCTCAGCTGTAATAGCCGGTCACAAAGCGGCCAGAATACACGTAGACGGGGGATCTGGGGTAGAAGTTATATACGAACATTGTTTCCTCAGACTTGACAGGGATGTAAGAGACCGGCTTGAGGAGGATTATATCCCTCTAGTAGGGTTCAACAACAGTGTGTCACACCCCCTAGGGAAGATCAAACTCCCATTCACAGTCGGGGTAGGGGATCGGGTCCGAACAATAAACCTGACCTTCACAGTGGTTCGAGCACCCTCGAAGTACACCGCAATCATAGGAAGACCCGGAATCGGGGATTTGCAAGCACAGGCATCCACCCCACACGGAGCCTTAGTATTTCAAACACCAAAGGGATTGGCTTGGGTAAAATCTGCATACGAAGTGATTTCTTCCGTGTCTGAAGGGGAAGCACCCGAAAAGCCCCGAAAAGAAGGGGTCGAAGAGTGGGTCCTTTGTGACAGGGTCCCGAAGCAGACGGTCAAAGTGGGAAGTCACCTAAGTGACAAGTGCAAGAGTGCCCTCAAGGAACTTCTCCCCCTCAGCATAGACGTATTTGCATTCCAACGTGGGGATATGACAGGAATCCCGAGAAGCTTGACTGAGCACCGACTCCATACGTATACATGGGCAAAACCAGTGAAACAGAAAAAACGAAGCATGGGTCCCAGCAAAAGGAGGGCCGCCTGTGAAGAAACCAAGAAACTGCTCAAAGCGGGGATAGTCAGGGAGGTGAAGTACCCATCCTGGGTTGCTAACCCGGTTATGGTCCAGGAGAAAGACGGGGGATGGAGGATGTGCATCGACTTCCAAGATCTGAACAAAGCATGTTCTAAGGACTGTTACCCCCTCCCAGAAATAGATGTCCAAGTGGACTCCTTATCCCAATACCCCCTGAAATGCTTTCTGGATGCCTACAAAGGATACCATCAGATACAGATGTCAATGAAAGATGAGGAAAAAACCGCCTTCATCACAGACGAGGGGACATTTTGTTATACCAAAACGCCCTTCGGTCTTAAAAATGCTGGGGCCACATATCAAAGATTTATGAACTCCCTATTCAAGGAACAACGGGGAAGGAACTTGGAGGTATACGTCGATGACATCGTTATCAAAAGCCTAACCGAAATGGCCATGATAGACGATATAGCTGAAACCCTCCACACCATGCAAGATGTGAATATGAAACTAAACCCCGGGAAGTGCTGTTTTGGGGTAGAAGAAGGAAAACTCTTGGGGGTAGTAGTCACAAAGGGCGGAATCAAAGCTAACCCGGAGAAGACTCAAGCTGTGGCCGAAATGCGATCTCCCAGGTGCTGAAGGACTGCCTTCAAACGGACAAGTTTAATTGAACCTCTGAGGCGGAAGTCGCTTTTCAAGAAATGAAGGCCTATATTTGTAAACTCCCAACACTGGCCACCCCAGTACCCGGGGAACATCTGACCTTGTACCTGTCCGCCTAAAAAACAACTATAAGTGCAGTCATGATGGTGGAACTGGGAGAACACTCCTTGGAGTTCAAACCCAGGACAGCCGTGAAAGGACAAATACTGGCAGATTTCCTGGCAGAAGTCCCTGAGGATGAAGAAAAAGAACTCCTAAAATGGGAAGCCTTGGAAAGAAAAGAGAAAGAGAGGGAAGACAAGGCTTCGTGGAAACTCTTCACAGATGAAGCCTCCAGTGAAGAAGGGAGCGGAGCAGGCATTACTTTGATAAGCCCCGAGGGAATCGAGCTAACCTATGCCATAAGACTGGACTTCGAAAACACCAACAACACTGCAGAATATAAAGCCCTCTTAGCGGGGATGAGGCTGGCAGAAAAGATGAAAGCAAAACATGAGGAAGCCAGCGCTGATTCATAGTTAGTAGTCAAACAATACCAAGGAGAGTATGAGGCCAAAGACAACACCAGGGCTCAGTACGTGGCAAAGGTAAAAGAGATGGCCAAGGTATTCAAAACTTTTAAGCTGGAATACATTCCCCGAGGGAGAAACAGAAAGCCTGATGCCCTCAGTAAGCTAGCCTCAGTAGCATTCGATCACTTAGCAAGAGAAGTCAAAGTGGAAGTCCTAACCTCCCCCTCCATCAGTACAGAGGAGGTAGCTGCAGTTGAAAACACACAAGAAACATGGATGACACCAATTGTAAAGTTCCTCAGGGACGGGACCCTTATCTGCCGGAACAAAACGATATATTCTCCTAAAGGCTAAAGCATTCTAGAAGTCCCTTCCATCAACAAGAAAATCCATTCTCTTGCGGATAAGGTACCTTAGCAGTCGCTTACAAGAACAGGAACGTATACTTTCCATGGAATTACGTCCAGGAAAAGTTCCTTCCGAGATTATGAAGAATATCCCATTCCCTGGGATCAGGTGCTTTAGAAGTCCCTTTCATAAACAGGAACATACCCCTTCCTCGGGACTAAGTCTTGAAGAAACTCCTTCCAAGAATAGGAAGGAACATATCCCTCACTCGGGATTCAATCTTGAAGAAACTCCTTCCAAGAATATGAAATGATGAAGTACAAGGGCCGTTCGGTCATTAATCAAAAGTTAAATTGAATGAAAATACAAGAGGAATATGAAGTAAATGAGTTTGGGGTCCAATGTGTCATTATTTGAAGCTTAAATGTGGGAGGTAACTAAAGTGGGAGTTTCACGATGAGGATTAGTATCTCTGGAGATTAAGTCTTGGAGGAGCCGCCTCCGAAAAATAAAGATGTCCCACCCTATGTGATTAGGGGTCTCGTAAGTCTTTTCAACAAACAGTAATAAGTTTCTCCCAAGAAAAGGAGGATGTCCCCTCCCGTGGGATTAAGTATTGCAAAAGCCTATTCAAAGAACAGAAGTGCACCCAGCTACGGGATCAAGTATTGGTGAAGTTCCTTCTAAGGACGGGAAAGTACTCCCATCCCTGGGGATATCTGAGAAAAATCCTTCTTGAGATTTCGCACCTGAACAACTTATTCAAAAAAAAAAAAAAAAAAGAGGAGGGGGGAGCCCCCTTGACAAAGGACTTCGAATCTGAAGAATCCCTTCCTTGAAAAGGAAAGATCTCCGCCACAGGTCTGTGCTTTAGAAAGTATCTCCCCAAAGAAGAGGAACCCCATCTCGGGGTCGCATACGTTTGAAGAAGTCTCTCCAAGAGGAGAGGGTTGCACATTTCATGGGCACCCATTTTTAGAGAATTACAACAACTCTCCAGGGCAAGGAGGTCCCCATGATATGGAACCTCATGCAACTTAGGAGGTATTACATATGAGGGGCTTATCCCCAGGAAAAACGGCCAAGAGCCACTTTGGTAATATTCAAACTATTAATCTGGGGCTCCCCCAAGAACATATCTTTTGTAACAACTTATGCTGGGAAGTTTAACTCCCAATAAGTAAATGACAAATGGACAACTAATATGTCCTATTTTGGCAAAATAACAGGTATTATAACCAGGCAGACGTGCCCAGGAACACTATAAACCTAACCAACAAATGAACACACGTGTATAGGGTATATCAAACATACCAAAAGCCCGGCCGTGGGGCAAAACAGGGTCTAGCTAACCCAAAGAAAGCGGACAAAACAAGTCAAAAACATAATATCACATTATCAACTTGTCCAGCGATTGGCCTCGAACAGACAATCGCGGCTTAACAACCCAAGCAGGTTACGAAGCAAACTTGTACAAAGCTTTTACAACTTGAGCAAGTTACGAAACAAACTTGTACAAAGCTTTTACAACTTGAGCAAGTTACGAAGCAAACTTATATAAAGCTTTAACAACTCAAGCAAGTTATGAAGCAAACTTATATAAAGCTTTAACAACTTAAACAAGTGACAAAGCAAACTTATATAAAATTTTAACAACGTAAACGAGTGACAAAGCAAATCATAGGAAAATTTTAACAACTCAAGCAAGCTATGAAGCAAACTTATGCAAAGTTCCAAACGAGTCACAAAACGGGTCTATACTAAGCTTTAACAACTTAAAAAGTTACAAAGCAACCCATAAAAAGTCTTAACAGCTTAAACAGGGTACAAAGAAAATTCATGAGAAAGTCTTAACGATTCGAGCAATACAAAAACCCTCATTAGAGGAACACAATACAAAGAGTACAACACGGTAAATAAGGCATCCCGGTCGATGCCCTTTTGAGAAATTACTCTCGAACGAGTACTTTGATTGAAATGCATCTAAGAAGTATATGCAAAGATGGTCTAAATAGCATAAACGCTATAAAAAGCACTATCGAATAAGTGCATTGAAAAAAAAAACGCCCTCAAGGAGGCATAAATTGAAGTAAGGTATTGTGCTACCCAACTTAAGGGGTCACCTGGCTATTTTAAGTACTAAATGCAAGGTTACCCCAAGGACAACAAAGTAGATTGGTTTGGCATGACGTGCCCTAGGCTATGCTTACCCGACGGATAGGGAGAACGGTTGAAGGGCGGATAACGACCCGCCTAGATTGTCAAGGACTGGAACAAGTCCTGCGCCCATTCATGAGTGAATAGACTGGGACTAAGGATGACTTGACGACGAGGGTCCTCGCTTGGGCTCCTCGTCCGGGCTCATCGCCCTAGATTGGTGGCTGGACTCGAGCCCACTCGTGTCTTTCTCGGAATGTTTAGTTGGTTTGAGTGGGCCATGTCCTGATAAGCCCACTCTTGGATCGGCCCATTAGGGCTAGGGCCCAAAGGTCTCACTATATGAGAAGGACTCCCTTCTCCAAGAAAAGGCAGAAGATATTTTTCCCCACAAAAAAGGTTACTACTTACCCTTCTTCTCCAAGATTATTCCTGCCCCTCTACTCTCTCTCTCTCTAAATTATACCTGCACTTATAACATCTTTACCATACAAGATACTGACTTGAGCGTCGGAGTGCCCATGGGGTGAACCCCCTCGGGCCCTCTCACTAGAGTTTCATGTGGATGTAGCCTGAGACCCGACACTCCGCAAGAGGAACTGCCACCGTGACAGCGAGATGACGAGCCTGAACCGGAGCCCACCGAATCTAAGGTTAGTACCGCCGAGCCCTCTGAACGACTTCAGGGATTTGGGGATTCGACAATAACGTATACGGTGTCAAACCTCAATCTAGATCTTTTGATGAGAGTAATACTTCCAATAACAAGTGGTCAACCTAATATTCGAGGAAACATTTATAAGGGCTTTCAATCTTTTAGCCTCGTGCTTGTAAATATTAAAACAATACATCTTTATTGTAGCCCTACTTATCCTCTCAAACAATAGATTTGTTATCATCATCGTCATCATTTAAATAGACATATCAATATCTTCCACAATATAACATGGTTTCTTAGTTGCCATTACGTTAGCCATTGATCCCCTCATCTCATCTTTTATGCATGGCCGGTCCTGAGGGTGGGCGGAGAGGAACACCAGCCAGGGCCCGATATTTCGAATGACACATTATTTAAAAAAAATCAGATATGTATATGTAAAAAATAAATTAATAGGGCATACAAACACCAACATAGGCTGACTTACAAAACTATTTTTATGGTTTAGATTAGTTATTATCCCATTCACATTATGTTTAGACCTTCGGTGAGCCAAATACCCAAATTCGTTAAAGCCTAAAGCCATTTTTTTGGAGCTCGAACAAGGTACACAAATTCTCAGGCCGGCCATGCTTTTCTGCATTATGCTTTCCATAGTTCCAATTGATGGATTAGACATATCACATCCCATATTATATCTAGAGGTTGAAAATTAGTAACTATTGAGTTTTCTAGCATTATTTGTATATCAATCAACTATTTGTGTGTCGTCTATATGTTGATGTCATCCCACTTTGGGGAATAGCCAAATATGCTTCGATACCACATATTCGGTATCACGAGATTCATATTTCCATCTCTCAAATTTGCAACTTCATTAGTGTTTTTCTATTAACTTAATGGTTTTTTAAACACTTAAATAAGATTAAAAGATTTTTACAAAAACTCAATAGCTTAACTTGAATTAGCTTTTGATCTCTCACTTCTTTTTAAAGGTGATTTGATACATCTATTTAATTAGGAACTAGAGTAAATTACGATTTTGGCCCCTGTGGTTATATCACTTTTACCCTATTAGCCCAAAATATAATTTTTTAACATATGTGCCCACATGGTCTCTATAACTAACTATTTTAGCCCCTAACTCAACCCATTACCCTGGTTAATTAATTGTCACATGCAACTCACATGATAGGTATATTAGTAAATTCACGTCCCCACTTAAATAGGAGTTCTGTCTATGGCGAATGTCGGACCTGATACAAATGGTTCTCAGTTATTTATTACCACCGTTATAACCAACTGGTAATCTTACTTTCTCCAATTTGACCTTTTTAGTCAAACTAAGCGAATTCCAGTTCCAAATTTGATATGGTATTTCTTATAAATCTAACTCCCAAACAATTCTAATCACCACTTGTTATGCGGTTCCGCATAGGTATCACATTTCTTGGAAAGTCTTAAACAAAATTGTATCAATTTTTGAAGCTGAAATGAGAGTGTCTTTCATCGCCCCAAAAAGTCAAACTGTCTTTTTGAGCTTTTTCTTTTTGTATCTTTTAAGGTTGGATGGGCGACATGTTGTGTTCGGTAAAGTGGTATCAGAAATGGATGTTGTTTACAAGATTGAAGCTAAAGGGAGACAAAACGGTACACTTAAAACCAGTGTCGTTGCCGTTGACAGTGGTGAATTACCCTTGTGATAGACATCTCGGATCTTTCTGTATTATTTGTAAAATCAACATAACAAATTCTGTAATCAAAATTAACCTCATACAACACCGTCGTTTGATTGTCTAACTCATACTCATGTCATCTTCATCAGTCTCCGATCTCCGTTGATGAAACATGGCAGAGAAGTCCTCTCTAGCTCTGCTGAGACTTCTGAACAATATGGACGTATGGGAGGGGGGTCAGCCAAAGCAACAAAACCATAGCCTCGACTACCCTGCAGATTAGGTGAATTTAGGGTTTGAGAGGGAATGATGAAGAAGATGAAGTGATAAAGAAAAGGCAAGGGTTTTGTTTATAAAGTCAGTAAAGTAGGGATGTGAATTTACCAATATACCCATCATGTGAGTTGCATGAGACAATTAATTAACCAGGGTAATGAGTTGAGTTAGACTCGAGGGCCAAAATAGTTAGTTATATAGACTATAGGGGCACATATGTTAAAAAAATCTATTTTGGGCTAATAGGGTAAAAGTGATATAACCACAGGGGCCAAAATCGTAATTTACTCTACAAGCTATGTTATTTATACCTTAGAAACATTGAGATATCTATTTTATCGTTCAAGTTTAATTACAAGCTGTGTTATTTATACCCTACAAACATGTATGTCTCATTTCTGCCCAAAGGTGATTTGATTCATTTATATTTTGCATATCTAACATGTGCATAACTAAGATAATTATCACACTTCTACTCAAAGGTAATCTATCATAATTATTTTGCACACATACCTAAATGATCTCACTTCTGTCTAAATGTGACTTGTCTTCATTTAAGTAGAATTTTAAATAAATTCAATCTATTAGTTTTATGTTAATAATAGACAAATCACTCTTTCTTCAAATTAATGATTCATTAATGATCCTTTATTAATCCTACGATTATATTTTAGTCTGCCTTACTTTACTTTACTTTAATACCCCGTAACAGTATTCATCACAAACTTTCTTCTATAAATGTATATCTCATCTATATCATCCACTCTAATTTCAAAATCTAATATGTTTTGTTTTACTAAAGAGTTTCTATAATATTTGCTCTTAAATTAGATTCTTGATTATCTCTTAAGACACGA
Organism: Helianthus tuberosus; assembly: GCA_030545235.1. NCBI lineage: Eukaryota > Viridiplantae > Streptophyta > Magnoliopsida > Asterales > Asteraceae > Helianthus > Helianthus tuberosus. The sequence goes on from CM060411.1 coordinate 74,423,356, forward strand.
TAATCCTACTGTTTTTTCTGATAAAAGTATCATAGAAGAAAAAGTAAAGCATGACAAATGAGATAAGTCAAACATAATGTCTCTTATAATAATCAAGAATCATTTAAATAAATGTTATCATTAGATTTATTCCAGATGAAGTTTTTCTTAAGATTAATCTAATTTCTATGGAATAATCAAAATAACTCCTAAAATGCATGCCTTCATTTCAAATTCTAAACTATAAGGTTATATGACATCCGTGAATACATCATAATGTACAATACCATGACCCATAAAATTAAGGGCTTACCCACGGAAATAAGTACATGCTTCCAGTTCATTACATACAAACTTTTTAACTAGTACAATTAATGCCTTAAAATCAACTATAACACTCAGAAGTACCAAAGAAAAATGAGTGTGTTGATCAGCAACATACATACACGAAAAAAGTGCCTATAAATTAAGATGTTATTTACCTCACTACCACAAAACATAAGAAAAGGATAGTTCTAATGATTATAAACAAAATACCAGTACTAATTCTAACTCTAAGTTTTTTCAAGGGAGAATCTCACTGCATGGTTATGCCATTACATTAGACATAAGCAACGAGACTATCCATAATTCAAAAGAACAGCTGGCTAAAATAGGCCGTGGCCTATTTATGATATTTAAGTATGCTAATCTTAATATTTCAATTTACACATGATAGGTTGAGTCTAGTTCTATACGTTTTCCTTACCAAAATTTAACAAGTAACTAACATAAGAGTTAGTGACAAAATTAAATGTTAAGGCTATAAGAATGATAAAAAGTTTTCTTCTAATTACGCTTGATGATACCTTACATATTCTAGAAATTAATCAGAATTTAGTATCAATACTTAAGCTATATTATGACAGTTGTAAGAATTGCATAGCCAACATAAAGTCACTCTTACCTTAATCTCTCATATTATTTGTTATCAATGTCGGGATAGAAACATATATAAAATATAACTAGATGATACTAAACACTTTCACAACTTTTGTTATCATGCAAATGACAATTTAACAAAAGGCCAAATGAGACTTATAAAACTCATTCATTGAAACCAAATTTCATGAGAAATCATGATAAGGTTGATGAGGATGATTTTTTAATCTAATCTCATTCTTAGTGTTTTTAAATCATGTGTTGGATGCCCTAAACATTACTTGGCTTAAGTAATAAGTATGGGTCCACTAGAAGTTTCGTGGAACTTATTCCAAACAGAATATTTATACATTATTCATTTATCATTTAAAGACTATCTACTTGTATCTAATATGTCTCATATGGTTCACGGTCTTAAAGAGCTCTTTCATGTATATACTTAATATGATTTCTTCTAAATATGTCCCTAAGTTTACTTATAATATCTAAACATTAAGGAAATCAAATCAAGTCTAACATATGTATGACAGGTTCCCACGTCACGTACATCATTGAAACTTCCCTTGTAGCATTCATAGAGATATCAAAGATCAATGGGAGCATTGAATGTTTTTTTTTATCATAACTTGCAAGAGTTGCAAGAGGCAGGGGAGTGAAAACTAAATATTACATCAATTTACACCTCTTGTACAAGATACTGCTCCTTTAAAACTTGTCTCATTAAAGTCTAGTTGTAAGGTCTCGTGACCCCCCTGGATCGATGACGTACACAAACATTGCACTTGACGTAGACGTAAAATGAACACGAGATAGAAAGATGTAGAAGAAACTATTTCATTATAATCAATCAACACAGATTTACAATACCGAAAGAGTACATATCCTCTAGACAAGCTAGTTTAGATCACATAGATCTAAACGATGGCTTTCTCTCTCTAATCTCTCTCTAAACTCACTTTATTCACTAAGAACTACTCTCAAAAGTGACTCTCTAATACATCTAACATCCATATATATAGGAAATATAAGTAATACAGAACAAACACATGTTCCAAATTACTAAACCTAATAATACGGAACTTTCATGGTTCAGATGTATACAAAACCTCTGAACATTACAATAATTCAGAACTGATCATGATAACTCGGAACTTCTACATATATTGAAAAATTTCGAGTTATCATCTCTTTGACTAACTTTGACTTCGTCTTGTAACTTGGAATTTTTACATAAAATTGATAAAGCTACCTGACAGAAACTGCACTTACAGACACCCTCTTATAACTATTGCTATCAATTCTATCTGACACTGATATCTTCAGTCACCAGGTAATGCACTTACAGACTCCCCCTTGACTAATGATATCATGTCTCTTTCCTCTTTGGCAAAGACTTGATCTTTCCGGCAAAGCATAGCGATCTTCAACCCTTCTAATTAAAGACTTGTTGACGATCACTAGGATACATCTAACATCCATATATATATATATATATAGGAAACACAAGTAATACAGAACAAACATATGTTCTGAATTACTAAACCTAATAATACGAAACTTTCATAGTTTAGAGATATACAAAACCTCTGAACATTACAATAATTCGGAACTGATCATGATAACTCGGAACTTCTACATATATTGAATAATTTCGAGTTATCATCTCTTTGACTAACTTTGACTTCATCAATTTCTACTATTTACATAGAATTGATAAAGCACAGTTACCCGGTAGAAACTACACTTACACTAATGCTACTATTATAAAAGTTTCATTGTTTCTTAAATGTGGACACTCGGATTCTTACCAAAACTATAGTAATCCTCATAGAAATGGAAACTACAACGATTAACGTCATCAACTTGTTTCTCTATTAGAATATGTTGGCCTTTAAATAAGTCTTTATCATGACTTGCAAGGAATACAAAATGTGGGGGGGGGGGGAGTCATTAAATTTTACCCCAAATTTAACTCCGATTACACCTCTTGTACACCATACTGCACCAATTCTTACACACTTAGAATCCTGAAAACGGTAGCAACCTAACCAAGATTTAATCCATAAAACTAAAACTTCTAATAAACCCAATAATCTACTTAGGAGGTCATCTAGGTTTAAAAACCTACTAACCTTGATGATTTTGTTACCTTTATGTAACACCCCAAAAATCTGAATGTTTATATTGTCGTATGTTCCTATAGGACATATCAGGAAATAAATAACTAGGCTATTAAACCTAGTTAAAAGGAGTAGCTAGAAATAATAAAGGAATGAATCCTTAGGGGGTAAACATGTTAAAATTGGAACTTTGAATGGTTAATTAGGGCTAAAACACAAACACACACACATTCAGGTGTGTGTGTCGTGTGGAGCAGGAAGGAGAAAAGGGGAAAACCCCTAATTATCATAAATTTAGCAAATTCAAGCCCTAGATGTGATCTTGAGTCCATGCATGTCTCGATTCTGGATCATCTATGCATTCTTGAACACAAGGTAAGTAGAATTTTGGTGTTTGATGACTTTGAATGTGATGGGTTATGTTGTAAATCGTAAATTGGTATGAAATTGAGTATGAGTAGGTGTTAATGTCATGATATAGAACCAAGATTATACATGGTTTGGGCTAATTTAATGATTAGAGGTGAAACCCATTTGTGTTGATAAGAATGATGACTCGAATGATCATCCATGTTTAATTAATCATGATTGTTGATATATTATGATCGATAGGATGGATTCTTACTAGATGAATTGAAAGAATTGTGGTGATTGATATGTTTGATGTTTATGTGTTAATGATGCTTGTTATTTAGTAAGAAGATTTGATGAAATATGAATGAACTTGGAAGATTATGCATAAACTAGTTGTACATGGTGCCTAGGAAGTAGTACGCACACCACGTGTTTGATAAAATGTCTAAATGACAAAAATATGTGAAGGTTATGTTATGATGATGTTGAGTATGCTATATGCTAGTTTGAATCGACTAATGAAATGCATATGTGAGATATGAACTTGATATGATCGTTTATATGAATAATCATGTATGCTAATAAGGATGTAAATGTGATGACATGAAAGTGTAGGAATCATGTCAAGATGGATGGGAGCGTGGAAGGCTAACGGGCCAAGAAGTCTCAAGTAAGCAAAGGCAATTATGGACGCATAAGGTAAGTGATTCACGGACTTACTCTTTAGATGTAAAATGTGTTGTAGTATAATGATTATTGTGAATTATGTGAGACAGTATGAAACAATGGAAGTAATAAGGTAAGTTACGGTAAATGGGTCGAAATGTTGTTTAGAAATAGTTTCTATTAAGTATAGGTGAGAAAGAAGCTTACATGATATTATTATGCATAAAGATGAAATAAGTAGTTATACGCGTAGGTATGGATTAGTTTGTAAGTAAGTAATTGGGACTCATGGGAGAATATGACTATAAACGATTAAGTATGGAGAATTATGTGTATACGATTTATGTGCATAGACGTGTGTGATAAAGACTTGTAAGTAATATTATGTAGAATGTAAGTTGTAAGTATTTGTACAAATAGAAAGGGTATGTAGACATGAATTGGAATTTAGTTATATGTGTAAATGAATGAGACTTGTTATGTGTATACATGGATATGTTTGTATGAATAGAATTTAATGATGCTAACCGTTTTCCTATGGAGAATGAAATAGGAATGCAGGTATACTAGTGATGGGAGTTGAAGGTAGACACCGAAATCCAATGCTGGTGGTTTGAATGGATGGACGAATGGGCTAACTTAAGCGAAAGCATGATATGTTGACGCCTAGTTATGCATGTTTAAATATTATTTATATGATGAAACCGGTTGCTAATTATGTGATTGAATGTGGTGACTGCAGGGTGTACAGGCTTATGGATATTTCATAAAGAAGTGTACGCGGTTGAAGATCGAGTCATCGCATGGATTGTACGTGGGTGTAAATGTGGTCACTAAATTTTATATAAGTATGTTAGCTTTTAATTAATTTATAGTAAAAGGATTAATGTACTTTTATGAAAGAATGAATATAATGAAAGCAAATTTTAAAGTTTGTATTTTCCGCTGCAACTCTCGATTATAACGTTTTAGGGCGTTACACTTTATAACTAAAGTTGAAATGGATTTTGGAAAAGTTTACTGATCCTACCTTTTCTAAATTAAACCATTAGCATAATTCAATCTTCGAAATGGAATAAAGCTATTATTAGCAAACCTGATTTTGTGTGTCAGAATAACGTCAAGGATTTGGTTGAATCACTTAAGGGTGTTCGGAACTAAACTAAATCCTAATACAAACGTTAAGACACTAAGAAACATGATTGATTATCAAAGGTTATACTCAACATGAGATAAATTATAAAGAATCTTCTTACATGTCTTACAAAAGTTTCTTTGAGGATCATCACTATTCTAGTACCTTATAACAATTTAGAGCTACATTAGATGAACATTAAAACAACTTCCCTAATAACGACTTAAATATTTACATGTTCATTAAACAACCTGAAATTTCTAAATTGATGGTCAAAGACACTTTGTAAGTCAATAACATCTATGTATGGGTTAATTCAAATATCAAAATGTGATGAAATCTAATGCAATTATTTTCATCAAGACAAGTGGCTGAATGTACCTACATCAAGCATAGTGGGAGCAACTATAACAAACTTGTCCTTAACATATGACATTCTTTTGATAAGTATATGTTACAAAAGTCAAAACATTGTTGGCACATACTTTGATATAATAGATCTTAGAGATATCTCTTATATGAAAAATATCATAAACATATTGAGATAGACCTAATGGGACATTAACTTTGTTCCATAAGTTTTACCTTAAATTATTCCTTACATATATAACAAACAATATTGCTCTACTTTATAGGGTAATAGGATCAATGGGATTATTTTCTTATGTTTTCTTAATTAGAAGCCTTATCTAGGTTTAAGTTTATACTTGTTTAGATATTACTCACATTGCAACACACTAGATATGTTTAGATTAATGTGAAGCATCTTATGGAGTATTAAAATATTATAAAAGAAACATGAGACTATAATTTAAAGATGAAGTGAAAACTCAAACCAGTTGATTACTCTAACTTTGTAATATTCAAAGATGACAAAATGTAATTTAGGGTACATCCTTATGTTAGTAGATAAAACTTGTCTCATGTAGAAGTCATAATGAACTAATAATAACAACCTGAGTTATAATGATATGATATGTTGCTAATCACAAAGCAATAGTCACTAAATGTTGTTGATAATTTATCAGTGGATTAATAAGTTTATTAACTCCATATATATTATATATTGGAGACTTATTGTGATAAACTCAGCTACCATGTCTCCTCGAACAATAATAGTTCAAGAGGTGCTGCACTAAATTTCGATACGAAATTAACTATGCGTTTATGAACGAATTGAAGAAACTAAATATTTGTATCGAATACATTCATGATATGCTTAAGCATGGGCGAAGGATAGTGGGGACGGGAGGGGGCGGCCGACCCCCCCAAGTTTTCGTTCAGTAGTGGAGAGTATGTAGTTTTCGTATATACGTTTTCGACCCCCCGATCGGAAATCTCAAGCTTCGCCACTGTGCTTAAGGATCCTAAAACTGAAGGTCTATTACCTATAAATCTTGTTAAACACGTTTAGAATAGAGATGAGTTTTAACTAATAACCATGTACAATTGCATATCGTATTATGAATGATTAACTATTAATTTTCCTTATCAGTTTTTATTTAGTATGTCTCTAAGATATGTTCTGCTAGTGTAATGACATACAAAAAGTATAAATACAAATTAAACATTTTAAGGGCTTACTTGTAAACTTTGATCTAACTGCTAGGTTTTAAATTGACGCTATAGTATGACTAATGAGGGTCCTGGGTTAAATGATGACTCAACAACTGTATGTCTCTGCTACGGTTCTTGGTTTAAAGCTAAAATGAGTATCAACTTCTGATCACAGTTATCTAATACTCATAATAAATGATTATTCGGGTAGGTGTTAAGTATTTAATCTTGTAGCCATCATTATCATTTATAATATATAGATCACAATAATAATTATACCTTATTAATATTAGTTGATAGACCATGTTACCCTTATTAACTAATAAAGATTTACCCCTGTGTGTATTTAAGGGGATGACTAGAGAGGGTTTAGAGGTTAGACACTCACGATAACACCACACAATATCTCGACCTCCTTTATCTCCATAATCACAAATTCCTTACCCTTACGAATTCGATATCACCATTAGTAACATACATCCTAAATGAGAACCAGATCAAGCTGACTGACATGTCGAACTCTATGGTTGCAACTGTTTCTAGATTTTTTTGTTGACCTGAATACTGTAACATGTACTATTTACATGTTTTTCATTACATATTAACAGAAGTGATCGACATCATTGTCCATATTTTAACAATTCTTAGAATAAACCAATAGACACGAAAAATGCATGCAACTTAACTAGTGCTAAAAGTTTGCATATCCTGCTAACTAAAAAATATTTACATCAAGAAAGAGACTCGCATGTGTTCTTTATAATTTAGGTATGTCCAAAAGAGTAAATTACAAAAATCGCCCTTTACGTTGACACTATATTGCAAAGTGTGTCCTTTATCTTCAAAAATTACAAAAAACGTACTCGATGTTTGCAAACCCTTGCAAGTTATGTCCTTTATCACTAACTCGGTTATTTTTATGGTTCTATCTGACCTAGTGGTCCCCACATAAGGGCATTTTGGTTATTTTATTTTAATTAATAAAATAAACAATTATAAAAAAAACAATAAATAAAAAGAATTTTGTTTATATATTAAACAAATTAATACATTCTAAAAAAAATCAAGATTATATGTTAATTCTCCAAATACCTGATCAACTTGATCCCACCATCTAAACTCAGTTTGAATTTTATTACGAAAAAATTATACAGAAGGGTCGGGTAAAACAGGATCCGAGCACCAGCACCGACTAACGCTCTTTCCGCATCAACGACAACGATTTGCCATCTAGAATCATAATCATCCGAGCGATGATTAATGATTTATAGATCAGAAGAAGAATCATCGAGATCCTCGATCTTCATGTGACCGATCGCAGTTTCCGGTTTGCTGGAAAACACACTCCATTTGGACCAATTTCCGATTTTCAAAACAGGGTATGATCAGTTCCAGCAGGTTACTAGTGATTTTCCTGAGGTTGAGATGTGGGATGTGTTTGTTTTTGCTGGGTTGGTTTTGGTGTACTTGACTGCTAGACCTGGGGTTTTGATTGGTGACATTGATGCTTATGTTTTGGGTCCTGCACAGAAGGTGTTCGATGGTTTGTCTGGGAAAAGGAATTTGAAGAGTAAACTACCCATATCTACTGCATCCATTTCGATCGATCGAGAGAGAGAGAGAGATAGAGAAATGAAGAAGAAGAAAGTAGGAGAGTTTGTCAGGCGGTGGGAGAGGTGGGTGTAACACCCGGAAAATTCATGACCAATAAAATAAAGACACGTGTCATGTTGTGCAAACGTGTTATAAATACGGATCCAGATAAAGATGTACGGTAGGATTTAAACGTCGACATGTTAATTTATACCTCTGAGCGACCTGTTAATAAATCCCTAACCAGGAGATATTTTATCCACATCTGAGTTATGTTTAAAAATCTGGTCATCCTAAATAAATAAATGGGTTACAAACTTTGGACATGGATCCTATGCAACTTCTTGGTATTTCCGTCAAATTAAACTCCCCACAATGTGCCAAAAAGTGTAAGAATATGCCATGACATGCAATGGCTGGATATATGGTCCCTCTTCTGATAAAAGTGCATGGAATTCGGAGTTGTAAGCATTGCATGGTCAAAGCTTGAAAGAAAACAAAAACTTTGTCTCTGGCGATAGCTTGCGCACCGCAACACCAGAAGTCTTACGGTGCGTAAGCAGTCTTGCGCACCGCAACAACCAGAACGTTGCAGTGCGTAAGCAGTGCAGCTGGGCGATTTTCAGGACAGGTGGTTGTTAAAACGGTTACACCGACTTATGTGAATGGTTTTCGAAACCAGGGGCTTGCTAGGCAGTATATAGCATATTAGGGACACCTGGGGTGATCTTGTAACCATCCTAGACTTCCTTGTCTTGATCTTGAGCTCCCTAGTTCACTAAATAAGAGGATGAAGTGGTGATCATTTGGACTTGCTCACTTGCATTTTGTTCAAGCACCTTGGAGCTTCTCTGGACAACAACCAAGATTCTCTTAAGTCCCTACTCCTATTTAGGACCATTGTAAGTAATCCTAATCATTCATAATTAAGTTTAGCTTAGTTAATTAATTAAAAGTCAAACCATCGTAATTAAGGTTTGACTTCGTGATTAATTAAAATGTGCTTAGCCTAATCACTAATTAAAAGTACCTACAAGTTGGTATTTATGTGGGTAACAAACCCTTAAAAAGGTATTTTCAGATTCCCACTCTAACTATGTTAATTGTCGAGTCAAAGCTTGTTTCAAAAAGTCAACATAATTGTTATTTGCAAATTTAAGCATGATTAGCAATGTAGGGTACATGCAACCTGTTTGATCATTAAAATAACTTGGTAATTAATGTAAGAACATGTCTCAACATGTTCATCTCGACAATTTTCAGTTTAAACCCGAATCGGAACCGAAAGTCGCATAAATTGACTTTTTCTTTGACTTTCAGTTCGGATCCGTTCATGCATGTTTGAGATCTTCCTTAGAGCTTATTTTGGACCAATTTTCATATAAGTATAACTCTCTGAAATTTTACAACTTGGTTCAACACTTATCCGATTCATATGCATGTTTCCGATTTATGCTTAAAAGTTGACTATTATGCCCTTTTGACTATAAAACGTGATTTTTGAAAAAGTGAAAGAGTAGAAACATTTTTTACTGATTTATAAACTTGCACCAAAAATTTGATATCAATTTGAGGTCTAGATTAAGAGTTATGCTCAATATCGTAATTTGAAAGCTTTATGTTACTTAAACGGCGTAATTAACATATAACCCATTTAAACCCACTTTTTGATATCAAACTTTTTACCCACTGATGTTATATAATATTTTGGGATTTTTGAAGATTTTTATTTAACTTTTGGCTGAGCATAACATAGGTCTCTAGGTTTGATTCGGTTATGACGGTTTTGCCCTTTTTAGCTGTAAAATGGGTTTTATAAATCCTTTTGACCCCAAACCTTTTTCTACTGATTTTATTTGTTAAATAAATATTTTGAGCATTCTGGAAATATAAAAATATCAGCTTTCTTTTAAAAACCCGGAAACGGCTCTAAATCGCCTTTTTAAGCGTTTTTAACGCATAGTACGTACTATAACCATATTAAACATATAAGGTTGATACCTACTGATGTTTTTAGTATATTTTTATAAAATAACAGTAAGTACAGGTTTTTGAACTCAGGTTTCCAATTTTGACCTTTTAAGCCCTTGTGAAATTACCAAAGTACCCCTAAGGTGCATAGTTTGGTTTTAAATGATGATTTTCACTTATGGATCATACCCTACTGTTATAACATGTTAAATTAAGTATATTTACTGTATGAACCAGACCTGTAACTCAGATTTCTAATTTAACTCTTTTATAATCTTTTAAATGACCAAAATGCCCTTATGAGGCATAAATTGTGTTTAAATTCATTTGGGGCATAATAGACGATATCTTACTAATATTATAACATATTTAAGCCATATTATCTCAGGTAACTTGCATATGACTCTTATGGTTACCCGTAACGCCCTTTTCGCGCTCGGTTCGGTTTATGTAACTAGTTTGCATAAATTGACCGAAACGGGTCAAACCTTATCATTTTTGTCTCAAAATCCAGAATGTATTTAGTGTACCCATATTATACAAGTATTCAAACTTGTCGGGTCTAAATCACATTCTATCCGGTCTTCGCTTAATCGTGCGTTCGAACCGTTTCGTCCTTAAAGCTAACCGGTCTAAGCTTAAGCTTAAATAAAGACCCGTTAGAAATCTAATAGGTTATTATAAACCTTCGTTCCAGATTAGGAGCACCGGTAAAAGCTACTTGCATTTGCTTGTTGTGAATTATACTTTACTCAGGTAAATACTTTTAACTTATTTTCCCTATACGGGCTTGGGTTACGGTATATAAAATACCGCTTGATCGAGCATCAAATCTTACATCTTTGGGTGGTTAATTGAATAATTTGATCGGCTCGTTTAAACAGTCTTGTTCACTTAAAGCCTTTGGGGGGTTAATGACCATGTCCCGGATATCCTTGGCATCATCTTACGAGATGGCCACGACCTGAGCACGGGGTGTAGGCGTACACCTGTCAGTGTATAACTCTATAATGTGGTGTGTCTATTGATCTTTAACCCGGACAAGATCCGGGCTACTGAACGCACAAGTAACATGTAATTCGTTCACATGATTATATTGTATAATTAACCCAAGTTATAAAAAGGTTTTGTGCCACGTGCATTCAAATCAATTTTCAACCATTTTCAAAATGAGTCAGTTAAATTGTATTTACCAGTGTAAACTGACGTATTTTTCCAAAAGGTTAAGTGCAGGTACTACACGTAATAGGCTGGCTGTCTTCTAGAGCGTCCACAATAAGTCTCGCAAGCTTGGACGACAATAAACTGTTGAACAATATCTTATTTTTATTTTGATCCGCCTGTGGATCCGTTTCAACTATTGTGATATTTAATATTACACTTTATTAAAGTTGAAATGAATCTATCTTTGCTTCCGCTGTGCATTTATATATGGTGTTGTTTGTCTATGATGATACCAACTATGTCACGATACTCCCCACCGGGCCCACCGGTGACACGTGGAAATCAGGGGTGTGACAGGTTGGTATCAGAGCCAACTCTGAGTGAATTAAACACTAGCCTTTTGTGTTTAATCTCAGTTACACAATTAAACATTCCTCGATTCTCGAGTCTAGACAAAGAACTTAGGAACTTTCCAAATTTTGGTTTTTATTTCTAACTTTGTCTTATATATTTTTGTGTTGTATCACTTGTTGTTTTTTACAGGATCACAAAAATGCCGCCACGTATGAGAGGAAGAGGAAGGGGACAAGGAGCTCATGTAGCCCTAAATGACCACGAGGCCGGACCATCACACCGACGAACACCTTCGGACCCCCACAACACAGATGCTCAGGATCTTTGGAGGTCCTTTACTGAACCAGCTAGGCGCTCAGTTTCACTGAGTACCTCACCTTCCATCCCACACTCCTTTGGGCCTCATTCTGAGAATGAGCCCCATAACTCTCACCAGTCCTATATTCCTCTAGGACACCAATCACCTTTTGACCAACCATCACCTGTTTTCCAGGGCTTGTTCAACCCTGCTGACTACCTTGATGTGCCTATGGGTGTTAACCCACTTGGGACCGAAGACCACTTTTCTGGTGGCAACCCGATGGACATCGATGAGGATACTGATCCTGCAATGCCGCCATCTGGAACTCCAAACCACCCCATCGAGATTTCTGATGGGTCACCTTTTATGGGATCACCATACAATGGTCCCGACAGCTATGAGGAGATGTTCAAACAGTATGATTGGGCTTTTACTCCCAGTTACCATAACTCTCCCCTGCACCAGCCACACCACTCTCCCTTGCACCAGCCACACCAATCTCCCCTACACCAGCCACAGCAGCAGCAGAATCCTTCCGAGGATTCCAGACTTGTAGCGGTCACTCCGCCGGCAGCACCACCTTTGCTTCAGCCTCCCTCGCCCCCAAGGCGAAGGAGAATGACTTTGCGAATATCCGCACGAGGGGGGATACGCATCAGCACCCCTCCACATTCAAGTGGCAGCCGGTACTCGCCTGTCCACGAAGAACAGGAGACGGGGGAATCTTCACACCCCATCTCAGAGGTGAACACTGCGCCAGTTGCGCCACAGCCACCATTGGGTTTTGGAGACCCAATTCCCACTTACACTGGCGCGGCTGCATACAATCCCTTCGAGCAGCTGAACCACACAGGCTACAACTTTGCAGAGGATCCCTACTGGATAGCAGCAAACTCCAACACTCTCCATCAGAAAGGTCCCTACGGAGGTCCCTGGGCTACGGGACAATCGACCTATGGATACCCACCATATGGGTATCAGCAACCGCAGCCTCCTCAACCTCCACATTATCAACAACAGCCTCCTCAACCTCCGCATTATCAGCAACCACCTCAGGCGCCGGCGATGTCACCGCCCCAAATGCAAGAAATCCTTCATGAGATACAAGAGGTGCGTCAAGAGACGCGGCATGAGTTGCGGCATGATCGGAGGCATAACCGGGGGATGTTTAAGAAGATGGTGGATTTAATTAAGGGTAAAAGCAAGAAGGGTCACTAAATCCTTTGTTTGTTTGGTTATCTTAGTGTGGTACTCATGTCCCTGCGTGGACATATATTTATTTCAGTACTATACCCCTGCGTGGGTATTCTTTTTCTGTTCTGCCCCTGCGTGGGCATATCTTTTTATTTGACCCCTGTGTGGGTTTGTTTGTTTTGTTAGTTGGCCCCTGCGTGGGCATGTTGTTTATGTAAAAGTCCCGTTTAGGGCAAACTCGTACTAGTTTAATTTTTAATTGGAATGGTTAATTTAAGTTTTTCATTTTTAAAATTATGTGCATAAACATAGTATATGAATAAATGAAAAATAACATTTATTATTTTGATTTACCATTTTAATAATATAATAAGGATCTTAAAAGGGTAAAACCTAGCTGTTATGTTGTCATAAATTTAGCCAATATGGTAGAACCTGTTTAAAAAGATTCAATTCTCTGTAAACATGTTAACATTCTTGGCTAGTGTGATCCGTAAAAATCACACATGTCACCCTTTTTAATAAATTACCCAAATTTATATTTTTATATATTTGATTGTGACAAAATACCTACGGGTTATAAATAATGTCACATAAAACAAAGGCAGCCGTAGTTTATAAACTCCCTGCCAAGAAAAGGATTGATTTGTCATATTTATTCAAACTTTAATCCTACAAGATCTAAATTTATAATTTAGAAATTTGTCTACGTGACTAGGCTTATTATGCCAATATTATATTTCATTCTAAAAAGATTACTAGTAAAAGTCCTGAATGAAATACTTAACAAATTAACTAATATGGCTTTTATTTACCATGGTTAATAAATCGTCAAAAACGATAATACTGTTTAGGCTTCTAAATAGACCTTATCCTTATTTTTATGTAGCACTTAAAACTACATGGCTAAGTCTGAAGAACTAAACAGTCGTCCAGCAAAAAACCCTGAAAATGCTAAGATATTAGTAACTAGTGCGGAGTTGAAAGCATTAGTGAATGATGCTGTTGTCGAAGCACTAAATAGACAGTATAGTGAATCGAGCGGGACCCGAAGTAGGACCCGATCCGTGCCACATTCCAAACCCAAAGTTCACTCGGAGGCTCATAGCAAACCGCCCTCTAAGAGAGATGTACCCAAGAAGGATAAGCCACAGAAGGATGATGATGAACGTCACTCCTCGAACCAAAACAGTGTCCCGTCAAGGAAGGTCGAGCCTAAACAGGAACCGCATGGTAAGTCCTGTACATACAAATACTTCGTCTCATGTAAACCCCGGGACTTTACTGGGGAAAAGGGAGCGGTAGATTGTATAGCTTGGTTGGACGAAATGGATACGGTTGTAGACATCAGCGGTTGTGCTGAAAGGGACGTAGTAAAATACGTATCCCAATCGTTCAAAGGAGAAACACTGGCGTGGTGGAAGTCTCTCATACAAGCTGCTGGGAAGATCCCACTCTACAATCTATCATGGGATCAGTTTGTTGCTCTCATTAAAGATAATTATTGCCCGCAGCACGAAGTTGAGAGAATTGAGTCAGACTTCCTATCTTTAGTGATGAAGAATTTAGACTGCCAGGCATACCTCACCACATTTAATACCCTATCTAGGTTGGTTCCATACTTGGTAACCCCAGAGCCTAAGAGGATTGCTCGCTTCATCGGGGGTTTAGCCCCAGAGATTAAAGCAAGTGTCAAGGCATCAAGGCCTGCAACTTTCAGATCAGCAGCTGATCTATCTCTCTCTCTTACCTTGGACGTAGTCAGGTTGAGAGCACTCAGGAATTCAGACGAGAACAAAAGGAAGCGTGAGGACGATACCTCACGAAGATCAGGTAAGAAACACCGAGGTAATAATGACCACAAGAAAGGGTCGGGATCTAGGAGAGATGGGCAACAATCGGGGGATAAGCCCAAATGTAAAACATGCAAGAAGAATCATTTTGGGAAATGTCGATTTGAGTCAAAATCCCAGTCTCACACAAGATCCTGTGGGATTTGCAAGTCTACTGATCATAATACTTTGGAGTATAAGAAGCTGAAGGATGCAACATGTTACGGTTGCAATGAGAAAGGGCACATTAAGTCTAATTGCCCAAAGAACACCAGGAAAACCGAAGATGGAAAGAAGACCAATGCGAGGGTCTTCAAAATGGACGCTAAGGAAGCTGTTCAGGATGTCAACGTGATTACAGGTACTTTTCTCATAAATGATGTTTTTGCTAGAGTATTGTTTGATTCTGGAGCAGATAAGTCTTTTGTAGATAATAAGTTTTGTGAGTTGTTGAAATTACCTGTAAAACCCTTAAGTGTGAAATATGAGGTGGAATTAGCTGATGGAACCATAGAAACCGCCTCGACTGTTTTAGATGGATGTGTTATATCCATTAGGAATCACTATTTTCCTTTGTCCTTACTTCCCTTTAAGCTAGCCGGTTTTGACATAGTGTTAGGCATGGATTGGTTATCGCATAACCAAGCCCAGATTGTGTGCAACAGAAAGCAAGTAGTAGTCAAAACTCCGTCTGGTGAGTCACTCACCATCCAAGGAGATACCCAGCATGGACTGCCTGAGCAAGTGTCTATGCTCAAGGCATCCAGATGTCTACAGAAGGGCTGTGTCATTTATATGGCACAAGTTACTATAGACGAGCCAAAGCCTAAGATTGAAGACATCCCTGTCATTTCGGAATATCCTGAAGTTTTTCCCGAAGAAATACCTGGTTTACCACCGGATAGGCAAGTGGAATTCCGAATCGACATCATCCCTGGTGCTGCACTAGTAGCAAGAGCACCTTATAGGTTAGCACCAACGGAGATGAAGGAGTTAAGGACGCAATTAGATGATCTGCTAGCCAAAGGTTTTATTAGACCTAGTTCGTCTCCTTGGGGAGCGCCGATCTTGTTTGTCAAGAAGAAGGATGGATCGATGCGTCTGTGCATCGATTACCGTGAGCTTAATAAAGTCACTATCAAGAATAGGTATCCTTTGCCCAGGATCGACGATCTGTTCGATCAGTTACAAGGGGCAAGCTACTTCTCTAAGATCGAATTGAGGTCAGGCTATCATCAGTTGAAGGTCAAGGATGAAGATGTGCACAAGACAGCGTTTAGGACTCGTTATGGACATTACGAGTTCCTAGTGATGCCTTTTGGGCTCACTAATGCACCGGCCGCATTCATGGATCTCATGAATCGCGTTTGCAAGCCTTACTTGGACAAATTCGTCTTCGTCTTTATTGATGACATCCTTATTTACTCGAAGAACCAAGCTGACCACGAGAAACACCTTCGTTGTATTCTCAAACTTCTACATCAAGAGAAACTCTACGCCAAATTTTCGAAGTGCGAATTTTGGCTTCGGGAAGTCCAATTCCTTGGACATTTGGTAAGTGAGCGTGGTATCCAAGTGGATCCCGCTAAGGTAGAAGCAGTTATGAATTGGCAAGAGCCGAAGACACCTACTGAGATTCGTAGCTTCCTGGGTTTAGCAGGATATTATAGGCGTTTCATTGAAAACTTTTCAAGGATTGTTGCGCCCCTAACTTCGTTGACACGTAAGAAGGTTAAGTTTGATTGGGGCCCTAAGCAGCAGGAATCCTTTGACATTTTTAAGAAAAAGTTGAGCAATGCACCAGTGTTAACATTGCCCGATGGTATAGAAGAATTTGTGGTGTATTGTGACGCATCACACACTAGTATGGGCTGTGTACTCATGCAGAAAGGCAAGGTTATTGCCTACGCTTCACGACAGTTAAAGGTACACGAGAAGAACTACACCACCCATGACTTGGAGCTGGGTGCCGTCGTATGTGCATTAAAACTTTGGAGACATTACTTGTATGGAACCAAGTGTGTGATCTATTCGGATCACAAGAGCCTTCAACATTTGTTCAATCAGAAGGACTTGAACATGCGACAAAGACGATGGATGGAAACTCTAAATGACTATGATTGTGAGATAAAATACCATCCAGGCAAGGCAAATGTAGTTGCTGACGCCTTGAGCAGAAAAGAAAGAGTAAAGCCGATAAGAACCAATGCTAAGCGCATTGAAATAAGGAATAGTTTGAACGAAAAGGTGCTAGCAGCACAGAAGGAAGCTGTGCTGGAAGCTAACTATCCGGAAGAAAAACTGGGAGTAACTGAGGAGCAGTTATCCCATGACAAAGACGGAATGCTAAGATTGAATGGACGAATATGGGTTCCAGTTTATGGAGGACTTCGGGATGTTATCCTCCAGGAAGCCCACAGTTCCAAATATTCTGTTCATCCTGGAGCTGACAAGATGTACCAGGATCTAAAGGCAAACTACTGGTGGATTGGTTTGAAAAAGTCTGTAGCTGCTTATGTAGCTAAATGTTTGACTTGTGCGCAAGTCAAAGCGGAACACCAGAAGCCGTCAGGTTTATTACAACAACCTGAAATTCCCACATGGAAGTGGGAGATGGTGACGATGGATTTCATCACCAAGTTGCCAAAGACGAGGAAGGGAAATGATACTATATGGGTCATAGTGGATAGACTGACCAAGTCAGTGCATTTCCTACCCATCAAGGAAACTTACAGCTCAGACATGTTAGCTCAATTGTACGTAGATAAAATTGTAGCATTGCATGGCGTGCCATTGTCAATTATCTCGGATAGAGATACGAGATACACCTCTCATTTTTGGAAAAGTTTCCAATAGTCTTTGGGCACGCACTTGAATTTCAGTACGGCTTACCACCCACAGACAGACGGACAGAGTGAGCGTACCATCCAAACATTGGAAGACATGCTTCGTGCATGTGTGATTGATTTAGGTGGCAGTTGGGATAAGCATCTGCCATTGGTCGAGTTCTCCTATAACAATAGCTACCATACTAGTATTAAGGCTGCGCCTTTTGAGGCATTATATGGTAGAAAATGCAGAACACCCATTTGTTGGGCGGAAGTAGGAGACGTTCAATTGTCAGGACCAGATTTGGTCTTTGATACAACGGACAAGATTGTCCAAATTCGTGATCGTTTGAAAGCTGCCAGGGATAGGCAGAAAAGCTATGCAGATCCAAAGCGTAAATCTTTTCACTTCGAAGTAGGTGACAAGGTATTGCTTAAAGTATCATCCTGGAAGGGGGTAATGCGATTTGGTAAGAAAGGCAAGCTAAGCCCGAGATACATAGGACCTTTCGAGGTTATCGAACGCGTCGGGTCAGTTGCTTATAAGTTAAACTTGCCTGAAGAGCTCAGTGCTATACATAATGTTTTTCACATCTGTAATTTAAAGAAGTGTCTAGCTGATGACTCACTAGTCAAAATTTACAATTTTAGCAAAAGTAATTTAATACAACCAAACCTTGTCAAATATCATCCATTGACTAAAAAAGCATGTATATATAATCAGAAATGGATTCTAACACCTATACATAACAGATTGAACAGAAACCCTAACCAATCTGTTTCACAAGAAAACAACAAAACCCTTCTCAAATATCTTCAATCGAAAAACATGTAAGGTAATCAAAAAACGAATTCGAATCATATAACATATAATAAGTACTTACCTTGAATCAGAAATTGAAGTCCTAGAAACCTTGAATCACGAATCAAATCGAACTGAAGCCCTAGAAACCTTGATTAGAGTGGTGGTGACACTCCGGTCACCGCCCCTCTCCTTCCCTTTATCTCTCTTTAGGTCTCGTCTGAGACTTTCAAAGATTCTAAGGTGGATGACCGCCCAAGATGATCAGTTAGAATAAACGACGACTGTATCCATTGTTGAGGGTTAAAGGAGTGCGGAGAGGTGGCCGGATATGGATCGTGGAGCGGTGATGGTGAGTTGGTGTTAGGGTTTCTAAGATGAAATTAGGGTGGAGAGATCTGTGTTATGAGGGCATCGTGGCCTAAAAAAGAAAGTGAAAAAGAGGTATCGAACTGGCGTCTTTGGTATTGAACAGAGTATACCAACCACTTTACCAAATACCTAAATGAATAAAACTATAGAATAAAACAGGTATATATACAGTAAGATGATAGCGTTGTTACTATTCATTAAAGTATATATAATATTAAAGTTACTATTCATTGAATTCTGTTTTTAATATATAATAATAATAATAATATAATATATATATATATATATATATATATAATGTTTATTGTTTATTTTATTAATTAAAGTAAATTGACCAAAATACCCTTACGTGGGTACCACTAGGTCAGATTTAACCATAAAAAATAACTGAATTAGGGTTAAATGACATAACTTATAAGAGTTTGCAAAAATCAAGTACGTTTTTGTAATTTTTGAAGACAAATGACACACTTTGTAATATAGTGTCAACATAAAGGACGAATTTTGTAATTTACTCTTTACAAAATTATGCATGTACCCGTCTTGATTTTCAATGTTGTAGTTTGTACGTAATTTAGGTATATATAAAATTATGCATGTACCTGTCTTGATTTTCACTTTTGTAGTTTTTGTTGGGGAAATTCGAAATTGTTTGGATAAATCTGAAGTCGTGTAATCACTTTCAGATCAAACAATTGGAGTGGCTACCAATCTTTGATTGGATAAAATCAGATTGATTCTAGATTTCTGTATGAAAATTTGGTTGAGAGAATTTTTGAGGGATTTTTGACGAACTGCAAATTCGTCTAGGATTTTCCAAAAACCGTTTTGGAGCGTATTTGCAGTTTCAACAACTGCTTGCAGTTTCCATTTATGAACAAAAACCACCTTTAGTCCCTCATGTTTCAAAAGTGCATATTTAGCTCGACCCCAGCCAGGGGCTCTGCCCCTTGGACCCCGCCAGGGGCTGCCGCCCCTTGGACCCCACTTCTCTCGGGGGCGCTGCCCCCTTGGATCCCCCGTTAGTCCCGATGACATTCAAATAAGCGTGCATTCTTATTTGTATGTCACACGCAATCTCAAATTACACTAAAATATCCAACAGTTTTTACATAATTTAAGTATATACAAAATTATGCATGTACCTGTCTTGATTTTCAATTTTGTAGTTTTTACATAATTAATTTGGTGGATAATCATGTCAAGTTGGTGGGTCTAACATATGTACTATAAATTAGCTTATGAAATTAAATGCCTACTTGTATCATTATGGAAGTTTTGAAAGCAAAACATTAGATTATTTATTTTTCTTATGACTTATGAATCACATTCTCATATGAATAGATGCCATTGACTTTTGAGACCAAATTAATTAAATATAAAATTCAATTTTCTTCAAAATGTTATAAATATATCTTGATAATTTAGATAGTGATGTTTACCGAATGTCTTACTTTATTTTTGTATGCAACAACACGAAAAGCTTTCTCAAAACCAGATAAACAGGATAATAAACAATGTTTTTAGAAAGCGAGTTACCAATATTTCAGAAAGGGACTTACCTATCTGTTCATCAATAGCAACTGTGAGAGGATGAGGGCCGCTGATTACTATGAGGGGATGAGGGTGCTGGTGTTTGAAAGGGTTGAGAAGCGAAGAAGGAAACAACGATTATAGAAAATAAACTAGCTAGAGAGGGGAAATTCATGGCGTGTACAACCTTGAGACAAGTGGATCACTAGGGTATTACGTTCGGTTACCATTTAGCCCTCTCTCGCTTACTATAAAGTTACAAACAACTGCTTAAATCCTTAACCAATTCTTTTTAGGCTCACAAGTTTAAACCATCTCTATCTTAATACACAAAGCTCAAACTTAAGCTTGTTTAACCTCAGGGGCGGAGGTATAGTGTAAGGAAGAGTAGCACGGGCTACGGTCAACTCCGTCTTCGAGTGTAAATTATTTATATTTTTCTTGGTTTTATATAAAGGATACTCCTGAATAGATACGGGGATACCCCTAAAAAAATAGGATACTTTAAATATTAAAATTCCAAATTTTTGTACCCCAAAACTTTTAACAACACCAAACTTGTATAATAGTTAAGCTCAAATGATAGAGTTAACCCAAATTAAAAATAATATAATTAAAAGAGGTCCGATTGATAACCTTAGCCTAAGCCCAAAACAATAAAATATCCTTTTGTGTATGGGCGGCAAAGTTGGAAACACAACATCACAGCGAATTGAGATCGTCCCAGCGTCACTGGTGCTGCTCCGTTGACCGGCGTTGAGAAACTTTTAAGGACAAATGTCATGGTTTGTGCGGTCGAAAAAGAAACTTTTGATAAGATAAAAGATGACGACGTGATAGAACGATTTCAAGCTATGAAAACAAGAAGATGACAAACCTATTAGGTATTTGTTTTACTTTATTTATTATCATTTTTTATTATTGTATGATTAAACTGTAAAAAAAATTAGGATACCCCTAAATTAGTAGGCTAGCCCACCACTATTTAACCTCTAACTCACTTCAAACCGTTACCTATCCAATCCCAATAATTAGTGTTTACACCACTAAATATTTTATAAGAAAAAACTTATCAATAATAGTATCATGTTTCACGTGTTATGTAACGCAATTATAAGGTACACGCTACCTACCAACTACTCAACTATACCATTTAAGTCGTCATATTAGTAGCCCACTATGTGACCAAAATAATTTTAATTATTATCTCTTCATTAAGAAGAAGTAGGTATGGTTGTTAAAAATATTTATAGCAATCTTAAGAAACATATTTCAGATTATCCTGATTTCTGAATTCAAAGTTATGTATTTCATTTTTTATTGATAAACAACTCATGACCAACTAAAGTGACCACGTTATAAAACTAATAAAATATAACTAATAAAATAGTAAAAGTATTATTTTGTTCTATGTGGTTTAACCATTTTTCTACTTCCATCCAAAAAGTTTTTTTTTTTTTTTTTTTTTTTTTTTTATCTTGCATACGGGTTTATGTGGTTTAAAATTTTGTGTTTTCATGAATTTTGTTAAAGCCTTCCATTTATTCAGGACAAGATTTCAAACCATCCAAATCTGAAAAAAAAACAAAAAACAAAAAACAAAAAAAAAACCCTTTATGGTAACTCTGTAAAAATATAACAAAGTTTGTAAATTGTTTCAATTAAGTCAATGAAAATTTTTTTGTCTCTCTAATGTCATTGAAGTTTAATTTTTGTTCTAATACTATATAATTATCAGGTTACTAATGATTATGTGTCAAATTTCATTAAGTTTTTTAATCTTTAATATGATGTGGAAAATATAAATAATGACATGGATTTTTCAATTAGCAAAATCACATTTTTATTCTAAAATTTGTAAAATAATTAGTTTTAAGTTTGAAAATAATTTTTAGTTATTTGAAATCATGAATTTATATTTTTTAGTGTGTAAAATTAAAAATCGGAAACACTAGAATGTGATTATATGCCAATTAATAATAACAATCGGAGACGAAAGTGATGATCGAAAGTTCAAAACCTGACAGCTCCGTACGGCTACGATGATCTCGATTTTTCAATACAAATAAAAAAGAAATATAGAAAGGAAATTCACAATTTGATCGAAGATTGAGTTAAGGATTTGAAATATTTTTTAATTTTTAAATCGTTGTGACTAAATACACTTTCATTTTTATTGTTTATACCTCTCTTTCTAAAAATAATACTTTTATAATTTTTAAATTCCACCTTTTACCTTTTATATATTATTGTTTTGTTCAATTGTTTACAGTTTCTTTTTTTGTTCATTCTCTGTTTATTGTTTTATGACTTTTTGATTGTTTTATTTACGTTTCTTTCTCTTTTCACGCGAATGATTTTGTTTTGTATTATTTGTTAACTGTTTTGTTTAAGGTTTTTTTTTTTCACATAGATGATTTTGATACTTCTTAGGACTTTGATTTGACGTGGAAGATTTTTCATATTACATGTTGTGTATATTATTTATATAAAAATAGGATGTGCTTGACAACTAAATTTCATTTACCTCACTTTATATATCAAATTGTTGATGTATAAACAATCTATACTATATAATAAAAGAAACCAACTTTGTGACACGTGTCACTCATTGAAGGCGTCTACATTTTAATTTCCTGCATTTTCATATTTATCTTATATCAATTAATTAAATAATAAATAATCAATTAATATTAAATTTTATCTTACTTTGAATGTCGGATAAAATTATTCTATTTAATCTAATAATATATTATCTTCATTAGTTTCTTTTATTATATAGTGTAGATTTTTGTATATAAAATAAAGGAAAATGGGATATCTCATAAACCAAAAAGGATGTAATAATATATAATAATTATTTTTGTTAAAATTAGGAGTTATGATTATTTAATGTCCTCTTTCTAATTATTTATCGGCAGTATTTTGTTTGGTTAACGCAGCCAAAGCTCAGCGTTTTGGTTCGGTCAACAGACTCGTCAGACACCCGACAATCTTTTTCTGGTTGACCGGACCAAAACGCCGCGCTTTGGTCACAGCTCGACACTGAAGGGTGTGCATATAGTACAAAAAACACCTTTTGGGGTGTGGCTATCTACACACTTAATGTGTAGATAGTTTGGGCCTATGTGGTATTGACCCATCATTACCCATTAGTATGGAGGGACACTTTTCATTATTTTAGATCATCATTAATTATATATAATTATTATTTAATTTAAATTATTAAATTTAATATGTTTCAAACATTTAAGAAATTACGGATAAAGTTTTATAAAATATCTTATTATTTATTTATATTAATTACTAGGTTAGAAATTATATCTTAATTCCTTAATTGTAGATAATTATTATTTAAGTTAAGTTATTAAATTTAGAGTAAAATGCATGGATAGTCCATGTGGTTTTGTAAAATAACACCTATAGTCCCTAACTTTTGGAAATTGCATCGGTGCTCCCTGTGGTTTGACAGTTTGTTACTCAGATAGTCCCTGAAGTGGATGACGGTTAGTTTTCTCAGTTAAGTGGGTGTGAAATGACCTTAATGCCCTTACTGTATTAAAAAATATTAAAATATAAAGTTAACTCAAGTGGCCCACCCCAACCTCACCCTCACCCTCACCACCTGCAACTCCCTCATCGATAAACGCCTTCTTAGTGTATTTTTCAAAAGTTGGGAATTATAGGTGTTATTTTACAAAACATTAGTGACTATTCGTGCATTTTACTCTTAAATTTAATATATGTTTAAAATGTAAGAAGAACAATAATTACATTTATCATACTAATAAATTTATCCTAAAACAACCATCCTTTTAAAATGCAACTCGTGTCCAGATATTTAAATTTTAAAGTTATATAATTTAATAATTACTGATAATTTATATTTATCTATTAACTATTTGATTTTTTATTTACTTAACCCGTGTAATACATCAAAACAAAAATATAATACATAATAAGTGAATACAATCATTAATTGAATTGAAATATCACATTTATGAATCGATACTTCAAAAAAAATAAGATTAAGACTATAATGAGTTCGTTACGTTTAAAACAAATGAGTAACACATTAAAAAAACAAATGAAAGTTAACCAAAACAAATGAAAGTTGAGATATAACTAAAACAAATAAAGTTTACTCCGGAGCAATGGTTGAGTTACATGACGTCAGCACTCTGATCACGCCTAATATGACGTCATCCAACTCGTTGGAGTTGTACGGAAAAGATCACACTGTATCAACACACTTGCTCCATGAAAAATCTTTATGTTTTAAGTTGGCTTTTATGGCGGCTAATGCCGCAATTGTTGACCTTGCCATGGCCGAGAAGACTAAAAATAAAAAGATACATATTGTGGATTTGATATCGGCAAAGGGAATCAGTATATTTACTTACTCAAGGATATTGCAGCCGTTGGTGAAGCCTACACGGGGGTTAATATTTCAGTGTGGCATTAAGATGATAAAATTGTAATATTATCATTTAAATTTAAACTTTATATAATATGAAATATGACTTATTGCGACTTTGTACCATCATATTTGAACTAATTTTTAATATTAAATCTATAAAAAAATAGAAAATACAAGGATTGATTGTATTTATTTACAAACATTAGGAGGAGAGTGTAACAAGTAAAATTAAAAAAAATGAGAGTGCATTTAGAAACACCCTTTATAAAAACTACCTACTCTAAATAATATCCACACAAACATTCTCCTACTATTAATAATCAAACGTTGTGAACAGTAGCTGCAATGCCAGGCAGGTGCTCCTTTCCTTAAGGCTGTTGGGTGGGGGGGATAGCCCTGGCCTGTCGTGGCTCATCGGGGGATCGTCCATACCGCGCCCCCAGGCACACACCACGCTTCTCTCCCCTGTATTCTCTCTCTATTTCTCCACATGCGAAGCCATAACTCTACACCGTCGCAGCCACCAGTTTCCACCTACAGACTTGCCTCCAACGTCATCGCTGCTGCTACTCCATTTTCGTCACTTCACCTCCGGCTATGACCGTGTATGATTGGGGACAGGTGCACACCAACTGTTTGATGTTTTGTCTCAGTTAAAAAAGTTTCGGTTGAGTTGAATCTTATGACTCATTGATGTTTCCCAATTTAATAAATGAATTAAAAGAAATCCTACTATTAATAATCAAACGTTGTGAATAGTAGCTGCAGTGCCAGGCAGGTGCTCCTTTCCTTAATGCTGCTGGGTGGGGGGACGACCATGGCCTGTCGCGGCTCATCGGGGGGTCGTCCATACCGCGCCCCAGGCACACACCACGCCTCTCTCCCCTGGATTCTCTCTCTCTATTTCTCCACATGCGAAGCCATAACTCTCCACCGTCGCAGCCACCATGTCACACCCCCAAATTACCACATGCGGAAACCCCACTAGGCGTGTGACGTACCAGGATCCAGCCACCAATCACATTGAACTATTAACAAGATACTATATAAAAGTTCCCATTTATTACATTAAATTATTCTCAAACATAACTTAGAGTTTAACATGTTCAGCGAAAGCATAAAGTAAATCAATGTTCAAATGTTCAAAACCAAATGTGCGAAAACCAATAAGCTTGTCATGTGTTTCCAAAAGGCTCGACCCATGACCACTCTAGCATCACAGAAAGCAAGTTCCTTATCCATAGAATCTAACGAACTGTGAGCATGCAACAAGTGTATCAGCACAACGCTGGCGAGTTCACGGTTTTATAAAAACGTTAGTTACCAAGTGTTTAGTTCAGTTTAATAACAATGTTGATAATAACTCGAGTACCCCAAGATGGCGTCAGTTTGTTTGCCCGTCCCTAATTCCCCTATCAAAACATTGGTCATTATTTAAGGTCATTAGTTCACGTCCGTCCTCTCATGTACGGTGTGAGGTTGCCAAGCCTAATAGCGCTATCAACTAATACCCCGTTACCTCTTAGGTAACTGATTCGGTATAAGATGGGACTTAAGGTGATATGAGTGAGTGTATTATCCAACATCCCAGTTTTTAATCCAGAAAAGACTTATTCCTCTCAGGAATACCCGTTTGATTGTCCCACCCACCGGGACGCATGCTCAAGAGAAGTGAACTCACCTTAGATTTGCTCGGTTAATTAGATTACTTTACTCAGAGTTGATCCACCGGATCCTAACACGTTTACCATTCACAGTTAGGTTTGGTATAACATGTATGTATTCAACAACCACCACGTAATGTAGGTTATCCACTAGCACAGATCAATAAATTCGGTTCACATACAAGTAACCATGCAAGTCCGTAAACAATAACCACATAACAGTTCAAAACATTAGACATTCAAGTGTGCGATTTCATAACTGGTCCTATTATGCAATTTGGCCCAAACATAAGGTGCATACATGTGTGTGTGTGGCCCATTTATACTAAGTCCAAAGGACTGTGCGATGCGGGGCTTACTGTGCGACCCAGAGTTGTGCGACCCATAATCTCTTGGCCCATAAGGAGCAGCCCACACCAAGTGTGCGGCTCTCCTTTGAGTGTGCGATCCGAACTCAGGTTTGGCCCAACCGGGTGTGCGACCGGACTGAACTGTGCGGCCCAATCACCAGTCAGTCCATTTTGGGATGTGGCCCAAGGCTTTGTACGATTCACCACAAGTGTGCAATCATGAATGTGTGTGCGGTCAGTTAGATATTCAGCCATAAATCATGGAATTCAGTTACATAAAATCAATCATAGAAAATCAAGAATGGTTTCTATACACAACCTTCCAAAAATTCGCATGAACACTAACCATTCCTTTGTCAATCAACAACAACTACCAAGATATCCATAATCATAAATATCAACAGTTTCATGAGTTTTTTCCCAAAGTGGTGTTTAGGGAAAAACTATTTACCATTTTGGTGTTCTCTAAAAACTATTTACCAAAATAGTGTTTTCATTGCTATTTATTAACTTTTTCATAGTTTCATTTATTTATTGGATTAAAGAAAAAGGCCCAATCCGCTCCTGGTTTCCGTTGGTTCATATTTTTTACTTTTTATTCAATTAATCCAATATATATATATACTATTTTCCATCAACACTGTTTTTTATCTTTATTATTTTTTTTTTTGCAATTCATAATATTTCATTTTCTTTTTCGATTATTATATTTCATTTTCCGGATCAACGTACTGTGACATTTTTTTATTTCATCAAGGGACACATTTTTTTAATACATACATGTATTATATTTTTTTTTAATAAGGAGTCAATAAAAAAATCAAACTCTGTTGTGAAGTTGTAAAAAATTAAAAGCCTTCTTTTTCGATTATTATAATGCATTCTTTGTACAAGTTTGAAGGCTTTAAAATAGGAAATGTGTTGGTATTTATTATATGTTTCCATTAAATGGAAAAAGAAATATTTTTTACAACTAATTTAGTTGTTTATTTTCGTTGATTAATTAAAAATAAAGATTACATCATGTGCCAAAAAAATGCTACCGTATTTTAAAAATTATTCTTATAATACATGTATTTAAAAAAATATAATACATTTATTAAAAAAATGTGTCCCTTGATGAAATAAAAAAAAATTTGTCATCCGGAAAATGAAATATAATAATCGAAAAAAAAAATGAAATATTATGAATTGCAAAGAAAAAAAAATAAAGATAAAAAACAGTGTTGATGGAAAATAGTATATATATATATATATATATATATATATATATATTGGATTAATTGAATAAAAAGTAAAAAATATGAACCAACGGAAACCAGGAAGGAATTGGGCCTTTTTCTTTAATCCAATAAATAAATAAATGAAACTATGAAAAAGTTAATAAAAAGCAATGAAAACACTATTTTGGTAAATAGTTTTTAGAGAGCACCAAAATGGTAAATAGTTTTTCCCTAAACACCACTTTGGGAAAAAACTCCAGTTTCACCATGCTTCATACTAGAATCGATTTACATAGCACAACTTGTCATTCAGTTTTCCGTGAATCAAAGTTAAGAACATTCCTATCGTCATGCAGCCCTAATTTCTTATGTAACATCGGAAACAATAACAACTTGTTTATATCCGAAACTATCAAAAGTTCACTAGATCATCATCAATCAGCATCAGATAATTCCCTTCTAACAGTTAGTTATTATGAGTTTGTTCGTCAATAGTTTTGCTTACACGCAATCCTAAGCATTATCATCAAGCAAGGACATAATCAAACGCAACCTCATGTATCAACGCAACCATGTTTATCAATTTGACAAAGGTAATGATTTACTAACCAAGAGGAACAAGATGAAAGTCAAGAAGGTTTTCAAGAGGGAGAAGGGTTGCCGCCGGGTCCGAATGAGAGGAGAGAGAGAGCTAGGGTTTTGAGTATATTTTGTGTTTTGATAAAATGTGAGAGTCACACACAAATCATGTGTGTATGCATTACATATGTGAGCCGGACCCAGCCTTCGGGCTTCATGTTTGGGTCGTGCCTCTTTGCACAAAGGATGGGAGTTTGGGCCGAGATAGAACACAAAAGGAACAAGGGTGTGCGGTGTGTGGTCACATCAGGGTTTAGGTTGCGTATTGATGCAAAGGGGAAGGGTTATCGCTTATGCTTCACGACAATTGAAAACGCATGAGGTAAACTACCCAACACACGATTTGGAATTGGCAGCGGTAGTATTTGCCTTAAAAATTTGGAGGCATTATCTATATGGCGTGAAGTGCACAATTTATTCGGATCACAAAAGCCTTAAATACTTCTTTGAGCAGAAAGACTTGAATATGAGGCAACGGAGGTGGTTAGAACTTATCAAAGATTACGATTGTGATATCCTTTATCACCCGGGAAAAGCGAATGTAGTAGCCGACGCGTTAAGCCGAAAGGAATATCCGCCTCCCATTCGAGTAAAATCCATGAAGATGATGTCACACCCTGTCTTTTGCGGAAGCGTATGATGTGTGACTAGCTTGTTATCATTGCATTCAATCGTAATAAACAACTACATGATCAAAACGATGTTCATCCATTCATGAAAATTTGAGTATTACAAACACTTGTTATTTAAGTTTTCAAAACACGACCTTTGACAAGGTTTCGATTTAACAAAAGTGGATGACATCTAGACTTGTAGTCTACTTCTAGTTATGACACATGCGCCCAAGATCCATCCTGTCACCTGAAATACATGTAATTTTGGAAAACATCAACATAAAGTTGAGCGAGTTCATGCGTCTTGTATATCTTGTATGAAAACATAGTTTGTAACCTTTACAATCAAGTATTTATTGTATAAATCACGTTTTCTTGTGTACACCACGTACTAAATGAGTGTTTGAGCAAGGACATTAAGGCATGTGAGGACATAGGGAGCTTTAGTATTTTCTCCTTTCACTGTGTCGATTTTCCCTCGACTGTGTCGATTAACCTCGACTGCGTCAATTTCCCTTGACTGTGTCGATTTCCCTCGACTGTGTCGATTAACCTCGACTGTGTCGATTTCCCTCGACTGGGACACCGAAGCACTCAAGAGGTCACATAAGGACCATGAGTGGGGCTCGGCCGTACCCGTTAGATCTAACCCTCGTCCCTAATTAATGATTGTTTTTAATGGCTTGGTACTATTATTCACCAAGACTTTATGGCATCTTTTGTATTAGTCTATGCTCACATGATCTAGTATTTTCTAGGCTTTTCTTAAAGCTCATCATATTGCACTCACCACGAGTGCTTCTTGTATTCTCAAATCATATTGCACTCGGTTCTCGTTCTCACCAAGAGTGCTTCTTGTATTTTTACCCTTTGTAAAAATTATAATATCTGTAACATGTATTTCACCCCCGAGAGTTATAAAACCAAAACAGTTAGAAAAGGGGGAGCATGAACTCACTACTTTGCGTTCCTGTGCGTCGTAAACTTCACCGGATTTGCTTATTTAACGTCGTAACCTATACGCGTTTTCTTAACGTTAGTCACTAGACTTGCATCGCACAAGTACAGTCACTCTCTTTTGTATATATTCTTGTGTTAAAAATATTCTATATTTTTAACTAAGTGTTTTACTTATATTATTTTCTCAAAAATTAATATAAGTATTTCATGTTTTGCACTTTGCACCCGAATTATGTATCTTGTATGTTGTATGTGTATTTTTATGTTTATACTCCTCATGAGTATTTAGTGTATTTTTAAGTCTTAATACACTAGCACGTATAACACATACTTTATACACTTAGCACAAGAGTTGGTGATAAAATAATATATATTTTTCTCTCAAAAATATACATACTTATATCCATTTTTATTCTTGAAGAAATCCTCATTTCTTATCACCAAAAATTAGGGAAACCTTGGTAATATTTTTAGATACATTTTTAGGGAATAAGTTTCTTAAAACTTATATTTTTTTTCTAAGTGTCGAAATTTATAGAAATTTCGACAGAGTTTCCCCTAAAAATGGAGGTTTCCCATGTTTTCAAAACATGTGTTTATTTTCTTTTAAATCGTCAGCAATCATCAACAACAATTATCAACAAATAATCATCAACAATAATCACTAATTTCTCCATTTCATGAACTTGAATATTTACAAAAAATGTGTAGTAACTTACTAGCACATTTAGTAAGTCTTGTTATCTTTAAAAATACGTTTAGTTTCTTAAAAACTTTATTTTTAAAGAATATGAAGTTTCACAACTTCTAGTCAATATTCACAAAAATATTTCTTTGTTGAACTTCCTTGTTACACAAGTGTTTACACACTTGTTTATTTACTAAACATATATTTAGTTCATGTAAGATCCGTCTTTAAAAGTATGTTTTCTCTTGACACGTGGTCCTTTGAAAATACCACATGCAGATGCGTAGATCTGCTAGTTTTAAACACAATTTCACAAGTAAAACTCTTTTACGCAAGTTCATGATTCGCGTGTGGTAGAGTTTCGCCTTTTAACCCTTGTATTATTCAAAACAAGCTTATGTTAAGATCCATGATCTTACCAAACCGGGTTAAATGGTGACCCGAGCTACCACAATCATAGATCGGGTCTAGATAAACACATCTTTCAAGTACTACAATTTTTACACAAGTTGTAAGCTATTAACCACCATTTTTCACACTTTTAGTAGACTTTAATGCTTCAAAATGTATGTTAACGATATTTAACCGACACGAACCCTTTTAACCACATTAGATAAGTTCAAAATCGAGTTTTAAGTGTTATACCTCTAGCTCAAGGCTAGGGAAGATTCTTGATGGAAAACGGGTGGATAAAAGCCAAAGAAAGTGGTCCTTCGCGCTCCGAGTGCACCAAGACTCCTAATATGTGACCTTTGATGTTTGTAGATACTTGGAATGGCTTGCTTGAAATCGAAAATGGATGGGTGTAAGGGAGGGGGTTCGGCCGAGAGTGAAGGGAGAGCAAGAGAGAGTTGAGTTTGTGAATTAGTGAAGTGATAAAGTCTTATGTGTTAAGTGTTTATTTATAGGAAAACTTAGATGTTATTATCCCATGGATAATGTGTAGGCTAGATACTTGGCCAAGATAATTAAAATATTAAACAAGTACTAAACATGTCCCCCATTAGTTAGGCCGATTACAATGGGGGGGGGGGTCTTGGTTCGAAATCAACTAAGTTAGTTGATGTTTAGTTTGGTTAAATAGGTTAGTTAAGTGTTTAACCTAGTTAGTTAAGTATAGCGTGTTATGACGGGTGTTAGGGTAATCAGGGACCCTAACTGGCTCAGAAAAAAATAAATAATGAAAATAACAATATTTTCAGGTTTCGGGTAAAGTCCGGTTGTTCGGTTAGACACTGGTTCGTTAAAGTGCTAAATCACACTTTTTAGTGTCTTTTAAGTACCCTTCTTGTACCCTTTCAATTCCCAACACTTAGGGAAATATTCTGGATGATAAAACGAAATTTCTGCATAATATTCATATGTTTAAATGCTGAATTGAGCTGAATTATACAAAATTATGCACTTAAAGTGCGTTTCGGGTGCTTTTTAGTGCTTATTTTTGTTTTCGCAATGTCTATAAATTAAACCCTT
The DNA here is from genome assembly GCA_030545235.1 of Helianthus tuberosus. NCBI lineage: Eukaryota > Viridiplantae > Streptophyta > Magnoliopsida > Asterales > Asteraceae > Helianthus > Helianthus tuberosus. Next base: position 74,456,063 of record CM060411.1, read on the forward strand.
ATATGTACTCTTGGGTTTTAATGTACTTTTGTCGTCGGACCTACACCTAGGCCTCAATTCTAATGTTTGACTGCTTTCTGCAGTTCTGTTGACACGATGTGTCTTACCGGTGAGTTTACTAATATTTCTGACGCAGCGCTCTCGTTTATGCATAAAGCCATATTTTGTAACACAAAATGTGCATGAATTCACTTGCATGGGAATTCAGAAATTTGTTTGTCTGGTAACTAGATCATGTACAGTCATTAAAGCACAAATTACTGTTTATCTAGTGTACGGAATGTACGGAAAAGTGACGGTTGTCACAGTCTCCCCCCGTTAAAAGAATTTCGTCCCGAAATTCAAGCGATGCCCTCGGTCGCAGGGGAGTTGTGAAACCAATATGGTCACTTAGATTCATGATTTGTCTTCATGTTCCTATGAAATCTCTGGGTCATGTCATGAATTCTATCATACTCAAGTAAGTCGATCATGACTTTTCTGTATCTTGTGGACTCTTGGTCCATAACCTCAACAGGTTTCTATAGTATCACGGACTCTTGGTCCAAAACCTCAACAGGTTTCTATAGTATCACGGACTCTTGGTCCAAAACCTCAACAGGTTTCTATAGTATCACGGACTCTTGGTCCAAAACCTCAACAGGTTTCTATAGTATCACGGACTCTTGGTCCAAAACCTCAACAGGTTTCTATAGTAATTCTTGTCATTTGTCATTGACGTGAATCTTATTTGTGGGAACAACGACTGTTCCTTAAGTCAGACTCCTCTATAGACTAGACACATGAATGTGTCGCGATCACTACTGATCTTTTTCTGGGAGCTTTATCTTGTGAGCAATGGTTCTGATCCCTACACCGGGGATTCAACCTTTCCGTTTTCCTAAACATACTACGCCTTCTCTAGGCGAGGCTCTCATTTTAGTCATACTTCTTGTCTCAATTTCTTTCGACTTATGCCGCTCATCGGCGCTATCTATCTGTATTCTACGGGCTGTCCTGATATGATTGCATATCTGAAGGATCTGGCCTCTAGTTTTCTTGGGCCATCTCGGGCTAGTTGATTGTTTATTTCTCGTCTCCGTTCAACATGACGGGAATTTACTCATTATGTTCCGTCTAAAGCTTTACACGAAGCGGTTTAGACGGCGGTGTGATAGATACCGTTGTAGGAAAACTCCACTATGGGCAAGTGAGTGTTCCGACTTTTCATCAAAGTTTATCACACAAGAACATATTGTGTTTATACAGTCTGCATTGTTCAGTAGCTCAGTTCATATTCGAGTTCTTACGATCATCGGTGTGTTGCAACCCTTGTGATCAATAAAGATTGTGCAACATTTCCTTTCAGGTAATGACATCCAGTTGCGGCGCACAATCACTGTATCTATCTCAAGATCTCTTCTCGTGATTCCTTAATCAATGTGCTGCGTGTGCAATGTCGTGGTCTCGTTGCATCGACGTACAATCGAGACTTATCGAGAGACGTCACATAATTGCAACTCTAGCTCCTTAGTTCCCGGTTGCAGGGTTGACGTGAATTTCGTTCTTATCCATCATGTATCTTAAAGTTCTCCCTTCGCGAACTCGAAATCCGCTTTTCGTCATCATTGCACGTAACTGTGCTTTCTCTAAGAGTTGCCAGGTAAATTACGGCTGTTGCTCACGACCTTCCTTGGTCGTTGGCCATATAAGAATGTAGTCAATAAGTATATGACTTATCCAGGTATGGCTCACACGTTCGATTCATGAGGTCCATGAATATTGTTGATGCGTGTGTTAAGCCAAATGATACGACAAGGATCTCGTAATGCTCGAAGCAAGTCCTAAAGGTCGTTTTAGGGATATTTCCTCTTGTATTCACAGTGGAGGACCTCTTGTCCTCAAGTTGATCTTTGAGTGGTAACTGGAACCTTACGATTGGCTCATTTGTGTCGTCAGTCCTTGGCAAAGGATTCTGATTCTCAATTTTCTGCAGTTTATGTAAAGTGGAGACTACCAACTTTCTCCTTGTCTCCTTAACTAAGGATGTTATGCCCTTATTTTCCTCTGTCTAGCAGCTCTTGCGGTTATATCAGAGGTTCATGCTTCGCTGGTGAAGCTAGTCGGTATGGCGTCATTCGTCACTGGTGCTGCTCCTGGCATGCGATTTATCCCAAACTCCTCTCGTCTCTACAGAGAGGCGTTCCTGGCAAGTCTTCTGAAAAGGCTACTGGGACTTCTTCCATCACGGGGATGTTCTCAGGCTCTGCAGTCTACTCGGAGGCGTTTCCATGCTTCTTCGACCAATGAGGGATGTCGTAGATCTGCCGCCTTATGGGGTCTAGCATCCTTGCACCTATTGCAGGAAAGTTAGGTTTCATCATCCGCAAGAGGGATGCGTCTGATTTTCTCATATTGAACGACTCCAGCTCTATACTTGGATTTCTGATCCATGCTGACTATCATCTCATGACTTCGCAAGTCAATGGTAACAGAAGGTTCCGGCCTTCTGAGTCCCTAAATACAATCCTTACTCGCTTCGACTGTTTAAAATCACTCGCAGCTGAAGATACGTGATTACTCGAGACGATACGTGATTCCCAAATAAAATCACTCGCAGCTGAAGATGTGAAGAAAGAAAGATTGAAAGGAGTAACCGATAAGCTAGAAGAAAATTCGACCGGGCTCAAAACGAGATATGGCCGAATTTGGATACCCCGCTTCTGCGAAGTCAAGACTGCGTTACTTGAAGAAGCTCATAAGTCACGATATTCGGTTCACCCCGGGGCTACAAAGATGTATCAGGATTTGAAGACCAACTATTGGTGGCCGGGCATGAAACGTGATATCGTTAAGTATGTCACGAAATGCTTAACATGTTCACAAGTGAAAGCAGAGCATCAAAAACCATACGGGGAGTTGCAGCCCTTAGAAATCCCGGTATGGAAGTGGGAGGAACTAACAATGGATTTGGTAACTAAGCTTCCTAGAACGAAAAAGGGGCACGATACAATATGGGTAATCGTAGATCGGCTTACGAAAAGCGCTCATTTTCTACCTATCAAAGAGGCTTACTCCTCCGAGATAATGGCAGAAATATATATGAATGAAATCATATCTCGACACGGGGTGCCTGTGTCAATCGTTTCGGACCGGGACACCAGATTTACCTCACGTTATTGGCGAAAGTTTCATGAGAGTGTGGGCACGAGGTAACACATAAGCACCGCCTACCACCCTCAGACTGACGGCCAGTCAGAAAGAACCATTCAAACCCTTATCGATATGCTGAGAGCGTGTGCATTAGACTTTGGGGGAAGCTGGGCTGACCATCTACCCCTAGTGGAATTCTCTTATAATAATAGTTACCATAGTGGCCTTAAAATGGCTCCATATGAACTCCTGTACGGAAGAAAATGTAGAACTCCTGTATGTTGGGGTGAAGTGGGGCAAAGAGAGCTTGCGCCAAGTGATCTAATAGCAGTAACAAATGAAAAGATAAAATTGGTAAGAGCGCGACTGAAAGCGGCCCAGGATCGGCAAAAAGTTTACGCGAAAAAGAAAAGGCGACCTATTGAATTTCAAGTCGGAGATTTCGCTCTGTTGAAAGTGTCCCCATGGAAGGGTATAATCCGTTTTCGCAAGCGGGGCAAATTAGGTCCTCGATATATTGGACCGTTCAAAGTCTTGGCTCGAGTTGGAAAAGTCGCATATCGATTAGAACTACCGCCTACTCTAGACGGGATTCATAATACCTTCCACGTGTCGCAGTTGAGGAAGAGTCCTACGGACGAAACAGCACTAGTATCACTCGATGATATTGAGTTGGACGAGGGATTAAACTACGTCGAAAGACCCGTAGCCATTAAAGACTTCAAAGTAAAGAATCTCCGCAACAAAACTGTTAAACAAGTGTTGGTGCAATGGCAACACCGAAAAGGTTCGGATCTCACATGGGAAGCAGAAGATGAAATGAGGAAATACTATCCTTTTCTTTTCGGTATGTCAATATTTAAAGTTGTTATATTATCAGGTTTCGGGGACGAAACCTCTTTTAAGGGGGGTAGACTTGTAACACCCCAAAATATGGTAAATGATAAATAAAGAAATTAACTTGGTTAGTGGAAAGTTTTGATTTAATGATAACTAGTTAAGTAAAAGACTTAAATTAAATACTCCCTCAAGTGGGAGGACTAAATATGTAACTAATGAAGAATGGGGGCTAATTAAGAGAAAAACAAAAATAACCCACACACAATACGTGTGTGGATCGACCAGGAGCCAAGAAAGAACAAGGGTTCACCTTGTTCTCATCAAATTCACCAAATTAACAAGAAAAATCAATGCTTATCAGTTGCATGTGGTGAAAACTCGATCAATTACCCATACCCCATCAAGTGGTAAGTCGAATTTCTAGATTTGATGAATTGTAGAAGAAGGGTTTTGACCCAATCATGAAATTGTGATATGATTTGTGTTATTTAGATGTTAAGGATGCTCTCTAGGGTAGAAATCATGCTTAAATTTGGTCAATTGAAAGAAAGTTTCTATAAACCCACTTTGTGAAAGTTATGTTATGAATGTGAAGATTTTAGGAGTGATGAATGTATGTAATTGACATGTAATTCAGCTTGTAGTACCCGAATGCTAGATAAATTTATGAAGATTAAAGGAATCGAAAGAATTAGATTGTCTAGTGATGACATATAGGATGATATAGCAAATCATGCTTAAAATGCTTGTACACTATGCTTTATTAATGTAATGCACACTAGGTGTTTGATGAAATGCTTGAAAGAGTAATTATGTGTAAATTGAAATGTGATGGAATGGAAGTTAGGGTACTAAACGGATGAATGAATATGTTGATTTAGGTGTGAAGGAAGAAGGTTCGAATTCTAAGAAATCGGAAGGATCACAAGACCGAGGTATGTTTCGTTGCATACAAATACTTTATTTATAATTTTGTTATAACATCAAAAATAATTATTGTCAAGATGATATGGTGATTAGTAAGTAACTAGCAAATCCCTTGCGGATTTGGTTATTATGAAAGCCATGATAAGCTAAGCAAGTCGACCGGTTCTAGTGAACAAGTCGATTAAGAATAAGCTTCCATCCGTCTTGAACGGGTGGTTTTGTATGCTATGATAAATGCGAGAAGCTTAATCCGTTATACGGATAGAAAGAAGAATTTATGTTGAAAGCAAATAACCCTATTAAACGGGTTGGATATGTATGCTTAACTCTCATTGAGAGTGTTTATGCTAAACCCAAGTATTTGGGTAGTCGAATGCGTAAGAAAGATGAAAGCTCATATACGGATGGAACTATAACGAAAAGAGTTATAGATTATCAAGAATGATGACTAACTTATAAAACCTTGTTGTTGAATGTAGGTAAATCCTCACTTTAGGCGATCCGGAGATTTGAAGCGAGCACGTGTCCATGTTTTGTTACACCGAACGCTTCCGCTAGCTTATTCGCATCTTTTGGTTCATGACTTGTTATTTTGTCGAACTTAGTTAGTAGTCGTGCTTGTGTAAAACTTGTTGTCTTGGTTTTAGTAGTTTCTATTAAACGGTTCGTAGAATGTTTATTAGTAAATTAAGCTTAAAACAGGGGGCTTGTTCGTGTTTCGAACGGGTCATGCCCAATTTTTGTAAAACCTTTGTTAAGTAACGAGTTTTATATTTTAATGTCTATTAAATTGCATCTGTGAGTAATTTTATAAAGTAGAAAAGATGCGGATGTAACAAGTTGGTATCAGAGCCAAGGTTTGAGGGATTCGAGCGTTAAGCGCGATGCTTAAACTCAAACCGATGGCTCGTTCGAAAGAGTGCTCGCTTCAAGATCGCCAAGGAGGTAAATTTTTAAACATTCGTTTAATATGAACATGTATGATGCACTACGGTTTAAGAGTTAAGATTTATTATGTTATGAAGCGTTAAGATGGGTTAAATGAGAAATCCCGAGACCCGGGAAGTTGAAAACGGACTCGGAAAGTAGTCGGAACAGCCAAAACAAAGCTGCAGCGTTTTTGCAAAACGGAAGCCCGTCGCCGACGGGTTAACCCCCCGTCGCCGACGGTACCCTCTTGTCCGACGCACTAATCTACTGGCGACGGATAAAACCTTCCGACGGCCACTTTTAAGAGCCCGTCGCCGACGGGCATACTAGCCGACGCCGACGGCTCACCTAAAAGTCAAATTGCTGATTTTTTTTTTGTTTTCACATTTGGTGTTACCGGGCTGTCCAAAAACTTAATTCACGACTATAAAGAGTCTATATGAGGCTTAATAGGTGTATGTAATCACGAATTGTGATCATAACAAGAATGGATTCGTAAGAATCAAAAGAGATGAAGCAAATGACATGAAATGGATTAAGTGAATGATGATTAATGAGTAATGGTAAACGGAAAGTTTGTGATTTATATTAAACAAAAAGCATGATATTGTGTAGATGGCTGATGCAAGAAACGTTAATGATGACGATGATACTGCTCGTCAAGAAGCAATGTACAATAAAGTTACGGAAGTGGCAGAAGGGGTTATGCAAGCTAATCTTCCACGATTAGCTCAAGAAGTAGAAAGTCGGGTGTTGGGAGTTGTGGATGCCATGATGACTAGCAAGATTGAAGAACTGAAAGAACTGATAGAGGGATCTAGAAGCAAAAGCAAAGAACGACGGTGTACGTATAAAGACTTCATGGCGTGTCATCCCGCGACGTATGATGGTAAAATCGACCCGATCGCATGCCAAAGATGGATTTCAAATATTGAAGCAGTATTTATTCGAAGTCGTTGTGATAATGAAGATAAGGTGATGTTCGCTACTGGTCAACTTACGCTTCAGGCGAAGGATTGGTGGGATGCCCACAGTAAAGAAATAGGGGAGGATAGACTACAAGTGATGACTTGGCAAGAATTCAAGGAACCTTTTATGAGATACCATTGCCCTCAGTCGGCTATTGATAAGATTCAGGAGGATTTCTTGCGCCTCCGACAGAAAAACGAGTCGATAAATGAAATATCAAATACTTTCTTGGATAAGATGAAGTTCTGTGGGGATTTTGTGAAGACTGAAAGAATGAAGATCAATCGCTTTTATGGGGTTTTAAAGGCGGAATTTAGGGAGTTCATTACTCCCTCGAAATGTGAGACCCTAGATGAGCTCATCAATTTGGCACGGGATAGAGAAATCGAAATCAAGAGGCAAGAAGAACGTGGGGAAAAGAGATCAAACGAGAAAGGTGCAAGTTCGAGTCCGTCCAAAAAGGGGAGGTATCAAGATCAAGGAAGGAAAGATAAGTCGAAAAGTGGTATCCCTTCTTGTAAGACTTGTGGAAAGCTTCATACCGGGGAGTGTTTGTTAGGCAAGAAGGGGTGCTACAAGTGTGGTAAGGAAGGACACTCGTCTTTTCAATGTCCAGATAACTCGAAGACTTGCTTCAACTGTTTTGGAAAGGGGCATGTTAAGTCGGAGTGTCCAAAACTTCAACAAGGATCAAAGAAGGAGGGAAAGAACGAAGAAAGCTCTAAAGCGAAAGGGAGGATGTTTCAAATCACCTCCGAAGAAGCTAAGTCTCATCCGAATGTGGTTTCAGGTATCTTTTTACTCAACTCCATACCGGTTTATGTCTTGTTTGATACCGGGGCCACTATGTCGTTTATTTCAAATGAAATCATACAACATCCTTCATTTAAGATTGAACGAATGCCGATGCCTCTAGAAGTAGAAATAGCTGATAGCAAGATTTATAAGTTACACGAAATTTGTAAAAATTGCAAATTTACCATAGAAGATGAAGAATTCGATATTGACCTCATACCTATGGTTTTGGGGGAATTTAAAATGATTGTGGGTATGGATTGGATGACCCGACACCAAGCGGGAATTAATTGTGAAACCAAAACGGTACATGTTCAGTCCCCAAGTGGAAAACGAATAGCCATACAAGGAGAGAGAAGGATGGAAGCGAAACTTTGTACCCTCGTTCAAGCCGCTAAGTATACACTTAACGGGGGTAAGGCATACCTAGCTTACGTGGTAGATGCTCAACGAGATTTTCCGAAGCTTGAAGATGTAGAGATCGTGAATGAATTTCCGGATGTATTTCCGGATGAACTGCCGGGACTTCCCCCCGAAAGAGAAATAGAGTTTCGCATCGAACTGAATCCGGTTGCGAAGCCGATTGCGAAGGCTCCTTATAGATTGGCTCCCACCGAAATGCGGGAGCTAATGACACAATTACAAGACTTGCTAGACAAGGGCTTTATACGTCCGAGTGTGTCACCTTGGGGAGCGCCTGTCTTATTTGTTAAGAAGAAAGACGGGTCAATGCGCATGTGCATCGACTACAGAGAATTAAACAAGCTAACTATCAAGAACCGCTACCCTTTACCAAGAATCGATGATCTTTTTGATCAATTGCAAGGGGCGAGTTGGTTCTCCAAGATAGATTTGCGCTCGGGATACCATCAAGTTAGAGTACGGGAAGAAGATATTCCGAAAACCGCGTTCAGAACCCGTTATGGGCATTATGAATTTTTAGTCATGTCTTTCGGGTTGACGAATGCACCGGCTGCGTTTATGGATCTTATGAACCGGGTATGTCGCCCCATGTTAGATAAATCTGTGATTGTGTTCATAGATGATATTCTAGTCTACTCGCGAAGCAAGGCCGAACATGCAAGACACTTGCGTGAAGTACTTGAAGTTCTCCGTAAGGAGAAACTTTACGCGAAATTTTCAAAATGCGCCTTTTGGCTCAGAGAGGTGCAGTTTCTGGGTCATGTGATCAATTCGGAGGGTGTTTTAGTAGATCCATCAAAGATCGATGCTGTAATGAAATGGGTTCCTCCGAAGAACCCGACTGAAATAAGAAGTTTTCTAGGCCTTGCGGGATATTACAGAAGGTTCATACAGGATTTTTCAAAGATAGCTTTGCCTTTAACAAAGCTGACGAGGAAGAAAGAGAAGTTTGTGTGGGGTAAAGAACAGGAGGAAGCCTTTCGAGTACTAAAAGAGAAGTTATCATGTCCACCGGTCTTGACATTACCGGATGGGACTGAAGACCTGGTGGTCTATTCAGACGCGTCACATCAGGGTTTAGGTTGCGTATTGATGCAAAGGGGAAGGGTTATCGCTTATGCTTCACGACAATTGAAAACGCATGAGGTAAACTACCCAACACACGATTTGGAATTGGCAGCGGTAGTATTTGCCTTAAAAATTTGGAGGCATTATCTATATGGCGTGAAGTGCACAATTTATTCGAATCACAAAAGCCTTAAATACTTCTTTGAGCAGAAAGACTTGAATATGAGGCAACGGAGGTGGTTAGAACTTATCAAAGATTACGATTGTGATATCCTTTATCACCCGGGAAAAGCGAATGTAGTAGCCGACGCGTTAAGCCGAAAGGAATATCCGCCTCCCATTCGAGTAAAATCCATGAAGATGATAGTTACGCCGCGATTACTCGAGACGATACGTGATTCCCAAATAAAATCACTCGCAGCTGAAGATGTGAAGAAAGAAAGATTGAAAGGAGTAACCGATAAGCTAGAAGAAAATTCGACCGGGCTCAAAACGAGATATGGCCGAATTTGGATACCCCGCTTCTGCGAAGTCAAGACTGCGTTACTTGAAGAAGCTCATAAGTCACGATATTCGGTTCACCCCGGGGCTACAAAGATGTATCAGGATTTGAAGACCAACTATTGGTGGCCGGGCATGAAACGTGATATCGTTAAGTATGTCGCGAAATGCTTAACATGTTCCCAAGTGAAAGCAGAGCATCAAAAACCATACGGGGAGTTGCAGCCCTTAGAAATCCCGGTATGGAAGTGGGAGGAACTAACAATGGATTTGGTAACTAAGCTTCCTAGAACGAAAAAGGGGCACGATACAATATGGGTAATCGTAGATCGGCTTACGAAAAGCGCTCATTTTCTACCTATCAAAGAGGCTTACTCCTCCGAGATAATGGCAGAAATATATATGAATGAAATCATATCTCGACACGGGGTGCCTGTGTCAATCGTTTCGGACCGGGACACCAGATTTACCTCACGTTATTGGCGAAAGTTTCATGAGAGTGTGGGCACGAGGTTACACATAAGCACCGCCTACCACCCTCAGACTGACGGCAAGTCAGAAAGAACCATTCAAACCCTTATCGATATGCTGAGAGCGTGTGCATTAGACTTTGGGGGAAGCTGGGCTGACCATCTACCCCTAGTGGAATTCTCTTATAATAATAGTTACCATAGTGGCCTTAAAATGGCTCCATATGAACTCCTGTACGGAAGAAAATGTAGAACTCCTGTATGTTGGGGTGAAGTGGGGAAAAGAGAGCTTGCGCCAAGTGATCTAATAGCAGTAACAAATGAAAAGATAAAATTGGTAAGAGCGCGACTGAAAGCGGCCCAGGATCGGCAAAAAGTTTACACGAAAAAGAAAAGGCGACCTATTGAATTTCAAGTCGGAGATTTCGCTCTGTTGAAAGTGTCCCCATGGAAGGGTATAATCCGTTTTCGCAAGCGGGGCAAATTAGGTCCTCGATATATTGGACCGTTCAAAGTCTTGGCTCGAGTTGGAAAAGTCGCATATCGATTAGAACTACCGCCTACTCTAGACGGGATTCATAATACCTTCCACGTGTCGCAGTTGAGGAAGAGTCCTACGGACGAAACAGCACTAGTATCACTCGATGATATTGAGTTGGACGAGGGATTAAACTACGTCGAAAGACCCGTAGCCATTAAAGACTTCAAAGTAAAGAATCTCCGCAACAAAACTGTTAAACAAGTGTTGGTGCAATGGCAACACCGAAAAGGTTCGGATCTCACATGGGAAGCAGAAGATGAAATGAGGAAATACTATCCTTTTCTTTTCGGTATGTCAATATTTAAAGTTGTTATATTATCAGGTTTCGGGGACGAAACCTCTTTTAAGGGGGGTAGACTTGTAACACCCCAAAATATGGTAAATGATAAATAAAGAAATTAACTTGGTTAGTGGAAAGTTTTGATTTAATGATAACTAGTTAAGTAAAAGACTTAAATTAAATACTCCCTCAAGTGGGAGGACTAAATATGTAACTAATGAAGAATGGGGGCTAATTAAGAGAAAAACAAAAATAACCCACACACAATACGTGTGTGGATCGACCAGGAGCCAAGAAAGAACAAGGGTTCACCTTGTTCTCATCAAATTCACCAAATTAACAAGAAAAATCAATGCTTATCAGTTGCATGTGGTGAAAACTCGATCAATTACCCATACCCCATCAAGTGGTAAGTCGAATTTCTAGATTTGATGAATTGTAGAAGAAGGGTTTTGACCCAATCATGAAATTGTGATATGATTTGTGTTATTTAGATGTTAAGGATGCTCTCTAGGGTAGAAATCATGCTTAAATTTGGTCAATTGAAAGAAAGTTTCTATAAACCCACTTTGTGAAAGTTATGTTATGAATGTGAAGATTTTAGGAGTGATGAATGTATGTAATTGACATGTAATTCAGCTTGTAGTACCCGAATGCTAGATAAATTTATGAAGATTAAAGGAATCGAAAGAATTAGATTGTCTAGTGATGACATATAGGATGATATAGCAAATCATGCTTAAAATGCTTGTACACTATGCTTTATTAATGTAATGCACACTAGGTGTTTGATGAAATGCTTGAAAGAGTAATTATGTGTAAATTGAAATGTGATGGAATGGAAGTTAGGGTACTAAACGGATGAATGAATATGTTGATTTAGGTGTGAAGGAAGAAGGTTCGAATTCTAAGAAATCGGAAGGATCACAAGACCGAGGTATGTTTCGTTGCATACAAATACTTTATTTATAATTTTGTTATAACATCATAAATAATTATTGTCAAGATGATATGGTGATTAGTAAGTAACTAGCAAATCCCTTGCGGATTTGGTTATTATGAAAGCCATGATAAGCTAAGCAAGTCGACCGGTTCTAGTGAACAAGTCGATTAAGAATAAGCTTCCATCCGTCTTGAACAGGTGGTTTTGTATGCTATGATAAATGCGAGAAGCTTAATCCGTTATACGGATAGAAAGAAGAATTTATGTTGAAAGCAAATAACCCTATTAAACGGGTTGGATATGTATGCTTAACTCTCATTGAGAGTGTTTATGCTAAACCCAAGTATTTGGGTAGTCGAATGCGTAAGAAAGATGAAAGCTCATATACGGATGGAACTATAACGAAAAGAGTTATAGATTATCAAGAATGATGACTAACTTATAAAACCTTGTTGTTGAATGTAGGTAAATCCTCACTTTAGGCGATCCGGAGATTTGAAGCGAGCACGTGTCCATGTTTTGTTACACCGAACGCTTCCGCTAGCTTATTCGCATCTTTTGGTTCATGACTTGTTATTTTGTCGAACTTAGTTAGTAGTCGTGCTTGTGTAAAACTTGTTGTCTTGGTTTTAGTAGTTTTCTATTAAACGGTTCGTAGAATGTTTATTAGTAAATTAAGCTTAAAACAGGGGGCTTGTTCGTGTTTCGAACGGGTCATGCCCAATTTTTGTAAAACCTTTGTTAAGTAACGAGTTTTATATTTTGATGTCTATTAAATTGCATCTGTGAGTAATTTTATAAAGTAGAAAAGATGCGGATGTAACAGGTGTGCGGTGTGCGGTTGGGAACGAGTGTGCGATTCGGGATGCTTGTGCAATCAAGTTCTTGAATCAGAACTTTTCTTAACATGTAAAACAATCTACACATTTGTTTGTCACCACAAATCATATTCAACCAAAACATTCATTCCGATTACTTCTGTATAATGTACCATATAACACAAGACATGAAAAGAACTAGTGCAAGACTCTCAAAAGTACGAGTTGTCACATCATCCCCAACTTGAAAGAAATTTCGTCCCGAAATTTGATAAACAGTCTCATAGGAGTGAGGTGATAGATCAGGATGACTGTGGATTTTCCTCGGGTGCCACATTATCCCCAACTTGAAAGGGAATTTCGTCCCGAAATTCACAAGTTACATCAGGATTTGGTTCAGCAGTTTTGAATAGTTGAGGATACTTGAGCTTCATCTGATCCTTGCGTTCCCACGTGAACTCCGGTCCACGTCTTGAGTTCCAACGAACTCTCACATTTGGAATTCGACTGTGTTTACGGACCTTAACTTCCCGGTCCATATTTTCAATAGGTTCTTCAACAAATTGCAACTTGTCGTCAATTCTCAGTTCTTGCAACGGCACTACAAGTGTTTCATCGGATAAACACTTCTTTAAGTTTGAGACATGAAAGACATCATGAACGTTACCCAACTCGTCTGGTAACTTGAGCTTGTAGGCCAGTTTTCCGCGCTTCCCAAAGCGTACCACACCCTTCCAGGGTGAAACTTCCAACATGACACGGTCGCCTACAGTGAACTCCAAGGGTTTCCTACGCTTATCGGCATAACTTTTCTGGCGATCACGCACTGCCGCCATACGGTTTCTAATATGAACAATTTTCTCAGAGGTCTCGAGTACAAGTTCCGAACCTGTGATCTGGCTGTCACCCACCTCAGCCCAACAAAGAGGAGATCGGCATTTCCGTCCGTACAATGCCTCGAACGGAGCGGTCTGAATACTAGAATGGTAACTGTTATTATAAGAGATCTCTACCAAAGGCAAGTGCCTTTCCAAACCTTTACCAAAGTCGATTACACATGCACGCAGCATGTCTTCAAGTGTCTGAATGGTTCGTTCGCTTTGACCATCCGTTTGAGGGTGATACGCAGTGCTCATGTCAAGACGTGAGCTGAATGATTTGTGCATCGCCTGCCATAAATCAGATATAAAACGCGGATCAGGATCAGAGATGATAGAGGTTGGCACCCCGTGCCTAGAAACCACCTCTTTCAGATAAACACCAGCAAGATGTGAGAACTTATCAGTTTCCTTGATCGCAAGGAAGTGCGCAGATTTCGTCAGACGGTCAACGATCACCCAAATGGAATCATTTCTGTTTTGAGTTATTGGCAGTCCGATAACAAAGTCCATAGCAATCTGTTCCCATTTCCACATGGGTATTTCTGGTTGCTGAAGCAATCCAGATGGTTTCTGGTATTCTACCTTGACCTTCGCACAAGTCAAACACTTACTCACATACATCGCGATGTGGGCTTTCATATTCGGCCACCAATATAAGACTTTTAGATCCTGATACATCTTATCAGAACCTGGATGAACAGAGTATCGAGACTTGTGTGCTTCAACCATCACAAGCTCTCTAAGGTTTTCATACAAAGGGACCCATATTCGCTCCATGAAATAAAGAATACCGTCAGGTCTCTCCACAAGCTGTTTCTCCAAACCCTGCATGGCTTCAGCTTTAAGGTTCTCGTCTTTTAACGCTCCTGTTTGGGCAGAACGAATCTGGTCGGGTAGGTTAGAGTGGATGGTGAGCTGCAAAGCTCGAACACGTCTAGGTTTCGTTTCTTTGCGACTAAGGGCATCAGCTACAACGTTAGCTTTGCCTGGATGATACTTGATCGCGCAATCATAATCATTTAAGAGTTCCACCCAACGACGCTGTCGCATGTTCAACTCTTTCTGGTTAAAGATATGCTGAACGCTCTTGTGGTCAGTATAAATAGTGCATTTAGTACCGTACAAGTAATGCCTCCAGATTTTTAGCGCTAAAACCACGGCCCCCAACTCTAAGTCGTGAGTCGTGTAATTCTTCTCATGAATTTTCAGCTGTCGTGAAGCATAAGCTATCACCTTCTTGTGTTGCATCAGCAAGCAACCGAGACCCTGAATGGAAGCATCACAGTACACCACGAAATCTTCGGTACCCCGGGTAAGGACAAGATTGGTGCACTGCAAAGTTTTTGTTTCAACAGCTGAAAAGCATCTTCCTGTTTCGTTCCCCAGGAGTATAACACCCCCTTCTGTGTCAACGCGGTAAGAGGTTGAGCGATCCTCGAAAAATCTTTAACAAATTTGCAGTAGTATCCAGCGAGGCCAAGAAATTGTCGCACCTCCGAAGGATTCTTCGGTGCCGACCAATTTCTGATAGCATCGATCTTAGCGGGATCCACGTGTATTCCCAATTCGTTAACAATGTGGCCAAGGAAGTGTACTTCTCGAATCCAGAAGTCGCACTTAGAAAACTTCGCGTAGAGTTGCTCCTTCCTCAGGATCTCCAAGATTAGACGCAAGTGCCACTCGTGGTCCTCCTTGCTCTTAGAATAAATCAGGATGTCAACAATGAACACAATGACGAAATCGTAGAGATACAGTTTGCACACACGGTTCATGAGGTCCATGAAAACCGTTGGTACGTTAGTTAATCTGAATGGCATAACCAGAAACTCATAGTGGCCATACCGCGTACGAAAAGCTGTTTTAGGAACATCCTCCTCTCTGACCCTCATCTGGTGATAGCCCGATCTTAAGTCGATTTTCGAATAAAAGCTTGACCCTTCCAACTGGTCAAACAGGTCGTCAATGCTTGGCAGAGTGTAACGATTCTTAACTGTTACCTTGTTGAGTTCACGGTAGTCTATACACATACGAAAAGACCCATCTTTCTTCTTCATGAATAGGACTGGGGCTCCCCAAGGCGAAGAACTAGGTCGGATAAAGCCTCAATCCAACAATTTTTGAAGTTGATTAGATAGTTCCTGCAACTCTCCTGGTGCAAGACAATAAGGAGCACGAGCAATCGGGGCTGCTCCTGGCGTAAGATCGATCTGAAATTCCACCTGACGGTGGGGAGGTAAGCAGGGAGTTCTTTGGGAAATACATCTAGAAAATCACGAACAATCGGTAGATCCTCAATCCTCTTTTCCGCAGGCTGGGTATCAGTAACGAGTGCTAAGATAGCAAGATAACCCTTCCGTAGACACTTCTGGGCTTTCATAGCTGAAATGATGCCAACCATTGCACCACTTCAATGACCTTGGACCGACAAAGATTCTCCACTGGGGAGAGGGATATGTATGATTTTCTCCTTACAAAGAATTTCCGCTTGGTACTTAGATAACCAATCCATACCAACGACTACATCGAAGCTTCCAAGAGTAACGGGGAGTAGGTCAATGTCGAACACTTGACCCATAAGATCCAG
The DNA here is from genome assembly GCA_030545235.1 of Helianthus tuberosus. Taxonomy (NCBI): domain Eukaryota; kingdom Viridiplantae; phylum Streptophyta; class Magnoliopsida; order Asterales; family Asteraceae; genus Helianthus; species Helianthus tuberosus. The sequence continues at coordinate 74,472,165 of CM060411.1, forward strand.
TTTACACCCAAAATGAATGTGTGAGGCTTCAATTGACTTGCCATCAGCCAATTCTACAACGTGTTTGTTCACGAGAGGTGTTGGAGTCAACCCTAACTGAAGACTGAACCCCAAGGACACATAACTCCAATCGGCACCAGAGTCGAATAAGACAGAAGCAAAAAGGTTGTTCACAGAGAACGTACCTGTCACAATGTTGCCATCGTTCCTAGCTTCACCAGCGCCGTTAGTAAACACTCTCCCACGTGCACCATTCCCACCATTATTGTCATTGTTGTTGTTCCCAGCATTCTGATTCAGTTGAGGGCAATCTCTCCTGAAGTGACCCTTGTCCCCACACTGGAAACACCCCTTTCGATTACCCTGGTTTTGTTGAGATTGTTGCCTTTCTTGTTGCTGTTGTTACTATTTTAGGAGCGGCGCCCTGCAATCCCTTGCCATATGGCCCACTTTGTTGCACCTGTGACAGATTTGGGGTACACGGTCCACGGTGATGGTAGTTTCACTTGCTACAATTCGGTTGTTTCCCTGCGTAAGAACCCTGGTTCAAGTTGTTGCTCTGGTTTTGGTTAACGGAGGACGCCTGGCTGAAACTACATGTGTTACTGTTGTCTGGCTTCTTCTGTGACTGGTTCGAGTTGGACACCTTGTCCGTATCGTACCACTTACGTTTGTTATCCGTAGCAGGATTAGTAGCTGTAATGGTAGCGGCAGTGGTAGAAACACGTGGGGGTAGCGAACCACGCTCCACCTCCTGGTCAGTGATCTTGTGAGCTAAATGGATGATTCGAGGCAGGTTGTCAAGATTTGCGGCAGTGACCAAGCCTTTGACTTGCGGTGCTAGACCGTTGATGTACAACTCAATTCTTCTATGTGGTGGTTGTGATAAGTTAGGACACATGTTCGTAAGCTCGTGAGATCGTTTCGTGTAGGCTTTGATCTCAGAACCCACCATCTTCAAATTGTAATACTCATTCTCCAGCTTTTGGATTTCATCACGAGGACAGTACTCCTCTCTTATCAGTTCCTTGAAGTCATCCCAAGTAGTTGCATTCGCCATTTCAATACCCAGCATCTGGACTTGGGCATTCCACCAAGTCAAGGCACCATCCTCAAGAGTGCCCGAAGCATACTTCACCTTGTCCCCAGCAAGACAGTTACACATAGCAAAAAACGACTCAGCTTTCTCGAACCAACGGAGTAGTCCCACTGCTCCTTCAGTCCCACTGAACGTCTGTGGCTTACAATCCATGAACGTCTTGAATGTACAAGTAGGAGGATTGTTCTGATTCTGGTTCACATGTTGACCTATAGACGAAAGAAAATACAACGCATGAGTGAGAGTCATTTACACGATACAGGGTTAAAGGGCGTTTGGTACATATCGTACCAGCCTGCTGACCCGCTAGGGCTTCAGCCACACGAGTATTGATCAAGTCGGTTAGTTCTGCCAGGGACATAACAATCTTGCCACGTCCACCGCTGCGGGAACCACCACGTACACTGTTACGTCCGCCATGTCTGTTCATGATTCTATATAAGAAGAGTGAAAAAGGTTAAGGGTCGGGATTGAGTAGGAGTCAAACATCGCTATGACTTCTACAGATTACTGAGTCCTACCATTACGTCCGACAATTGAACAGAACCCCTTTCACACTCGTTAAGCCTTACTGGGACTCACATGCACCCCACATTATTATTATTATTATGTGTGAACCAATAATAATAATGTGATTTGCATGTTTATCTCAGCTTCTCTTAACTCGCGTTAAAAGGTTCCTCAGATTCGAGCAACAAGACAAAAGACATCACAAACATGGATCACGAAAGTCTAGTGAAAATGTCACACTATCAATCACATAAGGTAGGCAAATAACGCATGAATTCATACTGTAGTGCTAAGTGTGCAATCATATGCAATGTCATACGTGAATGTACACTAGTTATGCGATGCAGTAAATAAATGAGAGACGAACCTTGCAATCTGGAGCTGAGTGTCATGGTCGATTTAAGAACTGTTCGGTTATAGTCTGGTTTTATAAAAATGTTTTAAAACCTTGTTCACTATAACCAGTGGCTCTGATACCAAACAGTCACACCCCCAAATTACCACATGCGAAAACCCCGCTAGGCGTGTGACATACCAGGATCCAACCACCAATCACATTGAACTATTAACAAGATACTATATAAAAGTTCCCATTTATTACATTAAAGTATTCTCAAACATAACTTAAAGTTTAACATGTTCAGCGGAAGCATAAAGTAAATCATTGTTCAAATGTTCAAAATCAAATGTGCCAAAACCAATAAGCTTGTCATGTGTTTCCAAAAGGCTCGACCCATGACCACTCCAGCATCCCAGACAGCAAGTTCCTTATCCATAGAATCTAACGACCTGCGAGCATGCAACAAGTGTATCAGCAAAACGCTGGTGAGTTCACAGTTTTATAAAAACATTAGTTGCCAAGTGTTTAGTTCAGTTTAATAACAATGTTGATAATAACTCGAGTACCGCAAGATGGCGTCAGTTTGTTTGCCCGTCCCCAATGCCCCTATCAAAACATTGGTCATGATTTAAGGTCATTAGTTCACACCCGTCCTCTCATGTACGGTGTGAGGTTGCCAAGCCTAATAGCGCTATCAAATAATACCCCGTTACCTCTCAGGTAACTGATTTGGTATAAGATGGGACTTAAGGTGATAGGAGTGAGTGTATTATCCAACATCCCAATTTTTAATCCAAAAAAGACTTATTCCTCTCAGGAATACCCGTTTGATTGTCCCACCCACCGGGACGCATGCTCAAGAGAAGTGAACTCACCTTCGATTTGCTCGGTTAATTAGATTAGTTTACTCAGAGTTGATCCACCGGACCCTAACATGTTTACCATTCACAGTTAGGTTTGGTATAACATTTATGTATTCAACAACTACCACGTAATGTAGGTTATCCACTAGCACAGATCAATAAATTCGGTTCACATACAAGTAAACACGCAAGTCCGTAAACAATAACCAAATAATAGTTCAAAACATTAGACATTCAAGTGTGCGATTTCATAACTGGTCCTATTATGCAATTCGGCCCAAACATAAGGTGCATGCATGTGTGTGTGCTCCCCAGTTATACTAAGTCTAAAGGACTGTGCGATGCGGGGCTTAGTGTGCGACCCGGAGTTGTGCGGCCCAACTAACATAACCAGATGAACTGTGTGACTCCCATAATCTCTTGGCCCATTAAGGAGCAGCCCACACCAAGTGTACGGCTCTCCTTTGAGTGTGCGATCCGAACACAGGTTTGGCCCAACCAGGTGTGCAACCGGACTGAACTGTGCGGCCCAATCACCAGTCAGTCCATTCTGGGACGTGGCCCAAGGCTTTGTGCGATTCACCACAAGTTTTCAATCGTGAATGTGTGTGCGGTCAGTTAGATATTCAGCCACAAATCATGGAATTCAGTTACACAAAATCAATCATAGAAAATCAAGAACGGTTTCTATACACAACCTTCCAAAAATTCGCATGAACACTAACCATTCCTTTGTCAATTAACAACAACTACCAAGATATCCATAATCATAAATATCAACAGTTTCACCATGCTTCATACTAGAATCGATTTACATAGCACAACTTGTCATTCGGTTTTCCGTGAATCAAAGTTAAGAACATTCCTATCGTCATGCAACCCTAGTTTCTTATGTAACATCGGAAACAATAACAACTTGTTTATATCCGAAACTATCAAAAGTTCACTAGATCATCATCAATCAGCATAACATAATTCCCTTCTAACAGTTAGTTATTATGAGTTTGTTCATCAATAGTTTTGCTTACATGCAATCCTAAGCATTATCATCAAGCAAGGACATAATCAAACGCAACCTCATGTATCAATGCAACCATGTTTATCAATTTGACAAAGGTAATGATTTACTAACCAAGAGGAACCAGATGAAAGTCAAGAAGGTCTTCGAGAGGGAGAAGGGTTGTCGCCGGGTCCGAATGAGAGGAGAGAGAGAGAGCTAGGGTTTTGAGTATATTTTGTGTTTTGATAAAATGTGAGAGTCACACACAAATCATGTGTGTATGCATTACATATGTGAGCCGGACCCAGCCTTCGGGCTTCATGTTTGGGTCATGCCTCTTTGCACAAAGGATGGGAGTTTGGGCCGAGATAGAACACAAAAGGAACAAGGGTGTGCGGTGTGTGGTTGGGAACGAGTGTGCGATTCGGGATGCTTGTGCAATCAAGTTCTTGAATCAGAACTTTACTTAACATATAAAACAATCTACACATTTGTTTGTCATCACAAAACATATTCAACCAAAACATTCATTCCGATTACTTATGTATAATGTACCATATAACACAAGACATTAAATGAACTAGTGCAAGACTCTCAAAAGTACGAGTTGTCACACACCAGTTTCCACCTACAAACTTGCCTACAACGACGTTGCTGCTGCTCCATTTTCGTCGCTTGTGATTGGGGACAGGTGCACACCAACTGTTTGATGTTTTGTCTCAGTTAAAAATGTTTCGGTTGAGTTGAATTGTAACACCTCGAAAATTTCGGGTTCAATAATAAAACGACACGTGTCATGTAAGACAAAACGCGTTGTAAACCCGGGTTTAATAAAAATGTTTGACAGGATTTAAAAGTGTCGCCATGTTAACTTTTGCACCTCTGAACGACCTCGTAGAAAATCCCAAGACTCAAACCTGTTAAAAACATTTAGTATATGTTCAAGTTCAGTGAATCATAACATTGAATGATTCGTAAATTGATATGGTGGACTCCTACGAAGAAAAAGAGCGGTAACCATTTGTTTCGGGTCTTGTTTATGGATTCAAACGAAACAATACATAAGGGTGAGGTTTAGAACTATATAAGGCACATTTGAAAGGTCCCAAATTGATAATTGAGGCCCCAAATTCGTGCAAGTGGATTGCCCTTTCGAACCTTCAACAAACAACAACATTTCAGCATCTGAGAAGGGGTAGCGCACCGCTACCCTATACATGTAACGGTGCGCTACCAAGTCCCCAGCACCAGAAAACAGGCTGTTGCCTGTCTTTCGCGAATTTAACCCATTAAACCGGTTTTTAACATTATTTAAAGACCCCTAACTATCCTAGAAGCACTAGGACAAGTGTTGGATAGTTGTGGATGGATCATAGACCTTGTTGTCAACTAGTTGTGGTGTTTGAACAAGTATAAAAGGCCTTCATTGTTCCACACTTTCCTCACAACTTCTCCTGCACTCTTGGATCATTTCTGGAGCTCAAGCTTGCTTCCAAGTGATCTTATCTCGTGCATAGGACTTCAGTAAGTGTTCTAATCTTTCTCTAATTGCTTTTAGCTTAGTTAATTAGCTAAAAGTCAAACCGTCGTAATTACGGTTTGACTTCGAGATTAGTCTATAATGGCTCAGTCATATCTCGAATTAAAAGTAGTTATAGGTTGGTATTTATGTGGGTAATAAAACCCCAAAAGGGTTTCCCCTGATCACCATCCTAACCAGGTCAAATGTCGGGTCAAACCTTTAATTAAAAAGTCAACAGGATGCCTAAAATGTCATTTATACATAATTAGCTATCTAGATCATATACAACATGTTTGATCATTGTTATAACTTAGTAATAAGTGTAAGAACATGTCCAAACATGTTCGACCCGACTATTTCCTGTTTTGACCCGGTTCGGAACCGAAAGTCGCAAAGCTTTGACTTTTGCTTTGACTTCAATTCTGACCCGTTTAGGTATGTTTTAGAAATACCTTAGAGCTTCATTTGGACCAGGTTACATGCTAGTATAACCCTCTGTGATTATACACCTCGGTTCATTAGTTATCCGATTAATACGCATGATTCCGTTAATAGCTCATATGTTGACCATTATGCCCTTTACACCTTAAAACGAGATTTATGAAAATGTAAAAGTGTAGAAACCTTAGTTACTGATATATAAACTTGTATGCAAAGTTTGACATCAGTTTGACTTGTAGATTAAGAGTTATGCTCAATATCGCAAAATTAATGCTTTATGTTAATAAAACGGCGTAATTGGCGTATAGCCTAGTTAAGCCAACTTTTTGGTATCAAACTTAATACCCACTGATGTAATATATTATTTTGGGATTTTTAAAGATTTTTAATTAATTTTAAGCTGAGCATAACTAGTAGTCGTAGGCTTAATCCGGTAATTGTCGGTTTTGCCCTTACGGGCCATAAAATGAGTTTTACACATCTAAACGATTCCAAACCTTTTGCTACTGATTAATTATGATAAATAAATTATTTTAAGCCTTCTGGGAATATAAAAATATCATATTTAAGTGTCGAACCCGGAAATGGCCTTTAATCGCCATAATTAGCGTTTTTAACGCATAGTATGTCTTAAAATCATATTGGACATAACCGGGTTGATACCTACTGATATATGAGGCAAATTATGATATTTTAACAGTAAGCAAAGGTTGATTAACTCAGACTTCGTTTTTGAGCTTTTCGGCTTGTGTGAAATTACCAAAATACCCCTACGGGGCATAGTTTGGTTAAAGATGATAAATTTCACATATATGCTTTAGCCTACTGTTATAACTCATCAAATTAAGTATGTTTCCTGTTTACATCAGACCTGTAACTCAGTTAAACATTTAAACTCTTTTACAACCTTTAAAATGACCAAACTACCCCTACGGGGCATAGTTTGTGTTTAAATTCGTTTCGGGCATAATGAAAGACATCTTACTGATGTCACAACATATTTGAGGCACAATTAACTTAGAAAACCTGTAGATGGCTCTAATGAATACCCGTAACGCTTATTACGCGTTCGGTTCAGTTTATGTAACAAGTTTACATAAATTAACCGAAACGGGTCAAACCTTATCGGTTTTATCTCAAATTCCAGAATGTGAATAAAATACCCATATAAGACAGGTCTCTGAACATGTCGGGTTTAAATCACATTCTATTCCGGTCTTCGCTTAATCATGCGTACGAACCGTATCTTCCTATAAGACTAACCGGTCTAAGCTTAGGCTTAATTAAAGATCCGTTAGCATTCTAATTAATTATTTATACCATCATTCCAGACTAGAGCATTTCGGTAAATGGTACATACGCTTACTTAAGTGAATACGGCTGAGTTATTAGATTCTTGCTAATTAAGACAGGAGCTAGCTCAGGTAAATACTCTTAACTTATTTTCCCTATACGGGCTTGGGATACGGTACTATAAAAGTACCGCTTGGTCGGGTGTATGTAGTCATTTAAATCGGATTGTGATTGATGTACTTACATAACCTGTTTAATATGTATTATTTTATTATTATTTGGTGTATGGCCTTGGGGGTTAATGACCATGTCCCGGATATCCTTGGCATCATTCGAAGTAATGGCCACGACTTAAGCACGGGGTGTAGGCATACACCTGACAGCTGTATTATGTAAAAAAACTGGTAATCCACTCCGAGGTATCATCCTTGTGGGCATTATACCGGAACTGGTAATCCACTTAGAGGATGATAGCCCGTGGGCATTATACCTGTGGCGTGTCTGTTAATCTAGTCCGGCCCTACAAACCGGCCCTGAATGGATGACAAATAAGTAAAACTGTATACAAGATTATATACAAATAATTTTCCCAAGTTATAAAAGGTTAATTTTGCCTCTGTGCATTTTAATCAAAGTGTCAAAAGGTTTTGTGCCTGGTGCATCTAAATCAATTTTCTTAAACTCTTTTCAAATGAGTCAGTTGAGTGTATTTACCAGTGAAAACTGACGTATTTTCCAAAAAGGTTAAGTGATAGGTACTAAACGAAATTGGCTGGAAGCTCAGGGCGCTAATAAGGAATCTTGCAAGTTCTAGGCGTCTAAAGTCTGTTGAACAAATGATATGTTTTAAAGATCCGCCTGTGGATCCTTTACTTCCGTTGTAATACTGAATATTACTTCATATTCGGAATGTAATCATAAATATCTTTTGCTTCCGCTGTGCATATTGATATTGTGTTGTTTGACTATTATGTTGCCAACCATGACGTCACGATACTCCCCACCGGGCCCACCGGTGACACGTGGAAATCGGGGTGTGACATGAATCTTATAACTCATTGATGTTTCTCAATTTAATAAATGAATTAAAAGTAATTTAAAAAATAAGAGGAAAAAATGGTAATCTGGTGACCTGGTAATTTATATAGTATTAGAACACAAAATGAAACTTCAACAACTTTAGAAAGATAAAAAAAATTGAGTGACTTAATTGTAATAGTTGACAAATTTGATCAAGGGCGGACCTATGCACATTGGTGATGGGCGGGCGCACCCCTTAAAAAATAACTTTTAGTGTTAAATTTCACGTAAGTTACGATCGCATCCCTTGGAAATTTTCAACTACACCCTTTAGAAAATTTCAAGAGTCCCCCTTAGAGAAAAATATTATAAATTTTTAAAAAAAATGTAAACACTGATTTTGTTAAAATATAACTTAGTTTATATAATTGTTTTTTAACCACTTTCACTTAATAATTTAACCCAATCACTTTCACTTAACAATTTAGCCCAATAAAAAATCAATTGTAACCCAAACCCAGTTAATCCAACCTAATCAAATTTGAAGTAAAATAAAATAACCCAACCCAACCGGCCCTTCCAATTCCTTTCTTCCGCTCTCATATTCTGATCGCCCAACGTTCAACAAGTCAGCGACGCAAAAAACAGTAAACAACAACATTGACGGCAGCCGATTTCACGCAATAAAAGCTTGATTCCGGCCACCAAACTAGCTGGAATCCGAAATTTAGCGAGGTACCTTCGTTTATTTATGTTTTTTGTTGTTTTATATGGTTTTTTATGAGAAATAGAGTTATAGAGATGTTAAAAGGGTTTGAAATTTTATGTGTTTTGATGTTCTTTTTATTGTTCTAGACTTTAGTAGGGTAATTTCGTTGTTTTGATGATTTTTTGGTTGTTACAAGTAATCAACAAGTAAAACTAGGAAGTTAGGAACTAGGGTTTGAACTTTGATGGGTTTTCGTTGTTACTTTACTTACTTATGATGGTTTTTTTATGTTGTTTACTTGAAACTTAGTTTGTTAATGTGATAGGATGCTAGCAAATAGAGTTTGATTGCTTGAAAATTAAAATTGACCCAACCCGACCCGATCTGATCCAACCACCTACGAAACTCTGTTTGTTTATGTTTACTTGCTTTACATGACCCGGCCCGATCAGATCCGCTATGAACCATTTTTTTTATATAACTAGAGGCCTAAAATCATTAAAAAATGTCCGCACTTTCAGGAAAAAGAATTCTTGGGTCCACAACGAACTTGATTAATTTTTATGGTATTTTCTCATGGAGTTAAATGCCCGAATAATCCCTGTGGCTTGCCATTTTTTCACCTTTAGTCCCTAACTTTCTATAATTACAGCTATAGTCCCCAACTTTTGCAATTTCGTTCCCGGATAGTCCCTGGTGTGGATGGGGGTTAGTTTATGTTGTTGAGTGGGTGTGAAATTACTAACACGTCCTTAGTCTTAATATAAAAGCTGAAATAGGGTCCACCATTAATTAAATAACACCTAAAAATAATAACAAATTAACTTAATAAACCCTTGTGGGCCCCACCCACAGCTCCTCTTCACCATGTGCAACTGCAACATTCTCTTCACCAGCAAAAACATCCGACTCATCTTCACCGGCATAAACAACACCATAACCACCGTCAACTGCATGTTTCAACTGCTAAAAATAAAAATAAAATAAAAACAGATAGACAAGATGAATCACTTGGATCCGACTCACCTTTAGTGTAACCTTTGATGATTTCCGCACTTTTTCACCTTTTAAGAGATTATCTTAGTTATAGTAGTAGGCCCCTCTTTTGAAGGTGACGTTACCCTCAACCCAGTAGTTTGAGTCAGCAAGGATACAATCCTAAAGGGTCGGAATATTGAAAGATAATTAATTAAGTTATTAATGCGTAATGTGGTAGGCCCCTCTTTTGAAGGTGACGTTACCCTCGGCTAAGTGGTTTGAGTCAGCAGGGATACAATCCCAAGTAGCCGGGTTAATGTATTAATAGTAGTTTACATATGAGGGGATTAAGCCATTCGCACCCCCGCCATCCAATACCAGTGGGTATTGAAGGAGGTCCTAGTAAGCTTAACCCAGGTCCTTGCAGGATCTATACACTGAACAAGGCTCCTTTAACCCCCGACTAGGTAGCCAACATATCTCTATATAGATCGTAGAGATATGAATGGTGAAAATCTTTTATTTTATATAGACAGTAAAATAATGCCAAGACACCACGGACAAATGATAAGGAAGTTTCACCTTCAACATAAGAAACTAGTTATTAAAGTCATTAATACAAAACCAAATAAAAAGTGCGAAAAGATTAAAAATCAAAAGTATTACACTAAATGCTTGTCTTCACCAAGTGATGTAAGAGACTTAGGCAAACATGGCCTTTGATTGTCAAGAACTCTTACTATTAATCTTGGATCCCGAAACTACTACACACACTCTAGATGGATGATGGTGGTGGATGTAGGTGTTGTGATGGTGGTGGAGTGTGGGTGGAGTGGTAGAGAGGTGGTTTGCCAAGGGATGCCTTTGAAGTGAACCAAGAACCCCTATTTATAGCCTGTTCAGAAGCCCGGACACAGCCTCGTGTCCGCTGGGCACGGCCCGTGTCCGCTGGGCATGGCATGTGTCCATCCTTGTTCTCTTTCTTCATTAATTGCACTTTGTCTGCATTAGCTCCACACGCCCCCGTGTGTAGAAGCGTATCTGTACTATCAAGATTTACATGGATTCTACGAATCTTAGCGTTGACCACAGCCCGTGTTGAGCTGGGCACGCCCCCGTGCTGGGAATAGAAGCTTTTAAAGCTTTGTTCTTTCTGCAGACAACTAGCCACGCCCCCGTGTCTGCTGGGCACGGGGCGTGTTCAGCCTTCTGTTTGGTTGTTTTTTCTTGGGAAGATGCTGTCGAGGGGTCGGGCATGCCACAATTATTCCTTTCCTTGTATTTATGTTGGATTTCGCTGCATATTTGCTCCTTTTGTTCGTTTACGCTCATTTAGTCCTGAAGATACAAAAGGAAGACAAAAGCACACTTTTTCCAACATTAGTACTAAAAAGGGTTATTTTTGTGCATCATTTGATGTAATTTATATGTTGCATTTTACACACATCAAATACCCCCACACTTGAATCTTTGCTTGTCCTCAAACAAAACTCTCTTTAATGTGACTTACACTCCCAAATGGAATGGGTAGAAGAGAAGTTTTGGGCTTGTATTGAGTGTCGGGAATCCAAGATCTTTATTAGGTTTTATTTTTATGCTATTTACAATCCTATTCGTTATGATTTGTTTAAAACGTTTCATAAGAAAAATGACTTATTTGGGCATAACATGCCTTTTTAAAATTCCATTTATATACATGTTCACATACCTCACGGGAGATCACTCAACACTCGGCCGAAAAATGTATTTTTGTGACACACTCGAGACCGGCATGGAACTTATTTCTACCATATGCTTGCCAAGTAATCAATCCTCGTCCTTTTTAACTATGAACCTTTGTAAATATCAAGAGGACTTTGGGGAAGGGTTAGGCTTGGGTTAAAGGTAGGTGGTTTTTGTGTTAGTGGTTAGTAAAAAGGGCGAAAAGCGTAAAAAGCGTCGGTCATCGTAAAACTTTTTGTTTTTGTGACTTTTATTGAAATTAAGCATTTTCAAACAAAGTTTCTTTGAGGAACTTGTCTATTTATTGCTATATTTCAATTTTTTTTATAAGGAATGTCACATGAAAACTGAGCTTTTTACTAAAATAAGGGGTTAAAAATGAAAAAGGTTTTGGTGGGTAAAGGGTGTTTGTTTTGTGGGTTTAGAAACGAAAAGGTTTAGGCTCAAAGGGGTTAACTAGGAGGATTTTGGGTAGGTGAGAAAAAAAAATGAAAAATAATGGTGTTAAAAAGAAAAAGGGTTAGTTCTAATGCCTCCATCATTTACTTACTTGGGTTTAAGTTGGTAAGGACCGGGAGTGTATAGTCATGGTAAGTTCTAGATTCGTAAGAATCCAAGCAGCTATTCACAAAATAAACGAAAAATGAGCATTTAGTTTAAAGATGTATATTTGTATGCTCAATAAAGGCTCAAAACTCACTTTTTGTGGGAATGAGTTTATAATGTGATCAAGTATATATAATCAAATTTAAACTAGATTTGTCATGCCTTTTCATAATTTTCTTATGTTGGTTCTTTTTATCATGACGCTATCGGTTGTAAATTTGTAAAAATATAACCATTTTAGAACTTATTATTCCCAAATTGAACCAAGACAAGTAAAAAAAATGAAAAGTTTTTGAAAAAAATTTTGGGGTGATTAGCGGTTCCAATAGAATTTAGTGTAAGGCTTGTTATTAGGATTTGCAAAATTCAAGCTTTTAGCATCCCCCACACTTAAATTATACATTGTTCTCAATGTGTCCCAAAAACAAGTTTTTAGGTTGAATGAATGTGTAAAAAGGTGTTTAAAAACAAAGTTTTATGTTACTGGGCATCTGGACACGGGCCCGTGTTGGTCCGGGCACGGCCCCGTGGTTAGATTGCTAGTATCATTGTTAACAGAAGGCTGGGCACGGGGGCGTGTTTAGTGAACACGGCCCGTGTCCAGTTACCTGAACTGGGCATTTTCTGCAGAACCTTGGGCACGGGGCGTGTTGAGCTGAGCACGGCCCCGTGTTGAACTTGCTGTAATGAAGAAAAATCGTCGGGAGGCTCTGTTTTTGTGCATGGGGTGTGGGTTCAAGTTTTCCTTAGTAACCTCTACTATTCCGAGTGTGTTTTATTCCATTACAACATCGTCCAAACACCATTTAATACTTAAAAACCATCATTCATTAAGAAGTGAATTACATAAGATCCTAGAAACTTAAAAATAAAGCTAGAAATGAAAAACTAAAATTTCTTAAGATAGATAAGTCATGTAACACCTAAAATCATTCCAAAGAGTTCTACCCTTATTGTAGGAATATGAAAAACCCGGAAATAGCTTCCCGGTTTGTAGAACTTGTGACCGAGGGTTATCCCTTAGATGTCGTTAAGCCACTCCTCTATCTCTCTCGGGAGGAAGAAAGCGGGATCATTTTCCACAATGTTTTGTGGAGGAGGTGCGACGGCAACCGGGACCCCTTGTAATATATCTTGAGGAGGCTCCGGGTGCATGACATACCATTTGGCCGGGATGATGACTTCCGGTACTACATTCCACTCCCTTCGTGTAATGATTGGCACCAAAGGAGGAGAAGCGAGAATATTTAACCTTTGGTGCAAAAGGTTAACTTCTCGAAGACATCCCTCTAGTCCCACCGTTAAATGATTTATAAGGTCAACCAAGGCTTCCTCTACTCCCGTCATTTCATCGATGACCTCTCTCAACGCATAAACGTAATTGACGAGAGAGTCTTCTACCGATGACCTTCTTCCTTGTCGGTTGTTCCTGGAGTGTGAGGAAGATGTTCCGCTATTTCTGCTCGACATTCTAATAAAACAAACCAAAAGAAATTTCAAATTAATAAAACAGTACCTCGGGCACGGCCCCGTGCTTGTTGAGCACGGTCCCGTGTTTACCTCTCTACAGGATTTTTAAACAAGGAATCTTGGAGCTTTAAATTATTTTTCTGACTTTTGAAGCATTTTTAAGTAGAAATATCTTAAAACAGTGTTGTAAAACTTATTTTTGACAAGATTCCTTGAATAAAAACCTAGCAAATATCACAATAAAGCTTGAAAACATGGAGATTTCAAACTTTAATGGAGGTTTTGAGGGGAAAATGAAGAAGAAGGCAATGGACAAAAGTAGAAAAGACAAGATGGTTGTTGAGAATCTTCTTTAGAATATACATAGTATGGTATATGTGAAGATCCCACCAGATCTTTGTCTTTGGAATGGGTCCAAGAGTGCAGAAATCTTGCTGCATTTATAGAAAACGACAGCACGCTGGACACGGCCCCGTGTCTGCTGGACACGGTCCCGTGTGCAGATAAATTTCTGACACTTTTTTTCGGTATTCTGACCGAAGTCAGACGGGAATCTTTGGGTGGACACGGGGGCGTGCTGACCTGGACACGGCCCCGTGGCTAGAAGTGTTTATGAAGTTTTGTCTATTTCTAAGGAATTTTTCCGGATCGGGTGGTTCCTTACTGGACGGAACAACACCGAAGTGCCTGAGATACCTAAGTTGACCTAGCTTTAGATAAGAACGCAAGAGGTTATCAGAAAGGGTTATTCCTAAGCTAAATACCGGTGGGTAAAACCAACCTTTATTTCCCTTATCCGGGCTCTCGTTAAAGAAGGTATATGTCGAATCGCTCACGTCTATGTATGCATCGGCGGAAACAGATGGGGAGTCCTTCACGGCACAATCGACACAGGGACGACTATCGCTCAAGTCCTCGTAAGAGTTAGAGGTGATTTCGGGAGTAACGATGTTGTTATAATCCGAATGCGATCTCAATAATTCTCCTTGATCGTCGTCTTAAGAAGGATTAGTTATATCCATGTCAAGTTCTCTTATCAACTAGAGAATTAACTCTTCCATTTGAAATAATTCTTCGAGAAGCATATCACCTAGAAGAGATGATTGAGAGCATTCGAGGGGAGAAAGGGATTGTTTTTACTTTCACCCATCTTAAGGCAACAGGAAAACAATGGGTCCATATAGTGGAGAGTGTAATTTAGAAAATAACATTCTAAATCTTTATGAGGTCCGCCACGTATTTGACACCACGTACCATAAGAGGAGCGAAAGTAAAAATGATCAGTATCGCTCATGTTTGCGTCAGAAATTATCAATCGTCGGGATCTTACGGTTCTGTTTTCAGTAACTGAAGCTTGGGCATGGGGCGTGTTCAGTGGGCACGGCCCCGTGTTCAGCTACTGTCTGACTTAAAACAGAATTGCCAGTACCAAATTTTGGGCACGGGGCGTGTTCAGCGGGCACGGCCCCGTGCTGAGCTCTGCAGAAGCTGGAAAAATTAAGAAAAATCCTAAAAAGAAAAGAAAATAAGAAAAAACGATTAGGCCGTTGATTCCTAACTTTCTTAAAATCCCTGTGTCCCTTGCAAACGGCGCCAAAAACTTGATGTGCGTGTAGTGCGATATATTTTTATGTATATTTTAAGCCCTTTTTAACACTTTAGTCAAGTTTTAAATTTATAAAACACGATATTTTACTAACACTAAACACACATATGAGCAAGTGCACACATCGTGAGCGTAGTATAGCGTTGGTAAGATACCGAGGTCTTCCAAGGACACAAAAGCTTTTAGTACCGGTTTATCCTCAACGTCTAATCAAATCAAAAATTTGGAAAAAGGTTTTAAACATGAAAATAAAAACTAAAAATGCTGAAAATAAAAATAAAATAGAAACAAATAGACAAGATGAATCACTTGGATCCGACTCGCCTTCAGTGTAACCTTTGATTATTTCCGCACTTTTGCACTTTTTAAGAGATTATCTTAGTTATAGTAGTAGGCCCCTCTTTTGAAGGTGATGTTACCCTCAACCCAGTAGTTTGAGTCAGCAAGGATACAAGCCTAAAGGGTCGGAATATTGAAAGATAATTAATTAAGTTATTAATGCGTAATGTAGTAGGCCCCTCTTTTGAAGGTGACGTTACCCTCGGCTAAGTGGTTTGAGTCAGCAGGGATACAATCCCAAGTAGTCGGGTTAATGTATTAATAGTAGTTTACATATGAGAGGATCAAGCCATTCGCACCCCCGCCATCCAATACCAGTGGGTATTGAAGGAGGTCCTAGTAAGCTTGACCCATGTTCTTGCAGGATCTATACAATGAACAAGGCAAGAACCTTACCAAACCATTCATTTAACCCCCGACCAGGTAGCCAACATATCTCTATATAGACCGTAGATATATGAATGGTGAAAATCTTTTATTTTATATAGACAGTAAAATAATGCCAAGACACCACGGACAAATGATAAGGAAGTTTCACCTTCCAATAAGAAATTAGTTATTAAAGTCATTAATACAAAACCAAATAAAAAGTGCGAAAAGATAAAAAATCAAAAGTATTACACTAAATGATTGTCTTCACCAAGTGATGTAAGAGACTTAGGCAAACATGGCCTTTGATTGTCAAGAACTTTTACTATCAATCTTGGATCCCGAGACTACTACACACACTCTAGATGGATGATGGATGATGGTGGTGGACGTGGGTGTTGTGATGGTGGTGGAGTGTGGGTGAAGTGGTGGAGAGGTGGTTTGCCAAGGGATGCCTTTGACGTGAACCAAACACATCTATTTATAGCCTGTACAGAAGCCCGGACACGGCCCCGTGTCCGCTGGGCACGGCCCGTGTCCATCCTTGTTCTTTTTCTTCATTAATTGCACTTTGTCTGCATTAGCTCCACACGCCCCCGTGTCCGCTGGGCATGGCCCCGTGTGCAGAAGCGTGTCTGTAATATCAAAATTTGCTTGGATTCTGCGAATCTTAGCGTTGACCACGACCCGTGTTGAGCTGGGCACGCCCCCGTGCTGGGAATAGAAGCTTCTAAAGCTTTGTCCTTCCTGCAGACAACTGGCCACGCCCCCGTGTCCGCTGGGCACGAGGCGTGTTCAGCCTTCTGTTTGCTTGTTTTTGCTTTGGAAGATGTTGTCGAGGGGTCGGACATGCCACGTTTATTCCTTTCCTTATATTTATGTTAGATTTCGCTGCATATTTGCTCTTTTTGTTCGTTTACGCTCATTTAGTACTGAAAATACAAAAGGAAGAGAAAAACACACTTTTTTCAAAATTAGTACTAAAAAGAGTTAGTTTTATGCCTCATTTAATGTAATTTATATGTTGCATTTTACACACATCAGTTATCCGGACAGATTTCTCTTTCTCATGAAATAATAGGTTACCCCATATAAAATGATAAGCATGCAATAATATACCCACTCAACCTTTTTTTTTTCTAACAATAAAAACACTCCCTTCATTATAGTTTTTATAATTGTGAGATTTTGCATTACCCACTCAACCTTTTGCTTCTTCAGATTATATTTGGAGAAAAAATTATATCGTCACCAGTATCCATATTTGTTCTATTTATATCATTTAGTTTTAACTATCAGTGAAATTTTTCCCAACTATGAAACAATATTTAAAACTGAGTGATTTTTATAAAAACTTGATTAATATCACATCACGTATTTTCATGTGGATTAATGAACGTAAACTGGCATTAAATTTAATGTAATTTTCATATGATTCTAAATCACTATCCATATAATTCAGATAAAGGATCATTTTTATGTAAAATTTGTTTATTTTTTTTTAATTCTTAAATATCATTCCTCGTATTTATTCTCATTCAACTAAATATTACTTTTTTTATTTATTTTGTATTATTTTTTATTTAATCATTCCACACACACACCCACTTAAAAAGAATATAAAAAAGAACTAGGTTTATCACTTTTGCCACGTCGCGGCGTACTTCTTTTGTTATTTATTCTGTATTTACATGTGTTTTGAAATCATAACAAGCGTGTTGTGTATGGAACCGCTGACAAGAATAAAAATAAAATGTAGAAAAAAAAACACTAAAAGATAGCGAAAGAAAATCAACCAAAAAAGTTGTATGGAAATGATATTGTTCGTATTAAACCCGTGGTCAGGGATGAACATATGGTACTAGGCATGGTTGTAAAAATCCCGACTAGTCTCCGATTAGTCGTCGATTAATCATCGGAGGTTCACCGATTAATGGCCGATTTATTGCTAGGCGGTCAATGGCGGTCCTATTCTGGCCAAATTTTGGCCAAACGCCGGCCAAATTTCGACCAAACCTTATAAATTCCTTCCAAATACTTTAAAAAAATGGTTAACGAGAGGTTAAAACATGTCTACTTTAAAAAAAAAAAACTACATACAGAAGTGTGTGTGTATATATGTAACTAAAAATTTCTTATAAAATCTCAATCCGATTAATTCCAATTAATCCCTGTTAATCCCGATTAATCGCTAGTCGGTACCCCACCGCCCGACTAGCGCCTAGCGATTCTTACAACACTGGTACTAGGTACCAGTACAGAATTTTCCGAACCGAAAGATCTTAAGTACCAATTCGGTACCGACTTTTGGTGTTCTTGGTACCGGTTCGCTACCGGTTTTTACATTCATATACCGGTACCGTAACTAGTGTTTTCGGTACAAGTATCGATTCGGTATCGATTGGCACCTAGCTCATCCCTACCACTGAAACTAAAAAAAAGAAATCATTAAAAGTTGAAGAAAAGCAACAGAAAATAGGTGTACGATATCGTTGTTGTTCGTACGGTACCCATCATTAGGGATGAGTAAATGGTACCGGGTAACAATACCGAATTTCCCGAACTAAAAGATTTTCAAAATCAATTTGATACCGACTTTTGGCATTTTTTGTACCAGGTTGTCGTTTTTTACCTTCATGTACCGATACCGAACCGTACCGTACCGATACCAGGTACCAGTTGACACCAAACTTATCCAAATTTAAGTGTAAAGAAAATCATAATAATTATTATAATATAAAAATAATAAAAGTATTAAAAAACTATATATTATTATAATATTTAAAACACTATTTATTAGCTTCTATTATATAATATACTAGTTTCTGTCCCGCATGCGTTGCGTGGCACTAAGACCACCCGTAGTGGGGCGTGATTTTTAAAAAAAATTGAAAAAAAACGTCCCAAAACGCCCCACACCCCACTACACTAGGCGTTATAGGGCGTGATTTTTGAAAAATTTGCATGTGAGCGTTTTAATTAAAGCGCTGAAGTTGTGCGGGGGGGGGTTGCATGTGGCCAATGAGATTTTTGCATGTGGTCAATGGGACTGTTTGCTTTTTTGACTAGCCAATCACCATCCATCTGTTTGTTTTTTTTTTGTTTAATGATTGGAAGGAACATTATCAGGCATTATTCCCATTACACCACTTTTGCAATAATGCTCCATGCTGACTGGGATGACACGTGTCGGATAATGCCCCATGGTGGGGGCATTATAACAATTTACCACTACACATGGTCTAAGCCAAATATTTCTCTCTCATTACATGTACACATGTGTTTCGGTTACTTGTACATACTACTTATAAAACGATATAAAAAAAGTAAATCGAGTTAATCAATTAAATCAAAATATTAACATACTTTTGCTAAAAAAAACTAAAATGATAGAAAAGCAATAATTTTAAATTAGGAACAAAAATTATAATTTTTCAGGACAAATAAGGATGTGCCAGAAAGCCGCCTGACACGAATAAAAATTACATCGAGTCAACTAATTAAAACAAAACATTACCATAGTTTTGTAAAAATAAAATAAAGCAAAACAAAACAAAACACTACCATGTTTTGTCAAAAAAAAAAAAAAAACTAAAACAATGGCATGACTATAATTTTATACCGGGGAAAATCGTAATTTGACAAAAAAAAAAAGACAAAAGCGATGACAAAACTATAAATTTGAACTGAGAGTAAAATCGTAATTTGGCTGATAGGATAAAAATAAAACTAATGGAAAACTATAAAATTAAACATAAAATAATGTAATTTGGCTAGACTAAGACCATGTGTAGTGGTTATACACTATAATGCCCCCACCATGGGGCGTTTTGCGCCATGTGGCGTCCTAGTCAGCAAGGGGGCATTATAGCAAAAGTGGTGTAGTGGTATAATGCCCCATAATGCCCCATTCAATCATTTTACAATCATTTCCCAATTATTTTTTTTTAATTTAAAACATAAAAAAACTTCATTAATTTAAAAATAAAATTACATTACATGAAAAAAAAAATAA
This sequence comes from Helianthus tuberosus, assembly GCA_030545235.1. Taxonomy (NCBI): domain Eukaryota; kingdom Viridiplantae; phylum Streptophyta; class Magnoliopsida; order Asterales; family Asteraceae; genus Helianthus; species Helianthus tuberosus. Next base: position 74,492,067 of record CM060411.1, read on the forward strand.
AAAAAAAACTGAAAAAAAAAAACCGAAAATAAAAAAAAAACAGAAAATAAAAAAAAATACAATACTAGAAAAAAAAACACTAGTTTTCGTCTTCGCTTTCTTCACCCTCGCCAGCTTCGTCTTCGTCGTCCTCCGTTTCTTCCTCTCCCTCAGGTGGTACGTACCGAACCGACCACGCGTGGTGTAGCAAATCAACCATTAACTGGGAATGGTACGGTTCGTAACGCAACTCTCGCGCGTTACTCACTCTTTCTTCCATTGACGCTTGCGGATGCTCCTCTTGAACGGCTTCTGGCAAATAATTCTGGCATATCGCCTTTCCTTCGTCTTCCAAGATCATGTTGTGCATGATTATACACGCGTACATAGCATCTCTCATTTTTTGCTTGCTCCATGCACGACAAGGATTTCTCAAGTATTGCCAGCGTTGTTTAAGAACCCCAAAGCATCTCTCAATGTCTTTTCGTGAAGACTCTTGAACCTTTTTAAAGTATGCTCTTTTTTCATCAAAAGGATCACTATACGTCTTCACGAAAATCGAATACCTAGGATAAATTCCGTCGCTCAAATAATATCCATGAGGGTAGTAGTTTCCATTTGCGTAAAACGACGCTTTAGGAGCTTTGCCAGAAATCCACTCCTCTAACAGCGGAGATTGTTCAAAAACATTGATATCATTGCATGACCCGACCACGCCAAAGTAAGCCGACCAAACCCAAAGGTCCTGTGAAGCAACCGCCTGAAGAATTATAGTGGGTCCTTTTTGGTCACCCCGTGTGTGTTGGCCTCGCCATGCAGTCGGGCAGTTATCCCAACGCCAATGCATGCAATCTATGCTCCCGATCATACCAGGCAAACCATGCTCGGCATTATGTACCTCGTAGATCTTTTGAAGATCCTCCCATGTAGGCGTTCTAAGATAACGCGCACCGTACACATCAATTATACCTTTATAAAAAAATATAGACAAACATAAGATTAAAAAAAAAAGTATAAGAATAAAAGCATACTCGTCGTTTAAAAAAAATAAAAGTAAAGTATAAGAATTGTACCGCGACAAAAATGTTCCAAGCTATCTCGTGTTGTTTTCTCCGCCATTTTTAGATACTCGTCGTTGATGTCGGTAGTGTTACCATAAGCAAGGATTCGTAACGCCGACGTACACTTTTGGATACCGGTAAATCCAGGTTCCCCTCTCGCATCCGGTTTTTGTTTAAAATAATCGTAGTTGGCCTCCAAGTCGTCGACTATGCGTAGAAACAACCGCTTACTCATTCGGAAACGACGCCTAAACATTTCGTTCGAAAATGTCGGCGCCTCGTCAAAATAGTCTTTCATCAAACGATCGTGTGCCGCGCGTCGGTCTCGTTGAACATAGCCTCTTTTATTTTTTTGTGCTTGGGGCCGACGAGAATGCTTGACATATCGCACCGCTAGTTGACATGCACTCGTAACCGCCTCTTGCTCAATCTCGTCATCGGTCGAACCATCGCCATCCGCAAAATACTCGTTGTAGTAAAAATTAATCATGGACGAAGAACTAGAAGAATCCATCAAGTTTTTTTAAAAATGGTGAGATTTTAGAGAGGTTTTGAGATTGTTTTTGTTTAAAATGGATGAGTTTTGATTGTTTATATATATATATATATATTTAATATCTAAAAAAAAAAATTAAATCAACTAGCCGTTGGAGAACTAGCCGTTGATTGGGTGGTCAAAGTTTGAGGAGCGTTTTAATTTAAACGCCGGACCGATTTTTTTTCAAAAATAACGCCCTATAACGCCTACCGTAATGGTAGGCGGGGCGTTATAGGGCGTTATAAAGCAAAATTTTTTAAAAAACACGCCCCGTTACGCATGGTCTAATGGGAAATGCCAAACAAATATCTGACACTATTCCTACCATGTCTTTTGTAGATATAGGAAATATGTAGGGGCTATTTGACAACTTTTGAATATTTAAGTGATAAACCAGTAAGATGTCTAAACCATTAATAACTAGTATAATGTTTAAGCGTTCAGAGGCAAATGTCTGACCAATTTAGATTAGAGGTCTTAACCATTCAGACGCAGTAAAATGCTTAACCATTCAGAGTCAAATGTCTGAACCATTCAGACATTGGTTCAGACATTTGCTCGTGAAACAAACAGTCTGGACCATTAAGTGCTGAACCACTAAGAGTTCTGAACCATTAAAAGCACCATTAAGAGGTAAACAAATAGTCTCATAATCTACTATTGGAATTGAGTAGTGAGTCACGAGTATGGGAAATGAAAAGTGAGAGCATTCATATTTCTTTCATTATTTTTATCTTATAATTACACTAATAATAACTATATTTTCTCTTTTTTCTTTTTATTAACTAACAATAACTATATTTAAAAAAAACATAGATGTTGAACAATTTCCTCTCAAATATATAAATGAACAGTAATTTTTTTTGTTTTTCACTCACTCTCACTTACAATAACTTTTTTTATTATATAAAGATTACTCACAAAAATTTGATGGACAGATGTGAATGCTCTTATGCCTATCTCTATTTTGGAAAATGAAATGTATTGTTAAATATATTTGTAACCATAATTCCTTTTTTTTTTCTAAATTGTAAGGAAAGTGTAAATATAAGAAATGAAATGTGAATGCTCTTGGAACAAATAAGGAATAGTTACCGTTCATTTTCCTTTTTTTGTTTATTTTAAAATAATTAATTACCTTTCTTTATGGAAGAGACCCTACAGATGTTCTGATATTTTTCACACACTCGACAAATATTGTCGCTATATTTAATTCCTTTCTAGTTTTTGTCCCATGGAAAATGGCCTTTCCCATGTGTTAATAGGTGAGATTAAAATGTTGATTAATGACGCATACTCATTATTTAATTAATATAACCAATTGAACATTTTAATATTTTTAGTAATTAAAATACTTGGAATTCAATATTCAGTATCTATACTATATAATAAAAGAAACCATTAATGGGACACTTGTCATCATATTAGACTATGTCCTATAGATAATTATTATTTATATATAATCTTTTTACTAAATATTATTTAGTTTAATCTCTTATAGATAATTATTATTTATTTAATCTCTTCTAATTAATTATAGATTTTTATTAACAATTGGTATTATATAAAATATCTTATCGGTTCATTTTAGTTTAATCTCTTATAGATAATTATTATTTATTTAATCTCTTCTAATTAATTATAGATTTTTATTAACAATTGGTATTATATAAAATATCTTATCGGTTCATTTAAAGTATATAAATATCTTTATTATATAAAATATCTTATCGGTTCATTTAAAGTACTTTATTTTTGTATTTGATTATTTAAAAAATATATTATTATTATTATTATTTTGTAATATATCCCTATATATAATATTGATAAAAACGAAATAAAATGATGAATAAAACAAAAATGAAGATGGTAGACATCATTACAATAAAAGAAACCATTAATGGGACACTTGTCATCATATTAGACTATGTCCTATAGATAATTATTATTTAGAGTAAACTGCCATTTTGGTCCCTGTGGTTTGGGCACTTTTGCCATTTTAGTCCAAATCTCAAACTTTTTAAATCTGAGTCCCTGTGGTTTCACTTTTATTGCCATTTTAGTCCAAAATTAAAAGTAAACTGCCATTTTGGTCCCTGTGGTTTCACTTTTATTGCCATTTTAGTCCAAATCTCAAACTTTTTGGAATAGTCAAAAGAAGGGGGATTTTGAATTTTGGACTAAAATGGCAATAAAGATGAAACCACATGGACCCAGATTTAAAAAGTTTGAGATTTGGACTAAAACGACAAAAATGACCAAACCACAGGGACCAAAATGGCAGTTTACTCTATTATTTATATATAATCCTTTTACTAAATATTATTTAGTTTAATCTCTTATAGATAATTATTATTTATTTAATCTCTTCTAATTAATTATAGATTTTTATTAACAATTGGTATTATATAAAATATCTTATCGGTTCATTTTAGTTTAATCTCTTATAGATAATTATTATTTATTTAATCTCTTCTAATTAATTATAGATTTTTATTAACAATTGGTATTATATAAAATATCTTATCGGTTCATTTAAAGTATATAAATATCTTTATTATATAAAATATCTTATCGGTTCATTTAAAGTACTTTATTTTTGTATTTGATTATTTAAAAAATATATTATTATTATTATTATTTTGTAATATATCCCTATATATAATATTGATAAAAACGAAATAAAATGATGAATAAAACAAAAATGAAGATGGTAGACATCATTACATCAATTGACACACGAAGTTAATTCTTTTGAAGATTAGAAAATAAGAACTTGTGAATAAGTTAAAGATTATTTAGAGTAAATTATTTTTTAAGTCCCTGCGTTTTAGTGGTTTTAACCACTTAAGTCTAAAATCAAAACGTTTAGCGCCTTGAGTCCCTAACCGTTCATTTTATTACGTTTTGAGTCCAATTTTGTTCATTTTATAACGTTTTAAGTTCAATTTTGTTAAAAAAGTGGACTCAAAAGGTTAAAATTTGGAATCAAATAGTTATAAATAAAACGTCTAGGGGCTTAGGGCGTTAAATATTTTGATTTTAGACTCAAATGGTTAAAACCACTAAAACACAAGGACTAAACAAAATTACAAATATAAAATCATTGATTTTATTGACAATAACAAAGTCTTAATTTTTTTTTAAAAATAATTCAAAAAATATATAACTAAAAATATATGACATTATAATAAAGTTAACCGATTTATCATCATACAAACTCCCAACTATTCAATCATATTTTTTTCTATCTTATATTAACTAAATAAATAAAAATAAATATTAAATCTTATGGTTATAAAAAAACGTCTAGGGACTTAGGGCGTTAAATATTTTGATTTTGGACTCAAATGGTTAAAACCACTAAAACACAAGGACTAAACAAGATTACAAATATAAAATCATTGATTTTATTGACAATAACAAAGTCTTAATTATTTTAAAAAATAATTCAAAAAATATATAACTAAAAACATATGACATTATAATAAAGTTAACCGATTTATTATCATACAAACTCTCAACTATTCAATCATATTTTTTTCTATCTTATATTAACTAAATAAATATTAAATCTTATCCTACTTTAAATGTTGAGTAGAATACTTCTATTTTTCTAATAAAATATTACCCTTAATTTTAAATTTTTAATTTAAAATATTTTAAATAACCAAATTATTTATCACCAAAACCAAACTTTATATTAATATATCATTTATTTTTATTTTCATTATTAAAAAATTATGATAACGATTTTATTACATAATTTTTAAACAAATTGTATATAATGTCCCATTAATGGTTTCTTTTATTATATAGTATAGATTAGATATTTTACGGATTTTTTAAATATAATTTATATTTTATCACTCAAATGGCTACTTATTTGCTTCTTAAATAATATGTTTGACCACTATATCTTCTTTTCAATACTTATTTCCGCAATCACCATATCTATCATGTATCGAGTATATCCATTATTTTTTTTAAATATACTTTTCTTATTATTTGGTATGTAAAATCATATTTATTCAACCCGTGTAATACACGAGGGTTTTTAAAGATATAACTTCTTTATTAGTTGGTAAACAATATTACATTTATTCAACCTGTGTAATACACATGGTTTTAAAGATATAACTTTTTTTTATTATTTAGTATATATAATTACATTTATTCAACCCGTACAATACATATGGTTCTTATAGATATAATTTTTTATTATTTAATATATAAAATTACATTTATTCAACCCGTGAAATAAATGAGGTTTTTAAATATATATTGATTTATTATTTACTATATAAAATTCATTTATTCAACCCGTGTAACACACGGGTTTATAACCTAGTTAGTAGATAAAACTAACATTGGGTTTGTGAGGTTTTTCTCTAACCGTACCATTGCTTATTCAACGTATTAAATAGCTCGCCTTAACGGAGAATTCCCCAAGACTCGCTGTTTCTTTTCTTTTTATGCAATTTTAGGTTAAGTGGTATGTTTATTTTTTTATTAAAAACTTGCTTTGTGTTTTTTAATGTAATTTTAATAAAATATTTTGTAGGATTTTGTAGTTTTTTAAATACAAAAAAAAAAAAAATCAATGATTGGAAAATGACGAGGGGGGCTTTATTCCATATCATGGGTGTAAAAGCTGGAGCTTGTTAAAACCCTTTTATATACGTGGCGCTATGTAACATAGACGTAGTATCTTAATTGGATAGGGGGCTTTGTTCGATACCTGCTAGCCTTAATTTGAAGGTTTAGTAAAGATTGTTTAGGGGGATGGGTTTGAGAAAGCCCTTGAAATTGGGGTGTTTTGACACGGCAACACTGAGCATGGGATTTTTCTCAAAAATAGACGAATATTATGTTACATCTCTTTCTTTATTGTCATCGTCTCTATGCTACATCATTCCTTTGCTGATGTTGATATGCTTTTTAACTTCATCAATGTGCTTCTTATCGTATAATAATTGTTGATTTGACTCACTAGTGCCTATTTGACACCAACTTGTAATTAGAGTACTCACATTATAGATTAGTCTTCATCTAAACTTTAGCTAGAATTCATCTATAACTCTAAAATTTGTTTATATTTTAAAAACATCCCACTTCTTATTCCTCACTTATCTCCTTCAATTAGTAATATTTTAATTATAGTAAACTTCTGTTTTGCTCCATGTGGTTTGGTCACTTTAACGGTTTTGTCCCAAACCTTTAAAAATAGCCATTTTCCTCCAATAGTTTGCTATGGTTTTTCCATTTTGCTCCCCGTCTCTAACTCCATCCAAATTGTCTGTTTTTCCATTTTGCTCCCCGCAGGGAGCAAAATGTAAAAACCATAGCAAACTATCGGAGGAAAATAGCTATTTTTAAAGGTTTGGGGCAAAACCGTTAAAATGACCAAAACCCAGGGAGTAAAATGGAAGTTTACTATATCATGCACTCACAAAATTATAGGAAAAACTGGAAAAAAGGGTATAGAACGAATAATGAATCTCTATGTATGGGGCCTGAGACGTGAATCCCAAAATTTCATGTTTATTTTAGGGAGTAAGATGTAGTGTTACATTAGATGTAAAACATAAATTTTCTTCAAGTTAAAAGAATGCAATTAATATGGGGAATGGGATGTGAGTGGACTTGAGAACACAGTAAAATATAGGACTAAAACTAGTAATATATTATCAATACTCAATGATAATATTAAAATATATTTAGAAAAAACATCTAACAAGAAATGAACTTAACATATCTCTAAAATCTTTATTAAATATTTGTATGTAAGTTTTAGAGTTGAAATAGTTTGGATATCTCTTTGCAATTGTGTACAATGCATCTTCTTCTTCTTCTTCAACTCATAGAGTTGTTGCCTTCATACTTTTCTAACTTCCCAAATCCAAACCAAGTCTTCTTGTTATCACATAAGTTTTTTTTTCTTGTTTGTTGGGAGGTTGTGTATTTAAGATGGTAGATAATCAACTTGAGAGAATGGGCAGGTATTGGTCAACAGACAAGACATGAAGTTGAGATGGCAAACCTATTTTTAAAACATTTTCAACAACAGTAGCTCACATCAAGAAGATATTTAGAATCCAATACCTACTAAGACAATGAAATAACTACTATAGTCATAATATCACACAAAAAGAGGCGAGGAAGGCCTTTTACATGATGAGAAGCGTTAAGGCAATTAGCCAGGAGTAGGGCTGTAAACGAACCGAACGTTCAGCGAACAGTTCGTGAACCGTTCGGCGGGAAGTTCGTTTATGTTCGTTCGATAAGCTTAACGAACGAACACGAACAAAAAATTTTGTTCGATAAGCTTAACGAACGAACACGAACAAAGGTCTCGTTCGTTCGACTGCGTTCGTGAACGTTCGGTAATATGTTCGTTCGTGTTCGTTCGTTTATGTCCGTTCGTGTTCGGTTTTTTTATGTTTATTTTTCTAAAAAAATTTAATGTTTTATTAATTTTTTACTTTCCCCCATATGTATTTCCCTATCTCTGGCTCTCTCCCTCTTTGATATAACGCTCCTTCATTCAGCCTATCTCCAATCGATTGAACCCAATATTATTCATCCCTTCAATCTTTAAATGGTTATATTTAACTACTTTCTTTGTGTACAATGTTTAAGATTAACGGTGCCTTTCTTAATTTCAAAATTAAAGTTCATTTGTGTTCGTCTGTGTTCGTTTGCGTTTGCGTTTGTGGTTAGTGTTCACGAACTGTTCGCGAACAACCAAAATTCCTTAACGAACGAACACGAACACAAACTTCTGTTCGTCATGTGTTCACGAACAGTTCACGAACATCCAAATTTCCTTAACGAACGAACACAAACATAGCCTTGTTCGTGTTCGTTCGGTTCATTTACAGCCCTAGCCAGGAGTCCAAGACAACATGTCTATTGATGTGTGGATGTGTTTTAGGGAGGAAAGGAGCTAGTGGCTAACAAATTTATTCAATACTATCTACAAAACCAAAAAGATGTTATATCAATGGATGAGTGGTGTCTTAGTTCCTATCTACAAGAACATAAGGTTGCTCAATGTCATGATAACTACAGTAAGTCGTATATGAAACTACGTGAAGGGTTACTGAGATAAGAACTAAACAGGAAAATCAGGTTTAAGACTGCGGGGTATGGTGGGGCTTGGGTTAGGCGTGGGTTGGGGCAATTGCTGACACCTGGATGTAACCCAAACCCAAGTTTTAATGGGGTATGGTGGGGCTTGGGTTGGGCGTGGCTGGGCCGGCATGGCCTAGCCACATCACCAATTTTTTTAATATATATTTAAATTAATTAACTACATAAAAAAAACATTTTTTTTAAATACATAAACAAACATAATAATTATTAAAATAAAAAACAATCATTCTTCGTCGTCTTCGTCGGTTTCGAACCCAGGAATCGTTGAAACATGTTCCACCAAATCATATCGAAGGTTGTGATGTATATCCCTTGACTTGATCCAAAATTCATTAACCGCTTTATCTTGGTCTGTTACGTTACCTGGTTGGGAATCATCGTCATCATAGTGGGTAACGACCGCTCTACCTTCGTCCTCCAAAATCATGTTGTGAAGAATGATACATGTGTACATCACGTTTCCAATCTGATCCTTGTCCAATAGTCGACAAGGCATTTGTAATATTCGCCACCTTTTCTTCAAAACACCTAATGCTCGCTCGACGTCTTTACGTGCAGCCATCCGTACCCTGTTAAACTTTAATCTCTTTGGATCTGTCGTACCGTGTTTTGTGAATGATTTTATAAAGGAATTTTTTTTTTAAATAGACCAACGGCTAGCCCAACGGCTAGTTTGGTTTGGCCATTCACAACCCGCCATGTCAGCTTGGCCAAACCGCCCCACGCCCGGCTTGAAACCCATGCCCCAAGGGCCACGCCGAAACCCATGCCCACCCGGGGTGGTGGCTTGGGCGTTTTCCCCCTACCCACGCCCAAACTCCCGCCCCATACCCCGCAGTCTAAGGTGAACTAATCCAGATTTCTGCCAAGGGATCTGTTGCGGAGGTGATAACAACTCTAAGGAAACTAATACGAAAGCATAGAGAGTAAAAACAAGATTTTATTACAGTGTTCTTTGACCTTGGAAAGGCATGATAGTGTGCCCATCGAGTGATTTAGGATGGTCTTGAGGTATGAGGTGTTCTAGAGAGGTATGTAGAGATAATCGTGGTTATGTATGATACGGCTAAAACAAAAGTTTGTGTGCTAGTGGGGATACATGTTGAGCATGTTTCTTTTTGCATAGTCTTGGATGTGTTGTCAAAGCCGATATAAAAGGAAATCACATGGTGCATGCTTTATGTAGATGATATGCGTTAGTAGAGAAGATACCATACCCTCGCCAACGTGAAACACGAGAATATGACGATCATATATCATAACGCATATATTCAAAATGTGTCACACCATACATTCGACACAATGTCTAAGTGTAAAAACATCCAACTACATGGTCAACCCCAAATCACATCGTAAAACTCAAACCAAAAGCAAACATAACAATTTTGAATGTAGGTCAAATGTTCATGCAAGCAATCCTCAATTACAAGTGGTAACCAGTGTCCAAGTCATAGCTATCTCAATTGTTACCTGAAAAGCACACTAGAATAATGTCAACTAAAATGTTGGTGAACTCTTGGGTTTAAGTCAAAGGTATTGTTGATGCAACAAATAACAGACCAAAGGTAGTAGCTGGGTTGGTTAGGCAAAAGTGTTGAAGGGTTCAACTTTGCCTAACGCAGGTCGTGGGGTCCCCCCACGTTTGCAAGACGTGGAAGGAGGTTCACTAGATTAATTTTGTTGTTTGCTAAAGATCCTCATCTGAAGTATGTCCAGATTCAGATGTGTAAGCAAAAGGAATGTGTGTGTTGAATGTGAAAGCAAGTGACTCGCATGAAGCAAGTACTTGAGAGTAATGATCAGAGATTCTCCAAGAATCAGAGCTGATCGGAGTGTGTTCCTTAGTAAATGAAATGTCTAATATATAGGAGAAGACATCACTCGAAGAGGAATGAGTTTGACTAGTGAACATGCTTGCAGTGGGGGACTTACCCTTTCGGGGGTTGAAGCCTTTTGACCCGCGGATAATAGAGTGTGCTCTGTGGACCTGCATTGCTTTTGCGACTGGTGAGTTGGTGAAGCAATCCAGAGACATGACCTTTTACTGTTCTCGCATTGCTTTATCTTGACTCCCCAGGTTTTTAACCTTCGAACCATTTTGACTTATGAGCATTTCCGTATTTAAGTCATTTATATTTGGTCTTGGGCTACCCCGTCATCAGGTATGTTGTCAAGTCAAGTCAAATTTAGTTAATTTGTTAAATATTAGCACAAGTATGGGAATGTAATTTCCATGAGCCAACAACCAAGCCTAGATAACTGATGCACCGCCCTGGTTAATAACAACCATGACATTAAATGAACAAGGACAAGACTGGGAGTGTATAATTAATTAATTACTCAAGTGTCAGTTTTGTTGATGTTCGTTGATTTTAGCTAGCTATCTAAAAATAAGAGTGTGAGTGTTAAGCTGAATTGGACTATTGAATACCTATCATTCTATCAATCTGCTCCATCCAACAATTAAATGATTGTTTATTTTCCAAACAAAGGGGACTTGGGTTAAGGACAAGACAACCCACACAATTCCCATCAGTGTTACAAGTGCAATATAAAAGATGAACGTAATGAAAAAGTCTAAAAATAAGTTTACAACATAATTAAAACATTTAGCATGTTTTCCCCCTAGGAAATATGTAAGTAAGAGGGGCCATGATACCCACCTTATAGTGGTGATTAAGCACATTTCACAAGCACATCAAGTATAAGAGTAGTCCTACTCAAGTTGTACAAAACGTACATGCAAGTAGATTATGGACTAACCCTAATGGAAAGTTAGGGTTTAGACTTTTATGTCTTCCCGCTAATCCAATTCTTATGTCATACGTCCATATATGTCTCAAGTATAAACTTTTGTTTGGTTATATAAATATATAATAACACGAGTCTTATACTATTTTCATGCCTATATAAGTTAAGGACCATTGGTGATATATTATTTAGGGTTTTAGATATAACGTTTAGAAGATTTATGTCAGTGAGATGTGTTAATAAGTTAGATGAAAATTTTTAATTAGAGACTTTTTACCACATTCAAATTCATCACTATTCTTGTAGTATGGAGGTTACAATTTTTAAAGTAGTCTAAAGGTTACATAGTTAATGCACAAGGTAAAGTGTAACCGTAGAAAATTTTCGGTGCACTCAGTTTGTAATAGTTGGTTGGAGGTCGAAATCTTAATGATTTTTAGTGAGACCATTTGGGTGTGAAAGATAACTATAAAATTTATTTCAGATAAAGAATCACCAAATTTGGTTAAGAACTGAGTAAGGTATGATCATTGAAATCAGATCAATAATCTACAAGTATGTTGATTTTTAGAACTAAGTTTGTAGCGGCTCTTTGGAGGTCGAGATCTTGATCAAACTTAGTGAAACCATTTGGCTTTAAAAGGTAACACCTAAATCTTAAATCCAGAAAAAAATTACTCGATTTGAATAAGAATTGAGTGAGTTATGACCCTTCAAGGTCGGGTTTAGTTTTTCTATAAGACTCTGATTTTAAGCAAACGTATTTAGATTTTGCTTTATCCAATGAGCTAGGTTTATCCCTCTTAGATACCAATCATATATTGTTATAACACCTTTATTTTAAGGGGCAATTTCATATATACACCTACAAACTTTTAAAATATCAGATATACCCATTCAAAATTATAAATATCATATATGCTCTTACAAAATAGTTAAAATATCATATTTACCCAATTCGTTAAAAACAATTTAATAAATGACAATTTTACCCTTATTTATCTAAAACTTTGAAATCTCACATATGACCTTTGAGAGTCCAGGATCCGGCGGATTAGACGGAGTTTTGGCTCCAATAGAACCGATTCGGTAGAATATTATTGATATGAAAGGAGTAGAAGCAGAATAGTCATTGGTTGAATGCTTGTTACATTCATATCGAAAGAGTTTACATCTTTTACAAGCTGACAAAATTCTGAAGAAATTTCGCCAGCGTTTCCCCTTCGGGAACCAAAAACTTGTCAAATGAGGAGCCCAAGTCCTATATATATATAGGCAAGGCCTTTCGTCAGAAACACTTGGGACGAGTGGGCTCCTCTCGTGCGAATGGGCAAGTGGCTCCTTTCGCACGAAAGACTCTTTCGTGCGAAAGGGCTTCAATACATACAAATATGGCCTATTTTCATACTAATCTATACAATATTCAACACACGCTCTATCTAGCATATTCGCACAGTGGCGGACATACAAAATATGCACCAACAGATTCCCCCTTGGCTGTCACTGTCGAATCTTAATCTTTGAAAACCTAGAGCCGTGTTTTGAATATTCTGCAACTTCAATCAGACATCTTGAAATCTTCAATCGATTCCCCATTGATTGATGATTCGGGCTTGAATTATCTACATTATGCACCAATTCCCCGTGAAATGAATCTTCAGGTCTTTGTTTGCACAGTTCCCGACCTCCTCTGATTTGCTATACTGCAATCTTCATGAATAATCATCAACTTGAAATTAATCAATGTAGCTTCTCTGTTTCAGCTTTAACCACCCCCGCGTTTGGTTTTTTATTTACCATTTAAGCTCTATCTCGCATTCTGCCTGCTAGATACTCATACTTTCAAAAACCTAACCGACAATTGATAGAAACTTCGAACACAACACCGGTTAACTTCAAGTCTATGATTACTCACGAAAATCTGAAATCCCGTTTTCCGTAATCATCTTTAAGCACCTTCCTGAATGATTGATCAGTGTAAATGATCATCTCCACAATCAGCAAATCTTCATCGGATAACAAATCATCAGGTAACACATTCAGATCTCATAAACATTATTCCACGATCAAATTCTCATTCTTCCTCTTCAGTCATGAGAGCAGATGTATAGTCTTCTTCGTTAGTTCTGGCAACAACTTAATCAACAAACATAATCATTCCCCGGAGGTTAGTCCGAAAAACAATTCACCTGCTCAAAGATTAACCATTCTAACACTTTAGACTATCATACAGTTGTGATATCTTATAAGTATCGACAATATTGTTGCATCTCCTGATGCTAATCCTGCGGACCGGCTTGACGAAGACCGGGGACTCAAACCCTAAGACGTCAATATGACCTTGATCTGTAGAGTCTAAACTTCTATGATCACGAATTCACGAATCCAGATCCTATGCATACCCAGACAATCTGAAGTCGAAATCGCCCGAATGCTGTTGCATTGTCACGAATTTTAAAAATGCCGGAATTTCAATATTCTATGAAATTTTTATTCCGCCTCATTTTTTCAAATTCTGACATCTCTAAACTCATTATCACTGAATTCCCCCTCAAACTAGGCAATTCAGTCCTCTCTCATCTTTGAAAAACTCGACTATACAAAAAATGTGTCATTTTGGCCTATAAAAGTCAGTTTTTCATCAATGCGGATTTTTCGTTAAGGTCTATTAATAGTCAGATATCCCAGATGATAATCATTCTGCATTGATATCTTGACTATCCCAATATTTTCCACAATCTGTGATCGCATCATCAAATATGTTCTCTGAAGCTTCGGACGGTGTCCCCGAACAACCCATCTTGGTCGTTAAAAACTAAAAAAAAAAAATCAATCACCAAATTTTTTCTGGACACTCATCTTGTCATTGCTATCAAAAAATGCTTTTTTAGGCATTTGGCTCAATCATGCGAATGGAATAGGTCCTTTCGTGCGAATGAGCTGATTTTGGAACGAGAGACATTAGGAATGACTGGAGGTTCCTCTCGCGTGAAAGGGATGTCCTCTCACGCGAAAGGGGTGTCCTTTCGTCCAAAAGGGGTTGATCTATTCTTGCGAACGTTCCCGATCACATTTTTCGATCCAAAATCTTTATTTCTATGAATTTCATGATGAAACTTCACAGATATGTGTGAAAATCAACTATGAATCTAATGATGTCCTCAGTTTCAAATTACATCCGTGAATTGACCTTCAATTTGATGTTTTACGTCTAAAACCTCCTAAAATCCAAAATTCATGAGCGTAGGTGATTCAATCAACTGTCAGATCAATTAAATCGGTACCGTAGCTCTGATACCAATTGAGAGTTCAGGATCCGGCGGATTAGACGGAGTTTTGGTCCCGATACAACTGATTCGGTAGAATATTATTGATATGAAAGGAGTAGAAGCATAATAGTCATTGGTTGAATGCTTGCTTCATTCATACCGAAAGAGTTTACATCTTTTACAAGCTAGCGAAATTTTTCCCCTCTAAGAACCAAAAACTTATCAAATGAGGAGCCCAAGTCCTATATATATAGACAAGGCCTTTCGTCCGAAACACCTGGGACGAGTGGGCTCCTCTCGTGCGAGTGGGCAATTGGCTCCTTTCGCAAGAAAGGGCTTCGATACATACAAATCTAACCCGTTTTCACACTAATCTATACAATATTCAACACACGTTCTATCTAGCCTATTCGCACAATGGCGGAGATACAAAATATGCACCAACAGCCTTTAATTTCAAATATTATATTTACTTATTTCTAGCATAATTTATTTAGCTTAAATGTTATATATGGAATATACTATTGTTTATGGCTAAAAATAAAAATAAAAATGGGTAAACATAAATTTATGTGTTATATAATAGAGTAAACTGTCAAAAAGGTCTCTGAGGTTTGGTCGCTTTTGCCACTTTAGTTTAAAACTCAAAATTTTTTGAATCTGTGTCCCTGTGGTTTTCATTTTGTTGCCATTTTCATCCAAAATCAAAATCTGGTTAGATTTTTCAGTTAAAATCAAGTTTTTTTTGGTCTTTTTACTCCCTTTTATTGAAGGGCAAAATTGACTTTTAACGTTTTATTATAAAAAATTAGAAAAATCTAACCATTTTGCCCTTCATTAAAAAGGAGGAAAAAGACAAAAAAAAAAAAAAAAAACTAGATGTTAACTGAAAAATCTGATCAGATTTTGCTTTTAGATGAAAATGGCAATAAAATTGAAACACAACGACCCAGATTCAAAAGTTTTGTTTTTTTGGACTAAAGTGTCAAAAGTGACTAAACGTCAGGGACCATTTTGACAATTTAGTCTATGTAATAATATGAAGTTAAAGTATAAACATATATGAAAACCTGAAGTTAAAAATATGGTGAAATGATCATTTATTAGATTGTTTTCAATACATTGGGTGTATGTATATATATATATATATATATATATATATATATATATATATGAGAGTTATCTTAAGAACGTTAAATATTTTGAAACTGTGAGAACGAATGAAAAAATCAATCAAAATCAATTTTTTAATACAAACCCGATCATAATTAAAATACAATATTAAAAAATACTTTTTCTTTTAATAATTTATCTTTTCTTTCAAATTACTCTTAATAAGTTTTTTTATACATATGAAAAATAGCAAATTTACACACGTGTAAATAACTGTAAGACCCTTACTAAAATTCTGAATATTTCATAATATAACGTTTTGCATTTTTATACAAAAAATATCATTTTCAAAAACATCAACGTAACGATGTTCACATAAGACTTAAAACATTTTAAAATATACTTTTAAGTGTTTACACAAGTATTAACTAACAAAAGAACTAAAATAAACGCGGAAGCTTCAACTTTATGCGTGTTCCGTTCTTGTACGAGCTTGATCGTCATCCAAAAATTTGAAGTTATCACCTATATTCAAAAACCATCATAAACGTTAATTATGAGGGATATATAACATGTCTAAATGAGTCCGTAAGGCAAAACAATTAAAATAAACAACTTTTGCCAGTTCTGGTGTCCATCACGGGTCGCGACATACTAAGGCCAAAGCCTTCGCGGGTGGCGAAAGGCTGTGGCGGGGCTTGGCGCCAAAGGGCCTTGCCCGCCGCAGGTGGCAAAAGCCTGTTATTTCCAGAAATTTTCGTAGCTGGGAGCTGCATTCTCCCAGCACTACCATTTTTCTTTTAAAAACTCATAACTTCTACAATTTTCATCCGTTTTACTTCAAACTTGTTTCTAGTTATCCGTAAAACATTAGCCATTATGTTTAACCCTCCGGGTTCACAAAAATCTTAATTTATCAATAAATTTAAATTCTCTAAAGAAACTCCAATTCTCTAAGTTTCGACCCAATCTAAGGTTCATCAATCAAAATTTAGGGTTTTCGTTACTCGGCTTACGTATCCAATTTATCGGTTTGTTTGCGTGACATTCAAATCACTTAAAAACCACCAATTAACCATCTTCTTTATTTAACCCATTTGGTTGTTTAAGTGAAACCCATCACCTTATAAACATACCAAACACATCAAAATTCGCTAGTTCTTTATATAACACACATCAGTAATCGAACTCATCTATAAAAATGTAACGAAACAACCAAGTCACGTACCTTAAAGCTTATCCTTCAAACGCGTGTCTGTTCTAACTTGACCACTTGACGCTTCACCCGATTTGCTTATAGAGTCCAATCATGTAACACCTCGTAAAATCACGTCCAATGATGTATTGACACGTGTAATAAACCCTAATGAAGTCAAACATTGAAATTTAGGGACTAATTTTTCGAAAAATCGAAAACTTTGATTATGAAAGGACTGGAAGTGTTAGCATACCTAAAATAAGTTTCTAAATAACCTCTTACGATGTTTATATTCACAGATGACCCACTTGATGATCGAGTGTAGCCGTATGCGTAATTAATTGAAAGTTTGCGCAATGAAGGGTTAAAAGCGTCAATATGTTAATTCTTACCTCTGAGTGACCTTTTAACAAACCGGGAGCTTCATGATATTTGTGATATTTTATTAAACTCTCGGGAATGCCAATTATTGTCCATCTAAGGTTTTTATGCCTATAAGTAAAGTTACGTGCAACTTTGCAAATTAGAGGGACTAAAAGTGTCAATATGTTTAATTATACCTCTGAATGACCTTTTAGCGAACCCGAAGCATCGTGATGTTTAATAATACTCTCAAGAATGCCTAATATGGATTAGATGAGGCTTCTATGCTATTAAACGATGATATGCGCAAGTTTGCGTATTAGAGGGACCTAAAGCGTCAACTTTTGAATCTACGCCTTTTGGTGACCATTTAAGTGATCGAGAGTGTAGCAATAATTAAACTCATTCTTTGGAATGCCCATTATGGGCCATGGAAGGATTGGATGTCAGTAAACGACATTTCGTGCTGCTAAGTGCGATTAAAGGACTATATGCGTCAAACTGCAAAAGTATGTCGATTTGTATGGTAACGGACCTTCCGGAATATGACCATGAGTTAAAAATTCCCTAATTATCCTTTATATAGCTTAGATATAGGCTTAGAGGTGTTTGGTGCGCAAAAATAAACTTTTAAGTCATGCAGGGACTAAAAGTGTCAAAAAGTGCACAAGTTTGCATTTTCGCGTATATCTCACATTCTGAATATATCCGGACATCCAAAACTTTATGTAATCATTAAAATATTTTATTTTAGTGACTGGCATGATAAAATTCCATTTGTCGCGTAATTTGGATCGTTTTTCGCATTCGTTCGTGTTTCGTCGTAATTAACCGAACAACGCAACCGTACAACCAAACGAACCGACATCCGAGATATTTTTGAGCATGTTTCATGTTACCTATACTTTAACTTCATTTTAGATCCTTGAAATGGGATTAACGGGGCTTAAACGTGTCAAAAATGCATCAAAAACCATGTTTTGCACATTCAGGGACCAAAATTAACAATCTACCATAGTTATCTTAAGAAGGGACCAAAATGAAAAATCTAAATTCCAGCTTGTTACAACTGTTTCCCTCATTTGCACATGGTTTTAATGAAACTAGGGGCTCCCATGGTTTCACAAAACCATGGGCACATGTGTACGGATGAGATCGAAGCTCGTTTTTCGAGGAACGATCCTAACGGTCCTAGAAATCCTATAAATACCCATGCTCCTCATTGTTGCAACTCACACAATCTAATCTATTTGCTCTAACTTGGGGCTTAGCACCTCATACCTGAGCAAGTTGGATCTAGATTTCCATTCTTGGACCCGTTGTAAGTCCTCTTTCGATCTTTTTTCGCTTGAAAGTCAAACTGTGTTTGACTTTCTGCTTTGACCAGTTTATGGTCAACATGAAGTTCGTTTGAACTTCATAACGTGAGCGTAATCACGATGGTTTTAGTCTCTTGTGACTATACCTCCTAATTACCACGTTTACTCAGTCAATTGTCGGGTTAAACTTCTTAATAAAAAGTCAAACGAGTCAGTCTTTTCAAATAAATTCATAACTAATAATACTGAAGTTATGGAACATGTTTTAACACTTAAATAACTTGGTAATTAATATAAGAACATGTTTAACCATGTTCAACCCGACGATTTTGAGTATAGGCTCGGTTCGGAACCGAAAGTCGCAAAAGTAGACTTTTGCTTTGACTTTCAGTTCTGACCTGATTTAGCTTAGTTTAGATATGCCTTAGGATTCCTTTAGGACCATATTATAGGTTAGTATAACCCTCTGAGGTTATACAACTTGGATCCTTAGTTATCCGATTCATATGCATGTTTCCGTTAAATGCTTAAATGTTGACTATTATGCCCTTTTGGCCTTAAAACATGATTTTTGAAAATGTAAAAGAATAGAAACCTTAGTTACTGATTTATAAACTTTTCCCTAAAATTTTGACATCATTTTGAGGTCTAGATTAGGAGTTATGCTCATTAGCGTAAATGGAAAGCTTTTTATTAACTAAACGGCGTAATTAACATATAGCCTATTTAAACCCAATTTTTGATTCCAGACTTTTTACCCACTGATATAAAATAATATTTTGGGATTTTTGAAGATTTTTATTTATTTTTAGGCTGAGCATAACATGGGGTTCTAAGCTTGATTCGGTAATTGCCGGTTTTGCCCTTTTGGCCTATAAAATGAGTTTTACAAATCTTTTTGACACCAAACCTTTTTCTACTGATCTAATATGATAAATAAAATATTTTAAGCCTTCTGGAATAATAAAAATATCAGCTTTTCATATAAAACCCAGAAATCGCTTAAAACTGTCTTTTTACGCGTTTTAAGCGCATAGTATGTATTAAAACTATTTTAAATATATAAGGTTTAATACCTACTGATGTTTTAAGTAAATTTTCATAATTTAACAGTAGGCAAAAGTTTTAAACTCAGAATTCTAATTTTGACCTTTAAAGCTTAAGTGAAATTACCAAAATGCCCCTCGGTGCATAGTTTGGTTATAATTAATAAATTTCACATATATGTAATACCCTACTGATATAACTTATTATTTTTACTGATTATATCAGACCAAGACCTCAGATTATTATTTAACCTCTCTTATAACCTTTAAAATGACCAAAATACCCCTACGGGGCATAAATTGGTTTTAAATTCATTTTGGGCATAATGGAATGTATCCTACTGATATCACAACATATTTAAGGCATATTAACTTAGGAAACCTGTTCATGACTTTTTGGTTACCCGTTACGCACTTTTCGCGTTCGGATCGGCTTATGTAACTAGTTTGCATAAATTAGCCGAAACGGGTCAAACCTTATCATTTTTATCTCAAAATCCAGAATGTGTTTAGTTTACCCTTATTACACAAGTATTCAAGCTTGTCGGGTCTAAACCACATTCTAATCCGGTTCTCGCTTAATCATGTGTTTTGAACCGTATCTTGTTTTTAAAACTAACCGGTCTAAGTTTAGGCTTAATTAAAGACCCGTTAGGAATCTAATAGGTTATTCAAAACCTTCGTTCCAAATTTAGGAGCCCAGTAAAAGCTATATGTACTTGCTGAATTGATATACGGCTGGGATTGAATTTATATTTAGCTCAGGTAAATACTTTTAACTTATTTTCCCTATACGGGCTTGGGGTATGGTATATAAAATACCGCTTGGTCGGGCATTGAATCTTTAATCGAATAGAGGTTAAATCATTGATATGCTCCGTTTTGAAATGTTTTGTTTGCTTAAAGCCTTTGGGGGGTTAATGACCTTGTCCCGGATATCCTTGGCATCATCTTACGATATGGCCACGACCTAAGCACGGGGTGTAGGCGTACACCCGTCAGTGCCTAACCAAATAATGTGGTGTGTCTATTGATCTTTAACCCGGTCTACGGATCGGGCTACTGAACGCATAAGAAACATGTAATTCTTTTACAAGATTATATTCAAATAATTATCCCAAGTTATAAAAAGTTTTGTGCCACGTGCATTCAAATCAATTTTCTAAAAACATTTTCAAAATGAGTCAGTTAATTGTATTTACCAGTGTAAACTGACGTATTTTCCCAAAAAGGCTAAGTGCAGGTACTAATCGGAATAGGCTGGCTACTCCTAGCATCAATAAAGAGTCTCACAAGCTTAGATGTTAGGATCTGTTGAACAATCATCTTTTATTTGATCCGCCTGTGGATCCTTTACATTCCGTTTGTAATACTTTGATATTACTTTATATCGGTTTGTGATATTTTATCTTTTGCTTCCGCTGTGCATTTAAATTGTGTTGTTTGACTATGATGATATCAACTACGTCACGATACTCCCGACCGGGCCCACCAGTAATACGTGGAAATATCGGGGTGTGACAAGTTGGTATCTGTAACACCCCAAAATATGCTATTCATTTATGCTACCTTAAGGGTCTAAATTGTAAGTAAATTTTAACCAAGTCAAAATTTATGTGATATTAGTTCAACAAGAATGAAAGTTAGTGTGATAATTATCAACACTTATAACTATAGGGGCTGAACTTATAAAAGTGATAAAAGCTTTTATTAAGTTAGAGAAATCACAAAACAAACACACTGATGTGTTTTGTAGTTCGACCAGAAGCAGAAACCAAGGGAAAAACCCTAACTTCCATAAATTCTCAAGATCAGGAAGAAATTAAGAGCCCAAACTAATGCATGTACCCGAATTTTCAACCATCTAAGCTTGTTCATCAAGAGGTAAGTCGAAAATCCTGATTTGGTGAATGGTGGAAAGTGGGTTTTAACCCAAACATGAAATTAGGAGGAAATCTTGTGCAATTGTAAGTTAGGAATTCATAATAGACTAAGAATTTCGTTTGATTTCGATTATTTAAATGAGTTAGGGTTTATACCCACTTGTTGTAAGATTTTGATGAACATGATGATTTCTATAATATGCTTATAATTGTGAATTGATGCTTGATCATGTATGTGATAGAGAAATTAGATAAGTTAGTATAAGACGAAAGAAAGATATGAATTTAACCGATTCTTGTTAGACTAGAAAGTGAACAAAGTAGAATCCATGCTATGAATACTTGTACATTATGCTTGTAAATACAATGCTCACCAAGTGTTTGATAAAATGCTTAAGAGATGATTATATATGTAGTATGAAAAGAAAATGATGGAATGATTCGATTTGACTAAGTAAACGAATGCTATAATGTAGGCGTGAAGGAAGAAAGCACAAACACTAGTAAAGCGGAAGGCGTACAAGATCGAGGTATGTTTTGTTGCATACAAAAATCTTAATTTAATCTTGTCTTTATTTTGATAAATAGTTGTGATGTAATGATAATAGTGACTAGTATGTAAGCAACAAATCCTTCGCGGATTTGGTTATGTTAATAAAGGTTATATTAAGCTAAGCAAGCCAACCGGTTCGAGTTGAACCGGGTCGAGTAATGAAATGGTATCGCTCGTCTAGAACGGGTGGCCATAAGTGTAAAGCGAATGTATGAGGTTCAATCCGTTATTCAGAACGAACTAAGATTATGTCAAAAGCAATTAACCCAACTATACGTGTCAAATGTGTATGCTTAACTCTCATTAAGAGTGTATGCCAAACCCAAGTAATTGGGAAATTGAAAGTGTAAGAAAGATGCAAGCTCATATATGGATGAAACTAAAATGAAGGAATTATGATTTAGTAAGTATGATGACTAACTTTTAAAGCTTTGTTGTTGTATGTAGGTAAATCCTCACTTTAGGCGATTTGAAGAATCGGAGCGAGCGCGTGTCCATGTCATGTTATACCAAACGCTTCCGCTAGCTTATTTTCAACTTTTTAGTTTACAACTTGTTATTTTGTCCAACTTTGTTAGTAGCCGTACATTTGTAAAACTGGTTGTCTTTGCTTTTGGGTAGTCGTATGTCGAACGGATCGTAGAATGTTATTTAGTTGACTATGTTAAAAACAGGGGGCATGTTCGTTTTACGAACGGGTCATGCCCAATTTTTGTAGAAAAACTTACTATGTATCAAAGTTGGTGTTTTTAATGATTTTAAATTACTCTTGTAAGTAACTTATTATTTTATGGAAAAGCGGATCTTACAAGTTGGTATCAGAGCCAAGGTTTGAGGGATTCGAGCGTTAAACGCGATGCTTGAACTCAAACCGGTGGCTCGTTCGAAAGAGTGCTCGCTCCGAGATCGCCAAAGAGGTAATAATTTAAGTTCCCAATGAATATTAGTATATGTAATGAGTTGAGATGTAAAGTTAAGTTAAGAATGTGAAGTAATCATTATGAGTAGCAAAACGTGAAGTCCAGGTACCGTACGGCTGGACAACGAACCCGAGAAAGAATTAAAACGTTAAAAAAATCAATATGCAGCGTTTTGCTTAACGGAAGCCCGTCGCCGACGGGTTACCCACCCGTCGCCGACGACCACCCCCCATCCGACGCCTTAACTTCCTGCCTACGGGGTAACTTGGCCGACCCCCTTTTTAAGGGCCCGTCGCCGACGGGCATATTAGCCGTCGCCGACGGCTTACACAAGATCAATCCGCTGAATTTTTTTTATTTCTCACGTTTTATGTTGTCGGGCTATCCGAAAACTTATTTAATGACTACGTAGAGTCCATATAAGGCTTAATAGGTGTATGTAATCACAATTAGTGATTACAATAAGAATGGATTCGTAAGAATCAAAAGAGATGAACCGAATGACATGAGATGAGTTATGAAAATTTAAAAGAGCAAAACAAATTAAAACGCAAGAATGTGAATGAAGTAAATACGGGCTAATGAACTATGATATATTGAAAAGTTTACGATTCGTAAGAATTGGTGTGTTCGGCCCCCTCAAAGTTGGACAAATGAAATAGGAGCTAAACATTAGGTTATATCTGATCTGGCGCCGCACACAGTTGTGTCGTTAAGTGACACAGCTGTGTGGACCATTGATGCTTGTTGCTGAGATCAGGGTGTGGTGGCAAGGCGGACACAGCTGTGTGACATTGTACTCAGATAACCAACACAGCTGTGTCTGGGCAAAATTTTCACAAACTTCATATTTTTTTGAGTTCTCCGCAACGAATCACCAACAAGCTTTCTAAAACTACAATATTCAAATAAAACACAATTAAATGTCGGTTCAATCGAATTTGTAACCAGAAATATATATAAAACGGGGGATGATATGTATTAATAATATGTATATTTACCGACATATCAATAATGAAATGTAAAATTGATTGTAGTATGATAAAATGAGTTAACTATGATGAAGGAGAGTACGAAAATAAATTTAATATATGAAATGAATGTTTTATGTAAATGGCGGACAATGTCAACGTGAACGATAATGTAGCGGCAAGAAACGATGTCGAATGTAAGAGGTTGAGTTTACGTATGATAATAAATAATGAATGGAGTAAATATAGATTAAAGTACTTCGATGCATAAAAAGAATATGATTTGCTTAGTTTTGAGTAAGAGGCGAATATGTGCTAAATGTGAATCATACGAGCTTATTAGCAAAGGATATGTTGTAATTATGTTATATAGTTAACTTGAATGATATTCGCTATTTGTAGAATCATGAAGCATTAGCGTGTGAAAGTACGTGAAAGTGAATGTATATGTGTATTGTTAGAGGATTACATAAATCGTATATATCGTACAATACGAGTATGAAATGTGTAGAATATTAATATTATGGCCTAACGTATTTAGAGGATTACATGTTCAAAAGATTAAAGTGTGTAAGCAAGACAGTTGACTTTATACAAGTCAACAGTATAGGGATATCATGGAATGGCTATTAGACACAAATGTTAAAGTAAAGAGTTAATGTGTTATGTATTATGTATTAGGTGATCTACGTGTTATGCTTGATGATAGTTTAGTTGTATGGAATTGAAATGAGATAACTATTAATGAATATCTCATTTATATGAAATTCTACTAACGAAAGTCGATTAACGTATGAATAGAAAGAAAGTGAACAGTAGTATGTATGCTCACATAAGCTAATGGTATTACGAAAGTACAGATATGTAAGGATGGGAATCCTGTCAATTTACTTGAGCATGGATGGCAAAAAGGGTTAAGAGGAAGTAATAAAGTAAGCATGAACATGGACGCTAAAGGAAGATGAATTTGCAATCACTTCGAATGTATTTACATAAAGGTGTATGCATGTTAGAATAATTGAAATTAAGTGGAACATATAAATAAATGAGAACTTGGTAATGTTAATGAAAGGTATGAAAGGATAATAGTTCAAATGTTAGCTAAAGGCGTTTTGTAAGTGTGTTCAAATTGGAAATAAGAACAACCCGTACTACAATACTTATATACAAAAGTACTGGGTGGTGGTTGACTTTAAAAGGTTATGTTGTAGAAGTCAGTGAATAATAATTACTTACAAATGCTGGAAGTATTACGTAAGAATTTCAACGTGTAAAGTAGAATACTCATTAGTAAAAGACATGTTAGAGAACGTAGGTGAATTAACACCTAATACGGTGAACAAACAAATGGAAATGGTATATTAAGGGATGGTCGTTTATTGACCGAAGCTCGAGAAAAACATGAGAATCATCTCACTTATGTCCGGTCAAGCTAGCAAAAAGGGGTCTAACGATTCTTAAAGGAACGGATCGATATAAGAAAGAAAGAAGGATAAGAATGAAAAGTATAAGCCTACGATTGAATGTAAGGCAAACTTAAGAAAGAAGGGTGGGGACACCACTAGAAATAGGAAGTAAAGTGTCGCGTCGAGACGCGCTACCTGAATTAGCACTTGGAATTAAGTGCTAGGACCCAACACTTGATGTGGAATGTAGAAGATTAATACGAAAACATATCATAGGAAATGACATGGTAAATGATACCACAGAAGAACGAAAGGTACAGATGAAAATGTTTGAATCCGAGAAATGGATTCAACCATGTAAGGAATGAAAGGTTGGATCCGTAAGCAAACACGGATCAAACCAGTAAGAATGAAAGGATAGTATGTGAGAAAAGGAATGTATGAGATGCTTTAGTATGTACGTAAGAAAATTGTGAAAGAGACAATAGGCGAACAAACACCATGTAGGACGCAATTATGATAGGTTATGTGCAAACTATTTATTTATAGATAAATATGATGGAATTCTTAGTGTGATGATAGTAATAAAGCTAGTGGAGGGATGCTCACAAGTGGGAGCATATTTCATGAATGAATGTGACCAATTCTAGTATGGAGGGTACATATAAAGAAGCGGATCGATCCGGCACACGGATAATTGATTTATGCAATAAAGTCAAGGTTAGAATAGTAAGTAGTTCATGCAAAGAGCTAATAATAAAGTGTTACGAAGGATTAAATTTGAGGCTAAACTCAAAGTTGTAATTAGTTCAAGTAACAATAGTAGCCGTAGAACGATGCTTTATGCCCATAAAGCATGAAAAAGTAATTAGGGAGAGGGTAGCTTTATTTTAATACTGCTAAATCATTAAATGTTTATAGTATGCGTATAATGATATGCTAAGCCCTCATATAAATAAGAAAGTAATTAGAAGAACGTTAGTAATGGGATGATAGGGTTTTCTCATGGTTACAATAAAGAATTATATCGTGTATGATACGTGAGTGAAATGAAATAAATCGATTTATTTTGTTAGCAAATGTATGAATATGATATGCTGAATTAGAAAGATAGAAACAAGCCGTAAACATAGGCTTGTACGACCAATAGAATACATTTGAAATAAATTTCAATGAATGAACCGCTAGTGATGATGTATGCTAGGAACTAGCATTATAAGGTGAAAACGACACTAATAAGAGTTCTGGATCGGGCTCTGACTTATGCGATTATGAAAGCAATTTACTTGAATTAAGAACGGAGGGACAATGCGTACAAAGATGTTTATGCATAAGTGAAACTCTTGCCAAGATCTCGAATGCATTTATGTTGTAGAAGCATCGTGAATGAAAAGATGAAAAGGTAGGAGTAGAATTGGTCTAGTTGGAATGAGAAAGGTTTCGGGGACGAAACCTCTTTTAAGGGGGGTAGACTTGTAACACCCCAAAATATGCTATTCATTTATGCTACCTTAAGGGTCTAAATTGTAAGTAAATTTTAACCAAGTCAAAATTTATGTGATATTAGTTCAACAAGAATGAAAGCTAGTGTGATAATTATCAACACTTATAACTATAGGGGCTGAACTTATAAAAGTGATAAAAGCTTTTATTAAGTTAGAGAAATCACAAAACAAACACACTGATGTGTGTTGTAGTTCGACCAGAAGCAGGAACCAAGGGAAAAACCCTAACTTCCATAAATTCTCAAGATCAGGAAGAAATTAAGAGCCCAAACTAATGCATGTACCCGAATTTTCAACCATCTAAGCTTGTTCATCAAGAGGTAAGTCGAAAATCCTGATTTGGTGAATGGTGGAAAGTGGGTTTTAACCCAAACATGAAATTAGGAGGAAATCTTGTGCAATTGTAAGTTAGGAATTCATAATAGACTAAGAATTTCGTTTGATTTCGATTATTTAAATGAGTTAGGGTTTATACCCACTTGTTGTAAGATTTTGATGAACATGATGATTTCTATAATATGCTTATAATTGTGAATTGATGCTTGATCATGTATGTGATAGAGAAATTAGATAAGTTAGTATAAGATGAAAGAAAGATATGAATTTAACCGATTCTTGTTAGACTAGAAAGTGAACAAAGTAGAATCCATGCTATGAATACTTGTACATTATGCTTGTAAATACAATGCTCACCAAGTGTTTGATAAAATGCTTAAGAGATGATTATATATGTAGTATGAAAAGAAAATGATGGAATGATTCAATTTGACTAAGTAAACGAATGCTATAATGTAGGCGTGAAGGAAGAAAGCACAAACACTAGTAAAGCGGAAGGCGTACAAGATCGAGGTATGTTTTGTAGCATACAAAAATCTTAATTTAATCTTGTCTTTATTTTGATAAATAGTTGTGATGTAATGATAATAGTGACTAGTAAGTAAGCAACAAATCCTTCGCGGATTTGGTTATGTTAATAAAGGTTATATTAAGCTAAGCAAGCCAACCGGTTCGAGTTGAACCGGGTCGAGTAATGAAATGGTACCGCTCGTCTAGAACGGGTGGCCATAAGTGTAAAGCGAATGTATGAGGTTCAATTCGTTATTCGGAACGAACTAAGATTATGTCAAAAGCAATTAACCCAACTATACGGGTCAAATGTGTATGCTTAACTCTCATTAAGAGTGTATGCCAAACCCAAGTAATTGGGATATTGAAAGTGTAAGAAAGATGCAAGCTCATATATGGATGAAACTAAAATGAAGGAATTATGATTTAGTAAGTATGATGACTAACTTTTAAAGCTTTGTTGTTGTATGTAGGTAAATCCTCACTTTAGGCGATTTGGAGAATCGAAGCGAGCGCGTGTCCATGTCATGTTATACCAAACGCTTCCGCTAGCTTATTTTCAACTTTTTAGTTTACAACTTGTTATTTTGTCCAACTTTGTTAGTAGCCGTACATTTGTAAAACTGGTTGTCTTTGCTTTTGGGTAGTCGTATGTCGAACGGATCGTAGAATGTTATTTAGTTGACTATGTTAAAAACAGGGGGCATGTTCGTTTTACGAACGGGTCATGCCCAATTTTTGTAGAAAAACTTACTATGTATCAAAGTTGGTGTTTTTAATGATTTTAAATTACTCTTGTAAGTAACTTATTATTTTATGGAAAAGCGGATCTTACAGTATCAGAGCCAACATTGAGTGAATTAAACACTAGCCTTTTGTGTTTAATCTCAATGACACAGTAGCACATTCCTTAACTTCCGAGTCTAGACTTGAACTAGGAATGATCTCATCCCTGTTATATGTATGCATTGTTTTCAATACTTCTGTATCTTTGGATCGTGTCGCTAAGCAAAGCTGCCATTGGTGGAGGCTCTCCAAATAGGCGCACGACCTGTATGGAGGAATGACCTTTTGAACCCATTAATCATATTTCAAATTCTTTACCCAAGACTTTGGAAACTTCAAATGAGAAGCCAACATCGGAGGAGTTCGTACTTGCTGTCCTTGAAGGTCCTATTCCAAAGATAATACCTATGAAATCAAGGGACTCATTACTTCCAAGTCTTGGAATCCCAGACTTGGAATATACCTATTCTGATCTATTTCATGATTCATATTGTTGATTACCTATAAAATCCTTGGATTCCACTCTTGCAAAGATTCCAAAATAGAAGATTTGGATTACACACCAAAACTTTCGGTATTCATACCTCACGCAGAGAACCAAGGAGAAAATTTCTGGAAATAAAGTAAAGAAGAAACTCTTTCGTTGCTTTTCATTTCTTTATTAGTCCTTATAAGGACATACTTATCTTTCAATCCCTTCGTGGACAACATTATTTCTTTTCAAGTCCCGTTTAGGGCAATTCTGTACCTCTTTTAAAAATCATTGGAGTGTTTTATCTAAATTTCATTCATATCATTGTATATGAATATAATATATGAAATAAATTAAAATAACATTCCTTTTATAAGATCTACCATTATAATAAAATGGCAAAATCTAAAAAGGACAAGACCTAGCCCATGTGTCATTTTAAGACAGGGCCAAAATGGTAGTTCCTCAATTAGATTCAGATCCTTATTAACATCTCAATTTAGGATTGTTCTGCGTTAAATATTAAAAAGAATCTTAAGGGTAAGACCTAGGCACATGTCATTTTAGACATGGCCAAGATGGTAAAACCTATTCAAAAGATTCAAATCCTTGTTAACATCTGAAAACATGTTAACATTCCTGACAACGGTGATGCGATAAAATCACTTTTTGAAATTGATCTGCCAGTATATATATTAAAAAGAATCTTAAAGGGTATAACCTAGCTCGAATGTCAATAAAGACCTGGCTATGATGGTAAAACCTGTTTAAAAGAGATTCAGATCCTTGTTAACATCTGAAAACATGTTAACCCTCCCGACAACAGTGATGCGATAAAATCACACTTGTCATCTTTATATTAGGAATTTTCCAAACCCCTTACTTAGCCTAAATGATTAATAGGAATCATGACTAATAAACGTCGAACATGATGTATACCTCAAAACATCCATTTAAGATGTATGCCCACGGGCAAATATGTAATCATGACAAAGATAGTTTTATTTCATAACTTCCTGCCAAAAGGCAATGAACTATGAAAATTTTCCGACCCAAAGGATCATTGATTATGTTTTAAAATTTCCCTAGTGACAAGGCCTCTGTGCCATCAAAAGTCCTTTGGGACAAGCCCTTGTGCTATATATAAAATGTCGGTACGACATTGACAGTCATGACTTATGTCCACTGTCTAATAAATATGATGGATTATATTCCGTTTAAACGCCAAAGATGGTTTATTTAAAAACCTAGGCCAAACATAATCAAATAAATTTAATACTATCTATTGGCCTATATGGTTTATTTGCACCAGGGCTATTTAATCATCAAACTCGACGATTCGTTATATAATTAAATAAATTATTATTACTTGGTTTGTAGCCTTCAAAGCTTCACCATGGTTGATTCCTATGAATCCCACAATCATCCAGTTGATCAGAATAATGATGCAAGACTGAACTTAACGGGCACCGAGTTACAGGCTATGTTAGATACAGCCGTAAACAAAGCCGTGGACTGAGTATTAAAGAATCATAAGCTAAAGTGCGATAATTCCCCAAATAAGGGTTACAAAAAGGGTAAGGCCGGTTCAAACCAGTCCAAGCCAAATGAGGCGAAACCCAAATGTAAAACCTGCGGGAAGCAGCACTTCGGAAAATGTTTCCATGAACAGACCAGGGGATGTGGCATCTGTAAGGAGATGGATCACAAGACTGCATTTAGGACTCGTTATGGTCATTACGAGTTCTTAGTGATGCCTTTTGGGCTCACTAATGCACCTGCAGCATTCATGGATCTCATGAATCACGTTTGCAAGCCTTACTTAGATAAATTTGTCATCGTCTTCATCGACGACATTCTCATTTACTCGAAGAGCCAAGCTGACCATGAGAAGCACCTCCGTTGCATTCTGAAACTGCTTCAACAAGAAAAGCTCTATGCCAAGTTTTCGAAGTGTGAATTTTGGCTTCGTGAAGTCCAATTTCTTGGACATGTCGTCAGTGAGCATGGTATCCAAGTGGATCCCGCTAAGATTGAAGCTATTATGAATTGGCAAGAGCCAAAGACGCCCACGGAGATTCGCAGTTTTCTAGGATTGGCAGGATACTATAGGCGATTTATTGAAAACTTCTCAAGAATTGCAGCACCCCTGACTTTATTGACCCACAAGAATAGCAAATTTGACTGGGGGCCTAAGCAGCAAGAATCTTTTGATATCCTTAAGCAGAAGTTAAGCAATGCTCCTGTATTGACATTGCCTGATGGAATCAAAGAATTTGTAGTATATTGTGATGCATCACACATAGGTATGAGATGTGTGCTTATGCAGAAATGCAAGGTCATTGCCTATGCTTCTCGACAGTTGAAGGTGCACGAGAAGAACTACACCACCCATGACTTGGAGTTGGGTGCCGTTGTATTTGCACTAAAACTATGGAGGCATTATTTGTATGGTACCAAGTGCGTGATCTATTCTGATCACAAGAGCCTTCAACACTTGTTTAATCAGAAGGACTTAAACATGAGGCAACGACGATGGATGTTTTATATCCATTAGGAATCATTCTTTTCCGCTGTCCTTGTTTCCGTTAAAATAAAGGAACTCGATATAGTGATAGATATGGATTGGTCGTCTTGTAACCAAGCCCATATTGTGTGTGATAAGAAGTAAGTAGTTATCAAGACTTCTTATGGTGAGCCTTTGACAATTCAAGGAGACACATGGTACAGATTTCCTAAGCACTTGTTGAATTTGGTATTTAATACCAAAGCTCCGAGTATGGAAAACTCGGAAGAGACAAACAACAGTCGCGATGCTAGAGATGCGACAAATGTTAATGGTGCACCAAAAGTGAACCTCAATGTTGATGGAGTTAATCTCCAAAACGGTAATTAACGCAACTGTTAGAAAGGCTATGATAAAAGTCATAAAAAGGTTCAAGAAGCCGAATGCGGCTTGCTCTAAAACACATGTCGCTGCTCATGAGAAGAGCTTTATTCATACTTCAAATGCGAAGAATATCCCAAACAAAATCATACATGGCAAGGAGCTCCATTCTTTTAGGATGTACTTAAAGGTACTTCGTCTCTTGGAAGTCAAGAGACTTCAAATAGTAAAAAGGGGCCATCGATTGCAGGAAATTATTGGATGAAGTAAAAACCATTAGGTGTATCTGTAGTTATGCTGGAAAGGACACGGTGAGGTATGCATCACAGTCATTCAATGGCAATACCCTTAATTAGTGAGAAAATTAATGAAGTCCACAAGAAAGATCCCCTTATACAATATGGGATGGTCCAAGTTTTAGGGACCTTATTAGAAAAACCTATTATCCGCATCACGAAATGGAAAAAGATGGAATAAGAATTTTCTGACTCTCACCATAAAAGTTCTAGACTGTCGACAGTATGTTGCAAATTTTAATTCATTGGCTGAGATAGTGCCCTATTCCATTTACCCAAAATCTAAGCTTAATGCAATAATTATTGGTGGTTAGTAATGACAATAAGAGGGCACATTAAGGTTTCAAAGCCAGCTCATTATAAATCCATTATGGATCTACCTCAACTACTCACGTTATATAGATTAAGAAATAACCAGTCAAAGCTGAGACTGCCCTAAATTTGTCAAAGATTTTGCAGCTAAGTGTAAAAGGATTAAGAATGGAGGCGTTTAACCCTTCTGATGAATGATTAGAGGCAGTTCACATTAATAATGACACCAGATAAATCCCTTATTGTGATTTTATTGCTAGGAGTTACGTTTGGTTTCAGGTGCTGCTAAGTCTCTCATAAGACCATAAGTTTAGCAAACTTTTAGAAATTCTCCCGTAAGAACCCCAAAAATTAAGTGTAAGGTAAAACTTACAGGCAAAATCATAAGAACCATTTCTTCTGTTCCTGTCAGAAACCTCCAATCGTAGAGTTCTAGAAGCATCCTCTCTTTAG
The DNA here is from genome assembly GCA_030545235.1 of Helianthus tuberosus. Lineage (NCBI taxonomy): Eukaryota > Viridiplantae > Streptophyta > Magnoliopsida > Asterales > Asteraceae > Helianthus > Helianthus tuberosus. The sequence goes on from CM060411.1 coordinate 74,525,152, forward strand.
ATGTTGTACGTCAGCATATGTAGTTGATATCTCTTTGATCTCTATCGATTGCGAATACCAGACGGTATGACAAACGCGCCATATGAGGATTGATGTATCTTAATAAGTTCCATAGATTGCTTCCATGCCTGATCAGTATGGAGGTTTAATGCATGGAACCGCAAGGATATTCCAATGATCATATGATACTATAGTCAGCTAATGGTATTCAAAGAAGATATCCAGAATGGAATTGTCCAAGTAAATTTCTCCGATTAAGGAATTCGTGGACTTATAACATAAATGTGTCACTTATCTGACACAGAATGTGATAGATGAAATGGAGCCTGAGATTTGGAAAATCTCTGTAACCTCCTTGTGTCTTGATTATCTTCTCCTAGGACTACCCTGTTTATCTCCTGAAAAGCAAGTAGAGTTAAGATTTATATCCCATTTAGGGCTATATTATTATGAAATCTCCAAGACGGCTAGTACCATCATTGGAAGAATCGAAACCCTGATTAAGTTAGTTTTAAAATAGAGGTTCATATAGCCTAACTCAATATTCTGAGAATTCAGTATAGTTAATTAAGAAAGACGGTTCATTTTGCTTATGCATTGATTACCGCAACCCTAATTAGGCAACAATTAAGAATTGCCATCAGCTGCCCAGGATCGTCGATTTGTTCGACTAGCGGCGAGGATTAGCTATTCCTTAAGATTAGTTTTAAGCAATGGTTGGAATAACCATCTCACCTTAAAATAAGCTTTTCTATAATAGTTGTTATGTAAGTCCAATTATCAAAATCTGAAAGTTTCTTTCGAAGCAACGAATAAGATCATACAAATCCATAATCATCTGTAAGTTGCCAGTGCTCGGCAGAAAATCAAGGATTAATGAAAATAGTAACCCTCCTAAGTTTGTATTAAGGAATAAGATTCGACAAAAGATATCACCCTGAAAGGGTGTGCCAATTTATTAAATATCAGGCTAGTTAACCTCTGAATATATAAAAATCATTTGAGGGAATCGAATGTATCAAGATCCAATAGCTTATAAGCTAAAACCAATTTATGGAGCTTAGCGGAGCTCGCGATGGATTACACACTAATGATTTAAGGATGTGTTTCACCAATAGGTCGAGGAGCATTATCACATAATGATATGCAGATTTATGATATGATGAGAAAGCTGTATCGATTGAGGATCGACAGGTTAAGAAGCTCCAAAAAGGATACATGTACCTATTATAGAGGTCAACTTGGGAGCTTGGAGAGGCTCCAGATATGCTATAGAAGTTAAGTCCATTATGCGACAAAAAGTACTTCCAGCATTTTAGCAAATCTCGAGGTCGAGATTTCTTTTAAGGGGGTGAGGATGTAACACCTTGTAAAATCACGTCCAATGATGTATTGACACGTGTAATAAACCCTAATGAAGTCAAACATTGAAATTTAGGGACTAATTTTTCGAAAAATCGAAAACTTTGATTATGAAAGGACTGGAAGTGTTAGATTACCTAAAATAAGTTTCTAAATAACCTCTTACGATGTTTATATTCACAAATGACCCACTTGATGATCGAGTGTAGCCGTATGCGTAATTAATTGAAAGTTTGCGCAATGAAGGGTTAAAAGCGTCAACATGTTAATTCTTACCTCTGAGTGACCTTTTAACAAACCGGGAGCTTCATGATATTTGTGATATTTTATTACACTCTCGGGAATGCCAATTATTGGCCATCTAAGGTTTTTATGCCTATAAGTAAAGTTACGCGCAACTTTGCAAATTAGAGGGACTAAAAGTGTCAATATGTTTAATTATACCTCTGAATGATCTTTTAGCGAACCCGAAGCATCGTGATGTTTAATAATACTCTCAAGAATTCTTAATATGGATTAGATGAGGCTTCGATGCTATTAAACGATGATATGCGCAAGTTTGCGCATTAGAGGGACCTAAAGCGTCAACTTTTGAATCTACGCCTTTTGGTGACCATTTAAGTGATCGAGAGCGTAGCAATAATTAAACTCATGCTTTGGAATGCCCATTATGGGCCATGGAAGGATTGGATGTCAGTAAACGACATTTCGCGCTGCTAAGTGCGATTAAATGACTATATGCGTCAAACTGCAAAAGTATGCCGATTTGTATGGTAACGGACCTTCCGGAATATGACCATGAGTTAAACATGCCCTAATTATCCTTTATATAGCTTAGATATAGGCTTAGAGGTGTTTGGTGCGCAAAAATAAACTTTTAAGTCATGCAGGGACTAAAAGTGTCAAAAAGTGCACAAGTTTGCATTTTCGCGTATATCTTACATTCTGAATATATCCGGACATCCAAAACTTTATGTAATCATTAAAATATTTTATTTTAGTGATTGGCATGATAAAATTCCATTCGTCGCGTAATTTGGATCGTTTTTCGCATTCGTTCGTGTTTCGTCGTAATTAACCGAACTACGCAACCGTACAACCAAACGAACCGACATCCGAGATATTTTTGAGCATATTTCATGTTACCTATACTTTAACTTCATTTTAGAGCCTTGAAATGGGATTAACGGGGCTTAAACGTGTAAAAAATGCATCAAAAACCATGTTTTGCACATTCAGGGACCAAAATTGACAATCTACCATAGTTATCTTAGGAAGGGACCAAAATGAAAAATCTAAATTCCAGCTTGTTACAACTGTTCCCCTCATTTGCACATGGTTTTAATGAAACCAGGGGCTCCCATGGTTTCACAAAACCATGGGCACATGTGTACGGATGAGATCGAAGCTCGTTTTTCGAGGAACGATCCTAACGGTCCTAGAAATCCTATAAATACCCACGCTCCTCATTGTTGCAACTCACACAATCTAATCTATTTGCTCTAAGTTGGGGCTTAGCACCTCATACCTGAGCAAGTTGGATCTAGATTTCCATTCTTGGACCTGTTGTAAGTCCTCTTTCGTTCTTTTTTCGCGTGAAAGTCAAACTGTGTTTGACTTTCTGCTTTGACCAGTTTATGGTCAACATGAAGTTCGTTTGAACTTCATAACGTGAGCGTAATCACGATGGTTTTAGTCTCTTGTGACTATACCTCCTAATTACCACGTTTACTCAGTCAATTGTCGGGTCAAACTTCTTAATAAAAAGTCAAACGAGTCAGTCATTTCAAATAAATTTATAACTAATAATACTGAAGTTATGGAACATGTTTTAACACTTAAATAACTTGGTAATTAATATAAGAACATGTTTAACCATGTTCAATCCGACGATTTTCAGTATAGGCTCGGTTCGGAACCGAAAGTCGCAAAAGTAGACTTTTGCTTTGACTTTCAGTTCTGACCCGATTTAGCTTAGTTTAGATATGCCTTAGGATTCCTTTAGGACCATATTATAGGTTAGTATAACCCTCTGAGGTTATACAACTTGGATCCTTAGTTATCCGATTCATATGCATGTTTCCGTTAAATGCTTAAATGTTGACTATTATGCCCTTTTGGCCTTAAAACATGATTTTTGAAAATGTAAAAGAATAGAAACCTTAGTTACTAATTTATAAACTTGTCCCTAAAATTTTGACATCATTTTGAGGTCTAGATTAGGAGTTAAGCTCATTAGCGTAAATGAAAAGCTTTTTATTAATTAAACGGCGTAATTAGCATAAAGCCTATTTAAACCCAATTTTTGATACCAAAGTTTTTACCCACTAATATAAAATAATATTTTGGGATTTTTGAAGATTTTTATTTATTTTTAGGCTGAGCATAACATAGGGTTCTAGGCTTGATTCGGTAATTGCCGGTTTTGCCCTTTTGGCCTATAAAATGAGTTTTACAAATCTTTTTGACACCAAACCTTTTTCTACTGATCTAATATGATAAATAAAATATTTTAAGCCTTCTAGAATAATAAAAATATCAGCTTTTCATATAAACCCAGAAATCGTTTAAAACCGTCTTTTTACGCGTTTTAAGCGCATAGTATATATTAAAACTATTTTAAATATATAAGGTTTAATACCTACTGATGTTTTAAGTAAATTTTCATAATTTAATAGTAGGAAAAAGTTTTAAACTCAGAATTCTAATTTTGACCTTTAAAGCTTAAGTGAAATTACCAAAATGCCCCTCGGTGCATAGTTTGGTTATAATTAATAAATTTCACATATATGTAATACCCTACTGATATAACTTATTATTTTTACTGATTATATCAGACCAAGACCTCAGATTATTATTTAACCTCTCTTATAACTTTTAAAATGACCAAAATACCCCTACGGGGCATAAATTGGTTTTAAATTCGTTTTGGGCATAATTGAAGGTATCCTACTGATATCACAACATATTTAAGGCATATTAACTTAGGAAACCTGTTCATGACTTTTTGGTTACCCGTTACGCACTTTTCGCGTTCGGATCGGCTTATGTAACTAGTTTGCATAAATTAGCCGAAACGGGTCAAACCTTATCATTTTTATCTCAAAATCCAGAATGTGTTTAGTTTACCCTTATTACACAAGTATTCAAGCTTCTCGGGTCTAAACCACATTCTAATCCGGTTCTCGCTTAATCATGTGTTTTGAACCGTATCTTGTTTTTAAAACTAACCGGTCTAAGTTTAGGCTTAATTAAAGACCCGTTAGGAATCTAATAGGTTATTAAAAACCTTCGTTCCAGATTTAGGAGCCCAGTAAAAGCTATCTGTACTTGCTGAATTGATATACGGCTGGGATTGAATTTATATTTAGCTTAGGTAAATACTTTTAAGTTATTTTCTCTATACGGGCTTGGGGTATGGTATATAAAATACCGCTTGGTCGGGCATTGAATCTTTAATCGAATAGAGGTTAAATCAGTGATATGCTCCGTTTTGAAATGTTTTGTTTGCTTAAAGCCTTTGGGGGGGTTAATGACCATGTCCCGGATATCCTTGGCATCATCTTACGAGATGGCCACGACCTAAGCACGGGGTGTAGGCGTACACCCGTCAGTGCCTAACCAAATAATGTGGTGTGTCTATTGATCTTTAACCCGGTCTACGGATCGGGCTACTGAACGCATAAGAAACATGTAATTCTTTTACAAGATTATTTTCAAAATGAGTCAGTTAATTGTATTTACTAGTGTAAACTGACGTATTTTCCCAAAAAGGCTAAGTGCAGGTACTAATCGGAATAGGCTGGCTACTCCTAGCATCAATAAAGAGTGTCACAAACTTAGATGTTAAGATCTGTTGAACAATCATCTTTTATTTGATCCGCCTGTGGATCCTTTACATTCCGTTTGTAATACTTTGATATTACTTTATATCGGTTTGTGATATTTTATCTTTTGCTTCCGCTGTGCATTTAAATTGTGTTGTTTGACTATGATGATATTAACTACGTCACGATACTCCCCACCGGGCCCACCGGTAATACGTGGAAATATCGGGGTGTGACAAATCAACTTTATCTTCAGAAAGCATTTTACAATATATCACATGCAATTTACCAAACTAGTCAATTACATGATTCTTTCATATTTTCTACATTTCATAACCAGTTAGGCATTTTATCGAGCATCTTATGGGCGAGATTTTTATACGACTATTATCGAATTCATGATTAGCTAAATAACCATATTTTGGCTTCTTTTCAAGTCTTTATGTCTAGTGTGTATAGTAAACATCTAGAGTTTACATCATAATATCAAATTCCACAATTTTTCTACCATAATTCAAGTGTTCATCCCTTCATACTAAAACCCATTGGTGTGTGCGAAGCATGATATGATTTTATTGATGTTTTGAGCCCATTTTACGCATTAGTCAAGTTTTAAATTTATAGAACACAATATTCTACTAACACTAAACACAAACTTGGGCAAGTGCACCCATCATGAGCGTAGTATAGCGTTGGTAAGATACCGAGGTCGTCCAAGGACACAAGAGCTTTTAGTACTGGTTTATCCTCAACGTCTAATCAATCTAAAATTTTGAGAAGAGTTTTGAAACATAAAATAAAAACTAAAAATGCAGAGATACAATACCAAAGGGTCGGAATATTGAGTCAGCAGAGATACAATCCCAAAGGGTCGGAATATTGAAAGATAATAAAGTTAGTTATTAATGTGAATAGTGGTAGGCCCTTCTTTTTAAGGCGACGTTACCTTGGGCTAAGTGGTTTGAGTCAGCAAGGATATGTGACAACTCGTATTTTCAAACCTCTCTTTGTACGTTGATGTAACCTATGAGAACGTTATGTGATTTTATGAACTTGGTTGATTAATTGAATGTTATGTTATGTGTTTATGTGTAACGAATAGTATTGTATATTAACGAACCAAACGCACAACACAACCCGATCGCACAAGCCCATACAGGCTACACTCTTTGTATCCGAACCAAGGGCAGCCCAAAGCTGGGTTCGGCCCACTCCATCAACTCGCATAACACATAGGGTGTTAGTATAAATCCCACACTTTAACTAATCACACAAAGTTTACAAAACCCTACTCTCTTTTCCTTCTCTCTTGAAGCCGACGGCAAACATCCCCATCCCTCGAAGACTTTCTTGATCTAGTTCTTCTCTGAATCGGTTAGTGTTATATCCTTGCTTGATTCTTGTATGATCGATGCTTGATGTACGATTGGTTACATGATGTTTGTTGTTGATGTTAAGGTATTATGTTAGTAAACTCTAGATAAATAAGGGGATTGTACGTTTGATAGATACTTTGATGTTGATCTAGATAATTAAGAACTGAATAAATGTAATCGGCTGCATGTATGTTGAAAGTCGGATCAGTTGTATGGTCGAATATGAAGTATTACATGATGATTTGAAACTTCTAATTGAATAGTTTAATGTTGTGAATTGTTTGAATGTTTTGAACATGTCTAGGGTTCTTAAGAGATTTATGTTAAAACCATTGTTTGATCGATCATTGTTTGGTTTGGAAACTGTTAGTTGTTGATTGATAACTACATAAATGGAAACAATAAAACTGATTGCATGAAATTCGGAAATTATAACTGATCGCACAAGACTCCTTGGTCGCACAAGATCAGATCGTACAAGATCTGATCTGATCGCACAAGGCAGTCGCACAAGGTAGACTGATGTACAACAAGTTAGAACACAGTGTACAACTAAGATATGCATGACCGCACAAGACTTGTGGATCGCACAAGAAGGTGCCGATCGCACAAGGCTTGGGCCTCACACAAACAACTTGAATTTGCATTACTGTTGGGCCTCAAATCACAAGTCCAGTCGCACAAGATTGTCCATTCGCACAAGCTGAACTGGACCGCACAAGACTAAAACAAACTGAATTGGGCCGCACAAGCTTTGGGCTTATTCATAAACTGGGCCGGGTGAGTAATGGATCGCACAACATGATGTGGGTCGCACAAGGTTGTGCTGACCGCACAACATGTTGGGCCGGGGTATTTAGTTGGGTTATGTAAGTAAACCGCACAATGGTTCGGCCCAAACTATTGTATCACACAAGCTTGAGTATGTTATGTACTTGACTGTTAATGTGTTGCCATGATCATTATGTGTTCGTAACCTGTTAGCTTACGTGTAACTTATGTGCACTACTTGAACCTAGACCTGACTTGTATGGTAACCATGTTAATACGTGGTTGACCCTAGCAGCTCGATTGACCTTTCGTTTATCTGCCGAGCTAACCTAAGGTGAGTTCACACTTTCTACAAAGCATGGGATTCCCAGGGGTTGGGAATGGGTTAAGGAATATGGATTCCTCGTCCTTCTTGGGTAGGACAGTACGGGTTCAGGAATATAATTCCTCGTCCTCATGGACAGTTGAATTTCACTAGACCAAAACTCTATCACGAAGTCCCTCCTTTTATATCGACTTAATCGCCGGGCCAATGGCGAGCGGGTCATTAGTTAGATAGCGTTATTTAGGTCTGACAAGCCTCACACCATGCCGCAGAGGACGGGCGTGAACTAATGGATCCGGGCACGTCAATGATGATAGACATTGACCCTAAGGGCACATAAACATGACTAAAGTCAGTGGTCGATATGGTAACGAGTCTAGTAGTATAAACATGGGGTAGCCCCCACGGCCAGAGAGCCAGATAACTAAACATAGGGTAGCCCCCACGGCAGGATTGCCAGAGTAAACGGGAATAAACAAAACACGTTTTCAACTATGGGGTAACCCCCACGGCAAGGATGCCAGTTAAAGGAAAGTAGGTTTTTGGAATAACTAAAACAAACACTTAACTGTGAACTCGCTCAACTTTGTTGTTGACTCGTTACTACATGCTTTGCAGGTCATTAGGTTTAGCAGGAGCTTGCATGGGGAAGAGTCGTTGTGGAGCATGGACATTGAGTGTTCATGATGAACTTAAACATTATTAACTTATGCTTTGGTTTTTAAATGTTATGCTTCCGCTTGCAACTTAAACTATGTTTTTGATTTGGACACCAATTATATTGTGTTGGATTCTATGTTTACTTATGCTTGTTCAATATGATTGGTGGCTTGATCCTGGTCAGTCACGCCTCCAAGCGGTGATACTCCGCAGGTGGATTTTTGGGGTGTGACAGATTGGTATCAGAGCCATTGGTTATAGTGAACTTGGTTTTAATAAGGGAAAAAGTTTTTGTTAAAACCAGACTATAACCTGTACAGTGCTCTACGATCCACAACGAAGCTTCGCTCCACGTGCAAGGCTCGACATTCTAGGTGTATGGTTTATGATTTTATTGCCTACTTGCTAGATTACATAGAACTTTGCTTATGGTACGCATAGATAAACGTAGCAACTATAGATTGAAAACACATGTGTGCTTACTCTCTTCTGTCATCGCACTTTCACGAACCTCTCTCACTCATGTTTTCCATTGATATGAAGATCATGAGTGGACGCGTTAACATGACTCAAGCCCAGTTGACGGCTCTGATTAACCAACAAGTTGCTGCGGCACTTGCAGCCGCACAAACAGGAGGTATACCCTGCAGTCTAAACTCACTCTAGGATCTTTAGGTCCTACTCTCATAAACCAACACTTGTGCTTTACCTTGTCCCTTCTTACACCCACAACAGGTCAACATGCTCAGCCACCTGTGTGCACCTTCAAAACTTTTATGGACTGCCGACCTACTACTTTCAGCGGCACTGAAGGAGCTGTAGGCCTCCTCCACTGGTTCGAGAAACTCGAATCTATCTTCGAGATGTGTGAATGCCCTTAGGCTCGCAGGGTGAAATATCCTACTGGTACTCTTGAGGGGATAGCGCTCACGTGGTGGAACGCTCAAGTCCAAATCCTGGGGTTAGTTTCTGCTAACGCCACCCCCTGGAACGATTTCAAGGAATTGATCAAAGAAGAATACTATAGCCGTGATGACATTCATAAGCTGGAGGTAGAGTTTTTCAACTTAAAGATGACGGGGTCAGAAATCGAAGCATATATGAGAAGATCAAACGAGTTGGCTATTCTGTGTCCTACTATGGTAGACCCTCCCATCAAACGTATCGAACTGTATCTCAAGGGTTTAGTGCCAGAGATTCAAAGTCACGTGACCTCAGCAAATCTTGGCACCATTCAACAGATCATCAAGTTGGCTCATCGTCTCACGGTCAGGCGGTGGAGCAGAACAGGTTACCAAAGCGTATTAGTGCTACTGCTTCTGATACTCCCAGCGACAACAAGCGTAAGTGGGATGGAACTTCAAGTAAAGGTTCAGCTTCTGTTCAGTCTCAGTCTCAGCAGATAAGGACTGACGACTACAAGAGCCCTAGTCAGCAACCAACTGGTAACCAAAGTCAAGGTGGGTACAGGGGAATTCACCCTAAATGCAATCGCTGTAACCTACACCACAGCGGGCCATGCACCAGGAGTAACTGTCATCGGTGCAACAAGCCAGGCCACGCCGCAAAGGATTGCAGAAGTTTACGCCCCGCGAATTAGAATCGTCAACAACAAGCCCCACAGAATCAACGCCAGCAGCATCAACAACAAGGTATCAACAAAGGGTGCTTTCAGTGTGGAGCTGAAGGCCACTACAAGAGAGATTGTCCCCAACTGAACCAGAACCAGAACAACAACAACAATAATAACAACTAGAGGAATGGAAACAACGGGGGTAACAACGGCAATGGTGCCAGGGGTCGTATGTTTGTGATTGGACAAGGAGATGCAAGGAACGATCCCAACGTCGTGACGGGTAAGTTCCTACTGGACGACTTTTATGTTACTGTTTTATTTGATTCGGGTGCCGATACTAGCTACGTGTCCTTAAAAGTTAGTCAAATGCTTAAGCGTACCCCAACACTTTTAAACACCAAACACACTGTAGAGCTAGCTAATGGTAAGAATTTAGAGGTCACACACGTAGTCAAGGGTTGTAGCCTTGTTCTTGCTGGTCACACTTTCTCTATCGACCTCCTTCCTATCGTTTTGGGTAGTTTCGACGTTGTCATTGGGATGGATTGGTTATCCCAACACCAAGCGGAGATTCTCTGCAATGAGAAGATCGTCCGTGTTCCTCGTTCTGGTGGTGAACCTCTCATGATTCGGGGAGACAAGAGTGGTGCTGTGGTGAGCATCATCTCTTTCCTTAAGGCCCAAAAGTGTTTACGAAAGGGCCACACTGCTATTTTGGCTCTCGTTACGGACACCTCGAAGAAAGAAAAGAAGATAGAATATTTTCCGATCGTACGTGACTTTCCTGAGGTATTCCCTGAGGAATTACCTGGCCTTCCGCCTCATCGTCAGGTCGAGTTTCAAATCGAGCTAGCTCCTGGAGCAGCACCAATAGATCGTGCACCGTATCGCTTAGCTCCATCAGAGTTGGAAGAACTCTCTACGCAACTACAAGAACTCTTGGACAAGGGATTTATTCGCCCCAGTTCTTCGCCCTGGGAAGCTCCAGTGTTATTTGTGAAGAAGAAAGACGGTACCTTCAGAATGTGTATTGACTACCGCGAACTCAACAAGGTGACGGTGAAGAACCGCTATCCTCTTCCACGCATTGATGACCTATTCGACCAGTTGCAAGGGTCGACCTTCTATTCAAAGATTGATTTGAGATCGGGATATCACCAGCTGAGAGTCCGAGATGAGGACGTCTCCAAAACAGCCTTTAGAACTCGTTATGGACACTACGAGTTTTTGGTCATGCCTTTTGGGCTGACAAACGCACCTGCGGTTTTCATGGACCTTATGAATCGAGTGTGCAAGCCTTACCTGGATAAGTTTGTTATAGTTTTCATCGACGACATCCTAATCTATTCTAAGAGTCAGGAGGAACACGAGCAGCATCTACAACTTATTTTGGAACTCCTTCGAACAGAACAGCTTTATGCAAAGTTCTCGAAATGTGACTTCTGGCTTCGTGAAGTCCATTTCCTAGGCCACATGGTAAACAAGGATGGGATTCATGTTGATCCATCCAAGGTAGACTCGATCAGGAACTGGCCTGCGCCTCGTACACCAACAGAAATCCGCTAATTCTTGGGCTTGGCAGGTTACTACAGAAGGTTTATCAAGGATTTCTCCAAGATTGCGCAACCTCTCACTTCGCTAACTCAGAAGGGTGTCACCTATCGTTGGGGTGATGCACAGGAAACGACGTTTCAACACTTAAAGGATAGACTTTGTAGCGCACCTATCCTCTCATTTCCTGAAGGCACAGATGATTTTGTGGTTTATTGCGACGCATCCATCCAAGGACTTGGATGTGTGTTGATGCAACGTGACAAGGTCATTGCTTATGCGTCACATCAACTTAAGGTTCACGAAAGGAACTACACTACACATGACTTGGAACTGGGAGCAGTTGTTTTTACTCTTAAGATATGGAGACATTACCTGTACGGTACCAAATGCACCATCTACACCGATCACAGGAGTCTCGAGCATATCTTCAAGCAAAAGGAATTGAACAAGCGACAACGTCGATGGGTTGAGTTATTAAATGATTACGAATGCGCAATCAAATACCATCCAGGCAAAGCCAATGTTGTGGCCGACGCCCTTAGTAGAAAAGATACCACACCTAGGCGTGTGCGAGCACTACAACTCACCATCCAATCTAGTCTTCCTTCACAGATACGAGATGCTCAGGTAGAAGCATTGAAACCAGAAAACGTCAGGGCGGAAGCTCTACGCGGCTCAAGGAAACGATTAGAACAAAAGGAAGATGGCGCCTACTACGTGACAGGACGCATCTGGGTCCCACTTTATGGAAACTTACGCGAACTTGTGATGGATGAAGCACACAAGTCTCGCTACTCAGTACATCCTGGTTCGGATAAGATGTACCACGATCTCAAACCTACATACTGGTGGCCTAGCATGAAAGCTCACATAGCAACCTACGTCAGTAAATGTTTGACTTGTGCGAGAGTCAAAGTCGAATACCAGAAACTCTCAGGCCTACTTCAACAACCAGAGATACCACAATGGAAATGGGAGCAAATTTCCATGGATTTCGTTACTGGCCTACCTAGATCTCAACGTGGAAATGATACTATTTGGGTAATCGTGGATCGACTCACAAAGTCTACACACTTCTTGGCTATCAAAGAAACAGACAAGTTCTCCACCTTAGCAGACGTTTATTTGAAGGAAGTGGTTTCGAGGCACGGGGTGCCGACCTCTATTATCTCTGATCGTGATGCACGTTTTATTTCTGAACTGTGGCAAGCAATGCACAAGTCCTTTGGCTCACGTTTAGATATGAGCACAACATATCACCCGCAAACGGATGGGCAGTCTGAACGCACCATCCAGACCCTTGAAGACATGCTTAAGGCATGTGTCATCGACTTTGGTAACAGCTGGGAAAAGCATCTCCCGTTAGTGGAGTTCTCGTATAACAACAATTACCACACCAGCATCCAGGCCGCTCCATTTGAGGCATTGTACGGGCGTAAATGCCGATCACCTCTTTGTTGGGCAGAGGTGGGGGATAGTCAGATCACTGGCCCATAACTTGTGGTAGACACAACAGAAAGGATTGCTCAGATACGGCAATGGATGGCGGCAGCTCGTGACCGTCAGAAAAGCTACGCTGATAAGGGCAGGAAACCATTCGAGTTCCAGGTTAGGGATCGAGTGCTACTCAAAGTCTCACCTTGGAAGGGTGTTGTTCGTTTTGGCAAACGAGGCAAACTTAACCCACGATACGTTGGACCTTTTGACATCATTGAGAAAATAGGCAAGGTAGCCTACAAACTAAACTTGCCAACAGAACTCAGTGGAGTTCACAACGTTTTCCACGTGTCGAATCTGAAGAAGTGTCTGTCAGATGAGACCCTCATAGTTCCTTCGAAGGAGCTCACTATCGACGAGCAGTTGCGATTCGTCGAGGAACCAATAGAGATTACTGACCGAGATGTGAAGATTCTCTAGCGTACTAGAATTCCTCTTGTTCGAGTTTGTTGGAACTCCCGTCGCGGCCCAGAGTTCACCTGGGAACGCGAAGATCAAATGAAACAAAAGTATCCCCAATTGTTCACAAATAGTACAACCACTTCTGAGGCTGAAGCTACTGCGGAATTTCAGGACGAAATTCCAGATCAACCCGGGGGGGGGGGGGATGTGACACCCCAGGAAAACCGGGAAAACCATGAAACTTAACTAGCTTCCTCAGTGAGTACGTACCAAATTTCGGGAAGAAATTTCTTTCAACTTGGGGATAATGTGACAACTCGTATTTTCAAACCTCTCTTTGTACGTTGATGTAACCTATGAGAACGTTATGTGATTTTATGAACTTGGTTGATTAATTGAATGTTATGTTATATGTTTATGTGTAACGAATCGTATTGTATATTAACGAACCAAACGCACAACACAACCCGATCCCACAAGCCCATACGGGCTACACTCTTTGTATCCGAACCAAGGGCAGCCCAAAGCTGGGTTCGGCCCACTCCATCAACTCGCATAACACATAGGGTGTTAGTATAAATCCCACACTTTAACTAATCACACAAAGTTTACAAAACCCTACTCTCTTTTCCTTCTCTCTTGAAGCTGACGGCAAACATCCCCATCCCTCGAAGACTTTCTTGATCTAGTTCTTCTCTCAATCGGTTAGTGTTACATCCTTGCTTGATTCTTGTATGATCGATGCTTGATGTACGATTGGTTACATGATGTTTGTTGTTGATGTTAAGGTATTATGTTAGTAAACTCTAGATAAATAAGGGGATTGTACGTTTGATAGATACTTTGATGTTGATCTAGATAATTAATAACTGAATAAATGTAATCGGCTGCATGTATGTTGAAAGTCGGATCAGTTGTATGGTCGAATATGAAGTATTACATGATGATTTGAAACTTCTAATTGAATAGTTTAATGTTGTGAATTGTTTGAATGTTTTGAACATGTCTAGGGTTCTTAAGAGATTAATGTTAAAACCATTGTTTGATCGATCATTGTTTGGTTTGGAAACTGTTAGTTGTTGATTGATAACTACATAAATGGAAACAATAAAACTGATTGCATGAAATTTGGAAATTATAACTGATCGCACAAGACTCCTTGGTCACACAAGATCAGATCGTATAAGATCTGATCTGATCGCACAAGGCAGTCGCACAAGGTAGACTGATGTACAACAAGTTAGAACACAATGTACAACTAAGATATGCATGATCGCACAAGGCTTGTGGATCACACAAGAAGGTGCCGATCGCACAAGGTTTGGGCCTCACACAAACAACTTGAATTTGCATTACTGTTGGGCCTCAAAGCACAAGTCCAGTCGCACAAGATTGTCCAGTCGCACAAGCTGAACTGGACCGCACAAGACTAAAACAAACTGAATTGGGCCGCACAAGCTTTTGGGCTTATTCATAAACTAGGCCGGGTGAGTAATGGATCGCACAACATGATGTGGGTCGCACAAGGTTGTGCTGACCGCACAACATATTGGGCCGGGGTGTTTAGTTGGGTTATGTTAGTAAACCGCACAATGGTTCAGCCCAAACTATTATATCACACAAGCTTGAATATGTTATGTACTTGATTGTTAATGTGTTGCCATGATCATTATGTGTTCGTAACCTGTTAGCTTACGTGTAACTTATGTGCACTACTTGAACCTAGACCTGACTTGTATGGTAACCATGTTAGGATGTGGTTGACCCTAGCAGCTCGATTGACCTTTCGTTTATCTGCCGAGCTAACCTTAGGTGAGTTCACACTTTCTACAAAGCATGGGATTCCCAGGGGTTGGGAATGGATTAAGGGATATGGATTCCTCGTCCTTCTTGGGTAGGACAGTACGGGTTCAGGAATATAATTCCTCGTCCTCATGGACAGTTGAATTTCACTAGACCAAAACTCTATCACGAAGTCCCTCCTTTTATATCGACTTAATCGCCGGGCCAATGGCGAGCGGGTCATTAGTTAGATAGCGCTATTTAGGTCTAACAACCCTCACACCGTGCCACAGAGGACGGGCGTGAACTAATGGATCTGGGCACGTCATTGATGATAGACATTGACGCTAAGGGCACATAAACATGACTAAAGTCAGTGGTCGATATGGTAACGAGTCTAGTAGTATAAACATGAGGTAGCCCCCATGGCCAGAGAGCCAGATAATTAAACATGGGGTAGCCCCCACGGCTGGATTTCCAGAGTAAACGGGAATAAACAAAACACGCTTTCAACTATGGGGTAACCCCCATGGCAAGGATGCCAGTTAAAGGAAACTAGGTTTTTGGAATAACTAAAACAAACACCCAACTGTGAACTCGCTCAACTTTGTTGTTGACTCGTTACTACATGCTTTGCAGGTCATTAGGTTTAGCAGGAGCTTGCATGGGGAAGAGTCATTGTGGAGCATGGACATTGAGTGTTCATGATGAACTTAAATATTATTAACTTATGCTTTGGTTTTTAAACGTTATGCTTCCGCTTGCAACTTAAACTATGTTTTTGATTTGGACACCAATTATATTGTGTTGGATTCTATGTTTGCTTATGCTTGTTCAATATGATTGGTGGCTTGATCCTGGTCAGTCACGCCTCCAAGCGGTGATACTCCGCAGGTGGATTTTGGGGGTGTGACAGGATACAATCCCAAGTAGCCGGTTTAATGTATTAATAGTAGTTTACATATGAGGGGTTCAAGCTATTCGCACCCCCGCCATCCAATACCAGTGGGTATTGAAGGAGGTCCTGGTAAGCTTGAACCAGGTCCTTGCAGGATCTATACACTGAACAAGGCAAGAACCTTACTAAACCATTCTCTAAACCCCCGACCAGGTAGCCAACATGCCCTTATATAGACCGTAAAGACATGAATGATGCAATCTTTTACTTTATATAGACAGTAAAGTAACCTCAAGACACCACGGACAAATGATATGGAAAATTCACCTTCAACATAAGAAACTAGTTATTAAAGTCATTAATAAAAACCAAGTAAAAAGTGCCAAAAGATTAAAAATCAAAAGTAATACAATAAAGACTTGACTTCACCAAGTGATGTAAGAGGCTTAACCAAACATGGCCTTTGATTGGTAAGAACCCTTACGCTCAATCTTGGATTGTCACAGCCCGATATTTACAGCTCAACCCGGTGGGCCCGGTGGGGAGTATCGTGACGTAAGATTGATATCGTCATAGTCAAACATACACAGAATAGCACAGCGGAAGTCTTGGAATATAAAATATTGTTACAAACCTAATTGTCAGAAAATACTGAAAAGATAATTACATTTGAGCTTGTAATATTAAATCCACAGGCGGATCTAATCAATTACACAACGTGTTCAACAGACATAAGGCATTTCGAACTTGCAAGATCCTCTACTTAACGCCCAGAAGCTTCCAGCCAATTACGTGTAGTACCTGCCACTTAGTCTTTTGAAAATACGTCAGTTTACACTTGTAAATAGAATTAACCGACTCTTTTGAAAACATTTAAGAAAATTGATTTGAATGCACAAGGCACAAATATTCTTTTATAACTCGGGACAATTATATAAAATAATCTTGTATACAGATTGACATGTTTGTCTTATGTTCAGGGCCCGGGATAGAAGCCGAGACAAGATTAATAGACACACCACTAGTATAGGCCCACAAGAAGTTATCCTCATGAGTGGGATACCATTTTACATACGCAACTGTCAGGTGTATCCCTACACCCCGTGCTTAAGTCGTGGTCATTTTAAATGAATGAGCCAAGGATATCCAGGACACGGTCATTAACCCCCAAATGCTTAGATCAACCAAAACAGATTAAAACGGGTTATCTCAATTATTTAACCACTAATCGATTAAATATTCAATACCCGACCAAGCGGTAATAATTTACCGTATCCCAAGCCCATATAAGGGAAAATAAGTTAAAAGTATTTACCTGAGCTTCAAATGTAAAATTTGTATTCTCAGCCGTATATCCTACTCAACAAGTGTAGGTAGCTTTTACTGGGCTCCTAATCTGGAACAAAGGTTTTAATAACCTATTAGATTACTAACGGGTCTTATTCAAGTTATAAACTTAGACCGATTAGTTTAAAGAAATGTTTACGGTACGAAACGCAAGATTAAGCGGTGACCGGATTGGAATGTAATTTAGGCCCGACAAGTATGGAGACTTGCATAAAATGGGTAAACTAAATACATTCTGGATTTTGAAGTAAATATGATAAGGTTTGACCCGTTTCGGCTAATTTATGCAAACTAGTCACATAGACCGTACCGAACGCGTATATGCATAACGGGTAACCTGATGAGTCCAACACAAGTTCCATACGTTATTATTCTTAAAATATGTTGTGATATCAGTAGGATATCAACAATTATGCCCCAAATGAATTTAAAACCAATTTAAGTCCCATAAGGGTATTTTGGTCATTTTAAAGTTTATAAAAGAGGTTTAAACACAAACTGAGGTTCTGGTCTAAAACATTCAGTAAAAATATTCATTTTATCATGTTACATCAGTAAGATATCATACATATGTGAGGTTTATCATTTATGGCTAAACTATGCACCGTAGGGGCATTTTGGTTATTTCACATATGTTTTAAGGACAAAATTGGAAGTCTGAGTTCAAGACTTATACTTACTGTTAAAATATAAAAATTCATTTAAAAAATCAGTAGGTATCAAGTCTTAGGTGTTAAATATGGTTTTAAACCATACTATGCGCCTAATTTGCGTAAAAGTCGATAATTGACGATATTTGAGGTGTTTATGGAATTATGAGATTTTGACCAGTCTTGAATGTTCAAAATATTTTATTTTTTATATAACATCAGTAGGAAAAGGTTTGGTATGTTATTGATATGTAAATCTCATTTTATTAATGAAAAAGGCATTATCGTCAATTACCGAATTCATACAAGAACTCTATGTTATGGTCAGCATAAAATCTGACTAAAAATCCCTAAAAATTATATCATAACAGTGGGTAATGAGTTTGGTGCCAAAGTTTGGGTTTAAATATGATTTATGCTAAAAATGTCATTTAATTAACAAAAAGTTTCATTTTACGCTATCTTGCATAACTTTAGTTTGAGACCAGAAACTGATGTCAAATTTTGTGGACATACTTATATATCAGTAATAAAGCTTTTTGTCCTCTCACATTTTAAAAAATCTCGTTTTTATAACATAAGGACATAATAGTCAAATTTAAGCATATTAACGGAACATGTGCAAAAACTTGGATTTCTAATATGACCGTGTAATATAACTTTATAGGGTTATGCTAATTAAATTACGATCATAATGGAACCTAAAATTAGTAGCAAACTAATCTAATTCGGTTCATAATCGAAAGTCAACGTAGAAGTCAAACTTCGCAACTTTCTGTTGCGAACCGACCCTAAATCTGGAATTGACGAGCCGAACTTGTTTACACATGTTCTAATAATTATTACCAAGTTTTTTAAGTGATAAAACGTATTTTAGAACATTTCTAAACTCATATCGCAATTATTTCGAAAACTGCTCCGTTGACTTTTTAAAACAATATTAAGTTGATTCGTCAATTGACCAAGCATACGTGATTCTTAGGAAGTGCCCTTTTGAGGGTTTAACACCTACCTAATTACGATCACGTAGCCATGTTCGTTGTGAACAATGGCTTGACCGTTTACGGTCTTACTAAAAGTCAAAGCGTTCGTCGTAAACACTTGACTTTTTAGCTTTAAACACCAAATAAAATAAACTATTCACGAAATGACACTTACAAATGGTCCTATGGACTGAATAGAGGTTCCAAAATTTTCAGGATCCCCTAGGATTGAGTGAGATAGCAGATTGAAATGAAGGTGTGATTTGTTCAAATGAAAATCAACCCCTATTTATAGTTTTAGAGATTGGATTAGATCTTGCCAAGTGTTTAGGGCTGTCTTAAGATTGTTACAGGTGTTATTCCAGCTGTAAAAAAAAAACAGCTAACAGCCCATAGAATCACAGAAATGGTATATGCTTAGGAGTGGTGACCAAGGAACAATAAAACCAACAAAACAAAACAGCAGGCTGCTGTTTGTCTTGCTGGCGGCCAGCGAGAACAGCAGGCGCAGAGGTTGCGGCCCGCGAGTCTGTCCAGCCCAGCCCAAAATGTTTAGCAGTTGCCATGTTTGGTCCCTGTAACATTTAAATGCCCTTTTAAACTTTCATTAAATATATTTTTGGCACAAAACAACTATATCAGCTGCTGTAGCTGTTTGTTCTTTAACGGCACGCGAAGGACATGCCCTGGGGGCTCGTGGCCTGCGATGCAGCCCTGTTGTAACACCCCGTGTTTCGAAAGTCAAAGTCAAAGTCAAGATTGAAGTCAAAGGAAGAAAAGATTGCTAATTGCGATCTATCACTCCTTGATCAACTACTGTTTTGACTTCTTTGACTTGCAATCGACTCTATTTATTTAATCGCTTTGATTGTATTATGTGGAGTATCTATTAATAATCGATATTTAATCGCATGTCTAATCGATTTATCGCTTATCCATATCGCAATCACAACTCGAATTATGTGTTCTGGATATTGTTTTACGTGTGTGTGCTATTTATGTGTTACTTGTGCAAGTTATGTGTATGTTGAGGTGTTAATCGCAATCGAAAATCTATCGCATCGCAATCGAATCGAGTACGCTAAACACAAGTCAATATAGTGATTGTATGTTAGATATAGTAGTTATGTTATTTGTGTGACTAATGGGTAATACTATCGCATCGCTCTCTCAAATTGAATCACAACGCTCAACACGCGAAACAAAACGACAAAACTCATCGCCCCAAACACAAGGATCGAGTGGTCAACCGATCGAGTGGCCATCCTATCGGATTGCCATCCGATCGAGTTGCCACCCGATCGGGCTGCCACCCGATCGGAATGCCACCCGATCGACCAGCCACTTTCAGCACTTTCCTTTTTGGGAAACCCTATAAATACCCACCTGTCACATCATTTGTGATGTGACAGCTCCTCTGCTCGACCAGCTCGCTCCAGCACTCTTTTATCTTGATTCTTGTAAGTTTTCAACCTAAATCTTGTATTTCTATGATCTACACGCACTTCTTCATCATTTTCACCCTTAAATCTTAACTTTTAACCGTGAAATCACCGGATTTGAGGTGTTCTAGGATGATGTCATCATGGAGTTCTTATGAACTTCAATGTTTGGCTTCATTCCACCAAGAACAACTTAGATCTGAAGGATTTGCCCAAGATTAATCAATGTTTTCACTTCGATCTACACGAATCAATGGTTAAAAGGATTGAAAGAAGGTTTTCTATCTTTCTTTCAACTCTTTTACACTCAATGCCGTCAAAACCGATAGAATCGGAGCTTGTTCTGATCTTCTACTCATTCTTAGTGATGTGTTAGTTCCATATCTGAATTCTATCTGGGAGACTACTGATTTCGGGTTTGAACATGAATAACCGACTCGAACCGTGAACCAGTCGGACTAGGGTGATTCCTGTTCAGTCGGATCACTTGGGTCGAGATGGGGTTCCTATTGTTTAAGCAAGTCATCATAACATCTCGTTCAAAACTACAAATCTTCCAACATAATCAAGTGTCAAGACGATCAGATCATTGGGACGGATTGTCGTCCGATTGGATTGCCATCTGATCGGATTGCCATCCGATCGACCGACCATCCGATCGGGTTGCACTTGGTTCCGTACTTAAAATTTTATTCAAACTTTTCAAAGGACTGAACGTCGAACGGAAAGCCACCCTATCGGATTGCCATCCGATCGTGTGACGTTTGGGACTTTGGTACTTAAACAATTTTCAACATGTTCAATACATACGGATTGCCACCCGATCGGATAGCCATAAGATCGAGTGACCGTCCTGCTGTGAACTTGTTTTCATTTAGTGTCCTGCCAATCGGATGGCCGTCCGATCGAGCCGCAGTTCGATCGACCGACCTGAAGGGCAGAGATACTTCTCTATTTTTTGAAATGCTACAACGAAAACTTCAAAGTACAAACCATCATACACAAACACATCCTCGCCAAACGAGGTGCAAATCCAATCGAATGGCCATCCGATCGGATGACCATCCGAATGGATTGCCACCCGGTCGACTGGCCATCCGATCAGATTGCCATCTGATCCTTGGTACACTGCATCGTTTTACGCGTCGCTTATCGTCTATGCTACCGTTAACTGTTCAGGCTAATCTCTCTCAGGCGTTCCCTTCAATCCAAGAGAGTGTTTACTTTTTAAACGCAATCTGTGAGTATACTCGATCCCTTTTTGCTTTATGCACTTTTGGGTGTTACATACGTTACTTATTCTGAATCACATCGAACACACAACGCAAACACTATTTATACGCTGACCTCTAATGCATGTTATACATGACTCGATGAATGCCTGTTTGTTATGTTAACACATTGATTGCCATCTACCTACCTTAGCAACGATAGTACTATAGTTTGGACTCAACACCTGTTCATTCAGGGGTTATTAATGACAATTACTTCACGTGTTCACAGTGGTGAACATGTGATGCGCACTCGCTACTCGCAGTCAAGTCGCAGTCATTGGTATTGATAGGATCTTTGTCGATAACTTACATGCTTCACATTATGCGTTAATCATGCTGGTTATGCGTAAACGATTTCCAACTCTATTATGCTATTATCAAACTTGTATGCTCACCTTTACATCATGTGTATTGACCTCTATTTTAACGTATGTGGAAGGTGTTTAGGATGCTATCTGCTAGGATGTTTGCTGTGTGGAATCAAGTTAGGAAGAGTCTAGAAACAAATAAACAATTTATCTTTATTTGAAATCTGAGTTGTCAGAACAGTTTTATTTGTTTTGGAGATACCATGTCTGTAATAACTTGCTTACTTAATAGGTTACGGTATGGGACGTAATGTTTAACTATTCGGTAAAGTAGTTGTTATGGAATTTCTCTCGAACAATCTGTTTCGCTCAGTGCCGCGCCCCGATGTTTCCGCCATCGGTTGGGGTGTGACAGATTGGTATCAGATTCATAACTATAGGGAATTAGGCAAGACTCGACCTAGTCCGGGTCGATGTCTTAGAACGACCTAGTCTATAGTCTAAGTACCAACAGACCGACTTGGGCGTGCCCGGTATGGGTCTCGCACGAGCTTACTTGCTATTCTCGCTATTCCTCGCTCGAACTCGCTGTACACTACACACTTGTGCGAACACCACATACTACAGTTCTGCGCAAGATCAGCTTTTCCTAAAGCTGATTACACACAGAAACGAATAATCTGGTTAAGATCAGGTGTGAAAACCGTAAACTCTCGACCAAGATTACTCGTTTGAAATGCTATTTAACTATAAAACAAGAGAATTTGCGTTGAATTAGGAGTGAAATCCATACTTCAACGTAAATCTTCTTATCTATCTCGTGGTTTTACCACACAAAAAGGAATGTAGTCGCTAAGTTAGGGGTGAAACCCGAACCTTGATGACTCGTTCTACTCTTTAATGTGGTTTTAGAAAACTCTCACCAAAGTCTCGACGGACTCCAACGACTTGAAGTCACACCATAGCTAGAAGGATGCGTGCTGATCGCTCGAATCGAAGCGATAGCACAGTCCCGAAGGCTAAGGTATGCGCTTAAAGTCCTTGAGAATAGTCGAATCACTTTGGGTAGTCGACATCTATCTAGCCGAAGACAATCTATCGTCGAATTTTATGTGTTTTGATTCTGGAATTGCCGTAGCTAACTTTGTGATTTATCGATTTTATGTGGATTTATGTGGATTTTCTGTGTTTACATGTTTCAATTTTGGTGATTTACACGCTTTTCACTCTTCGCTTTCGATCAACACGCACAACTCACACTGCACATCTATCTCGATACGCCAACAAATCGCTGGTCATTATTCGCAATCGCTGCTCAATACTTGCAATTGCTGTAATTGATCGTTATACGTGCTGTGAAGGACAGGGAATACGTGCAACATATAGCTAGGTTTCTATATTCTGACTGCCTTATGTGCTTCTGTGCCTTACGTGTCTATGTGTTTCTGTGCCCTACGTGATTACATGCTTATGTGTTTATGTGAATGATTGTGTTCCTGAGCTTTAAAGTGAATCGCTAGACTATACTAGGAATAATCGAAATTTGTGTTGAGTCCTGTGACGATGTCTGTTGCAGACAATGTCGTCATCTGTATCTCGCGCAACTCAAGCTGCTCGTCGAAAGCAGGCAGATAAACGCCTCGCCTCTATGATTACTAAGCAAATGACGAATGTTATCCCTCAAATCGTGAGTGAACTACATGAGAATGCGAGCAAATCTTCTGCAGAGTCCAGGACCGATACTCCCAATGCTGCTTTTAGCTTTAAACAGTTCAAAGCCTACGGACCGAAAGAGTTTACTGGTGAAGATGGTCCTACGGCCATGTTCCAATGGTTTGATTCTATCGAAGTCACCCTGCACCAGAGTGGCTATCCTGATGATCTCCGTACTCTCAACGCAAATGCCGTCTTCCAGTCCCGCGCTTTAGACTGGTGGACGTCTGAGAGAAACAAACACGGGAATGATGCAGCTTACGAGCTATCATGGGATGAGTTAAAGGACTTGATGATGGAAGAGTTCTGCCCTCCCCACGAGCGTCAAAACTTAGAGGATGAATTCTGGCATATTAAGCAGAAGGATGGTGACAACGCTGGTTTGACTGCATGCTTCAATCAGTTGAGTATTATCTGTCCGGATCAAGTCAAGACACCCGAAATCGCCATCAAAAAGTATATCCGTGCTCTTCCAGATTGTGTGGCTGATTTCGTTCAAGCTGCAAAAACGTCAACGATTGAAGAAACATACTTGCTCGCTGCTGAGATCAACGGCAAGCGAGTCAAGTCTGGTGTCTTGGATAAAGTTTCCAAGAATCTGCATCAAGCTACTACCACTTCAACCGCTGAAACCGCACTCGCTGCTCAGTCATCTAAGCTCTCGAGATGAAAGAGAAAGAACAATAGCAGTTCTAGCAACAAGAACTGTGCTGTGACCAATGCTGCCCCACTTCAAGCTGTACCAGCTCCACAGCAACACCAACACCGCCAAGTAGCGGTCCTGGTAACCAACGCACCGCCGGCAAAGCGTGCGTATACTGGTCCTCACCCGGCATGCCCTACTTGTACTTATCATCATCCAGTGGGAATCGCCTACAGATACTGTGCTCATTGCAACATGTACGACCATTTTACCGCCAACTGCCGTACAAGTCCACGCCAAAACCCTGCTCCAACACACGGTCAAGCTCCTGCTCATCAAGCTCTACTTGCTGCTCCTCAAGGCCATCAAGTGGCTCCTGCACCCGTGGTCAATGCTAGAGCTTGCTATGCGTGTGGTGATCCCAACCACTTCGCCAACATGCGCCCGAACCGAGTATTCAAGCAAGAACCACAACAGCAGCAGCCTCAGCAACAATAGCAACCACCAGCACCCCGCGGACGTACTTTCAACATCAATGTCCGTCAAGCTCAAGCCGATAATAACGTGGTGAATGGTACGTTTCTTGTGAATGGTATATATGCTTCGTTTTGTTTGATACTAGAGCAAATAACTGTTTAATATCGCTTGAATTCGAAAAGCTCCTCAATCGTAAGCGCGCTCATCTCCCCTCGACGTTCGATGTTGAAGTTGCCACCGAAAGAACCGTCGCTGTCAATTCTGTTCTTTGTGATGGTACTCTCGAGCTCAACAATCACATCTTTCCTATCGATCTTATTCCGATGCAACTCGGAAGTTTTGACATCATAGTAGGCATGGACTTTCTTCGTGAAAACCATGCTGAAGTTGTTTTCTTCGATAAGATGATTCGATTCTCGCTCGCTAATGGTGATCAGTTATGTGTTTATGGTGAAGTTGCGTTGAAGAAACTCCAACTCATGTCATGTGTTCAGGCTAGCAAGTATCTCCGCAAGGAATACCAAGCTTTCTTGGCACACATTGTAGTAGAGGAGAAAAAGGAAGTTAAAGAGGTGAAAGACGTCCCCGTTTTCTGTGAATTCCCTAACATTTTTCCCGACAATCTACCAGGATTACCTCCCGCTCGTGATATCGAATTCCGAATCGACCTCATTCCTGGAGCCAACCCTGTTGCGAAAGCGCCATATCGTCTCGCTCCTTTTGAAATGCACAAACTCTCAAGTCAGCTCCAGGAACTTCTTGATAAAGGATTTATTCACCCTAGCACCTCTCCATGGGGCGCGCCTATCATTTTCCTCAAAAAGAAGGATTGTTCGTTCAGGATGTGTATCGATTATAGGGAGTTGAATAAGTTAACAATCAAGAATCGCTATCCCTTGCCCCGAATCTATGACTTATTTGATCAGCTACAAGGTGCTACGTGTTTTTCGAAGATCGATCTATGTTCAGGCAATCACCAATTATGCATTCAAGAGGAGGATATACCCAAAACCGCTTTTCGAACCCGCTATGGTCATTACGAGTTCGTTGTCATGCCTCTCGGTTTGACCAACGCTCTTGCAGTCTTCATGGATTTAATGAATCGAGTGTGCAAACCCGTCGTTGATCGCTTCGTAATCGAATTCATTGACGATATCCTGATCTATTCCAAATTGAAAGCCGAACGCAGCATCTACATTTGGTTCTCGAGTTACTCCAGGGAAACCGTCTCTACGCCAAATTCTCCAAGTGTGAATTTTGGCTGGAGGAGGTCCAATTCTTGGGTCACATTGTCAATAGTCAAGGTATCCACGTTGACCCTGCGAAGACCGAAGCTGTTAAGAGCTGGGTTACGCCCAAGAATCCATCTGAAGTCCGCTCTTTTCTAGGACTGGCAGGCTATTATCGCCGTTTTATCGAATGTTTTTCTAAAATTGCCGCGCCGTTAAACTCTCTTACGCATAAAGACAAACCTTTTGTTTGGGGAACTAAACAAGAGAAAACCTTTCAAGCTCTCAAGGATATGCTTTGCAATGCTCCAGTACTCTCACTGCCTGACGGGAACGACAACTTCGTAGTCTACTGCGAGGCCTCAAACCTTGGTCTTGGTTGTGTTCTCATGAAACGAGATAAGGTTATCGTGTACGCTTCTCGACAGCTCAAAATCCACGAGAAGAACTACACCACACACGACCTCAAGCTTTGTGCAGTTGTTTTTGCGTTAAAGATCTGGTGACACTACCTTTATGGTACCAAGTGTACGATCTTCACCGATCATAGGAGCCTACAACATATCTTTGACCAGAAAGAACTAAACATGTGTCAACGCGGGTGGGTAGAACTACTCAACGATTACGACTGTGAGATCCGTTACCATCCAGGCAAAGCAAATGTTGTTGCCGATGCCCTCAGTCGACGAAGCTACTTGCTTAGCATTCGTAATTCTCAAGCCCAATATCATCTCGAAACTCTTATCCGTGACGCGCAGCATGCTTGTTTTACTTAGCGAAATTTGAAGGAGGAAAGGATTTTAAACGATGGCGCCCAACTCGAGAATAAAGCGAATGGTATATTTCATTATTTGGACCGGATTTGGATTCCCAAGCGTACGAACCTGCGACAACTTCTGATGGATGAAGCCCACAAATCTCGATATTCTATTCATCCCGATGCAGACAAGATGTACCAGGACATGCGCTACAAGTACTAGTGGCCAGGCAAGAAAAAGGATATCGCAATCTATGTTTCGAAATGCCTGACCTGTTCCAAGGTCAAGGCTGAGCATCAAAGACCCTCTGGCTTACTCGTCCAGCCCGAAATCCCGATGTGGAAATGGGAGAGTATAGCTATGGATTTCATAACGAAACTTCCGCGTACTCAATCTGGTCATGATAGCATTTGGGTCGTGGTTGACCGTTTGACTAAGTCAGCTCACTTCCTACCGATACGAAAAGACTACAAGGTAGAAAATTTAGCCCGAATCTACACCAACGAGATCATCAGTCGACATGGGACGCCTCGCGATATCATCTCTGACCGCGATGGTTGGTTTACCTTGCATTTTTGGGAAACGTTTCAATCTGCTCTCGGTACTACTCTGAATCTAAGTACCGCTTTCCATCCCCAAACCGACGGTCAGACTGAAAGAATGATTCGTACCCTTGAAGACATGCTCCGTTAGATTTCAGTGGTAATTGGGACGCGTACTTACCTTTAGTAGAATTCTCGTACAATAAAAATTATCATTCCTGCATACAAATGGCACCGTTTGAGGCTCTATACGGAAGGAAATGTTGATCGCCTATTGTATGGCACGAGATCGGAGACGCACAAATTACCGGTCCCGAGCTGTTGCAAGAAACGACAGACAAAATCCTCCAAATTCGAGACAATCTATTGAAAGCTCAGAGTCGACAGAAAAGTTATGCTGATAGACGCCGCAAGCCCCTTGAATTTGACGTTGGCGATCACGTACTCCTAAAGGTTGCACCTTGGAAGGGGTGGTCAGATTCGGCAAGAAGGGAAAGCTCGCGCCTCGATATGTTGGACCCTTTAAAATTCTAGAAAGGATTGGAAAGGTGGCCTACATACTCGAACTACCAGAGGAACTGAGTAACATCCACCCAACTTTCCATGTTTCGAACATCAGAAAGTGCCTGGTCGACCAAGAATTACATATCCCTCTTGAGGACTTGCAAGTGGATGAAACACTACACTTTGTGGAAAAGCCTGTCGAGATCGTGGGACGAGAAACCAAAGTGCTCAGACGCTCACACATCCCCAATGCGAAAGTCCGATGGGAAGGCAAACGAGGCGTAGACTTCACCTGGGAACTCGAAAGCGACATGAATGCGAAGTACCCGCAGTTGTTTGATACAACTGAAGCTTAATTTCAGGACGGAATTCCCTTAAGTAGGGGAGGCTGTAACACCCCGTGTTTTGAAAGTTAAAGTCAAAGTCAAGATTGAAGTCAAAGGAAGAAAAGATTGCTAATTGCGATCTGTCACTCCTTGCTCAACTACTATTTTGACTTCTTTGACTTGTAATCGACTCTATTTATTTAATCGCTTTGATTGTATTATCTGGAGTATTTATTAATAATCGATATTTAATCGCATGTTTAATCGATTTGTCGCTTATCGCTATCGCAATCACAACTCGAATTATGTGTTCTGGATATTGTTTTACGTGTGTGTGCTATTTATGTGTTACTTGTGCATGTTATGTTTATGTTGAGGTGTTAATCGCAATCGCAAATCTATCGCATCACAATCGAATCGAGTACGCTAAACACAAGTCATTATAGTGATTGTATGTTAGATATAGTAGTTATGTTATTTTTGTGACTAATGGGTAATATTATCGCATCGCACTCTCAAATAGAATCGCAACGCTCAACACGCGAAATGAAACGACAAAACTCATTGCGCCAAACACTAGGATCGAGTGGCCAACCGATCGAGTGGCCATCCGATCGGATTGCCATCCGATCGGGTTGCCATCCGCCGATCGATCAGTCACTTTCAGCACTTTCCTTTTTGGGAAACCCCCACCTGTCACATCATTTGTGATGTGATAGCTCCTCTGCTCGACCAGCTCGCTCCAACACTCTTTTCTCTCGATTCTTGTAAGTTTTCAACCCAAATCTTGTATTTCTATGATCTACACGCACTTCTTCATCATTTTCACCCTTAAATCTTAACTTTTAACCGTGAATTCACCGGATTTGAGGTGTTCTAGGATGATGTCATCATGGAGTTCTTATGAACTTCAATGTTTGGCTTCATTCCACCAAGAACAACTTAGATCTGAAGGATTTGCACAAGATTAATCAATGTTTTCACTTAGATCTACACGATTCAATGGTTAAAAGGATTGAAAGAAGGTTTTCCAACTTTCTTTCAACTCTTTTACACTCAATGCCCTCAAAACCGATAGAATCGGTGCTTGTTCTGATCTTCTACTCATTCTTAGTGATGTGTTAGTTCCAGATCTGAATTCTATCTGAGAGACTACTGATTTCAGGTTTGAACATGAACAACCGACTCGAACCGTGAACCGGTCGGACTAGGGTGATTCCTGTTCGGTCGAATCACTTGGGTCGAGACGGGGTTCCTGTTGTTTAAGCAAGTCATCATAACGTCTCGTTCAAAACTGCAAAACTTCCAACATAATCAAGTGTCAAGACGATCAGATCGTTGGGACGGATTGCTGTCTGATTGGATTGCCATCCGTTCGGATTGCCATCCGATCAACCGGCCATCCGATCGGGTTGCACTTGGTTCTGTACTTAAACTTTTATTCAAACTCTTCAAAGGACTAAACGTCGAACGGATTGCCACCCGATCAGATTGCCATCCGATCGAGTGACCGTCCGATCGTGTGATGTTTGGGACTTTGGTACTTAAACAATATTCAACATGTTCAATACATACGGATTGCCACCCGATTGGATAGCCATCCGATCGAGTGACCGTCCTGCTGTGAACTTGTTTTCACTAAGTTTCATGCCAATCAGATGGCCGTCCGATCGAGCCGCCGTTCGATCAACCGACCTGAAGGGCAGAGATACTTCTATATTTTTAAAATGCTACAATGAAAACTTCAAAGTACAAACCATCATACACAAACACATCCTCGCCAAACGAGGTGACAATCCAATCGAATGGCCATCCGATCGGATGACCATCCGAACGGATTGCCAGCCGGTCGACTGGCCATCCGATCAGATTGCCATCCGATCGGATTACCATCTGATCCTTGGTACACTGCATCGTTTTACGCGCCGCTTATCGTCTATGCTACCGTTAACTATTCAGGCTAATCTCTCTCAAGCGCTCCCTTCAATCCAAGAGAGTGTTTACTTGTTAAACACAATCTGTGAGTATACTCGATCCCTTTTTGCTTTATGTACTTTTGGGTGTTACATACGTTACTTATTCCGAATCACATCGAACACACAACGCAAACACTATTTATACGCTCACCTCTAATGCATGTTATACGTGACTCGATGAATGCCTGTTTGTTATGTTAACACATTTATTGCCGTCTACCTACCTTAGCAACGATAGTACTATAGTTTGGACTCAGCACTTGTTCATTCATGGGTTGTTAAGGACAATTACTTCACGTGTTCACAGTGGTGAGCATGTGGTGCGCCCTCGCTACTCGCAGTCAACTCACAATCATTGGTATTGATAGGATCTTTGTCGATAACTTACATGCTCCACTTATGCGTTAATCATGCTGGTTATGCATAAACGATTTTGAACTCTATTATGATATTATCAAACTTGTATGCTCACCTTTACACCATGTGTATTGACCTCTATTTTAACGTATGTGGCAGGTGTTTAGGATGCTATCTGCTAGGATGCTTGCTGTGTGGAATCAAGTTAGGAAGAGTCTAGAAACAAACAAACAATTTATCTTTATTTGAAATCTGAGATGTCGGAACAGTTTTATTTGTTTTGGAGATACGATGTCTGTAATAACTTAATAGGTTACGGTATGGGACGTAATGTTTAACTATTCGGTAAAGTAGTTGTTATGGAATTTCTCTCGAACAATCTGTTTCGCTTAGTGCCATGCCCCGATGTTTCCACCATCGGTTGGGGTGTGACACCTGTCTAGGCAATAATTTAAGCTGATTAACAGTTTAGGTCCCTGTCCTTTTTATACATAATTAAACCTCCGTATCTTGACATTTTTGGCACCTATCTTATATATTCATGCGTATTATTAGTGTTTGGTACGGGGACCTTTAACGAATAATCCCAGGCATACTCAGGGGTGTGGCCGAGCATTGCGGAGTTCCTGGTCTGATTAAAAGGCCTCTCAAAGGCAAGGTTTCGCTAGTTGTCGCTGTAAGTCCTTTTGGCGCATAATTTATGCGTAACCTCGTTTTATGGCATCTAAGCATTAAACGGCTCATACTAGGCACATCCAGGGGTATGACTGAGCTTAACGGAGTTCCCAGTTCTTCTAAAGGATCACCATATAGTGTAGTTTCGCGCGTTGACGCCTTTAACCCCTTATTTGCGAACTTGCACGCATTAACGCGAAATGGCTTAAAAACTTTCTATGGCCAACATTAAATACTTCTGAGGGTATGAACGAACATTGCGGAGTTTCTAGTTCGCTTAAATGATCATTCTATGGTGTAGTTTTAGAAGTTGACGCTTTTGGTCCCTCTAACGCGCAAATTTGCGTGCATTATCATTTTATTGCGTAAAAGCCCTATCTTTTCAATATTAGGCATTCTCGAGAGTATTATCAAACATCACTATGCTTCAGGTTTGTTAAAAGGTCACTCAGAGGTAAGAATTAACACGTTGACGCTTTTAACCCTTCGACGCGCAAACTTTCAATTAATTACGCGAACGGTTCCTCTTGATCAACAAGTGGCTTATTTGTGAATACGAATACCATGTAAGGTTATTCAGAGGCTTAGTTTAAGCACGTTGACACTTTCAGTCCTTTCGCACTCAAAGTTTTTGATTTTTCACAAAATTAGTCCCTCATAGTCAACGCTTGACTTTATTAGGGTTTAGTACACGTGTCAACACATCATTTGACGTAATTTTACGAGGTGTTACATCCTCACCCCCTTAAAAGAAATCTCGACCTAGAGATTTGCTCAAAAGATGGAAGTATTATCTGTCGTAGAATGGACTTAACTTCCACAACATATTTGCGGCCTCTACGGGCACCCCCGTTGACCTTTATAATAGGTACATGTTTTCTTTTGGAGCTTCTAATCCTGTCGATCCTTAATCGATACTGGTTTCTCATTAAACCATAAGTTTTTCGTTAGCCTACACATCAATGTGATAATGCTATCGACTTATCAGCTAGACATATCCTCAAATCACAAATGTGGAACACATTGTGAATTCCACCAAGCTCCCTTGATAAGTTTTAGCTTGTAAGCTACTGATCTTGATGTATTCGATTTTCTTGAAAGGTCCTATTTATCTAGAGCTTAACTTTGCCTGCTACGTTAAAATACAACATACCTTTCAAGGGTGATTCTTTCCGTTTACTCTTGTTCCTTATTGAGAACTCATAAGGTTTGCGACTCTCATCAACATTGATTTTTTTTTCTGCTGATTACTGGCAGCTTTCAGTCGATCACATATATGTATAATCTTATCCATGGTCTGCAGGGTAACCTAAGATTTTGATAATTGGACTTACCAATCTTCTGTCCATCAAACAGACGTTTGACATTCCATCTATACATGGTCTCCAAAGGAGCATCCTTGATGCTTATATACTAACTATTAGTTGTAGGAAAGCTTATTTAAGGCCAGATAGTCATTCCAACTACTGCTTAATCCAATCTTTAAATAGCTAACCTCACGGTTAATCGAACAAATCGACGATCCTGGGCAGCTGATGGCGATTCTTAATTGTTGCCTAAATAAGGTTGTGGTAATCAATGCATAAGCATAATGAATCGTCTTTCTTAATTAATAATACCGGAGCTCTCAGAATTTTGAATTAGGCTTTATAAAACCTTCTCTAAAAGCTTATCTAATTGGCTCTTAGTTCTTCCATTTCCGTTGGTATTAACCGATATGAAGATTTTTCAATAGAAGCAACCCTAATTGGGATATTAATCTTAACTCTATTTGCCTCTCAAGAGGTAAACAGGGTATTTCTATGAAGAAGACAAACAAGATTCACAGAGATGACAGAGATATTCTGAATCTCAGGCTTAAGTTCATTTATCGTTATCTGTGCCATATAAATGACACATTTTCTTTATGAATGCATAGATGCCTTAACTAGCGACACTTATTTGGACATTTCTATACTGGATATCTTCTTTGAATACCATTAGATGACTTTATTACAATATGACAATTGGGATATCTCAGTGGTTCCATGCATTAAACCTCCATACTAATCAGGCATGGAAGTAATCCATGGGGCACACTAGGATACACCAATCCTCATATGGCGCTTTTATCATACTGTCTGGCATTCGTAGTTGATAGAAATCAATGAGAAAATGAAATAAAATAACATATATTGTCGTACTCCATCCGAAGAAAGAGTACTTTAGATTTTTGAACGAAGATTTTCCGACAAGAATAGAAGAAATGGTTCCAATGATTTTCGTTGGTAAGTTTTACCTAATACTTAATATCTGAAGTTCTTATGGGAAAATTTTTAAAAGTTTGCTAAGCTTATGATCTATGAAAGACTTAGTAGTACTTAAATCAAACAGAATTGTTAGCAATTGTTGGTCCCAGTTTGGACTTAAAAACTTCTTTTCACGTAATATGGCAAGTGATTTCAGTAGATGTGTGGAAATGGAAATCAGACTTTCAAGAAACAACACCTACAGAATTATCAAGTTTATATCACTTTGAAACAAAATAGTTTACAAGGTGATTGTAAGATTATTATCTAATAGAAATGAATCTAGAATTCAGTGGGTGAGAGGGCAATGGAGTTTTGTAGTATGTATGAATGCTAAGCTTAACTCATCGTCTTCTGCTTGGTGAGCCTTCTATTTATAGAAGACTGGTTACATGAATAAACAATTGTTTATTCATGCAATAAGTCCTGCATAAAGTAGCCATTTGACATATTCATTGAATACAACAGTCAAGTTGCCTTTGTAATCATGATATCCAATAATGTCAAGTTGCTTCTGTTATTGTGGTAGGATACAACTGATTTTTAGACAAGTGGGGTATTCATTAGTATTTTCGATAAACCACTTCATCAGAAATTCTGGTGAACAAATCATCAGAAAATCTGATGATCAGAATCGTCAGAAACTGATGATATGTCATCAGAAATATCATCAGATCCATCAGAAATGACTTTTTATGATAATCTTCTTCTGCTCTTGATCAACTTGTGATTCTTTGAAGTAGATGTTGTTCATTTTAGTTGTCCTATCCGATCTTCTTCTTCTTCTTGTTGTGATCTTCAGGACTGTTGTCTTCTTCATAGATCAAGTTGAATCTGATTTTCTTCAATACTTACAAATAAAGTTTCCTAACAGTTTCCCCCTAAGTATTGTAAGAAAATAAACTATCTCTATATCTAACATAAACAACTTTCAACTACTCCTTGAAAAGAAAGTTAAAAAAAAAACTAAGTTCAGAAACATAAAACATACTCAAACCAACCATTGTTCAAAATAGACAAAGATAAAATATTTTTCTGAAAAACAGAAATTTAATCTCATCAATTCATTAATTGATCTTCACTCCACTTTTGTATTTGTCTCCAGGTTTCAGTCTTTTCTTGTGATCAATTGCCTTTTGAGTTTCCTTGTACAGTTCTTTGTACCATCCTCTGGATTCCATCCACTTTTCAATGCAGTCTTCAATTGTTTTTCTCAACTGTTCATTGTTCATTCCCTTCTTCTTGAGCTGCTCTTGCTTCTCATTCTTGCAGTTCTTTATATATTTCAGAGTTTGATTTGAATACTTGCATATTTCACTGATTCTGAACAGAGCTTTCTCATCATGAGCATCTTTGAAGACTACACACATTTCTGGTTTGTCAAAGATTGCTCCTGTTCTTACTAGTTTAGAAGGAATTTCAGCTGGAATTGTGTTGTTAGGAGGAGGTAACAACACTTTGTTGCTGTACTCAAAATTGATACATAGATCAAAGTCTGCCAGTGTAGCCCTTTTGTATAACTTTGCTCCTGCACTTTTAAAGCTGTCAAGGGCTCTTCTGATCACAACTGAACCACTTTTGTCTTTATCAATGATATTCTTCATTTTGACTATGCCCATTGGGTGAATATCATCAGCCAAATTTCTATCAGTAACCTTTTATTCACTGTTGTCTTTTCTGATCAAGGTGTATTTGTTCTGTCTAGTGGTTAGAGTGTTGATTCTTTCAATAGATACTATTGGTTTGGTCATTGGTTTATGCAGAATTTCCCTGTTTCCATTGTTCCTAACTTCAACAATATTTTTACTTATTGGAGAGAGTGGCCTTTCTGGGTTGTCTTCTTTACCTTTCCAGTAGTAGTACTTCAGGTGTTCTTCAGGATACATGATTGTGTGTAAGTCACCTTTCAGTACTTCTATTTCTTTGATGTTTCCATTTGAATCTTCTCTCATCACTTTTCTTGGCCTTTTTGAGGAGGTCACTTCATGTTCCATTCTTCTCTTCTCTTTTATATCCATCTTTATGCTGAACTCTGTTTCTCCTGTGAGAGCTGTGGAAGAAAACTGAACTGGAACATGTTCTTTCTGTTGGACCTTTGAAGTATCTGGCTTTGGTATGTTTGGTGGAGGACCCATGAGTAACCTTGGCATATTAGGAGGAGGACCCATGGGTTGCTTCTGTTTTTGAGTTTTGAAGTTTCAGATTGTTTGGTTTGATCTTGTTGAATGGTTTCTGGTTGTTGTTGAGGAGTCTCTGACTCTCCTGCTTCTTTCTCTTGTGGAATTGGGGTTTTCAGTTCATGAAGATCAACTTTTGCCAGTCTGGCAACATTATACTGCAACCTCTTTACTAACAGATGAACATCAGCAAGAGTTTAAGCATTTGTTTCTTCTTGTTTCTTCATTCTCTGAAACTCTAGGTTTTCTTGATTTTGTTTTGTAGTCAATTCCACCAACAGCTTCTCAAAAGCCTCAGCCATGCTGCTGGTATTGGCTCTGAGGAGCTGTATGAATTCTTCCTAAACTTGAGCTCCCCCTGCAGTTGCTCCCTCAGCCATCTGTTTCTTGATGTCTTGTAGTTATTTGAGATTCTTCTTGAATTCTGATGAGCTCTCTCTGTTTTTTGATGACTCTTGCAGTTTGTTGAGGGCTGTAGTGTTGTCTTCTGTTTGCTTCTGCACATCTTTGACAATTTCTGATAAAACTTTGATATATGATTTTTGATTTCTGATTTCTTCCAGTATCAGATCAACTTTTCCTTCTGTGGCTGTTTTCTCAGTACAAACAACAATTGTGTCTTCAAGTTCCTTGTGAAGTTGTTCAGTGGACATAGATTGATGTCCTTGGTAAATAGGAGGAAAAACAGATGTTCTACCTTTAACACCAGTAGAAAACACATTCTCAGCTGTTCTGAGGTTAAGAGGATTGAAATATTCCATATTCTCTGTACCCTCACTAGAAAATTGAAACACATTCAAGTTCTGGTTTTCCTCATATCCTTGAACCTTTTTAGGTTCTCCATGAGTTGTTGAGAAATTCTCAGTTTTCTCATCCAGGTTTCCTTGATCAGTAGACTAATCTCCACCTGTTGCCACCACATTTTCCACCTCATAATCTGATTCAGAAAATAGGTCTTTGGTTCCACTCACATCTTGTCTTATAGAAACAGTGCCTTTGTGTAAAATTTCATAATTTCCTTGAATTGAATAATCAGAATCACTCTCAGAATTATGAAATATATTAAGTTTAGTGTGTTGTGCACCTGTTTCTCCCATATGCGAGATTTCAGCATGATGTTCTTCTGCCACAGGACTCATGTTCACATCTTCATCAGCTGGGTAAGGATCTGATTCACCCTACTACTTCATTCTTGGTGTGTTTGACTCTTGTGCATCATGCTCCATGGGGGACACATTATCAAAAACTTCTTTGTTCTCTTGCTTCTTGCTTAGCATCCTTAGGTATTCTGCTCTGTATGGTGAATCTTTTGGTATCAGATTCATCACTTTTTCTGACAAAACAGCCACATCATAATCTGACTTCCAAGACCCTACAGCAGTCCAAGGTCTCATGATTTCTGTATTCCACATATTTTCTGATGCTGGAATTTCTAGGTTCCTTTCAGAAAATGCATCGGAAATCATGATTGACAGAAATCTGGGAAAAGGTAGATGTGAATCTATCCTTCCAGTATTAGTCAGAATTGATCTTCTGATCAGATTAAATATTTCTGTTCCAAAATAAATATTCAACCCACTTATGAGACTGAACATGATTGTCAGAACATTCATATTTATCTAATCTGTACCTCCAATTTTTGATGATAAACACTTGTTCAGAATTTCCATTAATACTTCCCAGAAGGCAGGTAACTTGTTCCTCTTGAATTCACTGATTTTTGAAATCTTTGTTTCATAACCCATTACAGCATCAAGTAGTGAAAACATATCTTCTTTTTCTGGTGCTTCTTCATAGCTTTGGCTTAAGGGTAGTCTCAAAAATTCCCTTATTTTCTCCGGTGAGATTGTAATAAAGATATCTCCCCACACAAGTGTTGTTAGCTCGATTTGATTTGAGACTTTGAGAGTTTTTACAACTTGTTGTATAAGTTTTTCTGGTACCTCTTTGGTCTTTGTAAGAGCTTGAGCTATTGGACATATGATCAGAAATTCAATGAGAATTTGACACTTTATATCATATTCTTCAATGTTATCGTTCATTGCTTCATTGTTTCTCTTTAATGGAAGAAATTCAGCTTCAGTGATGAAAGGAACAGAGTGTTCGATTGGTGGCATGTTGATGTTGATAGCAGCCATTGAGAATTTGGGTTTTTGTTTTGGCAAAGGGTTTTTAGGGTTTTGATTTTGAAGGTTGAAGATGGAAGTCTTTGTTTTTGAATGAGGTATTTATAAAGTATCGTGACATAGATCTTTGAGTGTTTTGTGTGGGTTGTTTGTATTCAAGGTGGTTAATGACACCTTAATGATGTTTTAATCCTGTTCAGGAAACAATCATTTTTGAAAAAAACCTTTGGTTTATCTCTTATTTAATATAGATCTTTTGATGAAAATAAGAGATTCCAAAGATTTCGTAGATAAACACTAATGTCCAACTTGCACCTTTTCTCCATGTGGGACCCCTTTTGTTTCAAAAAG
The DNA here is from genome assembly GCA_030545235.1 of Helianthus tuberosus. Lineage (NCBI taxonomy): Eukaryota > Viridiplantae > Streptophyta > Magnoliopsida > Asterales > Asteraceae > Helianthus > Helianthus tuberosus. The sequence goes on from CM060411.1 coordinate 74,563,328, forward strand.
GTGCAATAGAAACCTTTTCTGAGATTGTATCTCCCCAAGTTTTTCTTTTGATGATATATATCAGAAAATCTTTGAATAAAACTTCCTCGGCTTGGATTTTCTTCATATTTCATCAGAATGCATTTGATTCATTTTTAGAGATTGAATCAACATTTTTTTTCTTTTTTTTTTTAGATGAGAGGGAATAAGTAGAGTTTCGAGATTTTTACTTACATTGCAATTCTGAACTCCACACCTTTGTTCTGATTTTCAGGAAGTGTTTGTCATACAGCTTGTTTGAGTCCTCAGAAAAAAATATTTTGAAAGAAACTTATTTCAAAAGTTTAGTTGATCATAAGTTTCTTTGAATCTAGTTAAAGGCAATGATTTCTGATGTTTCTTTCTGTTGATTTGTCAGACTTCCTGGTTGTCAAGAGATTTTTCTAATAACAATTTGATTTTTCTGATAATTTTCTGATGTATGAACAGATTCTGATGATTTATTGAGTTTTCTGATTTTATACAAGGTTTTCTGATTGATCATCAGATTTTCTGAGTTTCACTAAATCTATCAGATTTCTTTTAAGTTTTACCAGATTTCCCTTGTTTTTATCAGATTTGTTGTTTTAGTTCCCCCTAGATCTATTGTTATGTTTTTGTTTTTTTTTTATGTAGAAAACAAATACAGGTAAGAAAATATCATTCAAGCACAAAAAAAAAAAAAAAAAAACAAATAAAACAAGTAAACAACAACTATTCCTCCTCCAGCACGTTGTACATGCACTTCACATATAACCAAAGACTGGTTATACGACCAGTGTGATTCGTTGATGGGACCAGAGTAGGATCACTTATGTTTTCTTGAAGTGCCAGCTCGGCCCTTGGATACCAGCTTCTCACTCCTACGAAGTCCAGCTGACTGGTAATCACCTTGGTTACGAATCGAGGGTAGATCAGAAAAGGTTGACGGTCGTGAATGTTTGCTTCTAGGTCTCTCATGAGAAACTTAGAAAAGCTGTAAGGTTTTTCCTGTACAACAGCATGAATCACCTCCATCATCCTATGGGACAGCTCGTTGAAGTGTCCAATCTTCTTAGAGAAGCAGACACTGAGTTGTGTCACCAAATACTGGAAAGGTGGTATAAAACCAGATTTGCTAACCTGCCTTGATAAGTTGTATGTAAGATAGCCCATTTCTGTCAAGGTCTGTTGCACATCTGCCTTATCCAGGAAGGTGTTTTCTTGATCAATACCCAGCCGGAGAACATCTCTAAGAGTTTCCTCCTTTAGGGTAATTTTGACCCCCATAACCTTGCTCTCAATCCACATGGAAGTGCAACTGAAAAAGACTTTCTTCACACCTATCACTTTAAGTCCATAAATGTTATTAACCTATCACTTTCACCTATAAATATTAACAACCTGAAAAATAATTTCTTCACACCAAACAAATCTTCTTTTCAAAAGCTCTTCATCAGAAATTTCTTATTTTAAAATGGGTCGCCCAAAAATGATGAAAGTAACTCAATTCCCTCTACCTCTTCACAGACATCATAATCTTAGACTTCGGTCTAACTAGGAAGGACCTACATGGGAGGACTGCAGGTATGTGTATAATAGGATCATGCAAAGCCCCTTGGGCTTCGCTGTATCTACACATGTCTCCATCTATCCAGAACTTCTTCAAGAATTCTGGTGGAATTTTGAAATCAATTTCAGTGGCACTTCCATGTGGATTGAGAGCAAGGTTATGGGGGTCAAAATTACCCTAACGGAGGAAACTTTTGGAGATATTCTCCGGCTGGGTAATGATCAAGAAAACACCTTCCTGGATAAGGAAGATGTGCAACAGACCTTGATAGAAATGGGCTATCATACATACAACTTGTCAAAGCAGGTTAGCAAATCTGGTTTTATACCACCTTTCCAGTATTTGGTGACACAGCTCAGTGTCTGCTTCTCTAAGAAGATTGGACACTTCAACGAGCTGTCCCATAGGATGATGGACGTGATTCATGCTGTTGTACAGGAAAAACCTTACAGCTTTTCTAAGTTTCTCATGAGAGACCTAGAAGCAAACATTCATGACCGTCAACCTTTTCTGATCTACCCTCGATTCGTAACCAAGGTGATTACCAGTCAGCTGGACTTCGGAGGAGTGAGAAGCAGGTATCCAAGGGCCGAGCTGGCACTTCAAGGAAAGATAAGTGATCCTACCCTGGTCCCATTAACGAATCACACTAGTCGTATAACCAGTCTCTGGTTATATGTGAAGTGCGTGTACAACGTGCTGGAGGAGGAATAGTTGTTGTTTACTTGTTTTATTTGTTTGTTTTTTTGTGCTTGAATGATATTTTCTTACATTTATTTTTTTTCTACTAAAAAAAAAAACAAAAACATAACAATAGATCTAGGGGGAACTAAAACAACAAATCTGATAAAAACAAGGGAAATTTGGTAAAAATTAAAAGAAATCTGATAGATTTAGTGAAACTCAGAAAATCTGATGATCAATCAGAAAACCTGGTATAAAATCAGAAAGCTCAATAAATCATCAGAATCTGTTCAAACATCAGAAAATTATCAGAAAAATCAATTGACAACCAGGAAGTCTGACAAATCAACAGAAAGAAACATTAGAAATCATTGCCTTTAACCAGATTCAAAGAAACTTATGACCAACTAAACTTTTGAAATAAGTTTCTTTCAAAATATTTTTTTTTTCTGAGGACTGGAACAAGCTGTATGACAAACACTTCCTGAAAATCAGAACAAAGGTGTGGAGTTCAGAATTGCAATGTAAGTAAAAATCTCGAAACTCTACTTATTCCCTCTCATCTCAAAAAAAAAAAAGAAAAAAAATGTTGATTCAATCTCTAAAAATGAATCAAATGCATTCTGATGAAATATGAAGAAAATCAAAGCTGAGGAAGTTTTATTCAAAGATTTTCTGATATATATCATCAAAAGGAAAACTTGGGGAGATACAATCTCAGAAAAGGTTTATATTGGACCTTTTTGAAACAAAAGGGGTCCCACATGAAGAAAAGGTGCAAGTTGGACATTAGTGTTTATCTACCAAATCTTTGGAATCTCTGATTTTCATCAAAAGATCTATATTAAATAAGAGATAAACCAAAGGTTTTTCAAAAATGGTTGTTTCCTGAACAGGATTAAAACATCATTAAGGTGTCATTAAGCACCTTAAATACAAACAACCCACGAAAAACACTCAATGATCTCTGTCTTGATACACTATAAATACCTCATTAAAAAACAGAGACTTCCATCTTCAACCATCAAACTCAAAACCCTAAAAACCCTTTTCCAAAACAAAAACCCAAATTCTCAATGGCTGCTATCAACATCAACATGCCACCAATCGAACACTCTGTTCCTTTCATCACCGAAGCTGAATTTCTTCCATTAAAGAGCAACAATGAAGCAATGAACGATTACATTGAAGAATATGATATAAAGTGTCAACTTCTCATTGAATTTCTGATCAGATGTCCGATAGCTCAAGCTCTTACAAAGACCAGAGAGGTACCAGAAAAACTCATACAACAAGTTGTAAAAACTTTCAAAGTCTCAAATCAAATCGAGCTAACAGCACATGTGTGGGGAGATATCTTTATTACAATCTCACTAGAGAAAATAAGGGAATGTTTGGGACTACGCTTAAGCCAAATCTATGAAGAAGCACCAGAAAAAGAAGATATGTTTTCACTACTTGATGCTGGAATGGGTTACAAAACAAAGATTTCAAAAATCAGTGAATTCAAGAGGAACAAGCTACCTGCCTTCTGGCAAGTATTAATGGAAATTCTGAACAAGTGTTTATCATAAAAAATTGGAGGTACAGATCAGATAAATATGAATGTTCTGACAATCATGTTAAGTCTCATAAGTGGGTTGAATATTGATTTTGGAACAGAAATATTTAATCTGATCAGAAGATCAATTCTGACTAATACTGGAAGGATAGATTCACATCTACCTTTTCCCAGATTTCTGTCAATCATTCAAGAGGAACAAGCTACCTGCCTTCTGGAAAGTGTTAATGGAAATTCTAAACAAGTTTTTATCATAAAAAAATTTGGAGGTACAGATCAGATAAATATGAATGTTCTAACAATCATGTTTAGTCTCATAAGTGGGTTGAATATTGATTTTGGAACAGAAATATTTAATCTGATCAGAAGATCAATTCTGACTAATACTGGAAGGATAGATTCACATCTACCTTTTCCCAGATTTCTGTCAATCATAATTTCTGATACATTTTCTGAAAGGAACCTAGAAATTCCAGCATCAGAAAATATGTGGAATACAGAAATCATGAGACCTTGGACTGCTGTAGGGTCTTGAAAGTCAGATTATGATGTGCCTGTTCTATCAGAAAAAGTGATGAATCTGATACCAGAAGATTCACCATATAGAGCAGAATACCTAAGGATATTAAGCAAGAAGCAAGAGAATAAAGAATTTTTTGATAATGTGTCCCCCATGGAGCATGTTGCACAAGAGTCAAGCACACCAAGAATGGAGCAGCAGGGTGAATCAGATCCTCACCCAGCTGATGAAGATGTGAACATGAGTCCTGTGGCAGAAGAACATCATGCTGAAATCTCACTTATGGGAGAAACAGGTGCACAACACTTTAAACTTAATATATTTCATAATTCTGAGAGTGATTCTGATGATTCAATTCAAGGAAATTATGAAATTTTACACAAAGGCACTGTTTCTATAAGACAAGATGTGAGTGGAACTAAAGACCCATTTTCTGAATCAGATTCTGAGGAGGAAAATATGGTGGCAACCGGTGGAAATCAGTCTACTGATCAAGGAAACCTGGATGAGAAAACTGAGAATTTCTTAACAACTCATGGAGAACCTGAAAAAGGTTCAAGGATATGAGGAAAACCAGAACTTGAATGTGTTTCAATTTTCTGGTGAGGGTACAAAGAATATGGAATATTTCAATCCTCTTAACCTCAGAACAGTAGAGAATGTGTTTTCTGCTGGTGTTTAAGGTAGAACATCTGTTGTTCCTCCTATTTACAAAGGACATCAATCTATGTCCACTGAACAACTTCACAAGGAACTTGAAGACACAATCGTTGTTTGTACTGAGAAAACAGCCACAGAAGGAAAACTTGATCTGATACTGGAAGAAATCATAAATAAAAAAACAGATATCAAAGTTTTATCAGAAATTGTCAAAGCTGTGCAGAAGCAAACAGAAGATAACACTGTAGCCCTCAACAAACTGCAAGAGTCATCAGAAAACAGAGAGAACTCATCAGAATTCAAGAAGACTCTCAAAGAACTAGAAGACATCAAGAAACAGATGGCTGAGGTAGCAACTGAAGGGGAAAGCTCAAGTTCAGGAAGAATTCTTGAAGAGATACAGCTCCTCGGAGCCAATAACAACAACATGGCTGAGGCTTTTGAGAAGCTGTTGGTGGAATTGACTACACAGAAAAATCAAGAAAACCTGGACTTTCAGAGAATGAAGAAACAAGAAGAAACAAATACTCAAACTCTTGCTGATGTTCATCTGTTAGTAAAGAGGTTGCAGTATAATGTTGCCAGACTGGCAAAAGTTGATCTTCATGATCTGAAAGCCCCAATTCCATTAGAGAAAGAAGCAGGAGAGTCAGAAACTCCTCAACAACAACCAGAAACCATTCAACAAGATGAAACCAAACAATAAAAAACTTCAACAACTCAAAAACAGAAGCAACCCATGGGTCCTCCTCCTAATAGGCCAAAGTTACTACTCATGGGTCCTCCACCAAACATACCAAAGCTAGATACTTCAAAGGTCCAACAGAAAGAACATGTTCCAGTTCAGTCTTCTTCCACAACTCTCACAGGAGAAACAGAGTTCAGCATAAAGATGGATATAAAAGAGAAGAGAAGAGAAGAATGGAACATGAAGTGACCTCCTCAAAAAGACCAAGAAAAGTGATGAGAGAAGATTCAGATGGAAACATCAAAGAAATAGAAGTACTGAAAGGTGACTTACACACAATCATGTATCCTGAAGAACACCTGAAGCACTACTACTTGAAAGGTAAAGAAAACAACCTAGAAAGGCCACTCTCTACAATAAGCAAAAATATTGTTGATCAGGAACAATGGAAACTGGGAAATTCTGCACAAACCAATGACCAATCTAATAGTATCTATTGAAAGAATCAGCACTCTAACCACTGGAGGAGGTATCTTAGGTAATGAAGGACAGAACAAATACACCTTGATTAGAAAAGACAACAGTGAACAAAAGGTTACTGATGGAAATCTGGCTGATGATATTCACCCAATGGGCATAGTCAAAATGAAGAATATCATTGATAAAACAAAAGTGGTTCAGTTGTGATCAGAAGAGTCCTTGACAACTTTAAAAGTGCAGGAGCAAAGTTATACAAAAGGGCTGCACTGGCATACTTTGATCTATGTATCAATTTTGAGTACAGCAACAAAGTGCTATTACCTCCTCCTAACAACACAATTCCAGCTGAAATTCCTTCTAAACTAGTAAGAACAGGAGCAATCGTTGACAAACCAGAAATGTGTGTAGTCTTCAAAGATGCTCATTATGAGAAAGCTCTATTCAGAATCAGTGAAATATGCAAGCATTCAATTCAAACTCTGAAATATATAAAGAACTGCATGAATGAGAAGCAAGAGCAGCTTAAGAAGAAGGGAAAGAACAATGAACAATTGAGAAAAACAATTGAAGACTGCATTGAAAATGGGATGGAATCCAGAGGATGGTACAAAGAACTGTACAAGGAAACTCAAAAGGCAATTGATCACAAGAAAAGATTGAAACCTTGAGACAAATACAAAAGTGGAGTGAAGATCAATTACTGAATTGATGAGATTAAATTTCTGTTTTTGAGAACAATATTTTATCTTTGTCTATTTTTAACAATGGTTGGTTTGAGTATGCTTTATGTTTCTGAACTTAGTTGTTTTAACTTTCTTTTCAAGGATTAGTTGAAAGTTGTTTATGTTAGATATAGAGATAGTTCATTTTCTTACAATACTTAGGGGGAAACTATTAGGAAACTTTATTTGTAAATATTGAAGAAAATCAGATTCAACTTGATCTATGAAGAAGACAACAGTCCTGAACATCACAAGAAGAAGAAGATCGGATAAGACAACTGAAATGAACAACATCTACTTCAAAGAATCACAAGTTGATCAAGAGCTGAAAAAGGTTATCAGAAAAGGTCATTTCTGATGGATCTGATGATATTTCTGATGAAATATCATCAGTTTCTGACGATTCTGATTATCAGATTTTCTAATGATTTGTTCACCAGAATTTCTGATGAAGTGGTTTATCAGAAATTCTGATGAATACCCCACTTGTCTAAAAATCAGCTCTATCCTGCCACAATAACCGAAGCAACTTGAAATTATTGGATATCATGATTACAAAGGCAACTTGACTGTTGGATTCAATGAATATGTCAAATGGCTACTTTATGCAGGTCTTATTGCATGAATAAACAATTGTTTATTCATGTAACCAGCCTTCTATAAATAGAAGGCTCACCAAGTAGAAGATGATGAGTTAAGCTTAGCATTCATACATACTACAAAACTCCATTGCCCTCTCACCCACATAATTCAAGATTCATTTGTATTAGATAATAATCTTACAATCACCTTGTAAACTATTTTTCTTCAAAGTGATATAAACTTGATAATTCTGTAGGTCTTGTTTCTTGAAAGTCTGATTTCCATTTCCGCACATCTTTTTCACATCTACTGAAATCATTTGCCATATTACGTGAAAAGAAGTTTTTAATAAAATTTATGGCACAACTATCACTTTCACCTATAAATATTAACAACCTGAAAAAGACTTTCTTCACACCAAACAAATCTTCCCTTCAAAAGCTCTTTATCAGAAATTTCTTATTTTAAAATGGGTTACCCAAAAATGATGAAAGTAACTCAATTCTCTCTCCCTCTTCAGAAACATCATAATCTTAGACTTAGGTTTAACTTGGATAGATGGTGACATGTGTAGATACATCGAAGCCCAAGGGACTTTGCATGATCATATTATACACATACCTGCAGTCCTCCCATGCAGGTCCTTCCAAGTTAGACCTAAGTCTAAGATTATGATGTCTGTGAAGAGGGAGAGGGAATTGAGTTACTTTCATCATTTTTGGGCGACCCATTTTAAAATAAGAAATTTCTGATGAAGAGCTTTTGAAGAGAAGATTTGTTTTGTGTGAAGAAAGTCTTTTTCAGGTTTTTAATATTTATAGGTGAAAGTGATAGTTGTGCCATAAATGTTATTAACAGCCAAAGTTCCAAAGAATTTCATTTCCATTTCAATCTCTTCAAGTAAGACGATATTTGTTGCAGTGAGAATATGACAGTCTACTAAGCCCCTATGTGTGATTAAGCATTGAATTGCTAGGCGGCTGCTTTCATAGCTCCAAATCATTTTAGTGCCTACGTGTCTCTTAAACTTCTTATGAAAAAATGACGTTGCATGCATTGGTAGTGTAAGAAAAAATTCAATATTCTGCAAAAATTTTCTTGTGACGGTTGATTTTCTCTGCTGTATTGAATTTTATCTTAATGCATGTTACTTTTCCCCCTTTTTGTTTTTTTTTTATAATTTAAATGAAAGAGAGAGAAAAAATTACAAAACAGACTATACACAGATATAAATTTATACATATGTGGGATATGTATGAAGATGGACGTATATGATGATTACTGATCATTCTGATGTTTCAACAAAGTTTCTGATTTTATATCAGAATTTCTAATGATTTCACCAGATTTTCTGATATTTCTTTAGATTTTCTGATAAATCATCATTCATTGATGATTCATCAGATCTTCTAATGTTCCATCAAATTGATGGATTTCTTTGTCAGAAACCAGTTGAATTGTTCTTTGATTATCCGAACTTTGATGTTCATCAATTTGGTTTTCAATTTGTGTCCTTGTGTTTTCTGAAAAACCTTCATCTTTTATATTAACCATGCCAAGTTTGCTGATCAAAAAATTGTGTCTCTTTTCATCAAGAGGTTTTGTAAAGATATCAGCAATTTGGTTTTTAATTGGAACAAAATACATTTCTATGTTACTTTTCTCCACATGATCTTTTATGAAGTGATATCTGACATCTATCTGTTTGGTTCTTGAGTGATGAACTTGATTTTCTGTTATTGCAATTGCACTCTTTGAATCACATAGGATTGGTATTTTTGTCAGATTTACTCCATAATCTCTCAGTTGAGTTTGCATCCACATCACTTGTGAACAGCAACTTGCTGCTGCTACATATTATGATTCTGCTATTGATGTGGCAACACAGTTTTGTTTCTTGCTTGCCCAACATACCAATTTTTCTCCCAAGATTTGACAAGCACCAGATGTGCTTTTTCTGTCAATTTTGCACCCTGCATAATCTACATCTGTATATGCAATTTATTCAAGGTTTGTATCCTTAGGATACAAGAGACCAAGTTCTGATGTGCCTTTTAGATATTTGAAAACCCTTTTTACAGCTTTTAGGTGGGATTCTTTAGGATCACATTGATATCTGGCCAGAAAGCATGTTGCAAACATAATATATGGTCTGCTTGAAGTTAAATATAACAATGATCCTATCATCCCCCTATAGGTTTTAATATCTACACGTATTCCATCTTTATCAGAATCCAATTTGTTCCCTGATGCCTTGGGAGTTTTTGAAACAGAGCAATTTTCAAGTGAGTATTTTTGTAGAATTGTTTTCACATATTTTGATTGACTAAAAAATATTCCATCAATTCTTTGTTTTACTTGTAAGCCCAAGAAAAGGTTAACTCACCCATCATACTCATTTCAAAGTGGCTGGTCATTAACTTTTGAAACTTTTTACAGAATTTTTCATTTGTTGATCCAAATATAATGTCATCAACATATATCTGGACCAACAAAGTATGACCTTTGTGTGTTTTGAGGAAAAGTGTTGTGTCAATAGTACCTTTAGTAAACCCAGAATTGAGTAAGAAGTTTGATTGTGTTTCATACCAGGCTCTAGGAGCTTGCTTCAAAACATACAAGGCTTTGTTTAATTTGTAAACATGATTTTGAAATTTTGGATCAACAAAGCCTTTTGGTTGCTCCACATAAACTTCTTCCTCAATTTTACCATTCAGGAAAGCTGATTTTACATCCATTTGATAAACTTTGAAATCTTTGGATGCAGCATAAGCAAGAAAAATTCTTACAGCTTCTAATCTAGCTACTGGTGCAAAAGTTTCATCATAATCAATACCTTCTTGTTGATAATAACCTTTGACCACTAACCTTGCTTTGTTCCTTGTGATTATGCCATTTTCATCAGATTTATTCCTGAATACCCATTTTGAGCCTATGACAGATTTGTCATTTGGCTTGGGTACCAGATCCCATACCTTGCTCCTTTCAAACTGATCAAGCTCTTCTTGCATAGCTTGAATCCAGTCTGAGTCATTTAAAGCTTCTTTGACAGATTTGGGTTCTATCTTGCTTAAGAACCCAGCAAATGCACACTCATGTGCAGTTGCAGATCTTGTTCTCACACCATCTGCTGGATTGCCAATGATGTCAGAATGAACATGTCCTTTGATCCATCTTAACTTGTTGTGAAAAGTTGTTGGTTCTGATGGATTTGAAGTTTCCCCCTGAACAATTGCCTCAGTTGTGTGTAGTGTATCAGAATTATGATTCAAGATTTCTGATTCATTACTCATTTGTTCTGCAGGGTTAGTACATGAATTATCTGTTGATTTGTATGTGAGAGATTTATCATGTTCTAAGAAATCTTCTGTTATCATTTCAAAGAGATGTTCATAGTTTTCTTGTTTGTCAGAAAAATTTATTTCTTTCATGTATTCATCGGGAAACCTCTGTCTCTGATGAGTCATCAAAAGAAACATACAGACTTTCTCTGATTGTCCTTGTGTTTAGAATAAAAATTCTATAAGCTTTTGAGGACAAAGAATAACCAAGAAAAATACCTTTTTCTGCTTTTCTGTCAAATTTCTCAAGGCTTTCAAAATCATTGAAAACAAAACATCTACAACAAAGTGTATGCAAAAATTTCCCACTTGGAATCCTTCCATTGATAATGTTGTATGGTGTTTTGTTGTGCCTTTTGTTGATTATGGTTCTGTTTTGGGTGAAACAGGCATTTGCTATTGCTTCTGCCCAAAAGTGAGTGGGCATTTTAGCATAAGCAAGCATTGTTCTGGCAGCTTCTACTAAGGTTCTATTTTTTCTTTCAACTACCCCATTCTGTTGAGGTGTTCTGGGAGAAGAGAAATCATGAGAGATTCCTTTACTTACAAGAAAGCTCTCAATTTTTGAATTCATAAACTCTATCCCATTGTCTGATCTGATCCTTCTGAGTGTTAGTTTTAACAAATTTTCAATTTTTCTGATAAAATTAATGATCAGATCAGGAGTTTCACTTTTCTTCCTTAAAAATTCGACCCATGTGTATTTGGAAAAATCATCTACTATTACTAATATGTATTTCTTTCCTGAAAAGCTTTCTGTACTTATGGGTCCACACAAATCCATATGTAAAAGTTCCAAATTTTGTGTAATAGAAGACTCAGAAATTGATTTGTGTGAGCTTCTTTTGGATTTTCCCATCTCACAAGCTTCACAAATTTTATCCTTCTTTGAGGATATAAAAGGTAATCCTTTTACCAGACCCTTGCTTGCTAATTTGCTTAGGTTTTTGAAATTTAAGTGGGCTAACCTCATATGCCATAACCAACTACTACCCTTGTTGATTTTTGAAAATAAACATAATTTTGGATGTTCATTTTCTTCTTTGAAATCAAAGTAGTAAATTGATTGTCTTATCCTTTTTCCACTTAAATAAATTTTATTATCATCCATACCTATTAACAAGCATTTTTCTGGTAAAAAGGTTACCTGAAAACCTTTATCACAAAATTGACCACAACTTAGCAGATTGTACTTTAAGCCTTCAACATAGGTTACTTTCTCTATGGTCAAACATCCATACCTTATGCATCCATATCCCATGATCCTCCCTTTTACTCCATTTTCAAAATTTACCATTTTACCCAGCTTTGAAACAAATTTGTTGAGTAAGCTCCTGTCCCCAGTCATGTGCTTGGAGCTTCCTGAGTCGCAGTACCAGATCTGCTGCACATGAAGGTACTGAAATGGAAAAATTAGAGGGTTTTTGGTACCCAGGCTTGCTTGGGTACTCTTTCTGATGAGATTTTAATCAGATTATTTTCTCTTAATGGCCTTTCATCAGAATATCTGTTGTATGCTGAGCCATAAACAGATTTTTCATTTTTCTTTTGGAGATGGTGTTGAACAAGCTTCAGTATGTCAACACACATACAAGATTTATCAGATTTTTCTGATATTCTTTCTTGTGATGGAATGAGTGGATAATTTTGAAAAGATGAGTGAACTGCTTCTGGAGTCTTTAAAGATTCTTGTTTGCATTCACTTCTTTTTGGTTTGAAGTTGGGTTTTTCAAAAGAGTATTCAGAACAGGTTGACTTGCAAGATTCAGAGTCAGATTCTGATGAAAATTTATCAGAAATCTGATGGGTTGCTTTTACAAAGACAGTGGGTTTACTTTCTCTTGTTTTTACATATCCTAAACCCTATCCTTTGTTCTTTGGTGTGGACTCAATCAAGTTTATGAATTCTTTGGCTTGTTGAAAACCTCTTACATTAATTTCTTTATCATTGATTTTCTTGTAAAGATCTTTTTTTTTTCATTTTCATAGAACTCAATTTTAGCTCTGTGATCTAAACTTTCTTCTATGAGTAATTGGTTTTCAATTATGATTTTATTCATGATCCTTTGAAAATCTGACATGAGCTTGTTTAGCTTGTGTTCAAGATCAAGATTATCTAAATTTACCTTTTGTCCTGAAGTTTCTGGTATGTCATCAGAAAGTGCCATGAGGCAGAAGTTAGCCATTTCTTCTTCTTCTTCATCAGAAAATCATCAGATAGCATGTATTTGTCCCTGCAATTAAGCTGACTTGTTGCTGCTTCTTTACTTCTTCTAGATTCTTCTCATAATAAGCAACATCCTTGAGCTTCTTTGTCTTGCATTCTGATGCATAGTAACCTCTCTCCTTGCATTTGTAACACACAACTTCAGCGTTCCCCTTATCCTTAGATCTACCTTCTTCCTTAGATCTTCCATCCATCCTCCCTCTGTCACTTCTCTAGTATCTCTGGCCTCCTCCCCTCAACCTCTGCTCAAATGTTTTGGTGAGCAGTGCTATTGCTTCAGCAAAAGCTGAAAAATCTGATGATGTATCAGAAACTTCAAGATTTTGGCTGTGATGTGCTCGAAACGGGTTAACTAAACTAACTAAATTTACCCTAATTCTAGACTCTCTAAGCTTTAAATTTATAAAACTAAGACTCTCTAAACCCTAAAACACACAACCGGCAAGTGTACCGATCGAGTGTAGTATAGCCTAAAGTATGTCCGAGTATCGAACCCACGAGACTCTAAGGATCACGCTAAGACTCTATAAAGACTAAGACTGACACGACACAAACTATTTGTTTATTAAATGGGGGGGGGGGTTTCTAAAAATCCTAAGAATGCAAATAATGAATACTAACTAGACTAGACGAACTAGACACGAACTCAAGTGAAAACTCTGACCAGTGATGGATGAAGACTACCTAGGCTAGATGCAAGCTAAACTCAGAATGGATCTCTATTTGATAATTTTGTGGTGTGGAACCGGGATCTTAATATGCTAAACCTATTAAGACACCACTAAGCCCCTCAAACACTCTCAAGGCGATTCTTGTGGCACTACCTAGGCTGTTATGTTCACCGGCTTTCTAGATTTCTTTTCCGTCCTCTAGTATCTTGAAAGTGCTTATGTAAGACGCTCTACTTTGCCGCGCGAACGTCTAAAGCGACAATAGTTTCTAATCTTGGTTTAATAGGCTATGGAATGTTAAGGACTTATAACCAAACCTAGACCTATCAATAACCTCGAGCCTTTCCGCGACGAGTTTAGCAGCACATTTGATTTTATAATATTACCGAGTATTACTTCTAAGGTTACTTAAGCTATTTTCACCCTAAAGGATTAATGATTTATTATGTGATAAAGACCGTCACCAAAATCAAGAAACCCTAATACAACCCTATTATGTGATAAAGACCGTCACCAAGAGTTATATGAAGCAATAACCAATAATAAAACAATCGTCAAACACGCATATGCACCAAGGTAGATTCCCAAAGCTTTTACAATACAAGAATATCCACAACCACACTAAAAATCAAATAAAGATCCAAACTTTATTAAGCTATTGTCATAACCTAGGTAGTTAAAGGTTTTTAGCCGGAAAACATAGTCAAACACATAATATCAATCAATAATAGGTCTGAATTCATTTTGAAACAAATTTAAACAAACGAAAACAAAGGAATAAGGATGATAAAACCCGAATCTTCACTCCCGAATGCTCCAAGATGTTACCCGAATGATTCCACGCCTTCCGAATGCCTCCAAACCCTCCAAACAGCCTCTAAAACTCGTCCAAGAACTTTAATTTTCGTAATATGTTGTCTCTGTTCAGCTTATGATAATTATCATGTTTTTATAACTTTCAAACCCTAATCTGCTTGCTGTTACGATCTGTGCACCGACATAAGGTCCTCTCGTGGCCCGCTTCAATATTCGGGTTAAGTATACGCGGGCCGCCTGCGTGTGATTATCCGGAAACATATCTTAAGTTCATGCGACCCGCCTGAAAATGTTAATAAGCTTATGCGGGCCGCCTGGAACCTCCAGAACTGCATTTTTCGCACCGTTTCCACTCCCGAGCTTCCGGTTTCCTATCCAAACTTTCGCTTATCCAGATTTTACTCGTTTCCGCTTCCTTTTAACTTCAAATACCTGAAAACACAAAATAATCAAAAGTATATATATTCTAATCTAAAAACGGACACAACCTAACTAAAACCGAACAAACCTAGACACGAATAAAGATGTATTTTACAATACATCAAATATCCCCACACTTACTCTTTTTTCGTCCTCGAAAAAGAATTATGCAAACGGAATCATAGTCGGAATAATCGTTCGGGACAAAAGCATAGGTTAATTTATTAAAATCAAAACTCGTGTTAGCCGCGATTGCAAGTATACTGATCCACTTAAACCCAACCCGGTTCCAAGCCCTTATCATGCAATTTAGTTCAAGTTCGGTCAATCTACCTAGGGTCTCACACTAAGAATCGTAAGTCCACCCAATCCCCCCTCAAGCTTATAGGACAAAAGGAACAACCACTGGGTTATTTCCTAACCATTTTATACCAAGATAAAGAGAGTTTAAAATCAAATCTATTTTTCCATTTTTTTTCTTTTTCTTTGCTTGCTTTTTCTCTTCTTTTTTTTTCATTCGTGAGACTAGACGATGCTTTCCCTAACCAAGCGGTAATCCGACTGTAGAGTCGCTATCCCCAATCACAGACTACATAGGTTTCGGTACTTTTATTCGGCAAGTCGATTTCACACATCCCAGAGGCATTCCGGCTGTAGAGTCGCTATCCCCAACTCGGATTACATAGGCCTGTGCTACTTTCATTTAGTTTCTAGCTCACTTTTTATTTCATTTTTTTTTCAGCGAGATATGATAAAAAAACTCTAACTATCTTAGCTTATAACGGCATCCCTTATACTATTTTTGGCGGTTTCAATTTCCCCACTCTCCCTAGATGAGAACCCACTAGTAGACCGACAATTAGGTATATTTTAAGATCAAAGGAACTCAGAACCGAACCGAGCCTACCCGCGCATCCCAAACTAGACACAAGCACGATTATATTATCTCATATTATTATTATTTGAACCCGAACAAAAACCCGACTTTTCTATCATTTTCCGTTTTTATTTTTGCAAACTTCTTATCTCAAAAGACATTTTTCTATTTTTTCAATTTTTTTGGATTTTTGAATTTTTAAATTTTTTTTTTATTTTTTTACGATTTTTATGACTCAAAAGACACTAACTAAACACTAAACGATAGTTCCCATCCCCACACTTAAACTCTACATTGCCCTCAATGTAGGATGGAAACCGACTCAAAAGACTAAAATAAATAAGAAATAAAAAAAGGGCAAATTGGAAAGGACTTAGCTGATTTTATAATCGCGTAAGCTCCAAATCTCTCATCCAATCCCGCTCGATCGTATAGCATTTCATTCGCGATCGGCTTGACACTGACTCTGACTAGTATGCTTGATAAATGCCTTGAAATTCGATCAACAGCTCCAAAATCACCCGAATGGAGATTGAGTACGGGTGGTACATATTCGAACCTGCATCAACAAAAACAAGCAAAATACCAAAGCAATACCGACTGGAAACACAAAATGACTCAAAACTACTAACTTAGACGCATGGTACAAAATAAAAGACTCAAAGTACACCACCGAATTACCATCTTACCCCCCTCCCGACACTTTGCTCGCCCTCGAACAACCCAAGTGGCAAACCTGACCAAGTGTGGATGCAACGGATAACGGGTTGAAAATTTAATGATAAATCACATTTTAATTCCTTAGAAATATGCAACCCGTTTCCCCACACTTAAGATGGAAATAAACCCGGTAACAAACGACTCAAATACAACAACAACAATTGCAGGACAAACATACCTGAACGTCGCCTAGAACCAACCGAATGATGATGGTAAAATATGGATGAAGGTCAATATGGAGCATGGATCAAATGGCTGAATCTGTTGGGCCTAAACAACCCACTGTCGACAATAATGGACTCGCGACCCGCCTAAAGTATGAAGTAAGTTGATTCGGGCCGCTTGAACTTAAACAACCGGAATTACTATTATACCTCGTACGGCCCGCATAAGAATCAGGTTAAGTTTAGGCGGGCCGCCTGAACAGCAAATATCAGAAACACAGCTTGCAGCAACAACAGACTATGCAGAATGTGTTTTTATGTAATTCCTAAAATGCCCCTGCATGCGTTTTTGTCGTTTTTAACTTTCAACAGACCTGGTAAGCTACTTGAACGTCGATCTCGGCGACGTAAAAGTGATGCAAACCTGCAGAATACTTGACAAGATACGAAACGGACACAAAAAGTAAAAAAAAAACGCAAACAACCTAACTAACGACACGACACGAAATACGACTCAAAATACAAACTCTACAAGTAATCACAAATGTACACAGAATTACGGAGGATCGTATATGCGGAGCTCATCTCCACACCAACTCGTACGGGCCTTAGCACTACAATTCACAAAATCGCCCGAATCTCTCCTAACTTTCTCATACTCTCTCCACTCTTCATCAAACGGTGGGACCCTGAATGTATCATCTTCATACCTATCCCCACACTGAGCCTTGCTCAGTTTCTCTATCTTAACTTCTAAACTCGTCACTCTTTCTTCCAACTCCTCAACCTTCCTATCCGGTGGATCCCCACAAATGGGTTTTGACACCTTTTCTCGACTCGGCTCACTTACTACCTTTTTCCCGTCTCTCTCAGTCTTTTCACTCTCCTCTACCGATGCTATCGCCTCAACGCTCTCACTCGGCCCTCTCGCATTATTCACCTTGAAAACTACCGACTCATCCTCCGCTCTAAGTGTGATCGTGCCTAAGAAAACATCGATAAGCGCTTTAGAAGTGTTCAAGAACGGGCGCCCTAAAATCAACGGCACTCTATCATCGGCCTCCATATCTAGCACTACAAAATCGGCCGGAAAAACAAACTTATCCACTTTCACCAACAAATTTTCTACTATCCCCCTAGGATACTTAACTGACTTATCCGCTAACGAAAGGGTCATACGAGTCGGCTTCAAATCACCAAGGCCTAGTTTTTCGTAAAATGAATATGGCATCAAATTAATACTAGCACCTAGGTCTGCCAACGCGTGGTTTCTAACATCACCACCAAACAAACAAGGGATCGTAAAAATGCCCGGATCAGTGAGTTTCTCAGGAAGTTTATTTAAGATCACAGCAGAAACCTCTCCACTCAACGGATTACTAGAACTCTCACGTACCTTATCCTTACGCTTGAGAAAATCCTTAAGGAACTTGGCGTACTTAGGCATGGATCTCAAGGCTTCTATAAAAGGAAGATTCACCTTCAGCTGAGTGAACATCTCAAGAAATTTCTCGTATTCCCTAGCATATATCTGCTGCCTAGCACGAGCGGGTAACGGAAAACGCGAAATATCAATCACAGGTGGTGGTGGCCGAACCTTCTTCGGCTGCTTCTCCTCTTTCTTCTCTACTGGAGACTCCTCGGCATGTGCGGTACTTGCTGGGTCTAGCCTATGTTGCACCTTGCCTGGAGCCTCCATCTCAATCACCTCATCCACATCATCATCTTCTCCTTCCTCAACTCTCTCTCTCACAACCTCTCCTAGACTCAACCCACTGCGAGTAGTAATTGCTTTAACAGAATGGTGGACTGGGTGAGTAGTACCTGAATACTGACCAGAAGGGGACTCTTTCAACTGCCTAGCTATATCCCCTACTGTTCTCTGAAGATCTAGAAGAGTGGACTCTTGATTTTTAAGCTGAAGTTCATGATTTTTGTTAATCTGCTCCTGATTCTTAGCTGCAGTCTGATTATGCGTTATCATCTGAGCAAACATCTCCTCTAACCTACTCAAACTACCCTGTAAAGCCTTATCACTACCTTGACTCTCCTGATTCGACCCTCCACTCGCAAACTGACCTCCTGCACCACTATACTGACCACTCTGACCCGAACCACCACTCGTGTAAAGACCTGGCCCCCTATTTTGATACTGACCAGATGGGAATCCAGGGGGATTGCCAGAAGAACGATAACTGCTGTTGTTGCCACTACCACGCCAGTTGGAATTGTAATTGGAATTGAAAGGATTCGTGGGACCCCTAGACTGACCGGCTATGTACTCTACCTGCTCTAACGTAAGTGTGGAACACTCGAGCGTGTCGTGACCTCCCCTACAAAGCTCACACCTATCAACTTTCTTCTTTAACTCATCAATCTCTCGCTTCAAAACTCGACTTCAGCAACTACCGACGAATCCGAGCTAACTTGGTTTACCCCTCGACCGGCCGAGGAGGTACGAACAGGAATGGAAGTCCTGCTGGTAGAGCTGTAGTCCATATCAGAATGTGCAAAACTCTCAAACAAATCATTGCACTCAACCACCGTCTTCTTTCCCATAAGCTGTCCTCCTGCTGAAGTATCGAATCGCGCTCTAATCTCAGGAGTAAGTCCGTTATACAACTTTTCAACTAACGCCCAGTCGGACAAACCATGCTGTGGGCAACGAGAGAGAAGCGTCTGGAAACGCTCCCAAGCTAAATGATATGGTTCATCAGGCTCCATACGGAAGGAGTGGATCTGATCTCGAAGGCGAGACGCCTTGACTGGCAGAAAATACTTGGCTAAAAATGCATCGCGAAGACCAGCCCAAGTAGTGAAAGTGCATGCGGGCTGAGAATTGAACCAGACGGCTGCGCATCCAGCGAGTGAAAATGGGAAGACCTGAAGGTACCTAGCATCTAGATTGATACCCTCGATGGAATAGGTGCCACAGAGACGAGTGATGCGATTTATGTGGGCGGGAGCATCCTCGTCATCACGACCATGGAACTGGCAAGAATTGGTGATGGCTGTCATGATGTAAGAAGGAATCTGCCAAGACCTATCATTCGCTATGTCGGGAAGGGTGATGGGTGAAGTGGCACCGGTGAAACCGGTGGTAGCCTGCTGGTAAACGGTACGGTTCGCCATGACGGGTGGAGGACTAGGCGAACGAGAACGGGAGGGTGGTGGGGAAACGTGTGGTGAAACGTGTGGTGATGGCTTCGGTGTGAAATCGAAGGCGGGGGTGGAATGTGGAACTGAAAAAGACGACTCAGAAGAGTTGACTGTAAACAAAGGTGGCGGCGGTCCCTGCGAGCGCGTATGGGGCATCCACCAACTACGAACAACGAAAAGACTCTAACAACGACTCACTAACCTAGAAAAGACACTAAAGCAAATATTTTTTTGATTTTTTTATGATTTTTAGACTCCTACGACTCAACGAACACAAATAGCACGTAATATGTCAAACAAGTCCAAACAAAGCAATCAACGCAATTACCTAAGAGTCCCCGGCAACGGCGCCAAAAACTTGATGTGCTCGAAACGGGTTAACTAAACTAACTAAATTTACCCTAATTCTAGACTCTCTAAGCTTTAAATTTATAAAACTAAGACTCTCTAAACCCTAAAACACACAACCGGCAAGTGTACCGATCGAGTGTAGTATAGCCTAAAGTAAGTCCGAGTATCGAACCCACGAGACTCTAAGGATCACGCTAAGACTCTATAAAGACTAAGACTGACACGACACAAACTATTTGTTTATTAAATGGGGGGGGGGTTTCTAAAAATCCTAAGAATGCAAATAATGAATACTAACTAGACTAGACGAACTAGACACGAACTCAAGTGAAAACTCTAACCAGTGATGGATGAAGACTACCTAGGCTAGACGCAAGCTAAACTCAGAATGGATCTCTATTTGATAATTTTGTGGTGTGGAACCGGGATCTTAAGATGCTAAACCTATTAAGACACCACTAAGCCCCTCAAACACTCTCAAGGCGATTCTTGTGGCACTACCTAGGCTGTTATGTTCACCGGCTTTCTAGATTTCTTTTCCGTCCTCTAGTTTCTTGAAAGTGCTTATGTAAGACGCTCTACTTTGTCGTGCGAACGTCTAAAGCGACAATGGTTTCTAATCTTGGTTTAATAGGCTATGGAATGTTAAGGGCTTATAACCAAACCTAGACCTATCAATAACCTCGAGCCTTTCTGCGACGAGTTTAGCAGCACATTTGATTTTATAATATTACCGAGTATTACTTCTAAGGTTACTTAAGCTATTTTCACCCTAAAGGATTAATGATTTATTATGTGATAAAGACCGTCACCAAAATCAAGAAACCCTAATACAACCCTATTATGTGATAAAGACCGTCACCAAGAGTTATATGAAGCAATAACCAATAATAAAACAATCGTCAAACACGCATATGCACCAAGGTAGATTCCCAAAGCTTTTACAATACAAGAATATCCACAACCACGCTAAAAATCAAATAAAGATCCAAACTTTATTAAGCTATTGTCATAACCTAGGTAGTTAAAGGTTTTTAGCCGGAAAACATAGTCAAACACATAATAACAATCAATAATAGGTCTGAATTCATTGTGAAACAAATTTAAATAAACGAAAACAAAGGAATAAGGATGATAAAACCCGAATCTTCACTCCCGAATGCTCCAAGATGTTACCCGAATGATTCCACGCCTTCCGAATGCCTCCAAACAGCCTCTAAAACTCGTCCAAGAACTTTAATTTTCGTAATATGTTGTCTCTGTTCGGCTGATGATAATTATCATGTTTTTATAACTTTCAAACCCTAATCTGCTTGCTGTTACGATCTGTGCGCCGACATAAGGTCCTCTCGCGGCCCGCTTCAATATTCGGGTTAAGTATACGCGGGCCGCCCGCGTGTGATTATCCGGAAACATATCTTAAGTTCATGCGACCCGCCTGAAAATGTTAATAAGCTTATGCGGGCAGCCTGGAACCTCCAGAACTGCATTTTTCGCTCCGTTTCCAGTCCCGAGCTTCCGGTTTCCGATCCAAACTTTCGCTTATCCAGATTTTACTCGTTTCCGCTTCCTTTTAACTTCAAATACCTGAAAACACAAAATAATCAAAAGTATATACATTCTAATCTAAAAACGGACACAACCTAACTAAAACCGAACAAACCTAGACACGAATAAAGATGTATTTTACAATACATCATGCTGTTTGATGGTTATGGATCATTGGTAGGTGGTGTTCTTTGTGAGTTTGAGATAAGAGCTAAAGATCCCCCTCTTTGAATGGTTTCTTCAAATATTTCTTCCTCTCTGGGGATCAAGATGCTGTATAATTCATGAAGACTCATATTTCCTAGTTCTAAGGTTGAGGACAAAGTCATGGTTAGACTTCTCCATTCTCTAGGTAAACCATCTAGAAATTTTATGTTTCTTTCATCATTTGATTTTGTTATACCAAATTTCTTTAGCTAGTTCAAAATTTTTGTAAATTTTTTATATGTATCATTTAATCTTTCATTGGGTAAACTTTTGAACCTCTCATATGAGGAAACATTGTTTGTTCTCTTGTTTCTTCTCATCCTTTCTCCTCCTTCACAAAGATTTTCCAACTGATCCCATATTTCCTTAGCTGATGGCCATTATTAAAAGTGACTTTACCCTTACATCCCCAGCCACCTTTTCCTTGTCTTCCGCGCTCTAGTTTATTTCACTTTTGGGAGCTAGGGAGGCAGGGATTGCAGGTGATTGGTCAGTTGCTGGAATAGCTGGTATTTCAGTCATTGGTATATGTGGACCCCTTTCAATGGATTGAAACAGAGCTCCGTCATGACCATTAAGGAAATTGACCATCTTGATTTTCCATTGGGGGTATTCCTCTTTGACCTGAGTCAGAGGTTTAGACATAGAACCAATGTTAAAAGCATTATTCCATGATTGAAAGCTGGCCATATTTAGAGAAAAGAAGATGAGTGATTGATCGTTTGAAAATGATTTATTCAATCTGCTCTGATACCAATTGTTGGTCCCAGTTTTGAGTTAAAAACTTCTTTTCACGTAACATGGCAAGTGATTTCAGTAGATGTGCGGAAATGGAAATCAGACTTTCAAGAAACAAGACCTACAGAATTATCAAGTTTATATCACTTTGAAACAAAATAGTTTACAAGGTGATTGTAAGATTATTATCTAATACAAATGAATCTTGAATTATGTGGGTGAGAGGGCAATGGAGTTTTGTAGTATGTATGAATGCTAAGCTTAACTCATCGTCTTCTGCTTGGTGAGCCTTCTATTTATAGAAGGCTGGTTACATGAATAAACAATTGTTTATTCATGCAATAGGTCCTGGATAAAGTAGCCATTTGACATATTCATTGAATACAACAGTCAAGTTTCCTTTGTAATCATGATATCCAATAATGTCAAGTTGCTTCGGTTATTGTGGCAGGATAGAGCTGATTTTTAGACAAGTGGGGTATTCATCTGAATTTCTGATAAACCACTTCATCAGAAATTCTGGTGAACAAATCATCAGAAAATCTGATGATCAGAATCGTCAGAAACTGATGATATTTCATCAGAAATATCATCAGATCCATCATAAATGACCTTTTTGATAATCTTCTTCAGCTCTTGATCAACTTGTGATTCTTTGAAGTAGATGTTGTTCATTTCAGTTGTCCTATCCGATCTTCTTCTTCTTGTTGTGATCTTTAGGACTGTTATCTTCTTCATAGATCAAGTTGAATCTGATTTTCTTCAATACTTACATATAAAGTTTCCTAACAGTAATAAAATCCTTGATTCAAGATAAGGGATGTACTTAGTGTCATTTATTGATATGAATAGCCTCTGACATTTATCAGGAGGATTTAGCCGCTTCCATTCTTAGTCTCTCTATACTTAGCTATTCTATCTTTGACAGTTTTAGGGCAGTCTCAGCTTTGACTGGTTTATTTCTTAACCCATATAACATGAGTGGCTGAGATAGATCCATAATGGATGTATAAGAAGCATGCTTGAAACCTTAATATGCTCTCTTATTTCCGATGCTAAACCACCAATAATTAATGCCTTAAGCTTAGATTTTGGGTTAACCGAATAGGGTACTATCACAGATAATGAATTAAAGTATGTAACAAACTCTCTACAGTCTAGATCCTTCATGGTGAGAGTCAGAAAATTCTTATTCCACCTTTTTCCATTGGGTGTCGTAGACAACCGGTTTTTCTGATAAGTCCATAGACTTGGACCATCCCAAATTGTGTAAGAGTATCTTTCCTGTAACTTTATTAATGTCCTTACCAACTAAGGGCATCGCCATTAAATGACTGTGATACTTACCCCACAATGTCTTTCTCAGCACAAACGCTGACATACATAAAGGTTTCCATTTCATCCAACAATTTCATGCAATCAATGTCCCCTTTTTCGCCATTGTACTCTCTTGGCTTGCAAGAGACAAAGTACTTTTAAGTACATCCTTTAGAGGAACGGGGTTCCTTGCTATATATCATCTTATTTGGTTTATTCTTCGCATTCGAAGTATGAATTAAGCTCTTTTCATGAGCAGAGGAATGTGTTTTTGAGCAAGTAGCATTCGAACCTTTTCATGTCCTTTCTCATTGCCTTTCAAACAGCTGCGTTAATCACGGCTTGGAGATTAACTCCATTAACATTTAGGTTCACATTTGTTGCGTCATTAGCATCGCGACTCTTGTCTGCCTGATCCGAGTTTGCCATACTTGAATCTTGGTACTAAACTTCAAATTAAACAATTGCTTAGTTGCATAGTAATAGCTAGTCATCATCCTGACGTCCTAACATACATTAGCCATGGTATCTATAAACCATACAGGCTAATAAGGTATGAACATTCCTAATGGATGTTATTTGTACGTATATCAATTATATTTAACCTAGATCGCAAAAGGACCAACAATGGAGCTTAAGGTTTGGACCTAGTCCATTACCTTTTAGACAAGGGATCACAATGTCACAATTGTCTTTGTCATATCGACGATTTGTATAGCTCGAAAGTTCGCCCCAAGGACTTTTAAAATATGAAACATGAGTTTGTCATGAAAGACATATAAATATAGTACATAGGCTTGTCACGAAGGACATTATTAGCCATAAGGCACGAAGGCCTTGTCGCAAAGGACATATAGGATATGGCACAAAAGGCCTGTCACAGAGGACATTAATATATAAGCCGCAATCTTATTAGATTAGGGGATTTAAGATTTGAACGTAGTTCTTCACCTTCGGGCAGAGAGTCATAGACTACATATGTCTTTGCTTTGAAAGACGATTTATTTTGCCATGTAAGCAAATCAACGGACATCACTAATGGATGTTTATACATATATATATATATATATATATATATATATAATTATCGTAAATTTAGGCTATTAGTCATGATCTTATCGATCTTATAGACTATAAGGCTTGGGCATTGCCCATCACCTTTGACGGTGAACCATAACGGTCACGTTTGTTAATGTCACTAATGGACAACATAGTATATAGCCCGTAGGCGAAACATCACTAAAGGATCTTTAATAATATAATCATGGTATCAGATGATATTAGTCATGATCGCACTGATCATATAGACTATTATGCATGGACATAGTCCAATATCTTTAGACAGGGGGCCATAGACCACAACTGTCGTCATCTTATTGGACAACAAGTTTAGCCTGTAGGCACTTCATCACTAATGGATGTTTATATTATGATCATCACATTGATGATACTTGCCATGATCTAATTCAATCATATAGGCTTTAAGGCTTGGACATAGTCCAAATACCTTGACGGCTGGTGTGGTTTCTCAAGTCACACTGCCAGGAGTGTTAACATATTCTTAGATGTTAACAAGGATTAATTATCTTAAGAGAGTTTTACCATCATAGCATGTCTGTATTGACATATTGGCTAGGTTATACCATTAAGAATATCTTTTGAAATTATTTAGCAGATCGACAAACTTTGAATAAAATTGATACTATTGTTTGATAAAGGACGAAATGAATACCTATATAGAATTTTCAAAACATTCCATAAATCATTAAGAAATATACAATAGTGCCTTTATCAGGACTTTTTGTATCCTATTTTTTCACATAGGGCTAAAAGGAAAATATACGTCCGTATAAGGACTATAAAATATTATAAGTCCATATAGGGAAAACAGTTTGCCCATGAAGGGTTTATAATGAAATGTCATGTCTACAAAGGGGTTATAATGAAATATCATGTCCACTAAGGGACTATAATGAAATCTCGTGTCCACGGAAGGACTATATAGAAATATCATACCCTCAAAGAGATTTTAATGAAATAACGTGTCCATAAAAAGGATTATATTGGTACAACATGTGCACAAAGGACTTTACTGAACAGATGCCCTCACAGGGACTTAATTTAAAAACATGTTCATTAGGGAATTATAATAAACCAACGTCCGCACAGGGACTATATAGAAAAGATAGGTCCTAATAGGGACTTTGAAGCAATACTAGTCCACGTGGGAAATGAAAGGAAAATATGAGTCCATATAGGGACTATAAGATATGTCAACACCAGAACTATAGTGAAACGATATGTCCTCGAGAGAACTATAATGAATTATTATATTCGCCTAGGGACTTTGATGACATAATATGTCTACAAAAGATTTTTAATGAAATAACATGTTTACAAAAAGATTTTATTGAAATTATACGTCCATGTAAGGACTATATAGAAATATGACGTCTACTAAGGGATTTTATTGTAATATAATGTCCATGAGGGGACTATTTTGAAATATAATGTCCTCGAAGGGACTATGATAAACATACAACGTATATACAGAGTCTTATTAGAAGGGGTAAGGACTATGATGAAATAATATGTCCACAAATGACCACAATAATCAAATGCCCATATAGGGACTTAAAAGAAAATGAAATATGACGGAAGAATGGTTTCTCTAATGTCTTCCTTGCTTCATTCCGATGGTTTCTCTTCTTTGTTTATCATACGCGGTAGGGACTCTGAA
Organism: Helianthus tuberosus; assembly: GCA_030545235.1. Taxonomy (NCBI): domain Eukaryota; kingdom Viridiplantae; phylum Streptophyta; class Magnoliopsida; order Asterales; family Asteraceae; genus Helianthus; species Helianthus tuberosus. The sequence goes on from CM060411.1 coordinate 74,590,091, forward strand.
GACTTCGGTAAATAAAGTAAGCGTTCCAAATCATGATCCATTGCAGAGGTAGAATCCAAGGATTCGATGGTTAAAGAAATGACATGGATCACGGATTAGGTTTCGACAATCATAGTCCAAGTTTTGAACTTCAAAACTAGGGAATTACAAATAGTGACCATTGATATTTTCTAGTATCATCTTCGACACGGGAGCCTCAGGGACCTCCTGGTATGGACTCCATTGGTTCAGACTTCAAAATTTGAGTTAGGTTTGGTTTGGTTTGGTTTTGGGAATAGGTCCATAAAGGTCTTTCCTTCAACCGTTCGCACGCTTATCCTAGCCGTGTTATGAAGCTTGGCATTTCTTGGCTTCAGACGGGAAGAATCTCCATCAACGGCTTCTTTGCCTGGCGACACATTTAAAACACATAAAATCGAAAAACAATGTTTACTTAATAGGGATGAGAGCATTCCTATGTTAAGTCTAGACTCAGAAGGTCTAAGGAATATGCTATTGTATCATTTGAGATTAAACAGTAAAGGCTAGTGTTTAATTCACTCAAACGTTGGCTCTGATACCAACCTGTCACACCCCGATATCTACAGCTCAACCCGGTGAGGAGTATCGTGACGTAAGGTTGATATCGTCATAGTTAAACATACACAGAATAGCACAGCGGAAGTCTTGGAATATAAAATATTATTACAAACCCAATTGTCAGAAAATACTGAAAAGATAATTACATTCGATCTTGTAATATTAAATCCACAGGCGGATCTAATCAATTACACAACGTGTTCAACAGACATAAGGCATTTTGGACTTGCAAGATCCTCTACTTAACGCCCAGAAGCTTCCAGCCAAGTATGTGTAGTACATGCCACTTAGTCTTTTGAAAATACATCAGTTTACACTGGTAAATACAATTAACCGACTCTTTTGAAAACATTTAAGAAAATTGATTTGAATGCACAAGGCACAAATATTCTTTTATAACTTGGGACAATTATATAAAATAATCTTGTATACAGATTCACATGTTTGTCGTACGTTCAGGGCCCGAGATAGAAGCCGAGAAAAGATTAATAGACACACCACTAGTATAGGCCCACAAGAAGTTATCCTCACGAGTGGGATACCATTTTACATACGCAACTGTCAGGTGTATGCCTACACCCTGTGCTTAAGTCGTGGCCATTTCAAATGAATGAGCCGAGGATATCCAGGACATGTTCATTAACCCCCAAATGCTTAGATTAAACAAAACAGATTAAAACGGGTTATCTCAATGATTTAACCACAAATCGATTAAATATTCAATACCTGACCGAGCGGTAATAATTTACCGTATCACAAGCCCGTATAAGGGAAAATAAGTTAAAAGTATTTATCTGAGCTTAAAATGTAAAATTTGTATTCTCAGCTGTATATCTTACTCAACAAGTGTATAGCTTTTACTGGGCTCCTAATCTGGAATGAAGGTTTTAATAACCTATTATAATACTAACGGGTCTTATTCAAGTTATAAACATAGACCGGTTAGTTTAAAGAAAGGTTTACGGTACGAAACACAAGATTAAGCGGTGACCGGATTGGAATGTAATTTAGACCCGACAAGTATGGAGACTTGTATAAAATGGGTAAACTAAATACATTCTAGATTTTGAAGTAAATATGATAAGGTTTGACCCATTTCGGCTAATTTATGCAAACTAGTCACATAGACCGTACCGAACGCGTATATGCATAACGGGTAACCTGATGAGTCCAGCACAAGTTCCATACGTTATTATGCTTAAAATATGTTGTGATATCAGTAGGATATCAACAATTATGCCCCAAATGCATTTAAAACCAATTTAAGTCCCGTAAGGGTATTTTGGTTATTTTAAAGTTTATAAAAGAGGTTTAAACATAATCTGAGGTTCTGGTCTAAAACATTTAGTAAAAATATTCATTTTATCATGTTACATCAGTAAGATATCATACATATGTGAGGTTTATCATTTATGGCCAAACTATGCACTGTAGGGGCATTTTGGTCATTTCACACATGTTTTAAGGACAGAATTGGAAGTCTGAGTTCAAGAGTTATACTTACTGTTAAAATGTAAAAGTTCATTTATAAAATCAGTAGGTATCAAGTCTTAGGTGTTAAATATGGTTTTAAACCATATTATGCGCCTAATTTGCGTAAAAGTCGATAATTGACAATATTTGAGGTGTTTATGGAATTATGAGATTTTGATTAGTCTTGAATGTTCAAAATATTTTATTTTTCGTATAACATCAGTAGGAAAAGGTTTGGTATGTTATTGATATGTAAATCTCATTTTATTAATGAAAAGGGCGTTATCGTCAATTACCGAATTCATACAAGAACTCTATGTTATGGTCAATATGATATCTGACCAAAAATTCCTAAAAATTATATCATAACAGTGGGTAATGAGTTTGGTGCCAAAATTTGGGTTTAAACATGATTTATGCTAAAAATGTCATTTAATTAACAAAAAGTTTCATTTTACGCTATCTTGCATAACTTTAGTTTGAGACCAGAAACTGATGTCAAATTTTGTGGACATACTTATATATCAGTAATAAAGCTTTTTGTCCTCTCACATTTTCAAAAATCTCGTTTTTATAACATAAGGGCATAATAGTCAAATTTAAGCATATTAACGGAACATGTGCAAAAACTCATATTTCTAATATGATTGTGTAATATAACCTTATAGGGTTATGCTACATTAAATTATGATCATAACGGAACCTAAAATCAGTAGCAAACTAATCTAATTCGGTTCATAATCGAAAGTCAACGCATAAGTCAAACTTCGCGACTTTCGGTTGCGAACTGTCCCTAAAACTGGAATTGACGAGCCGAACATGTTTACACATGTTCTAATAATTATTACCAAGTTGTTTAAGTGATAAAACATATTTTAGAACATTTCTAAACTCATATCGCAATTATTTCAAAAACTGATCCGGTTACTTTTTAAAACAATATTAAGTTGACTCGTCAATTGACCAAGCATACGTGATTCTTAGGAGGTGCTATTTTGAGGGTTTTACACCTACCTAATTACGATCACGTAGCCCTGTTCATTGTGAACAATGGCTCGACCGTTTACGGTCTTACTAAAAGTCAAAGCGTTCGTCGTAAACGTTTGACTTTTTAGCTTTAAACTCCAAATAAAATAAACTAGTCACGAAAGGACACTTACAAATGGTCCTATGGACTGAATAGAGGTTCCAAAATGTTCAGGATCCCCTAGGATTGAGAGAGATAGCAGATTGAAATGAAGGTGTGATTTGTTCAAATGAAAATCAACCGCTATTTATGGTTTTAGAGATTGGATCAGATCTTGCCAAGTGTTTAGGGATGTCTTAAGATTGTTACAGGTGTTATTCCAGCTGTAAAAAAAAAAACAGCTAACAACCCATAGAATCACAAAAACTGGTATATGCTTAGGAGTGGTGACCAAGGAACAATAAAACCAACAAAACAAAACAGCAGGCTGCTGTTTTTCTTGCTCGCGGCCCGCGAGAACAGCAGGCCCAGAGGTCGTGGCCCGCAAGTCTGTCCAGCCCAGCCCAAAATGTTTAGCAGTTGCCATGTTTGGTCCCTGTAACATTTAAGTGCATTTTTAAACTTTCATTAAATACATTTTTGGCACAAAACAACTATATCAGCGGATGTAGCTGTTTGTTCTTTAACGGCACGCGAAGGGCATGCCCTGAGGGCTCGTGGCCTGCGATGCAGCCCTGTCCAGGCAATAATTTATGCTGATTGACAGTTTAGGTCCCTGTCCTTTTTATACATAATTAAACCTCCGTATCTTGACATTTTTGGCACCTATCTTATATATTCATGCGTATTATTAGTGTTAGGTACGGGGACCTTTAATGGACAATCCCAGGCATACTCAGAGGTGTGGTCAAACATTGTGGAGTTCCTGGTCTAATTAAAAGGCCTCTCAAAGGCGAGGTTTCGCTAGTTGTCGCTTTTAGTCCTTTTGGCGCACAATTTATGCGTAACATCATTTTATGGCATCTAAGCCTTAAACGGCTAATACTAGGCACATCCGGGGGTGTGACTGTGCTTAACGGAGTTCCCGGTTCTTGTAAAGGATCACCCTATAGTGTAGTTTCGCGCGTTGACGCCTTTAACCCCTTATTTGCGAACTTGCGCGCATTAACGCGAAATGGCAAAAAAAAATTCTATGGCCAACATTAAATACTTCTGAGGGAATGAACGAACATTGCGGAGTTTCTAGTTCGCTTAAATGATCATTCTAAGGTGTAGTTTTAGAAGTTGACGCTTTTGGTCCCTCTAACACGCAAATTTGCGCGCATTATCATTTTATTGCGTCAAAGCCCTATGTTATCAATATTAGGCATTCTCGAGAGTATTATCAAACATCACTATGCTTCGGGTTTGTTAAAAGGTCACTCAGAGGTAAGAATTAACATGTTGACGCTTTTAACCCTTCGACGCGCAAACTTTCAATTAATTACGCGAGCGGTTCCTCTTGATCAACAAGTGGCTTATTTGTGAATACGAATACCATGTAAGGTTATTCAGAGGCTTAATTTAAGCACGTTGACACTTTCAGTCCTTTCGCACTCAAAGTTTTTGATTTTTCGCAAAATTAGTCCCTCATAGTCAACGCTTGACTTTATTAGGGTTTAGTACACGTGTCAACACATCATTTGACGTGATTTTACGAGGTGTTACATGGATCCCGAGACTACTACACACTCTAAAGATGGATGATGGATGATGGTGGTGGGTGTTGGTGTTGTAGTGGTAGTGGAGTGGGAGAGTAGTGGTTTGCCAAGGGATGCCTTTGAAGTGAACCAAACACCCCTATTTATAGCTTGCCCAGTGTCCTGGCCACGGCCCCGTGGCCAGTGAGCACGACCCCGTAGCCAGCCTTTTCTCTTCCTTCATTAAATGCATGTGTCAGCAGAGGGTTCCACACGGCCCGTGTCTAGTGGGCACGGCCCCATGGTCAGCATCGTATCTGTACTATCAAGATTTTGCAAGATTCTGCGTATCTTTGCGTTGACCACGCCCCGTGCTGAGCTGGGAACTCCCCCGTGATGGGCGTAGAAGCTTCTATAGGTTTGTCTTTTCTGCAGCCTCTGACCACGCCCCCTTGTCCGGCTGGGCACGACCCCGTGGTCAGTCTTCTGAATCTTTGTTTTTGCTTTAGGGATGCTGCCGAGGGGTCGGGCATGTCACATTTATTCCTTTTCTGTGTATTTATGTTGGTTTTGGCTTCTTATTTGTTCCTTTTATACGTTTAAGCTCATTTGGTCTTGTAAATCCCCAAAGGAAGACAAAAACACGCTTTTTCCAACATTAGTACTAAAAATGGTTAGTTTTATGCCTCATTTGATGTAATTTATATGTTACATTTTGCACACATCAAATACCCCCACACTTGAATCTTTGCTTGTCCTCAAGCAAAACTCTTTAATATGTGGCTTACACACCCAAATGGAAGAGGTAGATGAGAAGTTTTGGGCTCATCTTGAGTGTCGGGAATTCAAGATCTTTATTGGGTTCTATTTTTTATTTTATTTTATTTACAATCCTATTCGACATGATTTATTTAGAACATTTTATAAGAAAAATTACTTATTTGGGCATAACATGCCTCTTTAAAATTCCTTTTATATACAAGTTCACATACCTCACGGGAGATCACTCAACACTCGGCCGAAGATGTATTTTTGTGAAACACTCGAGACCGTCATGGAACTTACTTTCACCATAGGCTTGCCAAGCGATCAAACCTCCTCCTTTTTAGCTATGAACCTTCGTAGATACCAAGAGGACTTTGGGGAAGGGTTAGGCTTGGGCTAAGGATAGGTGGTTTTGGTTAGTGGTTAGTAAAAATGGCTAAAGGCGTAAAAAGCGTTGGTCGTCGTAAAACTTTTGGTTTTTGTGACTTTTATTCAAACTAAGCATATTCAAACAAAGTTTCTTTGAGGAACTTGTTTGTTTATTGCAAGGTTCTTTTTTTTATTAGTCACATGATAACCGAGCTTTTTACTAAAAAAAAGGGTTGAAAAGAAAAAGGTTTTGGTTGGTAAAGGGTGTTTGTTTTGTGGGTTTTGAAATGAAAAGGTTTAGGCTCAAAGGGATTAACTAAGGGGATTTTGGGTAGGTGATAAAAAATGAAAATAATGGTGTTGAAAGGAAAAAGGGTTAGTCCTAATGCCTCTATCAATTACTTACTTGGGTTTAAGTTGGTAAGGATCGGGAATGTATCGTCGTGGCAAGTTCTAAAGTCGTAAGAACCAAGCGGCTATTCACACAAGAAACGAAAAATGAGCATTTAGTTTAAAGATATATGCTTGTATGCTCGATAAAGGCTCAAAACTCACTTGTTGTGGGAATGGGTTTATAATGTGATCAAGTATATATAATCAAATTTTAATTAGATTTGTCATGCCTTTTCATAATTTTCTTATTTGGTTCTTTTTGTCACGACGCTATCAGTTGTAAATTTGTAAAAATATAACCTTTTTAGAACTTGTTATTCCCAAATTAAACCAAGACAAGTAGTGTTGGTGCATGTTTGTGACAACAGCTTAGATTTGGTCTTTGGATATCTTGTAATTAGTTAAACGATAAACAGTTAGCGGGTTTAGCTTTGTAATAGTTAGTTGTAATGTTCGGGCTAACTAAACCCAATGAATTGGGTGATGGGGGGCGAATTGGGCCTGTCCAATTCGCAGTCCATGATGTTTAACTAAGCCCAAGTTGCAACCTTGTGTTATAAAAACAAGGTTAGGCTTTAGGGTTTAGGTGAATCAGCAAATCAGCCAAAACAGTTTGTGTGAGAATTTCGTGAGAGCTCCTAGAGCTTGGACGAATTTGATAGTTGGTTAGGGTTTGATTGATTGTAAAACGTTTGTTTGGATAATCAATAGAAACCTGGATTGAAAGTGTCTTGCTGTTTCTGTTCTTCTACTTGTTTCTGTGATATTTTGATCAAGAGGATTCCGCACTCTTGATTGGAAAGACAATTCTGTGAAAGATCCATACGAATAGGGGAACTACAATTGGTATCAGAGCATTAGGCTCTTGAAGGCTCGGTTCAGGATTGTTGGCTGCAGAAACAGGAAGAAATTTTCGAAATTTTGAAAACCTGAAAAATTAGGGTTTTGAAATTTTCGAAATTTTTGATATAATTTTTCGAATTTGTTGGCTGTTTTGATCTTCTGGTTTGTTTGTTTGGTGTTTTTCAGGATTTCTGGAAAGATTCGATTGATTCTGGAAAAGTTTTCGGCTGATAGACTTGAAGATTCAAAGACTGTTCTTCGTGTTTATTCAATTAGTTCTTCATAATTTTCGGTTTTACGCTTGCTGATTTGCTGTTTTGATTTTGCAGATTGTGTTGGAGAATCTTCAGAATACAAAACAGATTGAGTTTCCAAAGATACTGGGCGAATTTAACAAATTCGCAGATAGACCAGCATAATTAACTGATCAGCAGCGAATTTGGGACTTATATCTCGGTGATCGGCGAAGTTAAATCCAAAGGCGACTTTGGTAACCGTATAATTTTCCACAGCGACTTTACAAGTAGTCGTAATCGCGAAATTAGCAGCGAACTTTGGCCAGCGAAATTGAACAAGTAACAGATCAGCGAATTTGGACAATTAAGTGACCAGCGAAATTAACTGACTGAGCAGCGAAATTAACTGAGACCCAGCGAAATTATCTGATTGACCAGCGAATTTAGCAGCAAATCCCGAATACGGTTTTTGACATTATATATCATTGGATTTGTCTTTTCGAGACGATTCTAAAGGTGTAATTTGGTAACCACTGTTTTTCGGAGATATTGTGTACGGTTTTACCAGTCTGTCTGCGTTAAAATGTCGAACATGACAAAATTGAATGCACCTAAGATGATGAAGGTGGAGAATTATCATACATGGAAGGACAGCTTCAAATCCTTCATTGAATCTCAAGATGCACGTATGTGGATATGTATTGAAGATGGGTACATAAACCCTACACATGATTATGAGGGCAGACAACGTAGAACAGACTATGTGAACATGAAAGAGGATGATAAAAGGAAGTATGACGCTGAAAAGAGAGCATTGGCTGCAATTAAAATGTCCTTACCTGATAGCATCAAGCATACCTTCAAAAAGTACAATAATTCAAAGGATATGTGGGATGCATTACAAAAGCGATATCAGGGGAATGAGAGAGCCACTCAGGCATTCATGGCAGAGATAGTGCCAGTTGATGAGGCTGAAACTACTGTGAGTGATGCTGAATCTGAAGTGAAGAATGCTGAAGCAAAAGTGGATGCTGAAGTAGAGAAAGTGAGTGAAGCTGAACAGGTTGTTGCTGATGAAAACTCAGAAGTTCATGAGAAAGAGGTACAATCTATTTCTGTGTGTTTGAGATGTCGTGAACTACAGGGTGAGGTTGCCAGGTTGACAACACAAAACCAAAGTCTGGTAAGTGAGATGTCTAACATAAAAGAAGCAAACTTTTTTGTTAAAAGAAATGAATCATCATACTTGAAGAAAATAAAAGGTTGTGAAGCTGAAATTGAAGCTTTAACATGCAAGTTAAATGAAAAACTTCAAGTAATAGATTTAGCTCATGACATGATGGCAGAGAAAACAAAAGAGATTTCTGAAAAATGCAAAGAGTTGTCAGATGCACAACTTAAAATTGTTGAACTTGAAAAGAAATTAGGTCAATTCAGGGATTCTACTTTTGTTATGAAACACATGATGGGTGGGTTAAAGAAGAGTAATGACAAGACAAGTGTGGGCTTCCAAGGCTTTAATGAAGTTCCACCTCCTCTTAGTCATGACTATTCATTCCTGCCTAGTGAAAATGAGCTAGCAGACTTTATGGCATCTACACCTAGTAGTTTCGCATCCACATCAAGTAAAGGTGATGGATCTGAGAGTGATGATTTGAAAAGGAAAAATTCACCGCCTAAGAATAAAAATCAAGTTTTTGTTAAAAAGATTAATTTTGTTCAAGGTAGTGATATGAAAAACGAAACTGCTGTTATTGAAAATGAATCAAATGTAGAGTTTGCTAAAAATAAGAGCATAGAAAAATCTGAAATAAAGCAAACTGAACAAGGTTCATCCAAGGGATCATCACCATCTGATAAGGGATCTACCTCAGAGACTCCAGCTAAGAAGTCTTCGAGAAAGAGATCGTGCTTCAAATGTCACGTCAAAGGACATGTAGCTAGCTGCTGTCCTAACAAAAAGAGTGAAGCACAACTTAGTGAAAAACAGAAAGGGAAATTACCAGAGAAGAAAGGTGATAGTGAGGAGAAAGGATCAAATTCTCCAAAGAAATCTGCTCCTAAGCAACCAGAAAATGTTGTTGTTGGTGTCGATAAGGCTGAAAAAGGAACTCCACAAGTTCCTCGTTTTCAAAGAAATCAACAAAGATTTCAGCCTAGATCTCCACCTGGCAGATTTGAGAGACCTAGAAGCAGTTCACCAAGAATGAACAATTATAATGCTAATAATTTCAGAAGTCAAGGTCAATATCAAAATCGATACCAAAATAATGGTTGTCGAAATTTTTATAACAATGGCTTTAGAAATTATAACAATCAAGCTTCTTGGAATCAAAATTCGAGATATCAGAATCAAAATTTTCAAAGGTCGTATAGTCCAAATGTATATAGGAACCCTCAGGACCAAAGACCTAGTGGAAATCAAAAACAAATTCCATCAACAGGTCTGAGATCCAAGACTCCAGTTAGGAGTAATGGATATTGGATGGATGTTCCAGTAGTTGGTGAATTTGGACGACCCAAGACCATTAAGGCTTGGGTCCCCCAATCTAACTAATTTCTTAGTTGGTGTGTGCAGGAGCTTCTAAGGAGGATTATCAACTTATGTTGATAGTGGTTGCTCTAGGCACGTGAAGGGGGATGTGAGATTGTTGATATATATATTGTTTGATTTAAATTGAAGTTCAAAGTGCTGATTCGACACACTAGATAACCTGGCAGATCTTTATACTAAAGCTTTTGACAGGGCTCGCTTTGAACACTTAGTCGAACTCAACGGGATGAGGAATCCTGAATAACTGGTTTTTCATAAGAATTTTTGTAAATAGTTTACTGTTTTTCTTAAAAATCAAAAATAAAAAAAATTGTAAAATCAAAAACATAAAAAATAGAAAATCAAAAATGAGTTATCACTGTGTGAAAAAGGAGAAATGATAGTACATCAGCAAGTTAGACTGTCACACTGAAACTGAAATTAAAATGCTTAAGTGTGATAGCAGCTTCATTATATGATGTACCAGTAGGAAAAAAGCATGAAATAATCAACTTACCATTGTGATATAAACTTAAATGAACTGTGTATGAGTGGGGAACACATCAGTGGTGTATGGTTTAATGACCTTAAATCTTGCGTTGATAGATTGCCAAAATCTGAAGTTTTGGGTCTTTATACTGTTATTTTATCTGGGGATATCTTGACTGTCTTTCTGTTCAGAACTAAAATTGTACATGACCCCAGGAAAGAAAGTCACTTGGAATTTGCACATTTCTATTTGAATGTCTGTATGTTGTCCCGATACACACAATTTTGATCTGATTCTGAAATCTTCTCTGAAAAAAGTCGTGTACCTCCTCTGCTGCATCCAGATATATGCTGACCTGGAGGTGCTAGGCAACGACAGCTTTTGCTGCATCCAGATACATGCTGACCTAGCTGTACGTTGTCGCGCTATAGATCTAATACACCCGAAAGAGGCCCTCAAGTGCCCAAATGAAACCCAATAAACCTATATCAAACTGAGAAAAACTCATTTGATTTGTATATTATACCATCTCTCCTAAAGATCTATTCTGTTCTCTTCTCAACCTATTCCCAGTTAAGATTTCAGAAATCTGGATTGGACTTGTGAAATATGTGGTAGGGAAGATACTTGCATGATAGAGTGTGTTGTTTATATTTCCAGGATTTGATTAGTATTTATTTGGGTGTTCATTGTTAAGCAATCAAAACATGATAAAACAGATTATATGCAGACCTAGATATTGTCAGGATATCTTAAAGGATGACATCAGTATACTCACCTACTACGATGAATCTTTGTGCATACCTTGATCGTGGGGGTATATCCTGAAGTGGGACACACTAGTATATCAGTATTAAAATTACCTTAACGTATCATATGGTAATGGTACTTGAAATGTTCATGCATTTTGTTTAAGTGGACAAACATACTGGTAATCGTCTTGAACTGCTTTTCACGAAAAATTAAATAAAGAATTATGTAATAGTGTTGAAAACAGTTTGATTTTGTTGACATGATCTTCTTACCAGTGATTCTCACAAAAATAGAGTGTTTATTGCTTTTTGTATTTACTTGCTTTCAGAAAATATAAAAATACAAAAATAGTGTCTTTTTCTGTTTCAAATTCTTAACGTACGGAAAACTGTTATTCTTGGAGGAATTGTTACTGATAGGGGGAGACGGTGTTAGGAAGTGAGTTCAAAATTTTAAATCATGCGGGTTATAGGGTGTGTGATTAAAAAGTTTTGCGTGTGGTAATGAATTGAGAATGCTTAATCTGTGATACAATCTCTTGAAAAATAATAATTTGTTTAACTTATGTTGAAAAATTCTTATGGTTTCTCGAGATGTTTGTTTTATAGTAAACAGATTGAAGCAGTATGTTGCTGAGAAGTTAAAGTGATGAGTTGCTGTGAAGATGAGAGTTTGATTGGATGCATGGTAGAACCTCCTTTCTATATTGCAGACAAAGTTGAAGAGTGTGAAGATGGCTATACAAATGCTGAACTGGAGTTTACTCAAACGCTAAAGTTTTTGAAGATTTGGTGATTGGATGCATCAGCTTAGGGGGAGTCTGTTGCTGACAGAAGCTATTGAAGCTGAAGCTATCCAAAGACCAAAGACAATGCAAGAATACATGAAGATTGCAAGATGACTGAAGACAAAGTTATTTTATGAAGCTATTGTCAAGGGGGAGTTTGTTGGTGCATGTTTGTGACAACAGCTTAGATTTGGTCTTTGGATATCTTGTAATTAGTTAAACGATAAACAGTTAGCGGGTTTAGCTTTGTAATAGTTAGTTGTAATGTTCGGGCTAACTAAACCCAATGAATTGGGTGATGGGGGCGAATTGGGCCTGTCCAATTCGCAGTCCATGATGTTTAACTAAGCCCAAGTTGCAACCTTGTGTTATAAAAACAAGGTTAGGCTTTAGGGTTTAGGTGAATCAGCAAATCAGCTAAAACAGTTTGTGTGAGAATTTCGTGAGAGCTCCTACAGCTTGGACGAATTTGATAGTTGGTTAGGGTTTGATTGATTGTAAAACGTTTGTTTGGATAATCAATAGAAACCTGGATTGAAAGTGTCTTGCTGTTTCTGTTCTTCTACTTGTTTCTGTGATATTCTGATCAAGAGGATTCCGCACTCTTGATTGGAAAGACAATTCTGTGAAAGATCCATACGAATAGGGGAACTACAAGTAGAAAACTGAATTTTTTTAAAAAAAAATTGGGGTGATTAGCGGTTCCAATAGAGTTTTGGGTAAGGCTTGTTATTAGGACTTGAGAGATTCAAGGTATTAGCATCCCCCCCACTTAAATTACACATTGTCCTCAATGTGTCATATAAATTAGGTTTTAGGTTGATTAAATGTGTAAAAGCGTGTGGAAAAAACAAAATTTGGTGTTACTGGGCACCTGGCCACGTCCTTGTGCTGGATGAGCACTGCCCCGTTGTCAGAGTGCTAGTAACAGAAACTCACAAAACATGGCCACGGGGCATGCCTGGTGGCCACGACCCCGTGGTGGGCAGGGTTTAGACAAATAGCAGTTCAGGTATGTGGGCACGGGGGGCGTGGTCATTGACCATGACCCCATGATGGCACTCTGCATTTGATGATTACAGGTTTTTGGCTTTTGGTTCGGGTTTTCGGGCTTATGTAGCACTAATGTTTAGTGCATCCAAGCCTCCTGGGTACCTATTTTGCTAAACACTACACCATACATAACATAACAAACATCCTAATTTTACCAAAGTTCATCATCCTTCATCACACACATAAAAAGAAAATAGAATGCAGAAAATAAAAAGTGTTTAGGAATAAAATTGTTCAAACCATGGCACGCAGGCCAGAAATTGTTCGTGGGATAGAAATGGTTAACCTGGGATACCGCATCCAACATCACACCACCTCCAATGCCTCCGATCAGTCCATATCCTCGTCCTCGTCTTCTTCCTCTCCTCGGTACACCATATGCCCCCAGATGTAGGTGATGTCATCCTGCATAGCGGAGATATTGCGCTTCACTCCTCCTACCCGGGTCAAGGTGTTGCTAGCCATGTTTTATGTGTTGTGGGTGCAAAGTAAGTTTTCCTGAAAAAGATCATGTAAGCTTTGAAAATTAGGAAAACCACCTCCTTGCGAGAAGGAACCCGCTTGGTAGCTTTGATACTGAGGATGAGGACGGTTTAGGTCGGTGTGTAGGACGAGGGCTTCCTCCAGGTTCCAAATGTGTCGTTGAGTGGTTTGGAAACGGACTGTCCCGTCACCCCTCTTGTAGATGAGTCCCATTGAGCGACATTGGGTGAGATCTACCTTCCCTGACCATGGACCTTTACGGAACAACCTTGGCATGCATTGGACATAGGTCTTGAAGAGGCAGTAGATCCATACCCCGAAGAAGATTAGTGTCGGGGAGGAAGCCAACTGGTTCAAATGCATGTTCCTTAGGAGTAGGTGAGTGACATCGAGAGGTACACGGTTGTGGATGCAATACAAGACCGTAAGATCGCGCAAGTTGACAACACCGGTGCTATCACGCCTTTGACTTAGAGAGTTGCTAAGGACCTGGTGAATGTAGCGGTAGAGGGGGTCCCGCAACTGAGAGCTCTTTGTGACACTTGGATCATATGCACCATCCCCGATTTGAGCCCATATTGTCTAACGCATGTTGGTTGGGAGTTCACGGAGACCACCCATGTTCTCTTCTTCACCGGACTCTTCCTCGGTGAACAGACCCACATTTACTCCAAACTGCGCGATAGAAATTTAAAGCACCTGTCCCGTACATCGGAATTGAACTCCTTCTTCGTCGAATGGCTCGGATTTTTCTTTGAACGCGAAAGTACTGTTAAACTCCATGCTCTACTAATGAACCGCGTGGAGTCTTGTGCCGAGGGCCACCTTTAGTGGTCCGTGACTAGCGTGTTGTAGCGATCTAGTTGCCCCACAGCTTCCAAGGTTTCGAGACATACTTGTTTTGGTGTTTCTTCGGGCCTTGTTTGAAGTATGTCAAAGCGAGCTTGGTAGTCCCATTCTGTTGACTTAAACTTGGTGAACTTGCTGGCCATCTCTGCAAAACAAAACCATAAAACAATCAGCATCTTAAGATAAAATTTCGAAGAAAACTGAAAACAGGAGGCAGGACACAACCCCGTCCCCTTGTTCAACTTGTCTCACCTTGCCACGCCCTGTGCTCGCTGACCACGACCCCGTGGTCAGGGTTCTGTTTCCCAAAATTATCATTTTTTGACCCGGTTTCGAAAACATGAAAATTTTTGGTTGAGCAGGGGTGGTTTTCCCCGAAAATGAAACCCCGAGTGCCATTTTTCCAAAAGCAAACTGTTTGCCCCATCAATTTCATCTTTTTCGGTTAAAAAAAAACAAGGGTTTGAGGTTTATGTTTGAAATCGGGCAAATCTATTAACAATTTTAGGTTATTCACTTCCTATAACATGCAACTATACTAATACTACTAGATAAAAGTAAAAATTTGGGGTTTGGTTCGGTTCAAGTTCAAGAACCCTAGATTTTTCCCCAAATTTTTGATGTTAATCTACATGCAAATCGTTAAAATAACTACAGAAGATGATAGAATCATACCTTGTTGATGTTGAACGGAGGAAAACGTAAAAATATGCAGAGAATCGCGGAGGAACCAGAGAGTTTTCGGGGAAACGGGTCGTGGTGAAATGAAAATGAGAAGACAAAAGGGGTTTCATCCCTGACAGTAGCCGACCACGTCCCCGTGCTCGCTGGGCACGGCCCCATGGGCGGGTAATTTTTTTTATAGTGCACGTGTGAGTGACCTGTTTCCCGAAACTTAATTTAGATATCTTACCGATTTTTGAAGCTTTCTCGCAGTTCATTACCTACAAGACATGATGTTAGTACACAAACCTTTGTTTAATCATTCCTCGACCTCCTGTAGTGAGATCTCTTCCTCGTCATCCTCAATAAATCCTTGATACAGCTTAAGTCGTTGTCTGTTGACTTTGAATGGAATTCCATTTCGATATTTAATCTCAATTGCACCGTGTGGAAAAATATGGGTGATAGAAAAACGTCCCGACCACCTAGACTTTATTTTTCCGGGAAATAATAGAAGTCATGAATTAAACAATAGAACTTGATCTCCTACTCAAAATTCATTAGGTTTAATATGTTTATCATGCAGGTTTTTCATTCTTTCCTTATAAATTTCGGAGTTAGAGTATGCTTGATTGCTTAATTCCTCTAATTCATTTAATTAACAAAATCAATTCTTTCCAGTGGTTTCAATGTCTAAGTTTACGTTTTTTAATGCCCAATAGGCTGGTGTGTGTAAGGTGTAAAATGTTTTTATCAATATTTTATGACCTTTTTACACATTAGTCAAGTTTTAAATTTATAAAACACTATATTCTACTAACACTAAACACACACATGGGCAAGTGCACCCATCGTGAGCGTAGTATAGCGTTGGTAAGATACCGAGATCGTCCTAGGACACAAGATGAATCACTTAGATCCGACTCGCCTTTAATGTATCCTTTGATTATTTCCGCACTTTTGCACTTTTAAGAGATTATCTTAGTTATAGTAGTAGGCCCCTCTTTTGAAGGTGACGTTACCCTCAATCCAGTGGTTTGAGTCATCAAGGATACAATCCCAAAGGGTCCGAATATTGGAAGATAATTAATTACGTTATTAATGCGAAAAATGGTAGGCCCCTCTTTTGAAGGTGACGTTACCCTCGGCTAAGTGGTTTGAGTCAGCAGGGATACAATCCCAAGTAGCCGGTTTAATGTATTAATAGTAGTTTACATATTAGGGGGTCAACCCATTCGCACCCCCACCATCCAATACCAGTGGGTATTGAAGGAGGTCCTAGTAAGCTTGATCCAGGTCCTTGCAGGATCTATACACTGAACAAGGCAAGAACCTTACTAAACCATTCCCTTAACCCCCGACTAGGTAGCCAACATATCTCTATATAGACTGTAGAGATATGAATGGAGAAAATATTTTACTTTATATAGACAGTAAAGAAATGCCAAGACACCACAGACAAATGATAAAGAAGTTTCACCTTCAACATAAGAAACTAGTTATTAAAGTCATTAATACAAAACCAAATAAAAAATGCGAAAAGATTAAAAATCAAAAGTAATACATTAAATGCTTGTCTTCACCATGTGATGTAAGAGACTTAGCCAAACATGGACTTTGATTGACAAGAACTCTTACGATCAATCTTGGATCCCGAGACTACAACATACACTCTAAGGTAGATGATGGATGATGGTGGTGGATGTGGGTGTTGTAGTGGTGGCAAAGTGGAAGAGAGGTGGTTTGCCAAGGGATGCCTTTAAAGTGAGCCAAGCACCCCTATTTATAGTCTAAACAGAAGCCCGACCACGACCCCGTGTCCAGCGGACACGCCCCCGTGGCCTTTCCTTTTCTCTTCCTTCATTAATTGCAATTGTCTGCATTAGGCTCCACACGACCCGTGTTCGTTGGGCACGACCCCGCGTGTAGAAGCATATCTGTACTACCAAGATTTGCAAAATTCTACAAATCTTAGCGTTTGACCACGCCCCGTGCTGAGCTGGCACGCCCCTGTGGTGGGTGTAGAAGCTTCCATAGCTTTGTCCATTTCTGTAGACATCTGACCACACCCACGTCTCCAGTGGGCATGGGCCGTGGTTAGCCTTCTGTTTTTTGTTTTGCTCTTGGGAATGCTGTTAGGGGTCGGGCATGTCACGCTTGTTTCTTTTCTTTGTATTTATGTTAGTTTTTGCTGCATATTTGTTCCTTTTGTTCATTTAAGCTTATTTGGTCCTGAAAATATAAAAGGAAGACAAAAGCACACTTTTTCCAACATTAGTACTAAAAAAGGGATTAGTTTTATGCCTCATTTGATTTAATTTATATGTTGCATTTTACACACATCAAATACCCCCACACTTGTGTAGGATCGGTTTGCGACCCGAACGAGTCGTTCAGAAGAGATTATCTCGGTTTCAGAGGCGGAAACTAAGAAACTGAGTGCGAAACAGCTTACGTATCACTTTAAACACTGATTGTATTAATCTGACGTAGTTTACAATCAAATCTCACACCGGCAGCACCTCGGTATGATTTTCTAGAACCGTTACAAATGAAATGTATGACAACCTATTTATATAGATCCTAGATTTCGCTTCAAGAGACACATAAAAGCTCAAGCGAAATCCATTAAAAGACTTTCAAGCGAATCCTCACATGTGATTTGTCTTCAAGCGAAAACCATGTATCTGTCTTGTCTTGAAGCGAAATCCAACTAAATCACATTCTGTTTTATGCATGCCTTGACTAATTTGTTTTGTCTTCAAGTGAGGATGATGTCATTGATTAGATCATCATTATGATGTCATCATGACATCATACTTGAACATCTTCGCAACGAACCGAGACTCGACATAAGACGAAGACGACAGATGAATGCACCAACAGACTCCCCCTCAGATGTTGACGAGTCTTAAGTGTCGAGTATTCTCAATCTTCAGTCTTTATCGGTCTGTTCACGTTCTACTCATATATCAGGATCTTCTCTTTGGCTCTAACCTCATCAGACTCCCCCTCTCATCATGATGGGATCGCTGTCTGGAATTAGCTATCACCTTGAGATCAATCCCTGGTTTCATCTCTTGTTCAGCACATCACCTACACACTTCTCAACACAACATAAGTTTTCACTTAAACCAATAAGAAAAACTTACTAGAAATAGTTACATCAAGTTCAAATTAATGACCCTGATTAACTAAACTCAAAGTTTTCTTTCTTAAAATCAGTTTCTTCTTTTAAACGCACGCTCCCAAACCAGTTCATCCTGTTCAGCACTTGGAATTTTGAATATCAGTTCTCCAACATCAGTTGTCGAAAATCTTTTTGAATTTTTTCAAAAAATGAAACACAAATGCAATAACAGAAATTAAATGCAGAAATGAAATATGTACAAACACTATTTTTGTGAGTTCGTGCAAGAGGATCATATCAGTTTATGAGACAAATCATCAACATCGTTAAGCTTCATTTCATTTTAAGCTCTAAACGATTCACTTAGATTGACGATATTGTTGTCCACTTAAGCTCAATCTAAAAACTTTCAATCTGCTTACCGATACATTAAGGTATATTAAGATAGCACTAAGTTCTTATGGACCCCACGATCTCAGCATATCCCCTCATCATGCAATACACTGACTCAAGTAATGCCTTTAAACTTTTATCAACTGTGATTTGTGCGAAAACAAAGCAGAATGTTTAAACATTAACAATCAGGTCGATACTTCCGTATACGCAGAGAAAGTCCAATGTTTAAACAAAATAAGAAAAATAAAACAAGTTGAAGTTGTTTAGGCTTTAACCACCAGGTCGATACTCCCGTATACGCAGAGGTGATCCAAAGCTTAAACGAAACACCAAAGAAAATAAAGCAGAACGTTTAGGCAACAACATCCAGGTCGATACTCACGTATACGCAGAGGATGTCCGATGCTTAAACAAAATAAAGAAATAAAACAAGTTTAAATCTTTGCAAAATAAAATGCACAATCACAGCGACTTTTTAGCAAAGTTGTGAAAGTTCACAAACTTAACCAGTTTTATGTCTTTCGACAATCAGCGATTACTGAGTAGGCACACAATCAAGAAGGACAAAACTAAGTACTATGCTTTCGACCATGTTTCCCACTAGAACTAGGCTTTTTCATTTAGGTTTGTATCGTTATCGCAAATCTACTAGTCTAGCTGAGCCTACCGTCACATCTTTAGTAAGACCGCTTATCACATTTTACTTTCCAATTCTTTAGCATGCTGTGATAGTCCACTGATGTACTATCATTTCCTCTTGTTTCAACAAAACTCATTTTTAATTTTTCAATGTTTTTGACATTTTCAAATTTTCTAATTTTTTTAAAAATTTTTACTCCCCCTAAAATCTAAAATATGTTTCGATTTTCGATTTTCTGGGAAAAATTTGAAATCAAACTGTACAAAGATGACAACATGATGAGAATTGCTTCAATTCTCCATCCACTTGGCATAAACAATCAGAACTCCCCCTCATAACAAACTATTTTCCCATAGTGATTTCAAAACACTTAAGTTTGTTTTAATCAAAATGGTTTTTCCGGAAAATTAGTTTTGTTGATTTTCAAACCACTTGTAGGTTAGAGGTTTCATCACATTGTTTTTCGTATTAAAAACCACTTGTAGAAAATCAAGTACAACTTAATGTCCCTGATTTACCACTTGTAAGTCAAAATCACTTTCGTGAATTTCTCAAGAAATGTGCCGATTCCTGTTCCACGCTTACCAACCTGGGAACTCCGGCAAGTCAGGTTTTTCATTTAAACAGATTCACCCAAGCCTGACTGTTCTTGGGTGATTTTGAATTCTTGTTCAACAATGGTGGAAAGTTTGCCTCATCCATTGTTAGACTAGAACTCCCAGTCTTTACCTCAACACATGGCTCTTCTGGCTTTACCACACCAGATTCATTGCCTGAATGTGGCTTGTCTGACTTTGATGAGCCAGATTCATTGCCAACATGTGGCTCCTTTGTTTTCAGATAAACAAATTTATCACCACCAACTTTCTCTTTCTTTACTCTCTTTTCTGTCCTCAGATTTGTATCTGATGAATGCGTTTTGCTTGATTTGTCATTCTTTGGCGAGCAAGACGATTTATCAGAACTTTTATCTGTTTTACCAGTTGTATCCGAGGACAAAATCCTTTCCAGATACTCTCTGGCCTTCTTCCTCTTCTTCCTCAGTCTGTCTTTTTGCCCCTGTGAAAGCTTTACTTTCGATTCTTGAACTTTTTGTTCTTGAACTTTATGTTCTTGAACTTTCTGTTCTCTGGGCTTGACGTTGACTGGTTTCTTCACCTGCTTCTGAGATTCAACCCTCGATCTTCTCATTGATCTCATTGAGCAATCTCTAGCAATGTGGCCTCTGATTTGGCAGTTATAGCATCTCCTCGTCTCATAACTCCAACTCTGGCAATTAACAGCAATGTGTCCTTGATAGCCGCATCTGTAACACACTCTGTTATCGTACCAGTCACCATTTTCAGTCCAAACATTCAAATCATAGCACTGTTTGGCTTGGTGATATCCATCTCTCTTCTTGTATGCTGGATGTGGCTTTTGAGCACTGTGGTCCAACCTGCACCACTTTTCACCAACTATTTTTGAGTTTTGTTTTTCATATTTTTGTAATTTTTTATAACGATTGGATGATTGAACTGATGGCTTTTTATCTTTTTGTTTTTGTTCCACATTCTTCTTTACAGGTTTTTGCGTTGAGCATTCACCTTTTTCAGTAGAATGTAGAACAGTTTCTTGAAACATTTCTTTTAATTTCAAAAATGTTTTCTTTTTCTCATTTTCAGCATCAGACTCTGAATCAGACTCATCTGCTGAATAAAACTCCTCATTTTCATCATCAGCTTTCTCATCACAATCACTTATAGGAACGAAATTGATCGGTTTTGGACAGGGATAATTCAAAGACTCAGATGAAGTCACAAAACCTTTCAATTTCTTTTCAAGCTCATCAATTTTGTTCCTCGAATTCTCAGCTTCATTTTCAAGCTGAGATATTCGTTCAAGATGAGACTTGATTGTTTTTTCATTCTCAATTTTAATGTTTTGAAGAACAGATTTTTCTTTTTCCAAAACTTTTAACTGTTCTTGAAATTTTGTTTCATTGACTTTCAAATTTTTGTTCTCCAGCTTTATCCAGAAATCTTCATCTTCTGAATATTTCTTTTTGCTTTCAAAATCCTTTTCTTTCTCTTTCAAAAATTTGTTTTCCAATGTCAAACTGTTCAAATTACTTAACAGTTTGTCATTTTCAGATTTCAACCTCTCACAATTTTCCTGCAAAACGAAAATATGTTTCTTATCAGCTTTCTTCTCGTCTTTTAAAGCTAAATTTTCTTCAGTCTGTTCCTCTTCCACTTGAACACCTTTACTCTTGCTCTTCTTTAATATTGATTTTCCACTTTGACTTTTCTTCTTCTCAGCATTCTTCTCCATCGTTCCTCAAGTTTCTTGATGAATTGACCAATTGCCAAATCAGAGTATTCTCCAGTTCTTTTGAAATTCAAAAGAAATGTACTCCATTCTTGTTGAGGTAAGGCATTGGCTAATTTCTCAACCCATTCATTTGATTCCTTTTTAATACCCTTCTCAGACATTGAGCGAACAATATGGCTAAACCTCTCAATGATACTCTTTGTACTTTCTCCTGGATAACCTGAAAATGAATCAAATTCCCTTTTTAAAATATTTATTCTATCAAGTGTTTCTTTTGTCATTTTAAAGAAATTGATATCCATGATTCGTAAACACGTTTATCAAGACAATCTCGTTAAGCGGAATATCAAGTCCAAGTAAGATCACCTTTCAAACAAAAACACTTTTCAATTGTTCCAAGTAATAAGTGGGCTGCACTAAACAAATAATTGGGCACTTTTAAACAAAATGAGTCACATGGGCTTTCAAAGGATTAATCATCACAATTTCATGGGCCGTAAATGATTATGAACCTTAGTAATTATTGGACCTCAAATAATCAGCACATGGACCACTTTAACAACAACTTCGAGATATGAACAGACAACTCGTTATCAAATCATTTGCTGACAATTTTGATTAAAGTTTCACACAAACAAATGCTCTTTCCACGTGCACACAATTGGATATTAGCAAAAACTATATGCTGACAACTTTAATACAAAATCACATGGGTCGGAACAAAACTTGCTGACAATTCTGATATTTAAACACTTTGACCGAGGACATCACGTGCAATAAATTCCAACACTAAGTCTAATCACATGCAAACTTAGCAAATTCCAACAAATCTTTAATATCTATTGAATTGTTCAAAACAAATCACGTGATTATGATTCCAATTCATTTGCTCTTGACACACAACCATATGAATTCTTGTGCAAACTGACAATTTTGTTTAAAGTTCACATGCGTATTATAAAAGCAATATATCCACACTACTCAAAACACTTTTCAATCGGTTCACACAATTCAATAATCTTTCACGTGAATTACTGAACTATTTTCAAACAATGTGTCAGTTTCAATCAGTTGTTGTTTTCAAATGAGATGTCAAATTCAAACACGTATGTTAAGCAACTGTTAGATTCAAGCGAAATCCAACACGTATTTCAAGTGAAAACTAACACAATCTCAAGCGAAATCTTCAATTTCGCTTCAAACTCTAATTTTTTAAGCGAAATCCAGTCACAAATCGTGATTTCAAGCGAAATCAACGAGCAATTTCAAGCTAAATCTGATGATGTCAGCAAATTCGATCAACTTTTGGTCCGATTGAACGAGTAAATGACTGAATTACGTTCTGAAACTTTCAAGGATTGGTTAGAACATGTTTACGCATAAGATATGTAATTTTTAGCCGATTTTAACCGTAAAAGTTTGTTCGATTTTGAAAGAAGGTGTAGAAAATCAGAAAAAGTGACAAAAACGAGCTGTTTTGGCGAAATCTCTTCCTCCTGAGCTCTGATACCACTTGTAGGATCGGTTTGCGACCCGAACGAGTCGTTCAGAAGAGATTATCTCGGTTTCAGAGGCGGAAACTAAGAAACTGAGTGCGAAACAGCTTGCGTATCACTTTAAACACTGATTGTATTAATCTGACGTAGTTTACAATCAAATCTCACACCGGCAGCACCTCGGTATGATTTTCTAGAACCGTTACAAATGAAATGTATGACAACCTATTTATAGATCCTAGATTTCGCTTCAAGAGACACATAAAAGCTCAAGCGAAATCCATTAAAAGACTTTCAAGCGAATCCTCACATGTGATTTGTCTTCAAGCGAAAACCATGTATCTGTCTTGTCTTGAAGCGAAATCCAACTAAATCACATTCTGTTTTATGCATGCCTTGACTAATTTGTTTTGTCTTCAAGTGAGGATGATGTCATTGATTAGATCATCATTATGATGTCATCATGACATCATACTTGAACATCTTCGCAACGAACCGAGACTCGACATAAGACGAAGACGACAGATGAATGCACCAACAACTTGAATCTTTGCTTGTCCTCTAGCAAAACTCTTTATTATGTGGCTTACACACCCAAATGGAATAGGTAGCAGAGAAGTTTTGGGCTTGTCTTGAGTGTCAGGAATCCAAGGTCTTTATTGGGTTTTATTTTTATGTTATTTACAATCCTATTCGTTATGATTTATTTAGAAAGGTTCATAAGAGGAATAACTTATTTAGGCATAACATGCCTCTTTAAAATTCCATTTATATTCAAGTTCACATACCTAACGGGAGATCACTCAACACTTGGCCGAAGATGTATTTTTGTGAAACACTTGAGACCGGCATGGTCTTACTTCTACCATATGCTTGCCAACCAATCAATCCTCCTCCTTTTTAACTATAAACCTTTGTAAATATCAAGAGGACTTGGGGGAAAGGGTTAGGCTTTGGCTAAGGGTAGGTGGTTTTGGTTAGTGATTAGTAAAAAGGGCTAAAAGCGTCAAAAGCGCCGGTCGTCGTAAAACTTTTTGTTTTTGTGACTTTTATTCAAACTAAGCATTTTCAAACAAAGTTTCTTTGAGGAACTTGTTTGTTTATTGCTAGAGTATCATTTTTTTATAGAGACGTCACAAGAAAAACCAAGCTTTTTACTAAAATAAAGGGGTTGAAAAGAAAAAGGTTTTGGTGGATAAAGGGTGTTTGTTTTGTGGGTTTAGAAATAAAAAGGTTTAGGCTCAAAGAGGTTAACTAGGGGATTTTGGGTAGGTGAAAAAAAATGAAAAATAACGGTGTTGAAAGAAAAATGGGTTAATCCTAATGCCTCAATCATTTACTTACTTGGGTTTAAGTTGGTAAGAACCGGGAATGTATCGTCGTGGCAAGCTCTAGAGTCGTAAGAACCAAGCGGCTATTCACACAAGAAACGAAAAATGAGCATTTAGTTTATAGATGTATGCTTGTGTGCTCAATAAAGGCTTAAAACTCACTTATTGTAGGAATGAGTTTATAATGTGATCAAGTATATATAATCAAATTTTAACTAGATTTGTCATGCCGTTTCATAATTTTCTTATGTTGGTTCTTTTTATCACGACGCTATCGGTTGCAAATTTGTAAAAATATATCATTTTTAGAACTTGTTATTCCCAAATTAAACTAAGACAAGTAAAAAAAAGAGTTAATTGCCAAAATCGTCCCCGAGGTTTGGGCACGTTTGCCATTTTCATCCAAAATGACACTTTTGTACCAAATTGCTCTCAACGTTTGTAACTTTTTGTCATTTTCATCCAAATCACTAACTTAGTTTTTTTTCTGTTAAGTTGGAAATCTTTGGATGAAACTAGCAAATATAAAACCAAAGGGACGATTTTGGCAATTTACTCAAACACTTTTTAATTTCTTTTGTTTAATTATTTTTGTTACATATATAATAAAAAAGAATATACATGGAGTTTTTAGAAAAAAAAATTAATAGTTTTGTCATATAATTTTTATAAATTTTCATCCAAATCACTAACTCAGTTAATTTTTTCTGTTAGGGTGAAGGATGTTTTAAATTTTATAAATTAAGACATAAATTAATTTACAGCTTCTTTATATAAATCAGTTTTATAAAGAGAAAACGTCGTTGGTGTGCAACACATAACAATCGATTACAACTTTTAGGATTTATTAGTTGTAGAGATAGAAAAAAATGTAAAACGCTACATATTTTTTAAATGTGTTGAACACCTAGGAAATATGTTGGTAGAAATAAAATATTTATTTAATTAAGATTATGAGGGTAACTAACTAATACTTATTCTGAGTGGCTTGAGTAAAGAAACTTTTGGTTCATAGCATTATAATTACAATTTGGTGGGTAATTTTAAGGTTTGGTAACGATACGTTGTTTGATAGAGGGGGGAGGGGGCACTGGCTTCTATTTTTCCGTTGGAGCGAATTTAAAATAGTAGAAGATGAATTACAAACTTGGTACATATGATAAGATTTTTTATTTGACCTTTTTCAATAAGGTCACTAGCATTTTAGTTTTATAAAATTTAGAGGTTTAAGTAGATTTTATTTTTATAAAACTGATCCATATAAAAAAAATTAGAAATTAATTTCTGTTTTAGTTTATAAACATCCTCCGCCTTAATAGAAAAATTAACTTAGTTAGTGGTTGGATGAAATTTTATAAAAATTATGTGACAAAGCTATTATTTTTTTCATATAAAAATTGCATGTATATTCTTTTTTATTATATATGTAGCAAAATTAACTAAATAAAGAAATTTAAAAGAGTTTGAGTAAAATGCCAAAATCGTCCCTGTGGTTTTATATCTGCCAGTTTCATCCAAATATCCTCAACTTATCAGAAAAAATAAACTAAGTTAGTGGTTTGAATGAAAATGGCAAAAAGTTACAAACATTGGAGGCAATTTGGTACAAAAGTGTCATTTTGGACGAAAATGACAAACCTGCCCAAACCTCAGGGACGATTTTGGCAATTAACTCTATAAAAATGAAATTTTTTGAAAAAAAATTGCGGTGATTAGCGGTTCCAATAGAGTTTTGTGTAAGGCTTGTTATTAGGACTTGCAAAATTCAAGGTTTTAGCATCCCCCCACACTTAAATTACATATTGTCCTTAATGTGTCCAAAAAATAAGTTTTTAGGTTGATTGAACGTGTAAAAAGGTGTTTAAAAGCAAAATTTTGTGTTACTGGACGTCTGGCCACGGCCCCGTGTTGGCCCGGGCACGACCCTGTGGTTAGATTGCCAGTATCATAATTAAACAGAAGGCTGGGCACGGGGGCGTGTTCAGTAAACACGGCCACATGTCCAGTTACCTGAACTGGGCATTTTATGCAAAACCTTGGGCACGGGGACGTGTTGGGCTGAGCACGGCCACATGCTGAACTTGTTGTAATGCTAGAAAATTGTCGGGAGGCTCTGTTTTTGTGCATGGGGTGTGGTTTTAAAGTTCCCTTGGTAACCTCCACCTTTTCGAGTGTGTTTTATTCCTGAAAAGTAAAGCTAAACTAGAAAACATAAAAGTTAATCTAAACTAAAACTACGGATAGTTCCACGGAATTCCTCCATGGTGCGCCACGTTTATAAGGGTCCTTGGCTAGACCCAAAGTCAGTCACATGTTACCCAAGTGGGATGTCTTGCATCTCATGTTGCACCATCGGAGAACATCATCCAAGCTTGAGTCTATGACATCCATGTAGTTGACCGGGTCGTCTTCTACTCTTTTCCCAACCCTGAACTTCATTTCTTCGCCTCCGACCCTTAATGTTAACATCCCATCACTCATATCTACCAAAGCGTGAGCGGTGGCAAGGAATGGTCTTCCTAGAATGAGTGGTAATTCGGTGTCTTCCTCCATATCGAGTATGACAAAGTCGGCCGGGAAGACAAAGTCTCCGACTTTTACCAACAGATTTTCGGCGACAACTTATGGGTATTTGATAGACCTATCGGCGAGTTGTATGCTCATCTTTGTGGGGCTTGTCTTACCTAGTCCGAGTCGGTCAAACATTGAAGCGGGCATGAGATTGATGCTAGCCCCAAGGTCGGCTAGCGCATTGCGTATAGGTGAGCCCCCAATGGAACAGGGGATGGTGAAGCTTCCGGGGTCGATTTTCTTTTGTGGGAGTTTGTTGAGTAGTACGACGGAGCATTCTTCACTTAAATTAACCAATTGTAATGTTTCAATTTTCCTTTTTTGAGTGAGGAAGTCTCTCATAAATTTTGAATATTTCGGAATTAGAGTGAGTACTTCCACAAATGGAAGATTGATATGCAATTGTTTTAGTAAGTTTATCAATTTTGTGAATTGCTCATCGGTCTATTGGCGAAGTAACCGACCGGGGTAGGGCACCGAAGAGATTTTGGTAGGTTCGGGAATTGGTGGAGGAGTTGTTTCCTTTTGGTTCGTTGGTGAGGTCGTGGGTTGAATGGGTCGATTTTTGTCGGTTAGAGGTAGCGGAGCCTCCTCGGGACCTACGATACTGTTTCTCAATGTTATGAGATGTACTTACGTCTTTGAGTTGGGCTCGGTATTGCTAGGTAACGCGCCTTGTGGTCTCACAGAGAAATTTTGAGCTAGTTGATTTAGTTGTTTTTCAATGTTTTGAATGCTAGCTTGTTTATTTCTAAAGTTCGATTCCATTTGTTTGAACCGATTCGAGTTTTTCTTTTCGGTGTCGGAGATGAGGCATGAGATAGTATCTTCAAGCCTCTCTCGTCCCCCTTATTGTTGTTGTTGAGGAAAATTTTGTGACTCGTTTCTTTGTTGTTGAAAGTTCGTTCGTTCGTTGGTTTTGGTTTTGTTGTTACTATTATTGTCGGGTTCTCTCCAACCAAGGTTAGGGTGGTTACGCCATCCTTTGTTGTAGGTACCCGTTGGAGGACCCGACGGCCTAGGTCTATTATCAATGTAGTTTACCATTTCCATTTGATTATCCATTTCTTTCATACAACTCCAATTTCCGTGTGGCCCACCACACCCTTCACAAGCCAAAATCGAGGCCGTTTTTGCCATTTCTAACTTCTTGATTTTCGAAGAGAGGGCCTCGATTTGGGCTTGCAAAGAAGTGCTTTCATCTACGTTATGGGCGTCTGGAGCAATAGATTTTGTGCCTCGGGGAGTGTGCCATTGAAAATTGTTTTGAGCAATTTCCTCAATTTGATTATAAATTTCATTTGGGAAACGATTACGTAGAAGTCCCCTGGAGCTAGAGTCGAGTGTTTGTCTTGCATGTGGCAACAACCCATTATAGAAAGTGGATACTTGTTGCCATACTGCAAGACCATGATGAGGACATTTTCTTAATAGCTCCTTGAATCTTTCCCAAGTTTCATATAAGGATTCCACATCCTCTTGTGAGTATGTATTAATTTTAGTCATTAATTTAGCCGTTTTAGAAGGAGGGAAATACTTATACAGAAACTTTTGGGCTAGTTCATCCCAAGTCTTTACCGAACCACTTGGGAGGGTGTTAAGCCAAGACTTAGCTCGGTCTTTTAGTGAAAATGGGAACATCCAGAGGCGGATGGCGTCGTTTGATGCCCCGTTGATCCGAAAAGTATCACATATTTCCAAAACGTTGGTAATATGTAAATGGGAATCTTCGTCCGCAAGACCATGGAAGGTTGCGGAATTTTGGAGCATTTGTATCAAATGTGGCCGAAGTTCGAAGTTGTTGGCATCGACATTCGGTGCATTGTTAGCGACGCCGATATTACCTACCATGGGCCGTAGGTAATCCATTAGGGTACGCTGATCCGCCATTGGAAATAGGACCCCCGAAACTTTCTCTTGGATTTTAGCTTTAAGTCTTTTTCTTAGAAAGTGTTCGGGTTCGTCTAGAGGTTCTTTTATGTCTTTATTGGAACTAGAGCTCATGCACTGCGTAGAAAGTTCAGGTGCTGCGCCTGGGTTCCAAGTCCTGCGATAAAAACAAAAAAGATTGTTGGTCAGGAGTCTCACCACGGCCCGTGGTCTTGGTTACAGTGATTGTTTTCTGGATTCCGGTTACTGGAGGGTTCAACACGGCCACGTGCTGCACCGCCACGACCCCGTGGTCACCCTTCTGTAACTCAGAAAACAAAAGCTGCCAGTAAGGATGCTGGTACAGCCCGTGTCCGACCAGGCACGGCCCCGTGCTGAAGTTTGCAGAAGCTGAAAAATTAAGAAAAATCCTAAAAAAATAGAAAAACAAGAAAAATAATTAGGCCGTTGTTTCCTAACTTTCTTAAAATCCTTGTGTCCCCGGCAGCGGAGCCAAAAACTTGGTGGGTGTGTAAGGTGTAATATGTTTTTATTGATATTTTAAGCCTGTTTTACACATTTGTCAAGTTTCAGATTTATAAACACGATATTCTATTAACACTAAACACACACATGGGCAAGTGCACCCATCGTAAGCGTAGTATAGCGTTGGTAAGATACCGAGGCCGTCCAAGTACACAATAGCTTTTAGTACCGGTTTATCCTCAAAGTCTAATCAAACTAAAATTTTTGGAAAAGGTTTTAAATGAAAAGTAAAAACTAAAAATGCTGAAATGAAAATAAAAATAAAAATAGATAGACAAGATGAATCACTTGGATCCGACTCGCCTTTAATGTATGATTTGATGATTTCCGCACTTTTGCACTTTTTAAGAGATTATCTTAGTTATAGTAGTAGGCCCCTCTTTTGAAGGTGACGTTACCCTCAACCCTGTGGTTTGAGTCAGCATGAAAAGGGTGTTTGTTTTGTGGGTTTAGAAATGATGGAGGTTCAACACGGCCTCGTGCTGCACCGCCACGGCCCCGTGGTCACTCTTCTGTAACTCAGAAAACAAAAACTGCCAGTAAGGATGCTGGGCACGGCCTGTGTCCGACCAGGCACGACCCCGTGCTAAAGTCTAAAGAAGCTGAAAAATTAAGAAAAATCCTAAAAAAATAGAAAAACAAGAAAAATAATTAGGCCGTTGATTCCTAACTTTCTTAAAATCCTTGTGTCCCTGGCAGCGGAGCCAAAAACTTGGTGTGTGTAAGGTGTAATATGTTTTTATTGATATTTAAGGCCCGTTTTACACAGCAGTCAAGTTTTAAATTTATAAAACACGATATTCTATTAATACTAAACACACACATGGGCAAGTGCATGTATCGTGAGCATAGTATAGCGTTGGTAAGATACCGAGGTCGTCCAAGGACACAAGAGCTTTTAGTATCGGTTTATCCTCAAAGTCTAATCAAACTAAAATTTTTAGAAAAGGTTTTAAATGAAAAGTAAAAAAATAAAAATTCTGAAATAAAAATAAAAATAAAATTAAAAACAAATAGACAAGATGAATCACTTGGATCCGACTCGCCTTTAATGAATCCTTTGATGATTTCCGCACTTTTGCACTTTTTAAGAGATTATCTTAGTCATAGTAGTAGGCCACTCTTTTGAAGGTGACGTTACCCTTAACCTAGTGGTTTGAGTAAGCAATGATAGAATCCCGAAGGGTCGGAATATTGGAAGATAATTAATTAAGTTATTAATGCGAAAAGTGGTAGGCCCCTCTTTTGAAGGTGACGTTACCCTCGACTAAGTGGTTTGAGTCAGCAGGGATACAATCCCAAGTAGCCGGTTTGATGTATTAATAGTAGTTTACATATGAGGGGGTCAAGCCATTCGCACCCCTGCCATCCAATACTAGTGGGTATTGAAGGAGGTCCTAGTAAGCTTGACCCAGGTCCTTGCAGGATCTATACACTGAACAAGGCAAGAACCTTACTAAACCATTCCCTTAACCCCCGACCAGGTAGCCAACATATCTCTATATAGACCGTAGAGATATGAATGGTGAAAATATTTTACTTTATATAGACAGTAAAATAATGCCAAGACACCACAGACAAATGATAAAGAAGTTTCACCTTCAACATAACTAGTTATTAAAGTCATTAATACCAAACCAAATAAAAAATGCGAAAAGATTAAAAATCAAAAGTAATACATTAAATGCTTGCTTCACCAAGTGATGTAAGAGACTTAGCCAAACATGGCCTTTGATTGACAAGAACTCTTACGATCAATCTTGGATCCCAAGACTACTACACACACTCTAAGGTGGATGATGGATGATGGTGGTGGATGTGGGTGTTGTAGTGGTGGTTGAGTGGTGGCAAAGTGGGAGAGAGGTAGTTTGCAAAGGGATGCCTTTGAAGTGAGCCAAGCGCCCCTATTTAGAGCCTGAACAGAAGCCCGTCCATGGCCCCGTGTCCAGCGGACACGCCCCCATGGGCATTCCTTTTCTCTTCCTTCATTAATTGCAATTGTTTGCATTAGGCTCCATGTGAACGGCCCGTGAGGAACGGTTCTCGATGAAGTACGTGGCTCGAATCGATCAATAAAGAGGTGCGGAATCCATATCAATCGTCAGAGAGTAGTCAACAACGAAGTCAACGATTAACATGTCCATTCTCATTCAATAATCTGAAAGTACAAAAGTTCCAAAGATATCTGGACAGAGTTTCGCTACAAGAGACTGCCAAAAGTTCTAACAATGTGACCCCTACATCTCTATTTATAGTCAAACTAGGAGGTGGTAAGTCATCCGGTCGGAGGGTCATCCATCCGGATGACCCAAAGTCATTCGACCGGACACTTTAACAAATAACCTTCCGCTCCCGTTCCGTCTAGTTACAAAATAACATACATACAAAACTATACGTTAGACACATACAGGACAAAATACAGACTCGATACAGACGGAAGCTATAGACATATTGCACTAACAGACTCCCCCTTGGATGTAGCTATAGTCTTCCTTCCTGCATAGTCTTTAACGCGTCTTCCTGCTGCGTCTACCTGCTCTTGCTTTCGGTCTCCTTGCCTCTGATTTTCCTGCTAACATTTTGCGCCTCAGAGGCCTTCCGATTTCATTCTAGTACTTCCTGTACTATGGATCTCCATCTCTCTTTCTATCCCACCTCGGAATCTTGTTCTCTTCTGATTCTATTGATGTTTGATCTGTCGGTGGAGGCCTCTCAAACTTTCTGTGACCCAGAACTGCGACTCTTTCAGCTATCTTCCTGAATCTTTCACTTATCTTTTCTTTCTTCAAGAACTCCTCCAATTCTATATCTATGAACTTAGTCTCCCAGTACCTTCCAGGGTTAATATCTTTGGCAAAGCACAGATTTACCATTTTTTGATATTGTTGCGCTTGTGCTCTGTCTGGCCCATCATACGCAATCTTGTTGAAGAACAAACAGTCTATATCTTTCTTCGTGCAATTCACCAGCCACATAGGGTCTAACACATTAATACGCCTGGTTTCACCTGTCGTCGTGTCGTATAAAGATATTACTGCTTCCGCTGTGCTTTGATTATAAATTCAACCCTTAAATTCTTCATGGAAGTCTTGTTCCATAGCACATAGCGGCATATTTTTCAAACATCTTGGAGGCTTTATCTTCAACGTTATGTCTTTCTCTCCAGTGATTGGATCATACTTGATAATAGGTTCAGGATAATGTGGCTTACAATCTGGGAACTTGTTCTTTGCTTGGAGCTTTATGTAATTCCACAATTTCTGATCATGCATTTTGACATCAAGACCATAGTAGAATTGTTTAATGTTCTTTGCCTGCACCAGCTCCCCCACATCCCACCATGGGAGTGTTTTAATGTCTGATAAGAACTCAAAGTACTGAACCCCATGCTCCCTTCGAATAGCATATACTTGCAGATCTTCAAGATAACCCCAAGAAAGAATATCACCCAGAGATTTACCTGGATGATCCGTGAAATATTGTAGAGGCCTCTTGAACTTCCTCTCCTTTGGCATAACCCTGAACCATTTCTTTCTTCCTTCTAGTAACTCTTCTTGTGGAACTACCTCAGGAATACCTTCAGTCAAAATCCTTTCCACCACTTTCCTCCTCACCTCTTCTTCATTATGTGACTTGAACATTTCAGCGAAGGTAGGAAACGTATCATCAACACTCGAGTAGTGAAAGGGTGTGTCTTCATCGGAAACATCTAACCCTTCTTCACTTGTAACATCCTTAAAGTTATCAGCTTCATTTGCAAACTTAAAAGTATATTCTCTCTCAGGCGATGGTGGAATTTCATCTTCGATATCAAACTTCATGTGACCATCATCCATTCCCAACTCTCCTAACATAGATTCCCTCATTCTTTCTACCTCTAACGGTGAATGCAAGAAAATAACTTTAGTTGAGTGAGGAATACCTGATCACCCGCATGTTGTTTTCCAGAAGAAGATGCTTCATGTTGTTGATCTTCCTGTTGTTCATTCAACTGATCATTTAGGAAGTCATCAAGAGTATGTTGAGTAGTAGGCTTCACAACTAACAACCCTGTCGCCCCTTGATCATCATCGTCATCATTATTAGGATCATAGTTGTCAATATCATCAAACAACATTTCCAACTATTCATCTTTTTCTTTCTTTTTCTCTTCCTCTTCAAGACGCTTTTGAATGATCTTTCGTCTATCAAGCTTTATTTCTTCTAGTGCAACGTCGATCACAACACCAACAACTACCATAGCAAGTGGATTAACAACTTCAGTAGTTTCAGCTTGAGATGGATCTGGTTGGCTTGATGACCCAAGAATCTCTTCTGTATCAACTGCCAACCCTTTCTTCTTCTGCGTTGCTTCTTCAGCCGACATTTTTTCTCTTTCAGCTCTTCTTTCCTTGACCCTTTGAATCTTTATTTCATTATACACAGCTTGGACATTGAATCCAAGCCTGTGTTCAATCACAGTGTACAACATATTCAATTGTTCGTCTTTCACTGCTTTGTCGGCCCTTAGAGCTTCTATCTCTTGTCTTAACAATTTGTTCTCATTTGAAGACGTATCATGTAGTTCACCAATCATTTTATGCAACGTCTTGTTGACTTCATTCATAGACTCATACTTCTTGTTCACTTCATCGAACTCTTCAGTGTGTCTATCAATTACCTTAGCATGATCTTCAAGATCATCATTCAATTGATCAATTAAATCAGAATGATAATTTGCAGCTTTCTTCAATTCTGCATTTTCTGCTTTCACTGCTTTAAGCTTTTCTTTCAATTCATCATGTTCAGTTTCAGCTTTTGCCTTTGCTTTTTCCAACAGGCTCACTTTCTTTGTCAACACGTTGATCTTTCCTTCATTGAATAGATCATAATCACCTTTTGGAAGATCATCTGGATATTCACCTTGAACTTTCGGAAATCCATGACTCGAACTAGAAGTAGTTGTTTTCTTTGGATCATCGTCATGAATAAGAATTGTTGGATTCTTCGGTGGTGGTGGTGTAGATTCTCTTTCACCCATATATTCCACCAGAACATCTTCTCCAGTCTTCTCAACTCTTTCATATATAGGACTTTCAGGTGCTTTCTTTGACTCAACTTCAGGTTTTTCAACATTTTGATCTTTTTCAACTTCTGGAACACTTTGTGCCTTTTCAACTTCTGGAGCTTTCACATTTTGTGTTTTAGGCACTTGAACATTCTCTTCAACTACTGGAACCTCAGGAACTGCTGTTGAGTCTCTTTTTGCTCTAACACTCCTTGACACAGCTCCTACAGGTTGTGCTTTACGCTTCTTAATAACCTTCTTCTTTTTCTCTTGTGGCGTTGGAATATACGTAGAATCTTCTTCATCAGAATCCTTCTTTTTCTTTGGAGTACCTTTATACTTTTGCTTTCCAGAAATATAAGATGTTGGCGCAATTTTAGTTGGATCAAACTCATCACTTTCTGTTGCACTCGAATCACTTTGCACAACGCCTTCAACAAAAGTCTCTTTGACACCTTCAACTTCAATGTTCTTTGCAGACAATTCAGCTTCTTTATCTTTTGCAGCTTTAGCGTCTTCATTTTTCTTTAAATAATCTTCAAGAGACACTTTCATTAGATCAACACCTTCTTGAATCAACTTTATTGGAGCAATGACTGTTTCATCAACCAATCTTGGTGGAGATTTCGTTTTCGATGGTTCTGCAACACAAACATTAACACAATTAGTATAACATTCATAATAAAGATCTACCAACCTCTTTTGTGATTCCTGCATTCCAATTTTACCTTTAATAACAACTTTCAGAGTAACCACTTTAGGTGAAATCTTTGGAGCCCTTTTCCTCTTCTTTTCATCCTTCTCGTACCAAAACCTTAGCTTCTTTTCAGTCATGCCTCCTAACTTATCTGTCTCATCCTCAGAATTGCTCTCTGCCTGCCTCTAATGATCATTCTCAGGTGCCGCATAGTTTGGCTTTTTAATCTTACCGATCATTCCTTTAACCCTTGGCTCCTGATCAGCTGTCAAACCTTTATACTTGTTCAATCTATTCAAGGTTTCAGTATTCATATGATTTAACTTCAATTCATTTGTCGGATCCTTTGGAAGATTTGGCACTAGATCATCCAATATCATCTTTATAAACCTCGGGTACATAATGTACTTCTCGCCTTTAACATTATCAACCATATGATTGAATAACACCGGTGAGATGTTGTAGGGCCTGTTGAGCACCAAACATGTGATAATGTTCATTATGTAATCCGATGTCTAATCGTATGCTCCTTTCCTGTGAGACAATGCATGTACAACACAGTGTACCATGAATTTATACGGTCTACAGAATCTAGACTTAATGTAACCCTTATCATTCACATTCCCTGTATACCCCATTCTAAACCAAAATCCTTTGCTCAACCTCTATGGAATAATGATTGGATCGTCATCACTGTCCTTCAAATCTAAAACCCTTCTTACGTCAGCCACTGTAAACTTAACTTCAAAATCTATGTCCTTATTGTTCTCATCTTTTAATCTAACTGCATAATAGATTGTCTTTTCTTTTTCATCATATCTCACAGGCTTCCAAAACCTTCGAATGTGAGATTTATAACATGTATGCTTTTTCGTCAAAGCCTTAAAGATTCTACTTTCTTTCATAAACGGTATTATCACTTTGAACGGCTCCATAATTGGGTAGTTCTCATCGCTCTTGCGTGTAAGAATATCATCGTTAGAGTCTGCACAAACTTTGAGACATAAAGTGAAAGGTAACAAATTTTTCAAAGATTTCAAAAATTTTTCTAACAATTTAGCCCCTTCACTCTATACAGTACTAACTAATCGGATGGACGTCTGATCGGATGGTCATCCGATTAGATGAGTCTTATCCTTTTAAGCACAAAGATCAATACAAGTTACATGAATCGGATGGTCATCCGATCGGATGATCATTCCTTTGAGACAATAATGAACAGTTAATTTTTGGATCCTTAAAGTAAATGAATGTGTTTTGGATCGGATGGTCATCCGATCGGATGGTCATCCGATCGAATGGTCCTTCGATAAAAAACAAATAACAATTTAACCTTTTGAACAATCAAACATGTGTATGTGCTATTAACAGTTGAACAATTTACAATACATACACAAGCAAGACACTTAGAAAATATTCAAACCATAATATGCAATGGACCGGATGGCCATCCGATCGGATGGTCATCCGATCGGAGGGTCCTCCGTTCAATATGAAGAACAGTTTGAATGCAAGTAATCAAAGATCAAAATTTTTCAACTTTTTACAAAATTGAACACATATTCTCTCAAATATTTGGCCGACTAACAAAACCCTATGTTCAAATTTTCTCAGAAGCTCCTAAATTTGGTTTAATTTGGCAAAAACCCCTTCGGCCCATCGACACCTTCAAATAATCTAAATTCAAATCTAAGGTGTTATCAGTGAAATTGGCACAGTAAATCCATAGATCTAAGGCCGAAAGCACTAACCTATGTTCAGTTTCTACCAACAATCCCTAATCAAGCCTAGATCTAAGAGAAAGTATGAACAGTTACCGCTAACACATACAATCACCAAATACGTGAATTTCAATGGTTAAAATTAGTAAACTTACCTTTCCCATATTGAATGGTGAGTGTGCCAACAATCCTATGTATGTGGAATAGCAAGAATATGATCAAATGCACAAGAACAGTTGAGAGAGTTTGTGAGTGTGACGAAAGGTGGTTCGGACGAATGAGTTTGACTCAAGCCTTTGACTCTCTTATATAGCCCTTTGACA
This sequence comes from Helianthus tuberosus, assembly GCA_030545235.1. NCBI lineage: Eukaryota > Viridiplantae > Streptophyta > Magnoliopsida > Asterales > Asteraceae > Helianthus > Helianthus tuberosus. The sequence continues at coordinate 74,627,086 of CM060411.1, forward strand.
CCACCCGAATGGCCATCCGATCGGAGGGACATCCGATCCAAACTCAACTTTTCAAATTTTTAACTTTTTCAAATTATAAATTTTTTAACGGTTTTGATCAGTTTTAGATATCCACTCAAATATCCAAGTCCAAATTAATGACCTTGGTTGACCCGAAATGAAACAACTGACATTTTTCTCAAATTTTTTCAACACTTTTTCTGAAAAAATGTACAAGTATCAAGTCAATGAACTTGTTTATACGTTAAAATACTCAAACATTTAAGATCAGCTCCTAACCCAGTTGTTCAGCCCAGAAACTTCCTGCTTCGATTCACTTCTGAGATTCTGAAGATCAGCTTTTCACCTTGGTTTGTCAAAAACTAAAGCAGAAGATAAAATTATTTTGGATTTTAAGAAAGTTTATGCTAAAACACACTGAAAATCTTTTTGGGTTTTAAGCTAAATTGAAATGAAATGCTGTAAAGTAAACAGTAAACTATTTACAAACATATTTTTGGTGAGCGTGTTAGAGGATCATATCAGCTTCTGACTAGTCACAGGTACCATTGAGCTTAATTTCACAGTAAGGCTTAAACAGTTCACTTAGATTGTCGATATACTGATCCTTTTAAAGTTTTACACAGACTTTAACTAATTCAGGATACGATTTAGGTGCTTTAAGTACTTTATTCGTGTGTCCCACCTCAGAATATACTCTCGTATCCAGATCCCTATATTCAGTCTTACAGGTGAACGTACAATAATGATATCTGTAAAAGGTATTGCGAGGCCATGAGAGCTCAGGTTAGAACTTCCGTTCAGACAAAGAGATGATGGCTCGACTTTCGGTGTGTCCCTCTTGGGGATCTTTTCTTCAACAACACATGATTCACATTTTTCAATATTTATCATTTTTATGCTGAAGGGAGGCTTTAAGAATTAAAGCTGTGCAGAGTATTATACGAGGACTAGGCTATTGCTTCCACAAAATCAGAAGTCCAGGTATAATACCCCAGATATCATCAAGTACATAGACCAAGTATGTTAGAAACAGGAAATCTTTCAAACAAGATTTCAGGGGTTACCTATATATCCGAGAGATGTTCCCCACGAAATAAGCAAGATGTGTTTTATGTTTATATCCCGAAAAAGTCTACTAAATGTGTTAAAACCTATCGGCATATCATTAGTGAGACCGTTTAACGCTTTTTAAACATTACATTTCTTTAGCATACCGTGACAGTCTAGCTGATGTACTATCATTTCCTCTTTTTACACAAACTCTTTTTGGGTTTTTCTAACGTTTTTGGATTTTGAAAATTTTCTATTGTTTTTGACTTTTTGCATTTTTCTTGTTTTTTGTATTTTCTGAAATATACTATCTATCTCCCCCTAAATACGAAAACAACTAAAAAAGTCGATAAACCAAAGCATTCTACCTTTGAACATCCTTTGCTGTGGTTTTCTCATCAACGCCAATTATGTCTCCCCCTGACGACAAAAGTTTCATACCATTTAATTTTAATAAGTATAAAAATCGTGATTTATCAAATGCTTTGGTATGTAAATCTGCCTTTTGTTCGTCGGTGTGGATTTTATCTATTCGAATCAACTTCTTCTCGAAACAATCTCGGATGAAGGGATGTCGAATTTATATGTGTTTAGTTTTAGCGTGATGTACCGGATTTTTTTGTTATGTTGATTGCAGCCTCGTTATCAACAAATATAGGAGAGGTAAGAAGTTGCAAACTGTAATCTCGCATATGTTGCTGTATCCACAGAATCTGCAAGCAGCTGCTGGCTGACACGTATTCTGCTTCACATGTTGAAAGAGCAACGGTCGTTTGCTTCTTACACTGCCAAGTGACCAAGCGAGGTCCAAAGAATTGGCATCCTGTAGTTGTAGATTTTGAATTGATTTTGCAGCATTCGAAGTCTGAGTCTGAGTATCCTTCGAGCTTGAAATCACCGTCTTTAGGATACCACAACCCTAGGCTTGGGGTTCCTTTAGCGTAGAATCCTTTTGACGATAGACATGTGCGAGGCTCTAGGAATTGACTGATATTGGGCCGCGAGGCATGTCGGGTACATGATGTCAGGTCCGGATGCTGTCAGGTACATCAGCGAACCAATCATTGAGCGGTATAGCGTCTTGTCGACCTTCTCTCCGGTGAGATCAGGGTTGATACGGTGATTAGTTGCCAATGGGGTGGACATCCCAAATTTCTCCAGAACGTCGTAGACGTACTTCGTTTGATGTATGAAAGTTCTCTCAAGCATCTGATCGATTTATAGCCTTAGGAAGAACTTCATCTCACCCATTGACGACATCTCGAACTTCTGCTTCATTACTTGTTCGAATTCTTTGCAGAGTTCTTGATTTGTTGACCCGAAAATAATGTCATCAACATATATCAGAATGATCAGTAGATGACCAGCGACATCCTTAGTGAAGAGTGTAGCATCCACCTTGCCTCGGATAAAGCCGTTGGAAAGCAAGTGTTGAGAGAGCGTCTCGTACCAGGCTCTCGGGGCCTGATGTAGTCCATACAGCACTTTGTCTAAGAGGTAGACCTTGTCTTTGTGTATCGGATCGGTAAAGCCTGGTGGCTGACCGACGTAGACCTCCTCTTTTACCTTTCCGTAAAAGAATGCCGACTTAACATCTTACTGGTAAACTTTAAACCCTTTGTATGAAGCAAAAGAAAGAAATATTCTGATGGCCTTAAGTCTAGCAACTGGAGCGTAAACCTCTGTGACGTCTATCCTCTCTTGCTGACTAAAGCCCTAAACAACGAGTCGAGCTTTGTTTCTGACTATCACTCCTCGATCGTCTCTCTTGCATTTGAACACCCACTTGGTGTTTATCTTTCTGTGCCTATCAGGTAGGTCGACAAGTTTCCAAACTCCGAGCTTCTCAAATTTACCTAGCTCCCCTGCATCGCATTCACACACGATTCTTCCGTCAGTGCTTATTTGTATGTTCGAGGTTCAATCTGCGAAATAAAGCAACTGAGTGAGAATTCAGTTTGTAATGGAGCAACTTTAGTATAAAAACATGTAAGGCCATGGTCAATTTGGCTTCTTGTTCGAACTCCTGATTGCAGTTCTCCTATAATCAACTCCCCGGGGTGATAGGATAGAGTCCTCGGCATAACTTCACTGGGAACGTTCACCTCGCATTCCAAAGTTGTGACATTCAGGTCCGCAACTTGTTTATCAACATGAACTATCTGGTCTGAAGATTGGATCTGCTCCTCCTCAGATTCTGAATCACCATGATCAAAGGTCGGGCTAATCGAGTCAGACTCTGAATCATCATCATCAACTGTCGTCTGATTTCCTAGAGCAGGCTATTGTTGCGAAGTGTGAGTTTGCTGTAAATCATCACTTTCACCAGCATCACTGGGACCAGCTTCATTGTCATTGGAATTTTGTTGACATTTCGAAGACCTTGCTGGCAATCTACCCTAGGAAGCTTCATAATCCCGAAATATGTCTAATTGATCAAAATACCTAGGCTCTTCTGGTAAGTCGAATGAATCCCATAAAGAATCATAATTGAATCCCCATGAGCCTGCGAGTTTCTATGGAGGCAAAGTATATCCTTGACATTCTACATGTTGTGCTTCAATGATCCTCCCGAGACTTGGAACGAAAACACGTCTAAGTGGACTGGAATATCCCACAAAGGTTCCTTCCAAATTCTTCGAACCAAACTTTCCATCGGGATCTAGAACTATGTAGGGAGGCCCGAACGGCTCTAGTTATTCAAGATTAGGTTTGCATTTGTTGAGGAGCTCAAAGCACATTTTGTTGTGCTTCTTCACAGTTAACACCCGGTTGAGAGTATAGCAAGTGGCAGATACAGCTTCTCCCCAAAAGTTGATGGGAATCTTTGAATCAGCTAACATCGTTCGTTCCGTTTCGATCAGCGTCCTATTCTTTCTTTCTGCAACTCCATTCTGCAGTGGAGTGTATGGTGTGCTGAACTCTTGCAATATACATTTTCTGTCGCAGAATTCTTCCATTTTCTTGTTTTTGAACTCCTTACCATTGTCACTACGTAGTCTCAGATGCGGGATTGGTACAGGTTCTCTATCTTTCTGAACAACTTCAGCAAACTCTCAAATGTTTCATCTTTGGTCTTCAGGAACATCACCCATGAGAATCTAAAAAATTCATCGGCAACCACTAAACCGTAAAGATCTCCAGTAATGCTTTTGACATTCACAGGACCGAAGAGATCCATGTGAAGTCTTTCAAGTGGATTCGAGATTGAATTCTCTGTCTTTCTGGGATGAGATTTCTTATGTTGCTTTCCTTTCAGACAGCTAATACATTCTCCCTCCATATGGAAATTCTTCAGATGAACACCTCTAACAAGATCATTGTGAACCGGGTGTCTTACGTAGGTGAATGTGGCCCATTTTTCGATGCCACAACACTGACTCCTTTTCGGTAGCTTTCGATACGAAACACTGAGGGTGACTCGTGGTAGTCGTAGCAACGCTCATGTCCAATACGTACAGATCGTTTACCCTTGGTGCTCGCATGATGATCCACTCCTCGGGGATAACAAACCCCGGCTTCAGAATCAGACACTCCTTGTCGGTAAAATGTGTTGTATACATCCTGTCACAAATCTGAGAAATGCCGAGCAAGTTGTTCTACAGCTCTGGTACGTAGTTGACTCTTTCAAATGTAACGACACAGTTTGATAATGTGCCCTCCCCAATTATTCTACCACCTTGGTTTCCAGCGAAACCAACATAACCACCGTTGAAACTTCTAACATCGTATAATAGGATCTTCCGCCCTGTCATATGTCGGGACGCTCCACTATACATAATCCACTTCGAAATAGATCTTGGGAGCTCCTGCACATTTTACAAGCAATTTAGTTAGAAGTTGAAGCAAACCAAGCCTCCTTTGACTCGGGTAGCTTGACGTTAAGGTGAGTTGTCTTTGTCATTCATTTTTAAACTCTCCTCGGTTCCAACCTCAACCTCTTTATATAGAAAGAATTCATCCTCTTTAGGTTGACCAGATGGTTGCACCTTCTTTGGAACATACTTCTTCCCTGGTGGGTCGAAGTTTGTTTCTCAAGCTTTATGTACAAATCCAAAGGTACATCCATCTCAACCGGTTTGGTCAAAGATGTTTGTTTTGTCTGAACCTTTGATTCAACTTCATTCAATGTCTTGGCTTGTGATTTTGACATTGGCATCTATGTTTGTTAAGGAGAAGCAACCCGCGTGTAAAATTTATCATTTTTCTTCACCGGTTGTGATGGAACCGGTTATTTAACATGTTTAGCTTCTTTTTAACCTTTTCATATTTCGAAATCTTCTTCTCAACATACATAGGTTATTTTCCTTTGACATCATTTGCGTTCTTTGGGTTCTGAACAATCACAGACTTAGGTTTTTCGTTTGAACATTTTCTTGCAATGTGCCCAATTTGGTTGCATCTGAAGCACGTTCGGGTATCGAAGACCCGATTTTTACCATTAGTTTGCATTTGTGAGCCCTTTGTAGCAAAGAACTCTTCATTTGTCTTTGAAAAAATTTCCGATTCTTGTTCGGATGATGAACTTGATCTCTTCACAAACGTTTTCTTTTCCACAAACTTTTGTTTCTGAAAGTTCCTTTTCTAGTAAGTCTTACCACCCTGATGTCCACCCGACCATCTGTTTTGATTGTTTTTGTTAAAATGTGGTGGCACAACTTGTTTTTTGTAGTAAGATTTATCACGTTCAAAGTTCAAAAACCTCTTAGAACTTTTCAGACCTTTGACCTCAGAAACATCTATCTCAACAAGTTTAAAAACGTTTTTCAGATTATCCAGATTCACGTTTTCAATCGGAAACTCAGTATCCAAGTACAACTTATCAGATCCGTTCATCTTGTACATGTCAATAGTTGGTTCATCACTTAAGTTGTCCTGGGACTTAAGTTTCGGGATGTAGTTGTTTAGAAAACATTCTTCATCCTGAACTGTGGAGTCACTGTCAGATTTTAACATGTTTTCAACAACATTTTTCACAACTTCAGATTGAATATTGTCTTCATCAGTTTGTGAAGTGAATGTGACATCAATGTTTTCTGGCAATTTTTCAACATCAGTTTTCTCACTTGTTTCAGATTCGTTAGACAACCCAGATTGTTTCTTTGTGAATTTGTTACACATGGGTGGTGGAACATTATGACAACCCACCCCTGTTCCATCTGAGTAAACATATTCACCAGCTTTGTTCTTCCCGATTGGTTTGGGAACTATATGCTGAAGAACAAAACTGGCAAAGTTATAGCTGGTCAGCTTCAGATTTATACTCTCATTTTCGATCTTAGCTTCTTGGAATTGAAGCTTGAGATCCGCAATCTCATCCAGTTGCTGATTTATCAGTTTTTCTTTCGCTTGAAGAACTCCTGATAAATGAGTGTTTTCTTTGTAAGTTTTTGAGTTGCGTTCATCTGAATCTATTACCGTTCTTTTCAGCATGTCAAGATTTTCAGAAATTTTTCTATTTTCAAGAATCAATTTTTCATTTTCTTCGTGAAAACGTTCAACATCACTTTTATCATTTTCAATCTTTTCATTTAATTCTTTAATTCTTTAATTCTTTCATTTGAAGCTTTAATCAGTTTATCACGACCAAGAACTTCTCTATCCATTATGCCAATTTTATCAGTCAGCTCCTGGAGTATCTTTGTTGAGAGATATTCACGTGTGTTGCAGACTTTGCACTCTTTCGTGCAACCTCTGCAAACACTTTCGGTTTTAGCACATTCAGCCTTACCTGGTTCATTGTTTGAACCACTACTACTGACCTTTTCTGATGACTCAGACTTAGAAGCAGACTTGGAATCTACCTCAAGTGCTTTCGCCATTAGAACTTGATCTGCCATCTTTGTCAGATAATCGACTGTCATCTCCTTTGCAGTGTCGATGATGCCTTCGTCAACTTTCTTTCATTCCAAGGACTTCAGATATGCCTCAAATTTCTCCTGTCTTATCCTTTCTTTCTCGGATCTCCTGGCTGCATCTATCTTGATTTGTTCCTCTACTGGCGGGATTGATTTCATAAGGGTTTCCACATCAATGGTTGTAGGATCAATACAGATGTTACCCTTAGGATCCAAGTAACACTCATGATCCGGATCCCACCTTTTCACCTTTTTGGCTTCTATGTAAGCCAGATAGATATTTTTCTTCTGAATTTGTGCCAGTCTTCTTTCCCGATTGTAAGTTGATGGTGCTAGTTGTTCAGTCCAGCCATAAAAGCAAAACCGACTGCATCCTCTTCGGGAAGAAATTCGCTCCAATGAAAACCCTCATCATCTTGGATTACCACCAAAGCTCTTGATTTTTCTTTTGGTGTGTCTTCTGTCTGCTTCACCTTTGGTGGCTCCTCTCGGTTTCGATGGTAGACCGACTTTCTCTAATAATCATCATGAAACGGATTTGCAGTCTCGTCAGCAGCTGAGTTTCGACATTCTCTTTTGAAGTGCCCTTTTTGCTTTCATTTGAAGCAAGTCACTTTCGATTTGTCTAAGCCTAGCTTTGTTGAAGGACCTCCAATAGAGTTTCACCTGGTAATCTCCATAAACCTTTGAGCACAACGGATCACGCTAGCCATACACCATCGAATATCGATAAGCTCCATCTCCTCTAGGTCTATTTGATCGTTGTCTTCTTGGGTGAGATTGGTGTTCCCAATCTTTCCGGCAACTAAGCTCTCGTACAATTCCAGAATCGATGGTAGAAATACCATCTGCCGCTTTGCCGTTTCTTCGTTGAAATTTTGTGCATTATTCAGATTAACGGCTATGTTGCACTGGAATACATTCTTTGAAGCACTTTGTGATTGCTGATTGTTCGATGCTGATGAAGATGGTGCATTAGAACCAGTTCCGTGATAACTATGACTGCCTGATGAAGAACTGTTGCTGGACTTCTCTTGATGTAGTAGAGCAACAGCCTTTTGTTCGGCTATAAAATCGTCTTGCACATTTTCTTCTAAGTTCTCATAGTTTAATCTTGAAGCAGTATACCATTCTTGAGACATCTCCAGCTATCGTACGCAAATGCCCTTAACCACACGTCGAATCGCTTAACCCAGCGATTATAATCCTCTATCGCCATTAGCTTTGGAGATTTGTTGTACGTGTCGTACGCATTGTCGACATTCAGCGAGTCAGAAATCGCCTTGGTAGAAGTTTTGGGGTTGTTTGTGTTGGTGTTGGAAGATGTGTCTCCTGTGTTGTAGGCAAAGATATCACCAAAAGGATTCTTGAATTCGTCTCCCATGATTAACATACCTGCAAAGTCAAAACTTGGTCAAATCTCAAAAACTTCAAAAAATGGATCGGATGGTCGTTCGTCTGAATGGTCGTTTGTCCGAATGGTCGTTCGGACGGATGACCACTATGAACTAAGTAACAGAAGATCCAAGTGACGAATGGCCCTCCGGTCGGATGGCAATCCGATCGGATGGTCGTTCGTTGGTTTAGCTTTTTGTCACACCAAAATACTTATCTGGTCAGATGGCAATCCGATCGGATGAGTATGACGTCAGCAAGTAAACAAGAACAATAACAAGTGCAATCTTATCGGATGACTATCCGATCGGATGAGTGACGTCAGCAATGTTCGATAAACTGTTCATGTTTTTGATCAATTTGGACGTGTTTTAGCTCGAATTTTTTTATGAAATTTTGTAGGAATGATCTATAACAGATTCTGATCACAATGATGTCAATTTTAGTCCATTTTGTCCGTGAATTGTATGTCAATTTTGGATTTTTAGCAGTTTTAGGTGAAGAAATGAAGAACACAGATAAAAGATGAAGAATCGGTCAAAATCTCCGGTGAGATTGACTAAAAACGGCTGTAATCGGCTGAAATCCTCGTGAAATCGCTGTAATCTTCTCCGATTCGACCCCCTAGAGCTCTGATACGACTTGTGAATGGCCCGTGAGGAACGGTTCTCGATGAAGAACGTGGTTCGAATCGATCAATACAAAGGGGCGGAATCCCTATGCATCGTTAGAGAGTAATCAACAACGAAGTCAACGATTAACATGTCCATTCTCATTCAATTATCTGAAAGTACAAGAGTTCTAAAGAGATCTGGATAGAGCTTCGCTACAAGAGACTGCCAAAGTTCTAACAATGTGACCCCTTCATCTCTATTTATAGACAAATTGGGAGGTGGTAAATCATCCGGTCGGAGGGTCATCCGACCGGATCACTTTAACAAATAACGTTCCACTCCCGTTTTGTTTAGTTACAAAATAACATACATACAAAACTATACATTAGACACATACAAGACAAAATACAGACTCGATACAGACGGAAGCTACAGACATATTGCACTAACACTCCACACGGCTCGTGTTCGCTGGGCACGGCCCCGTGTGCAGAAGCGTATCTGTACTATCAAGATTTGCAAGATTCTGCAAATTTTAGCATTGACCACGCCCCCTGCTGAGTTGGTCACGCCCCCGTGGTGGGCGTAGAAGCTTCCACAGCTTTGTCCATTTCTGCAGACATCTGACCACGCCCCCGTGTCCAGTGGGCACAGGCCGTGGTCAGCCTTCTGTTTCTTGATTTGCTCTTAGGAATGCTGCTGAGGGGTCGGGCATGTCACGTCTGTTCCTTTTCTTTGTATTTATGTTAGTTTTTGCTGCATATTTGTTCCTTTTGTTCGTTTAAGCTCATTTGGTCCTGAAAATACAAAAGGAAGACAAAAGCACACTTTTTCCAACATTAGTACTAAAAAAGGGTTAGTTTTATGCCTCATTTGATGTAATTTATATGTTGCATTTTACACACATCATAGACCTTGTGTGCTATTTCTACTGGCAAATGACAACTTTTTCCAAATACAAGCTTATATGGTGTGGTGCCAATTGTTGTTTTATATGCAGTTCGAAAAGCCCATAAAGCGTCGACTAATTTTTCAGCCCATTCTTTTTTATTTAATCCTACGGTTTTTTCAAGTATTAGTTTTAAACCTCGATTAGTCACTTCGGCTTGTCCATTTGTTTAAGGGTTATATGCAGTTGAGATCTGGTGATAGACCCCATATTTTGTTAAAAAAAATTCAAGTTAATGATTACAAAAATGGGTACCCCTATCACTTATTAATGCGTTTGGAGTTTCGAAATGAGAAAATAGTATTTTCAAGAATCTTACCACAACTCTTCCATCATTTGTTGGAAGAGCTTCGGCTTCAGCCCATTTTGACAAGTAATCCACTGCCACAAGTATATATTTGTTTCCTTTTGACGGTGGGAAAGGTCCCATAAAGTCTAGTCCCCACACATTAAAAATTTCACAAATAAGAATGCCATTTTGTGGCATTTCGTTTTTGGAAGAAATATTACCTGATCGTTGGCATGCACTACATGTCTTCACAAGACTTTGAGAGTTTTTATAAATGGTTGGCCAATAGAATCCTGCATCAAATACCTTTCGTACGGTACTAGCGGCTCCATGATGTCCTCCGTATGGAACTTCATGACAATGGCGGAGAATTTTTCTTGCTTCACTACCATGTACGCATCGTCAAAAAAGTTGGTTGGCACACATTTTGAAAAGTTAAGGATCTTCCCAAAAAATAATGCTTTATATCGGCAAATAATTTTTTTCTTTGATGATGTGACCATCCACTTGTGACTATTCCACTAGCAAGGTAGTTGGCGTACCATGTTTCTTCTCGGTATTCCACCATTTCTAATGTTGGTGCATATTTCGTACGTCTGCCACTGTGGGAATAGTTAGATAGAGCGTGTGTTGAATATTATATAGAATAGAGAAGTTGGACAGGTTTTGTAAATTTCAAGGTCCATCCAAACGGATGACCATCCGGTCGGATGGCAATCCGATCGGATGTCAATCCGATCGGATGGATATATAGTGTAGGTGATGTCTATAAATAGGGACTTGGGGTTCCCATTTGGACAAGCTTTTGGTTCCAAGAGGGAACATGCTGTCCAACTGGTCTCGTGGTGCTGTAAACGTTGAATAATCAATAGAGACCAGATTATAAGTGACTGATCGGTGTCGTGTCTATCTTCTACTCCTTTCTTAGTCGTAATAAACGCACCGAACACGTCGGATTGGGAACGAAGCTCCGTCAAACTCACCGGTTCCTGGAATCAGCATCTAAGGATTCTGTTGGGAAATTTTCATTGACGAGCTCATCCCTAGTTTCCTCCAAAGCTGGATCTTGCAAGCGGGATAGATGATCTGCAGTGGTGTTTTCTGCTCCTCTTTTGTCTTTTATTTTGATGTCAAATTCTTGGAGAAGTAGAATCCATCTGATTAAACGTGGTTTGGCGTCCTGCTTTTTAAAGAGATAACGAATGGTTGCATGGTCTGTATAAACTATTGTTTTAGAAAGAACAAGATAAGAACGAAATTTATCAAAAGCAAATACTACAGCTAATAATTCTTTTTCAGTTGTTGTGTAATATTCTTGTGCATCGTTAAGTGTTTTACTAGCTTAGTATATTGGGTGAAAATGCTTATCTTTTCGTTGTCCCAAGATAGCTCCAACTGCAAAGTCACTTGCATCACACATGATTTCGAAAGGTAATTTCCAATCAGGCGCTATCATGATTGGTGCATTGACTAGCATTTCTTTTAGTGTTAAATATGCTTGGTTGCAATCCTTGTCAAAGATGAACGGTGCATCTTTTTCAAGTAATTTTGTTAAAGGTATTGAAACTTTAGAAAAATCTTTGATAAATCGTCTATATAATCCGGTATGCCCTAGGAAACTCCTGATGGCTCTAACGGAGGATGGGGGTGGTAATCGGGAGATGGTATCTATTTTAGCCCGATCAACCACCATTCCTTCGCTTGAGATTTTGTGACCGAGTACTATTCCCTCTGTTACCATGAAATGACATTTTTCCCAATTAAGGGCGAGGTTAGTTTCCTCACATCGGGATAGCATTCGTTCAAGGTTATCGAGGCATTGGTCATATGAATCTCCAACGATAGAAAAGTCGTCCATGAAGACTTCCATAGTCTTTTCTATCATGTCATGGAAGATGGCCACCATGCAACGTTGGAAAGTTGCGAGGGCATTACATAGACAAAAATGTATGCGTCGATAAGCAAAAGTTCTGTAGGGACATGTGAATGTTGTTTTTTCTTGGTCTTCGGGAGTTATCGGTATTTGAAAGTAACCTGAAAAACCATCTAAAAACAATAAAATTTGTGACCGGGTAATCTTTCTAACATTTGATCAATAAAGGGTAAGGGAAAATGATCTTTCCTTGTTGCCTCATTTAATCGACGATAGTCTAAACAAACTCTCCATCCAAGGGATGGTTCTTGTTGGTATTAATTCAATTTTTTCATTAGTGACCACCGTCATACCTCCTTTCTTGGGAACTACTTGGACGAGACTTACCCAAGGGCTATCGGAGATTGGGTAGATTAGTCCGGTGTCTAGGAGCTTGATGACTTCGTTTTTAACCACTTCTTGAACATTTAGATTTACTCTACATTGTGGTTGTATTACCGATTTATAGTCATCATTCATTAAAATTTGTGCGTGCACATGGAAGGGCTTATTCCTCTGATATCTACAAGCTTCCATGCGATCGCGTTTTATGTTTTTTCAAAAGTGTAATTAATTTTTCTTTTTCTAAACTAGTTAATTTTGAAGAAATAATTACAGGTAGCTTACCATCCTTGTTGAGAAAAGCATATTCCAAACCCTTTGGGAGTTCTTTGAGATCAAGCGGTGGGTCTTTAAGGGACTCCTTATTCGGTTACTCGTTTTGGTCAAGGACCAAAAATGTTTGTTCAATGGTGACCTCTTCTTCGACAAAGTGGTCGATTTCGTCTTCCGTATCAGGTGGCTCATCTTCATCTTCAATTAGGGGGTCGTCATTGCCGATTGGATCTTTCATTGATTGGTCAAGAGCGACATACTTTTTGTCAGCCCCTAATTGAATGGGTAGATTATTTTGCTTCCGGTTGATCAAAGATTGATGTTTTTTCACAAAAGGTCGTCCCAACACAAGTGGAGCATCACCAAGAATGATGAAGTTGGTTGGAACTACCATTTGATTTGTTTGTACTAACACATCCTCAACTAGTCCCATTGATTTTTTTATTTTCTGATTTGAAAGAAAAATAGGTATTTGAAGTGGAGAAAAATCACTAATACTTAACTTTTCGAAAATACAGTTTGGCATTATATTAAACCAAAGATCTTTATCAATTGTAATATTACTAATAAAGGAATTTTGAAAGAAACATGGAACCGGTGTAATGTTAATTTCAAATGGATCATCTTTTATTAGCGTGGTTTGATCGTTTGTTAACTTAATGCTTACCATTTCGTCAATTTTAGTGTTAGTGTTTAACTCTTTTAAAAACTTAGCATGAGTAGGTACCAAACAATGGTTTTCGAAAGAAGGTGTTAAGAGATTAATTTCTTGAAAAGTTGACTCTTTTTGAAGATTAGCGTTTTCAGACTTACCTTTTTCGTCGTTTGGTTCATGCATCGGTTTTTCACTTATGGGCTGTTTGGCAACATCTGAATGGTTACGTGCTGAACCAGTAAGAGGTCTGAACCATTAAGAGCCTGTATAATACTTAACCATTCAGAGGCAAATGTCGGACCAATTCAGATTAGAGGTCTTAACCATTCAGACTCTGTATAAATCTTAACCATTCAGAGGCAAATGTCTTAACGATTCAGACATCTGCTCATGAAACAAACAGTCTGAACCATTAAGTGCTGAACCATTAAGAGGTCTGAACCATTAAGAGCCTCATTAAGAGGTAACAAACAACCCCTTACTTATTCTACTATTTTTACCTCTTCTACTATTACTTCTTTAGTGCAAACTACCTCTGCCCTCGCGTTGGATTCTTTTATATAGCCTTCGATAGTTTTGAGGTGTTGTATTGTTCTTTCGGCTTCAGGGAGGATAGTTGGTGGTTCGTCAAATTGAGCGGGATAAGTGTCCCAAAAGCTTGAGTGCGGAAGTTCAAACCTTGGTTCTTCATAATACCCATATGAGGTAGGTGGTTCACACCATTGTTCCTCATAGTAAGTATTTGATGGAGATGGTTCATACCTTGGTTCTTCAAGGTATGAGTATGAGGGAGAAGGTTCATACCTTGGTTCCTCATGGTATGAGGTGGATGGCTCGAAAAGGTCACAATATTGTACCGAGTGAGGGTTACCACAAATGGTACAATAATCTTCTTTGTAATCATCCTCTTCATAGTGGTAGTTCTAACCTCCTAAGTATTGATCCATAAGAATCACTTAGTAGATCACAATAGATTCTTGGGACCAGAAAACAAAGTTAAAGACTAAAACAGAGGCTCACCACGGCCGCGTGGTCAGTGAGCATGGCCCGTGGTCAGGGTCTGTATCTGGGCGTTTTAAAAATTATTAATGGTTTTTGTGCAGCATGGGGGCGAGTTCAGTGAGCACGGCCCCATGTTCAGACTCTGTCTCTGGGTATTTAGAAAATGTTTTGCTGTTTTTATGCAGCACGGGGCGTGTTCAGTGAGCACGACTCCGTGTTTAGACTACTGTACTACAAAAATTTCTAAAAATAATAAAAAAAGTGCGCGCAGTTTTTTAAAAGGTTTTGAAAAATGATTAGGCCATCGATTTTAAGCTTTCTTAAAATCCTTGTGTCCCAGGCAACGGCGCCAAAAACTTGGTGTATGCGAAGCTTGATATGATTTTATTGATGTTTTGAGACCATTTTACGAATTAGTCAGTTTTAAATTTATAGAACACGATATTCTACTAACACTAAACACAAACTTGGGCAAGTGCACCCATCGTGAGCTTAGTATATCGTTGGTAAGATACCGAGGTCGTCCAAGGGTACAAAAGCTTTTAGTACCGGTTTATCCTCAACGTCTAATCAATCTAAAATTTTGAGAAGAGTTTTGAAACATAAAAAAAAACTAAAAATGCAGAAATAAAATAAAATAGAAACAGATAGATAAGATGAATCACATGGACCCGACTCGTCTTTAATGTATCCTTTGATGATTTTCGCACTTTCGGACTTTTTAAGAGATTATCTTAGTTATAGTAGTAGGCCCCTCTTTTGAAGGCGAAGTTACCCTCAACCCAGTCGTTTGAGTCAGCAGGGATACAATCCCAAAGGGTTAGAATGTTGAAAGATGATTAAGTTAGTTATTAATGCGAAAAGTGGTAGGCCACTCTTTTGAAGGCGACGTTACCCTCGGCTAAGTGGTTTGAGTCAGCAAGGATACAATCCCAAGTAGCCGTTTTAATGTATTAATAGTAGTTTACATATGAGGGGTTCAAGATATTCGCACCCCCTCCATCCAATACCAGTGGGTATTGAAGGAGCTCCTAGTAAGCTTGAACCAGTGCCTTGCAGGATCTATACACTGAACAAGGCAAGAACCTTACCAAACCATTCCCTTAACCCCCCGACCAGGTAGCCAACATGCCCTTATATAGACCTTAAAGACATGAATGACGCAATCTTTTACTTTATATAGACAGTAAAGTAACCTCAAGACACCACGGACAAATGATAAGGAAAAATCACCTTCAACATAAGAAACTAGTTATTAAAGTCATTAATACAAACCAAGTAAAAAGTGCCGAAAGATTAAAAATCTAAAGTAATACAATAAACACTTGTCTTCACCAAGTGATTGAAGAGGCTTAACCAAACACGGCCTTTGATTGGTAAGAACCCTTACGCTTAATCTTGGATCCCGAGACTACTACACACTCTAAAGATGGATGATGGATGATGGTGGTGGGTGTTGGTGTTCTAGTGGTGGAAAAGTGGGAGAGTAGTGGTTTTCCAAGGGATGCCTTTGAAGTGAATCAAGAACCCCTATCTATAGCCTACACAGTGTCCTGGCCACGGCTCCGTGTCCAGTGGGCACGACCCCGTGGCCAGCCTTTTCTCTTCCTTCATTAAATGCATGTGTCAGCAGAGGGTTCCACACGGCCCGTATCCAGTGGGCACAACCCCGTGGTCAGCATCGTATCTGTACCATCAAGATTTTGCAAGATTTTGCATATCTTTGCATTGACCACGCCCCATGCTGAGCTGGGCACGCCCCCGTGGTGGGCGTAGATTTTGCAAGGCTCTGACCACGCCCCCGTGTCCGGCTGGGCACAGCCCCGTGGTCAGTCTCCTGCTTCTTTGTTTTTGCTTTGCGGATGCTGCCGAGGGGTCGTGCATGTCACGTTTATTCCTTTTCTTTGTATTTATGTTGGTTTTGGCTTCTTATTTGTTCCTTTTGTACATTTAAGCTCATTTGATCCTGTAAATTCAAAAGGAAGACAAAAACACATTTTTTCCAACATTAGTACTAAAAAAGGGCTAGTTTTATGCCTCATTTGATGTAATTTATATGTTACATTTTGCACACATCACCATCTAGCACAAATATGGTTAATTATTCAAACACTTGGATTTTGCACACATTTTGCACACAAGTCCACCTCCCTTAAAGAAGGTTTCATCTTCGAAACCAAGATACGTACCAAATAAGGAAGGGTAGAGTCGTCTCATTTCTTCCTTGGACTCCCAAGTGGTGTTCGATCCCTTTCGATGCTCCCATTTGACCTTCATTTGGTCAATTTCTTTATTTCTTAAGCCCTTGACCTTTCGGTCAAGAATTGCGATGGTTTTGCCACATAGTTGAGTTTGTCATCCACTTCGATATCATCATAGTGGACGTATGCCGTTTCATCGGCCAAACACTTTCAGAAATGTGAAACATGAAACGTGTTATGTATACTGCTCAATTCCTCTGGTAATTCCAGTCAGTAGGCTACTTTACCCACTCGTTCAACGATTTTAAATTGCCTAATAAACCTTGGGCTCAACTTCCCTCTTTTCCAAATTGAATGATTGCTAACCACGGTGGTACTTTGAGCATGACCCTATCACCAATCTGAAACTCGATGGTTCTTCGTCTTTTATCAGCATACGATTTCTGTCGATCTTGGGTAGCTTTCAAATGAGCCTGAACCGCATTAATTTCCTAGTTAGTAATTCTGATTACATCTTTGTGGGCAAGTTCGTGAGGACCCACTTTACCCCAACACACAGGGGTTCGACATTTTCTGCCATAAAGTATTTCGTACGAAGCCATTCCAATGCTTGAATAGTAACTGTTTTTGTACAATTCAACTAGCGGTAGATAAACATCCCAGCTACCGCCAAAATCAATGATGTATGCCCGTAGCATATCTTCTAAAGTTTGAATCGTTCATTCGCTTTCACTATCTGTTTGAGCATGGTATGCGGTACTAATAAAAAACTTAGTACCCATTCGCTCATGAAAGTCGGGACAAAAATATAAAGTAAACCGGGTATCTCTATCAGACACGATGAAAATCGGCACTCCGTAGCGTGCTACGATTTCATTCGTATACACCTCTGACATCTTCTCAGATGTCTATATCTCGCGAATAGGAATGAAGTGAGCGCTCTTCGTCAGTCTATCTACGACTACCCAAATGTCGTCGAATCCACGAGTCCTTCTCGGTAGTTCGGTTAATAGATCCATGGTGATATGTTCCCATTTCCACACTGGAACGTCTAACGGTTGAAGTTTACCGTAAGGATTTTGGTGTTCTGCTTTTTCTTGTAAATAAGTTAAGCATTCTTCCACATACTTGGTTATATCTCTTTTCATTCCGGGCCACCAATAGTTTTGTTTCAAGTCACGATACATCTTGGTCGCCCCCGGATGAATAGAATAACATGATTTATGAGCTTCGTCAAGAAGAAGCTTTTTAACCCCACATGAGTTTGGAATCCATGTTCTACCAAAGCGGGTTTTCAACCCGTTATCACCACCCATTAAGTCTTTTAGCTGGCCCACTATTCGCTCCCTTTTCCAGTTCTCTTCTTTTACCGTTTCGACTTGTGCCTCTCGGATTCGTACAAGTAAACCCGAGGTTACTATTAATTGCATTGACCGCACTCGAATGGGAGAGTATTCTTCCTTTCGACTTAACGCATCTGCCACTACATTGGCCTTTCCTGGATGATAGTGTATTTCACAATCATAATCCTTCACCATTTCTAGCCAACGTCTCTGTCTCTTATTTAGCTTTTTTTTATAAAAGAAATAATTCAAGCTTTTGTGGTCTATAAATATTGTGCATTTCATCCCGTACAAGTAGTGCCTCCAAATTTTTAAGGCAAATACCACAACAGCCAGTTCAAGGTCGTGCGTAGGGTATTTCTTTTTCCAAACCTTTAATTGTCTAGAGGCATAGGCAATCACACTGCCTCATTGCATCAAAACACACCCAAGACCCAAATGTTACGCATCAGAATATACTACCATATCTTCTGTGCCATCCGGTAAAGTTAACATCGGGGCATGGGTCAACTTTACTTTAAGTGTTTGAACTACCTTTTCTTGATCATCACCCCAGCTAAACCTCTCATCCTTGCGGGTTAATTTGGTTAACGGTGAAGCAATTTTAGAGAAATCTTGATTGAATCTCCTATCATAACCCGCAAGTCCTAGAAAGTTTCTGATCTCCAAAGGATTTTTCGGAGGATTCCAATTAGAAACAACTTCTATTTGGAATGGATCAACTAGTTTCCATTGGCACTAATAATGTGCCCAAGGAATTGCACTTCTCGGAGCCAAAAAGCGCATTTCGAGAGTTTAGCGTAAAGCTTTTCTCCTCTAAGTGTTTCTAACACTTCTCGTAAATGATGAGTGTGATCCGTCTCGTTCTTCTAACATACCAGAATATCATCGACGAACACTATCACCGATTTGTCCAACATGGGTTTGCAAACCCGATTCATGAGATCCATGAATGCTGCGGGTGCATTGTTAATCCAAAGGACATTAGGAGGAATTCATAATGTCCATATCGCGTACGAAAAGCCGTCTTCAATACGTCCTCTTCTTTGACCCACAACTGATTGATCGGATCAGATTAGAACACACAATCTTTCGCACACTCTTTCTCTCCAGCTGCAAACACTCACAACACACTTACACTTATATCGAAATCACATTGTAACACTTAGTTGATCCGCATCATATCCTGATATTTGAAGCAATAAGAAGAACAAGGCAGCTGCGATTGTCAGCTCCCGAGGTTTTATGCCGGCGATCTAGATTGATCAAGGGCTTTCCTCGTACATCCTGTGTCACCCTTTACATTTTTGCTCATTGTTTGATCATAGATACAACTCAATATCCTGAGTCGTATCCTGAAAACTGTTTTTTCCTAACAACTTAATCAACATATTTCCAACACACATTCTTAGCACACTACCTCATTTAACTAATTTGATCACTTAATTGCTTCGGTAATTTTTGACCAAAACAATTTGGCGCCCACCGTGGGGCAAGTGGTGCTATTTCTATTAAAAGTTTTTGCAAAATCGTTACTTGGTTTTCTATTTTTAAAACTTTTTGCTACACTATTTTCAATGGCCTCGAGATCAAACATGAGCTCTTCTACCGTGTCTGCTACGACCTCTGGAACAATTGGTTTGGTGCTTCCACCACCTCCTCCGAGAATGCAAACCTCTTCATAAGGAACTGAAATTCATATGGCTCGGGATGTTATCCCCGCTCGCAATATTCAGGGATCTGGTTCTGTTTTGGCCTCTAATGAAGAAATTCTAACTTTATTTGGTAGTGTACAGGAACAGATGAGGCAACAGCAGGAGACCAACCAAATGCTGATGAGAGAGGTACAACTCTTGAAATCTAGCTCAAGCAGGCCCACTGAGGATACTGTCACTCCCTTGCAACCAAGAGCTTTGAGCTTCAGTTTTGTAGTGTATACTGAGGATAACAGGGTAAATATTGTGCCTAGCCATTCTCATAATCACACTCCTGAGATACCCTCTTCGGTCAGGGTGTCAACTGTGAGAAGCTCAGGATATGTTGGATATGGCCAGAATCCTCATACTAGTAATGTATCTAAAAATAATAATACTCTTGCTACTAATGGTATTGGATCTTTGCAGGATGCAGGTATGACGTCAGCACTTTCTAGGGAGCTTCAAAAGTTAAAGGACATGATATCCAGTGTACCTGGAGTAGTCCAGCCAATCCCAGAAGTATCCCAGGATAGCCACAAGATATCTCGGTTTGCATATCCTATTTGTGATGCTGAAATCCCAAAAAGATTTCAAACCCCCAACATGAAGCTCTATGACGGAACTACGGACCCTGAAGAGTATATTGCCCAGTATAGGGAAAGGATGGAGATCAACCCTATCCCTCCAGATCTCAAGGAAGCATGCCTCTGCAAGGGTCTTGGTTCTACCTTAACAGGATCAGCCTTAAAATGGCTTTTAAACATTCCTCCTCATTCGATTACATCATTTGCTCATTTAGTAAATCTATTTAATAGTCAATTTTCTTACAGTCGGAGTTTTGAAAAACTAACCAGTGATCTCTACAGGATAACTCAAGGACCTCAGGAATCCTTGAGGGATTATGTGAACAAGTTTAGTCGGGAATCCTTAGATATCCCACATCTTGATGTTGCAACAGCTGTGCAGGCTTTCAAGATGGGATTGCAGAAAGACTCTCAATTTTACCAGGATCTTGTAATGAATACCTGCAGGAACCTGGATGAAGCTCGGAACATGGCTTTAAGATATATTCGACTCAAGGATGACAAAAAGATGCAAGAAAGGATGAATTCATCCACAACTTATGAGTCAACCAACCGGAAATCAGAATCCTCGTATAAACCATACCGCTCTAAGCCATATGGCAGGAATGACAGCAAGAAAGTGAATGTTGTTGAAGACGAGGATCCTGAGGAGTATCCTAAAGTTGTCAGAATATTGTTTTTCTGTAAATATACCTGAACTGATGTATGCTACGCAGGGTTTAGGAGACAAGGCTAGGTGGCCCCGGAAGAATCAACAAAAAGCTGATTGGAAGGATAAGTCCAAATGGTGTGCCTTCCACGAGGATTTCGGACATGTTACAGAAGATTTCATTGCCCTAAGGAAGGAAATAAGCTATTTGCTGAGCAAAGGATACCTGAAGGATCTCCTGTGAAGGAAGAAGAATAAGGGTCAGGCTACTGAGAAGGATCCTGAACGAGCAGCATCACCTCCTGCGGATGCCAAGATAATTAACTTCATTTCAGGAGGATCCGATATCTGTGGGACCTCTTTTTCTGCAGCAAAAAGACATGCAAGGGAGGCTAAGGCAGAGAGGGGAGATAAGCCAACCAGGATGTCAAACCTCACGACTGATAAAGTGATCACGTTCGATAATGATGATAGGGATACTATCCAGGATCCTCATCATGATGCTTTGGTAATAACTTTATGTGTTGCTAATCATTTTGTGCGCAGGATATTGTAGATAATGGCAGCTCCGTCAACATAATTTAGCTAGAAACACTGAAGAGAATGAATGTATCCCCGATGGATATCACTTCAAAGTCCACTGTACTTGTTGGGTTCAGTGGAGAAGCTAGGAATACCGTGGGAGAAATCAAGTTACCAGTATATATTGAAGGGGTCAATTCAATACAACGTTTTTGTGTTATGGACTCCTTATCTTGCTATAATATTATATTGGGTAGGCTATGGATCCATGGTATGAAAGCTGTGCCGTCTACCTATCATCAATGCATCAAGATCCCTACTTCTTGGGGGTTTGTCAAGGTGGACAGCGATCAACAGGAGGAAAAGGAGTGCTACTCATCCTCGATGAACTCCTCAACCAAACCTAATGCAGCATAGCAATTAAAGATGCGGGCCTAGGATAACGTGGAGGCTTCAGAACAGGATGTAAAGAAAATTATCCTGGATCAGGATAATCCAGATATCTCGATGCTCGTAGGAACCAATATCCCTCAGGATATTGAGGATCAGTTGACTAACTTTTTGAAATGCAGGATGTCAACATTCGCGTGGAAGCACGAATATATGACAAGTATTTCCAAGGATATTATAACTCATAAGCTCGGTCTTGATAGGTCATTCAAGCCTGTATAACAAAAGAGAAGGAAATTTGCTCTGGAACGAAATATGATCATTCAAGAAGAAGTAGAGAGGTTATTGAAATACAAGATGATCAGGGAGGTCAAATTTCTAAGATGGCTAGCAAATGTAGTTGTGGTACAGAAGAAAAATGGGAAATGGAGAGTTTGTGTAGATTACACAGATTTGAATAAAGCTTGTCCCAAAGACCCATTTCCTCTTCCTCATATTTACTCAATGGTGGATGCTACTGCCGGCCATGAGAGGTTAACCTTCATGGATGCATCCTCAGGATTTCAGCAGATCCAAATGGAACCTTCGGACCAGGAGGATACTGCTTTCATGACATCAACATGTATTTATTGTTATACTGCTATGCCCGTTGGTTTGAAAAATGTAGGTGCAACATACCAAAGATTGGTAAACATGATGTTTAAAGACAAGCTGGGGGACACCATGGAAGTATACATTGATGACATGGTAGTGAAATCTAAGAAGACTGAGGATCACCTCCAGGATATTAAGGGAGCATTTGATATCCTGGATCAATACAACATGAAGCTAAATCCTGCCAAGTGCCATTTTGGAGTAGGGGCAGGAAAGTTTTTAGGATATATGGTGACTAAAAGAGGGATAGAAGCGAGCCCAGAACAGATCAAAGCCATCTTGGATATCAAGTCACTTTCCAATATGAAGGATGTTCAAAGACTGACGGGACGAGTGGCAGCATTAAACAGATTTATTTCAAGATCCTCAGAAAAATGCAAGGAATTTTATGATATCCTGAAGAAGAACAAGAAGTTCGAATAGGGAAAGAAGCATGAAGCAGCCTTGCAGGATTTGAAGCAGTATATTTCAACTACACCTCTATTGATGAAGCCTGAGGATGGTGAACCATTATCCCTATACCTCGCAATATCAGGGAATGCTATAAGTGTTGTTCTTATAATGGATCATGAAGGTCAGCAGTATCATGTCTATTATGTTAGTAAGAGTCTATTAGATGCTGAAACTAGATATTCTCATTTAGAAAAATTAATATTAGCCCTAGTTATGGCATCAACAAAGCTTAGGCATTATTTTGAAACACATAGGATTCATGTTAAAACTAATTATCCGGTTAAGAATGTACTTAGGAAACCTGAGATGCCGGGTAGGATGGCTAAGTGTTCAGTAAAACTAAGTGCCTGTGATCTAGTATATGAACCTAGAAATGCCATAAAGTCCCAGGCTCTAGCTGACTTTGTGGCTGATTTCAGTAGTGATATTCAAAATGAAGTAGACCTAGAAGTTCAACAACTAGGAGAAACCTCAGAATCCTGGACGTTATATACTGATGGTGCATCTAATGTTAGAGGTGTAGGATTGGGGATACTACTGAAATCGCCATAGGGGGGCATATTATCCCAGGCTATTAGGTGTGAGTTTCCTGCCACTAATAATGAAGAAGAATATGAAGCTTTGATTGCATGATTAGAGTTAGCCAAGAATATGAATGTTAAAAATTTACAAGTATTTGTTGATTCCTTATTAATTACTAATCATTTTAATGGGACCTACGCAGTTAAAGGTGAGAAGTTAATCGAGTATCTCAAAATTCTCAAAAAATTAGTAGGATATTTCGATATTTTTACACTTGAACAGGTACCGAGAGAGGATAATGCTGAAGCTGATGCCTTGGCAAATCTAGGATCATCATTCAGGATACCGGAGGGAACTCTAATACCAATATTACATATCTTGTGTCCTGCGACGGATCTTCTCAAATCTCAGGATAAGGAAGTAGTAAGTATTCAGGATCCTGATGATGAGCATCCCGAGGAGGATCCTAAGTCCTGGACGGCTCCAATCATGAGATATCTCAAGGAAGGACACATCCCAAAGGATGAGAATCGTAAGGCTTTTAGAATGAAGGTATCACGATTCACTATTATAAATAGTGTTTTGTACAAGAAATCTCTTGCATGACCATATCTGAGGTGCTTGGAGGATCCCGAAACCAAAGAAGTGCTTCAGGATATACATGAAGGGGATTGTGGTAGCCATACTGGGGGCAGGTCGTTATTCTCAAAGGTATTAAGAACAGGATACTATTGGCCGACGATAAGGAAAGATGCTGCAGAATATGCTCGAAGATGTGATGCATGTCAAGACACAGTAATATATTGCACCAGCCTGCTGAACCACTGTATCCTATTGTTTCCCCTTGGCCATTCATGAAGTGGGGAATGGATATAGTAGGAAAATTGCCAAAGGCTCCAGGAGGAAAAGTCTTCATGCTGGTGATGACTAATTATTTCTCTAAGTGGGTTGAAGCTGAAGCATTTGTTCAAGTTAGAGACCAAGAAGTAGTATCCTTCATTAAAAGGAATATCCTGACTAGATTTGGAGTACCAGCTGAGATAATTTGTGACAATGGTTCTCAGTTTATAAGTAAGAGGACTACTGACTATTGCAAGAGTTGGGGACTAAAATGATCACATCCACACCAGTACATCCTCAAGCAAATGGACAAGCAGAATCCTCGAACAAGATAATTATCAACAATTTTTAGAAAAGACTTGGAGCTAAGAAAGGAAGATGGGCAGAAGAATTGCCCTTTGTTTTGTGGGCTGATAGGAAAACAGTAAAAAGTGCAACTGGCCAAACCCCATTCTCCTTAGTATTTGGAGCAGAAGCAGTGATCCCGACAGAGATGGTGATACCTACAGCGAGATCCAACCTCCGGGATCCTGAGTAGAATCCTAAAGCCCTATGCCAAGAATTGGATACTGTTGATGAGACAAGAGATACAGCAAAGCTAAGGATGGCAGCATATCAACAGAGGATATCCAAAGCATATAATAAGAACATAAGGACTAGAAGGTTTCAGGTTGGAGATTGGGTATTAAGAAAGGCTTTTCAGAATACTACTAATCCTGTTGATGGAAAGTTAGCTCCTAAGTGGGAAGGACCTTATGAAATTGAATCAGAATCAGGGAAAGGAGCATACTGACTCAAGAATATGGAGGGGGTATGCTACCAAGATCCTGGAACGCTATACACCTAAAGCTCTATTTCAAGTGAGTTTAGAATTTAATTTCTAACTCAGGATTATATGAATTCTATCTCTTTTAATATATTTGATATTATTTATTGTTTTGAACCCAATATTGACTTAAGCATCGGAGGGGTGTTAGCCAGGCTAACACCCACCTTAACGTACAGTTGAATTGCAGTATATGTTTCGGGATGTAGCTCCAGGATACACACTCAGGATACTTCGAAAGATTAGAGGATTGGCCCCCTCTCTCACGTTTAAGGGATCCTGATCCCTTCACATGTTTAAAGGTATTCACCTTTCTCACGAATTGGGTTTAAACACTACGCCTAGAGCGCAAGTTATCCAGGGATAATTGAAGGTGGCGGGACCAGTTCATGTAAAGGTGGCTGACAATTTCGTTACTGTTGGCTATATCCTGGATCCTCAAGGTATATGAGTATTGATCACCCTCTCTCACGAAAAGGTATTTTCATACTCTCTAAGGTTTAAAGGTTTTCACCTTTATAAGTCTTGGAGTTTATGTTGGATCGTTGTGTGACCCTAACGAGTCAATCTGAAGAGTTCAACATCAAAATCAAAGGCGAAATCAATGAAATTGACGTAACACAGCTTAATACTTTCTAGTTATCTTCTCTTATTGATTTCCTGAGCTTTTACAATTCAAATAACAATCCGGCAGCACCTCGGCTCTGAAAACATACACACTAATTCCGTTTCAAATGAAACATCAAGATCAGGTATTTATAGACAAGTAATTCCGCTTGAAACCATTCCAAACAAAAATTACTTTTCAAACGGAATTACCTAATTCCGTGCGGAATTAGTAATCTCGCTTGAAACAACTAATTTCGTTTGAAATGGCATCAAGTCCATTTCAAGCAAAATTACCCTTTAATCTTGTTTTCTTGATATTCGTGCCCTGATCTATCTAATACAATACAAGACTCGATAAAGGCGAAGTTAACAGACATCAGTGCACCAACAGACTCCCCCTTGGATGTTGACGAAGTCTTTAGCATCCAGTCTTTAGTCTTGATCTATCGTTCTCTGTCTTAAATTGTCTTGACATTGTAAAGCATCCTTCAATTCTTTTATCTTCAAACTCCCCTTTGAATGTTGATCTAGAATTTTGACTCCCCCTTTCGAAGACTCCCCCTCACAATAAGCTGGGACTTAACTTCTGGTTCAAACTTTGACATTTTCTTTACCATGGGGATCTTGACTCCTATTTTCTATTTCTCAAACATATAACATTATAATCTATTCAATCTTAAACTTTTATTAACTGTTCATCAGTTTTTAGAAATCCACTTAAGTATTCAGGTCCAAGTTAATGACCCTGATTACTCAATTTATCTACCAAGTCCAACTTAATGACCTTGGTTGACCTGAAATAAAGCACACTAACATTTTGTACAAACTAGTTCAAATAATTTTCTGAAATTTACAAGTTTCAAATCAATGAACTTGTTTTGACTTTTCAATTTCCAGGTTTAACAAGATTAGCTCACAACTCATCTTCCAGCTCAGAAACTTCCTGCATCTGCTTCAACTTTTCGAATTTGAAGATCAGCTTTCCACTTTGGTTTGTCGGAAAATAAAGCAAAAATGTAAAATCTTTTTGGATTTTGAATAAAGTTTCTAAACTAGAAATGAAATACAAAAGATAAAATGCAGTAAAAGTAAACTATTTACACACATATTTTTGGTGAGCGTGTTAGGGAATCATATCAGCTATTTGACAAGTTACAAGTACCGTTAAGCTTTAATTTCATACTCAGAATTAAACAATTCACTTAGATTGTCGATATACTGATCCATTTAAATTCTCACACAATTTTCAATCTGTCCAGGATACGGATTAGGTGTATTAAGAACTTAAACTCATTCATGTGTCCCACCTCTTGAATATACTCCCGTATCCAGATCCCAGTATTCAGTCTTATAGGTGAATATACCACAGATGATATCTGTAAGGGGTTAAATTGCGAGGGCCGTGAGAGCTCAGGTTAGAACTTCCGTTCAGCAGAGAGATGATGGCTTCGACTTAAGGTGTGTCCCTTTAGAGGATCTTTTCTTCAACAGCATATGATTAGCATTTTTCAATGTTTCATCATTTTTTATGCTGAGGGAGATGCTATGTTTCAAGCAAGCATAAAGTATTATACGGGGACTAGGCCATTGCTTCCGCAAAATCAGAAGTCCCGGGATAATACCCCAGATATCACTGAGTATAAAGACCTAGTATCTCAGAAAAAGGGATCTTTCAAACGAGATTTCAGGGGTTACCTATATATCCAAGTAGTGTTCCCCACCAAATAAGCAAGTTGAAATTTAGGTTTATATCCCGAACAAACCTACTAAATGTGTAAAAACCTATCGGCACATCATCAGCGAGACTATTTAAGACTTTTAAACTTTACATATCTTTAGCATACTGTAACTGTCAAGCCAATGTACTATCATTTTCCTTTTTTACACAAGCTCTTTACTGATTTTATATTGTTTTTGTATTTTGAAAATATCTCATGTTTTTGGATTTTTGAATTTTTTATTGTTTTTGTATTTTCTGAAAATATTACCCTATACTCCCCCTAAATACCAAAACAAGTAAAAAATCGACAAACCATTGCAGATTGCTTCTCAACATTATCTACAATGTCTCCTTCATCAACGCCAAGAATCTCCTCCAACACCGATAAAAGCTTCATACCGTTCAATTTTAACAAGTATTGAAAACGAGTTTTATCAAACGCTTTGGTATGTAAATCAGCTTTTTGTTCGTCAGTGTGGATTTTCTCAATTCGTATCAACTTCTTCTCGAAACAGTCGCGAATGAAGTGATGACGAATTTCAATGTGTTTCGTTTTAGCGTGATGAACAGGATTATTAGTAATGTTTATCGCTGCCTCATTATCAACAAAGATAGGTGTGTTAGGAAATTGCAAACCGTAGTCGTGCATCTGTTGCTGGATCCACAAAATCTGAGAGCAGCAGCTGCTAGCAGATACATACTCAGCTTCACATGTGGATAAAGCTACAGAAGTCTGCTTTTTGCATTGCCAGGTGACCAATCGTGATCTAAAAAACTGGCACCCCACTGTTGTTGATTTAGCGTTAACTTTGCAGCATCCGAAATCGGAATCGGAATACCCTTCGAGCATGAAATCGCCTTCTTTTGGATACCACAACCCCAATGATGGTGTTCCTTTCAAGTAGCGTAATATCCGTTTCACAATTACCATATGCGAAGCTCTCGGGTTAGATTGAAATCTTGCTGCGAGGCAGGTTGGATACATAATATCGGGTCTTGAAGTTGTCAAGTACATCAGCGATCCGATCATGGAACGATACAACGTTTCATCTACCTTCTCTCCGGTGAGATCAGGATTTATCCCATGATTCGTCGCTAACGGGGTGGAAGCTGGAGTAGAACCTGACATCCCAAATTTCTCTAAGATATCATGAACATACTTCGTTTGATGTATGAAAATTCCTTTAGACAGTTGATCAACTTGAAGACCCAAGAAGAATTTCATCTCACCCATCGATGACATTTCAAATTTCTGCTTCATAACTCTTTCAAAATCTTTGCATAGATTTTCATTTGTAGACCCAAATATGATGTCGTCCATGTATATCTGAACTATCAGAAGATGTCCGTCGACTTCTTTGGTGAAGAGAGTGGCATCCACTTTTCCTCGGATGAAGCTGTTGGCTAGCAGGTGTTGAGACAAAGTCTCGTACCAAGCTCTCGGGGCCTGGTGTAAACCATACAGCGCTTTATCCAGCAAATAAACCTTGTCTTTGTGGATTGGATCGGTGAAGCCCGGTGGCTGTCTGACATATACCTCCTCTTTTACCTTCCCATAGAGAAATGTCGATTTAACATCTAGCTGATAAACTTTAAAATTTTTCCAAGATGCAAATGCTAGGAAGATTCTGATCGCTTCAAGTCTAGCAACCGGAGCATATACTTCAGTGAAATCTATCCCCTCCTACTGCCTGAAACCCTGGACTACGAGTCGAGCTTTGTTACGAATAATAACCCCTCGATCATCTCTCTTGCACTTGAACACCCACTTGGTGTTTATCTTCCTTTGACCATCAGGCAAGTCTACCAAATTCCACACTCCTAACTTCAAAAACTGACTCAGCTCCTCTTGCATCGCATTGACCCAAGAATCTTCTGTTAGCGCCTCCTTATATGTTCGCGGTTCAATCTGCAAAATAAAACAACTAAGTGAAAAGTCAGTTTGTAACGGAGCTACTGTAGAATAAAAACATGTAAGGCCTTGGTCAATTTGACGTCTAGTGTGAACGCCTGATTGTAATTCTCCTATGATCAACTCTTCTGGATGGTACGAAAGAGTTCTCGGCATCACCTTGCCTGGAACATCTACCTCGCCTTCCAAATTTGTAACATTATGATTTGCACCTTGTTCACTGACTGGAATAGTTTGACTTGAAATCTGGATCTGCTCCCTTTCAGAATCTGAATCACCACGATCGAATACAGGTCTATCATCAGATTCTTGATTATCGTTGACTGTCGCCTGATTGCCAAGATTTTGCTGAATATCATCATGTTCTCCAGCATTGCTTGGACCGGTTTCGTCATCATTGGAAGCATTTTGACGTCTAGAATACTCAGCTGGGAACCTTTCCTACGATGACTCATACTCCCTCAGAATATCCAACTCATCAAAGAAATCTTCTTCTTCTTCCTCTTCCATGTCAAACGAATTCCACAAAGTGTCATAGTGAAAACGCCATGAATCGCCTGGATTCTGTGGTGGCATAGTATAACCTTGGCATTCAACATTGTGTGCTTCAATAATCCGCTTTAAGCTTGGAACAAAGACTCGTTTCAAAGGACTTGAGTAACCCACAAATATTCCTTCAATGCTCTTTGCACCAAATTTACCAAAAGGCTCTAGAACAGTGCAGGGAGACCCAAACGGTTCTAAATACTTTAGGTTCGGTTTGCGATTATTGATCAACTCAAAATATGTCTTGTTGAATTTCTTCACTGTAAGAACCCGGTTAAGTGTATAGCATGCGGCTGACACTGCTTTTGCCCAGAAATTAACAGGTAGTTTAGAATTAGCAAGCATCGTCCTAGCCATTTCAATTAGCGTCCTGTTCTTTCTTTCAGCTACTCCATTCTGCTGCGGAGTGTAAGGCGTGCTAAATTCATGCAATATACCTCTTTCATCACAATATTCTTTCATTTT
Source organism: Helianthus tuberosus (assembly GCA_030545235.1). NCBI lineage: Eukaryota > Viridiplantae > Streptophyta > Magnoliopsida > Asterales > Asteraceae > Helianthus > Helianthus tuberosus. Next base: position 74,657,361 of record CM060411.1, read on the forward strand.
GTTGTTCTTGAACTCAGTACCATTGTCACTACGTAATCTTCTGATGCGGGTTTGGTACAAGTTTTCTATCTTCTTGAAAAGCGTCATCAAATGATCAAACGTCTCATCTTTTGACTTCATAAACAATACCCAAGAAAATCTTGAATAATCGTCTGTGACAACAAGACAATAGAGATCCCCAGTTATGCTTTTGACGTTCACTGGACCAAACAGATCCATATGGAGTCTCTCTAAAGGTTTCAAAACTGAATTTTCTTTCTTTCCAGGGTGAGATTTCTTCTTTTGTTTGCCTTTGACATAGCTAATGCACTCCCCCTTAAGATGAAAACCTTTCACATGAACACCAATTACTAAGTCATTATGCACTAGGTGATTCATTTTTCGCAAGTGAATATGACCCATCTTTCGATGCCATAACCGTGATTCTTTTTCTGTTGCTCTTGACATAAAATAATGAGCCTGACCCGTGGTAGTAGTTGCTACACTCATGTCCAACACGTACAGATCATTGACTCTAGACGCTCTCATGATAACCCACTCTTCGGGAACAACAAATCCTGGTTTCAAGATCAAACATTCTTTGTCTGTAAAGTGCGTTGTATACATGCGATCACAAATCTGAGATATGCTCAGAAGATTGTTTTCAAGCTCGGAGATGTAGTTAACTCTTTCAAACGTGACAATTCCATTAGATAGAGTTCCTTCTCCAACTATCCTACCTCCTTGATTTCCTGCGAATCCCACATAACCTCCATTAAAACCACAAACATCATACAGTAGGGTCTTCTTCCCCGTCATGTGCCGAGAAGCTCCATTATCCATAATCCAACGTGAAACGGATCTTGGAAGCTCCTGCACATTTCAAAAATCATTTAATGAGATGTTGATGCTACCCAAGCCTCTTTTGACTCAGGTAGGTTGACTTTGATATGAGATTTAACAGTGTAAAGTGGCGTAAAATTCTTGCCATTCATCTTTAAGCTCTCCTCAGACCCAATCTCAACCTTTTTGTATAAAAAGAAATCATTTTGAGAAGGTTGACCAGATGATTGGTCTTTCTTTGATACATTCTTCTTTTCAGTAGTACGAGCCTCTTTTGGTTCAAGTTTCTCATAGTAATCCAAAGGTACATGCATCTTCTTAGTTGAAGATGATGATTTTGCAGTCTCAGAAACCTTTGGTTTTGGAGAACTTGTTTTCATTTCAACAACTTTTGGCTTCCATGCTTGTTGAGGCGAAGCAATCCGTTTGTAGAACTTGTCATTTTTAGTTACCACATTTTTAACAGGTTTATTTTTGAATTTGATGTTTTCATTTTTCAAAACCTTTTGCTCAACAACCATTGGAGCTTTTCCTTTCACATTAACTTTCCTTTTCTGGATCTCAACAACTTCAGTCTTAGGCTTCAAGTTGGTACACTTTCGTGCAATATGTCCAACTTGATTGCATTTGAAGCATGTTCGGGTGTCAACTACCCGACTTGTGCCTTCAGACTGAGGCTGTGAGGCCTTCTTCTCAAAGAACTCTTTGTTTGATTTTGAAAAAAAATTAGATTCTTCATCAGAAAGTGAACTCGAACTTGAACTTTTCACAAACACCTTTTTCTCAGCAAACCTTCTGTTTTGAACATTCTTTTTCTGATAATTCTTACCACCCTGATTTCCACCCGACCATTTGTTTTGATTGTTGTTATAAAAACGTGGTGGAACAACTGGTTTCTTGTAGTAAGCTTTATCTTTTTCAAAATTCATTTGTCTTTTCGCAGTTTTCAAACCTTCAATTTCAGACACATCAATCTCTATCAATTTGAACACATTCCTCAATTTTCCAACATTCACATTCTCCAAAGGAAAATCACGATCCGGATACAACTTATCTGATCCTGCCATCTTGTACATCACAAGATGTGGTTCTTCACTTAAGTTGTTGGATTTTGATTTTGGAATATATTTGTCCAAAAAGAATTCATCATCCTCAGTAGTGTCACTTACAGATTTTAACACATTTTCAGCCATACTTTTAACAATTTCATACTGGACACTATCTTCATCAGATGATGAAATGAATGTGACATCAATTGACTCTGGAAGTTTAACCTCATCAACTTCTTCATCATTAACCAACCCTGATTTTTTCTTTGAAAAATTATTTAGAACTGGTGGTGGAACCTGATGAAATCCAACCCCGGTTCCATCAAAGTATACATCTTCGCCTACTTTATTTTTTCCGATGGGTTTGGGAACAATGTGTTGTAAAACAAAGCTTGCAGAGTTGTAACTGGTTAATTTCAGATTGATGCGCTCATTTTCAATTTTAGCTTCTTGAACTTGAAGCTTCATATTAGCAATCTCATCCAGCTGTTGGTTGATTTGCTCTTCTTTAACTCTAAGAACACCTGTCAGTTGAAGATTTTCTTTGTCTGTTTGTCCATTTCTTTCATCCGAATCTTTTACTGTTCGTTTTAACTTCTCAAAATTTTCTGAAATTTGACGATTTTCAAGAATCCATTTTTCTTTTTCTTTCCTAATTCTTTCTACGTCATTTTTATCGTTTTTCGATTTTCTCAGTTAATTCTTTTAATTTGTCGTTCGAAGCTTTTAACAATTTATCACGGTTTAAGATCTGATCTTTAACACTTCTGACTCTACCAGTCAGTTCTTCAACCTTCTTACCACTGAGGTAAGCAATTGTACTACAAACTTTGCACTCTTTCATGCAATTTTTGTAGTCGTTCTCAGATTTAACTTTCTTACCTGACTCATGTGTATCATTTGAACTGACCTTGTTTTTGGACTCAGTTCCAGAACCAGAAACTACCTCTAGTTCTTTTGCAGCAAGAACTTTGTCAGCCATCTTCTTCAAATTTTCAGCAGTAAATTCTTGTGACGTATCAATAATCCCGTCATCAACTTTCTTTGGCTGCGACTCTTTCTCTTTCTCTTTTTCCTTTTCTTCAACTTTTTCTTTAGCTTTTCCTCCTCCCCACCACTCTCTCTGTCTGGCTTCTTCTTCATCAGCAAGTTGTTTGGTAAGAATTTCAACATCTACAGTATCTGGATCAACAGCTATGTTTCCATTAGGATCGAGATAACATTCTCTATCAGGATCCCATCGATTTGCTTTCTTTGCTTCCATCCATGTACGATAGATTTTGCTTTTCATGAATTGAGCTGTTGCTTTCCTGTTCACGTACTTCACTTCTTCAGATCTGGTATCTTTAAAAGGAACAATCTTTGCTGTAAAGGCATATCCAACTGCATCTTCCTCTGGCAAAACATCACTCCAATCATAACCTTCATCATCATGAAAAACAGCAAGTGCCCTGGATTTTTCTTTGGGTGCCTCCTCTATTTGCTTCATCCTGGGAGGTTCTGCTTTATTTTGATGATAAATTGCTCTTTTGTAATAATCCTCTCGAAAAGGATTTGCAGTATCATCAGTGTAAGCATTTCGGCACTCACGCTTAAAATGACCTTTTTGTTTACATTTAAAGCATGTGACTTTTGACTTGTCAAAGCCTAACTTGGTAGAAGGTCCACCAATAGACTGTCTTCCAGTAATCTCCATAAATCGCTGCGCTCTTCTCACTGCACTCGCCATACACCACCTTATATCGATCAACTCCATCTCCTCAGGATCGATCTGATCGTAGTCTTCTTTTGTTAAGTTGTTGTTTCCAATTTTTCCTATAACGAGGCTTTCGTACGATTCTAACACAGATGCTAAAAACACCATCTGTTGTTTGGCAGATTCTTCACTAAAATTCTGACCATTCTTTAATGTCACACCCCGACTTTCCACGTGTCACCGGTGGGCCCGGTGGGGAGTATCGTGACGTAGTTGATATCATCATAGTCAAACAACACAATATATAAATGCACAGCGGAAGCAAAAGATAAATATATTACATTCCGAATATAAAGTAATATCAAGTATTACAATGGAAAGTAAAGGATCCACAGGCGGATCTTAAAAACATAAATATTGTTCAACAGACTTTAGACGCCTAGAACTTGCAAGATTCCTTATTAACGTCCTGAGCAGCTTCCAGCCTATTACGTACTTGTACCTGTCACTTAGACTTTTGAAAATACGTCAGTTTTCATTGGTAAATACACCCAACCGACTCATTTGAAAATGTTTATGAAAATTGGTTTAGGTGCACAAGGCACGAAAATATTTCGACACTTTGATTAAATTGCACAAGGCAAAATTAATCTTTTATACTTGATTAAAATGCACAGAGGCAAAATTAATCTTTTATAACTTGTATACTTGGGACAAACTATATTTCATGTTATCAATTTTACATAACTTGCTCTACATACGGGGCCCGGATCTATGCCGGTTCATGATTAATCAACACACCACTATTCCCTTATTGGGAATCCCTTACTGGGTACAATTTATTATTAAACATATGGCATCTGTCAGGTGTATGCCTACACCCCGTGCTTAGGTCGTGGCCATTGCATTTAATGAGTCAAGGATATCCAGGACACGGTCGCATTAATCCCCAATGTTTCAGTCAAGCAATACGAATTAAAAACAGGTTATTTGGATTTCCCGACTTATTGGTATTTGAATCCCATACCTGACCATGCGGTATTTATATTACCGTATCCCAAGCCCGTATAGGGAAAATAAGTTAAGAGTATTTACCTGAGCTAGCTCCTGTCTTAAATAGCAAGAATTATAATAACTCACCCGTATTCACTTAAGTAAGCGTAGGTACAATTTACCAGAAGGCTCTAGTCTGGAATGATGGTATAAATAACCAATTAGAATGCTAACGGGTCTTTAATTAAGCCTAAGCTTGGACCGGTTAGTCTTAAAGAAATATACGGTTCAAACGCACGATTAGGCGAAGACCGGATAGAATGTTATTTAAACCCGACAAGTTCAGAGACTTGCTTAATATGGTTATTTCATACACATTCTGGATTTTGAGATAAAACCGTTAAGGTTTGACCCGTTTAGGCTAGTTTATGTAAACTAGTTACATAAACCGAACCGAACGCGTAATAAGCGTAACGGGTATACATATGAGCCATTTACAGGTTTCCTAAGTTAATATGCTTCATATATTTTGTGACATCAGTAAGATGTCTTTCATTATGCCCGAAACGAATTTAAACACAAACTATGCCCTGTAGGGGTAGTTTGGTCATTTAAAAGGTTATAAAAGAGTTTAAGTATTTACCTGAGTTACAGGTCTGATGTAATTAGCAAAAATACTTATTTTACTAAGTTATAACAGTAGGGTAAAGTATATATGTGAAATTTATCAATTATAGCCAAATTATGCCCCGTAGGGGTATTTTGGTAATTTCACATAAGCCGAAAAGCTCAAAACTAAAGTCTGAGTTTAACAACCTTTGCTTACTGTTAAAATATTATAATTTGCCTCAAATATCAGTAGGTATCACCCTTGGTATGTTTAAAATAATCTTAGTACATATTATGCGTTAAAATGCTTAATTAGGCGATTAAAAGCCGTTTACGGGTTCGATACATAAAGCTGACATTTTTACTATTCCAGAAGGCTTAAAATAATTTATTTATTATTTAAGATCAGTAGCAAAAGGTTTGGAGTCGTTTGGATATGTAAAACTAATTTTATGGCCCGTAAGGGCAAAACCGACAATTACCGGATTAAGCCTACGACTATAAGTTATGCTCAGCCTAAAATTAATTAAAAATCATCAAAAATACCAAAATAATATATTACATCAGTGGGTAATAAGCTTGATATCAAAAAGTAGTCTTAACTAGGCTATACGCTAATTACGCCATTTAATTAACATAAAGCTTTCATTTTGCGCTAATGAGCATAACTCTAAATCTAAACCACCAATTGATCTCAAATTTTGGGTACAAGTATATTTATCAGTAATTAAGGTTTCTACTCTTTTACATTTTCAAAAATCACATTTTAAGGTGAAAAGGGCATAATGGTCAACATATGAGCAATTAACGGAATCATGCGTATTAATCGGTTAACTAATGAACCATGGTGTATAATCACAAAGGGTTATACTAGCATGTAAGCTGGTCCAAATGAAGCTCTAAGGTATTTCTAATTCATACCAAAACGGGTCAGAACTGAAGTCAATGCAAAAGTCAAAGCTTTGCGACTTTTGGTTCCGAACCGGGTCTAAACAGTAAATTGTCGGGTTGAACATGTTTAGACATGTTCTCACACTAATTACCAAGTTATATTAATGTTCAAACAGGTTGTATGTGTTCTACATTGCTAATTATGTATTAATTAGAAAATACACATCCTGTTGACTTTTTAATAATACGTTTGACCCGACATTTGACCTAGTTAGAGTGGGAATCAGGGGAAACCTTTTTAAGGGTTTATTACCCACATAATTACCAACTTATAACTACTCTTGATTCGACTAATCGCTGGTCCATTAGTGATTAATCTTAAAGTCAACCGTTAATTACGACGGTTTGACTTTTAAGCTATAACTAAGCTAAAACTTAATTTAGAAAGGTTTAGCAAACTTACCAAGGTCCTATGCACGATTAGGGATGTCTTGGATCTGCTCCTAAGCTCCAGAAATGCTCCACAATTGCAGACGAAGGTGTGATCAAAGTTGTTGCACATGAGGGCCTTTTATAGTGATTTAATCACCATAAATTGTTGACATGTAAGTCTACAAGTGACCACAACCTTCCCACAAGTGTCCCTAGATGTTTAGGGCTGTTTAGGGGTCGCCCACATATGAGGAAAATCGTTTGAAAGGTCAGAAACGCGTTTAAACAGCAAACAGAAGGTTCTGCTGTCGCTGGGGACCCCTTACGGACCGTAAGGGTAAGGCTTACGGTCCATAAGCCTTTGATCAGAATTGAAATTCTTTCTAGTTTTTGCATAAATGGCTCTTGGCTTTTTGAAAGGTCAATTAACTTATACTTTGCACTTTGAACCCTCTATATTGACGTTTAGGGGCCTTAAGACATATACCCATTTTGTTAAGTCCCCGGTTAACTTCACTGTTACCCGAAAAGTCCTAACTTTCAACGTAGACGCTTTAACCCCTTGTAAACGAATTTGATCACAATTTGCTCATACGATAATGAAACTTTATGAAATTTATATCGTGCGTTCTAGTGAGCATAATTAACCGTTACAAAGCTCCGGGTTTTGTCAAAAGGTCACTCAGAGGTATAACTTAAACATGTTGACACATTTAACCCTGTACTTTGAAATCTCTCACTTTTAGCTTCGTATGATCCATGATTTATTCGTTTGAAGGTATGAGCATCATGTAGGGTTAATGTACCATATATTTATTCACTATTGACATTTAGAACTCGTATATTCACATACTTTTCATGTTTGTCAACTTTAGTCCCTCTAGAGTATTCTTTCACACGTTCAAGCTTATGACACGTGTCAATACATTATAGGACATGAATTTTCGAGGTGTTACATCCTCACCCCCTTAAAAGAAATCTCGACCTCGAGATTTGTTAAGGTAAAGGAAGTATTTTCTGCCTCATATTGGGCTTAATCTTCCTCAGTACCTTTGAGCCTCTAAGGCACTCCAATTGACCTTTATAATAGGTACATGTATCTTTTTGGAGCTTCTAATCCTGTCGATCCTCAATCGACACAGGTTGCTCATACTATCATAGTTCTGCATATTATTATGTGATAGTGCTTTTCGACTTATTAGTGACACGTCGCTAAATCATTAGTGTGGTTCACATTGCGCGTTCCACCAAGTCCTTAATTATGTCTTAGCTCGTAAGCTATTTAATCTTGATACATTCGAATCCTTCGAATGATTCTATATAATCAGAGCCTGACTAGCCTGATAATTTAACAAATTTGGCACACCCTACCTGGGTGATATCTTTTGTTGAGCCTTATTTCTTAACAAGGATTTAGGAAGGTTACTACTTTCCATTAATCCTTGATTTTCTTCCGAATACTGGCAACTTATAGATAATTAGGGGTTTGTTTGATCTTATTCGTTGTTTCCTAGTCAACTTTCAGATCCTGATTATTGGACTCCCCAAAGTCTCGTCCATCCAACGGATGTTTTGATATTTCATTTATACAAGGTCTCCAAAGGAGTCACCTTGATACTTATATGGCAACTATTATGGAAAAGCTTATCTTAAGGTGAGATGGTTATTCCAATCACTGCTTAACAAATTTTAAGGAATAGTTAATCCTTGCCGTTAGTCGAACAAACCGACAATCCTGGGCAGCTAATGGCAAATTTTTAATCGTTGCCTAAGTAGGGTTGCGGTAACAATGCCTAAGCAAAATGAACCGTCTTTTAAATTTAACTATACCGAATTCTCCAGATATTGAGTCAGGTTATATGAATCTATATCTTAAAATTTACTTAATCAGGGTTTCGGTTATTCCATAATCAACATGAGTTCTTACAACACTTCAACCCAAAGCGGGATGTTAGTCTTAACTCTACTTGCCTCTTGGGAGGTAAACAGGGCAGTCTTAGGAGAAGATAATCAAGATACAAGGAGGTTACAGAGATTTTTCCCAATCTCAGGCTCCAGTTCTTCCATCCTTGCTCGTGCCAAATGAGTGACACTTTTATGTTATGAGTCCATAGGTTCTTTTACCAAGAAACATTTATTTGGACAATTCTATTTTCTAGATATCTTCTTTGAATACTACTAGTCGACTTTAGTACAATATGATCATTGGGATATCTTAGGGTTCCATGTATTAAACCTCCATACTGATCAGGCATGGAAGTAATCTATGGGACACACTGGGATACGCCAATCTGCATATGGCCCTTTTATCAACATAGTTTGGCATTCGCAGGCGATAGAAAAACAATGAGAAAAATAATATAAAGTAATATATATTGTCATACTCTTTCTGGGGAAGATTACTCCAGATTCTTATGAAAGGATTATCTCTGAGGATGGGAGAGAGAGTCATTAAAGATTCCATTGGTAAATTATACCTCATTTTTAATATCTATAATCAAAAGCTTGCTAAGCTTATGTTTTACTAAAGGTTTATTATCTCTTGCATTAACGTAAAATACTGAGCAGATACAATCGATGCTAAAAGGTAAAGACGTACCTAATGCTATTATTGGGATGCACTGTCTCTGGCATTCAACCGTTAGTTTAGATGTTTTCTTTCTTATCCATCCCAGACTTAGCTGCTCCTTCCTTGGCAGCCTCAGGGCAATTAGTACTGATGTGGCCCTTTTCGCCATAGCTGTAACACTTTGCATTCTTTATGTCCCTACATTCGTGGGACTGGTGACCAGTTCTTTTGCATATGCCACATTGCTTTATCTTTTGGTTTGATCGACACTGTCCCCAGTGTCTTCTGTTGCATATGCCACATTCTTTAGGATTCACTGTGTTTGAACTTTCTGCAGAAAATGTTGTTTTTGGTGATGCAGATTTCGGAATCATACTTCCTCTGTAATACAGCTCCACATTCTGCTGATATGATGTGTTGTTGACTTTATTGGCTTTTCTGATCTCCAATTCATGGCTTTCCAGTCTTTCGATCAGTAAATCAACCATCAATTCAGTCGGTTTCACTATTTTCTTCAGCATCAATGCAAAATACTGCCACTCTTGCTCATTCGGTAGTGAATCAAATAATTTGTCAACCAACTCCTCTCGAGTGTATATGATTCCATGTCTTGCAAGCTCCATCTTCAAATGCCCAAATCTTTCCATCATCTTGGAAACAGACTCATTATTTAAACAACCAAACAAATCAAACTCTTTTCTTAACAATTTCTTTTTGTTTTTAACTATCTCAGCACTACCCACACATTTCACTCTCAGTTTCTCCCAAAGGTCTCTCGAATTTTTGTACTCGATCAATGAAATAATGTCATCTCTGACAGATTGGTGAAGCAGAGCAATGCACTTTTGTTCAGCAACATATCTTTCTACTTGGTTGTCTTCCAAATTTTCATAATCTGTTCTCCCCATATCAAAACCATTTTTAAAACTTTTCCAACTGGGAAATGCAAACGCTTGAAGCCATTCTTCAAATCTTGTAGCCCACCTATTGTAATCTTCAATCGCCATCAGTTTGGGAGGTTTGTTGTACGTGCCATAGGCACTCTCCACACTCAAAGCATCAGAAAGTGTTTTCTTCGCACTCGGATTTGAAACGTTTTCATTTGTGTTGTTCGATGTATCATCTCCGGTGTTTCCCGTGAAAGCAAACATGTCACTGAAAGGATTCATGAACTCATCCATCTTCAAGTACTGAAACAATCAACAAACACTTAGAAAATTTTTTGAAATTTAACAAACACAATTTCAAACGGAATTACTTCAAGCGGAATAGCGGAATTAACTTCTTCACACGAAATAACCTTTCAAACAAGATTACCAGTTCACGCGAAATACCTACTCAAATGGAATTAGGTATTTCAAGCGAAATTAAGCCAGTTGAAGTGGAATTAGCTACTTTGATGCGGAATTAGTAATTTCGTTTGAAATTGACTGCACTTTTCAAGCGGAATTAGGTTAATATAGCTAATTCCGTGCGGAATTAAGATGCAGTTCAAACAGAATTATGATCACGTCAGCAAGTCCGATCTGTTTTTCAAGCAGAATTACAAGTTTTATCAAATTTAGATCGAATTTTAGTCCAATTCTTTCAAGGATTAGTTAAAACTATGTTTCGCTTATTATTTGTGAAAATCAAGCCATTTTGACCGTTAAATCTTGTTCAATTCAGAAAAGAAAGAGTAGAAGTGAGAGAATCCGATGAAATCAAGCTAAAATGGTATGAACTCCTCGTCCTGAGCTCTGATACCACTTGTTGGATCGTTGTGTGACCCTAACGAGTCAATCTGAAGAGTTCAACATCAAAATCAAAGGCGGAATCAATGAAATTGACGTAACACAGCTTAATACTTTCTAATTATCTTCTCTTATTGAGTTCCTGAGCTTTTACAATTCAAATAACAATCCAGCAGCACCTCAGCTCTGAAAACACACACACTAATTCCGTTTCAAATGAAACATCAAGATCAGGTATTTATAGACAAGTAATTCCGCTTGAAACCATTCCAAACGGAATTACGTAATTCCGTGCGGAATTAGTAATCTCGCTTGAAACAACTAATTTCGTTTGAAATGACATCAAGTCCATTTCAAGCGAAATTATCCTTTAATCTTGTTTTCTCGATTTCCGTGCCCTGAACTATCTAATACAATACAAGACTCGATAAAGACGAAGTTAACAGACATCAGTGCACCAATAGTTTATACACTCCTGCCTGCAGCGCATGAAAATTTGGGATTTTCCCCAGAATACTTATGGGTTTATCCCCTGTACATTAAGGATTTATCTCCAGTTTTTGGGTTTATCCCTTGAAATACAGAAGTTATTCAAACGATTGCAATTAATTTCTAAGTATTGAAAAACATAATACACAGGGGACATTCTTACTGAAGCTTGTGCAAAGCTCAAAGGATTAAGCTTGGACCCAGTACACTAAGTATCCCAGACTGGGGACACCTTCGTTGGAAAGATTGTAAAAGGATTGAAGATTGAGAGTAGGGTTGTACTCTACTTCTCGTATGATATTTTCTTTATAAACTTTGTCTAAATCATTTGGATTTTTGAAATTATCATTATCCTGATTAGGATATGTTCTCAGGATATATTTTCAGAATATATTTATAGAATATATTTCAAGATATTTGGTTGAAATATTTGGGACATGCTACTTGGATTGAAAACTAAAACTGTATTCTAATCAAACAAGTGTTATCAAAACAAACTTTGTAAAAAAAATTGAACTGTCCTTTTTCTTTGAAAACTTTGTTTGAATTGTTCGACTTATAAAAACCCTATTTGACGAAAGTCTATATAGGATATTTGCACTAAGTTTGGAACATTAAAATTTAAAATAAGCAATGCATAACAAAAATTGAAAAACAATAATGGATAAGTCAAAAGAAGGTTATATTATTAACATAGCAAAAGTTGTGCTTTTGGTTTCATCTCAAACTGAGATCCATCCACCAAAAGCACAATTAGTTTCTAATCATATTTACCTAACAGTTGAAGGTTTCATCTCAAACTGAGACCCATCCATCCACCTTTGGCCATCATATTGTCTTAATGCAGGAAAGTAAATTGTTTAGAGATAGGAAAAGTAAATTGTTCAAACAAGCACAACCATCAAACTTAAAAAATATGGGCTCCGGCCTCAGCATCAACATCCATCATCGCCCATTTCTCTGCATTCAAGGGGCAGCACCCTCTTCCATGACTGCATCAGCAACACCCTTCCTAATATCCTTCTCAGCCTCACCGCCAGTGCCAGTTAGCTTTTCAGTCGCCTTGGAAGACCCCTCAGCTGCAGATTTAGCAGGATGCTCTACAGGATTACCGCCAAGACCCCTTAGCTTCGTCTCCCTGGCATCGACATTCTAAGAAGGACATTCAAAGCACAGGGCCTTGGCTTCGTAGGCCATTCTTAGCCGGGCCTGAAGAAGGGAGATGACGACGGAGCTTTTCAGGCCTTCCCGATAAGAGGTCATATCATGTTCATGTTGAGTCTGGGCGACGTCGAGATGGACTTGGGCTTCGTGAGTAACTTTCTTGATGGCAGCCTGGTGTTCCTGGGTCATAGCTTTGCACTTGTCCTCGTAATGTTGAGATTTAGCAGCAGCAATCATACCTTGCTTGGAAATGGTGACCTCGGCTTTCTTCAATTTGGACTCGAGCATCTTGTTAAGCCCGCAGGATTCTTCGTACAAGTGAACCAGACGTTCGAGGCCCTACAATGAAAAACGCAGGTATTATTGTATAATGACCAAAATACTGGTTTGACATATATGTAGGATATGGAATGAGGATCTATACCTGGTTGAGAAAGGAAGTCATAAACCCGCTTGCCTCCATGAATCCATGATTCTCGTAGGGAAACGTTTCGGGGGTGACAGGCGAATCAATCTCTTTTCTCTTACGAGAACTAGAGGTCCGGGGCTTGGTAGCTGGCGAAGGCTTGGGGATGATGACGGCTTTAGAACTGGTAGGCTTGGATGAAGCACTAGGTTTGGGACTTGGCTCTTTCTTGATCTAGACAAGATCGGAGTAACTGTCCAACTCATTAAGATCGAAAACTTCTGGGATTTTGACTGGTGCTACATAAAAGGAGAAATTCTAAATCTTTCCTACTCTTTCATTATATTAGGCTAATCAATTATTTGTAGAATAATTCTTACCAGACATATCAGATGATGAATATTGGCTGGAACTCAGGAGGTGTGTGGAAAACCTTCTGTCACCTTCCGAAAGCTGGTAAATTGCTTTGATTCTCTTTTCAGATTCTGCAGTATGAGGGGCTACTACTTTGAAGTTCACTGCATAAAGGCCAAATAAAAAAAGTATCAGCACAAGATATAGGCCCAAAAAGTATTTGGGGATATTCTTAAAACCCTAAACCCTACCGGTGGTTAAGCACTCCACCGGAAGGCTAATACACTCGTAGATGGAATCTCGCTTAACAAAGAAAAACTTTCATTACCATCCATCTTCGTTCTTGGTGGCTTTGAGAACAATGGGTTTACTGGAAGTGGAAAAGAGTAAAAACCGGCTAGAACTGTGTGATCGAAGACGGTAGGCGATTGGAATATCCTCGATGCAGAGGTCAGGAAAGTGAAGGTTTTTGATTTGGTTGAGAACAATCAATACCCTCAAAACCATGGGCATTGTTTGGGCAAAGCAAAGACCAGTGGTTCGAAAGAATTGCATCATGAATTCGAGAAAGGGATACCGAAGGCCTAGCGAAAAAGGATATGCCGGAAAACAAACCCAATTGGCTGACGAAACATCCGAGCGAACTGACCGGTCGAATGGTCTGATAATCGCACCATCTAGAAAGGCGCCGGAGGCTCTCAACACTGCGATGTCTGTGTTATCGAAGGCACAGATCTTCTTCTCGGGGTTCTTGAGTAGGTTTTGTTGGATGAAGGTCTCCGTCGATTCGCCAGTATGAGAATGGGTTCTGGTAGCCATTGGGGATAGAATGAAGAGATTAGCAGAAAGGGAAGAAAGAATTTACCTGAGAATTCTGATGAAGATGGTGGTTTATCAAACAAAAAGAGAGAAGATATAGGGGCTAAATGGATAGCCATCGAGTGTAAACCGCGTTGGAAGTTGCCCAATGTTATCTCGATCGTCGCTTCAACATAATAACCTCGATTTAAAAGATAAACTTTAAAATATATCTGTTGGAATTGGTATACCAACAGATATATTTTGGGGACAATTGTTATGGATGGTTTTCTGCTTATATATCCTGACTAATATTCTGACTATGTTTCTTTTGTTGTGATCAGGATACCGGATCAGGATATTGGTAACATCCTGATGCAGTATCCTGGTGGTAACTAATTAACTCACGTGCAGATTATTGGAACAAGTCTCTAACGTTCAAGTGGACTTCTTCTCCACAAGACTCGGGCAAATCCGTTAGATTATGGACGTTGAAGTCGGAAGACGTGGACTACAACGTTCACATATGGAATATTCGTTAAATCCCGGAATAATAGGATAGTTAGTTAATTTCTTTTACTATAAAAAGGATTGATCGGATCAGATTAGAACACACAATCTTTCGCACACTCTTTCTCTCCAGCTGCAAACACTCACAACACACTTACACTTGTATCGAAATCACATTGTAACACTTAGTTGATCTGCATCATATCCTGCACTGTATCCTGATATTTGAAGCAATAAGAAGAACAAGGCAGCTGCGATTGTCAGCTCCTGAGGTTTTATGCCAGCGATCTAGATTAATCAAGGGCTTTCCTCGTACATCCTGTGTCACCCTTTACATTTTTGCTCATTGGTTGATCATATATACAGCTCAATATCCTTAGCCGTATCCTGAAAACTGTTTTTTGCTAACAACTTAATCAACATATTTCCAACACACATTCTTAGCACACTACCTCACTTAACTAATTTGATCACTTAATTGCTTCGGTAATTTTTTACCAAAACAATCAATACTCAATTTGTAATTCCGGCACATATCACAAACAATAAAACTTTTGTTATTACCTGTTTCTACTTCTAAAGACATAGGTAATTTTGTTAACATAAATGAAGGATGTCGAATAATCAACATGAAACAAAAGATTTTTTCGCACTTGTATCAAATAAAACACGTACGGGAATAGAATTTACAGTAAATGTACCTGAAACCACATTGGGTTCAATCTTGGCTTCAGACGCAGTTAGAAGAAAGGATCTGGCCTTTGATCTTGGAATTTCCGTTTTTACATCGGGCACCTCCTTCTTTCCTACCAACTCCGGGCACTCTGATTTCTTGTGACCCGGTTGGTAACATTTATAGCATACTGACACCTTACCGAGGCAAATTGAAGCCGCATGCCCCATCTTCCTGCATATACCACAAGGCTTATCTTTGAAATAACACTCGCCTTTATGGGCTCGGCCACAAGTCCTGCAATTAGGCGATCCCCCTTTTACATTCATTTTCTTTGAGGATTCTGTCATCTTTGATTTCTTCGTGGGGCTTGGATTCACATCCAGTGCCCTCCTTTCTCCCCTCTCCACTTGCTTCTTCAACTCAATTTCTCATTCTCGAGTGGTGTTAATGATTTCCGTGAGAGTTTCATACTTTGAGGGAGTCATGAACTCCCGGTATTCGGCACTCAACATATTATAATAATAATAGATCTTTTGCTCCTCTGTATGCACCAGCTCGTCACAAAATGTCAGCATATCGAGGAATATTCCTGTGATCTTGTCAATTGTTTCACCCTTTTGTCTTAATTGGATGAACTCCTCTGTGATCTTGTTAATGACGGCTTTGGGGCTATGATGTTTAAGGAAAGGCACCTTAAACTCTTCCCATGTCATATTCCTCGTCGCTTCAACCCCTTGTTCTTTCCTGAGGTTGTCCCACCAATCCTTCGCGTGTCCCTTAAGTTGTCCTGTCCCGTAAGCTACAAAGTCGCTTACATCACAATGAGTCCGTTCAAAGACTCCTTCAATGTCACTTATCCATCGTTGACAAATGATTGGGTCAACCTCCCTGTTGTAAATCGAGGGTTTACAAGCCATAAACTTGTTATAAGGACAAGTTTTCCTCTCTTTATATTTATCTTTTTCTTGGTTAAACCTCTCTTTCAATTCGTTTATCTTCTCATCGACCACCGTGAGTATCATGTTTTGTAGCCTTTTCATAAATCCCAGCAGGCTATTTTCAATGGCTTTACCGACTTCTTCGGAAATCTTTTCCTTTATTTGCTCGGTGATTAAAGGCATTGTGTCATCATTGTTTCCACCCGACATCTTTGTATCTGAAACGTTTACATCAAACTGATAAACATTTCATCTCATCATTCTGTATATTTTTCTACTTTGGTTTAGCCAAGTTTATAACTTGCTTAAACCATTTATGTTTAGTGCATTTTTCCGGGTTTGAGTGTATTAATACACTCTTCCCATGAGCTTTAAGCCATTACTTTTTCTAGTATTTTATTTAGAATTCAATATATATATATAATTGATTCTTTCCGGATGTTTTGATCAAGCTTCGAACCGAACACACTTTTTAATTAACCTTGAGCTCTGATTATCAACTTGTAAGATCCTTACTAAAATTCTGAATATTTCATAATATAACCTTTTGCATTTTTATACAAAAATGTCATTTTCAAAAACATCAACATAACGATGTTCACATAAGATTTAAAACACTCTAAAATATACTTTTAAGTGTTTACACAAGTCTTAACTAACAAAAGAACTAAAATAAACGCGGAAGCTTCAACTTTATGCGTGTTCAGTTCTTGTACAAGCTTGATCGTCATCCAAAAATTTGTTGTAATCACCTATATTCAAAAACCATCATAAACGTTAATTATGAGGGAGATATAACATGTCTAAATGAGTCCGTAAGGAAAAACAATTAAAATAAACAACTTTTGCCTGTTCTGGTGTCCATCGCGGGCCGCGACAGACTAAGGCCAAAGCCTTCGCGGGTGGCGAAAGGCTGTGGCGCGGCGCGGCACCAAAGGGCCTTGCCCGCCGCGGGTGGCGAAGGCCTGTTATTTCGAGAAAGTTTTGTAGCTGGGAGCTGCATTCTCCCAGCACTACCATTTTTCTTTTAAAAACTCATAACTTCTACAATTTTCATCCGTTTTTCTTCAAACTTGTTTCTAGTTATCCGTAAAACATTAGCCTTCATATTTAACCCTCCGGGTTCACAAAAATCTTAATTCATAAGCCTTCGGCTTATAAACCTTTTATAAAATTATTCAACCCGTTCGCATTTAGCACCTTTTTCTTATCATATGGCAAAGATTTACCCATTCCTCGGGCTTATTAAACTAGTGTATTTAGCTCCCACTACATGATTTGCATAAGCATTAACGTTCTGCTTTATAAATTTCAATCAAGCGCAAGTTTTTACTATCAATAACTGTTAGTACATTATGTCTGTAGCTTTCGTCTGCATCGAGTCTTATGTATTTTGTCATGTTTGTGTGTTTTTGTATATGTATGAATATGTATGTATTTTATGTCTAGACATAACAGGGAACGGCACGTAATATGTTAAGTGAAATCCGTCAGACGACATATGCCATCCGAACGGATGGCCATCCGAACGGATGGCCATCTAATCGGATGACCATCCGAACGGGTAGGGGTGTTCAAAACCGGATATCCAAAAATTCGGATATCCGAAATTTTCGGATACTAGATTTCACTATCCAAATCCGTATCCGAAATTTCGGATATCCAAATTTCGGATATCTGAAATTTCGGATACGGATTCGGATAGTGAATCGGATATCCGAAAATCCAACTTTTTATTTAATTTTTATTTTTTATTATTTTTTCATATTCGAAAACGGATATTTTGGATAGTTTCGGATATCTGAATATAAGTTTTTGGATATTTTTCGGATATTTCGGATATTTTTGGATACTTCGGATATTCGGAAATCCGAAAAAAAAAGAAAATTAAATTTTCAGATATTTCTGATATCCGAAATATCCAAAAATTTTGAAACTCACTATCCCAATCCGAAAAATTCGGATATCCGAGATTTTTCGGATATTTCGGATTCGGATATCGGATATTTCGGATTGGATTTTCGGATACGGATACTTTTGAACACCCCTACGAACGGGTGACATTCCTCATTCCCTGTTTGCCTATAAATAGTAGGTTAGTGGTATTTGTCTAGAACTTTTGTTGAATTGTCATAAGGAAGCTCTGTCTGACTTTCATCTGGAACTTCTTGTACTTTCATACTTCATCAATGAAATTAGACATGTAAAGTATTAAGATTGTTGTTAGTGATTCTCAGACGGTGTCGAGGGATTTCGCACCTCGCCACTGATCGATTCCGCTACGTTCTTTTACTAGAACAGATCCTAAGTAAAGGCGGCCTAACAAGTGGTATCAGAGCCACATGAAGCCGGATCGGAGATAGCAACAACATTTCACCGATATTTCAGCCATTTTCTACAGATTTCAGTCAAATCTCACCGGAGATTCTGACAATTTCTTCATCTTCTCCTTCATTTCTTGCAGTTTTCATATTTTCACACCTTAAAAACAGAAAAACTCAAAATTAAGCTAGATTTCACGGACGAAATTGAGTAAATTTGATATCAAACTGATCGGAATTGATAAGAGAACAATCCTACAAAGTTTCATTGAAAATTTCGGACTGAAACATCATTAAATCGATAAAAAACTATGAACTGTTCTTCGCACAAGCTGACGTCATTCATCTGATCGGATTGCAATCCAATCGGATTGGACTAGTTCTTGTTCACTTATCCTTGCTGGCGTCATAAACTCGTTCGATCGGATCACCATCCGATCGGATTGGCTTTGAGGTTTAAAGTTTTAAATGCCAAGTCTCTTCGATCGAACGACCATCCGATCGGATCGCCATTCGACACTTGTGCCATCCGACACTTGTGCACTTATTTTATCACTCATTTGTGTCATCCGATCGAATCACCATTCGATCGGAAGGCCATTTGATCTGAGTGTTAAATTTTGAAATTTGTGAAATTGTTCTAAGTGTTTGAATTTTTCAGGATTTTCAAGAAGGGAGATGAGTTTCTGAACCCGTTTAGTGATGTCTTTGCATACAACACAGGAGATGGATCTACAAACACCAACACCAACACAAACCAGAAAAATGCTTCGAAGGCGATTGCTTACACACACAGTGTTGACAATGCTTATGGAACTTACAACAAGCCACCGAAGTTGATGGCGATTGAAGATTACAACCGATGGTCTAACAGATTTGATGGTTGGTTGAAATCTTTTGCTTAGCTGAGTTGGAGGTGCATGAAGAATGTGTATGATATTGCAAGACGAGATTATGAAAACTTGGCTGACAATGAACTTTTGAGATTTTTATTGCTGAACAAAAGTGTATAGCCATGCTTCATCAATCAGTTCGAGACGATATTATTTCCCTGATTGATTATACAAATTCAAAAGATCTATGGGCTAAAGTAGAAAAGAGGTGTATTGGGGGAGAGGAGATTGTGAGAAACAAGAAAAGATTACTGAAAAAGGAATTTGACTTATTTTCTTGCATGAAAAATGAGAATGTATTGCAGATGATTGAAAGGTTTTGCCACCTGAAGGTAGAACTTATCAGACATGGGATCACATTTACCGAAGAAGAGATGGTTGAAAAGTTGTTTGAATCTTTGCCAGATGAGAAAGATTGGCAATACTATGGTCCGGTTCTGAAAAATACCAAAGCGATGAAAGAAATGACAGTTGATTGGCTGATTGAGAGATTCGGAAGTCATGAATTAGAAATCAATAAAATGAACAAAGTCAACAGCACCCCATATCAACAAAATGTTGATCTCTACTATAGGGGTAGTATGATTCCAAAAACCACATCATCAAGAACCGCATTTACTGCTGAAAGTTCAAATAATGTAATTCAAGAAAAGCAAAGCAGTAGTTCATCACCCAGCAGTGTTTATCATGGGAGTGGTTCTTCTTCGTCTGTTCCAAGAAATCAGCAACAACAAAATGTTCCCAAGAATGTTTTTAAATAAAAAATCGTTGTTAACCTGAACAACGCTCAAAACTTCAATGAGGACACAACGAAACAACAAATGGTTTTCCTTGCTTCTATCTTAGAGTCGTATGAAAGTCTTGTAGCCGGAAAGATCGGAAATATAAATCTTACAAAAGAAGACTACGACCAGATAGATCCCGAGGAGATGGAATTAATCGATATATGTTGGTGCATGGAAAGTGTAATCCGCAGAGCACAACGGTTCATGGAGATCACGGGAAGAAATTCCATTGGAGGTCCTTCGACAAAACTGGGTTTTGATAAATCAAAGGTGACATGCTTCAAGTGTAAGCAAAAGGGGCACTTTAAGCGTTAATGCAGAAACTAAGCAGCAGATGAAACAGCTAACCCTTTTCGTGTTAATTACTACCAAAAGGTTGTTTATCACCGAAATCGTGAAGAGCCACCCAGAATGAAACAAATCGAGGAGACTCCAAAGGAAAAGTCGAGAGCTTTAGCTGTGATTCAGGATGATGAAGGTTTCGATTGGAGCGAATTATTACCAGAAGATGATGCAGTTGGTTTTGCATTTATGGCACAAATTGAACAAACACTAGAAGAGAGAACATATATCCGTCGAAAGATGTTGGCATTACATATGAAGGAAAAGATTTATGCAGCGTGGAAAGAAGCCAAAAGAACAAAAAGATGGGATCCGGATCGAGAATGCTACTTAGATCCTAAAGGCAACATCATTGTGGAACCATCATCAGTCGAAGTCGAAACTCTCATAAAATCGATAGCAGAAACTGAAGAACAGAGTGAGAGAGACGAAGCAAAGAAAGCCGAATAAGAAAGGCTAAAGTCAATGAAGAAAGATGAAGGGATCATTGATACTACAAACGTAATGACGGCAGAAAATCTAACAAAAATGGCCGACAAAGTTCTTATGGCAAAAGCACTCGAGGTAGATTCCAAGTCTACTTCTAGTTCTGAGTCAACAAGCAAGGCCAGTAGTACTGGTTCAAACAATGAATCAGGTAAGACTGATTGTGCTAAAACAGAGAGTGATTGCAAAAATTGCATGAAAGAATGCAAAGTTTACGGCACACATGCGTGTCTTTCACTCAAAAAGACCCAAGATCTGGTTGAAAAAGTCGATATGGTTGAAAAACAAGTTTTAAATCGAGATAAACTGCTTAGAGCTTCAAATGAAAGAATTAAAGAATTAACTAAAAAGATTGAAAAAGATAAAACTGATGTTGAACATTTTCAGAAAGAAAATGAAAAGTTAACTCTTGAAAACAGACAAATCTCTGAAAATTTTGAGAAGCTGAAAAGAACAGTTAAGGATTCTAACGAACGAAATGGTAAAACTTACAAAGAAAATGTTCATTTGTCTGGAGTTCTTCAGGCAAAAGAAAAAAAAATCAACCAGCAATTGGATGAGATCGCAAGTCTCAAGCTTCAGTTCCAGGAAGCTAAGATTGAAAATAAAAGAATCAATCTGAAATTGACCAGTTACAACTCCGCTAGCTTTGTTCATCAACACATCTTTCCCAAACCAATTGGGAAGAACAAAGTTGGTGAAGATGTGTACTCAGATGGGTTATCATCAAGTTCCACCACCTGTACTTAACAATTTTTCTAAGAAACAATCCAGGTTGGTTAATGAAACAAGTGAGAAAACAGATGCTGAAAAACTTCCAGAAACAATTGATGTCACATTCACTTCATCATCTGATGAAGATAGTGTTCAATATGAAGTCGTAAAGAATGTTGTTGAAAATGTATTAAAATCAGATAGTGATTCGACTAAAGATGAAGAATGTTTTCTGAACAATTACATTCTGAAACCAAAATCCCAGAACAACTCAAATGACGAACCTACTCTTGTCATGTACAAGATGTGTGGATCCGATAAGTTGTACTCGGATATTGAGTTTCCAATTGAGAATGTGAATGTTGATAAGTTGAAGAAAGTTTTCAAACTTGTGGAGATTGAGGTTTCTGAAATTGAGGGGTTGAAAAGTTCCAAAAGATTTTTGAACTTTGAAAAGAATAAATCTTACTATAAGAAACCTATTGTACCACCACGTTTTCACAAGAATAACCAAAACAGATGGTCGGGTGGTTATTAGGGTAGTAAGAACAATCAAAAGAGGAACTTTCAAAACAAAAAGTTTGTCAAAAAGAAAGTGTTTGTGAAAAGCTCAAGTTCAATGTCTAAACAAGAATCGGAAATCTTTTCAAAAACGAATGAAGATTTTTTTTGCAAAGAAGACCTCACAGCCTCAAACTGAAGGGAAAAGTTGGGTTGTTGACACCCGCACTTGCTTCAAATGCAACGAAGTTGGACATATTGCACGAAAGTGCACCAACTCAAAACCTAAGTCTGTGGTTGTTGAGAATCCAAGAAAGAAAAATGATGTCAAAGGCAAAGCGCCAATGTTTGTTGAGAAGAAGACTTTAAAAAATGAAAACATTGAAGTCATAACAGAAGTTAAACCAATTAAACAACCCGCACCATCACAACCGGTAAAGAAAGATGACAAATTTTACAAACGGGTTGCTTCTCCTCAACAAACTTGGAAACCAAAGTCAAAATATGAGGCTAAGACATCAGCTGAGTCAAAACCAAAGGTTTCTGATACTGCAAAACAATCATCTTCAACCAAATCGGTTAAGATGAATGTACCTTTGGATTTCTATGAGAAGTTGGAGAAACAAACTTCGACCCCACCAGGGAAGAAGTATGTTCCAAAGAAAGACCAACCATCTGGTCAACCTCCGAAAAACGAATTCTTTTTGTATAAAGAGGTTGAGGTTGGGTCTCAGGAGAATCTTAAAATGAATGACAAAAACTTCCCACCACTATACACTGCAAAATATCACCTTAACGTCAAGCTAACTGAGTCAAAGGAAGCTTGGGTTGCTTCAACTTCTAACTGAATGTTTGAGAAATTTGCAGGAGCTCCCGAGATCTATCTCAAAGTGGATTATGGATAGTGGAGCATCCCGGCACATGACAGGGAGAAAGACCCTGTTATACGATGTTAGAGGTTTCAATGGTGGTTACGTCGGATTCGTAGGAAATCAAGGAGGACGTATTGTTGGGGAAGGAACATTATCAAATGGTGTAATTACATTTGAGAGAGTCAACTACATAGCAGAGCTGGAGAACAATTTACTCAGCATTTCTCAAATCTGTGACAGAATGTACTCAACTCACTTTACTGACAAGGAATGTCTGATCCTGAAGCCGGGGTTTATCATCCCCGAGGAGTGGATCATCATGCGAGCACCAAGGGTTAATGATCTGCACGTGTTGGATATGAGCGTTGCTACGACTACCACGGGTCAACCTCAGTGCTTCATATCAAAAGCTACTGAAAAAGAGTCAGAGTTGTGGCACCGAAAGATAGGCCACATTCACCTACGTAAGATGAACTACCTGGTGCATAACGATCTTGTAAGAGGGGTTCACTTGAAGAGTTTTCATCTGGAGGGAGAGTTTATCAGTTGTATAAAAGGAAAGCAACGGAAGAAATCCCATGCATGTAAAAAGATGAATTCAGTCTCAAAGCCACTAGAAAGACTTCACATGCATCTCTTCGGTCCTGTGAATGTCAAGAGCATTACGGGTGATCTTTACTGTTTGGTGGTTATTGATGATTATTCGAGATTTTCGTGGGTGATGTTCCTGAAGTCTAAAGACGAGACATTTGAGAGTTTGCTGAAGCTTTTTAGAAAGATAGAGAATCTGTACCAAACCCCCATTTTAAGACTAAGAAGTGATAACGGTACGAAATTCAAAAACAACATAATGGAGGAATTTTGTGATAGAAAGGGTATATTGCAAGAGTTCAGTGCACCATACACTCCACAATAGAATGGAGTTGCAGAAAGAAATAACAGAACGCTGATCGAAACGGCGCGAACGATGCTAGCTGATTCAAAATTACCAATCAACTTTTGGGGAGAAGCTGTATCAGCTGCTTACTATACATTAAACCGAGTACTTACTGTGAAGAAGCACAACAAAACATGTTACGAGTTGATAAAAAACCGCAAGCCTAATCTCGATTATCTAGAGCCGTTCGGGTCTCCCTGCACTGTTCTACATCCCGATGGCAAATTTGGTTCAAAGAGCATAGAAGGTATCTTTGTGGGGTACTCAAGTCCACTCAGACGAGTCTTTGTTCCAAGTCTCAAAAGGATCATCGAAGCACAGCATGTTGAATGTCAAGGCTATACTATGCCTCCACAGAAGCCCGCAGACTCATGGCGATTCAACTATGATGCTATGGGATTCATTTGATCTTGATGAAGAGCCAAAGTACTTTGATGAGTTAGATATTTTACGAGAATATGAAGCATCTCAGGGAAGATTTCCAGTAAGGTCTTTTAAACGTCAAGAACAAAATTCTAACAATGATGAAGCTGGTCCCAGTCATGCTAGAGAGAATGATGAAGTTCAGCAAACTCCGACTACTTCGGAACGCGAGCCTTCTCCAGAAAATCAGACGGCAGTCAATGATGAGAATTCAGAATTTGATGATAGACCTACTTTTTATCGTGGTGATTCAGAATCTAAGGGGGAGCAGATCCAATCTTCAGATCAGACAATTCTTGACAATGAACAAGTTGTGGACCAGAATGTCATTAATTTGGAAGGCGAGGTGGACGTTCCTAGTGAAGTTTTGCCGAGGACTCTTTCATACCACCCCGAGGAGTTGATAATAGGAGAGCTACAGTCAGGAGTTCGTAAAAGAAGACAGATTGACCATGGGCTTACTTGCTTTTATACTAAAATTGCTCCATTACAAACTGAATTCTCACTCAGTTGCTTTATTTCGCAGATCGAACCGCGAACCTACAAGGAAGCATTAACGGAAGTATCATGGGTCAATGCAATGCAAGAGGAGCTAAGTCAATTCGAGAAACTTGGTGCATGGAAGCTTGTGAACCTACCTGATGGACCCCGAAAGATAAATACAAAATGGGTGTTCAAATTCAAGAGAGACGACCGAGGAGTGATAGTCAGAAACAAAGTTCGACTCGTAGTCCAGGGTTTTAGTCAGCAAGAGGGGATATATTTCACAGAGGTTTACGCTCCAGTTGCTCCACTTGAAGCAATCAGAATTTTCCTTGATTTCGCTTCATGGAAAGGATTTGAGGTGTACCAGTTAGATGTCAAATCGGCATTCCTTTACAGAAAGGTAAAAGAGGAGGTATATGTCGGACAACCACCGGGCTTTACCGACCCAATCCACAAAGACAAGGTTTACTTGCTAGACAAAGCGTTGTATGGTTTGCATCAGGCCCCGAGAGCCTGGTATGAGACGCTCTCTCAACACTTGCTTGCCTACAGCTTTATCCGAGGAAAAGTGGACGCTACCCTCTTCACTAAGGAAGTCGATGGGCACTTACTGATTGTTCAGATATACGTTGATGATATAATCTTCGGGTCAACAAATGATGAACTTTACAAAGATTTTGAAAAGGTGATGAAGTAAAAGTTTGAGATGTCGTCAATGGGTGAGATGAAGTACTTCCTAGGGCTGCAAGTCGACCAAATTCCTGAGGGAACTTTCATACATCAAACGAAGTACGTTTACGACATTCTGGAGAAATTTAGAATGTCCGAGACGGTACCTATATCCACTCCATTAGCAACTAATCATGGTATCAACCCTGATCTCACCGGAGAGAAGCTGGACGAGACACTATTGATGCGTGTCGAGTCTGATATATATTTAAGTATATTTTAAGCCCTTTTAACACTTTAGTCAAGTTTTAAATTTATAAAACACGATATTTAGTAACACTAAAGATACATATGGGCAAGTGCACCCATAGTGAGTGTAGCATAGTGTTGGTAAGATACCGGGGTCGTCCAAGGACACAAGAGATTTTAGTACTGGTTTATCCTCAACGTCTAATCAAATCAAAATTTAGGAAAAGGTTTTTAAACAAGAAAATAAAACTAACTAAAAATGAATATAAAAACAGATAGACAAGATGAATCACTTGGATCCGACTCGCCTTTAGTGTAACCTTTGATGTTTTCAGCACTTTTGCACTTTTTAAGAGATTATCTTAGTTATAGTAGTAGGCCCCTCTTTTGAAGGTGACGTTACCCTCAACCCAGTAGTTTGAGTCAGCAAGGATATAATCCTAAAGGGTTGGATTATTGGAAGATAATTAATTAAGTTATTAATGTGTAATGTGGTAGGTCCCTCTTTTGAAGGTGACGTTACCCTCGGGTAAGTAGTTTGAGTCAGCAGGGATACAATCCTAAATAGTCGGGATAATGTATTAATAGTGGTTTACATATGAGGGGATCAAGGACTTTGGACCCCCGCCATCCAATACCAGTGGGTATTGAAGGTGGTCCTACTAAACTTTACCCAGGTCCTTGCAGGATCTATACACTGAACAAGGTAAGACGCTTACCAAACCATTCCCTTAACCCCCGACCAGGTAGCCAACATATCTCCATATAGACCGTGGAGATATGAATGGTGTAAGTCTTTTATTTTATATAGACGGTAAAATAACGCCAAGACACCACGGACAAATGATAAGGAAGTTTCACCTTCAACATAAGAAACTAGTTATTAAAGTCATTAATACAAAACCAAATAAAAAGTGCGAAAAGATTAAAAAAACAAAAGTATTACACTAAATGCTTGTCTTCACCAAGTGATGTAAGAGACTTAGGCAAACATGGCATTTGGTTGTCAAGAACTCTTACTATCAATCTTGGATCCCGAGACTACTACACACACTCTATGATGGATGATGGATGATGGTGGTGGATGTGGGTGTTGTGATGGTGGTGGAGTGTGGGTGAAGTGGGAGAGAGGTGGTTTGTCAAGGGATGATTTGCAAGTGAGCCAAGCACCCCTATTTATAGCCTGCACAGAAGCCCGGACACGGCCCCGTGCCCGCTGGGCACGGCCCTATGTCCACCCATCTTCTCTTTCTTCATTAATTGCAGTTTGTCTGCATTAGTTGACCATGCCCCCGTGTCCGCTGGGCACGGCCCCGTGTGCAGAAGCGTATCTGTACTATCACGATTTGCCTGGATTTTGCGAATCTTAGCATTGACCACGGCCCCGTGTCCACTGGCCACGCCCCCGTGTTGGGAAATAGAAACTTCTACAGCTTTGTCTTTTCTGCAGACACTTGGGCACGCCCCCGTGTTCAATGAGCACGGGGCGTATTCAGCCTTTTGCTGTCTTGTTTTTGCTTGGGAAGATGCTGTCGACGGGTCAGGCATGCCACGTTTATTCCTTTTGTTGTATTATTGTTAGATTTGGCTGCATTTTTGCTTCTTTTCTTCATTTAAGCTCATTTAACCCTAAAAATACAAAAGAAAAACAAAAGCACACTTTTTCCAACATTAGTACTAAAAAATGGTTAGTTTTATGCCTCATCTGATGTAATTTATATGTTGCATTTTACACACATCAAATACCCCCACACTTGAATCTTTGCTTCTCCTCAAGCAAAACTCTTTATTTTGTGGCTTACACACCCAAATGGAATGGGTAGAAGAGAAGGTTTTGGGCTTGTCTTGAGTGTCGGGATTCCAAGATCTTTATTAGGTTTTATTTTTATGTTATTTACAATCCTATTCGTTATGATTTATTTAGAACATTACATAAGATAAATTACTTATTTGGGCATAACATGCCTCTTTAAAATTCCTTTATATACAAGTTCACATACCTCACGGGGGATCACTCAACACTCGGCCGAAGATGTATTTTTGTGAAACACTCTAGACCGGCATAGAACTTACTTCTACCATATGTCTGCCAAGCAATCAATCCTCCTCCTTTTTAACTATAAACCTTTGCAAATATCAAGAGGACTTTGGGGAAGGGTTAGGCTTGGGTTAAAGGTAGGTGGTTTTGGGTTAGTGGTTAGTAGAAAAGGGCGAAAAGGCGTAGAAAGCGTCGGTTTTCGTAAAACATTTTGTTTTTGTGACTTTTTATTCTAATGAATCATTTTTCAAATAAAGTTTCTTTTTATGACTTGTTTGTTTATTGTTAAGCTTCATTAATTTTTTTTATAAGGATGTCAGAAGAAAACCGAGCTTTGTACTAAAATAAAGGGTTTAAAATAAAATGGGTCTTTGGTGGGTAAAGGGTGTTTGTTTTGGGTTTAGAAATGAAAAGGTTTAGGATCAAAGGAGTTAACTAGGGGGTTTTTGGGTATGTGGTAAAGAAAAAGAAAAATAATGGTATTGAAATAAAACGGGTTAGTCCTAATGCCTCCGTCATTTACTTACTTGGGTTTAAGTTGGTAAGGACCGGGAATGTATCGTCATGGCAAGTTCTAGAGTCGTAAGAAACCAAGCGGCTATTAACACAAGAAATGAAAAATGAGCATTCAATTTAAAGATGTGTATTTGTATGCTCAATAAAGGCTCAAAACTCACTTTTTGTGGGAATGGGTTTTTAATGTGATCAAGTATATATAATCAAATTTTAACTAGATTTGTCATGCCATTTCATAATTTTTTTATGTTGGTTTTTTTTATCACGACGCTATCGGTTGTAGATTTATAAAAAATATAACCTTTTTAGAACTTCTTATTCCCAATTTAAACAAAGACAAGTAAAAAAAATGAAAAGTTTTTGAAAAAATTTGGGGTGTTTAGCGGTTCCAATAGAGTTTTGTGTAAGGCTTGTAATTAGGACTTGCAAAATTCAAGGTTTTAGCATCCCCCCACACTTAAATTACACATTGTCCTCAATGTATCCCAAAAATAAGTTTTTAGGTTGATTGAATGTGTAAAAAGGTGTGTTAAACAAAAGTTTTATGTTACTGGGCTTCTGGACACGGCCCCGTGTCGACTGAAAATGTCCCCGTGTACAGATTGCCAGTAACGAGAACTTATAGAAGGTGGAAACGGGGACGTGTCAGGTGAACACGACACTGTGTTAAGCAAAAGTCTGCATAATTTTGACAAACAGCAGGTCTGGGCGATGGGCACGGGGGCGTGTCGGCTGAGCACGACCCCGTGTGGACAAACTGCAAGAGTGTAAAACAGGTTTCTGGCTTCGGTTTTGCTGTCCCGGTTTAGTAGCACTGATGTTTAGTGCTCTAAGCCTCGTATGTACATGTTTAACTAATAAATAACACACCAAACAATGACCAACATCCAAAATTACCAAAGTTCATCATCCATGTCACAAGTTAAAAGAAAAAGAAATGCAGAAATTAAAAAGTGTCAAGGAAAGTAAATTGTTCAACAAATGGCACGCAGGCCATGAAATTGTTTTGTGAGATAAGGGGGTTAACCTGTGAGACCTCCAACCGTGTACCGCTATCTCCAACTCCTCCCGCTCAATCCATGTCCTCGTCTTCATCGTCATCACCTCCTCTGTGGCCCGCCATATACTCCCGGATGTTCCCAATGTCATCCTGCATGTCGGATATATTTCTTTCTATCGCTCCGACCCGGGCGTATGTGTTGCTGGCCATGTTGTAGGTGTTCCTGGTGCACATAAGGTTTTCCTGCAATAAATCATGTAAGCTTTGAAAGTTAGGAAAACCAGCTCCTTGAGAGGAGGATTAACCCGGATCACCCTGGTGCTGGTAGTGGTAATGAGGAGGAGGACGGATGTGTGGAGCGTGTAAGACGAGTGCTTCCTGCGGGTTCCATACGTGCCCTTGAACTCTTTGAAAAATAACCGTCCTGTCTTCCGCTTCGTAGATCAAGTTCATGGAGCGGCATATGACCATGTCCACTTTTCCCGACCATGGTCCCTTGCGGAAGGACCTTGGCATATTCACGAAGTGTTTGAAGAGGCGGTATATCCACCCTCCAAAGAAGATAGGAGTCGGGGGAGTAGCAAGTTGGTTCCAGTGCATGTTTCGGATTAGGAGGTATGGAACATCTAGGTTGACCCGGTTGTGGATGCAATGGAGGACTAGTAGATCCCGTAAACCTACAACACCGCTGTTGTCGTGCCTCTGGCTAAGAGAGTAGGTGAGGACCCTGTGGATGTAGCGGTAAAGAGGGTCTCTCAACTGGGTGCTCTTAGTTCGGCTCGGGTTGTAGTTACCTTCTCCGATTTGAGCCCAAGCAGCTTGGCGATCATTTTCTTTGATCTCGTGGAGACCGCCGGTGTTTTCTTCATCCCTAGCATCTTCTTCCGAGTACAACCCCACCAGAGCCCCAAATTGAGCAATTGAGATCCGGTAGGTGGTCCCTCCACAACGGAACTCTACCCCTTCATTATCAAACGGATCAGCTCTTGTGTTGAAGACGAACGTGCTGTAGAATTCCATATTGTATTCATGCACATAGTGAAGCCTAGTGCAAAGGGCAGCTCGTAGTGGGCCGGTGACAATGGTGTTGAATCGGTCTATTTGGTTCACTGTCTCAAGAGTGTCCATGCACACTTGTCTGGAGTTCTCCTCGGGCCTAGTCCTTAACACATCATAACGAGCTTGGGCCGCCAACTCGCTTGCGTTGAACCTGGTGAATTTCTTGGCCATCTAAAAGAAAACACACCAAACAATTAGTATGAAGCAGTGAAATTTTCGAGAAAAACTTAAAACAGTCGGCTGAACACGCCCCCGTGTTCAGCGGACACGCCCCATGTCGGAGGAAAGTTGGCTGGACACGACCTCGTGCTCGCTGAGCACGACCCCGTGTCCAGGCGTCTGTTACTCCAAATTCTCAATTTTCGACCCGGTCCTGAAAACTTGAAAATTTTTGGTCCAGTAGTGGCGGTTTTCCCCGAAAATGAAACCCCAAATGCCGTTTTTCCCAAAACAAAACGTTTACCCCTTCAATTTTATCTTTTTCGGTTCAAAAACAAGGTTTTTGTGTTTTTGTGAGAAATCGGGCAAATTTACAAACAATACAAGTTGGTTTAACTTCCTATAACATGTATCTAAATTAATGCTAACAAATTTATGCAAAAATTTAAGGTTCGATCCAGTTCAAGTTGAAGAACCCTAGATTTTTCCCCAAATCTTGATGTTAATCTACATGCAAGAACTTAATCTAACTAATTATAAGGATAGAATCATACCTTGATTTTGTTAGAAGGAGGGGAAACGTCGAAATCTTGCAGAAAAATCGCCCGAACCAAAGAGTTTTTGGGGAAACGGGGCGTGTGGAATGAAGAAACTGATTGAAAATGGGGGTTTTATCCCGACAGTTGCGCGGACACGGCCCCGTGGGCGGGCAACTTTAAATTTTTTTTAGTGCTCGTGTGAGTAACCTGTTTCCCAAAACTTGGTTTTAGAGATCTTACCGATTTAGATGTTTTCCCGATTGTTCGTAACTTACCAGGTATGATGCTGATGCTTTCATTCTTCG
Organism: Helianthus tuberosus; assembly: GCA_030545235.1. Classification (NCBI taxonomy): domain Eukaryota; kingdom Viridiplantae; phylum Streptophyta; class Magnoliopsida; order Asterales; family Asteraceae; genus Helianthus; species Helianthus tuberosus. Next base: position 74,688,784 of record CM060411.1, read on the forward strand.
ATCGTTTGAAGCGAGATCTCTTCATCCTCATCCTCAATAAATCCTTGATAAAGATTTAGCCGTTGGCCATTGACTTTGAATGGAATTCCATTCCGAGATTTAATTTCGACTGCACCGTGTGGGAAAATATGGGTGATGGAAAAAGGTCCTGACCACCTAGACTTTAATTTACCAGGAAATAATCAAAGTCGTGAATTAAACAATAGAACCTGATCTCCTACTCGAAATTCATTAGGTTTAATGTGTTTATCATGCAAATTTTCATTCTTTCCTTGTAAATTTCGGAGTTAGAGTATGCATAATTCCTTAATTCGTCTAATTCATTTAATTGGCAAAATCGATTTTTACCGGCAACTTCTAAGTCTAAGTTTACATTTTTAATTGCCCAGTAGGCCTTGTGTGCTGTTTCTACTGGCAAATGACAACTTTTTCCATAGACGAGCTTATATGGGGTTGTACCTATTGTTGTTTTGTACGCTGTTCGAAAAGCCCATAAGAGATCGTCTAATTTGTCGGCCCATTCTTTTTTATTTAACCCTACGGTTTTTTTGAGTATTCTTTTTAAACCTCTATTAGTCTCTTCGGCTTGGCCGTTTGTTTGAGGGTGATATGCTGTTGAAACCCGGTGATAGACCCCATACCTTGTTAAGATTTTTTCCAGTTGATGGTTACAAAAATGGGTACCTCTATCACTTATTAAAGCCTTTGGTGTTCCAAAACGAGAGAATAATCTTTTCAAAAATCTTACCACGACTCTTCCATCGTTGGTTGGAAGTGCCTCGGCCTCGGCCCATTTAGACAGGTAATCTACCGCCACAAGTATATATTTGTTTCCTTTTGACGGTGGGAAAGGTCCCACAAAGTTGAGTCCCCACACATCAAAAATTTCACAAACAAGAATGCCATTTTGGGGCATTTCGTTTTTGGAAGAAATATTACATGTTCTTTGGCAAGCGTCACATGTCTTGACAAGACTTTGGGCGTCTTTGTAAATGGTTGGCCAATAAAACCCTGAATCAAATACCTTTCGTGCGGTACTAGCGGCACTATGATGTCCTCCGTATTGACCTTCAGGACAATGGCGGAGAATTCTTCTTGCTTCAATACCATGTACGCATCGTCGGATGAGTTGGTCGGCACACATTTTGAAAAGATAAGGATCTTCCCAAAAGTAATGCTTTACATCGGCAAAGAATTTCTTTCTTTGATGATGTGGCCAACCTTTTGCGACTATACCGCTAGTAGGTAGTTAGCATAGTCGGCGTACCATGGCTCTTCTTGGTATTCCACCATTTCCAGGGACTCCGTTGCGAATTTTTCATTGATTTGCTCGTCCCTGGTTGCCTCCAAAGCTGGGTCTTCTAAGGGTGAAAGATGATCTGCTGCGGTGTTTTCTGCTCTTCTTTTGTCTTTTATTTCAATGTCAAATTCTTGGAGGAGTAGAATCCACCGAATCAAACGTGGTTTAGCATCCTGTTTCGTTAAGAGATATTGAATGGCTGCATGATCTGTATAGACTATTGTTTTAGAAAAAACAAGATAAGAACGAAATTTATCAAAAGCAAATACCACAGCTAGTAATTCCTTTTCTGTTGTTGTGTAATTTTCTTGTGCATCAATAAGTGTTTTACTAGCGTAATAAATTGGGTGAAAATGCTTATCTTTTCTTTGTCCCAAGACGGCTCCAACTGCAAAGTCACTTGCATCACACATGTTTCGAAAGGTAATTTCCAATCAGGCGCTATCAAGATAGGTGCATTGACTAGCATTTCTTTTAGGGTCAGAAATGCTTGATTGCAATCCTTGTCAAAGATGTAAGGGGCATATTGATGTGCGGTAAAGTGTTGTATATTTTAGGTGTAAATTTTAAGCCCTTTTTAACACTTATTTTAGCCAAGTTTTAAATTTATAAAACACGATATTTCACTAACACTAAACACACATATGGGCAAGTGCACCCATCGTTGAGTGTAGTATAGCGTTGGTAAGATACCGAGGTCGTCCAAGGACACAAGAGCTTTTAGTACCGGTTTATCCTCAACGTCTAACCAAAATAAAAGTTTAGAAAAATGTTTTAAACTAAGAAAAATAAAAACTAACTAAAATGCTGAAAATAAAATAAAAACAGATAGACAAGATGAATCACTTGGTTCCGACTCGTATCTAGTATAACCTTTGATTATTTCCGCACTTTTGCACATAATTAAGAGATTATCTTAGTTATTGTAGTAGGCCCCTCTTTTGAAGGTGACGTTACCCTCACCCCAGTAGTTTGAGTCAGCAGGGATACAATCCTAAAGGGGTGGATTATTGGAAGATAATGAATTAAGTTATTAATGCAGTATTGTGGTAGGCCCCGCTTTTGGCGGTGACGTTACCCTCGACTAAGTAGTCTGAGTCAGCAGGGATACAGTCCTAAATAGCCGGGTTATAGTATTAATAGTAGTTAACTTATGAGGGGATCAAAGAGTTTGGACCCCCGCCATCCAATACCGTGAAGTATTGAAGGAGATCCTACTAAATTTGACCCAGGTCCATTGCAGGACCTCTAAACGCTGAACAATGGCAAGACCTTTACCAAACCGTTCCCTTAACCCCCTACCAGGTAGCCAACATACCTCCATATAGACCGTGGAGATATGAATGGTGAAAATCCTTTATTTTATATAGACAGTAAAATAATGCCAAGACACCACGGACAAACGATAAGGAAAGATCACCTTCAACATAAGTAACTAGTTATTAAAGTCATTAATACAAAACCAAATAAAAAGTGCAAAAGATTAGAAATAAAAAGTATTATACTAGACACTTTGTCTTCACCAAGTGATGTAAGAGACTTAGGCAAACATGGCCTTGATTGTCAAGAACTCTTACGATCAATCTTGGATCCCGAGACGACTCACACACTCTATGATGGACAATGGATGATGGTGGTGGATGATGGTGTTGTGATGGTGGTGGGTGGTGGATGAAGTGTGAGAGAGGTGGTGTGCCAAGGGATGAGTTGCAATGAAACCAAGCACTCCTATTTATAGGCTGAACAGAAGCCTGGGCACGGCCCCGTGTTCGTTGGGCACGGCCCCGTGCCCGTCTGACACTCTCTCTCTTCATTAATTGTAATTCGCAATTACAATTAATGCGCCTGCAGTACTTTCGGAACGCCCCCGTGTCCGCTGAGCACGGCCCGTGGTGGGCAATAGAAGCTTCTATAGATTTGTCTTTTCTGCTGCTTCTTGGGCACGGCCCCGTGCTGGCTGAGCACGGGGCGTGTTCAGCCTTCTGTTTTCTCTATTTTGCTTTGGAAGGTGCCGTTGAGGGTTCGGGCAATCCACTAATGTTCCTTTTCTTGTATTTATGTTGGATTTAGCTGTCTTTTTGCTTCTTTTGTGTTTTTGAGCTCATTTAATCCTGAAAATACAAAAGGAAGACAAAAACACTTTTTTTCCAATATTAGTACTAAAAAAGGGTTAGTTTTATGCCTCATTTGATGTAATTTATATGTTGCATTTTACACACATCACATATTTTTCAAGTAATTTTGTTAGAGGCCTTGAAATTTTGGAAAAGTCTTTGATAAATCGTCTATAAAATCCGGCATGTCCTAGGAAACTTCTGATAGCTCTAACGGAGGATGGGGGTGGTAGTCGAGAAATAGTGTCTATTTTGGCTCGATCTACCTCCATTCCTTCGCTTGAGATTTTGTGACCGAGCACTATTCCCTCTGTTACCATGAAATGGCATTTTTCACAGTTAAGTGCGAGGTTAGTTTCCTCACATCGGGATAGCATTCGTTCAAGGTTATCGAGGCATTGGTCGTATGAATCTCCGAAGATAGAAAAGTCGTCCATGAAGACTTCCATTATCTTTTCTATCATGTCATGGAAGATGGCCACCATGCAACGTTGAAAGGTTGCGGGGGCATTACATAGACCAAAGGGCATGCGTCGATAAGCAAAAGTTCCATAGGGACATGTGAATGTTGTCTTTTCTTGGTCTTCAGGTGCTATCGGAATTTGAAAGTATCCTGAAAAACCATCTAAGAAACAATAAAATTTATGACCGGATAATCTTTCTAGCATTTGATCAATAAAAGGTAAAGGAAAGTGATCTTTCCTTGTTGCCTCATTTAATCGACGATAATCTATACATACCCTCCATCATGTGACGGTTCTCGTTGGTATTAATTCATTCTTTTCCTTAGTTATTACCGTTATACCTCCTTTCTTTGGAACTACTTGGACGGGACTCACCCAAGGACTATCGGAAATTGGGTAAATAAGTCCGGCGTCAAGTAATTTGATGACTTCATTTTTAACCACTTCTTGGACATTTGGATTTACTCTACGTTGTGGTTGTATTACCAATTTATAGTCATCCTTCATTAAAATTTTGTGCGTGCACATGGAAGGACTTATGCCCTTAACATCTACAAGCTTCCAAGCGATCGCATTTTTGTGTTTTTTCAAAAGTGAAATTAATTTTTCTTTTTCTAAGCTAGTTATTTTTGATGAAATAATTACAGGCGATTTACCATCTTTGTCTAGAAAAGCATATTCCAAACCTTTTGGAAGTTCTTTGAGCTCAAGAGGTGGGTCTTTGGGAGACTCCTTATTTGGTTGCTCATTTCGATCAAGAACCACAAAAGTTTGTTCTATGGCGACCTCTTCTTCAACAAAGTGGTCAATTTCTTCTCTTGTATCGGGTGGTTCATCCTCATCTTCAATTAGGGAGACATTATTGCCGAAAGGATATTTCATTGAACGCTCAAGATCGACACTCTTTTTAAATTCCCCTAATTGAATAGATAGATTATTGTACTTCTGGTTTTTCAAAGCTTCGTGGGTTTTTACAAAAGGTCATCCAAACACTAAAGGAGCGTCATCAAGGATGACAAAGTCGATTGGGATTACCATTTGATTTGTTTGGACCAAGACATCCTCAACTACCCCTATTGATTTTATTACTTTCCGATTAGATAGAAAAATGGGTATTTGAAGTGGAGAAAAATCACCAATACTTAATTTTTCGAAAATGTAATTTGGCATTATATTAACACAAAGATCTTTATCGATTGTGATATTACTAATAAAGGAATTTAAAAAAACATGGAACCGGTGTAATGTTAATTTCAAATGGATCTTCTTTTATTAGCGAAGTTTGATCATTTGTTAACTTAATGCTTACCGTTTCGTCAATTTTAGTGTTAGTGCTTAACTCTTTTAAAAACTTAGCATGAGTGGGAAGTAAACAATAATTTTTGAAAAAAGGTGACAAGAGATTAATTTCTTCAAAATTATACTGTTCTTGAATTTTAACGTTGTTGGACTCACCTTTTTCGTTGTTTAACTCATGTGTCGGCTTTTCGCTTATTTGTTCTTCCATTTTTACATTTTCAACTATCTCTTCTTTATTATGAGTTAATTCTTCCCTTGTGCGGGACTCCTCTTCCCTTGCGAGAGATTCTTTTATGCATCGTTCGATAGTTTTAATGTGTTCTATTATCTTATCGGCTATGTGGGTGATAGAGTAAGGATCGGGATCCTCAAAGCTTGAATCCGGATGTTCGATCCTTGGTTCCTCATAATACTCATTTGAAGTAGATGGTTCACACCATTGTTCCTCATTGTAAGTATATGATGGATAAGGGTCGGAATTTTGCTCTTCATAATACTTATATGAGTTGGGTTATTCATGACATGGCTCCTCATAAGAAGCATATGAAGGTGGGGACTCATATCTTGGTTCCTCAAAGTATGAGTATGGAGGTTCATACCTTGGTTCATCAAAATATGAGTATGAGGGAGAAGGTTCATACCTTGGGTCTTCATAGGATGTGTATGAAGTTGATGGTTCGTACCTGGGCTCCTCATAGTAGGTGTATGAAGTGGATGGTTGAAATAAGTCACAATATTGTACCGAGTGAGGGTTACCACAAATGGTGCAATAGTCTTCCCTATAATCATCCTCCTCATAGGTGTAGTTGTAATCTCCTAAGTATTGATCCATAAGAATCACTCACCAGACCACAACAGAGTCTCGAGACCAGAAAACAAAAATAAAAACAGAAACAGAGGCTGGACACGGCCCCGTGTTAAGTGAGCACGGCCCGTGTTCAGAATCTATATCTGAGCGTTTTAATAAAAGTTACTGGTTTTAGGGAGCACGGGGCGTGTTCAGGCTACTGTAAATGCAAAAACTAACTAAAATGCAGAAAAATGTGCGCGGTTTTAAAAAGGATTTTTGAAAAACTGATTAGGCCGTTGATTTTAAGCTTTCTTAAAATCCTTGTGTCCCTGGCAACGACGCCAAAAACTTGATGCGTGTCAAGTGTGATATATATTTAAGTATATTTTAAGCCCTTTTTAACACTTTAGTCAAGGTTTAAATTTATAAAACACGATATTTACTAACACTAAACACACATATGGGCAAGTGCACCCATCGTGAGCGTAGTATAGTGTTGGTAAGATACCGAGGTCGTTCAAGGACACAAGTGCTTTTAGTACTGGTTTATCCTCAACATCTAATTAAATCAAAATTTAGGAAAAGGTTTTTAAACAAGAAAATAAAACTAACTAAAAATGCTGAAAATAAGAATGAAAATAAAAAACAGATAGACAAGATGAATCACTTGGATCCGACTCGCCTTTAGTGTAACCTTTGATGTTTTCCGCACTTTTTCACTTTTAAGAGATTATCTTAGTTATAGTAGTAGGCCCCTCTTTTGAAGGTGACGTTACCCTCAACCCAGTAGTTTGAGTCAGCAAGGATACAATCCTAAAGGGTTGGATTATTGGAAGATAATTAATAAAGTTATTAATGCGTAATGTGGTAGGCCCCTCTTTTGAAGATGACGTTACCCTCGGCTAAGTAGTTTGAGTCAGCAGGGATACAATCCTAAATAGCCGGGTTAATGTATTAATAGTAGTTTACATATGAGGGGATCAAGGAGTTTGGACCCCCGCCATCCAATACCAGTGGGTATTGAAGAAGGTCCTACTAAACTTGACCCAGGTCCTTGCAGGATATATACACTGAACAAGGCAAGACGCTTACCAAACCATTCCCTTAACCCCCGACCAGGTAGCCAACATATCTCCATATAGACCGTGGAGATATGAATGGTGTAAATCTTTTATTTTATATAGATAGTAAAATAACGCCAAGACACCATAGACAAATGATAAGGAAGTTTCACCTTCAACATAAGAAACTAGTTATTAAAGTCATTAATACAAAACCAAATAAAAAGTGCGAAAAGATTAAAACAAAAGATTACACTAAATGCTTGTCTTCACCAAGTGATGTAAGAGACTTAGGCAAACATGGCCTTTGATTGTCAAGAACTCTTACTATCAATCTTGGATCTCGAGACTACTACACACACTCTATGATGGATGATGGATGATGGTGGTGGATGTGGGTGTTGTGATGGTGGTGGAGTGTTGGTGAAGTGGGAGAGAGGTGGTTTGTCAAGGGATGATTTGCAAGTGAGCCAAGCACCCCTATTTATAGCCTGGACAGAAGCCCGGACACGGCCCCGTGGCCGCTGGGCACGGCCCCATGTCCACCCATCTTCTCTTTCTTCATTAATTGCAGTTTGTCTGGATTAGTTGATCATGCCCCCGTGTCCGCTGGGCACGGCGCCGTGTGCAAAAGCGTATCTGTACTATCAAGATTTACCTGGATTCTGCGAATCTTATCGTTGACCATGGCCCCGTGTCCACTGGCCACGCCCCCGTGTTGGGAAATAGAAGCTTCTACAGCTTTGTCTTTTCTGCAGACACTTGGGCACGCCCCCGTGTTCAATGAGCACGGGGCGTGTACAGCCTTCTGATGTCTTGTTTCTGCTTGGGAAGATGTTATCGAGGGGCCGGGCATGCCACGTTTTTTCCTTTTCTTGTATTATTGTTAGATTTGGCTGCATTTTTGCTTCTTTTGTTCATTTAAGCTCATTTAACCCAGAAAATACAAAAGGAAGACAAAAGCACACTTTTTCCAACATTAGTACTAAAAACGGTTAGTTTTATGCCTCATTTAATGTAATTTATATGTTGCATTTTACACACATCAACTATACCGCTTAATGATTGGTTCGCTGATGTACTTGATAGCATCCAGACCCGACATCATGTACCCGACATGCCTCGCGGCCCGATATCAGTCGAGTCCTAGAGCTTCACACATGTCTATCGTCAAGAGGATTCTACGCTACCTGAAAGGAACTCCAACACTGGGGTTGTGGTATCCCAAAGACGGAGACTTCATGCTCGAAGGATATTCAGATTCTGACTTCGGTTGCTGCAAGATTAACGCAAAATCAACAACTGCAGGATGCCAATTCTTTGGACCCCGATTGGTCACATGGCAGTGTAAGAAGCAAACCTCTGTTGCTCTATCAAAATGTGAAGCAGAGTATGTGTCTGCCAGCAGCTGCTGCTCACAGATCCTGTGGATCCAGCAACAGATGCGCGATTACGGTTTGCAATTTCTTACTTCACCTATTTTGTTGATAATGAGGCTGCAATAAACATAACAAAAAATCCGGTACATCACGCTAAAACCAAACATATAGAAATTCGTCATCACTTCATCCGAGACTGTTTCGAGAAGAAGTTGATACAAATAGACAAAATCCACACCGACGAACAAAAGGCAGATTTACATACCAAAGCTTTCGATAAAGCCCGTTTTCAATATCTTTTAAAATTGAATGGTATGAAATTGTTGTCGGATGCGGAGAATATACTTGGAGTCGATGAGAAAACCGAGACAGAGGATGTTGAAAAGCAGACTGCTTTGGTTTGTCGTCTTTTTAATTGTTTTCGTATTTAGGGGGAGTTAGATATATTTTTAGAAAATACAAAAACAATAAAAAAATCCAAAAATCCAAAAACATGAGATATTTTCAAATCCAAAAACAATAGAAAACCAAAAAGAGTTTGTGTAAAAAGAGGAAATGATAGTACATCAGCTAGACAGTTACAGTATGCTAAAGATTTGTAATGTTTCAAAAGTGTTAAGCAGTCTCGCTGATGATATGCCGATAAGTTTTACACACTTAGTAGACTTTTTGGGATATAAACATAAACACACTTAGTAGACTTGCTTATTTCGTGGGGAACATCTCTCGGATATATAGGTAACCCCTGACATCTTGTTTGAAAGACTTTCTATTTCTGACATACTTGTCGGCAGCTGATATGATCCTCTAACACGCTCACCAGAAATATGTTTGTAAATAGTTTCATTTACTCTTTACTTTACTGCATTTCATTTTCAGTTTAGCATTAAAAACTCAAAAAGATTTCATTGAGTTCTAGTTTAAACTTTCTTAAAATCCAAAAAGATTTTACATTTCTGCTTTAGTTTTTCGACAAATCAAGGTAGAAAGCTGATCTTCAGAATCTGAGAAGTGAAGCGAAGCAGGAAGTTTCTGAACTGGATAACAGGGTTGGGAGCTAATCTTGAAAAGTTTGTGAATCTAAAAAGTCAAAACAAGTTCACTAAGTTGATACTTGTAAAATTTTGAGAAAATGTGTTTGAAAATTTTTGAACAAATTGTCAGTAGTTTCGTTTCGGGTCAACCAAGGTCATTAACTTGGACTTGGTAGACAAATTAAGTGCCTAGGGTCATTAACTTGGACCTAGATACTTAAGTGGATTTCTTAAAATTGACCAAACCTGATAAAAAGTCAAAAAGTCAAAACATCAAAGGTCAAAGGGTGTTTGGATCGGATGACAATCTGATCGGATGGCCATCCGACACTTTGGTCATGTCTATATATAGAGGTCAAGGTGCTCAGTCAAACCTTTTTCGATCGAACGACCTTCCGACACTCACCCAAACACTCTCAAATCTGTTCTTGTGATTTTTTCAATCTTGCTTTCCAAACTTCATTGGATTGTTGGCTTACTTAACCTTCGCAGTGGGAAAGGTAAGATCTCTAACTTTGATTGTTAAATTTTGAAGTTTTTGATGGTGTTTATGTATGTCGGCGGCTGTTAAGGTTTAGAACCTAGATCTTGGCTTATTTGTTGATTTTTGATTCAATCCAAACATAGGGTTTTGATCACAGGCCTTAGATCTATAGATTCACCAAAGGAATTTGATTGAAACATCATAGATTTGAATCTAGGAGAGATAATAGGTGTCGGTTATCGGACCACTTAAAGTCAAATTAAACCCAAACCAGGATGAATTAGAGAAATCTGAACATAGGGTTTTGTAGATCGGAAAAATCTCAACGTAAATATGTGTTCAATTTTGTAAGATTGATAAAAACAAAATTATTTTGATGTTCATATATCATTCAAATTGTTCTTCATGTGTCTGTTGATCAAATGGCAGTTCGATCGGATGGCAATCCAATCGGATGGCCATCCGATCCAATGCATATTATGTGAATGTTTGAAAATTTTTCTAAGAGTTGGATTTGTTTCACATGCTCTATCTGATTGCCGTTTTCATCGAATGGCAATCCGATCGGATGGCCATCTGATCCAAAGCACATTATTTCATGCCAAATGATCATTACACATACCTATCATTGTTCGAATGGCAATCCGATCGGATGAAAATCCGATCAGGGGCCATCCGATCCACATCATTCTTACACTTGATTGTCTTGTCAAAGGAGCTGATCTGTTAGTCACATGGATTGAGAAGCAATCCGATCGGATGGCCATCCGATCCACATGCTCATGTACTGCTCTGATGTTGATCTTTATGGTTTTGGCAATCCGATCGGATGACCATCCGATCGGACAGCCATCCGATCCTCAGTAATGAGTATTGTATTAGTGTGATTCCAGAGTTAGAAAATTTTTTAGTTTTCAAAAATTTTGTCACTTTTCACTTTTTGTCTCGAACTTTGTGCAAACACTAACGTTGATCATTTTTGCAGGCAAGAGCATCAGATTGGCATAAATCTCACAACATCTATTGTATACTGGAAGAAAATTATGAAAATATGGAGCCTTTTAAAGACATGGCAAAATTTTTAAGGGAGAGTAGGATTAATAAGGCATTGAGTGATAGAACAAAGGTTTATGAATCTCATGTTAGAATGTTTTGGAAGTCGGTGAGATATGAAGAAAGTGAAAAGATGATATACTCGGCCGTTTAAAAGAAAGATGAAAATGATAAAGATATAGACATCGAAGTTAAGTTTAATGTGGGAGATGTGAGAAGAGTTCTGGACTTAGGAGATAATGATGAGGACCCGATTATAGTTCCTGAAAGATTATGCAAGGGTTTATGGTTCAGAATGGGCTTTACAGGACATGTAAACGGCAAGTACCTCAAGTCTATGTTTAGCAAACCATATAAATTCCTAGTTCATTGTGTCTTGCATGCTCTATCACACCGAAAGGGAGCTTACGATGAGTCGTTGGACTATATCATGAACATTATTACTTGTTTGGTGCTCAACAGGCCTTATAATATATCACAAGTAATATTTGATCATATGGTAGACAATGTCAAGGGAGAGAAGTATATAATGTATCCAAGGTTCATACAGATGCTGATTGATGATCAAGTGAGAGATCTACCAAAGGATCCTGCTGATGTATTAAACTTACAACACATGTATTAAAATTACAACACATGAAGAGTGAGACTTTGAGCAGATTGGGTCAATACAAAGGTCTAAAAGAAAATGAACCAGAGCCAAGGGCTAAGAGAATGATTTGTAAGATTCTAAATCCAGACTACGTAGCTCCAGAGAATGATGCTTGGAGGCATGAGAACAGTAATTCAGAAGATGAAATAAATAGTCTGAGGGATATGCATGAAAAGAAGCTTAAATATTGGTTTGTAAAGGATGGAAAGAGGAAGAGAACACCTAAGGTTTCCCCAGCTGTGACTGCACCGAAAAAGACAACACCAAAGATCGTTATTAAGAGTATAGTTGAAGGGGGAGTCACTAGAAAAGTTAGAATATTTAATGTTATATCTTTCTAATGAATGCTTAAATGCTTGTTTTTGCAAGGCCTTTAAAGAAAACTCCACCAACACTTGTAGATGAGCCAGTGCTTAATCCAGCAGATGTTACTCAAGAAGGTGTTGATCTAATGAAAGTGACATTTGAACAATTTATGCAGAAAATAGAAGTTGCTGCAAAGGCTCAAGCTGAGAAAGCTACAAATGTTACTGAATCGTCTGCAAAGAACATTGAAGCAGAAAGTTTGAAAGAAAAAGTTGTTGAAGGTGGTGCTCATTCAGATTCAAGCGATGCTGATGATGAATCTACTAAAACAGAATCTGAGATTGATAAGTCAAAGATTGGTGTTGGGAAGGTTACTCTGAAAAAGAAGCCTCTGAAGAAGAAAAAGAAGGGTTCTGATGATGAAGATGAAACTTATATTCCTACACTACAAGCTGAGAAGAAGAAACTTATAAAGAAGCACAAAGTTGTTCAATCTGGAGTTATTCCAAGAAGTGTTAGAGCTAGAAAGGGATCTGCGTCAGTGCATGAGACACAGAGTGGTAAAAGTGAAAAGCATATTCAAGCTCCAGAGGTTCAAGCTGAAAGTATTCCTGAAACTGAGGTTCAAAGTGTTGAAAAGCCTATTCTAGAGAAAGAGAAAGCTCCAGAAAGTCCTGAATATGTGAGAATAGAGAAGAAGGGTGCTGATACAGAAACATCAAAGCCAAAGAAAACTACTCCTCCTGGTTTATTTGAAGGCTTTCCAAATATTCATGGAGTATTCACTGATGACATTCTTCCTGGTGAAGACTACGATATGTTTCATGATGCAACGGTCAAAGATCTAACAAAGAAAGTAAGTCTTCTAGAGAAAGAGAAAGCAAAAGATGAAGCTGAACATGACGAGTTGAAGCAACAGCTTGAGAAGATTATTAAAGTAAATGAAGAAATGAAGTCTGTGGTGAATAAACATGCAAAAAGGATAAAAACTTTGGTTGAAGATGTGGATGATAATGCTAAACTCTTTGAGCAACTATCTGCAGAGATTTCTCATGTGAATGTGAAGTACAAGAACATGAATGAAACTAATCAGACACTGCATCAAATGTTAGATGAACTTCATGAAGCATCTGCAAATGAAATCAAAGTGCTAAAGCTGGAGATTAAACCACTAAGGGCTGATAAGACTGTGAAAGATGAGCAGCTTAACATGTTATACACTGTCATGGAACATCATCTTGGTATCAATGTCCAGGCTGTATACAACAACTTAGAGATTCAGAGGGTTAAGGAAAGAAGAGCTCAGAGGGAGAAAGAGTTGGCTGAGGCAGCAACTCAAATAAAGAAAGAATTGATTGATGAAACGCAAGAGGCTGGAGGTTCTTTAAGTCAGCCTGCAACTAATGACGTTGAAATGGTAGATGCTGAGGGGAATGGAGCATATGGATGTTGATCAAGATCCAAGCTTTGTATTGGTTGGTGATTCAGTCTCTCTATCTTATAGCTTTGATGATATAATCCATTTAGTGAAAGTTGAACAACGTAAACGGAAGATAAGAGAACCTAAAATAAAGTTGCTTCGTTGGAAAGAAGAGGAAGAGGAAGAAGATGAAGAACTAAAAGAAATCATGGATGCAGTTGACAATTATGATCCGTCTTGGGATGATTACAAAGACGATGAAGATGATCCAGGTTCAACGGGGTTATTGATTGTGAATTCATCTGTTCAACAAAAACTTGATGATTTTCTGAATGACGAAATCAATTAACAGCAGGAGGATCAGCATCAGGAGTCTTCTTCTTCTAGAAAGCATCATATTGATCAGGTACTCCTCATACAACCAACTGTTATTTACTTAAATGCTCCATTTGAAGGGGAGTTAGAGGTACCGAGATCGAGGGCAGAGATGTTAGAAGAACTGGGTTTAGATGATGGAAATCTTAAGTTTGATATTGAAGATGAAATCCCATCATCACCAGAAAAAGAATATGAGTTCAAGTTTGCCAATGAAGCAGATCATTTTGATCATGTTGAGGTTGAAGAGGGTTCAGATACTTCGGAAGAAGATACACCCTTTCATTATTCTGGAATTGATGATACTTTCCCAACGCTTGCTGAGATGTTCAGAGAACAAAATGAAGATGAAATTAGGAGGAAATTTGTGGAGAAGATAAGTACTGAAGGTATTCCGAAAGTTGTTCCACATGAGACTTTGTTAGAGGGCAGGAAGAACTATTTTAAAGTTATGCCCAAAGAAAGAAAGTTTAGACGTTCACTACAATACTTCACGCATCATGCTGATATATCTCTGGGAGATATTTTATCTTGGGGATATCTTGAAGATCTGCAAGTTTATGCCATCAGACGGGAACAAGGAGTACAGTACTTTGAGTTCTTATCTGACATTCAAACACTCCCTTGGTGGGATATTGAAGAGCTTGTTCAGACAAAGAATATAAAACAGTTCTACTATGGCTTAGATGTGAAGCAGCATGATCAAAGGTTGTGGAACTACATTAAGTGGCAAGCAAAGAATAGATTTCCTGACTGGAAGCCACAGTTTCCGAAACAAGACATAAAGATTGATCCAGTTACGGGGGAGAAAGACATTACGTTGATAATCAAACCTCCCAGATGTTTAAAGAACATGCCGCTACATGCAACGGAACAGGATTTCCATGAATATTTTGAAGGGTGGAGGTATAACCAGACACAGCGGAAGCAGTGATTTCACTATTTGACAAATCAAAGGGAGAATCAAGGCGTATCAGTGTGTTGGACCCCATGTGGTTGGTCAACTGCTCAAAGAAAGATATTGAATGTCTATTCTACAACAAGATTGTGTACGAAAAGCCAAACAAAGTTTAAGCTCAGCAGTATCAGAAGTTAGTAAACTTATGTTATGCAAAAGATATCAATTGTGGCAAATATTGGAAGTCTAAGTTCAGAGACTTGGAGATAGATGAGTTTCTAAAGAGAGAGAAGCGCAGTCAAAAGTTCAAGGAGATTGCTGATAAAGCTGCAAAGCTTGGAAGACGTAAGCTGATGAGACCTCCACCAACTGACTAGACACCAATAGAAAAAGAAGAGAACAAGATTCCTAGGTGGGATAGGAAGCGTGATGGTGATCCTGTGTATAGAAAATACTGGAATGAAGTTGGTAGGCCTCTAAGGCGAAAGATGCTTGCAGAGCGCGATGAAAAGAGAAGGCAAAAGGCTAAGGCTAGGAGACGCAACAGGAAGACGAGTTAAAGACTATGCAGGAAGGAAGTCTATAGCTACATCCAAGGGGGAGTCTGTTAGTACATTATGTATGTAGCTTTCTTCTGCATCGAGTCTTATGTATTTTGTCCTGTTTGTGTGTTTTTGTATATGTATGAATATGTATGTATTTTATGTCTAGACATAATAGGGAACGACACGTAATCTATTAAGTGAAATCCGTCGAACGACATATGTCATCCGAACGGGTGACACTCCCCATTCCCTATTTGCTTATAAATAGTAGGTTAGTGGCATTTGTCTAGAACTTTTGCTGAATTGTCAGAAGGAAGCTCTGTCTGACTTTCATCTGGAACTTCTTGTACTTTCATACTTCATCAATGAAATCAGACATGTTAAGCGTTAAGATTGTTGTTAGTGATTCTCAGACGGTGTCGAGGGATTCCGCACCTCGCCACTGATCGATTCCGCTACGTTCTTTTACTAGAACATATCCTAAGTAAAGGCGGCCTAACAATAACTTAAAGAAACTCCAATTCTCTAAGTTTCGACCCAATCTAAGGTTCATCAATCAAAATTTAGCATTTCCGTTACTCGGCTTACACATCAAATTTATCGATTTGTTTGCATGACATTCAAATCACTTAAAAACCACCAATTGACTATCTTCTTTATTTTGACCCGTTTGGTTGTTTAAGTGAAACCCATCACTTTATAAACATACCAAACACATCAAAATTCGCTATTTCTTTACATGACACACATCAATAATCGAATTCATCTATAAAAATGTAACGAAACAACCAAGTCACGTACCTTAAAGCTTATCCTTCAAACGCGTGTTCATTCCAACTTGACCACTTGACACTTCACTCGATTTGCCTATAGAGTCCAATCAACTTTATCTTTAGAACACATTTTACAATATATCACACGTAATTTACCAAACTAGTCAATTACGTGATTCTTTCATATTTTCTATATTTCATGACCAGTTAAGCATTTTATCGAGCATCTTATGGGCGAGATTTTTATACGACTATTATCGAATTCATAATTAGCTAAATAACCACGTTTTGGCTTCTTTTCAAGTCTTTATGTCTTGTTTGTATAGTAAACATCTAGAGTTTACATCATAATATCAAATTCCATAAATGTTCTACCATAATTCAAGTGTACATCCCTTCATACTAAAACCCATCTAGCACAAACATGGTTAATTATTCAAACACTTGGATTATGGCATTTAATCATTAAGTTCTCATCTAGTGCTTGTTCCTATACTTGTATTCATTTCAATCTAGCTATAAAATCTAACATTCATACTAGAATTCATCTATGAATGTTCATCACAAAATAATAACATCATCAAATATCAAAATTCTACATACCTTGTGATCTCCTAACTTGGGTGATCACGGATTTAGTTAAAACACTGATTTTTTATTCAATTTCGCCTTTGATTTTTGAAGATTTGATGAAGTTAGGGTTTGAAGTAAATCCCCCTCTTTGCTCTCGGATGAAATCTACCAAAACACACACACTAGTGTATGTTTTGTGTCTAAGTATACACCATCATAACAGGTCGTGGTTTCCGGTGCCGGTTAAAATGTCCATGCCAAGAACTTGGAAGCAGATTGTGGGCATTTCAAAAGACTTATTGGCATTAGGAATTGAGTTGGGGTCATGTTTTCGGGCTAAAGTGGGGAACGGTTCGGGGACGTCGTTTTGGTTGGATTGCTGGGTTGCTGAAGTACCGCTGAAGGTAATATGTCCAGCTTTATTTCAGTTAGAAAGCAACAAAAAGGCCTTGGTTTCGGACAGGGTAAAGGTGCAAGCGGGGGTGAGATACGTGGCTTTTAGCTGGATCAGGTGTCCGTATCAACAACAGGAAATAAAGGAGCTGGCAGATTTGTCGAACCTGTTGGAAAATATCGATGTCAATAATGAAGAAGATTCGTGGAAATGGATCATGGATGAGTCTGGTTCTTTTTCGGTTCGAGGGTTCAGGCAAATGTTAAGACCTTCCTCGAGAGGTGGTTCGAGTCAGACGCATAGCTGGAACAAATGGTGTCCGTTAAAAGTTAATTTCCTAACATGGAGACTGCTCTTGAATCGTCTACCGACTAAGGAAGCTTTAGTGAGGCGAAACATCCACGTTGGAGGAACCGAATGCGTGTTCTGCGAAGATTCAGAGGAGTCTAGTGATCATCTGTTTGCGGCATGTAGGTATGTGCAGGCAATTTGGGAGGAAATCTTCAACTGGTGCCGACTTTCTACTCCCTTCTTTTTCAGCGCAAAAGATGTGCTTGTTTATCATAATCACTGCCGGGGTTCTAAGAAATGGAAGAATGTCGTGTATTCGATTGTTCAAACGGCAATTTGGTGTATTTGGCATGCGCGAAATGAGGCAGTCTTTAATAGTAAAAGGGTGGCCGTGACGAACGTCGTGAACGAGATTAAGGTCCTAAGTTTCTTATGGCTGAAAAATCGAGCAAAGGTGTCACTTACCTGGGAGAACTGGTGCATGTTTGATTTACTTTGTATGAATTTATAATCTTGGTGACTGTAACTTTTGGTTAACAGCGGTTAACCTTTCGTTATATAATAAAATCTTTTGTT
Organism: Helianthus tuberosus; assembly: GCA_030545235.1. NCBI lineage: Eukaryota > Viridiplantae > Streptophyta > Magnoliopsida > Asterales > Asteraceae > Helianthus > Helianthus tuberosus. The sequence goes on from CM060411.1 coordinate 74,706,565, forward strand.
GGCCGTTCAAAAAAAAAAAAAATTCAGTTTTATAAATTGCTAGATTTGAATGTTTAATAAAAAGGGCTAGATTTCATGATTCTTTGTCATTTAACAACATATTATTAACTAGGTTAAATATTTCTAGTTATATTTCACAAGATTATAACCAACGTAATTATATATATAATTTAATATTTTTGGGTTGTAACAATAACAAACTTACATATATGCAAATTTCTTAATTGTTCAGATTTTGAGGATTCTCAGGGGGCCGTGTACAAAATCATACATATTCATATTAATCAATCATTTATTTAGTTTGGTCATATAGTTCTTAAGTTTTCCTGTTTTGTTACCAAATTTAGGTCTTTACTTGCACTCGATTATTTTTATGCGCATGTGAAAGGGTGTGAACTTGGTCATATTTTTTGGTGATTGTTGACAAAACGGTTCACATCATCAGTTTAAATGTGATCGAGTCAGCATTTGCTGTATCTTGATAATTACACGTGCTTACACCTCAACTGATAAGAACATTTTTTTGTTAAAATAATAAATTCATTTGGTATTAATTTATCACGTATATTTTGAGATAAGGGTAAAAGTAAGAGAATTGAGAAATTGTGACACAAGGCAACCAATTTATTAGGGTTAAGGGAGTGGGGAGCGGTAAATGTCGGTAAACACCTTTACCGTAGTGAAGACCATCGCCAACCACTTTACCGATCTTGATCTTACCGATTAGTTGTTCCATTCGGTGAAGGTTTACCGATGGGAAAAAGAGGGAGGGAAGGGTGTGTGATGGGGTTCATTCATTCTCAACCAATCACACATTTTTCCCTTTTTTTTTAAATAGTTTACCTAAACCTCATTAGGTAAACCACCGCCAACCTTTTTAAGGATTAGGTAAATATTTTAGGTGAATTGACATAGCACTATATTTACGTTTAATGTAAATTTCATTTACAACGGAGTTATGCGTGATAATGTACAAGTCGTCTACACACCTATGCACACGGCGTTGAAGTTGTATTCATAGCCGCAATGCAAGTGGTGGGTTCACGTAAAGGTTTTGATTTTATATTATACAGATCAGGCTACGCTAGTTTTATTTGTGGTTTAGCGCACCACAATGTGTGCGCCCTTGTAGGTTTACATGTATTTGAAAACTTTTGTATTGTGGTTAACGAAATACTCAAAAGCGTAGGCACAAAACATTTATATATCTACATGTGTTAGTATTTCAACTAAACTACAAATATAATTAATATTGGAAGTAACCTCAAAGAAAAAATCAAACCTACTACGTATCTTATAATATTTGTGTTGATCACGATTTGTGGCCAACACTTGAATTAGTTGATGGTTAATGCTTATACGGAAAACAAAGAAAGTGGTGGTTTTGACAAATAATAATGCTTAGTACCGAATCATTTACATTCTTTGTCAGTATAGCTTTAAATAATAATGAACGAGTTGAAATTTTTTTTTTGAATAATATATAATCGTATAAATAATATAAAATGCCAATTCAAACTTTCAAAACGTGTTTGATTGTTGCAAAAACAATATAAGTATAATGTGAAAACAAGGGAGTACATGAGCTTACAAATTCAAGAAATTAGAGATAAAATCTAGAAAGTGAACTTACTTCAAACATATGTATTTAATTATGATTAACTAGGATGGGAAAAGATCAAATAGGAAGTTTATTTTGGCTAGGAAGTGTAGGAAGCAATAGGATTAGGACATGTGACAACATTTAAAATAAAAAAAAATGGTATTTTAGTCAATCCAACCCTTTCATCTTCCTTTTCAAAACCCAGTAACTTCAAAACCCACCATTTTCAAAACCCACCATCTTCAACCATTTCTTCACTTTTTATCTCATTAATCACTACATTATATTGCGATTTTCATCACCAATCAATGATTCAAACACCCGATCAACGTGTTCTTCAGCTTTTTTGAAGAAAACCCAGTTTAATTTCATACAAAATCTCGTTTTTTCCGGTGATTTTGAAGATAAGCACTCGATCCGTTCGATTCGAGCACTGATAAGTGTTTCAATCATTCAAAATTCGTTAATTGTTGAAGAAATCACTTCGATCCATGTAAGAAATTCTTTAATTTCATTTTTACGATCTGGGTTTTTGATTTAGTCATTACGTTTTACGATCTTGGCGGGGGTCCGGGGGCAGCGCCCCTGGTAGCGGGGTCCCAGGGGCGGCAGCCCCTGGCTGGATTCGTAAACTGCATTGGTTCAGACACTTCACAGTACAGACAACTCACAGCACAGAAAACTATTGTCATGGTTCAATGCGTTTTAGAGAGAACACTTTCTTTGGTGTTTTTAGGCAATTGCGTTTTAAAACTAAAACATTTTTATGTGTTATCTGGCCATTGCGTTTTAGAAAAACACATTCTTGAAGTGTTTTTGGTGCATTGCGTTTTAGGTAAAACACTTTTGTAGGTGTTTTCAGTCCATTGCGTTTTACAAAGAACAAATTCTTTTGTTTTTTAGTCAATTACGTTTTAGAATGAGTCATTTTTAAGTGTTTTCTGGCCATTGCGTTTTAGAAATAAAACATTTGTTTGTGTTTTTTATGCATTGCGTTTTAGGTAAAACACATTTTTATGTGTTTTTAGTCCATTGCGTTTTAGAAAGTACATTTTCTTTTGAGTTTTTAGGCTATTGCGTTTTAGAAATAAGACATTTCTTTATGTTTTCTGGCCATTGCGTTTTACAAATAAGACATTTCTTTGTGTTTTTTGTGCATTGCGTTTTAGAAAAATATCATTTTTTATGTTTTTTTTTCATTGCGTTTTAGAAATAAGACATTTATTTGTGTTTTCTCGCCATTGCGTTTTACAAATAATACATTTCTTTGTGTTTTTGGTGCATTGCGTTTTAGAAAAATGTCATTTTTTAGGTTTTTTTTTTCATTGCGTTTTACGTAACTGGGGGTTTTTCTATTGCGTTTTACGCAACTAGGTTTTTAATTTTTTTTTTTTTTTGAAAATATAGCAATAGTATACTCGTTTTAAAGATAAAAAATGCTCGTTTTTTTGTGCAATTTTTATAAAAAAAATAATGTCGTATGAAAGAGTTATTAACGTTTAAAAAATGGGGGGGGGGAATTGGAGGAGAGAGAAACTATTGGCTTGGATTGACTAGAATGCCCATAAAAAAACTCACGCGCCTCTTTTTTTTCCCTTCAATTTCCATCATTTAATCTTAGCAATTGATTAACTAAATGGATGGTCAAAATCACTTCCTAGCCTTCCTAGCCAAATAAAGTTCCTATTATATCTCCACCGGATATATCATTTGTAAATGGTTTTGTACCAAAGTAATGATCTTTGGGATTTAATTGAGTCTTACACATCTATAAGCTTAAATTATCATATATGATTAGAACTTGTTCGAACTCACTAGTTTTAATTGTGTACCTAAATCAGGAAATTAGTTGCATGGGTTATTGTTAAAATTGATCAAAGTTGACTTAGAGTGGAATTTTGTATGAGTTGTGTTATTGCAATAACAAAATTGATGGAAATATGTTTACAAAAATTGGTGGGACTGATATGGATCATAACCCAAAGCATAGTTTTAACCCAAAGCGTAGTTTTAAAAAGTATGATTTTGTTAAAAATAGTAATGATTGCTAAGTACACCCAAAAAGGTGATTGATAATACTTGTTTATTGAGAAAAATGTCTGGATACTGATAGTGTATATGGTTTGTTGAAATTTCACTTATAGTCCTTACTTTTTTAACATTACAGTTATAGTCCTCAACTTTCTTGGATAATCCCTAACATGATAAGATTAGCTTTTGGTGTTATATGGGTGTGAAATTACAAAAACACCCTTCCTACAAAAATAAAAATTAAAAACCCTTATTTAAGTAGGCCCAGACTAAATAACAAAAACAAATTATTTAAAAAAAAAAAACTTGTAGACCCCACCCTCACCCTCACCCTCATATCGTCTTCAACCACCATAGCTCTTCAAACGTCAACCTGCAACCAATGTTTTCACAACCAGACCGGATATTAAACCAGTCACCATACCAGTTCACTTTCTAAAAAAATTAGAGAATGTAAGTTACATATTATCAAACGTTTTGAGCCAAAAAGCAACGAGTGAGTTTTTTATAAAAAAAAATGAAAATTCATTTTTAGCATATATATATATATATATATATATATATATATATATATATATATAGGGAGGAGCTCATGCGAGAACCACCTTTATTGTGAGAACCACGAGAACCAATGTGAACACAACCTAAAATAGATAAAAAAAAAACCTAACCCCCCCCCCCCCAAAAAAAACCTACTTTATGTTAAAATCGCTACTTTTATAAGCCAATTTTTTTTTTGTTTGCTTCGAAAAGTAGCGATTTTTTTATAAAAAATATTAAAAAAAAAATTGTGTGATTTTTAGCTATTTTTAGACATTTTTGGTTGTATTCACATTGGTTCTCGCGGTTCTCGCAATAAGAGGTGGTTCTCGCATGATCTTCTCCCTATATATATATATATATATATATATAGGGGATCGCTAGAATGAGAACCACCACGAGTTGTAAGAACCACGAGACCCGCGCCCCGCGGGTGGCCGTTGACCACGAAATTTTTTTTACACCTAGATCCGTATATTTTAACACCGGGGGTAAATTTTGGGTTCAAACGGCGCGCCCGAGGGGGTAGTTTTTTACGCCCAAAGTTTGGTTAAAAAAAAAAGAAAAATTAAAAAAACCCAAACTTTGGGCGTAAAAAACTACCCCCTCGGGCGCGCCGTTTGAACCCAAAATTTACCCCCGGTGTTAAAATATACGTATCTAGGTGTAAAAAAAATTTCGTGGTCAACGGCCACCCGCGGGGCGCGGTTCTCGTGGTTCTTACAACTCGTGGTGGTTCTCATTCTAGCGGCTCCCTATATATATATATATATATATATATAGGATTAGGTTCAAACGTGAACAAAATCCTAAGAGTGAACTGCGTGAACTGATCTGGGCCCTTGATTTTTATGATCTTGAGATTAAAGTAAGTGGCATGATGGTAATTATTTGGTTAATTTTTTTCATTTAATTAAATACAAAAAGGGTATATGTGTAATTTCAATCTTAAATTGATTGCATAAATCTCTCACAAATCAAGTAATCAATTATCCTCTTAAATTGATTGCATAAATCTCTCACAAATCAAATCAAGGATTAGGAAAGATGTAACTTAATTCAATTATTAAAATAATTATTTGTTTAAATGCGATGTACACATGTGTATTCTGATTTTGCCATCTTTTTAATGAGATGTACACATGTGTATATCGTCTGTTTTTGTGATATCTTAGAATTTTTTTTGTATTGAATGTTGATGTACACCTGTGAATTACTGTACACATATGTACGATACTGAGTACACATGTGTATTGTTCTATTTATATCCAAGTACACATGTGTATACCGTTGAAATATGAAGGTTACGTGGATCTTAAAAATCAAAATTTGAATTCTGGTGATGAAATCTGAAATAAAAATTAAAATTGAAATCTGGTGATTTGTTGTTTGTTTTGATAATTATCTTATTAATAAATAAAAATAATGTGGATAATGAATTTAAATTAGGAAAGATGTAACTTAATTCAATTATTAAAATAATGATTTAAATCTATTTTTTATATAATTACAATCCTACCCTTAACAACTAAAAAGGAAATCAAGGGTCCATATATGTTCACGCAGTTCACTCTTGGCAGGTTGTTCACGCTGGAACCCTACCCTATATATATATATATATATATATATATATGTGTGTGTGTGTGTGTGTGTGTGTGTACGGGATCAGGAGAAAACGTCCAAAAGTGTGAGAATGGTGAGAACGCATCGTGGACCAACACGTGGCGCGGGACATGATCAGCGTCTGGGGTTTTTTTGTCTTTTCAGTATTCTTCTTTTTTTCCCGATTTTCACGTGTGACATGCTGCTTCATTTTTTGAGTGCAAGATAATTTTGGTGTTAACTAAAATCATTAATTACTTGGCATTTTACTGTTTTTCCCCGATTTCTTCTCGTTAAATTAATTCTTTTTGTGTCACATAGTTAAATTTTTTGGCGTTATGGCGTTTTCCAGATCATTTTCTTTGGCATTCGGGGTCTTTTATAAATAATTGATTACCATAGATTAATATTATATAAAATTACAATAATACAAAATCAAAATAAACTAATGGTCTTCTGTGGATAGGATTACATCAGAGATGTACCTATCTCTTTGTTCATCATTTTCTTCAGATTCATCATCATCAAATTGTATATTGGCGTATAACGCCATTAGCTCGTCTCTTCTTTGCTGCAACCTATTCTTGAATATCATTACAACCCTGGATTTTGCATCGTTCGAAGGTGCTAAATCACAGAGTTGTTCAATGAGAAATATCCTCCTTGTTTTCAACATTTCCTACATTGGCAATGAATATTGCACCCCGTGTTGATAAGTCACTTCAACAGTTCCTGCTTCTTAATGCATCACCCAACTGCTAAGTGTTGGTAGAGAAGTATCGTCAATATCATCATCATCTTCTGCAGGAAATTTTCTCTTCAATCTTCTTATTATAGTTCGGGTTCTTTCACAATCGTTGGCCTTTTGAACCCCAAGGGCCATGATATCCCTCTGAACCCCTTCATCCATACCAAGTATGGCTTTGATTGTCCTTACTTTCACCCTTCTCCTATCAGATAACTTTATGATGAATCGTATCTCCTTCCCTTCAAAGCTCCATGCAATAACCTTAGCCATTTTTTAAGTTTTTGGCGTTTTGTACAATATGTGGCATTTTAGTCAATGTTTTTGGCATGTTTAAGGTTGTGTTCTCATGGTCTACTTTTATAATGACTTTTTTTCCCGCGCATGACAGGTAATTATGGCGTTTTGAAAAAGATAAATAAATTCAATTCCCCAAGTATTTGGCTTTCAATATAATAAATGTTAGTAATTATGTTTTCGTCGTTTCATTTTACTGTTTGCAGTTACCGTGTTTTGTTTTCAGATTCAACTGCTTTTATGGTGTAACACGTCTAATCTTGACGGCTGTAATTATAGCGTTTTGTTTTCCAATGGCGTTTAGATAACGATGAGACTTTTTTCTTTTATTCTCTTTGCACATTGTTTTAAGCGTTTTTTTAGATTTGTTATAATAGTACTTGTTCAAAGTAATTTTATTATAGTTTGGTAGTTTTTGGGGCGTTTTATGGCATGATGGCGTTTCACAAGCATTTGCCCGTTTGTCGTTTTATTATATTTTTTATTATAGGATTAATGTATTTGTTGTTCTTAGCTGAAAATTACATAACAAACAACAGGAAAAGAGAATTAAAAAAAAAACAAATAGAAGCAATTTATGATCTAAATCTTCAGTGTCGTCAGTCTCTTTCTTCTTTTGAAACTACAAGAACTGTCACAAATTAATGGTGTTTTGGGTTTGGTGTGGTTTATTTTCTTTGTTCATGTGTTGAAGTGTCTTTGTGGATGTTGGAGACATAGATCGACTCCGTGTGGGTGGATGCTATCTGCCCGTCGTCTTCATTATAATCATCGAGGCCAAATTAGCATTTACACTGGGATAGGTCTCTTCTACTCATCCAAACATTCTTCAAGAACAAAGAAGACAAAACGACATATGGGTGTCATCAGTCCCTCTTTCTTGAATTGTGTCCACCTCATGCAGCAAAATCTTTTCGTCTAAAATCGTTTGATGAGGGGGTTTTTTTATATAATAACTTTTTGTACCAAATAGCCCTCCACGTTTGTAACTTTTTGTCATTTTCATCCAAATGCCTAACTGGGTTAGAAACAACCGTTTGATGAGGGTTTTTTTTTAATTTCACAAGTACAGAGCCTGAAATGTAATTTCTTTTTAAACCTAAAACCATCACCCTCAGCTTTCTCTCTGTACAACCTTCACAACAAACACCATCAACTACCACTCACCACCGTTACTCACTTCCACCGTGTAACCACCGTCACCCATTTCTGTCACGTCTCCCAGTACCCACCACAGTGTAACCACGTCCATCGCCACATCTCTGCCACTGTCACACACGCCACACCATCAACTATCAACATATATAAGTCTACTCCAGATCTGAGAACGATTTCAGGTGAGAAGGGTAATGGTCGTTTTCACAATTGTAAGTCATCCTCACATCTCCCCTTCATCAGATCTGACAACTATCTTCATCACTCAATCGTTAAACGGGTTTATGATTATGGCGGCTGGTAGTGGCGTTGATGATGAGGGTGATGGTTGATATTGGTGATGGAGGCGGTTATGGTGGTTAGTGGTGGCAGTTGCAGTGTTGTTTGTTAGGTGTTGATCTAATATCTGAATAGAAATCATCATTCATCAATTCAATGTTCCAGAGATAAGATGAAAAGAAACGGAGAGCAATTCAATGTTCAGAAAGGTCCGCCGAAGGTCATTGAGGTACCTTTATGATTGACGAAATCTGTAAAAAGGGGTCTTGAATTCAGATTAAATTGGATGATGATTTAACGAATGTGTTCGGTTATAGTCAAAACAAAAAGCACCAATATATTCACGCTTAATAGAGTTGATTTGTCACACGAAACAGATGGAAAACGGTTGCCATGATTGGTTTTGAAACTGTCGGAAAGTTGGCCATAAATATGGTGCAGATGGATGATGGTTTTAGGTTTAAAAAGAAATTATACTTCAGGCCCTTTACTTGTGAAATTAAAAAAAAAAACCTCATCAAACAGTTGTTTCTAACCCAGTTAGGCATTTAGATGAAAATGACAAAAAGTTGCAAAGGTGAAGAGCAATATGGAACAAAAAAAACTCATTTTGGATGAAAATAGCAAAAAGACCCAAACCTCAGGGACGATTTTAGCAATTTACTCTATTTTTTAATAATAGTATAAATATAAGTTATTTACGTTTGATAGTATAAATATAAGTTATTTACGTTTGAAAAATTATGTAACTATCACAACAATCGCAGTTATTACCCCTTTTGTTTGTCTATGCCATACAACAATGTCCATTTATACAGTGGAGGTTACCTTTATCTTTTCCATTGAGTGTTTTGATGAAGGATTAATATATCTTCATCATACTTTCTATGGTGCTCGTATCACAAAGGCAAGACTTGAATGGTTAAAGAGGTTGTAATATAAGTGCATATAGACATATAGGTCAAATATGAAAACTTATTTACACGATTACTAGAAAAGATGAAAAAGGATATGTGACCGTCAAGAAAAAACCTGGTGATGTGTGTAAAATGCAACATATAAACTACATCAAATGAGGCATAAAACTAACATTTTTTTAGTACTAATATTGAAAAGAATGTGTTTTTGTCTTCCTTTTGTATTTTCAGGACCAAATGAGCTTAAATGAACAAAAGGAACAAATATGCAGCAAAAAACTAACATAAATACAAAGAAAACGAATAAACGTGACATGTCCGACCCCTCGACAGCATCTCCCCAAGCAAAAAACAAGAAACAGAGGGCTGACCAAAGCCCGTGCCCACTGGACACGGGGGCGTGGTCAGATGTCTGCAAAAATGGACAAAGCTGTGGAAGCTTCTATGCCCACCACGGGGGCGTGCCCAGCTCAGCACGGGGCATGGTCAACGCTAAGATTTGTAGAATCTTGCAAATCTTGATAGTACAGATACGCTTCTGCACACGGGGCCGTGCCCAGCGAACACGCGGCCGTGCCCAGCGAACACGCGGCCGTGTGGAGCCTAATGCAGACATTTGCAATTAATGAAGGAAGAGAAAGGAGATGGCCACGGGGGCGTGTCCAACGGACACGGGGCCGTGGCCGGGTTTCTGTTCAGGCTATAAATAAGGGTGCTTGGCTCACTTGAAAGGCATCCCTTAGCAAACCACATCTCTCCCACTTTGCCACCACTACAACATCTACCACTATCATCCATCATCCACCTTAGAGTGTGTGTAGTAGTCTCGGGATCAAAGATTGATCGTAAGAGTTCTTGTCAATCAATGGCCATGTTTGGCTAAGTCTCTTAGATCACTTGGTGAAGACAAGCATTTAATGTATTACTTTTGGATTTTAATCTTTTCGCACTTTTTATTTGGTTTTGTATTAAAGACTTTAATAACCAGTTTCTTATGTTGAAGGTGAAACTTCTTTATCATTTGTCCGTGGTGTCTTGACATTACTTTACTGTCTATATAAAGTAAAAGATTTTCACCATTCATATCTCTACGGTCTATATAGAGATATGTTGGCTACCTGGTCTGGGGTTAAGGGAATGGTTTAGTAAGGTTCTTGCCTTGTTCAGTGTATAGATCCTACAAGGACCTGGGTCAAGCTTACTAGGACCTCCTTCAATACCCACTGGTATTGGATAACGGGGGTGCGAATAGCTTGATCCCCTCATATGTAAACTACTATTAATACATTAAACCGACTACTTGGGATTGTATCCCTGCTGACTCAAACCACTTAGCCGATGGTAACGTCACCTTCAAAAGAGGGGCCTACCACTTTTCGCATTAATAACTTAATTAATTATCTTCAAATATTCCGACCCTTTGGGATTGTATCCACTGGGTTAAGGGTAACATCACCTTCAAAAGAGGGGCCTACTACTATAACTAAGATAATCTTTTAAAAAGTGCAAAAGTGCGGAAATCGTCAAAGGATACATTAAAGGCGAGTCGGATCCAAATGATTCATCTTGTCTATCTGTTTTATTTTTTTTTTATTTTCAGCATTTTTAGTTTTTAGTTTTTATGTTTAAAAATCTTTTCTCAAAAATTTTAGTTTGATTAGACGTTGAGGATAAACCGGTACTAAAAGCTCTTGTGTCCTTGGACGACCTCGGTATCTTACCAATGCTATACTACGCTCACGATGGGTGCACTTGCCCATGTGTGTGTTTAGTGTTAGTATGATATCGTGTCTTATAAATTTAAAACTTGACTAATGTGTAAAATGGGCTTAAAATATTAACAAAAACATATTACGCCTTACACACACCAAGTTTTTGGCGTCGTTCCCGGGGACACAAGGATTTTAAGAAATCTTAAGATCGACGACCTAATCAGTTTTCGAAACCTTTTTAAAACTGCGCGCACATTTTTACATTTTTAGGTAGTTTTTGCATTACAATAGTCTGAACACGGGGTCGTGCTCACTGAACACGCCCTCGTGCTACATAAAACTTAAAAACTCCCAGATACAGAGTCTGAACACGGGGCCGTGCTCACTGAACACGCCCCCGTGCTGCATAAAACCAGTCACATTTTTCAAAACGCCGAGATACAGAACCTGACCACGGGGGTCGTGCTCATTGAACATGGGGCCGTGCTCAACCTCTGTTTCCTTTTTTATTTTTGTTTTACGGTCCCAAGACTCTTTTGTGATCTGCTGAGTGATTCTTGTGGATCAATACTCAGGAGGTTACAACTACCACTATGAGGAGGATGATTATGAAGAAGAGTATTGTACCATTTGTGGTAATCCTCATTCGGTACAATATTGTGAGCTCTTTGAACCATCCCCTTCGTACACATACTATGAGGAGCCCAGGTACGAGCCAACCACTTCATACACATACTATGAAGAGCCAAGGTATGAACCTTTTCCCTCATACTCATATCTTGATGAACCGATGTATGAGCCTTCATACTCATACTTTGAGGAACCAAGTTATGAGCCCTCTTCACACCCCGATATTTTCACGTATTACCGGTGGGCCCGGTGGGGAGTATCGTGACGTAGTTGATATCATCATAGTCAAACAACACAATTTTAAATGCACAGCGGAAGCAAAAGATAAATTTATTTCAACCGAATAAATTGTAATATTAAGTATCACAAAATAGTTGAAACATAGTTCATCAGACTTAAAATGCATCCAAGCTTGCGAGACTCTTATTGATGCTAAGGAGAGGCCAGCCTATTTCGAGTAGTACCTGCACTTAACCTTTTTGGGAAAATACGTCAGTTTACACTGGTAAATACAATTAACTGACTCATTTTGAAAAGGTTTAGAAAATTGATTTAAATGCACAAGGCACAAAACATTTTATAACTTGGGATAATTATTTATATATAAACTTGTAAAAGAATTACATGTTCGTTATACGTTCAGTAGCCCGGATTGACACCGGGTTAAAGATTAATAGACACACCACATGATATAGTCCCGCGGTGAGTTATTCCCGAAACCCGCGGTTATACCTTATTATTTATATATGCACTGTCGAGTGTACGCCTACACCCCGTGCTTAGGTCGTGGCCATTTCGTAAAATGATGCCAAGGATATCTGGGACATGGTCATTAACCCCCCAAAGGCTTTAAGCAAACAACACAATTTAAACGGGACATTTCAATAATTTAACTTTCATACAATTAAAAATTCAATGCCCGACCAAACGGTATTTTATATACCGTACCCCAAGCCCGTATAGGGAAAATAAGTTAAAAGTATTTACCTGAGCAAGTATAATTCACAAATAGCAAATGCACGTAGCTTTTACCGTGTCTCCTAGTCTGGAACAAAGGTTTATAATAACCTATTAGATTCCTAACGGGTCTTTAATTAAGCCTAAACTTAGACCGGTTAGTTTTAAAGGAAGATACGGTTCAAACGCATGATTAAGCGAAGACCGGAATAGAATGTGATTTAGACCCGACAAGTTTGAAGACTTGTATAATATGGGTAAACTAAACACATTCTGGATTTTGAGACAAAAATGATAAGGTTTGACCCGTTTCGGTCAATCTATGCAAACTAGTTACATAAACCAAACCGAACGCGAAAAATGCATAACGGGTAACCATAAGAGTCATATACAGGTTTCCTAGGTTAATATGCCTTAAATATGTTGTGACATCAGTAAGATATCTTCTATTATGCTCAAAACGAATTTAAACTCAAACTATACCCCGTAGGGTATTTTGGTCATTTTAAAGGTTATAAAAGAGATTTAAATAATACTCTGAGTTACAGGTCTGATATAATCAGTAAAAATACTTAATTTAATAAGTTATAACAGTAGGGTATTACATATATGTTAAATTTATCATTTATAACCAAACTATGCACCTTAGGGGCATTTTGGTAATTTCACATAGGCTTAAAAGGTTAAATTGAAAATCTGAGTTTAAAACTTTTGCTTACTGTAAAAATATAAAAATTTACTGAAAATATCAGTAGGCATCAAACCTTATATGTTTAAAATAGTTTTGATACATACTATACGTTAAAAATGCTTAAAAAGGCGATTTTGAGCTATTTCCGGGTTTTTAAAGGAAAGCTGATATTTTTATTATTCCAGAAGGCTCAAAATGTTTTATTTATCATATTAGATCAGTAGAAAAAGGTTTGGTATCAAAATAATTTGTAAAACTCATTTTATAGCCCAAAAGGGCAAAACCGGCAATTACCGAATCAAGCTTATAACTCTAAGTTATGCTCAGCCAAAAATTAAATAAAAATCTTCAAAAATCCCAAAATTTTATTTTATATCGGTAGGTAAAAAGTTTGGTATTAAAAATTGGGTTTAGATAGGCTATATGCTAATTACGTCGTTTAATTTATAAAAAGCTTTCTAATTACGCTAATGAGCATAACTCCTAATCTAGACCCCAAACTGATGTCAAATTTTAGGGACAAGTCTAATAATCAGTAACTAAGGTTTCTATTCTTTTACATTTTCAAAAATCACATTTTAAGGTCATATGGGCATAATAGTCAACATTTAAGCATTTAACGGAAACATGCATATGGATCGGATAGCTAATGAACCAAGTTGTATAATCACAGAGGGTTATACTAACATGAAACTTGGTCCTAATAAGGCTCTAAGGCATTTCTAAAACATGCTACATTAGGTCAGAACTGAAAGTCAAAGCAGAAGTCAAATTATGCGACTTTCGGTTCCGAACCGGGCCTAAACTGAAAATTGTCGGGTTGAACATGTTTAGACATGTTCTTACATTAATTACCAAGTTATATTAATGATAAAACAGGTTGCATGGCTTCTACATTGCTAATTATGCATTAATTTGAAAATAAGTTTTCTGTTGACTTTTTACGAATAAGTTTGACCCGACAATTGACCTAGTTAGAGTGGGAATCAGAGAGTGCCCTTTTAATGGTTTATTATCCACATAATTACCAACTCATAGGCATTTTTAATTCGAGATTTGACTGGACAATTATTGATTAATCTCGAAGTCAAACCTTAACTACTACGGTTTGACTTTAGGCTAATTAACTAGGCAAAACTGAATTAAAGAGGGTTAAGGACACTTACAAGGGTCCTTGCACGACTAAAGATCACTAGGAAGTGTGCTTGAGCTCCAGGAACCTCCAGAAGTGAAGTTGTGAAGTTTGCAAATGAATGAACAAAGTGTTGCAACAAGAAGGGAGCTTATATAGCAAAATTGATGCAACAAGATCATGACAAGGAGGTCTACTGATGTTCCCAGATCAAGACAAGTGTCCCCTATGCATGAAATACCATTGGGGCAGCCCCTGGTATGTAAAACAAGCGAGTTAAGTCGGTTAAACAGCCTTAACAGGCATCTGCAGGTGAAAACTGTCGCTGGCACTCTCACGCGGGCCGCGTAGACCTTTAGGTAGTCTTACGCAGGCCGCCTGGCCATCCAGAACCAGCCAAACAAGTTTCAGCTATTTACAATTCAGCCCCTGGTCCTTTTAAACGTGACTTTTGGCCCTCTAACTTGACTTTTAAGGGCTCCATGACATAACCAAACACCGTTAAGTCCTCGGTTAACCTTGTGATCACTCGTAAGGCCCTAAAATTCAACGTTGACGCTTTTAACCCCTCGCATACGAATGTTGTCATAACTTTCTCATACTTTATCGAAACCTCGTGAAATTTTAATCACTTATTCTAGTGAGCATAATTAATCGTTACAAAGCTTCAGGTTTGCTAAAAGGCCACTCAGAGGTATACTTTGAACATGTTGACACATTTAACCCCTGTAGTTTGTAATTTCTCACTTTTTCTCACAATTAGCTTCGTATGATCCATGATTCATTCGTTTAAGGGTATAAACATCGTTTAGGGTTATTATAAGGCATATTTATCCGTTGTTGACATTTTGAATCATTTTATTAACATACTTTCTATGTTTGTCAACTTTAGTTCTTCTAAAGTAATCTTTTACACGTTTAAAGCTCATGACACGTGTTGATACATTATTGGACATAAATTTTCAAGGTGTTACATCCTCATCCCCTTAAAAGAAATCTCGACCTCAAGATTAACTGAAATAAATGAGGGTACTTTTCTTTCATTGTGGATTCTACCTCCCATGTATATTCGGGACCTCTACGGGCATCCCATTTGACCTTTACAATTGGCACATGCTTCATTCGAAGCTTCTTAACCTGTCGATCCTCAATCGACAAGGGTTTTTCCACAAATTTCAAGCTCTCATCTATATGCACATCCGTATGTGGTATTACTAGTGATTCATCAGCTAGACATTTTTTAGATTGTAGACGTGGAATACATTGTGAATACCACTGAGCTCTTCAGGCAAGTTTAACTTATAGGCCACGGATCCGACACATTCGATGATCTCAAATGGTCCTATATATCTTGGGCTTAATTTACCTTTCTTACCAAATCGCATCACTCCCTTCCAGGGTGATACTTTAAGCAACACTTTGTCACCAACCTCGAACTTTAGAGGTTTACGCCTTAAGTCTGCGTAGCTTTTCTGCCTATCTCTGGCAGCCTTGAGATGATCTCTTATCTGCACAATCTTATAAGTCGTCTCCAGGACTATATCGGGACCTGTTAGTTGGACATCTCCAACTTCTGCCCAACAAACGGGCGTTCTGCACTTCCTTCCATACAAAGCTTCAAATGGTGCAGCTTGGATACTAGAGTGATAGCTATTATTGTATGAAAACTCGATCAATGGAAGATGCTCATCCCAACTTCCACCTAGGTCAATAACACAAGCCCTTAACATATCTTCCAGTGTCTGAATCGTTCGCTCATTTTGACCATCCGTTTACGGATGATAAGTAGTGCTGAAGTTCAGTCGAGTGCCTAAGGATTGTTGAAAACTTTTCCAGAAGTGCGATGTATACCTTGTATCCCTATCAGAAATGATAGATACTGGCACCCCGTGGAGAGATACAATCTCGTCCACGTACAGCTGAGCTAACTTATCTGAGCTATGTGTTTCCTTAATAGGTAGGACGTGAGCTGACTTTGTCAGTCTATCCATTATCACCCAAATAGTATCGTTTCCTTTCTTTGTCTTGGGTAACTTGGTGATAAAATCCATTGTCACCATCTCCCACTTCCAGGTGGGAAGTTCAGGCTGTTGTAGTAAACCTGACGGCTTTTGGTGTTTAGCTTTGACTTGCGCGCATGTCAAACATTTGGCTACATAGGTAGCTATAGACTTCTTTAAGCCTATCCACCAAAAATTTGCCTTCAGATCCTGGTACATCTTATCAGCCCCAGGATGAATGGAGTACTTAGAACTGTGGGCTTCCTGGAGGATTACATCCCTAAGTCCTCCATAAATTGGAACCCATATTCATCCATTTAATCTCAGGATTCCGTCTTTTCCATAGGATAACTGTTCAGCAGTTACTCCTAGCTTCTCATCCGGATAGTTAGCTTCTAGTACAACTTCTTTCTGTGCAGCTAACACTCTTTCATTCAAACCATTCTTTAATTCAATGCTCTTGGCATTGATTCTTATGGGCTTTACCCTTTCCTTTCTACTTAAGGCATCGGCAACCACATTTGCCTTGCCTGGATGGTATCTTATCTCACAGTCATAATCATTCAGCGTCTCCATCCATCGTCGCTGCCTCATGTTTAAATCCTTCTGATTAAATAGATGTTGAAGGCTCTTGTGATCCAAATAGATCACGCACTTGGTTCCATACAAGTAATGTCTCCACAGTTTTAGTGCAAATACAACGGCACCCAACTCCAAATCATGGGTGGTGTAATTCTTCTCATGCACTTTTAACTGTCGAGAAGCATAGGCAATAACTTAGACTTTCTACATAAGCACACATCCCATACCTGTGTGCGATGCATCACAATATACCACAAATTCATGAATTCCATCTGGCAACGTCAGTACTGGAGCGTTGCTCAACTTTTGCTTCAAAATATCGAAAGATTCTTGCTACTTAGGTCCCCAATCAAACTTGATATTCTTGCGGGTTAATGAAGTTAGGGGTGAAGCAATCCTTGAGAAGTTTTCTATAAATCTCCTATAATATCCTGCTAAACCTAGAAAGCTACGAATCTCTGTAGGCGTCTTTGGCTCTTGCCATTTCATGACAGCTTCAACCTTAGCGGGATCTACTTGGATACCACGCTCACTAACAACATGTCCAAGGAATTGGACTTCACGAAGCCAGAATTCACACTTCGAAAACTTGGCATATAGCATTTCTTGATGAAGCAGTTTCAGAATGCATCGAAGATGCTTCTCATGGTCAGCTTGGCTCTTCGAGTAAATGAGAATGTCATCGATGAAGACGATGACGAAATTATCCAAGTAAGGCTTGCAGACGCGATTCATGAGATCCATGAATGCGGCAGGTGCATTAGTGAGCCCAAAAGGCATCACTAAGAACTCGTAATGACCATAACGAGTCCTAAATGCAGTCTTGTGTACATCTTCATCTTTAACCTTCAGCTGATGATAGCCTGACCACAAGTCGATCTTCGAGATGTAACTTTCCCCTTGCAATTGATCGAACAGATCGTCGATCCTGGGCAATGGATATCTATTCTTGATAGTGACCTTGTTAAGCTCGCGATAATCGATGCATCGATTCATCCTTCTTCTTCACAAACAGGATTGGTGCTCCCCATGGAGACAAGCTAGGTCTAATGAAACCTTTTGCCAACAATTCATCTAACTGGGTCCTTAACTCTTTCATCTCTGTTGGTGCCAACCTGTAAGGTGCCCTTGCAACAGGTGCTGCTCCTGGAATAATGTCAATTCTGAATTCTACTTGCCTATCTGGTGGCAAACTAGGTAGTTCTTCAGGGAATACTTCGGGATATTCAGAAATGACGGGGATATCTTCAATATTAGGCTTCGGCTCATCAATAGTCACTTGTGCCATGTAAATGACACAACCCTTCTTCAAACACCTTGATGCCTTGAGCATAGACACTTGCTCAGGCAGTCCATACTGGGTATCTCCCTGAATGGTAAGTGACTCACCAGACGGAGTCTTGATCACTACTTGTTTCTTGTTGCAAACAATCTGGGCCTGGTTACGAGATAACCAGTCCATGCCTATAACTATATCAAATACGGCTAACTTCAAAGGAAGTAAGGACAATGGAAAAGAGTGGTTCCTAATGGATATGAAACATCCATCTAACACGGTTGATGCGGTTTCTATGGTGCCATCGGCTAATTCCACCTCATATTTTATGCTTAGGGTTCTAACAGGTAGGTTTAACAACTTACAAAACTTGTCATCAACAAATGACTTATCTGCTCCAGAATCAAATAACACCCTTGCATAAACATCATTAATAAGGAACGTACCTGTTATGACATTATCATTCTGGATCGCCTCCTGTGCGTTCATCTGGAAGACCCTAGCATTGGTCTTTTTCCCTTTCTCAGCTTTCTTAGCAAACTTTGGGCAGTTGGACTTGATGTGCCCTTTCTCGTTGCAGTTGTAGCACGTTGTATCCTTGATTTTCTTACAGTCTAATGTCTTGTGCTCAGAAGATTTACAAATCCCACAAGCTCCCGGCTATGACTGGGATTTTGATTCATATCTGCACCTCCTGAAATGGTGCTTCTTACAGATCTTACACTTGGGTTTATCACCTGACTGTTGACCATCCTTTTTCGTTCCAGAACTCTTCTTGTGGTCATTTTTTCCCTTACGCTTCTTGTCTGAATGTCATGAGTTGTCATCCTCACGTTTCCTCTTCTCAGCGTCTGTGTTTCTCAGCGATCTTTGCTTAACCGTTACCAAGGTAAGGGACAATGATATATCAGCTGCAGACCGAAAAGTAGCTGGTCTGGAGGCCTTCACACTGGCCTTGATTTCTGGGGCCAAACCCCCAATGAAACGAGCTATCCTCTTGGGTTCCGGAGTTACCAGATACGGAACCAGTCTTGACATAGTGTTGAAGCTCGTAAGGTAGGCTTGACAATCTAGGTTTTTCATAACCAACGACAAGAAATCAGCTTCAATCTTTTCAACCTCATGATGAGGGCAGTAATTTTCCTTAATCAATGTCACAAACTGCTCCCAAGACACATTGTACAATGGGATTTTCCCTGTGGCTTGGATCAAAGACCTCCACCAGGCTAGTGCCTCACCTTTGAACGACTGAGATACAAACTTTACCACATCCTTATTAGCGCAACCACTAATATCTACCACGGTGTCCATCTCATCTAACCATGACATGCAATCAACTGCTCCCTTTTCCCCGGTGAAATCCTTGGGTTTGCAGGAAACAAAGTATTTATAAGTGCAACCTTTAGCACGTGGTTCTTGGTTTAATACAACTCTCTTAGATGGAACGTTCCTCTGGTTTGATGAGTGATGAGAATCACTTTTGTGAGCAATATGAGTTCTTGAGGGTGGTTTAGAGTGTGGCACAGACTGGGTCCTTACATGGGTACCACTGGATTCATTGAACTGCCTGTCCAAAGCTCGCGTAACAGCATTATCTATTAATGCTTGTAATTCTGCTCCTGCTACGTTGACCCTGGAGGTGTCATGATTTTCTCTGGGGTGACTGTTGGCTTCGTCTGACCCGGCCATGTAGCTTGATTGCTACATAAAATAATGATTTTAATTCATTCAGAGGTCTATAACAGTTTTATCATTCTAAATGATTTATTAATCATGGTATTAAGAAACCATTTTGATTAATTAAGCATATAATTTTTCAGGATTTTTATTATATAAGTCCTTAGTTATAATTAAAGTATATTAATGGCAAAAAGGCCTAGTCACGTGGACGGTTTTAAGTCTTTAATCATGATCTTATAGGGTCATGGTATTAAGGTTTTAATTATAATTCATTACCTCTTCTTAACAGGGGGTCGAAGACCACGACTGTCTTTTGTCTTATATGACAATGAGTATAGCCTGTAGGCATTATATCCCTAATGGATGTTTTAACTAATTAAAAGTATTTGGGGGAATCCAATATAAGGATGACTCATGCGATTTTATCAAATCACATTTTGTTAAGAGTGTTAACATGTTTTCAGATGTTAACATGGATTGGAACCTTTTGAATAGGTTTTACCATTTTGGTCATGTCTGCAACGACATATAGACTAGGTTTTACCTTTAAGATTCTTCTTAATATTTAATGCAGAACAATCCTAAATTGAGGTGTTAATAAGGATTTGAATCTAATTACGGAACTACCATTTTGGCCTTGTCTTAAGATGACACATGGCTAGGTCTTGTCCTTTTTTGATTTTGTCATTTTATTAAAATGATAGATCTTATAAAAGGAATGTTATATTTTCATTTATTTCACATATTATATTTATGCATATATTTAACAAAATGAAAATTTAAATTTCAACCATTCCACTACAAAAATTGAACAAATACAAATTTGCCCTAAACGGGACTTCTACAAGAAATAACATGCCCGTGCAGGGGCTTAAACAGAAATAACATACCCACCCAGGGGTTAACAGAAAGACATGCCCACGTAGGGGCAGAGTACAGAAAGACATGCCCACACAGGGGCAGAATACAGAAACAAATGTCCACGCAGGGACATGATTACAATACTAAGAACAAACAAACAAATAAAGGATTTAATGATCCTTTTTGCTTTTCCCTTTAATTAAGTTTGCCAGACTCTTGAACATTCCTCGGTTTTGCCTTCGGTCTTCCTGCACTTCATGCCGCACCTCATTAATCCTTTGCAGAATCTCCTGATGCTGCGGTGGCGACATCACTGGCGGCTGCGGGGGTTGCTGATATAGCGGAGGTTGAGGAGGTAGCGGTTGATGATACCCATAAGGTGGGTACCCATAGTGCGGGTATCCAGCTTGATATGGGATCCCAAAGGATCCTTCCGGATGATGGGCATTGTAGTTTACCGCTGCTACCAGGTAAGGGTCGGCCTCGGAATAGTTGTAGTTGGTGTGGATCGGCTGCTCAAAGGGATAGTACGCCGCCGCACCGGTGTATGTAGGTATAGGGTCGCTAAAGCCCAACGGTGGTGGCGCGATAGGCGCAGAGTTTACTTCTGAGACAGGGTTTGAAGGCCCACCCATTTGCGGGTCTTCATGGAGTGGCGGGTAGCGGCTGCCACTTGAAGGTTGAGGGGTGCTGATACGCACTCCTCCTCGCACGGACATCCGTGCGGTTGTTCTCCTTCGCCTCAGTGGCTTCGGAGGCTGTTGCTGAGCTGGTGGTGGTGGCGGAGTGGCCGCTACAAAACGAGAATCCTCGGAGGGATCCTGCTGCAGCTGCTGCTGTGGTGAGTTATGGTAACTGGGAGTAAACACCCAGTCGATCTGTCTGAACCTTTCCTCATAGCTGTCAGGACCATTATAAGGTGATCCCACGAAAGGTGACCCATCCAAAATTTCAATGGGGTGGTTAGGGATTCCGGACAGTGGCTCTGCGGGATCGGTGTCCTCATCCATGTCCATTGCATGGTCGCCCGTGAAATGGTCTTCGGGTCCTAGTGGGTTAAAACCCACTGGTTCTCCAAGGTAGTTTGCCTGGTTGAACCGGCTCTGGGTACCGGTGGTTATTTTGAAAATATTGCAGCGGAAAATTTCATCAGGACCGTGAGTTAGGAAAATACCAGAGTTTAGAAACACCGGATTTTATTTATTAAACAGATGAGAATAAACCCATGTTTTACATAGGTATCTTTAATATAGGATAAACCCGAATATATGAAACAATGATTTCTTAATTTAATTTAATTGATAAAACAAGCCACTTCTTTAAGCCTTTCGGTGTCGTATCATCACTCTTATTCCAATCTACTGTAAACACCTGAAACGCATTTTAAAAAGGTTTTGGTCAGCAGGAAATACTAGTGAGTTCATTCATTTTGTACAAAAGCCACAGTGTTATAATTTACAGTATTAAGAGCGATTACAATGTTTCTATATCAACCAATTAACCCAAATCGGTATTTGTCGCTCGACCGTATCTGTGACTACGGTCATATCACCCATTGGCTAACCCGTTGACCAAGGGTGACGGTTATCAATTAATGTATACAAAACCCCACATACCTGCAGTAATTGAATATTACAAAGACTTAATCCCTGTAATTATAACTTTGAAAACAAATAGGGTTTTGGAAACAATTTGGTAAAAAGAGAATGACTTACCTTGTTAGCATATAGCCTTGATTTAACAGGCCTCCTGATTCTAAGGCTTCTGATAACTAAGCATCTACTTTAGAGTTCTGAATCTTCTGATGATTAAACATCTTGTTTGATTGTAAGTGTATAGTGCAGAGTTTTGGTAGTTAAACATTTAGTTTAACATAGTGGAATACGTATTAGTGTTAAACCCAAATCAAACCTAACGATGGTCACTAGATCAGATCCTTAACGCAATTCACAAAGTATAGTCTTATTTAGACAACACTTTGGCATTCATCCGTTGGTTTCCGAATCGATCGGACATAATATCGTATTGGTGATTATTGGTTAGAACACCAACGTATAGAGAAAAGAATAGAAGGAATGAGCAAAGAAAAATGAATCCTAAGCTTCCTATTTATGGGTAAGAAACATGAAATTTCTAGGAAGTTTCCTATATACTTTCTAGGAAATTACATATACTTTTCTAGGAAGTTACCTATACATTTTCTAGGAAGCTTCCTACCCACATATATATCTTCTTACACCTTCCTTGCACCCTCCTCATATATATCTATTTAGGTGTTTAATTTACTTAGTTAATAAATCTTACTTAGATTAATTAATCTTACTTAGCTGATTAATTAATTTTACTTAACTTAATTAATATTAATTAACTGATCAATTAATCTTACTTAACTTAATTAATTTTACTTAGCAGATTAATTAATCTTACTTAATTAATCTTACTGAATTAATCTTACTTAATTAATCTTACTTAGCTGTTAAGTTTCTTAATAGCTAAGTTTTACTTAATCATTAAGTTTACTTACACACTTAGTTTACTTAATTGCTAAGTATTCTAGTGTAACAGCTTCCTGGTTATGAGTTCTAATTCTAGATACAATGGAACTCGTATTAGTGTATTAACCCAATTCCACTTTAACGATAATCACGAAATCAAAACCCTCACGATGAATGACAAAGTATAGCCGTATACGGGCAGTACTTAAACATTCATTGGATCGGTTTCAATTGATCGGATAAAGTATCGTACCAGTGATTAGAGATATTACCCTAATAACGAGTAGAGTTTCGGGGTTTAGAAGTTCTGACACTAGAATGACAGAACAAGAGAGCGAGAGAAAGAAAAGAAAATGAGCAGTTTGAAATGCCCAGACTTTGTTCAATATATAGTTGTTTCCTGACTCTCTCGCGCCCCGCGAGAGCTACGGCTTTGGCCGTCGCAGGCCGCGAGAGCCCCAAAGGCGGCAACGAGTTTGATGAGTTATCCCCCGGTTCTGCCACGTGTGCGACGCGTGTCTGACATACTTATCCGGAGATTCCAGGGCTGTCGCGTTCCGCGAAGACTCCCCTTAACTCTGTCGCGCCCCTGCGAAAAACTAAATTTTAGTGTTTTCTTGGACTTTTATAACTAGGAAAGGTATACAGGTTTGGGTTTTTTACTTACGGAGCATTTTATGACATTTTTTAGCGAGTCGTTAGATCCTCCCCACAACGTTTAAAATCCCGTCCTCGAGATTTACTGGAACAAGTATGGATATTTCCTGTTCATCTCTGATTCTAACTCCCACGTGTATTCAGGTCCTCTTCCCGAATCCCATTTTACTTTGACCAGAACTAATCTCCTGCCTTGAGATTCTTATCTTTGACTTGTATGATCTTTTAATGGATTTAAAATTTTCATTTACCTTTATATCTTGAAGAGGTATAACTAAAGATTTATCAACTGGACATTCCCTAAGTGGCATTCATGAAACATATCATGTATTCTTATCATTTCTTCTGGTAACTCTAGCTGATAAGCTACTCATCCAATTTATTTAATGATTCTGAATGGTTCAACAAATATTAGACTTAGCTTTTCTTCTTGCCTGCATCGGACTATTCCTTTTTCATGGAGAGACTTTTAGTAGCATTTTTTCTCTGATGGTTTGCTGATCTCATGGCCTGATAGTTGCTTTCTCTTATTTCTGCTCAATATACTAGATAACACTTTTATCCATAAAGTGCTTTAAACGAGCAACACTAATACTTGTAGGCCAATTATTGAAAAATCTTGTGGGTGATAAGTGATAGTCCTATTTTCACCAATATTTATTGCACATGTACTTAGCGTTTCTTTCTATGTTTTGTAGTGTTCCTTCACACTGCTCAAAATAAATCGGGTTAACATTTTCCCAGAAATGACTATCTCGATTTAATACAATAGATAACGAGATTCTATGAAATCAGGCTATTTCGTCCCCACACAACTTAACTAAGCGTTTTATACTAAAGGGTTTCCTTTCTTGGTAGAGATTTAACTGACATGATTAGTTGATCCACAATCACCCAGATTGAGTCGTTACAACTTATTGTTTTGGGGATTTTGGTAATAACATTCATTTGTTATCAATCCCATTTCCATACTGGCATTTCTAATCGTTAAGGTAAAGGGTTCTAATGTTCAGCTTTAACTTGCTAATCGATTAAATACTTAGAGACATAACTTGCTACATCCCTTTTCATTCCTATCTATCAGTAATTCTTCTTCAAACCTTGATACCTCCTATTACTTACACGATGCATCAAATACTTAGTTCTATGAGCTTCTTCGAGAGTCCTTTCTTGTAGGTTTCCTTGAATAGGTACCCAAATTCTTTATGGAATCTCCAATTTCCATTTCTTTCCATTTCATGGCATATGTCTTGATCATGTGTTTCAAAGCTCGGGTCTCACTATCTAAATGTCTAAATTTTGAAGCATGCATTACTTCATTCTTCTTAACATATATACTAATGGTTTAGACAACTTTAGTCCTTTGCGGCCCATGGATTGTCGTAACAGTTTCTTTATTACTAGTAATAGGTGAAGAGTCTGTGTAAGTGCATCTAGTCGTGGTTACTTTTATCTTTGCAAGAGTTCTTAAAGAAAGTAGAATTACTGTTATTAGCGTAAGTTTTGAGACGTCTTGTGCCTAGCACAACTTTAGCTACAGGTTTCCTAATGCGTTAATAATCTAAGGTAACGCAGGGAATTCTTATACTTTCGATGGCGTCCCAACTTAAAGGGTTTACATCGTTTATCTTGTCGCGCGAGTTACGAGAAGGATGATCAAATGGAATAATGTTTGATATTAGAATTATGGATGTGCACAAGAGATTCCTGATAAAGAAATCTAGAATTATCATTGACACGCATGCTCGTGATTTATTCTAAATTGTCAATCCTTATGGTTTTTAGATTTCCTTATAGATATACATATCTATATAATCGTATATTTCACATACTGTAATATACATACCATTCATAAGGTTAATGTATTTAACAGATTCATATTTTCGAAACAACTCAGATATCAGGTTATGATACTATTTTAGAGAATTTTATCACTTATTTGACATATCATATACCCCATCTTGCCCAATTCTCGCCGGAGAGGTACCCCATCTTACCCGGACAAGCTGGAGAGTCTGCTACACCATACCCAGTCTTGCCGGAGAGGTAATTTGAATTTCCCATAAATAAATCTTTCTTAAATCATGATTTAAAAAAGAACCTTTTGTTAGAGCTTTCGTCAAAGAACAAGGAAATTAGTATTCATATGACGGATCATATTCCAGAACCAAGTAGTACCAATAAATAAGAAATAACAATGGCCAAGTGTTATTGCTTATTTACCGTACTTGCAACGTTCTAGTCATCATCCTCACGGCATACCAATACCCATCACACTTTATTTATGCAAGCTTATCTCGAAGCTAATACTAAAGTATCTTTCTTAAGTTCAAGTCTAAATACTATCCTTGTTGCTACCAATTAATAATTTTCTAACTCTTTCGTTTAAGCTTAGGTATTATTACAACAACTAATTGCTTAAACTAGTGGCTCTGATACCACTTCTGTCACGACCCCCGACCACACCCTGGACGGGAGCCGCGAGCAGTCAAGTGGTACCGGTGGTTATTTTGAAAATATTGCAGCGGAAAATTTCATCAGGACCGTGAGTTAAGAAAATACCAGAGTTTAGAAACACCGGATTTTATTTATTAAACAGATGAGAATAAACCCATGTTTTACATAGGTAGCTTTAATATAGGATAAACCCGAATATATGAAACAATGATTTCTTAATTTAATTTAATTGATAAAATAAGCCACTTCTTTAAGCCTTTCGGTGTCGTATCATCACTCTTATTCCAATCTACTGTAATCACCTGAAACGCATTTTAAAAAGTTTTGGCCAGCAGGAAATACTGGTGAGTTCATTCATTTTGTACAAAAGCCACATTGTTATAATTTACAGTATTAAGAACGATTACAAGTTTCTATATCAACCAATTAACCCAAATCGATATTTGTCACTCGACCGTATCTGTGACTACGGTCATATCACCCATTGGCTAACCCGTTGTCCAATGGTGACGGTTATTAATTAATGTATACAAAACCCCACATACCTGCAGTAATTGAAGATTACAAAGACTTAATCCCTGTAATTATAACTTTGAAAACAAATAGGGTTTTGGAAACAGTTTGGTAAAAAGAGAATGACTCACCTTGTTAGCATATAGTCTTGATTTAACAGGCCTCCTGATTCTAAGTCTTCTGATAACTAAGCATCTACTTTAGAGTTCTGAATCTTCTGATGATTAAACATCTTGTTTGATTGTAAGTGTATAGTGCAGAGTTTCTGGTAGTTAAACATTTAGTTTAACATAGTGGAATACGTATTAGTGTTAAACCCAAATCAAACCTAACGATGGTCACGAGATCAGATCCTTAACGCTATTCACAAAGTATAGTCTTATTTAGACAACACTTTGGCATTCGTCCTTTGGTTTTCGAATCGATCGGACAGAATATCGTATTGGTGATTATTGGTTAGAACACCAACGTATAGAGAAAAGAATAGAAGGAATGAGCAAAGAAAAATGAATCCTAAGCTTCCTATTTAGGCGTAAGAAACATGAAATTTCTAGGAAGTTTCCTATATACTTTCTAGGAAATTACATATACTTTTCTAGGAAGTTACCTATACATTTTCTAGGAAGCTTCCTACCCACATATATATCTTCTTACACCTTCCTTGCACCTTCCTCATATATATCTATTTAGGTGTTTAATTTACTTAGTTAATAAATCTTACTTAGATTAATTAATCTTACTTAGCTGGTTAATTAATTTTACTTAACTTAATTAATCTTAATTAACTGATCAATTAATCTTACTTAACTTAACTAATCTTACATAGCAGATTAATTAATCTTACTTAATTAATCTTAGTTAGCTGTTAAATTTACTTATCTATTAAGTTTCTTAATTGCTAAGTTTTACTTAATCATTAAGTTTACTTACACACTTAGTTCACTTAATTGCTAAGTATTCTAGTGTAACAGCTTCCTGGTTATGAGTTCTAATTTTAAATACAATGGAACTCGTATTAGTGTATTAACCCAATTTCACTTTAACGATAATCACGAAATCAAAACCCTCACGATGAATGACAAAGTATAGCCGTATACGGGCAGTACTTAAACATTCATTGGATCGGTTTCAATTGATCGGATAAAGTATCGTACCAGTGATTAGAGATATTACCCTAATAACGAGTAGAGTTTCGGGGTTTAGAAGTTCCGACACTAGAATGACAGAACAAGAGAGCGAGAGAAAGAAAAGAAAATGAGCAGTTTGAAATGCCCAGACTTTGTTCAATATATAGCTGTTTCCTGACTCTCTCACGCCCCGCGAGAGCTACGGCTTTGGCCGTCGCAGGCCGCGAGAGCCCCAAAGGCGGCAACGAGTTTGATGAGTTATCCCCCGGTTCTACCACGTGTGTGACGCGTGTCCTGCATACTTATCCGGGGATTCCAGGGCTGTCGCGTTCCGCGAAGACTCCCCTTAACTCTGTCGCGCCCCCGCGACAAACTAAATTTTATTGTTTTCTTGGACTTTTATAACTAGGAAAGGTATACGGGTTTGGGTTTTTTACTTACGGAGCATTTTAGGACTTTTTTAAGCGAGTCGTTACATCCTCCCCACAACGTTTAAAATATCGTCCTCGAGATTTACTGGAACAAGCATGGATATTTTCTGTTCATCTCTGATTCTAACTCCCACATGTATTCAGGTCCTCTTCCCGAATCCCATTTTACTTTGACCAGAACTAATCTCCTGCCTTGAGATTCTTATCTTTGACTTGTATGATCTTTTAATGGATTTAAAATTTTCATTTACCTTTATATCTTGAAGAGGTATAACTAAAGATTTATCAACTGGACATTCCCTAAGTGGCATTCATGAAACATATCATGTATTCTTATCATTTCTTCTGGTAACTCTAGCTGATAAGCTACTCATCCAATTTATTTAATGATTCCGAATGGTTCAACAAATTTTAGACTTAGCTTTTCTTCTTGCCTACATCGGACTATTCCTTTTTCATGGAGAGAGTTTTAGTAGCATTTTTTCTCTGATGGTTTGCTGATCTCATGGCCTGATAGTTGCTTTCTCTTATTTCTGCTCAATATACTAGATAGCACTTTTATCCATAAAGTGCTTTAAACGAGCAACACTAATACTTGTAGGCCAATTATTGAAAAATCTTGAGGGTGATATGTGATAGTCCTATTTTCACCAATATTTATTGCACATGTACTTAGCGTTTCTTTCTATGTTTTGTAGTGTTCCTTCACACTGCTCAAAATAAATCGGGTTAAAATTTTCCCAGAAATGACTATCTCGATTTAATACAATAGATAACGGGATTCTATGAAATCACGCTATTTCGTCCCCACACAACTTAACTAAGCGTTTTATACTAAAGGGTTTCCTTTCTTGGTAGAGATTTAACTGACATGATTAGTTGATCCACAATCACCCAGATTGTGTCGTTACAACTTATTGTTTTGGGGATTTTGGTAATAACATTCATTTGTTATCAATCCCATTTCCATACTGGCATTTCTAATCGTTAAGGTAAAGGGTTCTAATGTTCAGCTTTAACTTGCTAATCGATTACATACTTAGAGACATAACTTGCTACATCCCTTTTCATTCCTATCTATCAGTAATTCTTATTCAAACCTTGATACCTCCTATTACTTACACGATGCATCAAATACTTAGTTCTATGAGCTTCTTCGAGAGTCCTTTCTTGTAGGTTTCCTTGAATAGGTACCCGAATTCTTTATGGAATCTCCAATTTCCATTTCTTTCCATTTCATGGCATATGTCTTGATCATGTGTTTCAAAGCTCGGGTCTCACTATCTAAATGTCTAAATTTTGAAGCATGCATTACTTCATTCTTCTTAACATATATACTAATGGTTTGGACAACTTTAGTCCTTTGCGGCCCATGGATTGTCGTAACAGTTTCTTTATTACTGGTAATAGGTGAAGAGTCTGTGTAAGTGCATCTAGTCGTGGTTACTTTTATCCTTGCAAGAGTTCTTAAAGAAAGTAGAATTACTGTTATTAGCGTAAGTTTTGAGACGTCTTGTGCCTAGCACAACTTTAGCTACAGGTTTCCTAATGCGTTAATAATCTAAGGTAACGCAGGGAATTCTTATACTTTCGATGGCGTCCCAACTTAAAGGGTTTACATCGTTTATCTTGTCGCGCGAGTTACGAGAAGGATGATCGAATGGAATAATGTTTGATATTAGAATTATGGATGTGCACAAGAGATTCCTGATAAAAAAATCTAGAATTATCATTGACACACATGCTCGTGATTTATTCTAAATTGTCAATCCTTATGGTTTTTAGATTTCTTTATAGATATACACATATATATATATAATCGTAGATTTCACATACTGTAATATACATACCATTCATAAGGTTAATGTATTTAACAGATTCATATTTCCGAAACAACTCAGATATCAGGTTATGATACTATTTTAGAGAATTTTATCACTTATTTGACATATCATATACCCCATCTTGCCCAGTTCTCGCCAGAGAGGTAACCCCATCTTACCCGGACAAGCTGGAGAGTCTGCTACACCATACCCAGTCTTGCCGTAGAGGTAATTTGAATTTCCCATAAATAAATCTTTCTTAAATCATGATTTAAAAAAGAACCATTTATTAGAGCTTTCGTCAAAGAACAAGGAAATTAGTATTCATATGACGGATCATATTCCAGAACCAAGTAGTACCAATAAATAAGAAATAACAATGGTCAAGTGTTATTGCTTATTTACCGTACTTGCAACGTTCTAGTCATCATCCTCACGGCATACCAATACCCATCACACTTTATTTATGCAAGCTTATCTCGAAGCTAATACTAAAGTATCTTTCTTAAGTTCAAGTCTAAATACTATCCTTGTTGCTACCAATTAATAATTTCAACTCTTTCGTTTAAGCTTAGGTATTATTACAACACCTAATTGCTTAAACTAGTGGCTCTGATACCACTTCTGTCACGACCCCCGACCACACCCTGGACGGGAGCCGCGAGCAGTCAAGTGGTACCGGTGGTTATTTTGAAAATATTGCAGCGGAAAATTTCACCAGGACCGTGAGTTTGTAAAATTCCAGAGTTTAGAAACACCGGATTTTATATATTAAACAGATGAGAATAAACCCAAGTTTTACATAGGTAGCTTTAATATAGGATAAACCCGAATATATAAAACAATGATTTCTTAATTTAATTTAATTGATAAAATAAGCCACTTCTTTAAGCCTTTCGGTGTCGTATCATCACTCTTATTCCAATCTACTGTAATCACCTGAAATGCATTTTAAAAAGGTTTTGGTCAGCAGGAAATACTGGTGAGTTCATTCATTTTGTACAAAAGCCACAGTGTTATAATTTACAGTATTAAGAGCGATTACAATGTTTCTATATCAACCAATTCACCCAAATCGGTATTTGTCATTCGACCGTATCTGTGACTATGGTCATATCACCCATTGGCTAACTCGTTGTCCAATGGTGACGGTTATCAATTAGTGTATACAAAACCCCACATACCTGTAGTAATTGAAGACTACAAAGACTTAATCCCTGTAATTATAACTTTGAAAACAAATAGGGTTTTGGAAACAATTTGGTAAAAAGAAAAGGACTCACCTTGTTAGCATATAGTCTTGATTTAACAGGCCTCCTGATTCTAAGTCTTCTGATAACTAAGCATCTACTTTAGAGTTATGAATCTTCTGATGATTAAACATCTTGTTTGATTGTAAGTGTATAGTGCAGAGTTTCTGGTAGTTAAACATTTAGTTTAACATTGTGGAATACGTATTAGTGTTAAACCCAAATCAAACCTAACGATGGTCACGAGATCAGATCCTTAACGCAATTCACAAAGTATAGTCTTATTTAGACAACACTTTGGCATTCGTCCGTTGGTTTCCGAATAGATCGGACAGAATATCGTATTGGTGATTATTGGTTAGAACACCAACGTATAGAGAAAAGAATAGAAGGAATGAGCAAAGAAAAATGAATCCTAAGCTTCCTATTTATAGGTAAGAAACATGAAATTTCTAGGAAGTTTCCTATATACTTTCTAGGAAATTACATATACTTTTCTAGGATGTTACCTATACATTTTCTAGGAAGCTTCCTACCCACATATATATCTTCTTACACATTCCTTGCACCTGCCTCATATATATCTATTTAGGTGTTTAATTTACTTAGTTAATAAATCTTACTTAGCTTAATTAATCTTACTTAGCTGATTAATTAATTTTACTTAACTTAATTAATCTTAATTAGCTGATTAATTAATCTTACTTAACTTAATTAATCTTACTTAGCTGATTAATTAATCTTACTTAGCTGTTAAGTTTACTTATCTATTAAGTTTCTTAATTGCTAAGTTTTACATAATCATTAAGTTTACTTACACACTTAGTTTACTTAATTGCTAAGTATTATAGTTTAACAGCTTGCTGGTTATGAGTTCTAATTCTAGATACAATGGAACTCGTATTAGTGTATTAACCCAATTCCACTTTAACGATAATCATGAAATCAAAACCCTCATGATGAATGACAAAGTATAGCCGTATACGGGCAACACTTAAACATTCATTGGATCGGTTTCAATTGATTGGATAAAGTATCGTACCAGTGATTAGAGTTACTACCCTAATAACGAGCAAAGTTTCTGGGTTTAGAAGTTCTGACACTAGAATGACAGAACAAGAGAGCGAGAGAAAGAAAAGAAAATGAGCAGTTTGAATTGCCTAGACTTTGTTCAATATATAGCTGTTTCATGACTCTCTCGCGCCCCGCGAGAGCTACGGCTTTGGCCGTCGCGGGCCGCTAGATCCCCAAAGGCGGCAACGAGTTTGATGAGTTATCCCCCGGTTCTGCCACATGTGCGACGCGTGTCCTGCATACTTATCCGGAGATTCTAGGGCTGTCTCGCCCCGCGAAGACTCCCCTTAACTCTGTAGCGCCCCGCGACAAACTAAATTTTATTGTTTTTTTGGACTTTTATAACTAGGAAAGGTATACGGGTTCGGGTTTTGTTACTTACGGAGCATTTTAGGACATTTTTGAGCGAGTCGTTACATCACCCATAGCCGAAAAGATAATAGAACACCTTAAAACTATCGAACGCTATATAAAAGAAGCCCGCGCAAGGGAAGAGATAATAAGTACTAAAGAAGTGATAGTTGAAGGGGTAAAAATGGAAGAACAAGATAGTGAAAAACCGACACATGAACTAAACGAAGAAAAAAGTGAGTCCGATAACGTTAAAATTCAAGAAGAGTCTAATTTTCAAGAAATTAATATCTTGTCACCTTCTTTCGAAAATCATTGTTTAGTACCTACTCATGCTAAGGTTTTAAAAGAGTTAAACACTAACACTTAAATTGACGAAATGGTAAGCATTAAGTTAACAAATGATCAAACTACGCTAATAAAAGATGATCCATTTGAAATTAACATTACACCGGTTCCATGTTTCTTTCAAAATTCCTTTATTAGTAATATTACCATTGATAAAGATCTTTGTGTTAATATAATGCCAAACTACATTTTCAAAAAATTAAGTATTGGTGATTTTTCTCCACTTCAAATACACATTTTTCTATCTAATCGGATGTCACACCCCGAATTCCACGTGTCACCGGTGGGCCCGATGGGGAGTATCGTGACATCGTTGGCAACATAATAGTCAAACAACACAATATTTAATATGCACAGCGGAAGCAAATGAAAGATTATATTTCAACCGAATATAATATTGTAATATCGTGTATCACAAACAGTTGAAAGAATCCACAGAAGGATCAAAAGTAAATGGAAACAATAGTTCAACAGACTTTAGGCATCTTAAGCTTGCGTGACTTCTATTGATGCTAAGGAGAAATCCAGCCAATTACGATTAGTACCTGCATTTAATCTTTTTGGGAAAATACGTCAGTTTACACTGGTAAATACAATCAACTGACTCATTTTAAAAATGATTGAAAACTGATTTGGATGCACGTGGCATAAACATCTTTTATAACTTGGGATAATTATTTAAATATATAAACTTGTAAAAGAATTACATGTTCCTTATGCGTTCAGTAGCCCGGGTCGTGCCGGGTTAAAGATCAATAGACACACCACATTCTTTATTTATGCACTGACGGGTGTACGCCTACACCCCGCGCTTAGGTCGTGGCCATTTCGTAAAATGATGCCAAGGATATCCGGGACATGGTCATTAACCCCCCAAAGGCTTTAAGTAAACAAAACAATTTAAACGGGCTGATCAAATATTCAATTAACCACCATACGATGGAAGATTTAATGCCCGACCAAGCGGTATTTTATATACTGTACCCCAAGCCCGTATAGGGAAAATAACTTAAAAGTATTTACCTGAGCAAAGTAATAATCACAATAAGCAAATTCAAGTAGCTTTTACTGGTCTCCTATTCTAGAACAAAGGTTTATAATAACCTATTAGAATCCTAACCGCCTTTAGTTAAGCTTAAGCTTAGACCGGTTAGTTTTAAAGATACGGTTCGTACGCACGATTAAGCGAAAACCGGAGAGAATGTGATTTAGACCCTACAAGTTTTAAGACTTGCTTAATATGGGTATATTATACACATTCTGGATTTTGAGATAAAACCGATAAGGTTTGACCCGTTTCGGCTAATTTATGCAAACTAGTTACATAAACCGAACCGAACGCGCAAGAGGCGTAACGGGTGATCCATATGCGTTAAAAACTTTTGCTTACTGTTGAAATATTATAATTTACCTAAAATATCAGTAGATATCAACCCTTGTATGTTTAAAATAGTTTTAGTACATACTATGCGTTAAAAACGCTTAATAAGGCGATTAGGAGCCGTTTCCGGGTTCTATATCGAAAGCTGATATTTTTATTATTCTAGAAGGCTTAAAATAATTTATTTATCATATGTAATCAGTAGCAAAAGGTTTGGGGTCAAAAAGATATGTAAAACTCATTTTATAGCCCGAAATGGCAAAACCGACAATTACCGGATTAAGCCTATGACTCTAAGTTATGCTCAGCCTAAAATTAACTAAAAATCTTCAAAAATCCCAAAATAATATATTACATCAGTGGGTAAAGAGTTTGATATCAAAAAGTATGTTTGAATAGGCTATACGCTAATTATGTCGTTTAATCGCTAAAGAAGCTTTCTAATTACGCTAATGAGCATAACTCTCAATCTACACCTCAAAATGATGTCAAACTTTGGGTGCAAGTTTATAAATCAGTAACTAAGGTTTCTACTCTTTTATATTTCCAAAAATCACGTTTTATGGTGAAAAGGGCATAATGGTCAACATATAGGCAATTAACGGAATCATGCGTATTAATTGGTTAACTAATGAACCATGGTGTATAATCACAGAGGGTTATACTAGCATGTAACCTGGTCCAAATAGAGCTCTAAGGCATTTCTAAAACATGCTTAAACGGGTCAGAACTGAAAGTCAAAGCAAAAGTCAAACTATGCGACTTTCGGTTCCGAACCGGGTCTCTATTGAAAATTGTCGGGTTGAACATGTTTAGACATGTTCTTACATTCAATACCAAGTTATATTAATGATCAAACAGGTTGTATGGGTTCTACATTGCTAATTATGCATAAATTAGAAATTAAGCATTCTGTTGACTTTTTAATAACAAGTTTGACCCGACATTTGACCTAGTTAGTGTGGGAATCAGAGGGTGCCCTTTTAAGGGTTTAATGCCCACATAATTACCAACTTATAACTACTTTCAATTCGACTAATCACTGGACCATTAGTGATTAATCACTAAGTCAACCGTTAATTACGACGGTTTGACTTTTAAGCCAAAACTAAGCAAAAACTTAACTAAGAAAGGTTAAGCATACTTACTGAAGTCCTATGCACGATTAGTGATCACTTGAGTCTGCTTTGGAGCTCCAGAAATGATCAGAAATGCTGAAGGAAGGTGTGAAGAATTGGTTGCAACCTTGTGGCCTTTTATAGTGCTCAAGAACTCATGGATTGTTGACACACAAGCCTAACCATGGCCATGGATCACTTCCAGATGTCCCTAAGTGTCTAGGGGTTGCCTAGGGGTCGTGCAAGATGAGGAAAATCGTTTATAAGTCGGTTAAAATGGCTATGGCAGACAAGAACCCAAGAAATTCGGAGCAGACGACCCCTCACGGCACGCGTAGCCCCCCCCCCCCCCAGGGCCGTTGCGTGGCGCGAGGCCCCTTCTGATCAAATCTCAAATTTTGATTTTTTACGCTTTGGTCCTTGGCTCTTGGGAACTTTGCTATGACTTTATTTCTTGCACTTTGAACCCTCCAAATTGACTTATAAGGGCTTCAAGACATATACCCACTTTATTTAGTCCTCGGTTAACTTTATTGTCACCCGAAAAGTCCTAAACTTCATCGTTGACGCTTTTAACCCTTCGCATACGAATTTGATCATAACTTTCTCATACGATAACGAAACTTTATAAAATTTATATCATGCATTCTAGTGAGCATATTTATCCGTTACAAAGCTTCGGGTTTGCTAAAAGGTCACTCAGAGGTATTACTTAAACATGTTGACTCATTTAACCCCTGTAGTTTGTAATCTCTCACTTTCTTTCATATTTAGCTTCGTATGATCCATGATTTATTCGTTTGCAGATATGAGCATCATGTAGGGTTAATGTACAATATATTTATTCACTTGTTGACATTTAGAACCCGTATATTCACATACTTTCCATGTTTGTCAACTTTAATCCTTTTTATAACATTCTTTCATATGTTCAAACCTATGACACGTGTCAACATGTTATAGGACGTGAATTTTCGAGGTGTTACATCCTCACCCCCTCAAAAGAAATCTCGGCTTCGAGATTTACTAAAATAAATGAGGGTACTTTTCTTTCATTGTGGATTCAACCTCCCACGTGTATTCGGGACCTCTACGGGCATCTCATTTTACCTTTACAATAGGCACATGCTTCCTTCGAAGCTTCTTAACCTGTCGATCTTCAATCGACAATGGTTTTTCCACAAATTTCAAGCTCTCGTCTATATGCACATCTGTGTGTGGTATGACTAGCGATTCGTCAGCTAGGCATTTCTTCAGATTGCAGACATGGAATACGTTATGAATACTACTGAGCTCTTCAGGTAAGTTTAACTTATAGGCAACTGATCCGACACATTCGATGACCTCGAAAGGTCCTATGTATCTCGGGCTTAACTTGCCTTTCTTACCAAATCGCATCACTCCCTTCCAGGGCGATACTTTAAGCAACACTTTGTCACCTACCTCGAAGTTAAAAGGTTTACGCTTTAAATCAGCGTAGCTTTTCTGCCTATCACGGGCAGCTTTGAGACGGTCACGAATCTGGACAATCTTGTCCGTCGTTTCAAAGACTATCTCCGGTCCTGATAATTGGACATCTCCAACTTCCGCCCAACAAACGAGCGTTCTGCACTTTATACCGTATAAGGCCTTGAAAGGCGCAGCCTTTATGCTGGTGTGGTAGCTATTGTTGTAGGAGAATTCGATTAATGGTAGGTGGTTGTCCCAACTACCACCTAAGTCGATCACGCATGCACGAAGCATGTCTTCCAACGTTTGAATAGTACGCTCACTCTGGCCGTCCGTCTGCGGATGGTAAGCCGTACTAAAATTCAAACGCGTGCCCAAAGATTGTTGGAAACTTTTCCAAAAATGTGACGTGTACCTAGTATCTCTGTCAGAGATAATAGACACAGGTACGCCATGTAGAGCTACAATCTTATCGACGTATAATTGGGCTAACATGTCGGAGCTGTAGGTCTCCTTAATGGGTAGGAAATGTGCTGACTTAGTCAGTCTATCAACTATCACCCATATTGTATCATTGCCTTTCCTTGTCTTTGGCAGCTTGGTGATGAAATCCATCGTCACCATCTCCCACTTCCATGTGGGAAGTTTAGGTTGTTGTAGCAAACCTGACGGCTTTTGATGTTCTGCCTTGACTTGCGCACACGTCAAGCATTTAGCTACATAGGTAGCTACAGACTTCTTCAAGCCTATCCGCCAATAGTTTGCCCTTAGATCCTGGTACATCTTATCAGCTCCAGGATGAACGGGATATTTGGAACTATGGGCTTCCTGGAGGATAACATCCCGAAGTCCTCCATAAATTGGAACCCATATCCGTCCATTCAATCTCAGAATTCCGTCCTTGCCAATAGATAACTGCTCCTCAGTTACTCCTAGCTTTTCGTTAGGATAGTTAGCTTCCAACACAACTTCCTTCTGTGCACCTAACAACCTTTCATTCAAACTGTTCTTTATTTCAATGCTCTTGGCATTGATTCGGATGGGTTTCACCCTTTCCTTTCGACTCAAGGCATCAGCGACTACATTGTAAGACCCTAATTCGTAACTGACTAAAGTCGCAGCGGAAAATCGTACCATAAAAATTTCTTTCGTTACAAACACCTTGACGCACATAAATTCATTTTTAAGATTAATTCTTTCACAATAAATACATTTTAGTATACTTATTTCAATAAGAAACCATAACCTAGCTTCACCCCAATACGTACTCAACACTCCCGTACAATCTATCTTGTGACTCGATCCTCGATCTCCAATCCTTGGTTATCCTCAAAACTGGTACTACCTGCGTTCACCACATAAAATTCCTAACATTAGTACGCATTATAAACCCACAAGGTTTTCACGTTTACTTCTCGTTTCGTTAACTCTTTACATCCCAGCTTTTCCATCCTGTCATACCATCTGTGATGAGACTTCTTTGTTATTCCTGCATTTCACTTATAACTCCAGGTACACGAATAAACAGAGTAAACACTTAATAATACCGAAAGACTTGCATACATACCTAAACTTCATACATATTATCTCCATATATATACATACGTACACACATGCATACATAACTGCTTGCATACATACTCACACACATACAAACCAATTTACATG
Source organism: Helianthus tuberosus (assembly GCA_030545235.1). Classification (NCBI taxonomy): domain Eukaryota; kingdom Viridiplantae; phylum Streptophyta; class Magnoliopsida; order Asterales; family Asteraceae; genus Helianthus; species Helianthus tuberosus. The sequence goes on from CM060411.1 coordinate 74,745,397, forward strand.
CATACTTACATATACACATATCTACATCATTAAGTACGTATCTACATGTACACACACCAACATCATTACGTACACTCATGACATTATACATATTTAAATACCTACCACCCTACGTGCATCATACCAAACTCATACATGTCTACTCTCATACATACCATCGTATATCCGCTTATTCTTGCTCGCATACTTATAAACATACCCACGTAGATACATACATGCTTTCATACACATAAATTCATAAAATCGTAAGTTAAACTAGTCGTACGTAACTTAAAACGCGTTTAAGCGAGTTCCCAAGGCAAAACGAGGCACGAAAACAGTTTTCGGAGAAACATGACCCGTCGCGCGACGCGACGGGCCGTCGCGCGACGCGACGGGCCGTCGCGCTACGCGACCCCCCTAAATTGACAGAAACATCGCAACTGGTGTGTGTACCATCTTCTAAACATAACGTACAACTATTTCATGCATAATCTTCTAAACTCATACATAACTCATCAAATCCTTCTCCTAATCAACACCTATCACTCACACATAAGCATCAAACATATCAACACCACATTTCATTCAATTCCTCTAACAACAACTCATCATACTCACAAAATACATCAATCTTTCTACAAGAATTGGACATAGGTGATGAGTCAAGTCATCTTTATCACCATAACTAATGGGTTTATCATCTAGACATCAAATTAGCACAAACCATTCATAATCCATGTTCTATATGATGATTATAACACATACTCATGCTCAATTCCACTTAAACTCATGGATTAGTTCATAACCCACTTTACACATGATTACCAATCTTAAATTTAAGACATACCTTATGATCCCCTCGTAAAGGTGATCATTAATCCGTGTTCCTTTTTGAATTTGAGCCTCGATTCACCCTTCAATTTGGTGATTTAGTTGAGTTAGGGTTTGGAGCTCTTGGAGCTCCTGAACATTCGTGAACACACACGAAGTGTGTGTTTGTGTGTGTTGATCTTTCATTTTAATAACTCAACTTCCATCTTGTTCCACTTAAACCCCTCGGGTTTGCCTTTAAAAACATAACCGACACTACTTTCATCATTTAATACTTTTGACCATACCCTTGACTAGGTTAAATAGCCTAGTTGTTAATTTCATGACGTGTCATATAGGAAGACACTACAGTTATTAACATTCAGATTTTGGGGCGTTACAAGTCTACCACCCTTAATTAAGGTTTCGTCCCCGAAACCTTTCTCACCTCTATTTAACACTAATTAATTCTTCTCTACGTCCCATCAACACTACCGCTAGCCCATTACAACGACTATCTTCATTCTTTAAGAACCCACTCCGGAGTTCTTATTAGTGTCGCTTTCACTAATAACGCTAATTCCCAACAGCCTTTATAGCTAATGCTTCATTCATCATTCTAATACTCGTATGTCATATGCTTATTCATATTATCTTAGTCGACGATACGATCTTGCGTGGTAATTTGTACATACTCAAATATGTTTAACTTTAACTAATACATCTTAGTACTGGGTAACTATACATTCTCGATTCATAAACTATTCATATAGTTGGCTTCTTCCTAATAAGTTCATATCTTCTATACTATAACTTCACACATCATGCTCATTTCCTTGACCGGTTAATAACGGGTCAATGCACCCACTTCTTTAATTTATAGTCATACATACATCCTTATGATCCGTTCATAACGAATCTAATACCTTCATCTCATCTCTTAAGATTACATTCTATACATACATTATTTAACATTTAGTTCTTGTTTTGTTACCACACAAAACTACAATTTCATAGTCATATTTACGTACTTAACTTTAATGTTAACCTTATTCTACATTTTTCTATAGTTACTTATACCTTGCATACCTTTACGTTACCTTTAAATCATTTCGTTCGTTTCACATTACTATTACTTTCACTTCATGCATTACTTAATTTTCATATATAAATGTGTCATACTAGTTCATATCTATCCAATCATGAGTTAAACCTGTTACTAACCTCTTTTTCATTTCCCAAACCACGATCCGCAACCCAGATCGATCATCATTCTCCTCGAGTACTAGCCGTAACAGGCCGGGTTTCATTCATCCCTGAAATGAGCTTTCGCTCGTGCACATCCTTTCACCAATACAATTGGTTTCATCACATCAATAGTTCTAACATTATCATCAACAACATCGGCGGTTAGCATATGTCATTTAAACATTCATTACACTAGGTGATTACCCACCTTTAACTCTCTACAATTTCCTACGTACTTACTATAACGTACCACACATTCTAACTCTTACATGCAGTCCTTTCATTCTATTAATCATTTCGCCAACTAAAGTACACGCTCGTACTTCCTTCCATTCATGCTTACTTGCAAAGATCTTATCACATCGTTTCAATATTTCTTACTAAGCTTACCATTCCCGCCCGTACTCAAGTTATTGTCCGGGTCACAGCCCGTCATCATTCTGACTTCTAAGAGTCAATTTCTAACACATCTATCACATAACTTATTCAAAACTTCGTCTATTATACTATCACCTTTTACTTTATACTTATTTCTATGACCCGTTCAACTCAGTCATGGTCAAACTGCCGACATCTTCTTAGGCGGATTAATCTCATCTTTTTATATTTTTAAATCCGTCTCACGGATTCAGACGCAACATTCATGCTTTTTCATTCATTAAATCCGCCTTACGGATTCAAACATTACATTCATGCCTTTCATCCTTGAATCCGTCTCACGGATTCAAACATATCATTCATGCCTTTCATCCTTGAATCCGTCTCACGGATTCAAACATATCATTCATGCCTTTCATCCTTGAATCCGTCTCACAGATTCAAACATATCATTCATGTCTTGTTGATCCGTACTTAATTACGGATTCCACATTCTTCATTCTTATCAGGCATGTTTTTCATACTTTCATAGTACTCTCAATTTCCCGAGAGTCTTACTTCCCATTTCACCCACACGCCCGCCTGCTACCTAACTATACCGGACATACCTGTAACAATTATCATGATCTCACGAACGTCATACGTTTCTCGTGTACTGGCCAGGTACACAATCCACATAGTAGTTTCGTGCCTTCATGTAATTGTCACCTTGTGTCCGTAAACTTAGGTTTCGGCGCGTGTATCACTTCCAGTACTTCATTACTATACAATCATTGTCTTTTATTTAAAATTTTTCCATCCCTTAATGAGTTTTACCATTACTTACCCCGACATATTAAATTTACGTACCTGGGCTCATTTGCCTGTTTGTCTTATTACCTCTTTGCCTGCCTTAGTATTCATCCTAGACTGCATTCATAGATCATCCTCTTCATACACTTATGCTTACCTCGCACATACAAAACCGTCAGTTTCTTTATACGTATACATAAGTACATACTTACCTTAGATTTTACCTTTGGATCTTGATCGAGTCTTAGATTGTACGGGTTTCTTATCTCAAGAGCACACAAGTTTGAGTTCAAGTACTTACCTTCTCGTACTTGATTCCCTCAAACCAGGGCTCTGATACCAACTTGTAAGACCCTAATTCGTAACTGACTAAAGTCGCAGCGGAAAATCGTACCATAAAAATTTCTTTCGTTACAAACACCTTGACGCACATAAATTCATTTTTAAGATTAATTCTTTCACAATAAATACATTTTAGTATACTTATTTCAATAAGAAACCATAACCTAGCTTCACCCCAATACGTACTCAACACTCCCGTACAATCTATCTTGTGACTCGATCCTCGATCTCCAATCCTTGGTTATCCTCAAAACTGGTACTACCTGCGTTCACCACATAAAATTCCTAACATTAGTACGCATTATAAACCCACAAGGTTTTCACGTTTACTTCTCGTTTCGTTAACTCTTTACATCCCAGCTTTTCCATCCTGTCATACCATCTGTGATGAGACTTCTTTGTTATTCCTGCATTTCACTTATAACTCCAGGTACACGAATAAACAGAGTAAACACTTAATAATACCGAAAGACTTGCATACATACCTAAACTTCATACATATTATCTCCATATATATACATACGTACACACATGTATACATAACTGCTTGCATACATACTCACACACATACAAACCAATTTACATGCATACTTACATATACACACATCTACATCATTAAGTACGTATCTACATGTACACACACCAACATCATTACGTACACTCATGACATTATACATGTTTAAATACCTACCACCCTACGTGCATCATACCAAACTCATACATGTCTACTCTCATACATATCATCGTATATCCGCTTATTCTTGCTCGCATACTTATAAACATACCCACGTAGATACATACATGCTTTCATACACTTAAATTCATAAAATCGTAAGTTAAACTAGTCGTACGTAACTTAAAACGCGTTTAAGCGAGTTCCCAAGGCAAAACGAGGCACGGAAACAGTTTTCGGAGAAACATGACCCGTCGCGCGACGCGACGGGCCGTCGCGCTACGCGACCCCCCTAAATTGACAGAAACATCGCAGCTGGTTGCTGCATATTTTCAGCACGATCCGGTTTTACGGAAACAAGCATAACTCTCTCATTTTTGATCCGTTTTACCCGATTCTTTTTCCTACACGTCCGTAATTTAATTCTCCATCTAATGGAACTAAAATCCAACATCCGACTTAACAAAATTTCAGACTTTTAACTCTTCGGCTTATTACCCTTTTACCATTTTGACCCGTTCATGCATACATCAACATAACTTGTTCATTTTACCATAACCCCTTATAAACATAACAATATCAGTGTCGTCTATCATAAATTACTAAATTCTTGGATGTCTTGCATCCTCTTAACACCTTATCGTTCATATGCTTATTTTTGACCCGTTAAGGGTATTCGCGCATTAATTGGTCTACGACTAACCAAACCAAAATCACCCCTTCCATACTTGTCCAAAACATTAAACTAATCGAATAACTTGTTTCTAAGCTACTTTTAAGATCGTTTGCCGCAAAATACCCATCAAGGGCATTTTGGTCAACTTTAATCCCATCATTTACGACGGAAGACTTCAACACATATTTGACCTCAAACATCATGGTTAATTAATTAAAACACTTTATTACTTAATCGAACTAAGAAGTGATTTACAGAAATCACTTACCTTATGCGTCTGTGCTCGTATCCGATTCCTCGCCTTTTCTTGACCCGTTAGCCTTTCATGCTTGAGTCCGTCTTGACATGATTCCTTTACTATCTTTTCATCAAAATCAGGCTCTTATTAGCATATGCATTCATACATAATAATCAATCATATCAATCGCATATTTCACACTTAACTTTCATTAATCATTTCTAACAAACATAATTCATATAATCATCTCCGTATACGTTTAAACTCATGAAACTCATCATGTCATTACATTTAACGCGGATTGCTATAACATATACCATACGACTTCCCATCAACCTACATTTACGTGAACGAGTCAAATCATGTTTCTTATACTTAGTTGACTTTCAAAAGTCAACTATTAACCATACTTAACTATCGACTTATCATCATATACTCGCAACATCACAATCGACTATACGGACGACACTATATACATTTAATCACATATTTGGTGTGTGTACCATCTTCTAAACATAACGTACAACTATTTCATGCATAATCTTCTAAACTCATACATAACTCATCAAATCCTTCTCCTAATCAACACCTATCACTCACACATAAGCATCAAACATATCAACACCACATTTCATTCAATTCCTCTAACAACAACTCATCATACTCACAAAATACATCAATCTTTCTACAAGAATTGGACATAGGTGATGAGTCAAGTCATCTTTATCACCATAACTAATGGGTTTATCATCTAGACATCAAATTAGCATAAACCATTCATAATCCATGTTCTATATGATGATTATAACACATACTCATTCTCAATTCCACTTAAACTCATGGATTAGTTCATAACCCACTTTACACATGATCACCAATCTTAGATTTAAGACATACCTTATGATCCCCTCGTAAAGGTGATCATTAATCCGTGTTCCTTTTTGAATTTGAGCCTCGATTCACCCTTCAATTTGGTGATTTAGTTGAGTTAGGGTTTGGAGCTCTTGGAGCTCCTGGACATTCGTGAACACACACGAAGTGTGTGTTTGTGTGTGTTGATCTTTCATTTTAATAACTCAACTTCCATCTTGTTCCACTTTAACCCCTCGGGTTTGCCTTTAGAAACATAACCGACACTACTTTCATCATTTAATACTTTTGACCATACCCTTGACTAGGTTAAATAGCCTAGTTATTAATTTCATGACGTGTCATATAGGAACACACTACAGTTATTAACATTCAGATTTTGGGGCGTTACATACATTCGCCTTGCCGGGATGGTATCTGATTTCACAATCATAATCATTTAAAGTCTCCATCCAACGGCGCTGCCTCATGTTTAAATCCTTCTGATTAAACAGGTGCTGGAGGCTCTTGTGATCAGAATATATCACACATTTGATATCATATAAATAATGCCTCCATAGTTTTAGTGCAAATACAACGGCACCCAACTCCAAGTCATGGGTGGTGTAATTCTTTTCATGCACCTTTAACTGTCTTGAAGCATAGGCAATAACCTTGCCTTTCTGCATAAGAGCACACCCCATGCCCGTGTGTGATGCATCACAGTAAACTACGAATTCTTCGGTACCTTCAGGCAATGTTAGTACAGGAGCATTGCTCAACTTTTGCTTCAGAATATCGAAGGATTCCTGCTGCTTAGGACCCGAGTCAAACTTAATCTTCTTACATGTCAGCGAAGTCAGGGGTGCAGCAATCCTTGAGAAGTTTTCGATAAATCGCCTATAGTAACCTGCCAATCCCAAGAAACTGTGAATTTCTGTAGGCGTCTTTGGCTCTTGCCAGTTCATAACTGCTTCTACCTTAGCGGGATCCACTTGGATACCACGCTCACTAACCACGTGTCCAAGGAATTGGACTTCTCGAAGGCAAAATTCACACTTTGAAAATTTGGCGTAGAGTTTCTCGTGATGTAGAAGTTTAAGAATACTGCGAAGGTGTTTCTCATGGTCAGCTTGGTTCTTCGAGTAGATGAGAATGTCGTCGATGAAGACGATGACGAATTTATCTAAGTATGGCTTGCAAACGCGATTCATGAGATCCATGAACGCGGCAGGTGCATTAGTGAGCTCAAAAGGCATCACTAGGAACTCGTAATGACCATAACGAGTCCTAAATGCAGTTTTGTGTACGTCTTCATTTCTAACCTTCAGTTGGTGGTAGCCTGACCTCAACTCAATCTTTGAGAAATAACTTGCCCCTTGCAATTGATCGAACAAATCATCGATCATGGGCAAAGGATACCTATTCTTTATTGTGACCTTATTAAGTTCACGATAGTCGATGCACAGACTCATCGATCCATCCTTCTTCTTGACAAACAAGACTGGTGCTCCCCAAGGAGACGAACTAGGTTTAATGAAACCTTTAGCTAGCAATTCATCCAGTTGTGTTCTCAATTCCTTCATCTCTGTTGGTTCCAACCTGTAAGGCACTCTAGCAATAGGTGCTGCTCCAGGGATGATGTCAATTCTAAACTCCACTTGCCTATCTGGTGGTAAACCAGGTAGTTCTTCAGCAAACACTTCAGGGTATTCAGAAATGACGGGGATGTCTTCCATCTTAGGTTTCGGCTCATCGATAGTCACCTGTGCCATGTAAATGACACAACCCTTCTTCAAACACTTAGAGGCCTTGAGCATAGTCACTTGCTCAGGCAACCCATACCGGGTATCTCCCTGAATGGTAATCGATTCGCCAGATGGAGTCTTGATCACCACTTGCTTTTTATTGCAGACAATCTGGGCCTGGTTACGAGATAACAAGTCCATGCCTAAAACGATGTCAAAACCAGCTAACTTCAAAGGAAGTAGGGACAAAGGAAAAGAGTGGTTCTTAATGGATATGAAACATCCATCTAATATGGTTGAGGCGGGTTCTAAGGTGCCATCTGCTAGCTCCACCTCATATTTCACCCTTAGGGTTTTAACAGGTAAATTCAGCAATTTGCAAAACTTATTATCTACAAATGATTTATCAGCGCCTGAATCAAAAAGTACTCTTGCATAGATATCATTTATGAGAAAGGTACCTGTGATCATGTTATCGTCTTGCACAGCCTCCTTCACATCCATCCTAAAGACCCTAGCATTGGTCTTCTTGGCCTCTTCAGGCTTCTTGGCGTATTTAGGGCAGTTGGTTTTAATGTGCCCTTTCTCATTGCAATTGTAGCACGTTGCATCCTTCAGCTTTTTGCAATCCAAGGTCTTGTGTTCCTTGGACTTGCATATACCACAAACAAAAGTTCTTGACTGAGTCTGCGAGTTTGATTCTAACCTGCACTTCCTGAAGTGCTGTTTCTTGCAGACTTTGCACTTGGGCTTATCACCAGACTGGTGCCCATCCTTCCTTGACTCAGACCCCTTATTGTTGTCACCGTTTCCTCGGTGCTTCTTGTTTGACCTCCGTGAATTATCATCTTCACGTTTTCTTTTCTCAGCATCTTTGTTCCTCAGCGATCTTTGTCTGACCGCGTCCAGCGTGAGAGACAAAGATATATCAGCCACAGATCTGAAAGTAGTCGGTCGAGAGGCCTTCACGCTTGCCTTTATCTCTGGGGCTAAACCCCCAATAAAACGAGCTATTCGTTTGGGTTCCGGGGTTACCAGATACGGAACCAACCTCGACATGGTATTAAAGCTCGTGAGGTAAGCTTGGCAATCTAGATTGGTCATTACCAACGAAAGAAAATCTGACTCAATCTTTTCGACCTCGTGCTGAGGACATTAGTTATCCCTGATGAGGGCAACGAATTGCTACCACGTCATGTAGTCAATGGCTCCTTTCTCCCCAGTGAAATCCCTGGGTTTGCGTGAAACAAAGTATTTGTAGGAGCAACCCTTATCACGGGGTCCTTGATTCAGCATGATCTTTTGAGACGGAGCACTGTTGTGGTTTGAGGAGAGTCGATCATCATCTTTCTTGGGTTCTTCCTTCTTGGAAGGAGGCTTCGAATGCGGTGTAGATAGGGTCCTACTTCGAGTCCCACTATATTCTTCATACTGCCGCTCCAAGGCCTTTGTAACAGCGTCGTCTACTAACGCTTTCAGTTCAGCACCCGTTATATTAATTCGGGCGTTATCATTGTTCTCCACTGGGTGACTATTAATTTCATCTGAGTCAGCCATTTTAATTGAACTGTTAGATAAAACAAGGACAATAGTTTACTTGGGAGTTTATTATGGAATTGTCTTTTATGGCATTTTATTAACCATGGTAAACATAGACCATATTTGGTTAATTTATTAATCATATTTATTTAGGATTTCTTTTATAATTTATCCTAATTATAAAACAATAACAGTTTTATTAGTAGCACAAAAGGCCTAGTCACAAGGACAATTTAAATTATAAGCCATGATTTCAGAGAATCAAGGCATGAAGGTTTGAACATAGTTCTTTACCTTTTTCAGACATGGTCGCAGACTATTACTGTCTTTTGTCTCATATGGAAATGAGCAGGGCCCGTAGGCACTATATTACCAATGTATGGTAAAAATATGACCATCTTAATTGATGATTTAAACCCATGATTCAGAGATCATTAAGTTGGGTTTGGAATCTTTGGAAAGATCCTTATATAAAAATGACGTGTGTGAATCACTTCTGCCAGGAGCGTTAACATGTGTTCAGATGTTAACAGGAATTTGAATCTTTTAAATAGGCCTTACCATCTTGGCCCGGTCTTATAATTGACACGAAGGCTAGGTTATACCGTTTAAGATTCTTAATTAACATTTAAAATAGGCAGATTATTTTTTTTAAAGGAATGATTTTAATTTATTTATTTCATATATAATTTATTTATGCATATAATAGCAAAAATGAAATTTATAAACTTACATTCCATTAATTTATTAAAAGATTACATATCGCCCTAAACGGGACTTTTCAAATAGACAAATCACCCACGCAGGGGTTTAAGCAAAGACTTACCCACGCAGGGGCTTAACAACATACTAGTCCACGCAGGGACTTAAACAAACAATATACCCTCGTAGGGGTTAACAGAAAGATAGACCCACGCGGGGGTCAATACAGCAAGACAGGCCCACGCAGGGGCTCAACTGATACAAGGAAATTACAGCAACAGTGGAAGGATTCAATGGTCCTTCTTGCTCTTCCCTTTTATTAGGCTTGTCAATCCTTGGAAGAAACTTTGTCGCTCCCTGCGATCTCTGTGAAAGTCTCGCTCGACTTGGTCCAACCTTTGCAGAATTTCTTCACGCTCTGGTGGGGAGAACCTTGGCGGCTGCGATTGTTGCCGTATAATAGGTCTAGCAGGTATTTGGTACCCATGGGTTGGGTAACCTACTCCCCATGGAGCTCCATACGGTCCTTCAGGATGAAGGGCGTTATAGTTGGCCGCTACCAAGTATGGGTCGGCTTCAGCGTAACCATAGTTGGTGTGAGCCGGCTGCTCAAACGGGTTGTACGCCATCGAACCTGTGTAGGCAGGAATCGGTTTATCAAAACCCATCGGTGGTGGTTGCGGTGCAACTGAGTTCGAAGGTCCACCCATTTGTGGATCTTCTTGAAGTGGCGGATAATGACTGCCACTCGATTGTCGAGGAGAGCTAAAATGAAAGTTCCCTCCTCGTGCAGACATACGTGCTCCGGTTCTCCTACGCCTCGGCGGTTGCGGAGGTGCCGGCTGAACTGGCGGCGGTGGAGGTGGTGGCGTGACTGCCACGAATCGTGAATCCCTAGAGGGATCCTGCTGCTGCTGGTGAAGCGACGAATGATGCGAGGGTGTAAAGTACCACTCGCCCTAGTTAAATCGTGCCTGGTAACTATCCGGACCATGGTTGGGTGATCCATGGAACGACGAACCATCAGAGACCTCGATAGGATGGTTGGGAGTTCCGGTTGCGGGCTCGACGGGATCCGTGTCCTCGTCCATGTCTTCTGCGTGATCGCCGGAGAAATGATCCTCTGGCCCCAATGGGTTAAAACCCACTGGTTCTTGTATGTAGTTCGTCGGGTTAAACCGACCCCGGAAAACAGGTGTGGGGTCTCCAAAGGAATGGTGCGATAAGGATCGCTGGAGAGGTATGTAAGAAGGTTGTGGGTTATTGGGCTCATTTTCCGACTGTGGCCCATAAGAGTTTTGAAAAGGAGGTATCGAACTGTGCGAAACCGACCGTCTAGCCGGCTCAAAAAGGTTCCTCCGGTTCTGTCGAGGATCGTCACTCTCGGTGGTAGAAGGAGCTCGCCGTTGCGAAGGCCCGGCTTCGTGGTCATTGGGGGCGGTGATTGGCCCCTTGCCTCTTCCCCTTCGTCGGAAAAATCTTGGCGGCATATTTTATCCTGTCAATGTAATATAAGATAGACGACAAGAATATATAAAATAAAGGACAAAACAAAAACAAAACAAAGTAGAATTTGTCCTATGTTATTTGTCTAGACTCGAAAGGTTTTAGAATGTGCTATTGTGTCATTGAGATTAAACACAAAAGGCTAGTGTTTAATTCACTCAATGTTGGCTCTGATACCAACCTGTCACACCCCGAATTCCACGTGTCACCGGTGGGCCCGGTGGGGAGTATCGTGACGTGGTTGGCAACATAATAGTCAAACAACACAATATTTAATATGCACAGCGGAAGCAAATGAAAGATTATATTTCAACCGAATATAATATTGTAATATCGTGTATCACAAACAGTTGAAAGAATCCACAGAAGGATCAAAAGTAAATGGAAACAGTAGTTCAACAGACTTTAGGCATCTTAAGCTTGCGAGACTTCTATTGATGCTAAGGAGAAATCCAGCCAATTACGATTAGTACCTGCATTTAATCTTTTTGGGAAAATACGTCAGTTTACACTGGTAAATACAATCAACTGACTCATTTTAAAAATGATTGAAAATTGATTTGGATGCACGTGGCATAAACATCTTTTATAACTTGGGATAATTATTTAAATATATAAACTTGTAAAAGAATTACATGTTCCTTATGCGTTCAGTAGCCCGGGTCATGTCGGGTTAAAGATCAATAGACACACCACATTCTTTATTTATGCACTGACGGGTGTACGCCTACACCCCGCGCTTAGGTCGTGGCCATTTCGTAAAATGATGCCAAGGATATCCGAGACATGGTCATTAACCATCCAAAGGATTTAAGTAAACAAAATAGTTTAAACGGGCCGATCAAATATTCAATTAACCACCATACGATGGAAGATTTAATGCCCGACCAAGCGGTATTTTATATACCGTACCCCAAGCCCGTATAGGGAAAATAAGTTAAAAGTATTTACCTGAGCAAAGTAATAATCACAATAAGCAAATGCAAGTAGCTTTTACTGGTCTCCTATTCTGGAACAAAGGTTTATAATAACCTATTAGAATCCTAACGGCCTTTAGTTAAGCTTAAGCTTAGACCGGTTAGTTTTAAAGATACGGTTCGTACGCACGATTAAGCGAAGACCGGAGAGAATGTGATTTAGACCCTACAAGTTTGAAGACTTTCTTAATATGGGTATATTATACACATTCTGGATTTTGAGATAAAACCGATAAGGTTTGACCCGTTTCGGCTAATTTATGCAAACTAGTTACATAAACCGAACCTAACACGCAAGAGGCGTAACGGGTGACCAGGAGAGTCATATACAGGTTTCCTAAGTTAATATGCCTCAAATATGTTGTGACATCAGTAAGATGTCTTTTATTATGCCCGAAACGAATTTAAACACAAACTATGCCCCGTAAGGGTAGTTTGGTCATTTACAAGGTTATAAAAGAGTTAAAGTATTAACCTGAGTTGCAGGTCTGATATAATCAGCAAAAATACTTAATTTGATAAGTTATAACTGTAGGGTAAAATATATATGTGAAATTTATCAATTATAACCAAACTATGCACCGTAGGGGCATTTTGGTAATTTCACATAAGCCGAAAAGCTCAAAACTGAAGTCTGAGTTTAACAACTTTTGCTTACTATTGAAATATTATTATTTACCTAAAATATCAGTAGATATCAACCCTTGTATGTTTAAAATAGTTTTAGTACATACTATGCGTTAAAAACGCTTAATAAGGCGATTAGGAGCCGTTTCCGGGTTCTATATCGAAAGCTGATATTTTTATTATTCCAGAAGAGTTAAAATAATTTATTTATCATATGTAATCAGTAGCAAAAGGTTTGGGGTCAAAAAGATATGTGAAACTCATTTTATAGCCCGAAAGGGCAAAACCGACAATTACCGGATTAAGCCTATGACTCTAAGTTATGCTCAGCCTAAAATTAACTAAAAATCTTCAAAAATCTCAAAATAATATATTACATCAGTGGGTAAAGAGTTTGATATCAAAAAGTATGTTTAAATAGGCTATACGCTAATTATGTCGTTTAATCGCTAAAGAAGCTTTCTAATTACGCTAATGAGCATAACTCTCAATCTACACCTCAAACTGATGTCAAACTTTGGGTGCAAGTTTATAAATCAGTAACTAAGGTTTCTACTCTTTTATATTTCCAAAAATCACGTTTTATGGTGAAAAGGGCATAATGGTCAACATATAGGCAATTAACGGAATCATGTGTATTAATTGGTTAACTAATGAACCATGGTGTATAATCACAGAGGGTTATACTAGCTTGTAACCTGGTCCAAATAGAGCTCTAAGGCATTTCTAAAACATGCTTAAACGGGCCAGAACTGAAAGTCAAAGCAAAAGTCAAACTATGCGACTTTCGGTTCCGAACCGGGTCTCTACTGAAAATTGTTGGGTTGAACATGTTTCGACATGTTCTTACATTCATTACCAAGTTATATTAATGATCAAACAGGTTGTATGGGTTCTACATTGCTAATTATGCATAAATTAGAAATTAAGCATTCTGTTGACTTTTTAATAACAAGTTTGACCCGACATTTGTCCTAGTTAGAGTGGGAATCAGAGGGTGCCCTTTTAAGGGTTTAATGCCCACATAATTACCAACTTATAACTACTTTCAATTCGACTAATCACTGGACCATTAGTGATTAATCACTAAGTCAACCGTTAATTACGACGGTTTGACATTTAAGCTAAAACTAAGCAAAAACTTAACTAAGAAAGGTTAAGCATACTTACTGAAGTCCTATGCACGATTAGTGATCACTTGAGTCTGCTTTGGAGCTCCAGAAATGATCAGAAATGTTGAAGGAATGTGTGAAGAATTGCTTGCAACCTTGTGGCCTTTTATAGTGCTCAAGAACTCATGGATTGTTGACACACAAGCCTAACCATGGCCATGGATCACTTCCAGATGTCCCTAAGTGTATAGGGGTTTCCTTGGGGTCGTGCAAGATGAGGAAAATCGTTTATAAGTCGGTTAAAATGGCTATGGCAGACAAGAACCCAACAAATTCGGAGCAAACGACCCCTCGTGGCATGCGTAGCCCGCCCCCCCCCCCCCCCCAGGGCCGTCGCGTGGCGCGAGGCCCCTTCTGATCAAATCTCAAATTTTGATTTTTTACGCTTTGGTCCTTGGCTCTTGGGAACTTTGCTACGACTTTATTTCTTGCACTTTGAACCCTCCAAATTGACTTATAAGGGTTTCAAGACATATACCCACTTTGTTTAGTCCTCGGTTAACTTTATTGTCACCCGAAAAGTCCTAAACTTCATTTCTGACGCTTTTAACCCTTCGCATACGAATTTGATCATAAATTTCTCATACGATAACGAAACTTTATGAAATTTATATCGTGCATTCTAGTGAGCATATTTATCCGTTACAAAGCTTCGGGTTTGCTAAAAGGTCACTCAGAGGTATAACTTAAACATGTTGACTCATTTAACCCCTGTAGTTTGTAATCTCTCACTTTCTTTCATATTTAGCTTCGTATGATCCATGATTTATTCGTTTGCAGATATGAGCATCATGTAGGGTTAATGTACAATATATTTATTCACTTGTTGACATTTAGAACCCGTATATTCACATACTTTCCATGTTTGTTAACTTTAATCCTTTTATAACATTCTTTAACACGTTCAAAACTATGACACGTGTCAACACGTTATAGGACGTGAATTTTTGAGGTGTTACATCGGAAAACAATAAAATCAATGGGAGTAGTTGAAGATGTGTTAGTCCAAACAAATCAAATGGTACTCCCAACCGACTTCGTCATCCTTGATGACGCTCCACTAGTGTTGGGACGACCTTTTGTAAAAACCCACGAAGCTTTGAAAAATCGAAAGCATAACAATCTACCCATTCAATTAGGGGCATTCAAAAGAAGTGTTGATCTTGAGCGTTCAATGAAATATCCAATCGGCAATGATGACCCCCTAATTGAAGATGAAAATGAACCACCCGATACAAAAGAAGAAATCGACCACTTTGTTGAAAAAGTGGTCGCCATTGAACAAACCTTTTTTATTCTTGACCAACATGAGCAACCAAATAAGGAGTCTCATGATGACCCACCACTTGAGCTCAAAGAACTTCCAAAAGGTTTGGAATATGCTTTTCTCGACAAGGATGGTAAGTTACCTGTAATTATTTCATCAAAATTAACTAGTGTAGAAAAAGAAAAATTAATCACACTTTTGAAAAAAAAAACACAAAAACATGATCGCTTGGAAGCTTGTAGATATCAATGGAATAAGCCCTTCCATGTGCACGCACAAAATCTTAATGATGACTATAAATCGGTAATACAACCACAACGTAGAGTAAATCCAAACGTCCAAAAAGTGGTTAAAAATGAAGTCATCAAATTACTTGACGCCGGACTCATTTACCCAATTTCTGATAGTCCTTGGGTAAGTCCCGTCCAAGTAGTTCCTAAGAAAGGAGTTATGACGGTGGTCACTAACGAAAACATTGAATTAATACCAACGAGAACCGTCACAGGATGGAGAGTGTGTATAGATTATCGTCGATTAAATGAGGCAACAAGGAAAGACCACTCTCCTTTACCTTTTATTGATCAAATATTAGAAAAATTATCCGGGCACAAATTTTATTGTTTCTTAGATGGTTTTTCAGGTTACTTTCAAATACCGATAGCACCCGAAGACCAAGAAAAGACAGCATTCACATGTCCCTACGGAACTTTTGCTTATCGACGCATGCCTTTTGGTCTATGTAATGCCCCTGCAACTTTTCAACGTTGCATGGTGGCCATGTTCCATGATATGATAGAAAAGACTATGGAAGTCTTCATTGACGATTTTTCTATCTTTGGAGATTCATATGACCAATGCCTCGATAACCTCGAATGAATGCTATCCCGAGGTGAGGAAACTAACATCGCCCTTAATTGGGAAAATGCCATTTCATGGTAACGGAGGGAATAGTACTCGGTCATAAAATCTCAAGTGAAGGAATGGAGGTTGATTGGGCTAAAATAGACACTATTTCCCGATTACCACCCCCATCCTCCGTTAGAACCATCAGAAGTTTCCTAGGACATGCAGGATTCTATAGAAGATTTATCAAAGACTTTTCTAAAATCTCAAGACCTTTAACAAAATTACTTGAAAAAGATGCACCATTCATCTTTGACAAGGATTGCAACCAAGCATTTCTAACACTAAAAGAAATGCTAGTCAATGCACCAATCATGATAGCATCTGATTGGAAATTACCTTTCGAAATCATGTGTGATGAAAGTGACTTTGTAGTTGGAGCCGTCTTAGGATAGAGAAAAGATAATCATTTTCACCCAATATATTACGCTAGTAAAACACTTAACGATGCACAAGAAAATTACACAACAACTGAAAAGGAATTACTAGCTGTAGTATTTGCTTTTGATAAATTTCATTCTTATCTTGTTCTTTCTAAAACGATAGTTTATACTGACCATGCAACCATTCGTTATCTCTTTAAGAAACAGGATGCAAAACCACGTTTAATCAGATGGATTCTACTCCTCCAAGAATTTGACATTGAAATAAACGAAAAAAGAGGAGCAGAAAACACAGCTGCAGATCATCTATCTCGCTTGGAAGATCCAGCTTTGGAGGCAACTAGGTACGAGCTAATCAATGAAAAATTCCCAACGGAGTCCTTAGAAATGGTGGAATAGCAAGAAGAGCCATGGTACGCCGACTACGCCAACTACTTAGCTAGTGGAATAGTCGCAAAAGGATGGTCACATCATCAAAGAAAAAAGTTCTTTGCCGATGTAAAGCATTATTTTTGGGAAGATCCTTATCTTTCAAAATATGTGCCGACCAACTTATCCGCCGATGCGTACATGGTGGTGAAGCAAGAAGAATTCTCCGCCATTGTCATGAAGGTCTATACGGAGGACATCATGGTGCCGCTAGTACCGCACGAAAGGTATTTGATTCAGGATTTTATTGGCCAACCATTTACAAAGACGCCCAAAGTCTTATCAAGACATGTGATACTTGCCAACGATCAGGTAATATTTCTTCCAAAAACGAAATGCCACAAAATGGCATTCTTGTTTGTGAAATTTTTTTATGTGGGGACTCAAATTTATGGGACCTTTCCCACTGTCGAAAGGAAACAAATATATACTTGTGGCAGTAGATTACTTGTCAAAATGGGCCGAAGCTGAAGCACTTCCAACAAATGATGGAAGAGTTGTGGTAAGATTCCTGAAACAATTGTTTTCTCGTTTTGGAACTCCAAAAGCATTAATAAGTGATAGGGGTACCCATTTTTGTAATCATCAACTTGAAAAAATTTTAACAAGATATGGGGTCTATCACCAGATCTCAACAGCATATCACCCTCAAACAAAAGGACAAACCAAAGTGACTAATCGAGGTTTAAAGAGAATACTTGAAAAAACTGTAGGGGTAAATAAAAAGGAATGGGCCGATAAATTAGACGACGCTTTATGGGCTTTTCGAACTGCATATAAAACAACCATAGGTACTACCCCATATAAGCTTGTCTATTGAAAAAGTTGTCATTTGCTAGTAGAAATAGCACACAAAGCCTACTGGGCAATAAAAAACGTAAACTTAGACATAGAAATTGCCGGGAAAAACCGATTTTGTCAATTAAATGAATTAGACGAATTAAGGAATCACGCATATTCTAACTCCGAAATTTATAACGAAAGAATGAAAAACTTACATGATAAACATATTAAACCTAATGAATTTCAGATAGGAGATCAAGTTCTATTGTTTAATTCACGACTTCGATTATTTCCTGGTAAATTAAACTCGAGGTGGTCGGGGCCTTTTTCCATCACCCATATTTTTCCACATGGTGCAATTGAAATTAAATCTCGGAATGGAATTCCATTCAAATTCAATGGCCAACGGCTAAAGCTTCATCAAGGATGAAGAGGAGGAGATCTCGCTACAAGCGGCCGAGGAATGAACTAAGGTTTGTGCACCAACACCATATCTAGTAGGTAATGGACGTCGGGAAAGCTTCAAAAATCGGTAAGATTTCCAAAACCAAGTTTTGGGAAACAGGTCACTCACACGTGCACTAAAAAAACATTTAAGTTTTTACCCACCCACGGGGCTGTGGCCGGCTACTGTCGGGGATAAAACCCCTTTTGTCTTCTCATTTTCATTTCAACACTACCCGTTTCCCCGAAAACTCTATGGTTCCTCCGCGAATCTCTGCAGATTTTCACGTTCTTCCACCGTTCAACATCGTCAAGGTATGATTCTATCATCATAGTTAGTTAGTTTAATGATTTGCATGTAGTTTAACATAAAAAATTTGGGGAAAAATCTAGGGTTCTTGAACTTGAACTTGAACTTGAACCGAACCAAACCTCAAATTTTTGCTTAGATCTGTTAGTATTAGTATAGTTGCATGTTATAGGAAGTAAATTGAATTAAGTTGTTTACGGATTTGCCCAATTTTGAACAAAAACCTCAAACCCTTGTTTTTGGAACGAAAAAGATGAAATTAAAGGGTAAATGGTTTCATTTAAAAAAAGGCAGTTGGGGTTTCATTTTCAGGAAAAACCGCCCCTACTGAACCAAAAATTTTCAAGTTTTCGAAGCCGGGTCGAAAAATGGGAATTTTGGGAAACAGACGCCTGAGCACGGGGCCGTGCTCAGCGACCACGGGGGTGTGGCCAGCAAAACTCAGCCGAACACGGGACGTGGCCAGCAAAACTCAGCCGAACACGGGGCGTGGCCACTGGCCACGGGGCCGTGTTCAGCTCGCTGTTATCAGTTTTCTTCGGAAATTTATTGTTTTGTGTTTTCTTTCAGATGGCCAGGAAATTCACAAGCTTCAATCAGAATGAATGGAACTATCAAGCCCGATTTGAAGTTCTCAAGAGAAGGCCCGAGGAAAACCCAATACAAGAATGCCTCGAGACCCAGGAAGCTGTGGGGCAGATAGATCGTTTCAACAACCTAGTCACGGGTCCACTTAGGGCGGCCCTCTGCACTAGACTCCATTCGGTCCACGAATATACCATGGAGTTCTATAGCAAGTTCGCGTTCAAATCTAAGGCAGAGCCATTTGATTAGCAAGGGGTTGAATTCCGCTATGCTAGGGAAGTATTTTCAATCCCTATTGCATAGTTTGGGGCAATAATTGGGTTGTATTCCGAAGAGGACGCCGGAGACGAAGAAAACACAGGAGGTCTCTGTGAAATCTCGCAAAACATGCGTCAAACGGCATAGTCTCAAATCGGGGAAGGAACATATGATCCAAGCCAAACCAAAAGCTCCCAGTTGCGGGACCCTCTCTACCGCTACATTCATTATCCTTAGCAACTCACTCAGTCAACGGCGTGACAGTACCAGTTTTGTCAACCTAATGGATCTGCCAGTCTTTTACTGCATCCTCAACCGTGTCCCTCTTGATGTCCCACACCTGCTCCACCACATCTGCTCCTCCGAAGCTTGCATCTGAACCAACTGGCCAATCCCCTGACACCTATCTTCTTTGGGGGATGGATCTACCGCCTTTACAAGAATTTTTTTCAATTCCGTAAAGGTCCATGGCCAGGCAAAGTGGATCTCGTTATTTTCCGCTCAATGGAAATCATCAACGAGGCGGGTGACATAACGGTCCGCTTTCATACCGTTCAGGGGCATGTTTGGAATCCACAAGAGGCTCTCGTTCTTCATGTCGTACCAATCCATCCGCCTCCTCAGTTTCAGGGCCACGCGGGCTCATCCTCATCTCAATGGGTGGTTTTCCTAACTTTCAAAGCTTAAATGATCTTTTGCAAGAAAACCTCTTATGCACCCGCAACACCAACAACATGGCCAGCAACACCTACACCCGGGTCGGAGCAATCGAGAGGAACATATTCGACATGCAAGATGACGTCAGCCACATCCGGGAGCACATGGTGAATCAAGGAGGAGATGATGAAGACGGGGGCATGGATTGATGAGGAGGTTTTGAAGGTGGTGTGACACGAATGCAACTTCTACCAGGTTAACCCTTTATCCCACAAACAATTGACTGGCCTACGTGCCAAAGTTTGAACAATTTACTTTCTCTAACACTTTTACTTTTCTGCATGTTATTTTTCGTTTATGTGTGATGTAGGATGATTAACGTTGGTATGTTTAGGATGTTTGTTATTTGTTGTGTGGTGTGGTATTTAAGCAAAACAGGTACCCAGGAAGCTTGGAGGCACTAAGTATTAGTGCTACATAAGCCCAGAAACCCAAACCGAAAGCAAAAAACCTGTTCTCATTGATTGCAGACTGTCACCACGGGGCCATGCTCAGCCAGCACGCCCCCGTATCCACCACCCTATACCTGTTGTTGTCTAAAAATTGCCCGCCACGGGGCCGTGTCCACCAGGCACGCCCCCGTGGCCACCTTCTTTAAGTTTCTCTTACTGGCACTCTGACCACGGGGCCGGGCTCACCCAGCACGTGGCTGTGTCCAGGTGCCCAGTAACACCAAACCTTGTTTTTAAACACCTTTTTACACATTCAATCAATCTAAAAACTTATTTTTGGGACACATTGAGGACAATGTGTAATTTAAGTGTGGGGGGATGCTAAAACCTTGAATTTTGCAAGCTTAATAACAAGTCTTACACAAAATTCTATTGGAACCGCTAATCACCCCAATTTTTTTCAAAAACTTTTCATTTTTTACTTGTCTTGGTTTAATTTGGGAATAACAAGTTCTAAAAAGATTATATTTTTAGAAATTTACAACCAATAGCGTCTTGATAAAAAGAACCAACATAAGAAAATTATGAAACGGCATGACAAATCTAGTTAAAATTTGATTATATATACTTGATCACATTATTAATCCATTCCCACAATAAGTGCGTTTTGAGCCTTTATTGAGCATACAAGCATACATCTCTAAACTAAATACTCATTTTTCGTTTCTTGTGTGAATAGCCGCTTGGTTCTTACGACTCTAGAACTTGCCACGACGATACATTCCTGGTCCTTACCAACTTAAGCCCATGTAAGTAAATGATGGAGGCATTAGGACTAACCCATTTTCCTTTCAACACCATTATTTTTTATTTTCTTTATCACCTACCCAAAATCCCCCTAGTTAACCCCTTTAAGTCTAAATCTTTTCATTTCTAAACCCACAAAACAAACACCCTTTACGCACCAAAACCTTTTTCTTTTCAACCCTTTATTTTAGTAAAAAGCTCAGTTTTCTTGTGACGTTTCTTTATAAAAAAAATGAAAGTCTAGCAATAAACAAACAAGTTCCTCAAAGAGACTTTGTTTGAAAATGCTTAGTTTGAATAAAAGTCACAAGAACAAAAAGTTTTACGTCGACCGACGTTTTTTACGCTTTTAGCCCTTTTTACTAACCACTAATCCAAAACCACCTACCTTTAGCCCAAGCCTAACCCTTCCCCAAGTCCTCTTGATATTTACAAAGGTTTATAGTTAAAAAGGAGGAGGATTGATTGCTTGGCAAGCATATGGTAGAAGTAAGTTCCATGCCAGTCTCGAGTGTTTCACAAAAATACATCTCCGGCCGAGTGTTGAGTGATCACCCGTGATGTATGTGAACTTGTATATAAATGGAATTTTAAAGAGGCATGTTATGCCCAAATAAGTAATTTCTCTTATGAAACGTACTAAATAAATCATAACGAATAGGATTGTAAATAGTATAAAAATAAAACCCAATAAAGATCTTGGATTCCCGAAACTCAAGACAAGCCCAAAACTTCTCTTCTACCTATTCCATTTAGGAGTGTAAGCCACATAATAAAGAAGTTTTGCTTGAGGACAAGCAAAGACACAAGTGTGGGGGTATTTGATGTGTGTAAAATGCAACATATAAATTACATCAAATGAGGCATATAACTAACCTTTTTTAGTACTAATGTTAGAAAAAGTGTGTTTTTGTCTTACTTTTGTATTTTCAGCACCAAATGAGCTTAAATGAACAATAGGAACAAATATGCGGCAAAAACTAACAAAAATACAAAGAAAAGGAATAAACTTGGCATGCTCGACCCCTCGACAGCATCTCCCCAAGCAAAAACAAGAAAAAGAGGGCTGACCACGACCCATGCCTATTGGACACGGGGGCGTGTTCAGATGTCTGCAGAAATGGACAAAGCTTTGGAAGCTTCTATGCCCACCACAGGGGCGTGCCCAGCTCAGCACGGGGCGTGGTCAACGTAAGATTTATAGAATCTTGCAAATCTTGATAGTACAGATACGCTTCTGCACACGGGGCCGTGCCCAGCGAACACGGAGTCGTGTGGAGCCTAATGCAGACAATTGCAATTAATGAAGGAAGAGAAAGGAGATGGCCACGGGGGGTGTCCAGCGGACACGGGGCCGTGGCCGGGCTTCTGTTCATGCTATAAATAGGGGTGCTTGGCTCACTTCACAGGCATCCCTTGGCAAACCACCTCTCTCCCACTTTGCCACCACTCCACCACCACTACAACACCCACATCCACCACCATCATCCATCATCCACCTTAGAGTGTGTGTAGTAGTCTCGGGATACAAGATTGATCGTAAGAGTTCTTGTTAATCAAAGGCCATGTTTGGCTAAGTCTCTTACATCACTTGGTGAAGACAACCATTTAATGTATTACTTTTGATTTTTAATCTTTTCGTACTTTTTTATTTGGTTTTGTATTAATGACTTTAATAACTAGTTTCTTATGTTGAAGGTGAAACTTCTTTATCATTTGTCCGTGGTGTATTGGCATTACTTTACTGCTATATAAAGTAAAAGATTTTCATCATTCATATCTCTACGGTTTATATAGAGATATGTTGGCTACTTGGTCGGGGGTTAAGATAATTGTTTAGTAAGGTTCTTGCCTCCTTCAATACCCACTGGTATTGGATGGCGATGGTGTGAATAGCTTGATCCCCTCATATGTAAACTACTATTAATACATTAAACCGACTACTTGGGATTGTATCCATTCTGACTCAAACCACTTAGCCGAGGGTAACGTCACCTTCAAAAGAGAGGCCTACCACTTTTCGCATTGATAATTTAATTAATTATCTTCCAATATTCTGACCCTTTGGGATTGTATCCTTGCTGACTCAAACCACTGGGTTGAGGGTAACGTCACCTTCAAAAGAGGGGCCTACTACTATAACTAAGATAATCTCTTAAAAAGTGAAAAAGTGCGTAAATCATCAAAGGATACATTAAAGGCGATTCGGATCCAAGTGATTCATCTTATCTACTTGTTTTATTTTATTTTTATTTTCATGATTTTTAGTTTTTATGTTTAAAAATCTTTTCTCAAAAATTTTAGTTTGATTAGACGTTGAGGATAAACCGGTACTAAAAGCTCTTGTGTCCTTGGACGACCTCGATATCTTACCAACACTATACTACGCTCACGATGGGTGTACTTGCCCATGTGTGTGTTTAGTGTTAGTAGAATATCGTGTCTTATAAATTTAAAACTTGACTAATGTGTAAAATGGGCTTAAAATATTATTAAAAACATATTACACCTTACACACACCACCTGGAATCTTCAATGCAAAATCTAAGGGGGAAAAGAAAGAAATGTCAATGGGAGAATGCTAAAAGAAATGTATATATCACATTCAAAATCTATAGCAATAAGCACATTAATAAGATATCCATAGCAAAAGCAGATTAACACCATTACTTTAACATAAAAAATCCTTATTACCAAAACCATGTACGTGTTTTATAACAACCTTCCTAAAATATTTGGAACACCCCTATACGCCCTAAAATACACCCCGTACATGAAAAATAGGCCCAAAATACCTTTATATAATTAAAAATAAAATAAAAACAATAATTCAAGTCTGTCGCGGGGCGCGACAGACTGCTCCTGATCCTTCGTGGGGCGCGAGCACCTGGCCACCAGACGGAACCCTGAGCTGCCACGTCGTAGCATCGTGTCAAACCTACACTTGTGATTCGACAAAGCAAAACCCTAGATAGTCTAGCTCGCGGGCCGCGAAGCCCTTTTGTTTATCTCTCGCGGGGCGCGAGAAAGGGCCGATCAGACCCTATAAATAGCGGCCATCGGCCTTCAGTCCAATTCGTTCATTACGATCTTTCTCTCTCAAAATTTCTACATAGCAATTATAATTTCGGGTATTATACCCACTAAAATAGCGAAGCTCTGCCTCGATGTAAGTATCATAACCCCCGGTTACGTATTAGATGCGCTGCCCGATTGATCTAGTGCTCCGTAACGCATGTCGAGGCTCTGCCTGACTCAGTCGTTGAAATTTCTGTCTCGGGGAGGGTATAACTAATGTAAATTGGGTTATTATACTAACACGTGTGCATTGTTTAATTAATAGATAATAACCAGGAAATCACAAAGGAAATACCTAAAGTAGCAATGTGAGTGATCTCCTTTTTGTAAACCTTTTTGCGAACTGTTTTTACAAAACCTCAATGTTTTACATTATATTTCAAAGTGATTGAGTATTTGTAATTCTACAATTATCGTCAGTATGTTGGGGTTTTGTATACAAAATTTGTTACTACACTGTGAGTAGTAACATTACCACCAGTCATGGATTGACAGACCGTGGATGGTAATTAAAGTAGATGAAATGTAATTGCTGGATTGCCCTCAATACTGTAAAATGATAAAACTTTTCTTGATTAAATTGGGATTCACTCACCAGTATTTCTTGCAGATAAAATGTTTTTAAACGCGTTTCAAGTAACAAAATGTGAAAGCCAATTAGAAGCCAGCTGGACAACACTGAAGGCTTGGAAAAGTGGCTATAAAAGTTACCTAAATAAAGAAGGTGTTTTATTTCAATAAAATAAGGTTTATCCCTATAAACATGTTTGTAATGGAAACTTGGGAATTTCCCATGTATTTAATATTATAAAAATGTGGTATTTTACTCTGATAAAATATTTCCTAACTACGGTCCTGATGTAAATTCCGCTGCCAAATTGATAAATACTGATACCACTAATACTGGCTCACGGCCGCCCATTCCCAAGTGATTAGGGGCCGGGGGTTGCGACATAAGGTGGTATCAGAGCTACAGCCACTGATTTCAGCCACAGAAGAGTTCTTTTGACACCAAAATTATATCCATTAAGTTAGGAAATAATCTACGTGATTACGTGCATATCAATATATTATTGTTTTGTGTTATTTGACAATTTATTAGTTTACAGTATAAGTGATCAAGGACCATCGGACGCCTATCGTCAATTGTCTAGTTCCCCTAGAGATGAAGGAACTTCTTCCTAGCCGAACTCCTCGGGGTATTCAGCTGACACAGAAGAGGGGATTTTCATATTCAAAGCGCAATCCGAAGAGCCATTCCCTACCAAAAAGAGAGAATGGTTCAGTCGGAGAGCTCACGAGCATAGGAAAAGGATGAGGAAGTTACAGCAGCAGAGAGCTTTAGCAGCTGCGAATAGGGAAATGAATGCCCAGACATAGGATATAATCAATAGACGACTGGCAATTTCCACATACTAGCAACCACAGCCGCAGAACCAAATTTAGAACAAATAATAGCACCACAGCCACTACCCTTGTTCCCAACTCAACCCATGGAAATCGAACCTAACCCAGGAGACTAACTTCCAGTACCTGCCTTCGAGCCAACCGAAATCCCTATAGTCCCAGCACCGCACCTCCAGACTATGACCCATGGTTTGACGACCACAGGGATTACCCAGAACTCCACCCACAAGAGGAACCCACACAAAACCCAGTAGCACCCTATCCAAACCTTGACCCTCTAGATCTATATTGGGATAATGACCAATATATTCGAGAGATCCTAGAGAACCCATACGAAGAACCGATACCCCAGTACCCTGACCCGATACCAGCACCCTTACCACCCATGAGCAGTGTTGTAAGAATCGCTAGGCGCTATTCGGGCGGTGGGGTACCGACTAGCGATTAATCGGGATTAACAGGGATTAATTGGAATTAATCGGATTGAGATTTTATATGTAATTTTTAGTTACATATATACACACACACTTCTTTATGTAGTTTTTTTAAAGTAGACATGTTTTAACCTCTCATTGACCATTTTTTTAAAGTATTTGGAAGGAATTTATAAGGTTTGGTCGAAATTTGGCCGGCGTTTGGCCAGAATAGGACCGCCATTGACCGCCTAGCAATAAATCGGCCATTAATCGGTGAACCTCCGATTAGTGATTAATCGACGACTAATCGGAGACTAGTCGGGATTTTTACAACCATGCACATGAGCACCGAAAACATGCAAGAACTCTGCACTTTTGGTGAGGAGTTATTAGATGAAAGTGAAAAGATAAGGCAAATAGGGGAGAGGCTCGTATGGAAATACGACGAGTGTAACATGCAATATTGGATGAACCCCTATCAGTTACAGGAATATATATATATATATATATAGATTTATGTGTGTGGGTAAGTTGAAAAAAAATCCAATACCTACTGATGCAAACTAGTATTGTATTTTAAAATTCCAGTTGCAGTTTGTAATAGAGATAGATATATATAAAATAAAGTAAATGTCGCAATGTACGACGATTTTGATCAATGTGTTTGTTTGTGTGATTGTTCGCATTAAATATTATTTTGTGATATTAATACTTGGTAAATGTTTATAATCCAGACGGACAACGAAGTGAATCAAGAAACCCCGAATTACGATAATAACAGAAACCAATTAGATAACAGTGTCGTCCAACACATGGTGGCACAAGGGATTATAGATGCTATGCCATATATTATCAAAACGGTTAAGGAAGCGGAAACAATAAAAGTAATAGTGGAAGTAAACGACCACAAACTGAACCCAGTCACAGCGTAAACAATGGACCATTACTTCAATTGCCTATTCCAAAAAGAAGAAGAACCATGTCTTGTGGTTGTTCTTATAAAGAATTCTGGTCTTGTAAACCAATAGAATTCTCGGACAATGAAAGAGCCATTGCAGTTCTACGCTGGATAGAAAATACTGAGGCAGTCTTAAAAATAAGCAAGTGTGCAGAGGAAGACAAAATTATGTTTGCTTCCAATCTGTTTAAGAATGCCGCTCTAGAATGGTGGAACACTATTCTCCAGTCTAGGGGAAGTGACAGAGTCTATAATATGGAATGGACTGAGTTTAAAAACATGGTTGAAAGGAAATTTTGTCCTCCCAATGAAAAAGAACAGATAGCTAATAAGTTCTTAAACCATCGAATGACTGGAGTAAACTGTAATGGTTACACTACCGTATTCTTCGAGTATGCTAGAATAGTGCCAACCCTAGCTTCACCAGAACCAGTACTAATCTCCCGTTACATCTGGGGATTAATCAGTGAGATTAGACATGTAGTCAAGGCAGCTAGACCACAAACTATAGAAGAAGCTGTAGAACTAGCAAATACCTTGACTAATGAATTAGTACGTACACAAGAAGAAAATCAGAGGAAGAACCTAGTCCAGAAACTTACCCAGGAATTTCGCTACGGTAATTCCAACCGTGGAAAAAATGTAGGTTCTACGTCCGCACCTTATTGTAAGGCCTGTAAGAAGAAGCATTTAGGAAGGTGCTCCACATGCTTCAATTTATGCAAGATACCAGGACACAAGGAAGAAGACTGTAGGAAGAAACCCAGTAATGGAGTATGCTTCAACTGTGGAGAAAAAGGGCATATTAAGCCAAACTGTCCGAAACTAGCTCCAACTATGAATAACAAGACTACTAAGAATGCTGGAGCATTTGTTCTAACAGCCGAAGAAGCTAAAATGATTCTGGACGTGATTGCTTGTACGTTTTTAGTTAATGGTGTTTTTGCTAAAGTATTATTTGACTCTGGTGTGAACCAAAGTTTTATTAATACTTTATTTTGAAAACTTCGCAATCAACCATTAACTAAACTTCAACATGAATGTCTAGTAGAGACAACAAATGGAGAATCCATTAAGATTTCTGAAATCTTGCAGGGAGCAAGAATAGAAATTCTAAACCAAAATTTTATTGCTAATCTTTACCCAATGAAACTGGCTGGATTTGATATTTTGTTAGGAATGGATTGGTTAGTAGCCAATAAAGCCAGTATTTTATGTGATCAAAAGTAAATCCAAGTAAATTCACCAAAGGGTGAAAAGATCACAATTAAAGGAGATAAGCCATCAGATCCACAAAATTCATCTCTGTGATGAAACAGTAAGTTGTGCAAGGAAAGGATCACTAGTGTATATGATTTCCATAATCATTAACACTAAAGGAAGGGAATTGAAAGATATCCCTGTAGTATCTCAATTCTCAGATGTTTTCCGAGAAGAGCTACCAGGACTACCGCCTGACAGGGAAGTCGAATTCAGAATTCACCTGCTACCAGGGACAACACCCATTGCCAAAGCACCTTACCGTTTGGCACCAGCGGAAATGCAAGAATTGAAGAAACAATTAGATGAAATTTTGAAGAAAGGATTCATACAGCCTAGTTCATCACCTTGGGGAGCACCAATCTTGTTTGTCAAGAAGAAAGACGGGTCAATGCGTATGTGCATTGATTTCCGGGAACTGAACAAGGTCACAATTAAAAATCGGTACCCATTACTGAGAATCGACGATATGTTTGATCAATTGCAAGGAGCTCGATTCTTTTTAAAGATCGATTTACGCTCAGGATATCATCAATTAAAAGAACAGGAAGAGGACATTCCTAAGACCGCTTTTAGGACAAGGTATGACCATTATGAATTTACTGTCATGCTATTTGGTTTAACCAATGCCCCAGCCGCATTTATGGACATGATGAACCGAATATGTAAGCCATATTTGGATAAAGTCATAATTGTCTTTATATATGATATTCTCATTTACTCTAAGAGTAAAGAGGAACATGCAGCGCATCTGTATGCACTCCTAAGTTTGCTGAGAAAAGAAAAGTTTTATGCTAAATTTTCGAAATGCGAATTTTGGTTAGAAGAAGTGAAATTTCTTGGAAATTTAGTTAATCATGAAGGAATTCATGTGGATCCCACAAAGATCGAGGCGATCACTAAATGGAAAGTCCCTGAATCACCAATAGAGGTTAGAAGTTTTCTAGGACGGGCATGTTATTATAGACGGTTTATCCGAGATTTTTCTAGAATAGGCATTCCCTTGACAAAACTGACCTGTAAATCTATTAAGTTTGAATGGGGACCAAAACAGGAAGAAGCCTTTAAAATTCTTAAGCAAAGATTAACCAATGCACCCATATTAGCGTTACCAGAAGGAACTGAAGACTTTGTAGTCTACTATGACGCTTCTAAGTTAGGTTATAGATGTGTGTTGATGCAACGTCAAAAGTTTATAGCCTATGCCTCTAGACAACTTAAGAATCAAGAAGAAAACTATTCAACCCATGATTTAGAATTAGGAGCCATAATTTTTGCCCTGAAAATTTGGAGACATTACCTTTACAGTAGTAAGTTTACCATTTTTACTGATCATAAGAGTTTAAGGTATGTTTTCGGGCAAAAGGAATTGAATATGAGACAGAGACGCTGGATGGAAATTCTTAGTGATTATGATTGTAATATCCAGTATCATGCAAGAAAGGCTAACGTAGTAGAAGATGCTTTAAGTCGAAAGTATCATGAAAAGCCAAAAAGAGTACGTTCTCTTAAATTAAATCTGCAGATAGATTTAAATGAACAGATTAGAGAAGTACAAGAATAAGTAATCAAGGATGATACTGAAAAATTGAAAGGAATGATTAAGGAAATAGAACAAGGAACAGATGGAATTTGAAGATTCTATAAGAAAAGAATTTGGATACCCAAACGAGGAAAACTGCGCCACCGAATATTAGAAGAAGCCCATGAGTCTAAGTATACGATACATCCTTGAAATGATAAAATGTATAAAGACTTAAGAAAGAATTTCTGGTGGATAGGAATGAAAAAGGATATAGCAGCTTATGTTGCCAAGTATCTAACCTTTTCACAGGTTAAACTGAACACTAGAAACCCTCAGGCTTATTGCAGCAATTAGAAATGCCAATATAGAAATGGGAATTGATAACAATGGATTTTGTTACCAAATTACCCAAGACAAGAAAGGGTAATGATACCATCTGGGTGATTGTAGAAAGGCTAACCAAGTCTGCTCATTTCTAACCGGTGAGGGAAACTTTCAGTATGGAACAATTAGCCAAGTTGTATGTAAATAAAATAGTTTCATTACATGGAATTCCTTTATCTATTGTTTCTGATAGAGATAGTCGTTTACTTCTCATTTTTGGAAAAGTTTCCAAAAAGAAATGGGAACCAAGTTGAATCTAAGCACCGCTTATCATCCTCAAATGGATGGACAAAGCTAAAGGACAATTCAGACAATGGAAGTTATGCTTAGAGATTGTGTAATTGATTTCGGAGGAAATTAGGATGATCATTTACCATTGATAGAGTTTTCCTATAATAACAGCTATCATACCAGTATTAATGTTGCACCATTCGAAGCACTTTATGGACGAAAGTGCCGAACTCCAGTCTGTTGGGCAGAAATTGGAGAAAAGAAATTGACTGGACCAGAGATAGTACAAGAAACAACGGACAAGATTATTCAAGTCAAGGAAAGACTAAAAGCAGCACGCGATCGACAAAAGAGTTATGCTGATAATAGGCAAAAACCATTGGAGTTTCAGGTAGGAGATAAGGTGTTGTTAAAAGTTTCTCCATGGAAAGGAGTAGCCAGATTCATCAAAAGGGGAAAGCTAAGCCCCAGGTATGTTGGACCTTTTGAGATTATTAAAAGAATAGGACCTATAACGTATCAGCTATAACTACCAGAGGAAATGGCAGGAATACATGACGTATTTCATGTATGTAATCTCAAAAAAGTGCTTAGCCGATGAATCATTAGTGGTACCTCTTAAGGATATAGAGGTAAATGAGAAACTTAAATTTATAGAAATACCCCTACAGATTGAAGACATAAAAAGTCAAGAATCTCAAACACAAGAGATTGGTTCTAGTTAAAGTAAAATGGGATTCCAAGAGAGGACCAGAATATACATGGGAGCTCGAATCAGAGATGCAGAGAAAATATCCACACCTGTTCCAGTAGACCTCGAGGACGAGTTCTAAAACAAGGTGGGGAGGATATAACAACCCTCCTAAAATATTTGGAACATCCCTATACGCCCTAAAAAACACCTCGTACATGAAAAATAGGCCCAAAATACCTTTATATAATTAAAAATCAAATAAAAATAATAATTTAAGTCTGTCGCGGGGCGCGACAGAATGCTCCTAATCCTTCGCGGGGCGCGAGCACCTAGCCACCAGACGGAACCCTGAGCTGCCATGTGGCAGCATCTTGTCAAACCTACACTTGTGATTCGACAAAGCTAAACCCTAGATAGTCTAGCTCGCGGTCCGTGATGCGTGTTAAGTGTTATATATTTTTTTTTTTGATATTTTAAGCCCTTTTTAACACATTAGTCAAGTTTTAAATTTATAAAACACGATATTCTACTAACACTAGACACACATATAGGCAAGTGCACCCATCGTGAGCGTAGTATAGCGTTGTTAAGATACCGAGGTCATCCAAGGACACAGGAGCTTTTAGTACCGGTTTATCCTCAATGTCTAATCAAATCAAAAGTTTTAGAAAATGTTTTAAACATGAAAATAAAAACTAAAAATGCTGAAAATAAAAATAAAATAAAAACAGATAGACAAGATGAATCACTTGAATCTGACTCGCCTTTAATGTAACCTTTGATGATTTCCGCACTTTTGCACTTTTTAAGAATTTATCTTAGTTATAGTAGTAGGCCCCTCTTTTGAAGGTGAAGTTACCCTCAACTCAGTGGTTTGAGTCAGCAAGGATAAAATCCCAAAGGGTCGGAGTATTGAAAGATAATTAATTAAGTTATTAATGCGTAATGTGGTATGCCCCTCTTTTGAAGGCGACGTTACCCTCGGCTAAGTGGTTTGAGTCAGCAGGGATACAATCCCAAGTAGTCAGGTTAATGTATTAATAGTAGTTTACATATGAGGGGATCAAGCCATTCGCACCCCCGCCATCCAATACCAGTGGGTATTGAAGGAGGTCCTAGTAAGCTTGACCCAAGTCCTTGCAGGATCTATACACTGAATAAGGAAAGAACCTTACCAAACCATTCCCCTAAGCCCCGACCAGGTAGCCAACATATCTCTATATAGACCGTAGAGATATGAATGGTGAAAATCTTTTATTTTATATAGACAGTAAAATAACGCCAAGACACCACGGACAAATGATAAGGAAGTTTCACCTTCAACATAAGAAACTAGTTATTAAAGTCATTAATACAAAACCAAATAAAAAGTGCGAAAAGATTAAAAATCAAAAGTATTACATTAAATGATTGTCTTCACCAAGTGATGTAAGAGACTTAGGTATGGAATTTGATTGTCAAGAACTCTTACTATCAATCTTGGATCCCAAGACTACTACACATACTCTAAGGTGGATGATGGATGATGGTGGTGGATGTGGGTGTTGTAGTGGTGGTGGAGTGGTGGTGAAGTGGGAGAGAGGTGGTTTGCCAAGGGATGCCTTTGAAGTGAACCAAGAACCTCAATTTATAGCCTGCACAGAAGCCCGGACACGGCCCCGTGTCCATTGGACACGGCCCCGTGTCGATCCTCTTTCTCTTTCTTCATTAAATGCAATTGTCTTTATTAGGCTCCACACGCCCCCGTGTTCGCTGGGCACGGCCCCGTGTGCAGAAGCGTATCTGTACTATCAAGATTTGCTAGATTCTGAGAATCTTAGCATTGACCACGACCCGTGTTGAGCTGGGCACGCCCCCGTGCTGGGAATAGAAGCTTCTACAACTTTGTCTTTTCTGCAGGCATCTGACCACGCCCCCATGTCCGCTGGGCACGGGTTCGTGGTCAGCCTTCTGTTTCTTGTTTTTGCTTGGGAAGATGCTGTCGAGGGGTCGGGCATGCCACGTTTATTCCTTTTCTTTGTACTTATGTTAG
The DNA here is from genome assembly GCA_030545235.1 of Helianthus tuberosus. NCBI lineage: Eukaryota > Viridiplantae > Streptophyta > Magnoliopsida > Asterales > Asteraceae > Helianthus > Helianthus tuberosus. The sequence goes on from CM060411.1 coordinate 74,778,919, forward strand.
TTTTTGCTGCATATTTGTTCCTTTTGTTCATTTAAGCTCATTTGGTCCTGAAAACACAAAAGGAAGACAAAAGCACACTTTTTCCAACATTAGTACTAAAAAGGGGTTAGTTTTATGCCTCATTTGATGTAATTTATATGTTGCATTTTACACACATCAAATACCCCCACACTTGAATCTTTGCTTGCCCTCAAGCAAAACTCTTTATTATGTGGCTACACACCCTAATGGAATGGGTAGAAGAAAAGTTTTTGGGCTTGTCTTGAGTGTCGGGAATCCAAGATCTTTATTGGCTTTTATTTTTATGCTATTTACAATCCTATTCGTTATAATTTATTTAGAACGTTTCATAAGAGAAATTACTTATTTAGGCATAACATGCGTCTTTAAAATTCCATCTATATACAAGTTCACATACCTCACGGGAGATCACTCAATACTCGGCCGAAGATGTGTTTTTGTGAAACACTCGAGACCGGCATGGAACTTATTTCTACCATATGCTTTCCAAATAATTAATCCTCCTCCTTTTTAACTATAAACCTTTGTAAATATCAAGAGGACTTGGGGGAAGGGTTAGGTTTGGGTTAAGGGTCGGTGGTTTTGGGTTAGTGGTTAGTAAAAAGGGCTAAAAGCGTAAAAAGCGTCAGCCGTCATTAAACTATTTGTTTTGATGACTTTTATTCAAATTAAGCATTTTCAAACAAAGTTTCTTTGAGGAACTTGTTTGTTTATTGCTAGACTTCAATTTTTTTATGATAAGGAGCGTCACAAGAAAACCGAGCTTTTTACTAAAATAAGGGGTTTAAAAGAAAAAGGATTTTGGTGGGTAAAGGGTGTTTGTTTTGTGGGTTTAGAAACGAAAAGGTTTAGGCTCAAAGGGGTTAACTAGGGGGATTTTGGGTAGGTGATAAAAAATGAAAAATAATGGTGTTGAAAGAAAAATGGGTTAGTCCTAATGCTTCCATCATTTACTTACTTGGGTTTAAGTTGGTAAGGACCGGGAATGTATCGTCATGGAAAGTTCTAGAGTCGTAAGAACCAAGCGGCTATTCACACAAGAAATGAAAAATGAGAATTTAGTTTAAAGATGTACGTTTGTATGCTCAATAAAGGCTCAAAACTCACTTTTTGTGGGAATGAGTTTATAATGTGATCAAGTATATATAATCAAATTTTAACTAGATTTGTCATGTTGTTTCATAATTTTCTTATGTTGGTTCTTTTTATCACGACGCTATCGGTTGTAAATTTGTAAAAATATAACCTTTTTAGAACATGTTATTCCCAAATTAAACCAAGACAAGTAAAAAAAATGAAAAGTTTTTGAAAAAATTTGGGGTGATTAGCGGTTCCAATAGAGTTTTGTGTAAGGCTTGTTATTAGTACTTGCAAAGTTCAAGGTTTAGCATCCCCCCACACTTAAATTACACATTGTCCTCAATGTGTCCCAAAAATAATTTTTTAGGTTGATGGAATGTGTAAAAAGGTGCTTAAAAACAAAATTTTATGTTACTGGGCGTCTGGGCACGAGCCCGTGTTGGTCCGAGCACGGCCCCGTGTTCAGATCGCCAGTATCATATTTAACAGAAGGCTGGGCACGGGGACGTGTTCAGTGAACACTGCCCCGTGTCCAGTTACCTGAACAGGGTGTTTTCTGCAGAACCTCGGGCACGGGGGCGTGTTGGGGTGAGCACAGCCCCGTCCTGAACTTGCTGTAATGAAGAAAAATTGTCGGGAGGCTCTGTTTTTGTGCATGGGGTGTGGGTTCAAGTTTCCCATAGTAACCTCCGCCATTTCGAGTGTGTTTTATTCCTGAAAAGTAAAACTAAACTAGAAAACATAAAAGTTAATCTAAACTAAAACTAAGGATAGTTCCGCGGAATGCCTCCGTGGTGCGCCACGTTTATAAGGGTCCTTGGCTAGACCCAAAGTCAGTCATATGTTACCCACGTGGGATGTTTTGCATCCCATATTTCACCGTCGGGGAGCATCATCCAAGCTTGAGTCTGTGACATTCATGTAGTTGACCTGGTCGTCGTCTGCTACTCTCTTCCCAACCCTGAACTCCATCTCTTTGTCCCCAACCCTCAATGTTAATTTCCCACCATTCATGTCCACCATTGCGTCAGCGGTGACTAGGAATGGTCTTCCTAGAATAAGTGGTACTTCGCTATCTTCCTCCATATCAAGTATGACAAAGTCGGCCGGGAAGACAAAGTCTCCGACTTCTACCAATAGATTTTCGGCGACACCTTGTGGATATTTTATAGACCTATCGGCGAGTTGTATGCTCATCTTTGTTGGGCTTGTTTTACCTAGTCCGAGTCGGTCAAACATTGATGCGGCATTAGATTGATGCTAGCCCCAAGATCGGCTAGTGCATTGCGTATGGGTGATCCCCCAATGGAACAAGGGATGGTGAAGCTTCCGGGGTCGATTTTCTTTTGTGGGGGTTTGTTAAGTAGAATGGCGGAGCATTCTTCACTTAAATTAACTAATTGCAGTGTTTCAATTTTCCTTTTGTGAGTGAGAAAGTCTCTCATAAATTTTGAATATTTAGGCATTTGAGTGAGAACTTCCACAAATGGAAGATTGATGTGTAATTGTTTTAGTAAGTTTACGAATTTTCTGAATTGCTCATCGGTCTTTTGGCGAAGTAAAGGACCGGGGTAAGGCACCGGGGGGTTCTTGGTAGGTTCTTGGCTTGGCAGAGGAGTTGTCTCTTTTTGGGGTGTTGGTGAAGTTGTGGTTTGGTTAGACGGACTCCTTTCAGTTGGAGGTAATGGAGCCTCCTCGGGACCTACGGTACGGTTTCTTAATGTGATGAGATGCACTTGCGCCTTTGGGTTGGTTTCAGTATTGTTGGGTAACACGCCTTGTGGTCTCTAGGAGAAATTTTGAGCTAGTTGATTTAGTTGTTTTTCAATGTTTTGAATACTAGCTTGTAGATTTCTAAAGCGCGATTCCATTTGTTGGAATCGATCCGATTTTTTCTTTTCGGTGTCGGAGATGAGGCATGAGATAGTATCTTCAAGCCTCTCTCGTCCCCCTTGTTGTTGTTGAGAGAAATTTTGTGACTCATTTCTTGGTTGTTGAAAGTTTGTTCGTTGGGTTTTATTTTGTTGGTTACTACTATTGTCGGGTTCTCTCCAACCAAGGTTAGGGTAGTTACGCCATCCTTGGTTGTAGGTACCCGTTGGAGGACCTGACGGCCTAGGTCTATTATCAATGTAGTTTACCGTTTCTGTTTGATTATCCATTTCTTTCATACAACTCCAATTTCCATGTGGCCCACCACAACCTTCACAAGCCATAACCGAGGCCGTTTTTGTCATTTCTAACTTTTTGATTTTCGAAGAGAGGGCCTCGATTTGGGCTTGTAAAGAAGTGCTTTCATCTACCTTATGGGCACCCGAGGCAATAGATTTTGTGCCTCGGGGAGTGTACCACTGAAAATTGTTTTGAGCAATTTCTTTAATTTGATTATAAATTTCATTCGGGCGACGATTACCTAGAAGTCCCCCGGAGTTAGAGTCAAGTGTTTGTCTTGTGTGTGGCAATAACCCATTATAGAAAGTGGATACTTGTTGCCATACCGCAAGACCATGATGAGGGAACTTTCTTAGTAGCTCCTTGAACCTTTCCCAAGTTTCATATAAGGATTCCCCATCCTCTTGTGAATATGTATTAATTTCAGTCATTAATTTAGCCGTTTTAGAAGGAGGGAAATATTTATATAAAAACTTTTGGGCTAGTTCATCCCAAGTGTTTACCGAGCCACTTGGGAGGGTGTTAAGCCAAGCCTTAGCTCGGTCTTTTAATGAAAATGGGAACATTCGGAGGCGGATGGCGTTGTTTGATGCCCCATTGATTCGAAAAGTATCACATATTTCCAAGAAGTTGGTAATATGTAAGGGAGGATCTTCGTCCGTAAGCCCATGGAAAGTTGCGAAGTTTTGGAGCATTTGAATCAAATGCGGCCAAAGTTCGAAGTTGTTGGCATCGACATTCGGTGCATTGATAGCGGCGCCAAGATTACCTACCGTGGGCCGTAGGTAATCCATTAGGGTACGTTGATCCGCCATTGGGAGTGGGTCCCCCGAAACTTTCTCTTGGATTTTAGCTTTAAGTCTTTTTCTAAGAAAGCGTTCGGGTTCATCTAGAGGTTCTTTTATGTCTTTATTGGAACTGGAGCTCATGCACTGCGTAGGAAGTTCAGGTGCGGCGCCTGGGTTCCAAGTCCTGCGATAAAAACAAAAAGATTGTTAGTCAAAAGTCTCACCACGGCCCCGTGGTCGTGGTTACAGTGAATGTTTTCCGGATCCCTGTTACTAGAGAGTTCAACACGGCCCCGTACTGCACCAACACAGCCCCTTGCTCAGTTCTCTGTAACTCGGAAAATAAAAACTGCCAGTAACGATGCTGGCCACGGTCCGTGTTCGACCAGGCACGGCCCCGTGCTGCAGTCTGCAGAAACTAAAAGATTTAGAAAATTCCTAAAACAGCAGAAAAATAAGAAAAATGATTAGGCTGTTGATTCCTAACTTTCTTAAAATCCTTGTGTCCCCGGTAACGGCGCCAAAAACTTGATGCGTGTGTAGCGTTATATATTTTGTTTGATATTTTAAGCCCTTTTTAACATATTAGTCAAGTTTTAAATTTATAAAACACGATATTCTACTAACACTAAACACACATATGGGCAAGTTCACCCATCATGAGCGTAGTATAGCGTTGGTAAGATACCGAGGTCGTCCAAGGACACAAGAGCTTCTAGTACCGGTTTATCCTTAACGTCTAATCAAATCAAAAGTTTTAGAAAAGGTTTTAAATATGAAAATAAAAACTAAAAATGCTGAAAATAAAAATAAAATTAAAACAGATAGACAAGATGAATCACTTGGATCCGACTCGCCTTTAATGTAACCTTTTATGATTTCCGCACTTTTGCACTTTTTAAGAGTTTATCTTAGTTATAGTAGTAGGCCCCTCTTTTGAAGGTGACGTTACCCTCAACCCAGTGGTTTGAGTCAGCAAGGATACAATCTCAAAGGGTCAGAATATTGAAAGATAATTAATTAAGGTATTAATGCGTAATGTGGTAGGCCCCTCTTTTAAAGGCGACGTTACCCTCGGCTAAGTGGTTTGAGTCAGCAGGGATACAATCCCATGTAGTCAGGTTAATGTATTAATAGTAGTTTAAATATGAGGGGATCAAGCCATTCGCACCCCGCCATCCAATACCAGTGGGTATTGAAGGAGGTCCTACTAGCTTGACCCAGGTCCTTGCAGGATCTATATACTGAACAAGGCAAGAACCTTACCAAACCATTCCCTTAACCCCCGACCAGGTAGCCAACATATCTCTATATAGACCGTAGAGACATGAATGGTGAAAATCTTTTATTTTATATAGACAGTAAAATAATGCCAAGACACCACGGACAAATGATAAGGAAGTTTCACCTTCAACATAAGAAACTAGTTATTAAAGTCATTAATACAAAACCAAATAAAAAGTGCGAAAATATTAAAAATTAAAAGTATTACATTAAATGCTTGTCTTCACCAAGTGATGTAAGAGACTTAGGCAAACATGGCCTTTGATTGTCAAGAACTCTTACTATCAATCTTGGATCCCGAGACTACTACACACACTCTAAGGTGGATGTTGGATGATGGTGGTGGATGTGGGTGTTGTAGTGGTGGTGAAGTGGGAAAGAGGTAGTTTGCCAAGGGATGCATTTGAAGTGAACCAAGCACCCCTATTTATAGCCTGCACAGAAGCCCGCACACGGCCCTGTGTCCATTGTACATGGTCCCCTGTCCATCCTCTTTCTCTTTCTTCGTTAATTGCAATTGTCTGTATTAGGTTCCACACGCCCCTGTGTTCGCTGGGCATGGTCCCGTGTGTAGAAGCGTATCTGTACTATCAAGATTTTCTAGATTCTGTGAATCTTAGCGTTGACCACGGCCCGTGTTGAGCTGGGCATGCCTCCGTGCGGGGAATAGAAGCTTCTACAACTTTTTCTTTTCTGCAGGCATCTGACCACGCCCCCGTGTCTGCTAGGCACGAGGTCGTGGTCAGCCTTCTGTTTCTTGTTTTTGCTTGGGAAGATGTTGTCGAGGGGTCGGGCATGCCACGTTTACTCCTTTCTTTGTACTTATGTTAGTTTTTGCTGCATATTTGTTCCTTTTGTTCATTTAAGCTCATTTGTTCCTGAAAATACAAAAAGAAGACAAAAGCACACTTTTTCCAACATTAGTACTAAAAAGGGTTAGTTTTATGCCTCATTTGATGTATTTTTTTTGTTGCATTTTACACACATCAGGCCATGAAGCCCCTTTGTTTATCACTCGCAGAGCGCGGGAAAGGGTCGATCAGACCCTATAAATTGCGACCATCGGCTTTCAGTCCAATTCGTTTATTTTAATCTTTCTCTCTCAAAATTTCTACATAGAAATTATAATTTCGGGTATTATACCCACTAAAATAGCGAAGCTCTGCCTCGATGTAAGTATCATAACCCCTGGTTACGTATTAGATATGCTGCCCGATTGATCTAGTGCTCCGTAACGCATGCCGAGGCTCTGGATGACTCAGTCGTTGGAATTTCTGTCTCGAGAAGGGTATAACTAATGTAAATTGGGTTATTATACTAACGCGTGTGCATTGTTTAATTAATAGATAATAACCTATAAAATCACAAAGGAAATACCTAAAGTAGCAATGTGAGTAATCTCTTTTTTGTAAACCTTTTTGCGAACTGTTTTTACAAAACCTCAATGTTTTACATTATATTTCACAGTGATTAAGTATTTGTAATTCTAAAATTATCGTCGGTATGTTGGGGTTTTGTGTACAAAATTTGTTACTACACTGTGAGTAGTAACATTACCACCAGTCATGGATTGACAGTACCGTGGGTGGTAATTAAAGTAGATGAAACAAATGTAATTGCTGGATTGCCCTCAATACTGTAAAATGATAAAACTTTTCTTGATTAAATTGGGATTCACTCGCCAGTATTTCTTGCTGATAAAATGTTTTTAAACGCGTTCAGGTAACAAAATATGAAAGCCAATTAGAAGTCAGCTGGACAGCACTGAAGGCTTGGAAAATGCCAATAAAAGTTACCTAAATAAAGATGTTTTATTTCAATAAAATAGGGTTTATCCCTATAAACATGTTTGTAATGGAAACTTGGGAATTTCCCATGTATTTAATATTATAAAAATGTGGTATTTTACTCTGATAAAATATTTCCTAACTACGGTCCTGATGTAAATTCCGCTGCCAAATTAATAAACACTGATACCACTGATACTGGCTCGCGGCCGCCCGTTCCCAAGTGATTAGGGGTCGGGGGTTGCGACATGTTTCAACGTAATTTTGCAGTCAGGTTTGAAAGCAATACGTCGAGCATCAAATGCGGTCAGCTTACATGATGAAACCCTTGTCATGTACCCATGTACACAAAACAGTCTTGGTTTGCCTCTTTTCCATACTTCTCCATCAAGGGGGTTGAAACATTCGGCGGGCATTTTCTTAGTCTACCTCTTTTCCCCTTCTACACTGATGGATTTGCAGTTGATCCAACACTTGCAAGGTCATCACTAGTATTCTTCAAATCTTCACTTTACATAATTATAAGTTAATAAAACTACAACTAAATCAACATTACAGAAAATAAAACCAAAATGGTAGTGTTGTTTCCAACAAAATTTATCACATATAGGCTTAGACTCATGGCTACATATAACACAACCATGTCACCTACTTTTGCAACACATAGAATACTTATCATCAAAGCCTCAAAATAGGCACCGCAACAAAAAGTAATACACAATTCCATAGCAAGATACACAATACTAAGTTAAATAATGTCTTAGAAATGCCAAACCAATAAAATGAAGGATCAAAGTCGAGTGCATCAAAATCCAAATCAAGAACCAGTAGCAAGAACTCATGAAATTAAGTATGATAGATCATTTAAACTTATCACCAATAACAAAGATATGTAGTCCTAAGACACTAATATACAAGTGAGATAACACGCCACACCAACATATTGTTAAGAAAGCTACACTGTGTTTACATAACAACATAGCATAATGAAATATATAACAACCAAACCCCAGTAGTAGGTAATAAAAGAGGTTAAACCGACATTGTGTAACCTACCCTTAATGTTTCTTTCATTTGTGGTCTCCCTGCCAATCATGACATAAGAGGGTGCTTACTTAGAGTGTGTAAAAACTTTCAGTCAAAGAGAAAATACCAACAAAAGTAAACTGTTGACAAAAACCAAAACCCCCGAAGGAAATCAAACAGGAAAACCTAAAGAGATAAACATACATGCTTTGCAAACCAATTACATGCAAGTTGTCTAAGTATACAATATATGAAAGATGCATTGTGATGGCAACCATAAAGGGAGCATAAAAAATAAGTGTAAAACCCGAACAAAGGCTGAAGCATGAGGTGTGATCGTGATTGATTCTCATTGCATACGAATTAGCAAACATACTATATGATTAAAATAAACTCCAATGCCATTCATAAGTTTCAAACATCAATAAGAGTTAACCAAGTGTTTACATCACTTCAAAATAAAATAAGTTTCAAAAGTCTACATCATAATTCAAGTTCTTAAAAGATAAAGGATTTGTTTCTCATGTCACCGCAAGGAGGTGGGATATGATGAACAATCCAACAAAAGAGGCATGGAGTTAGAACTCTTGACATTTTGAAGCGAAAACCCACAAAGCTTTCCACTAATTTCCTGAAACACATGTAAGTTTGAAAAACGTCAACAAAGTTTGTTGGTGCACTACGTCTGTCAACTACGTCTTATGTCGAGTCTCGGGTTCGTTGCGAAGATCGGGTTCGTTGCGGAGATGTTAAAGCATGATGTCATGATGACATCATCAAGATGACATCACATCACAAGATAACACAAAAGAATTAGAAAGTGAAAATTGGATTTCGGTCAAATTAAGATTCCGCTCATGTGGTCTTGATAGGGTATCGCTTATATGGTCTTGTGGGGTATCGCTTATGTGTCAGTGTACACATAAGCGAAATCATCATGTATATATATAGGAGGTCTTATGAGCGAAATCAGTAGATAGTTCTAGGTGATTGTCTTCCGGTTAGCCACGAAGTGCTGCCGAAGTGTTGTTAGGTCTGTAATCGATTGCATATCAATATAAACAACAGTTAAAGGTGAATACGCACTGAATTACATCAAAACACTTGTTTCCGCCTCTTGTTTTGGTGAAAAACTCTTCTAACCGACTCGTTCGGATCAGAAAACGATCCTACAAGTGGTATCAGAGCCAGTGAAGAAGAGATTTTTACAATTCAGCCGAAATTTCTGTTTCTACACCTTTCTTTTTCGAAAAACAAAACTTTTACGGTCAAAATCGGTTCAGTTTTTCACATATTGCTCGGAATTATGAAGTAACAAATCCTTGTGATTTTCAGAATTAAATACGACTTAGATCTTAGATTTTTTGAGGTATCGCTCATATGAACTCGTGAAAGGTGACGTAATCATAGGTTTCGCTTATTCGTACCAGCAGATTTTGCTTTTATGAACAGTTAATTCCGCTTTTGTGACCACTAGGTATCGCTTTTGTGACATTTGAGATTTCGCTCTTGTGTCACTTGAGGTTCCGCTTATGTGACAACTAGGGTCTCGCTTTTGTGACACTTAGGAATTAAGCCTCAAAATGTTTCAGTATTTCACATGATTGTGTATTGAGTAGTGTGAACCGATTGAGTGCATTCATTGTGTTGTGTATAACAGTCTACAAGGATGTCAGGTTATTGATGTTTGTGAAAAGAGATTATGTGATTTTCGTCTGATTGCATGTATTGATATAAGTGAACATTTAAAGATTGTCGAATATTGGATTTTATTCGGTTTAGTGGTTTACGAGGTCCAATCACAAAATAGTATAATCGTGTATGCATGTGATGTTTGCCAAGAAGAATTTTTTAATCAATTAATGTGTCAGTATATCACGATTGTCTAGTTAGTCATTGATATAACCCATGTGATTGATATCTTTGTTCAAGATTGTCGGCCATTAATGTGTTTTTAAGATATGAAGATTGCATGAAATGTATCAAAAATACTAGTTGTCCACATCTTTCATCACGTGAAATCTGAATATTCTGTTGTTGCATGTGAATACTCATGGTTGGTCCAATTAGAGTCTGATTTCATGTTATGATTATTGGTCCATGTGAGTGTTGTCAGCCCAAGATCCACTTTGTAACCGGTACAATTTAAATGTTTGTATAAGCCCATCTAATGTGTTAGTTTTTGTTTGTATAAGCCCATCTAAAGTGTGTTAGTTTGTGATGATTGTTGCACATTTTAAAAAAAAAAAAATTGGTCAATATTGTTCTCATATAATCATTTGTATTAATAGTTGGTGGATTTATAAAAAATCAATAGTTGTTGTTGTCAGTGTCCAAATTGGTACATATTGAATCCATCAGGTCGTTTGAGTTCAAGTCAGGTTCAGGTTTGAAGTTTTAGTCGGTTCGCACGGTTTTATCAGTACGTTTGTCAGTTAGATCGTTTTGTGTGGATAAATCACGTGATAAAGTCAAGTTCGTACAATTTGGAGTTCAAAGGTTTCAAAGGGTCAAGTCGTTTTAAATTGGATCCAAGTCCTAGAAGTCCGCACAGTTGGTCAACTCTCAGTCCGCACGGAAAATCATCAGTTCAAGTACCAGTCTTATTTAGTCAATTGATAAGCGTTTAAACTGATTGTTGTTTGTTTGTGTTGTCAGGTAATCGACAAGTATTTTACAAGGCGATACAACTCATTTGAAAATCCAAAACATGGAGAACGAGTTCTACAATGCTTTTGCTAGTCCAGTTACAGTTACTCAGAGTGCTTTGCATGAAAATGAAACCGGGACGTCTCAGAAACCACCAAAACTCATGGATATTGATGATTACAATGGATGGTCCGAAAGGTTTGGAAATTGGGTTGAGGCGTATCACTTGGATGCGTGGGAACATACTGAAGAGCCGTATGTTAAACCCACAAAGAACGATGTTGTGAATGGTACTCCGTTAACACTTAGAGAAATGAGTACTGTAGATAAAAAGAAATATCGAGATGAGAAATTGATGGTGAGTCTGCTTCAGCAAGCGATAAAAGAAGATATTTTGATACTTCTTCAACATGATGGAACTTCATATTCGATATGGAAAGAGTTGGAAGCAAAGTTTACTGGAAGTGATGATATGCTCAGGAATAAGATGTCTCTCATGAAAAAGGAATTTGACTTATTTCGGGGATTGAAAAATGAGAGTGTCAAGCAATTAATTGATAGATATTGTAACTTGGTGAGAAATATGACGAAACTTGGTGTTAAGAAAGATACTGATGAATTGGTTGAAAAACTTGCAGATGCGCTACCATATGAAACATGGGGAACATTTCTGATGATGTTGCGGTCAAACAAAACAGATTACAAGAAAATGACATTGGGAGATTTCATCAAACACCTGGAAGCTCAAGAAATGGAGCAAAGAAAGATTGCTAGGATGAAGAATTACGATGGAGAACAAGATATCAGCTTGTATTACAAGAGTGGTATTACTGGAACAACAAATCATTCTCCAAAGATCGAAACTGCTTACAGTGTGAAAGATTCTTCTGAAAAGAGATCATCTCAGGGATCAAGCAACACTAGATTTTCATCTTTCGATCCAAACATTTCTGCAACAAAGAATGGAAGAAAACTTCAATGCAATATTGTATTAAATCTTGAAAGTGATCAAGATTATTCTGAAGAAGTTGCAAAAAATCAAATGTCTTTGTTGGGAATGGTGTTGGAATCCTATAGTAGTTTTGTAGCCGGAAGGATCGGTAATCCAATGCTCACGAAAGAGGATTACGATCAAATTGATGCTGAGGAAATGGAATTGATGGATATTAAATGGTGTATGGCCAGTGTAATGAGAAGAGCTGAGAAGTTTAAACAAATCACGGGAAGAAATGACTTTCTTGATGCAAGTGTTTCAAACTTAGGCTTTGATAAGTCAAAAGTTACATGTTTTCGTTGCAGGGAAAAGGGGCATTTCAAGAGAGAATGCAAAAATCGTGAAGCTACTGGAGCTCAGAATCCTTTTGGAAACAACGATTATCACAAAAAGGCGATTTATCATCAAATCACACCACCAGCACTGCATCAGGCATAAACTGCACATGGAATGATGCAGACTAAAGACTCAAAGAAAGCTTGTCTGGGAAATGATGGTGGATTCAGTTGGGATAAATATGTTCCAATAAACAGCAAAGGGTGTTTGGCAGAACAAGATGATGAAAAACTAGCTGATGGTTTCAATTGGGATAATTTTTGTCCAGATCAAGAATTTATGGCCAAAGAGATTTCTAAAGACACTTCAAATGTTAATGTTTTCTTTGCTAATGCTTATGATTTGAAATGCGCAGAAAGATGCAGAAAAGTCATGGAAGCAGCTGAAGAAAGACGAAGGAAGAACAAAGAAGAGGAAGAAGAAGAAGAAGAGAGATTGAAGAACGAAGCGAAAGCTGAGAAAAGAAGAAGAGTTGAGTTTTTACAATCAAGCAGAAGTGTCAAAGAAGTTCCTGAATTTGAGATCAAAGTTGATGCAGAACCTGTCAAAGATCCTGAAAAGTGCATGAATTGTGATTCTTTAATCAAGCAAAACAATGAATTGCTGCACAACATAAACAGATTGAAAGAATCATATGATACAATGAACAGAGAAATCAACAAGTATACTGATTCAAATGGTGAACAAGCTGAAGCTATGAATACTTTGAAGATAGCTTATCTGAGACAGCTTGATACGGCAAACTATAACATTAAGAAATGTGCAGATCTCGAGCTTGAGTTGGCAACACAAAAGATAGAAACTGAGAAAGTTAAGAAATTATTAGACAGTTACTCATGTTCTACTTTTGTTGTTGACAGGATTTATCCGGTTGTGGAAGAATTGAAGACGTTTGAAGATGTGAAGATGTCTGAAGAAAAGAAATCCGTGACAAAAGATAAAGTGACAAGTTCTGGTAAGAAACCAAGTGTGGACTACACTAGATGTCCGCCCCCGGTCGAAAATGGATTTTTACCTCGAAATCCAAATTCCGAAAGAGTCGAAAAGGCAATAAACTTACAATGGGAGTCTGGGCCGTCGGATAACTTGCCAGAAAATATTGATGTCACGTACACTTCGTCCGATACTGATCATGAGTCAAAATTGATAAAAAGTGTGGTCGATCAGGTGTTAGACAAAGATGACATAGAGGAGTCAAAACCAGAGTCCAAATCCAAGTCAAAGTCTGAGTTCGATTCGTCAAAGTCAACAGTCAAAAAGGAGAAACGGGTTTATGATAAAAAGTTTTTGATATCAAAATCTAATTTGAATGATGAATCTTTTAAAGTGGCATATACTTTGAAAGATTCTGACAAATTATATTCTGATGAAGATTTTCCATTAAGAGGTGTTAAAACTGAATTGATCAAAAAGGTTTTCAAATTAACAGAAATTAATATTTTTGAAATGAAAGATTTAAATCTTACTGATAAACCTAAAAAATACACCTCAAGAGTTCAACAAAGATTAAACAAGAAAAAGGGTTACAGTTCTGGTTCTGGTTTTCAAAAGAAGCCAAACCAAAGCCGTAATTTCAAAAGAAATGGTCTAGGTTTTATACCACCGAAAAATTATAAAAATGAGGAAATTTATAAACCAAAAACTGATTTTGTTTCAGGAACAAGTCAAGAGAAAGAACAAAAGAGTTCATTCTGGAAGGAGACAAATCAAGAATTCCTTGCCAAAAAGCAAGAAGAGCTGAAGAAAAATCATGTTCCAAAGAAGATAGAAACTAGAACTTGTTTTCAGTGCAAGATTGCTGGTCATGTTGCTAGGAATTGTCCGAAAACATTCAAACCAAAACAGGAAGTATCTGGTAAACTGAAAGAGAAAGTTGTGGAGAAAACTGAACTTTCAACCCGAAAGTTTACTGGCTTTGAAAATTCGACCTTTGAGATTGGTGAATGTTCAAAGAATGTGATCTACAGAAAAGAAAATCTGATAAATCAAAAATGGGTTGTTAAGGGTTCAGGAAACAGTTCTGGTGATGAATCTGATTCCACAAAATCAGAGGAGCCAAAAGTTGTTAAAGAAAATGTTGAAAAATCAGTTTCAAAAGTGGATGATGTGAATTTTCCACCTTTGAGTGCTGAAAATTTTAAAAAGAAAGTTGGGAAAGTTGAAATTTCAAATCAATTTTATTCTGACAAGAAGAAATTTGATGTTGATAAAGCTTTCAACGGAACAGTGAAACACATTTTTGGCAAAATGATCAATGGTAAGGCCAAAAGTGTTAAAGAATTTTACGCTGCCAAAAGAGGAGGTTACAGGTTAGTTGAAAGAAAAGATGATGAAGAGGTTGTTACACCCAAGGAAGGTCAGGCTTGGGTGGACATATTCTTCAAAGAGTAAAAACCTGACTTGCCGGAGCTCCCAAGTTGGTAATCGTGGAGCATGAATCGGCATCATTCTTATGTTGTTTGTTTGAAAATTGAAAATTTTTGGAAATTTATATTGCAGGAATTGCCGGAACTCCCAGGTTTGTAAGCGAGGAGTAGGAATCGGCACCTTGAGAATTCAACCAAAAGATGGTAAATTGGTTGAAAAACAGGTTTAAGTTGTATGGTTGTGATTTTTACAAGCGGTTCAGAAGTTGAATTGGATTGATTTTACAAGTGGTAAATCAGGGACATTAAGTTGTATCTGATTTCCTACATATGATTGGTAAAACAATGAGATGTTTTGATCCCCAATTTTACAAGTGGTAAAATCAACAAAACTTATTTTCCGGAAAAACCATTTGATTAAAACAAACTTAAGTGTTTTGAAATCGATGGGAAAATAGTTTGTTGTGAGGGGGAGTTCTGATTGTTTATGCCAAGTGGATGGCGAATTGAGGCAATTCGATATCAGTTGTCATGTTCTTGTATAGTTTGTTTTCAAATTTCCTAAAATGTGTTTGCATTTTAGGGGGAGTAAGAAATTTTAGAAAATCCAAAAACATTTGAAAATTTGAAAAAATAAAAAACATGATAAAATGAAAAAAGAGTTTTTGTTGCATATAAGAGGAAATGATAGTACATCAGTGGACTATCACAACATGCTAAAGAAATGGAAAGTTAAAAAGTGATAAACGGTCTCACTGATGATGTGCCAGTAGGTTTTTACACATCTAGTAGATTGTGACGAGATATAAACCTAAATTTCAAACTTGCTTGTTCTGTGGGTTAACACAAACTTGGATATATAGGTAACCCCTGAAATCTTGTTTGAAAGGTCCCTTATTCTGAGATACTAGGTCTTTATGCTCAGTGATATCTGGGGTATTATCTCGGGACTTCTGCTGAAAGAAATTTCTGACCTAGTCCCCGGATAATGCTTTCTGCAAATGCTTGAAACATAGCATCACCCTCAGCAAGCTGATGAAACAATAAAATTGATAGTCGCTGCTGTTGTAATGCAAAAGATCCTCTAAAGGGGACCCACCAAAAGTCGAAGCCGTCATCTCTCTGCGTATCGAAAGATCGACCTGAGCTCTCACGGCCCTCGTACTATAATTTATTCCATGACAGATATCATCTAGGTATACTCACCTGTAAGATTGAATACTGGGGTCTGGATACGGGAGTATATACTGAGGTGGGACACATGTAGATGTTTAAGTTCTAAAACACTAATTCTGTATCCCGAGCAGATTGAAAGTTTTGTGAAAATTTTAGTGGACCAGTATACTGACAATCTAAGTGAATCGTTTAGAGCTTAAAATGAAATGAAGCTTAACGGTGTTGGTGATTGGTCTCAAAAACTGATATGATCCTCTTGCATGAACTCACAAAAATATTGTTTGTAAATATTTCATTTACTACTTTTCAGTACTTTCAAAAATTCCAAAAAGATTTTAGTGTGTTTTAGCATAAATTTTGAATAATTCAAAAAGATTTTCGACAACTGGTGTTGGAAAGCTGATTTTCAAAATTCCAAGTGCTAAACATGATGAACAAATGGTTTGGGTGAAAGTGTTTGAAGATTTTTGAAATGAAATGAGAAAAGTTTTGCTATAAAATGTTTTTCCTGCATGTGGTAAATTAGACTTGAAAATTTTATCCACAAAATGGTTATCAGAAAATTTATTTTTGGGTAGAGTTTTGTTTTTGCAGGTTTACGATCTAAGAATCTGTGGAAAGTGAATTCCAAACTGCGCTCCCAGCTTAGTGAAAGGGGGAGTCTGAGGACATCGAGAGGGAGTCTGAAGATAGTAGAGCCAGATTCAGATTCTGAAGATTTTGAGAAAGAATTAGAGATTGATTGAGAATTCTTGCAATGACAAATACTTCAGAGGAAGATTGAAGATCGATAAAGATTGTAGATTGACAATTAAAGACTCGACACTGAAGACTCCGTCAACATCCGAGGGGGAGTTTGTTGGTGCACTACGTCTGTCAACTACGTCTTATGTCGAGTCTCGGGTTCGTTGCGAAGATCGGGTTCGTTGCGGAGATGTTAAAGCATGATGTCATGATGACATCATCAAGATGACATCACATCACAAGATAACACAAAAGAATTAGAAAGTGAAAATTGGATTTCGGTCAAATTAAGATTCCGCTCATGTGGTCTTGATAGGGTATCGCTTATATGGTCTTGTGGGGTATCGCTTATGTGTCAGTGTACACATAAGCGAAATCATCATGTATATATATAGGAGGTCTTATGAGCGAAATCAGTAGATAGTTCTAGGTGATTGTCTTCCGGTTAGCCACGAAGTGCTGCCGAAGTGTTGTCAGGTCTGTAATCGATTGCATATCAATATAAACAACAGTTAAAGGTGAATACGCACTGAATTACATCAAAACACTTGTTTCCGCCTCTTGTTTTGGTGAAAAACTCTTCTAACCGACTCGTTCGGATCAGAAAACGATCCTACAAAGTTGGCGTGAATTCATGTAGTTGTTTTGTAATATGTTGCGCACTTGTAAAATGTAAGATGTATTTGTATGAAAAGTGGTATGTTACTGTAAAAATAAGATGTAAGATAAGATGTATTTTGTAAGGAAATCGAAATCGCTAGTGTTTCGTGAGGACATTAGCATGTGTCCCGACATAGGAAGCATCCAAACCTAGGCGATTTATGTGTCGATTACCCTTCGACTGGGACACAAAAGCACTCTTCCGTGTGGGTCAATGTGGACCAAGATTGGGGCTACCAAAACCTAATAGATCTACCCTTTCTGTTCCTCGGTCTAAACTTAGATTAATGGTGCTTACGTATCCCCTATTCGCACATAATCTATTGTATCATTCCTTAGTCTAACATACCATTTGTACATGTGTTTTACCCAAAAGTTTAGAAAACGACAAAACCTTTAAAAGAGGGCACATGAACTCACTGTTTTGCGTCTTCGTGCGTACTACTTCACTGGTAATCTTCTTGGTTCGCGACGTAACCTATAACTGTTCTAAATATGTTAATCACCTAAACTTGTGATTTACTATGTACAAGTTATCCTTCTTGTTTATGTATTTGTTTTGTCTTAGATATATATGTTCCTGAGTTGTTAATATATATATATATTTTACAAATATATATATAGTTTCATATTCTTGTAAGTCGTGTAACGGATCTAGTTCATCTTGCGGCTTTGTGCCTCTCATGAGTAAGATATGCATATCTGAGTCATGTGTGGGCCGTGCCCATAGTAGTCGGGTTTCACCCGTTCGTCGCGTTATTGTTAATTTTAATTGTATTTTCCATTTGTGAATATATATATATATATATATATATATATATTTTCATTCTCAAATAAAAGATATATATATATATATATATATAGGATTAGGTTCAAGAATGAACACTAGTGTAGCTTGCAAACTGAGTGAACTAATCCTGGCCATACACATGTGTAGATCAATGGCCAGGATTTGATGTTGAAGGGAGAGGATCATGAGAAAACTAGATATAAATGAGAAAACTATAAAACTAACTAAAAACCACTAAAAAGGAGGGGGGACTTTTAATGAAGGAGGGGGGGGGGGGGGGGGACTTTTAATGAAGGAGGGGTAAAATTGGAAAAAAAATATATAACTTTTCAAACATTTCCCATTTCTCCATACGTTATCATTTTAAAACAAAAATGGCACCATAAGATCACAAATTTTTGTATCTTTTATTCAAGTATATTCGAGCATATTTTTTATGACATAAAAAAAGATTTATGGTGTCGTCTTGTTTTCAATACTATTATTATAGTAGTGCACATGTGCAATATAACATGTACTACAATTGCATTACATGCTTAAAATTTGCTTTTAGAGTCTAGTTTAGCTTTTAGGGTTAGTTTTTTTGGAGGTTTAGGATTAGGATTAGGGTTTTGGGTGTGGCGGGGGGGGGGGGGTTTAGGTTTTTTTTGGGTTTAGTTTTAGGTTTTCGGGAGGGTGGGGGTGGGGGGTTTAGGTTTTTGGGGGGTGTCGGTGGGGGGTGGGTTAAGTGGTTTAAGCTTTATGTATTAGTGCACATGTGCAGTACAACCAAAAAAAGGTTTTTTTTTTTTTTGAAAATTTTTTTCCATACATAAAAAGTAGCGATTTTTCTATAAAAAATTGTAAAAAAAAAAATTTGTTATGTTTTTAGGTTTTTTTAGGCTTTTTTGGTTAGTTTTTTTGTTTTCTCATTTAAACTAGTTTTCTCATGATCCATCCCCTATACACTAGTGCATTTTATTATTTGATGATGAGATCCTGGCCATACACGTGTGTAGATCAATAGCCAGGATTCGTTCACTCAGTTCGCAAATACATTAGTGTTCACTCTAGAACCCCACCCTGTATATATATATATATATATATATATATATATATATATATATAATTCTTGAATATGATATGTGTTAAAAATAAATAATATATTTTTAACTTATCCTTGTATATGTATTCTTGTTTTATATGTGTATACTTGTCTTTGTATTACTTTGACCAATTCAACGTCGATTTATACTTTTAATAAATAATATTTTCAATATTATTTTAGTATAAATATATTTGTAATCCTACCAAATGTATACTTAGGTAAGTATACATGTATTTGTATTAGTTTGACTAAGTCAATGTCGATTTATACTTTTAATAAATAATATTTTCAATATTATTTTATTATAAATATATTTGTAATTTTACCAAATGTATACTTAGGAAAGTATACATGTATTTAGGTGTAAACACTTATGTATTTTGTGTTTAAAGTCCAAAAGTCATTTCTTATGATTTTATACTTTCCGGAAAATAATAGATTTTTATGGCTTGTTTAACATATATATTTTTATCACACTTGTTAAATATATATATTTCGTTCCTTTATATGTGTATATTTATCCATGAAGACCATAGTCCAAATGTCCACAATCCTTGGTAATGAAATATATATAAGTATATATTTTGTATTTTTGTCCATACACCCACTTGGGCAAGTATAAGTATTTTTATACTTAGTTATATTTTATGGTATTTTTGTAAGTATTTTATATATGCATTTCCTTTGTGTATATTTTGTAATTTTTGGCCCTAAATGTATACTAGTAAATATTACACATAAACACACAAATTTTTGGGTGACATCTAAATATATATAACTTGCCCTAATTATATATATTTATATCCATTTTAATTTTTAAGAAAAACACTATTTTCTTAACTTATATTTTGTATAAAAATTAGGAAAAATTATGGCTAAACACTTTTAATTTATTTCTTGTAAAAAGTCTTTGAAAAATATATTTTTCAAAGTGTTTAATTTCTACAAAAATTTTGCCATAGTTTCCCCTAAAAATGGAGATTTTCCCATGTTTAAAACATGTGTTTATTTTCTTTTCAAAATCAAAACTCAGTCAACAACAAACTTTGCAAGTAACAATCATCAAAATCATCCATACTTTTCATGTAACAAACTTGAAGTTTCACATAAACTTGTAGTAATTTGAATCTACACTTTAAACATGTAGACCTACTTAAAACAAAGCTTACTAGTTTATTTTTATAAACTTTGTTGAAACTTTATTTTTGAAACTTGTTCATCCACTTTATTAGTAGGTTTATGAACATGATTATTTCATTTTTAACAAACTTACAAGTTCATTTTCAAAATCTTCAAGTTTACTAGCATGTTCATCATGGATCTTTTAAGATCCATGTGTATACTTGTTAGATCTATGCTTCTAACAAGCATGCATGTGATGGATCTTATCAAAATCACAAAACAAACAACTTCCTCACAAACTTCATACAACACTAAAAATTATGTGTTCATGTTAGATCTTCTTATTTCTTTGCTTGTTCATATTTTAAAGTTTAGTGTTCTTGATGGTTTAACTTGTACATTATCATAACACTACTAATGAACATCAAAACAAAGGTTTAGAAGACTCACAACTAGCTCTAGTGACTAGGGAAGTGGCAAAATGAACAAGAAGGTGATGAGAGGATGAATGTGGTGGTTAATAGCTTCCTTGAGAGGTCCTTAAGTATCCAACACTTGAATATTCCTTTGCTAACGTTCTTACACCTTGGAGAACCCTTGGAATTGCTTGAATAACAAGAGAAGATGATGGTGATTGTCGGGTGTTCTTGGCTGAAACCAAAGGAGGAGGAAGGAGTGTTGTGATTTTTTTTTTTTTTTGAAATGGTTTGGAATGGTAAAAGATGATAAGGTTCTCTTGATTTAACATGAGCCTCCATTCACTTTAGACATCCATTTAACCATCAAATAACCAACAACAACATGAGACATGTGGGCGGCTTGTGGGGCCCACTCCAACCGTCAACATGCATAGAGGGGGGTTATGTCAAAGTTCAATAGTTTAGGGACTTGGAGGAAAAAAGGGGGTTAATTTAGGGGTTAAGTGTTTTTAATGTGTAACCAAGTAACATATGGTAATTATTAGTGTTAAAATATTAAAACAATGTTACTAGTCCATATTTGGTGTTTTGGTAATGTGCGGAAAATTGTTCGGTGTTCGTTTCCTTGTCGGTTCGCTAAAATGTTAAGTTATGTAATTTATAAGGTATTATATGTTTTTGTGGTTTAAAATTATTCCAAATAATTTTTAAGTTGTTTTTTATGTTTAAACATATTTCTAGAGTTGTACAATTTGTCGGATTCGGAATCATGCAAAAAATTGTCATTTATGGTCCAAAACGGACACTTTTAAGTTCGTTAAATTTTTTCGGAAAGAATTAACTATTATACTTGTTTCCCCACTTGGGATATGATATATTTTTTATGTCGGACCTACATCTAAGTCCTAAATCTATCATTTAGCTGACTGAGTCTGAGGCTGTGCTGACACAGCTTGTCTAACCGGTGAGTTTACTAATTGTTTTGACGCAACGCTTAAATTGTTTCACAATGCGATGAATGAAATGTATAAAATGCATGATTCAAATGTATGACGTGCAAACATAAAATGTTGACATTGAAAACACATAATTGCAAACAATACATAGTTATTAAATGGTACGAAAGTTATCAGATTTGTGTCGTTTGTCACAATAAGCACCATGACATAACCCTATCAAATAAGCACCAACGCATATACGTATGAATTATGAATTTGGAGAGCAATATACATTTAATGGGATAAGTTAGACATGAAGAAATTCAAACATAGAGATTAAGAGCAGCACAATACCCATTTAAGTATTCATAATATAATAACAGTAAACAGATAACTAAAGGATTGGGTGTGCATTAATACGTACCGTAAAGAAAATCGTATTCTTTGTTAGACAATTTTTGAATGATTTCACCGAGCTAATTCTATTTCTTTTTGTTAAACATTAGGATTGAAGTGGTTGGTTACTTCACGAGACAAGCAAAAACCGAGCCCAACACAAGTTCGTCACGACATATATATTATTAAGTTTACTGCACACTCGTTTGTTTCTGAGGCTCTCTTCTGGTGGGAGACCATAAAGCAAAGCAAACCCAGCTAAGATCTCAAGAAGATGAAGTCAGAAGACTTAAGGAAGTTGGTGCTCAAGAGTTTTTGTGCCAAGGAGGATATGAAGCGAATAGAAATTCAGTATCTAACACTCATGGCTAGCACTATAACTCATCACCAGTTCACCTCCAAGCTTAATGAGATGGCTTGACTTATTCCTCATTTGGTCAGCACGGAGGAACTGTTGGTGCATATGTCTGTTGACTTCGTCTTATATCGAGTCTCGGTTTCGTTGCAGATCTGAACAAGAATGATGTCATCATTCTTGATGATGACATCATACATGTCACATCACAATATGACATCATCATTGCAACATCACATGAAATAGAATGTTCATACACGAAACAGTATTTTAGATGTTATAATTTCGTTTGAAAAGTAAACTTGTGATTTCGCTTGAACTGTCTTGTGTATGTTTCAAGCGAAATCTGATGCCTATATATAGGCTAGTTTTGTTTCTCATTAGGCACGGAATCAGAAGTTGTGTAACAAAGTGCTGCCGGATTTTCTAGTGAAATATAAATGAGAAACGTGTGTTAAAGTGATATACTCTGTTTTCTACTCCATTCTTTACTGATTCAGCTCTGTTTGTTTGATTCCGCCTCTCAAACAGTGTGTATTGCCTCTGATTGACTCACTTGGTCGGTAAAACGATCCTACAATTGGTATCAGAGCCGGTTATGAGCCAATACACTTGAATCAGTGCCTTTTTCTAAAAAAATTTTAACTTCTGGAGATTTTAACGGAAAAAATGGACTGAGTTTCTGATATTGTGTGTAAAACAGTGTTTTAACAAACCCTTTAGAGAATCAGATCAAAATTCGGCCTAAATCTGATAAAAATGGACTAAAAACCTTATTCCGCTTGAACGAACTATCTGATTCCCCTTGAAAAATTGTGATAATTTCAAGCGAAATAAGTGATTTCACTTGAAAACATCTGATTCCGCTTGAAAAGTTGAAGTAGTTTCAAGCGAAATAAGTGATTACGCTTGAAATACACCTGATTCCGCTTGAGAAGGTTATTCCGCTTGAAAGTACTTGGTTTTGCTTGATTCATGTGAAACATCAAAAATGAGGTTGTCAGTAAGTTGGGAAAAGAAATCACGTGATTTGTGTCAGGTTGCATCGGTTTGATCGGTCATTTACATGTGATATTATCATTTCGTTTGAAAAGTTCCAGGTCTCGTAAATTGAAGTAATCAGGCTGCATGTGATCTGTTTGAATAAAGTGTGTTAGTTGTGCATGTGATCTAATATTGAGGCTCAATCCAATTGAAATTGCATGTGGACTAATGGTGCGGCCCAATGAGAATTATGTTGTCAATTAAGTTTGTCAGCCATTAAATCAATGGATTGCATGTGAAGTACAGTTTATCGGCCCAATCAAAAGTTTTTGTATCAGATCCACTAATATGAATGGCCCAATGAAATTAAAGTGCTGAATTACTTTGTATGACATTGTCAAGAATTGCATGTGAAATAATTAGGATTGTCAGTCTTTGAACGGCCCAATCATATTTCATTAGGTGTTGTAGTTGTCGGCCCAAGTGATCTGCTCATATAAACCATCGGTCCAATTAAAATCCAAATCTTAAATAGTTGTCGGACATTGAGTGTTGAAGATTGTTGATTCATTAATTGTGAATTGTCAGCAAAAGTTTTTGATTATATCAAAACATATTTTTGGTCAACTAGTCAAAAGGTGATAAGGGCATATTGTTAGAGTTGTTTGTTCGATCCAATAGGATTGATTTGGGTATTAACATTTTCAGGCTCATTCATTCAGTGATTTCACCCGAACAACATTGGAACGAGTCCGTAAATCTTCGACACGAGTCTTAGATTGATTTCATTAACACACACTTTCACGTATTCAGTTCGTTTAAAATGGATCGTTTGTTTGTTTGCTTGTTTGCAGGTGATCCGAGGTGATTTGTCAAGCATCGGATACTCGTCCGAGTGAATCCCCACCTGATCCGTTGTCGTCTGATTTTTGCCACTCAATCGGATATTCATCTGATTCAGTCGTTTGATAAAGTGATTGAACTAATCTTAGATTGAGTAAATTTTCGTATTATTTGAAAATTTGTCTTCGTGAATCTTTCAATACCAAAACATGGGTTCTGAGTTTTATATTGCACAGAATAAGTTTGATAGTTTTACGGGTATCAAGGGAGAATCAACTAAAGAGTTGATCGAAAGGTATGTCAAGTTATATTTAGAGATGGAGCGTTTAAACATTAAAAAAATGGATGAGACATGGGTTGATAAGTTGGCAAATGCTTTACCAAATGATGTGTGGGGAACGTATTTGTTAGCTTGGAAGAATAGCTTTGGATATTATGGTTTCAATTTGAGCACGTTTGTTGAGAAGATTCAAGCTCAAGAACTTGAACTCCAAAAGATTAGAAAAATGAAGTCTATTGATGAAAAATTCGAACTTGAGAAAAATGTTCAAGTGGTAGAGGAGCAGGTTAAAGAAATTTCAGCTATCAAGGTAGAGAAGAAAGCTGAAGCTGAAATGATGTCCGAGAAGTGCTTAAACTGTGATAAATCTGAAGCAGACAATGTCAAACTCTTGAAGGATGTAGAGAGTTTGACATTGGAAAACAAAAATTTGAAAGAAAAAGAAAAATATTTTCAATTTGAAAGAAAAAGAAAAAGATTTTCAAGATAAAATAACATTTTTGGAAAATGAAAAGTTAAAAATTGAAAAAGATTTTGAAAGCAAAATAAAATCTTCAGAAAATGAAGATTTTTGGATAAAACTGGAAAACAAAAATTTGAAAGAGAATGAAACAAAATTTCAAAATCAATTAAAAGTTTTAGAAACTGAAAAATCTGTTCTTGAAAAGAATAAAATTGAATATAAAAAAGCAATAAATTCTCATTGTGAAAAAATCTCTAAAGTTGAAAGTGAAGTTGAGTATGCTAGAAATAAAATTGTTGAGTTAGAAAAGACATTGAAAGGTTTTGTGAGTTCGTCTGCATTGCTAGATCATATCTGTGCAAAATCGATCAATGAAATTCCAATAAGTGACAATGTCACAAATTTTGAAAAAGTCAAAATTGAAGATTGTAATGAGAAAACTGATGATGAAGATGAGAAAAAGAAAATATTTTTGGAATTAAAATTTTTTTTCAAGAAACTGTTTTACATTCTACTGAAAAAGGTGAATGCTCAACGCAAAAACCTGTAAAGAAGAATGTGGAACAAAAACAAAATGTTAAAAAACCGAAAATTTTTCAAAACAATAATAAAAGTTCATCAGTTCAATCATCCAATCATTATAAAAAACCACAAAATTTTGAAAATTATAACTCACAAAAAGTTGGTAATAAGTGGTGCAGGTTTGACCACATGGCTCAAACGTCAAATCAAGCTTATAGGAGAAGTCATGAGTACTCCAAATCAAATCAGTGTTATGATTTGAGTGTTTGGTTTGAAAGTGGAGAATGGTACGATAACAGGGTGTGTTACAACTGTGGTTTTCAAGGACACATTGCTGTTAACTGCCTGAGACAGAGATTTGAGACAAGAAGATGTTATGAATGCCAAATCAAAGGTCACATTGCCAGAGATTGCCCAATGAGATCAATGGAAAGATCGAGGGCTGAATCTCAGAAA
The DNA here is from genome assembly GCA_030545235.1 of Helianthus tuberosus. Classification (NCBI taxonomy): domain Eukaryota; kingdom Viridiplantae; phylum Streptophyta; class Magnoliopsida; order Asterales; family Asteraceae; genus Helianthus; species Helianthus tuberosus. The sequence goes on from CM060411.1 coordinate 74,804,657, forward strand.
AAGATGAAGAAATCAGTCAAGGTCGAAGAAAAGCCCAAAGAACCGAAAGTGAAAGGACAGAAAGTGAAGCTTTCGCAAGGGCAGAAAGATAGACTGAGAAAGAAGAGAAAGAAAGAAAGGGATTATCTTGAAAGGATTTTGTCCCCGGATACAACCAGAAAATCAGATAACAGTTCTGATAAATTGTTTTGCGCTCCAAAGAATGATCAGTCAAATAAAACGAATTCATCAGATACAAATCTGAGGACAGAAGAGAGAGTAAAGAAAGAAAAAGTGGTTAATCAAACGATTAACAAATCAAAGAAAGTGAGATTTTCACTTCCTGGCAATGAATTTGTTTCTTCGGAAACAAAGGAGCCACGAGTTGGCGATGAATCTGACTCGTCAAAATCAGAGGAGCCACAAGTTGAGCTCAAAAGTGAAAATTCAGTTCCGCCAATGGATGACATTAACTTTCCACCATTGCGAGCTGAAAATTTTAAACAAAAAGTTGACAAAGTTGAGATTTCAAATCAATTTTTTTCTGAAAAGAAAGATTTTGATGTTGAAAACGCCTTTAACCCCAATGTTCTAAACATTTTTGGAAAAATGGTTGACGGAAAAGTCAAAGGGGTAAAGGAATTTTGTGAATCAAAGAGGAAAAATGATACACCGAGTGAAAATAACTCGGATACACCCAAGGCTGGTCAGGCTTGGGTGCCTGCATTCTTTGCTTAAAATCCTGACTTGCCGGAACTCCCAGGTTGATAATTGGGGAGTAGGAATCGGCATCTTTCTTGAGAAATTCACAGGTTGGTAACTGTGATATTTCGACTTATAAGTGGTTAATCAAGGACATTAATTTGTACTTGATTTAACTATCTTACAAGTGGTATGATTGTTGGAAATTGTTTTTGTCATAAACTTACAAGTGTTTGAAAACAGTATGATGAATTAAACCTCATGTTTGTGAAATGGCAGACAAAACTAATTTTCCGAAAAAACCATTTTGATTAAAACAAACTTAAGTGTTTTGAAATCATAATGGGAAAATAGTTTGTTGTCAGGGGGAGTTCTGATTGTTTATGCCAAGATGATGGAGAATTGAAGCGATTCGATATTATGTTGTCACTTTATCTGTATAGTTTGTTTTCAAATTTTCTCAGAAAATCAAAATTGAAACATATTTTGATTTTAGGGGGAGAAAATTTTTTTAAAAAATAGAAAATTTGAAAATGCCAAAAACATTGAAAATTTCAAAATGAGTTTTGTTGTGAAAAAGAGGAAATGATAGTAAATCAGTTGGACTGTCACAGCATGCTAAAGAAACGAAATGCCAAATGTGATAAACGGTCTCACTAAAGATGTGACGATAGGCTCAGCTAGACTAGTAGATTTGCAATAACGATACAAACTTAAATGAAAAAGCCTAGTTCTAGTGGGAAACACGGTTGAAAGCATAGTACTTAGTTTTGTCCTTCTTGATTGTGTGCCTACTCAGTAATCGCTGAATGCTAAAGAGCATAAAAACCGGTCAGTTTGTGAACTTTCACAACTTGCTGAAAAAGTCGTTGTGTTTGTGCATTTTTTTTGCAAAGATTGAAACTTGTTTTATTTCTTTATTTTGTTTAAGCATTGGACATCCTCTGCGTATACGTGAGTGTCGAACTGGATGTTAGTGCCTAAACGTTCTGCTTTATTTTCTTTGGTGTTTCGTTTAAGCTTTGGATCACCTCTGCGTATACGGGAGTATCGAACTGGTGGTTAAAGTCTAAACAATTTCAACTTGTTTTTATTTCTTATTTTGTTTAAAACATTGGACTTTCTCTGCGTATACGAAAGTATCAACCTGATCGTTAATGTTTAAACATTCTGCGTTGTTTTCGCACATATCACAGTTGATGAAAGTTTAAAGGCATTACTTGAGTCAGTGTATTGCATGATGAGGGGATATGCTGAGATCGTGGGGTCCATAAGAATTTAGTGCAAAATTAATATACCTTAACGTATCGGTAAGAATTTCGAAAGTTTTTAGATTGAGTTTAAGAGGACAACTATATCGCCAATCTATGTGAATCGTTTAGAACTTAAAATGTTTAAAGCTTAACGGTGCTAGTGATGTGTCTCAAAATCTGATATGATCCTCTAACGCAAACTCACAAAAATATTGTTTGTATATATCTCTTTACTGCTTTTATTAAAAACAAAAATCCAAAAAGATTTTATGTGTGTTTTAGCATAAAATTATGAAAAATCCAAAAAGATTTTACTTCATCTTATTTTCGACAACTGATGTTGAAGAGTTGATTTTCAAAATTCCGAGTGCTAAACATGATGAACCACATTGGGTTGGGGAGTTTGTTTAAATGAGAAATGTTTTTAAGAATGATTATATGATTAGTTAATCAAGGTCATTAATTTGAACTTGATGTAACTATTAATGTTTGGTAAATGAATGCTCTCTATCAGTAAGTTTTTCAAAGTGATATAAATAAAAACTTATGTTTTGGGTAGAGAATGTGCAGGAAACGTTGAAAACGCTAGGTTTCGATTCCTGTGGATTAATGCCAGGTTTTAGATCCTAAGTTACAAATTCCAGACTGCGATCCCGGTACAACTTAAGGGGGAGTCTGTTAGCAAAGGGAGATTTAAGAGTGAAAGAACCAGACTCAGATTCTGGAGAATAGCTTATAGTGGTGATTGAAGAGAAATAGAGAGTTTGAAGGATGCTTCAACGTCAAATATTTTGGAAAGCGTGAAGACTGATCAATACTGAAGTTTTGACGTACTAAAGTCTCGTACTGAAGACTCCGTCAACATCCAAGGGGGAGACTGTTGGTGCATATGTCTGTTGACTTCGTCTTATATCGAGTCTCGATTTCGTTGCAGATCTGAACAAGAATGATGTCATCATTCTTGATGATGACATCATACATGTGACATCACAATATGACATCATCATTGCAACATCACATGAAATAGAATGTTCATACACGAAACAGTATTTTAGATGTTATAATTTCGTTTGAAAAGTAAACTTGTGATTTCGCTTGACCTGTCATGTGTATGTTTCAAGCGAAATCTGATGCCTATATATAGGCTAGTTTTGTTTCTCATTAGGCACGGAATCAGAAGTTGTGTAACGAAGTGCTGTCGGATTTTCTAGTGAAATATAAATGAGAAACGTGTGTTAAAGTGATATACTCTGTTTTCTACTCCATTCTTTACTGATTCAGCTATGTTTGTTTGATTCCGCCTCTCAAACAGTGTGTATTGCCTCTGATTGACTCACTTGGTCGGTAAAATGATCCAACAGGAACAAAGGATTAAGTGCTATATTCGAGGTTTACCACAGAGGATGCGTACTTATGTGAAGACTGCAACACCATTGACTTTTGGGTCAGTGGTCGAAGTGAGTGGAATAGAGTATGATGATGTGGATACTAAGGATACCATTGCTGAAGAGCTGAAAAAGAAATCGGTTGGCAATGCCAAATGCCCTAACAGTAACAACTCTAAGCAACAGTTCAAGAAGGTCACGGTGGAAGCTGCTAATGGCTGCAAGAAGTGTGGTATTAATCATATGGGGGAGTGAAGGGTTGGTTCTAACACGTGCTACCGTTGTGGAAAGACTGAGCATTTTTCAGAGATTGTATTAGTTAATCCAAGTGTTTTAACTATACACTCCTTCTCGCCATAAACGAAAAGTATACAGGATGTGCACGTGGTGTGCAATTTTCCAGAGGTATTCCATGAGGACTTGCCTTAATTCCGCCCGACCAACCGGGAGATAGAGTTTGAGATTGATTTACTACCTGGTGCTCAGCCCATTGCTAAAGCATCATACCGCCTAGCTCCAACAGAAACCAAAAACTTAATGACCCAATTACAGGACCTCCCCGATAAAGGTTTCATCAAACAGAGTATCTCTCCATGGGGTGCTCCGGTGTTGTTGATGAATAAGAAAGATGGAAGCATGAAAAAGTGTAAAGAAGATCGAGAGCTGAACAAGCTCACAGTGAAGAACAAATACATGCTACCTAGAATTGATGACGTGTTCGATCAGTTGCAAGGTACGAGTTAGTTCTCCAAGATTAACCATAGGTCAGGGTATCATTAGTTGAAGGTAAAAAGGAGGATTTGCCAAAGACGACATTTCAAGTGTGATATGAATATTACGAGTTTCTCATTATATCATTTGGATTGGTGAATGCCCCAATGGTATATGTGGATTTGATGAATTGTGTCAGTCGACCGATGTTAGATAGATCGGTCATGGTGTTCATTAATGATAATTTGATCTACTCTAAGAGCGAACGGAATCATGCAGAACACCTCTGGGAGGTGTTGGAAACATTAAAAAAAGCAGAAGTTGTTCGCCAAGTTTTCTATGTGCGTATTTTGGTTTCGGGAGGTGCAATTCTTGGGACACATGGTGAACACAAACGAAATCATAGTAGATACTGCTAAGATAGAGACAATTATGAAATGGAAACTTCCAAGGACGCCGTCCGAGATCAAGAGCTTTCTAGGCTTAGTCGGGTACTACAGAAGGTTTATCCAATATTTCTCAAAGTTAGCCACATCATTGATAAAGCTAACAAGAAAGGAGTGTAAATTTGTATGGGGTCCCGCCCAGGACCAGGCTTTTCAGGAACTGAAAGAGAGGTTGACATGGGCTCTAGTTTTGACCTTGGTCGACGGCAACTAAGATCTGGTAGTTTATTCTGATGCATCATATCACGGATTGGGGTGTGTTCTCATCAAGAGAGGAAAAGTGATAGCTTATGCATCTCAACAGTTGAAGCTACATGAACGAAACTACTCGACTCATGGGAGGCACTATCTCTACGGAGTAAAGTGCACCATTTACACGGACCACAAGACTTGAAGTATTTCTTCGAGAAAAAAGATCTGAATATAAGGCAGAGAAGATGGTTAGAGCTACTCAAGGATTACGAGTGTGAGATTATGTTTCACCAAGGTAAATCTAACGTTGTGGCTGATGCCTTGAGTAGACAGGAAGGATGAGCTCCTTTACGAGTGAAAGCATGCCAACTACTGGTGACTCTAGATTTTCTAGCACACATTGGTAAGGGTCAAGCATAAGCTTTGAAAGATAAGAACATTAAAGACGAAAGAGTGTTTGGATTTCAGGAAAGGTTAACAAAGAATGCACATGGTGTCAACGTATGGGAAAACCGTTTGTGGATACCCATTTATGGTGGGTTTAGGATTAAGGTCTTTGATGAAGCACACAACGAAGAAGTATCAAGACCTCAAGAAGGATTATTGGTGGCCCGGTATGAAATACGAGGTGGCTCAATATGTAAGTAAGTGTTTAACGTGTCTACAAGTCAAAGCAGAACACCAAAAGCCTCATGGAAAGATGTAACTGCTAGAAATCCCAAAGTGGAAGTAGGGGCACCTCACTATGGATTTTATCACCAAGCTGCCAAGGACTACAAAAGGACATGATGTCACACCCCGATAATTCAACCACAAACCCGGTGGGCATGGAGGGGAGTATCGTGATGTAAGGTTGGTATCGTCATAGTCAATATACACAGAATGGCATAACAGAAGTCTTGGAGTAAAATTACTATTACAAACCAAATGTTCAAAGTTCGAAATAATAATACAAAACGGCTAGTAATAGTAAAGATCCATAGGCGGATCACAAAATATACAAAAATGAGTTCGACAGACTAATAGGCTTATGCAAAGGAGTTGCAAATTCATCTTCTAGCAATACCGAGCAGCTTCCAGCCTATTTACGTGTTGTTGCCTGTAGCTTAGTCTTTTGAAAATACGTCAATTTTCACCGGTAAATACAATCAACTGACACGTTTTGAAAATATTTCAAAATTGATTTAAGTGCACAAGGCACATAAAATTCTTTTAATAACTTGGGATAATTCAAATTGATTACTAAACACCGAGACATGATTAACCGACACACCACTTACACCCACAAAGGGGTATCCCCTGATCAGTGGGTAAGAAAACATTTTTAATAAGCATTGGTATCTGACGGGTGTATGCCTACACCCCCGTGCACAGTCGTGGCCATTAGTAACTTAAATGAGCCATGAGTATCTAGGACACGGTCGCGTTAACCCCCAATGTTTAAGTTATCAGATAAAACATATTAAAACGGGTTATGAAGATTTTGTAGCCATAATCCGGCATATGATGCCATACCTGACCAAGCGGTAATAATTTACCGTATCCCAAGCCCGTATAGGGAAAATAGGTTAAGAGTATTTACCTGAGCTAATATTTGATACAAGTGGAAGGTTTATAGTAACTCAGCCGTATTCAATTAATTAAGCTTAGGTAACAATCTACTGAAAGGCTCTAGTCTAGAATGATGGTATAAATCCAATTAGAATGCTAACGGGTCTTATTTTAAGTCGTAGACTAAGACCGGCTAGCTTAAAGTATTAAAAACGGTACGATACGCTCGATTAAGTGAAGACTGGAATAGAATGTAGTTTAAACCCAACAAGTACTAAGACTTGTATAATATGGGTAAAATATTAACATTCTGGAAATTGAGATAAAAATGATAAGGTTAAACCCGTTTCGGTCAACTTATGTAAACTAGTTACATAAGCTTAACGTACGCGTATAATCGATAACGGGTAGCCGGATGAGTCATAAACAAGTTCCATATGCCAATATACTTTAGACAAGTTATAATATCAGTAGGATATCTTCTCGTATGCCCGTTAAGTTTTTAAAATCAAGTTATGCCTCATAAGGGCGTTTTGGTCATTTAGCAACGTATAAAAGGAACTTGCATATAAACTGATGTTATGATCATAAACATTCTGGAAAAATAAGTAATTTTTGATATAATATCAATAGGATATCAAACATATGTGTGTTTTATAGTTTAAGACCAAACTATGCACCGTAGGGGCATTTTGGTCATTTCACACATAGTTTGAAAGCTTATTTGGGATTCTGAGTTTGTAACTTGTACCTACTGTAAAAATATTTTAAATAAGTTATAAAATCAGTATGTAACAAGTCTTGGTTGATAAATATGGTTTAAAACCATATCATGCGCCAAAATGGCGTTTAAGTCGTTAAATGACGATATTTATGATCTTATGTCAAAACAAAAGTTATGACCAGGTTTATATTGTTAAAACATGTTGTTTAATATAACATATCAGTAGGTAAAAAGGTTTTGTATGAAAATCTTGATTAAAACCATTTTAAGTGTTATAAGGGCATTTTCGTCATTTAAAGACATATTACAAGAACTTGTACTTAAACTCAGATTGTAAACTGACTTGACGTCCCAAATAATTCTAATTATGATATTATATCAGTAGGTAATGAGTGAAGTATAAGAAATTATGTTTAAAACCATTTCAAGTGCCGAAAGGGCATTTTGGTCAATAAAAAGCATAATTTACGATATTATACAAAAACTCAGTTTATGATCAGTTTAGTAACATCATTATAAGTTAATTACTTTATCATATCAGTATCTAACTTGTTTTCAAGTTCATTTGTGGTTAAAACCTTATTTTTAAAAAAAGGCAAAATACTCAAAGTATGACATAATAACGGAAACTTGCATAAAACTCAGATTACTATTATGATCATGTAATATTACCTCAGAGGGTTATGCTACATTATATTACCATCACAATGGAACCTTAAATCAGTAGCAAACTATTCTTAATCGGACCAGAATTGAAAGTCAAAGTAGAAGTCAAACTTTGCGACTTTCGGTTGCGAACCTACCCTAGGACTGGAATTGACGAGCGAACATGTTTACACATGTTCTAATAATTATTACCAAGTTGTTCAAATGTTAAAACATAATTTAGAACACCTACATTATCATATTATAATTATTTCAAAAACTGACCCATTTGACTTTTTAAGTGTTTGGTGGACTCGAAGCCAACCGCGGGCCGCGTAGGCTTTGGGCCTCTTCTAGACCAAGCAAACGTGATTTTCCGGCGGTGCCCTTTTGACGGATTAACACCTACCTAATTATGATCATGTAGTCATGTTCGCCTCGAATAATGGCTGGACCATTAAGGTCTAAACCGAAAGTCAAAGCATTAATCGGAAATGTTTGACTTTCGGCTTTTAAAAAACTATAAACGAAAATGCAGGATGTAGGAACACTTACAAGTGGTCCTCACAAGAATTTGAGCTCAAGAGGAGGCTCCCTTCAGTTGGGAATCTCCAGAGGAAGAGAACAGTGATAATTGAAGAAGGTGTGCATGATGTGTGTAAAATGCAACATATAAATTACATCAAATAAAGCATAAAACTAACCCTTTTTCAGTACTAATGTTGGAAAAAGTGTGTTTTTGTCTTCCTTTTGAATTTACAGGGTCAAATGAGCTTAAACGAACAAAAGGAACAAAAATACAGCCAAAACCAACATAAATACAAAGAAAAGGAAGAAACGTGGCATGCCCGACCCCTCGACAACAACTCCCAAAACAAAAACAAGAAGAAAGCTGAGCATGGGGCTGTGTCCAGCTGAGCATGGGGCTGTGCCCAGCCCGACACGGGGCGTGTCCAGCCCGACACGGGGCGTGTCCAGCCCGACACGGGGCGTGTCCAGCTCAGCACGGGGCCGTGTCCAGAATGGTCAGCCCTGGCACAAAAGACAAACCTGTAGAAGCTTCTATTGCCCACCACGGGGCCGTGTCCAGTGAACACGGGGGCGTGGCGAAAGTACAGCAGGTGCATTAATTGTAATTGCGAATTACAATTAATGAAGAGAGAGAATGTCAGACAAGCACGGGGGCGTGCCCAGCGGACACGGTGGCGTGTGGAGCGAATAAAGACAAACTGTATTAATGAAGAAAGAGAAAAGGGTGGACACGGGGCCGTGTCCAGCGGACACGGGGCCGTGTCCAGGCTTCTGTACAGGCTATAAATAGGAGTGCTTGGCTCAAGCTCAACTCATCCCTTGGCACACCACCTCTCTCACACTTCATCCACCACCCACCACCATCACAACACCATCATCCACCACCATCATCCATTGTCCATCATAGAGTGTGTGAGTCGTCTCGGGATCCAAGATTGATCGTAAGAGTTCTTGACAATCAAGGCCATGTTTGCCTAAGTCTCTTACATCACTTGGTGAAGACAAAGTGTCTAGTATAATACTTTTTATTTCTAATCTTTTGCACTTTTTATTTGGTTTTGTATTAATGACTTTAATAACTAGTTACTTATGTTGAAGGTGATCTTTCCTTATCGTTTGTCCGTGGTGTCTTGGCATTATTTTACTGTCTATATAAAATAAAGGATTTTCACCATTCATATCTCCACGGTCTATATGGAGATATGTTGGCTACCTGGTAGGGGGTTAAGGGAACGGTTTGGTAAAGGTCTTGCCATTGTTCAGCGTTTAGAGGTCCTGCAATGGACCTGGGTCAAATTTAGTAGGACCTCCTTCAATACTTCACGGTATTGGATGGCGGGGGTCCAAACTCTTTGATCCCCTCATAAGTTAACTACTATTAATACTATAACCTGGCTATTTAGGACTGTATCCCTGCTGACTCAGACTACTTAGCCGAGGGTAACGTCACCGCCAAAAGCGGGGCCTACCACAATACTGCATTAATAACTTAATTCATTATCTTCCAATAATCCACCCTTTTAGGATTGTATCCCTGCTGACTCAAACTACTGGGGTGAGGGTAACGTCACCTTCAAAAGAGGGGCCTACTACAATAACTAAGATAATCTCTTAATTATGTGCAAAAGTGCAGAAATAATCAAAGGTTATACTAGATACGAGTCGGAACCAAGTGATTCATCTTGTCTATCTGTTTTTACTTTTATTTTTATTTTCAGCATTTTAGTTAGTTTTATTTTTCTTAGTTTAAAACTTTTTTCTAAACTTTTATTTTGGTTAGACGTTGAGGATAAACCGGTACTAAAAGCTCTTGTGTCCTTGGACGACCTCGGTATCTTACCAACGCTATACTACACTCAACGATGGGTGCACTTGCCCATATGTGTGTTTAGTGTTAGTGAAATATCGTGTTTTATAAATTTAAAACTTGGCTAAAATAAGTGTTAAAAAGGGCTTAAAATATACACCTAATATAAGTAACACTTCGCACGCATCAAGTTTTTGGCGCCGTTGCCGGGGACACAAGGATTTTAGGAAAGCTTAAAATCGACGGCCTAATCAGTTTTTCAAAACCTTTTCAAAACGGGCCCACATTTTTCTGCATTTTAGTTTAGTTTTGCATTTACAGTAGGTTGAACACGGGCCGTGCTCACTGAACACGCCCCGTGCTCAACGAAATCAGTAAATTTAATTAAAACGCCCAGATACAGATCCTGAACACGGGGCCGTGCTCACTGAACACGGGGCCGTGTCCAGCCTCTGTTTCCGCTTTTATTTTTGTTTTCTGATCTCGAGACATTGTTGTGGTCTGCTGAGTGATTCTTATGGATCAATACTCAGGAGGTTACAACTACACCTATGAGGAGGATGATTATAGGGGTAATTATTGCACAAATTGTCGTAACTCACGATCGGTTCAAAATAATCGCTCATATCAACCATCCAATTCATACACCTACTATGAGGAGCCCAGGTACGAGCCATCAACTTCATACACATCCTATGAAGACCAAAGGTATGAACCTCCTCCCTCATACTCATATTTTGATGAACCAAGGTATGAGCCTTCATACTCATACTTTGAGGAACCAAGATATGAGCCACCACCTTCATATGCTTATTTTGAGGAACCATGGCGTGAACAACCCACCTCATATGAGTATTACGAAGAACAAAATTACGACCCTTATCCATCATATACTTACAATGAAGAACAATGGTGCGAACCATCTACTTCATATGGGTATTATGAGGAACAAAGGATCGAACAACCGGATTCAAGCTTAGAAAATACCGATTCTTTTTCTATAACCGAAGTGACCGATAGGATATTAGAACACATTAGAGTTATCGATCGATGTATAAAAGAAGCTCGCGCAAGGGAAGAGGAGTCCCGCGCAAGAGAAGAATTAAAAAAAGAAGAGATAACTGAAAATGTAAAAATGGAAGAACAAATAAGTGAAAAACCGACACATGAGTTAAACAACGAAAAAGGTGAGTCCGACAACGTTAAAATCCAAGAAGAGTCTAATTTTGAAGAAATTAATCTCTTGACACCTTCTTTCGAAAATCATTGTTTAGTACCCACTCATGCTAAGTTTTTAAAAGAGTTAAACACTAACACTAAAATTGACGAAACGGTAAGTGTTAAGTTAACTAATGATCAAACGTCACTAATAAAAGAAGACCCATTTGAAATTAACATTACACCGGTTCCATGTTTCTTTCAAAATTCGTTTATTAGTAATGTCACAATCGATAAAGATCTTTGTGTTAACATAATGCCTAGCTACATTTTCGAAAAATTAAGTATTAGTGATTTTTCTCCACTTCAAATACCCATTTTTCTATCTAATCGGAAAGTAATAAAATCAATCGGTATAGTTGAAGATGTCTTGGTTCAAACAAATCAAACGGTAATCCCGACCGATTTTGTCATCCTCGATGACGCTCCTCTAGTGTTGGGACTACCATTTGTAAAAACTCACGAAGCTTTGAAAAACCGGAAGTTCAACAATCTACCTCTTCAATTAGGGGCATTTAAAAGAAGTGTCGATCTTGAGCGATCAATGAAATATCCATTCGGCAATGACGACCCCCTAATTGAAGATGAGCCAGAACCACCCGATAAGGTGGGTCTAGCCAAGGACCCTTATAAACGTGGCGCACCATGGAGGCATTCCACGGAACTATCCGTAGTTTTAGTTTAGATTAACCTTTATGTTTTCTAGTTTAGTTTTTAATTTTCAGGAATAAAAACACACTCGGGATGGTAAAGGATGATAAGGGAAGCTTGAACCAACACCCCATACACAAAAACAGGGCCTCCCGACGATTTTTCTTCATTACAGCAAGTTCAGCACGGGGCCGTGCTCACCCCAACACGCCCCGTGCCCAAGGTTCTGTAGAAAATGCCCAGTTCAGGTACCTGGACATGGGACCGTGCTCACTGGACACACCCCCGTGCCCAGCCTTCTGTTTACTTTTGGTACTGACAGTCTGGACACTGGGCCGTGTTCAGCTACCCAGTACCATAAATTCTTGTTTTTAACCCACTTTTACACATTCAATCAACCTAAAAACTTATTTTTGGGACACATTGAGGACAATGTGTAATTTAAGTGTGGGGGGGATGCTAAAACCTTGAATTTTGCAAGTCCTAATAACAAGCCTTACACAAAACTCTATTGGAACCGCTAATCACCTCAAATTTTTTCAAAAAGTTTTCATTTTTTTTACTTGTCTTGGTTTAACTCGGGAATTTCAAAGTTCTAAAAAGGTTATATTTTTACGAATTTACAACCGATAGCGTCGTGATAAAAAGAACCAACATAAGAAAATTATGAAAAGGCATGACAAGCTTAGTTAAAATTTGATTATATATACTTGATCACATAAAAACTCATTCCCACAAAAGTGAGTTTTGAGCCTTTATTGAGCATATAAATACATATCTTTAGATTAAATGCTCATCTTTCGTTTCTTGTGTGAATAGCCGCTTGGTTTCTTACGACTCTAGAACTTGCCATGATGATACATTCCCGGTCCTTACCAACTTAAACTCGAGTAAGTAAATGACGGAGGCATTAGGACTAACCCTTTTTTTCTACACCATTATTTTCTTTTTCTTTTTTTACCACCTACCCAAAATCCCCCTAGTTAACCCCTTTGAGCCTAAACCTTTTCATTTCATAACCCAAACCAAACACCCTTTTTACCCACCAAAACCTTTTTCATTTTTAACCCTTTATTTTAGTAACAAGTTCGGTTTTTCGTATGACTATTCAAAAAAAAAAAAAAAAAAGTTGATTATGAAGCAAAAGCAAAAAAACAAACAAGTTTATCAAAAATGACTTTGTTTGAAAAATAGCTTCATGAAAAAAAAAAGTCTTATGAAAACCGACGCTTGTTACGCTTTTCGCCCTTTTTCTACTAACCACTAACCACCAACCCAACCACCTACCTTTAACCCAAGCCTAACCCTTCACCCAAAAAGTCCTCTTGATATTTACAAAGGTATATAAGTTAAAAAGGAGGAGGATTGATTGCTTGGCAAGCCTATGGTAGGAGTAAGTTCCATGCCGCTCTCGAGTGATCCACAAAAATACATTTTCGGCCGAGTGTTGAGTGATCCCCGTGACGTATGTGAACTTGTATATAAATAGAATTTTAAAAATGTATGTTATGCCCTAATAAGTAATTTATCTTATGAAAAGTTATTAAACAAATCATAACGAATATGATTGTAAATAACATAAAAATAAAGCCTAATAAAGAATCTTGGATTCCCGGCACTCTATGACAAGCCCAAAAAAAAAACCTTCTCTTCTACCAATTCCATTTGGGAGTGTAAAGCCACATTATAAAGAGTTTTGCTTGAGGACAAGCAAAGATTCAAGTGTGGGGGTATTTGATGTGTGTAAAATGCAACATATAAATTACATCAAATAAAGCATAAAACTAACCCTTTTTCAGTACTAATGTTGGAAAAAGTGTGTTTTTGTCTTCCTTTTGAATTTACAGGGTCAAATGAGCTTAAACGAACAAAAGGAACAAAAATACAGCCAAAACCAACATAAATACAAAGAAAAGGAAGAAACGTGGCATGCCCGACCCCTCGACAACAACTCCCAAAACAAAAACAAGAAGAAAGCTGAGCATGGGGCTGTGTCCAGCTGAGCATGGGGCTGTGCCCAGCCCGACACGGGGCGTGTCCAGCCCGACACGGGGCGTGTCCAGCTCAGCACGGGGCCGTGTCCAGAATGGTCAGCCCTGGCACAAAAGACAAACCTGTAGAAGCTTCTATTGCCCACCACGGGGCCGTGTCCAGTGAACACGGGGGCGTGGCGAAAGTACAGCAGGTGCATTAATTGTAATTGCGAATTACAATTAATGAAGAGAGAGAATGTCAGACAAGCACGGGGGCGTGCCCAGCGGACACGGGGGCGTGTGGAGCGAATAAAGACAAACTGTATTAATGAAGAAAGAGAAAAGGGTGGACACGGGGCCGTGTCCAGCGGACACGGGGCCGTGTCCAGGCTTCTGTACAGGCTATAAATAGGAGTGCTTGGCTCAAGCTCAACTCATCCCTTGGCACACCACCTCTCTCACACTTCATCCACCACCCACCACCATCACAACACCATCATCCACCACCATCATCCATTGTCCATCATAGAGTGTGTGAGTCGTCTCGGGATCCAAGATTGATCGTAAGAGTTCTTGACAATCAAGGCCATGTTTGCCTAAGTCTCTTACATCACTTGGTGAAGACAAAGTGTCTAGTATAATACTTTTTATTTCTAATCTTTTGCACTTTTTATTTGGTTTTGTATTAATGACTTTAATAACTAGTTACTTATGTTGAAGGTGATCTTTCCTTATCGTTTGTCCGTGGTGTCTTGGCATTATTTTACTGTCTATATAAAATAAAGGATTTTCACCATTCATATCTCCACGGTCTATATGGAGATATGTTGGCTACCTGGTAGGGGGTTAAGGGAACGGTTTGGTAAAGGTCTTGCCATTGTTCAGCGTTTAGAGGTCCTGCAATGGACCTGGGTCAAATTTAGTAGGACCTCCTTCAATACTTCACGGTATTGGATGGCGGGGGTCCAAACTCTTTGATCCCCTCATAAGTTAACTACTATTAATACTATAACCCGGCTATTTAGGACTGTATCCCTGCTGACTCAGACTACTTAGCCGAGGGTAACGTCACCGCCAAAAGCGGGGCCTACCACAATACTGCATTAATAACTTAATTCATTATCTTCCAATAATCCACCCTTTTAGGATTGTATCCCTGCTGACTCAAACTACTGGGGTGAGGGTAACGTCACCTTCAAAAGAGGGGCCTACTACAATAACTAAGATAATCTCTTAATTATGTGCAAAAGTGCAGAAATAATCAAAGGTTATACTAGATACGAGTTGGAACCAAGTGATTCATCTTGTCTATCTGTTTTTATTTTTATTTTTATTTTCAGCATTTTAGTTAGTTTTATTTTTCTTAGTTTAAAACTTTTTTCTAAACTTTTATTTTGGTTAGACGTTGAGGATAAACCGGTATTAAAAGCTCTTGTGTCCTTGGACGACCTCGGTATCTTACCAACGCTATACTACACTCAACGATGGGTGCACTTGCCCATATGTGTGTTTAGTGTTAGTGAAATATCGTGTTTTATAAATTTAAAACTTGGCTAAAATAAGTGTTAAAAAGGGCTTAAAATATACACCTAATATAAGTAACACTTCGCACGCATCAGTGCACCTATTTATAGCTGGGGAATGAGTTTGAGAGTGATACCAGGTGTCTTGGGGGGTTATGAGAGGCCTACAAGTGTCCTCATACGTGTCCAAAACCATAAACAAGCCCCTGGTATAGAATCTGAGTTGATTTGACTGTTTGTGTGGTGAACAAGGCTAAAATCATAGCTGGGTTGGGCCTGGCGGCCCGCGACAGAAGAGGCCCAAAGCCTACGCGGCCCGTGGTGGGCTTCGAGTCCACCAAACACTTTTGATACTTATCAAATTCAACCCCTCAACCTCTAATTAGGCATAATTAGGATTAGAGACATGTGTCAATGCATTATTGGACATGATTTTTCTACCGATACGCGAGACCTATACATTTGAGAGATTGTCGGAGTCGTTCATCAACGATATCGTAGTACGACATGGGGTATCGATATCCATTGTGTCATATAGAGACACTTAGTTTACTTCTATTTCTGGAGGCAATTTCATGAAGCTATGGGCCCCAAGTTACACATCAGCACAACATACCATTCACAGATTGGTGAACAGTCCAAAAGGATGATTCAGACACATGAAGACATGCTTCGTGCATGTATTATAGATTTTGGCGGAAGCTGGGATAACCATCTGACCCTGGTGGAATTATCCTACAACAATAGTTATCATGCGACCATCGGTATACTGCCTCATGAGATGCTTTATGGCCGAAGGTGTAGGACCCCTATTTGTTGGGGAGAGATTGATCAGAAATTCTTGGGTACTTTTGAAGTTGTAAGGGCTACTCTAAAAATTTTGACCAGATTAAAGCTTGTATGAAAGCTGCCCAGGACCGACAAAAATCTTATGCTGACAAAAGGTGCCGACTAATCGAGTTCAAGGTTGGAGACAAAGTAATGTTGAAAGTATCCCCCTAGAAAAGGATTATCAGTTTTCGTAAATGAGGAAAGTTAAGCCCCGGGTTTATCAAGCCATTCGAGATATTGGCAAGGATATGGAAAGTCATTTACAAACTCGAGTTACCAAAAGAACTAAGTGGTACTCATCCTACTTTTCATGTGTCACACCTAAGAAAGTGTTTGGTCGACGAAACCACACTTGTACCACTAATGGATATAGAGGTAAATAAAAGACTCAATTATACTGAGAGGTCGATAGCCATTATCGACCAACAAGAGAACCGACTACGTAATAAAGTGATTCGGCAAGTATAGGTACAGTGGCGACACAGGAAGGTTTCAAAAGCTACTTGGGAATGCGAAGAGGAAATGAAAGAGATGTACCCGTACTTGTTGATGGATGAAGGGTTTTGGGGAAAAACCTATTGTAAAGAGGGTAGACTTGCAACATCCTAAAAAGCTTGTTTTATAGTTTAAAAACTTAATATCTAAGTTAAAGTTAAGAGGTTAAAATGATACTTTTGGATCAAGATTGGAAGTTGTGGGAGCAAAACTGCAAAACTTGAAAGTTTTGGGCTAAGTATGCTCCTAGCGGACTGCTAGGAGCTAGCAAAATTGCTAGCGGTCCGCTAGCAACGTCGTGAACCAGCAGATACATCTGGTAACATTGTGTTGCACCTTTGCCACCTATTTCAAAAATTTGCCACACTTCTTCTCCAATTGGCACCTAGAATACACTAATTGTTGGTGCATATTTTGTATGTCTGCCACTGTGCGAATAGTTAGATAGAGCGTGTGATGAATATTGTATAGAATAGAGAAATTTGGACAGGTTTCGATAATGTAAAGGTCCATCCGGACGGATGACCATCCGGCCGGATGGCAATCCGATCGGATGGACACATAGGTAGTTGTCTATAAATAGGAACTTGGGGTTCCCATTTGGACAAGCTTTTGGTTCCCAAAGGGGACATGTTGTCCAACTGGTCTCGTGGTGCTGTAACGTTGAATAATCAATAGAGACCAGATTGTAAGTGACTGCTCGGTGTCGTATCTATCTTCTACTCCTTTCTTAGTCGTATTAATCGCATTGAACACGTTGTTTCGGGACCGAAGCTCCGTCAAACTCAGTGGATCCTGGAGTCAGTAGTGGTAACAGAGCTACAGTACCGATTTAATCGATCTAACAGTCGGTTAAATCACCCAAAGCTCATCAATTTTGGGTTAAACAGGAGTTTTGACGTTAAACAGAGAAAATCATCAAAATAAAGGTCAATTCACAGATGGATTTTGGAATTGAAGACATCATTCTGTTCGGAATTGATTCGCACACAATCCTATGAAGTTTCATCATGAAATTCACACAAATAAAGATTCTGGATCGAAAAAACGTGATTCGGAGTGTTCTTGGGCTATTAGAACATATCTGATCGGATGACCATCCGATCGGACGACCATCTGATCCATGTCACTATTGGTTGTTTGAGATCAGTTTTTCTATCGAATAGCAATCATCGGAGGGCCATCCGATCCACAAACACTAGTTTGTTTCTTTTTTCATTCGATCGGATGACCATCCGATCCACAAACACAAGTTTGTCCATTTTGCTGTTTGATCGAATGACAATCCTATTGGATGACCATCCGTCAGCATGCCTTTCGACCAGATCATCAAATGCCTAAAAAAGGCATTTTTTGATCGCGACGACGAGGAGAGTCTCCAGAAAAAATTTGGTGATTGACAATTTTTTTCGGGTTTTTAACGACCAAGCTTGGTTGTTCGGGGACACCGTCTGGGGCTTCAGTGTACATATTTAATGATGCGATCACGGATTGTGGAAATTAGTGCCATTCAGGGTATCTGTCTATTTATGGGCCAAAACGTAAAATTCGCAAAGATGAGAAACTGACAAATGTGGCGAATATTGTGATATTCTGGTATGGTTAAGTTTTTCGAATAAGAGAATTGAAAACTGAATTCAGTTTGGGGGGGAATTCAGTGATAGAGACGTCAGAATTTTCAAAAATAAGAGGGAATAAAAATTTTCAATGTCGTATGTTGAAATTCCGACATTTTTGAAATTCGTGACACTGCAACAGTATTCTGATAGTTTCGACTTCAGATTGTTAGGGAGAATGTGAATCTGATCGTGGGTGTAAGCTTCCGAGATCAAGATGATCCGAGTGTTGATATCTGATCGTGGACGAAAGCATCAGAGATCTAAGAGTGATCGTGGATGATAGCTTCTGAGATCTAGATTATCCAAGGAGATGAATCTGATTGTGGACAAATGCTTCAGAGATCAGATTACATTACCAAATGATTTGTTTTCCGATGAAGATTTGCTGATTGTGGAAAATATCATTTACACAGATCTGTCATTCTTATGGTACGTTAACGTGGATCATGGTAAAAGGGATATCAGATGTTCAGGGGGAATCACGGATTTGAAGTTAACCAGTGGGGTATTTGAAGTTTCTATCAATTGGTGGTTCAGTTTTTGTACATTCTTAGATCGAGCAGGTGGAATGCGAAGATCGTGGCGCTAACTTGTGATATCAAAAACTGAGTTGGATGTGGTTAAAGTTGAAATAGAGGATACTGCATTGATTAGTTTCAAGTTGGTGATTGTTCGTGAAGGTTGTAGTTTAGCAAATCAGAGGAGAGTCGTAAACTGTTCAAAAGACCTGAAGATTCATTTCAGGGGGAATTTGTGATTTACTTTGGCAAAAGCAAACCCGAATCATCAAGTTAGGGGGAATTTGGATAGTCAGATTTCAAGATACTTGATTGAAGTTGCAGAAAAGTTGAAGATTACAGAATATTCAAACACGGCACAAAGTTGTCAAAGTTTTAAAGACGATTCGACAGTGACAGCCGAGGGGGAATCTGTTGGTGCATATTTTGTACGTCTGCCACTGTGCGAATAGTTAGATAGAGCGTGTGTTGAATATTGTATAGAATAGAGAAAGTTGGACAGGTTTTGATAATGTAAAGGTCCATCCAGACGGATGACCATCCGGCCGGATGGCAATCCGATCGGATGGACACATAGGTAGTTGTCTATAAATAGGGACTTGGGATTCCCATTTGCACAAGCTTTTGGTTCCCAGAGGGGACATGCTGTCCAACTGGTCTCGTGGTGTTGTAATGTTGAATAATCAATAGAGACCAGATTGTAAGTGGCTGCTCGGTGTCGTATCTATCTTCTATTCCTTTCTTAGTCGTAATAATCGCACTGAACACGTCGTTTCGGGACCGATGCTCCGTCAAACTCATCGGATCCTGGAGTCAGTACTAAACCAACACTTAAAAGGCATCCTAGGACACTTGTCAAGGCCTCCATCTTTAATTACTATAAATAGCAACTAAAAGCACCATTTTACTCACACCTTAAACATTTACTCCCAAGTCTTTTGTAACCATTTTAGTCTTGGTGATTTCGAGTTCCTACTTAGGTTTTCTTTCTGAAGCTGTCATCCAAAGTTCTTTATGTGACGTTTCGGTTATCTTAGGCACGATAACACACGATTGTTAATAGCAAACACGTGAGTTTCTAGACCCCTTTTTACCTTATTAATTTGGGGTGGTATGCATACTAACGATGTTTTAAAAGAAAAATGATGATTTTTTTTCTGAATTATATAGACTATGTATAACAACCCTCCAAAATTATTTCTGACACCCCTAATATATTTAGAATGTCTCTACACGTCCTAAAATATACCCCGTATACGAGAAATGGCCCAAAATGCCTCTATATAGTTAAAAATAAAATAAAAACACAATTATATGGTCTGTGGCGGCCCGCGAAGGACACACCACAGGGTTACGCGGGGCGAGACGACCAGTACACCAGGCTGAACCGGAGTGTGCCACGTAACGGGACACGTAGTCCCTGGCGGCCCGCGAAGGGTAAGCCTTAGGGCGCAGCGGGGCGCGACAGCCCTATTGACCAGCCCTATAAATTGGACTTCGACGTTCACTTTCAATTCGGTCAAATCTCGTGCTTCGCTCTAAATTTCTGAATAGCTAAAGTATTACCCGAGCATTATACCCACTAATTAGAGAAGCCCTGCCTCGTTGTAAGTATCATAACCCCGGTTACGTATTAGATACGCTGCCCGATTGATCTAGCACTCCGTAACGGCTGTTGAGGCTCTGCCCGACGTAGTCGTTGGAGTTCTGTCTCAGGGAGGGTATAACTAATGTAAATATTGGGTTATCATACTAACACGTGTGCATTGTGTAATTAATAGATAATCACCAGGAAATTACAAAGGAAAACCCTAAGTTAGCAATGTGAGTAATCATTCTTTTTGCAAACTGTTTTTACAAAACCTCAATTGTTTTACATTATATTAAACAGTGATTGAGTATTTGTATTCTACAATTATCGTCGGTATGTTGGGGTTTTGTATACAAAATTTGTTACTATACTGTGAGTAGTAACATGACCCCAAGTCGGGTTGACAGTACCGTGGGTGGTAATTAAAGTAGAAAGTAAACAAATGTAATTGTGCGAACGCCCTTAATGATGTAAACGGTTTTACTTGTCTTGATTAAACCGGGATTCACTCACCAGTATTTCCCACTGAAAAAATGTTTTTAAACGCGTTTCAGGTAACAAAATGTGAAAGCCAAATAGAAGCCAGCTGGACAGCACTGAAGGCTTGGAAAAGTGGCTATAAAAGTTACCTAAATAAAGAGATGTTTTATTTAAATAAAATAGGGTTTATCCCTATAAAATTGTGTGTACAGGTAACTTGGGAATTTCCCACGTGTTAATATTATAAATGTGTGGTATTTTACTATGATAAAATATTTCCTAACTACGGTCCTGATGAGATTTCTGCTGCCAAACAGTTAAATACCGATACCACTGATATTGGTCGCGGCTGCCCGTTCCCGGGGTATTAGGGGACGGGGGTTGTGAAAGAAGGTTATATCAGAGCTACAACCACAGATTTCAGCCACAGAAGTGTTCTGCTGACACCAAAATTTTAGTTATGTTAGGAAATTATCTACGGAACTACACGCATATCTGTATATTATTGTTTTGTGTTATTTGACTATTTGTTAGTTTATAGTATGAGCGACCAAGGACCTTCGGACGCTTACCGTCAGTTGTCCAGCTCACCTAGGGACGAAGGCACCTCTTCACAACCTACCCTCTTAGGGTATTCGGCTGACACTGAAGATGGGATTTTCGTGTTCAAAGCACAATCTGAAGAGCCATTCCCTCCTAAGAAGTGGGGATGGTTCAGCAGAGGAGCTCATGAACGTAGAAAAAGGATGAGAAAACTTCAGTAGCAGCGTGCTTTAGCAGCCGCGAATAGATAAACGAATGCACACACTCAGGATATGCTCAATAGGAGTCTAGCAAATTTCCACATATTAGCCACTACAGTTGCAGACCCGAATCTAGAACAACTCATAACACCCCAGCCGTTACCACTATTTCCCACACAACCTATGGAATTGGAACCAAACCCTGTAGACCAAATACCAATGCCTGATTTTGACCCAGCAGAAATACCTAGAGTACCAGCACCCCATCCCCAGACTATGACCCATGGTTTGATGACCATAGGGATTATGAACAACGCTACCCAATACCGGATGAACCTATGCGAAACCTAGCAGCTGTAGGATCGGGGAATCGATCAAATGAGACAATCAGAAGAGTTCTAGACCAAACTAAAGGCAGAATTCAATGATTTGGACATGTTTGCAGCTTGATTCACACTTAGAAGTAGATTAAATGTCGTTTGTATTGATTTCATAACGTTTCACATGTTGGCGACACTTCGGCAGAGCTTCGCTACCGGAATCAGAAGTTACAAATGAAGAACCAAGACCTCCTATATATAGGATAACCCAGGTCGCACGAACCAGTCAAGTCCAATTCGCACGAACTGGTCAGTTCGCATGAACTGGCCACTTCGTGTGAACCTGCTGGTTCAGACCTGTTTCTCGTTTTTCTCGAACAACGCGTGTTAGTCTATCTATCTAGTTACATGACTCGATACAAGACGAAGTCAACAGACATATGCACCAACAAACTCCCCCTTGGATGTTGACGAGTCTTCAGTGTATTGAGTCTTCAGTCTTGATCGGTCTTCACGCTCTTTCCAAAGTATCTTTCTCTGTAAGCATCCTCATCAATCTCTATCTTCTTCTATCAGAATCTCAACCTTACTCTTCATCTTCAGACTCCACCTTTCGATAAGCTGGGATCGTAGTCTGGAATTTACTATCTGCGTCTTTCATAGGATCAGGAACGTCTCCTAGCTCTCCATAGCAATAGGATCAGAAACCTGGCTCTAATCTGCATACGCTTATGCGGAAAGTCCTCAGGAGTCGAAACCTAGCTTTTTTAGAGCTTTTTACCTGCACAATCTCTACCCAAAAGTAAATTTTACAATTTTAAAATTTAACAAATTTAGAAACCACTTGAAACATTCTAAAATCAATCATGATCTCTCATTTATGATCGCTGCTTAACCACTTGTATTTGTAACGCTCAAATTTGGTTTCAAATTAATGAACCATTTCAAAATCGTTTCTCATTTCAAATAAACTCTCCCAACCCTGTTGTCGTTCATCATGTTTAGCACTCGGAATTTTAAAAATCAGCTTTCCAACATAAGTTGTTGAAAATAAGATGAAAAAAAATCTTTTTGAATTTTTCAAAATTTTATGCTAAAACACATTCTTTTTGGATTTTTAAGATTTTCAGTGTGTTAAAATGCAATAAAGAAATATTTACAGACAATATTTTTGTGAGTTTGTGTAAGAGGATCATATCAGTTTATGACAAATCACTAGTACCGTTTACCTTTTTAGACTTTAAGTTCTAAACGATTCACTTAGATTGTCACTATACTGATCCACTTAAATTTTCACACAAAGTTCAATTGATTCGAGATACGAGATTAGTGTTTTAAGGACTTAAACTTAATCGCGTGTCCCACCTCAGAATATACTCCCGTATCCAGACTCCTATATTTAGTCTTACAGGTGAATGTACACTAATGATATCTGTAAACGGGTAATGCGAGACCATGAGAGCTCAGGCTAGAACTTCCGTTCAATCAGAGAGATGATGGCTCGTCTTTCAGGTGTGTCCC
This sequence comes from Helianthus tuberosus, assembly GCA_030545235.1. Taxonomy (NCBI): domain Eukaryota; kingdom Viridiplantae; phylum Streptophyta; class Magnoliopsida; order Asterales; family Asteraceae; genus Helianthus; species Helianthus tuberosus. Next base: position 74,828,066 of record CM060411.1, read on the forward strand.
GTTTGGGGATCTTTTCTTCAACAGCACATGATTAGCATTTTTCAGTGTTTCATCATTTTTTTTGCTGAGGGTGGGCTTTATAATTAAAGCAGCGCAAAGTATTATACGAGGACTAGGCTATTGCTCCCGCAAAATCAGAAGTCCTGGTATAATACCCCAGATATCATCACGTACAAAGACCTAGTATGTCAGACATAGAAAGCCCTTCAAACAAGATTTCAGGGGTTACCTATATATCCGAGAGATGTTCCCCACGAAATAAGTAAGTATTTGATATTTAGGTTTATATCTCGAAAACAATCTACTAAGCGTGTAAAAACCTACTGGCATATCATCAGTGAGACCGTTTGTCACATTTTAACTTTCCAAATCTTTAGCGTACTGTGATTGTCTACTGATGTACTATCATTTCCTCTTTTTCACAACAAAACTCATTTTGATTTTTCGATGTTTTTGGATTGTAGATTTTATCTTGTTTTTGGATTTTTCAAATTTTCAAAATTTCTAAATTTTTTACTCCCCCTAAAATCAAAAATATGTTTCAATTTTTTATTTTCTGGGAAAATTTGAAAATATGTTGCTTTTACTTTCAAATTTAAAGCAATAAACTGTACAAATAAAATGACAAACTGATGTGAATTGCTTCAATTCGCCATCCACTTGGCATAAACAATCAGAACTCCCCCTGACAACAAACTATTTTCCCATTATGATTTCAAAACACTTAAGTTTGTTTTAATCAAAATGGTTTTTCTGGAAAATTAGTTTTGTTGATTTCACACATCATGGGGTTTAATTCATCATTTTGTTCTTTCAACATCTTATGAATGAATCCCCTTCTTTTTAATCACTTATAAAAATTATCACTTGAAAGTTCACTTTTCCTTTTCTCTAACCACTTGAACGAAAGTTAAATCAAGTTCAACTTAATGACCTTGATTAACCACTTGAAGGTTCTTAACAACAATACAACTTTTAAGTCGAAATATCACAGTTGTGAATTTCTCAAGAAAGATGTCGATTCCTACTCCCCAATTACCAACCTGGGAGTTCCGGCAAGTCAGGATTTTCAGTTAAAGAGATTCACCCAAGCCTGACGGTCCTTGGGTGATTCCGAGTCATCATCACTAGGTTTCTTTCCTTTCTTATTCTTTTCATAGAATTCCTTTACCCCTTTGACCTTCCCGTCAACCATTTTTCCAAAAATATTTAGAACTTTAGGGTTAAAGGCTTTTTCAACATCAAATTCTTTCTTTTCAGAAAAGAATTGATTTGAAATTTCAACTTTGCCAATTTTTTGTTTTAAGTTTCCATTTGACAATGGTGGAAAATTTGCATCATCCATTGTCGGAACGGAATTATCACTTTTTAGCTTAACTTGTGGCTCCTCTGACTTTGACGAGTCAGATTCATCGCCAGAAAGTGGCTCATTTGCTTCCGAAGAAACAAATTCATCGCCAGATTTAACTTCTGATTTTTTAACCACCCATTTTTGTTTGTTAAGATTTGCTCTTCTTTTGTAAAAATGTTTCGAACTCTCACCAACCTCAAATTTTGAATTTTTGAACACTTTAAATTGTTCGGTTGGGGGTTCATTATCAACCAACTTTTCTTTCAAGTTTTCAGAGACTCCCTGTTTTGTTTGGGTTGCCTTTGGACAGTTCCATGCAATGTGCCAAACTTTTTTACATTGATAACAGGTTCTCATTTCCTTCTTCTGAGAAACATCATTCTTCATTCCCTCTTGCTTCTTAGCAAGGAATTCTTTGTTCGTCTGCTTTCTGAACAAATTCTCTTTTTCTTCTTCAGAAGATGTTCCTGATACAAAAACAACTTTCGATTTAAAATCTTTAACATATTTTTCATTTTCTTTTGGAATAAAACCTAATCCTTTCTTTTTGAAATTATTTTTGTGATTTGGTTTCTTATGGTGATTTGGACCAAAACCTTTTTTTCTTGTTTAACCTTTGTTGAACTCTTGAAGTGTACTTTTTAGGTTTTTCAGTAACAATTACATCTTTTATTTCAGAAATATTAATTTCTGTTAATTTGAAAACCTTGTTAATCATTTCAGTTTTAACACCTCTTATTGGAAATTCTTCATCAGAATATAATTTGTCGGAGTCATTCAAAGTATATGCTACTTTGAATGTTTCGTCATTCAAATTATTTTTTGATATCAGAAAATCATTATTGTAAACCCTTTTGCCCTTTTCAACTGTTGGACTTGAAGTGTCAGACTTTGACTTTGACTTTGACTCTTCGGTTTCATCTTTATCTAACACCTGATCGACCACTTTCTTTATTAACTCAGACTCATGATCAGTGTCAGACGATGTGAATGTGACATCAATGTTGTCTGGCAATCCATCTGAAGGTTCAGATTCCCACTTTAAATTGGTTGCCTTTTTAACTCTTTCTGAATTAGGATTTCGTGGAGAATATCCTTCTTCAAGCGGAGGTGGACACTTGGTATAATTGGTACTATGTTTCTTACCAGTATCCTTTACTTCGGATTTCTTCTCTTCAAACGCTTCCATACCTTCTACTGTAGGGTAAATCCTGTCAATCACGTAAGAAGCACATGAATAACTTTTCAATAACCTGTTTACTCTCTCAGTTTCTATCCTCTGGGTTTCCAATTTTTGTTCAAGTTCAACACATTTTTCAATGTACTTATTGATGATTTTCTGCTTCGTCATGAACGCTCCATTGAGTGTCTTCATAGCTATCTCTTGTTCATTGCTTGACTTGCTATATTGATTCATAGCTTTGTTTAAAACATCATAAGATTCTTTCAGTCTGTTCATGTTATGAATCAATTTGTTGTTGTGCCTTTTCATAGTATCACAATTTTCACACTTTTCAGGCATCTTTTCAGTATCTGCTTCCTTATCATCCTTGATAGTTGGAATTTATTTAACCTGCTTCTTTATTACTCGAACATTTTCCTCAGGTTTGATCTTTTCTACAACAGTTGCTGCCTTATGATTCTTCTTTTTCGCAGCTTGTCTTTCTTCGATCTCTTCCAGTTTACCTGCAAAATACAAATTATACCTATCAGATGAAAATTCTCTTTTATAATATTCAAGTTTTCGAATTTCTTCACTGTCATCATCACTCTCTTCATCTGATGATTGATCAAAGATTGGTTCTTTTGCTGAAGCCTCTTCTGTTGAAACTGGTTTTTCTTCAATCTCTTTAGGACTGAATTGCTGAGATTCGTAATAAGCATACGCTATTTCATCTTCAGCAGTTGAATCTTCAAAAATTTGAGCAATAAATGCTTTAGAATCTGAAGTTCTGTTAGGATCATAATGATCCCAATTAAAACCTTCTGGGATTCTTTCATCTTCTTGATGAACTAAATAAGCTTTCTTTGATGGCTCTTCGATCAGATCATTCCTACCATGTGAAGTTTGTGGCGATTGTTGTTGATGCGGAGCAACTTGATGATAAATCGCTTTTCGATGATAATCATTGTTGCCGAATGGATTTTGAGCTCCACTTGCTTCGCGATTTGTGCATTCTCGCTTAAAGTGCCCCTTCTCCCTACAACGAAAACAAGTAACTTTAGATTTATCAAAACCTAAAGGTGAAGTTCCAGCATCACGGAAATCATCTCTTCCAGTGATCTGTTTAAACTTCTCAGCTCTTCTCAACACACTAGCCATACACCACTTTATATCCATTAATTCCATCTCTTCAGCATCAATCTGATCATAATCCTCTTTGGTCAACATTGGATTACCAATCCTTCTGGCTACCAAACTTTCATAAGACTCTAATACGGTCACCAATAAAGACATATGACCTTTGGCAACCTCTTCTGAGAAATTCTGACCATTCTGAAGATGTAATGCAATGTTGCATTGTATTACTTGGCCATTATTGTTGTATGAGCTTTGCAGTTTAGAATTGGTTGCTGAAACATTTGGATCAAATGATGGATATGAAGAGAATCCATTATTGTTGTTTGATCCTTGAGATGACCCTCCAGAAGAACTGTTTACGTTAAATGCAGTTTCGATCTTTGGTGCAATGTTGGTCTTATCAATCGTACCTCCTTTGTAGTACAAACCAATGTCCTGTTGACCATTAGAATTCTTCATTTTCTCCATCTTCCGTTGTTCCATCTCTTGAACTTCGAGTTTTTCAATAAACTTGCTCAGCGATAGATTAGCAAATTCACCATTATTCTTCAGAATCATAAGATACGTGCCCCAAACATCTTGTGGTAACGCATCGGCCAACTTTTCAACCCATTCTTCTCTATCTTTCTTAATATCCAAACGCTTCATGTTAACCACCAAATTGCAATATCTTTCTATAATCGTTTTGGTGTTTTCAGTTTTTAATCCACGAAATAGATCAAATTCTTTCTTCAAAAGCGCTTTTTTGTTCTTGATCATGTCTAAACTTCCAACAAACTTCGTTTTTAGTGCTTTCCACATTGAGTGTGCACTTCCGTTGTGTTGCAATAAAATCAAGATGTCTTCCTTAATGGCTTGTTGCAATATACTAATCATTATCTTTTCACTTTTGTATTTCTTTCTCTCTTTATCATCTAAGTCTTTAATAGCAACAATCTCTCTGTATTCATCAATCGGTCTAACATATCGTTCTTCAACACATTCCCATGCGTCTAAGTGATTAGGTTGAACCCAATTTTTGAAACGTTCCTCCCATCCGTTATACTCCTCGATACTCATGAGCTTAGGCGGTTTTTGCATGGTGCCCATTTCATTCTCTAAGTTCACGTTCTGAGCCATAGTGATCGGGGTAGCAAATGCGTTGTAAAATTCAGAATCCATGTATTGGTTTTAAAAATTCACAAAAACACAAAGTTCAAACAATCTGGAGTCACTTCGTGCGAACTGGTGAACCTCAAACGACCAGAATGTTCTTAACCCTCCTCGTACGACCTGGATACTATCAACTCGTACGATCTGGTAATATTTCAAACGAATTGGTCACCTTCAAATGACCTTGACAACTTCCAAACGACCTGAGTTTGTTACGACCTGGATTTGGTACGATCTAGCTCAAACCATGTGAGCTGAACACCTTCAAACGACCTGAACTACAATCTGTGCGAGGTGGACTTCAAACCATGTGAACTGATAAGCTTTTCACACAAATCGTGCGACTTGGAGTCCACTTCGTGAACTGGAGTTTTTTCACACGACCTGGAGACAACTTCATGTGGTCTGAAACAGATTCAAATGACATGGAATCTAATCTCACACGATCTGATATAATTTCGAACGATCTGACATGTTTTTCACACGATTTGGTCAATTTTATCAAGTTTTAGGTTGAATTAGGTCCTGATTTGTTCAAGGATTGATTAAAACTCAATTTTACGTGTTATATCACGAAATCAGATCATTTTATCCGTGAAATCGTTGAAATTTTGAAGAAAAAGTGTAGAAAATGAGTAGAAATGAGTAGAAATTAGTTGTTTTTTAAGAAATCAAGCTGAAATGGTAAGAACTCTTCCTCCTGAGCTCTGATACCACTTGTAGGATCGGGGAATCAATCAAATGAGACGATCAGAAGAGTTCTAGACCAAACCAAAGGCGGAATTCAATGATTTGGACATGTTTGCAGCTTGATTCACACTTAGAAGTAGATTAAATGTCGTTTGTATTGATTTCACAACGTTTCACAGGTTGGCGACACTTCGGCAGAGCTTCGTTACCGGAATCAGAAGTTACAAATGAAGAACCAAGACCTCCTATATATAGGATAACCCAGGTCGCACGAACCAGTCAAGTCCAGTTCGCACAAACTGGTCAGTTCGCATGAATTGGCCACTTCGTGTGAACCTGCTGGTTCAGACCTGTTTCCCGTTTTTCTCGAACAACGCGTCTTGGTCTATCTGTCTAGTTACATGACTCGATACAAGACGAAGTCAACAGACATATGCACCAACAACAGCCTACACAAACCTGGACCCCATGGACCCATATTTTGATAATGACCAATACATCAAGGAAATCCTAGAGAACCCTTACCCACACGAAGAACCCATGCCCCAGTTTCCTGACCCAATACCAGCACCTGCACCACCCATGAGCACTGAGAATGTGCAAGAACTCCGAACCTTTGGTGACGAGATTTTAGAAGGAAGTGAAAGGATGAGACAAATAGGGGAACGACTCGTCTAGAAATATGACGAGCGTAATATGGAATTTCGGATGAACCCGTACCATTAATAGTAATAATATATATATATACATATATAAATATCTATATAACAGCTACAGATGCATACTAGTATTGTATTTTAGATTTCAGTTCCAATTGTATTTTTAATAAATATAGATGCATAATATAAAATAGAGTAAAGGTCGTAGTGTTCGACGATTTTGATCAATATGCTTGTTGTGTGATTGCTTGCATTAAATATTATCTTGTGATATTAACATGTGATAAATGTTTAAAATTCAGATGGAAAACGAAGTGAATCAAGAAAACCAGAATAACAATAATAATGGAAACCAAGTAGATAACAGTGTCATCCAACACATTGTGGCACAAGGGATTATAGACGCGATGCCATATATTATCAAAACGGTTAAGGAAGCGGATAATAAAAGTAATAATGGTAGTAAACGACCTATTGAACCAGAACACAGCGTAAACAATGGACCAATACTTCAAGTGCCCATTTCCAAAAGAAGAAGAACCATGTCTTATGTTTGTTCTTACAAAGAATTCTGGTCCTGTAAACCAATAAAATTCTCGGGTAATGAAGGGGCCATTGCAGCTCTACGCTGGATAGAAAAGACTGAGGCAGTCTTAAAAATAAGCAAGTGCGCGGAAGAGGATAAGATAATGTTTGCTTCTAAACTGTTTAAGAACTCAGCTTTAGAATGGTGGAACACTATCCTCCAATCTAGGGGAAGTGACAGTGTTTATAATATGGAATGGGAGGAATTTAAGAATATGGTTGAAAGGAAATTTTGTCCTCCCAATGAAAAAGAACAGATAGCAAATAAGTTCTTAAACCTTAGAATGGTGCCAACCCTTGCATCACCAGAACCAATATTAATCTCCTGTTACATGTGGGGATTAATCTGTGAGATTAGGCATGTAGTCAAGGCGGCTAGACCTCAAACTATAGAAGAAGCTGTAGAACTAGCAAACACCTTGACTGGTGAATTAGTGCGTACATAAGAAGAGGACCAAAGGAGAAACCTAGCTCAAAGGCTTACCCAGGAATTTCGCTACGGTAAATCCAACCGTGGAAAAAACATAGGTTCTACCTCGACACCTTATTGTAAGGCCTGCAAGAAGAAGCATTCAGGAAGATGCTCCACTTATTGCAATTTCTGCAAGATACCATGACACAAGGAAGAAAATTGTAGGAAGAAACCTAGTAATGGAGTGTGCTTCAACTGTGGAGAAAAAGGGCACATCAAGCCACACTATCCGAAACTAGCTCCAGCCATGAACAACAAGACTACCAAAAATACTAGAGCATTTGTTCTAACTGCATAAGAAGCAAAGATGATCCCTGATGATCACCGGTACGTTTTTAGTTAATGATATTTTTGCTAAAGTATTATTTGACTCTGGTGCGAACCAAAATTTTATTAATACTTCGTTTTGCAAACTTCTCAATCAACTATTAACTAAACTCCCACATGAATGTCTAGTAGAGACAGCAAATGGAGATACCGTTAAGATTACCGAAATCTTGCAGGGAGCAAGAATAGAGTTTTTAAATCAAAAGTTTATTGCAAACCTTTATCCAATGAATCTGGCAGGATTTGATGTTGTATTAGGAATAGATTGATTAATAACCAATAAAGCTAGTATTCTATGTGATTAAAAGTCAATTCAAGTAAATTCACCAAAGGGTGAAAATATCACAATTAAAGGAGACAAGCCGTCTAGATCCACAAAATTCATCTCCGTAATGAAAACAGCTAGTTATATAAGGAAAGGATCATTACTGTATTTGATTTCCATAATCATTAACAGTAAAGGAAAAGAACTGAAAGATATTCCAGTAGTATCCCAGTTTCCAAATGTGTTTCCATAAGAATTACCAGGACTACCGCCGGACAGAGAAGTTGAATTTAGAATCCATCTGTTACCATGAACGGCACCAATTGCCAAAGCACCTTACCGTTTGGCACCCGCAGAAATGCAAGAGTTAAAGAAACAACTAGACAATCTGTTGGAAAAAGGATTCATACAACCAAGTTCATCGCCATGGGGAGCACCGATCTTATTCGTTAAAAAGAAAGACGGGTCAATGCGAATGTGCATTGATTACCGTGAATTGAACAAAGTCACGATTAAAGATCGGTACCCATTACCGAGAATCGATGATTTGTTTGATCAACTGCAAGGAGCTCAAATTTTCTCTAAGATTGATTTACGATCAGGATATCATCAATTAAAGGTACATGAAGAGGACATTCCTAAGACCGCTTTTAGAACAAGGTATGGCCATTATGAATTTACTGTCATGCCATTTGGTTTAACCAATGCCCCAGCCGCATTTATGGACATGGTGAACCGAATATGTAAGCCCTATTTGTATAAATTCATAATTGTCTTTATAGATGATATTCTCATTTACTCTAAGAGTAAAGAGGAACATGCAGCGCATCTGCATGCACTCCTAAGTTTACTAAGAAAAGAAAAGCTTTATGCCAAGTTTTCGAAATGCGAATTTTGGTTAGAGGAAGTACAGTTTCTTGGACATTTAGTCAATCATGAAGGAATTCATGTGGATCCCACAAAGATTGAGGCAATTACCAAATGGAAAACCCCTGAATCACCAACCAAGGTTAGAAGTTTCCTAGGATTGGCCGATTATTATAGAAGATTTATCCGAGATTTTTCTAGAATAGTCATTCCCTTAACTAAGCTAACCTGTAAATCTGTTAAGTTGAATGGGGACCAAAACAAGAAGAAGCCTTTAGAATTCTTAAGCAAAGATTAACCAATGCACCCATACTAGCGTTACCAGAAGGAACTGAAGACTTTGTAGTCTATTGTGACGCTTCTAAATTAGGTTATGGATGTGTGTTGATGCAACGTCAAAAGGTTATAGCCTATGCATCTAGACAACTTAAGAATCATGAAGAGAATTATTCAACCCGTGATTTGGAATTAGGAGACATAATTTTTTCCCTTAAGATTTGGATACATTACCTTTACGGTAGTAAGTTTACCATTTTCACCGATCATAAGAGTTTAAGATATGTCTTCGGGTAAAAGGAGTTAAACATGAGACAGAGACGCTGGATGGAAATACTTAGTGATTATGATTGTAATATCCAGTATCATGCAAGAAAAGCAAATGTAGTTGCTGATGCTTTAAGTCGAAAGTATCACGTAAATCCAAAAAGAGTGTGTTCTCTTAAATTAAATCTGCTGATAGATTTAAATGAACAGATTAGAGAAGCACAATAATCAGTAATCAAGGATGATACTGAAAAATTAAAAGGAATGATTAAGGAATTAGAACAAGGAACAGATGGAATTTCGAGATTCCATAAGAAAAGGAGGTGGATACCCAAATTAGGAAATCTACGCCACCGCATATTAGAAGAAGCCCATAAGTCTAAGTATACGATGCATCCTGGAAGTGATAAAATGTATCAAGACTTAAGGAAAAAAATTTGGTGGATAAGAATGAAAAAGGATATAGCAACTTATGTTGCCAAGTGTTTAACCTGCTCACAAGTTAAAGCAGAGCATCAGAAACCTTCAAGTTTATTGCAACAGTTAGAAATGCCAGTTCGGAAATGGGAATTGATAACAATGGATTTTGTTACCAAATTACCCAAAACAAGAAAAGGTAATAATACAATCTGGGTGATTGTAGACAGGCTAACTAAGTCAGCTCATTTCCTACCAATGAAGGAAACTTTCAGTATGGAACAGTTAGCTAAGTTATATGTAAATGAAATAGTTTCATTAGATGGAATTCCTTTATCAATTGTTTCTGATAGAGATAGCCGTTTTACCACTCATTTTTGGACAAGCTTCCAAAAATCAATGGGAACCAAGTTGAATCTAAGCCTTGCTTATCATCCTCAAACGGATGGACAAAGCGAAAGGACAATTCAGACAATGGAAGATATGCTTAGAGCTTGTGTAATTGATTACGGAGGTAATTGGGACGATCACCTGCCATTAATAGAATTTTCATACAATAACAACTATCATACCAGTATCAATGTTGCACCATTTGAAGCACTTTCTGGACGGAAGTGCCGAACTCCAGTCTGTTGGGCAGAAATTGGAAAAAGCAACTATCTGGACCAGAGATAGTACAAGAAACAACTGACAAGATTGTTCAAGTCAAGGAACGACTGAAAGTAGCACGTGATCGACAATAGAGTTATACTAATAACAAGCGGAAGCCATTGGAGTTTCAAGTAGGAGACAAGGTGTTATTGAAAGTCTCTCCTTGGAAAGGAGTAGTAAGATTCATCAAAAGGGGAAAGCTAAGCCCTAGGTATGTTGGACCTTTTGAGATTATCAGGAGGATAGGACCTGTAGCTTACCAGCTACAACTACCAGAGGAGATGTCAGGAGTACATGATGTATTTCATATAAGTAATATCAAAAAGTGCTTAGCCGATGAATCACTAGTAGTGCCTCTTAAGGATATAGAGGTAAATGAAAAGTTAAAGTTTGTAGAAAAGCCTCTACAAATTGAAGACAGAAAGGTCAAGAATCTTAAACACAAGAGATTAGTTCTGGTCAAAGTGAAATGGGATTCCAAGAGAGGACCAGAATATACTTGGGAACTTGAATCAGAGATGCAAAGGAAATATCCACACTTATTCCAATAGACCTCGAGGACGAGTTCTAAAACAAGGTGGGGAGGATATAACAACCCTTCTAAAATATACCCCGTATACGAGAAATGGCCCAAAATGCCTTTATATAGTTAAAAAGAAAATAGAAACAAAATTATATAACCTGTGGCAGCCCGCGAAGGACACACCACAGGGTTACGCGGGGCGCGACGGCCAGTACAACAGGCCGCACCGGAGTGTGCCACGTGGCCGACGAGTGTGGGGGCTAGCAGTTGACTCGGCAAGCCTATAACGGGACACGTAGTCCCTTGCGGCATGCGAAGGCTAAGCCTTATGGCGCCGCGGGGCGCGACAGCCCTACTGATCAGCCCTATAAATTGGACTTCTACGTTCACTTTCAATTCATTCAAATCTTGTTATTCTCTCTAAATTTCTGAATAGCTAAAGTAATACCCCGGGCATTGTACCCACTAATTAGCGAAGCCCTGCCTCGTTGTAACTATCATAACCCCCGGTTATGTATTAGATACACTGCCCGATTGATCTAGCACTCCGTGACGGCTGTTGAGGCTCTGCCCGACGTAGTCACGTTGGAGTTCTGTCTCGAGGAGGGTATAACTAATGTAAACATTGGGTTATCATACTAACATGTGTGCATTGTGTAATTAATAGATAATCACCAGGAAATCAGAAAGGAAAACCCTAAGTTAGCAATGTGAGTAATCCTTCTTTTTGCAAACTGTTTTTACAAAACCTCAATTGTTTTATATTATATTAAACAATGATTGAGTATTTGTATTCTACAATTATCGTCGGTATGTTGGGGTTTTGTATACAAAATTTGTTACTACACTGTGAGTAGTAACATGACCACAAGTCGGGTTGACAGTATCGTGGGTGGTAATTAAAGTAGAAAATAAACAAATGTAATTGCGCGAACGCCCTCAATGCTGTAAACGGTTTTACTTGTCTTGATTAAACTGGGATTCACTCACCAGTATTTCCCACTGACAAAATGATTTTAAACACGTTTCAAGTAATAAAATGTGAAAACTGTTGATATGTCTGTTGACTTCGTCTTTATATCGAGTCTCGGTTTCGTTGCAGATCTGAACAAGAATGATGTCATCATTCTTGATGATGACATCATACATGTGACATCACAATATGACATCATCATTGCAACATCACATGAAATAGAATGTTCATACACGAAACAGTATTTTAGATGTTATAATTCCGTTTGAAAAGTAAACTTGTGATTTCGCTTGAACTGTCATGTGTATGTTTCAAGTGAAATCTGATGCCTATGTATAGGCTAGTTTTGTTTCTCATTAGGCACGGAATCACAAGTTGTATACCGAAGTGATGCCGGATTTTCTAGAGATATATTAATGAGAAACGTGTGTTAAAGTGATATACTCTGTTTTCTACTCATATTCTGTACTGATTCAGCTCTGTTTGTTTGATTCCGCCTCTCAAACAGTGTGTATTGCCTCTGATTGACTCACTTGGTCGGTAAAACGATCCTACAAAAGCCAAATAGAAGCCAGCTGGACAGCCCTGAAGGCTTGGAAAAGTGGCTATAAAAGTTACCTAAATAAAGAGATGTTTTATTTAAATAAAATAGGGTTTATCCCTATAAAAATGTGTTTGCTAGAAACTTGGGAATTTCCCACGTATTAATATTATAAAAGTGTGGTATTTTACTCTGATAAAATATTTCCTAACTACGGTCCTGATGAAATTTCCGCTGCCAAACTGATAAACACCGATACTGGTCGCGGCCGCCCGTTCCCAGGGTATTAGGGACGGGGGTTGCGAAACTATGAAATGCTTTATTAAAGTAACGAAGAGTATATAGTTTTATAATACTAAAGGATAACAGTATTAAAGCGTAAAGTGAAATAGTGTGCATGTTGCAAGAAAATGTAGTTACCTACGAGGATGCAAGCAAAGACGGTAACCTTCGGGGCCGTAGTACAGTAGCAATGCATTTGTGGTTTGTCAGTGGTTGATCAACTATGTCTAGTATGGTGTGTATAGTATAGACATAGTATATAATCGTAGATGTGTTATATGCATTGCTTAATGTAGAGTGTGAAATTGAATGTTTTTAATTGCGTAGATTGATTATTGTTTGTTAATAGTTAAAGTTATAGTTGTCTGATTAAACTAGAACACACTTAGTGTAGCTGACTTTTAATATGCACATCAGGTGGTTCGCAGAAGTGATAGCCGGCTAGCTTGTGGCCAGGATCCCCGTTGAAGAATGCCATCCCTTGTTATGATTTTTAAGTGTTTTAAACAATGTTTTTAATTCTATGTTTTGTAAAGATTTAAATGTTCCATAGCGTTTTTTTAAATGGAATAAAGTTTTTATTTTCAAACTATTCGCCAAAGAGTAAATCCAATAAACAAACCCCAACATAAAACTAGATCTAGGATTAAATCGTTAGGAAAGATCTCAATAATTGAATCGTTAGAAAAGATCACAAAAGCTACAATTACTATGTTAGACATGTGAGAAAAAGAAAGTCGAGGACAGAAATAGGACCCTATTGAAAGGGTACAATAATCCTATTCATGTCTTTATGAAATTGTGATTAAGCTTAGTAGTATTATGCAGATGCATGAACTTAAAAGGTGCATAAATTATCTTTCATATAATCTAGAAAAGTGGGGAAGGAATCTTTTAACTTAGAGCACTCGTAGTTGGGGGGTTTTGGGTGTTTTTCCCCAAAAAACGCCCTATAACGTCGTTCGACCGCCCCCTTGGGCGTTGCTTTCAAAAAACGGGGGGGGGGGGGGGGGGCTTTAAAAAACGCTGGAACTTTTCTCCTTTTTCAAATACGAGTGTTACTAAATGGTCAAAAACATTAAATATTTTTTTTATTCACCTTTTTACCTATATAAACACCCACTTTTCACCTCTTTTTTTTACAAAACTTTCTCCACTTTTCACCCACTTTCTCTACTTTTCACCTCTTTTTTATAAAACTTTCTCTACTCTTTTCTTTATTAAATCATGAATCCCTTCCGACCCCCATTCGGTGTGCCGTCGAGACCCGGTAACCCCAATACATATCGGCCGAACAGCACACAACCGTAACCGAACTTTAACCTTCAAGACATGGATCCGAATGTATATGCGTACGCGCAAATACTAGGCACGGGCGGTTCACAACCGTTCTTTCAAGTTCTGCAAACCTTTCCAACCATGGGCGGTTCGCAACCATCTACCCAAGAAACCGATCCCGATATATAAATGGTACCGGAGACACAACCCGAGTCCGTTGTCGAGGGATCTAAATGTGGAAAACGGTCCCACAAAAAGAAATATCCAACCGCTCCTCGTCGAAAAGGAACCTACCTAGCTTGGACGAAAGATGAGGAATACGCGTTGGCACGAGCGTGGCTCGATATATAGGGGGACCCTGATGTTGGTAAGCGTTTTAAAAAGTATATTAGTTTTTTACATAATTCGGTCCATCTTTTTGTATTTTGTTTAAATATAACATTATATTTTTTGTATTTTTTGAAGCAAATTATCAAACATCACCAATTTTTGGCAAAAAAAAATCGTGATACCTTCTTTAAAGCGATGGGTAAAGATGAATATCGGGACGAAGATTCTATTTCGAGCAAATGGACCGATATCAACTTTAAATGTCATCAGTTTTTAAGAGGTCTTCCAACGCATTAGGTACAACTGGGAAGCGTTGGAAGAATACAATCAAACAAGAAGCGGTTTCACATATTTGAGATGTTGGGAGCTTTTACGAGTAAGTCCCAAATGGTCAAATGTACCAACGATGATGTCTAGCGGTAAACGTAAATCAAAGCGGTCCATAACATCATCGTCGGTTGACCCGGGCACACCAACTTCAGATGCTAGTAATGTCAATTTAAACATTAATTTGGAGGACGACGAGGATTTGGAGTTGAAACGACCTCCCGGTAGAAGAAGTGCCAAAAATACGGGAAAACAGGCGTAGTCCTCTTCATCAAATCCTGACATAATGAAGCAAGATTTCGAAGAGATGAACCGTCGCCTACAAGACATTCGAGATCTCGGTCATAGGCGTTTACAAACCATAGAAGAAAGAAACGCCGAAAAAAAAATTTGTCGTGATACAAGAATCAAGGCAAATGGAGAAAGATGTCGAATTTTTGTCTAAACCCATTGACCATCATGTAGGCGACGCGTTGATCCTAGCGCAAATACGTCGGCAACAAATTTGTCAAAAATACGGATTCTAGATTATTTGGTTTTTTATTTTTTAGCATTGTAACTTTTTATTTCTTTTTTCGGTTTTTATTTTTTTTAACAGTGTAATCTTTTTTATTTAATGAAATTTTATTAGTTTTAATTTAAAAAAATATTAATAATTGGGTAATCGTTGATGGGCCATTATTGAGCATTATCCCACTACACCCATTTATGAAAAACGCCCCATAAAGCCCTTTTGCTGACTTGACTGACACGTGTCGCACAAGGCCATGGGTGAGGGCATTATTCATGTGTACCACTACACATGGTCTTAAAAGCAAACTATTATTTTTAACTTAAGGCAAACCAAAGAGACGAAACCTGTAGTTTACTCCGTTTATAATATATGGTTGTAGCCTAGTGATAAAAGACTCAGGTTAAACCTAAGCATATAGAATTAGTTGTTAATAAAATAAAGGGTTACTGGATTTTATCACCCCCAACTAATCGCTATTGGCAGCTGTCACTCTCAACTGGCACTTTGACACCCTCCACTCCGAAAATATTTTGTGTGTTGTGTCACTCCGAAGTTAACCAACCTCTAACTTACTTAGTTTTTTTTTTTGCTAACATGACATTTTTATCTAATGTGGCATGCTAACGTGTAAAAAAATTATAAAACCCCACTTAACCCCCTCCTCTCTCCCTCCCCCTCTCTAACACAACTACCACCACCATCACCTGCACCAACCACCATTTGTCACCACTGTCACAAAACACCACCACCACCACAAACCTATTTGCTTTTCTACCACATTAGCAAAACGTCACACCCCGATATTTCCACGTATTACCGGTGGGCCCGGCGGAGAGTATCGTGACATAGTTGATATCGTCATAGTCAAATGTATACAGTTTAATGCACAGCGAAAGTCTTGGATGAAAAATAATATTACAAACCGAAATTTAAAGTATAATTAAATATTATACGAACGGTTGTATATGGATCCACAGGCGGATCTTAAAAAAGAAATATAAATATCGTTTAACAGACTTTAGACGTTTAGAACTGGCAAGATTCCTTATTAACGCCCCGAGCTCCCAGCCAATTACGTACGGTACCTTTCACTTAGTCTTTTTGGAAAAATACGTCAGTTTACACGGGTAAATACAATTAACCGACTCTTTTGAAAACATTTATGAAAATTGGTTTAAATGCACAAGGCACAAACATTTTATAACTTGGGACAATTATATTAATAACAATCTTGTATCAGATTTACATGTTTGTCCAACATTTAGGGTCGGTATAAAAGCCGAACAAGATTAATCGACACGACACAAATATAACCTCACAAGAAGTTTCTTCACGAGTGAGTATATCTTTTACATACGCAACAGACAGGTGTATGCTTACACCCCGTTCTTAAGTTGTGGCCATTCACGCTTTTTGAATGAGCCAAGGATATCCAGGACAAGGTCGTTAACCGTATGGGCATTTTGGTCATTTCACATATGCTTTTAAGGTTAAATTTGGAAATCTGAGTTCAAGACTTATACTTACTGTTAAAGTATAAAAATTTATTTATAAAATCAGTAGGTAACAAGTCTTAGGCGTTAAATATGGTTTTAAACCATATTATTCGCCTAATTAGCGTAAAAGTCGGTAATTGACGATATACAAGGTGTTTATAAAATTCTGAAGTTTTGATCAGTCTCAAATGCTTAAAATTTTTTATTTAACATATGATATCAGTAGGAAAAGGTTTGGTATGCAAATCATATATTAAACTCATTTTATTAACAGAAAGGGCATTATCATCAATTACCGAATTTTAGCTAGAACTCTATGCTATGGTCAGTATAAAATTTGACAAAAATTTCCAAAAAACCCTAAACATTATATCATAACAGTGGGTAGCAAGTTTGGTACCAAAAGTTGGGTTTAAATATAATTTATGCCGAAAATGCAATTTAATTAACAAAAAGTTTTTGTTTTACGATATCTTGCATAACTTTTATTTTAGACCAGAAACAGATGTCAAATTTTTAGGACATACTTATATATCAGTAATAAAGCTTTTAGTCCTCTCACATTTTCAAAAATCGTGTTTTTATAACATAAGGGCATAATGGTCAATTTTAAGCATTTAACGGAAACATGCAATGAACTATTCTTTCCATGGGACCATGTAATGTAACCTTAGAGGGTTATGCTTACATATAAGATGGTCACAAAGGAACCCTAAGGCACAAAGAAACTAAACTAAATCGGGTCAGAACTGAAATTCAAAGCAAAAGTGTACTTTTGCGACTTTCGGATGCGAACCGAGCCTGATCTCAGAATTGTCGGGTTGAACATGCCTAAACATGTTCTTATATTATTTACCAAGTTGTTTAAGTGATAAAATGTATTTTATAGCCTCTACATTATTAGTTATGGGTTATTTTGTAAAAACTGACTCGTTTGACTTTTTTGTTAAGTAGTTTGACCCGACAATTGACTAAGATAACGTGATAATTAGAATGTGCCTTTTTAATGGTTTATCACCTACTTAATTACCAACACATAGCCACTTTCAATTCGAATAATGGCTGGACCGTTAGTGATTAATCACAAAGTCAAAGCATCATTACGATATCTTTGATTTTTGGTCATTAAGCTAATAAAACCTTAACTATAGAAGCTAAGAACGTTTACAAGTGTCCTTAGCACGAAAATTAGACTAGAGAAAGCTTCTTAGATAACCAGGATGCTTCAGGGAATGCTCCAAAGCTTTAGAGATTGAGAAAGTATGGAAATTGGAAGTGCAAGTGAATGAGTCTGCCCCAAAGCCTCTATTTATAGCAATTGAGAGCACCTCCTGATCATTCCAGGTGTTAAGTGTTGTTCTCTTATGATTACATGTGTCCCAAGTGGTTTTAGAAACCAGCAAATAGTCCCTAGTTTCGAAATATTGCATGCAATGGTGAAGAAAACGCAGAACCTGCACCTGTGCATGCTGGCTGCCAACTTTAGGCCGTCGCGTTGCGCAAAGGCAGGGGGGCTTTGGTGTGGCGCAGCGCCATCCCTAGGGTGACCAGCATTATAAGTTTCAAACATGGCATATTTAACCCCTGGACCTTTAAAACCTCATAACTTCAATTTCAAGCACTTTTAACCCATGAAATTTATATTTGGATGATCTTTAAGATATAACCAAACATCGTTAGGTCCGGTTTCGTTAAATAATAACCGAAAACACTAGTTTTGCCTCGTTGATGCTTTTAACCCTTTATTTACGAAAGTTAACGTATTTATATCAAACGATATCAAAACCTCGTGAATTTTTCGTCACTTGTTCTTGAGAGTATAAACAATCGTTACAAAGTCCCGAGTTCGTTAAAAGGTCACTCAGAGGTATTACTTTAACATGTTGACACATTTAACCCTCGCGTCTTGTAAACTTTCACTTTCTTTCACAAACGGCTTCATACGTTTCACAATTTATTCGTTTAAGAGTATAAACATCGTGTAGGGTTATTGAAAGGCATAGTTTTCAATTGTTGACACTTTGGGTCCTTCTACACATATACTTTCTTTGTTTGTCAACTTTAGTCCCTCGAAATCATTTTGTTACACGTGTAGAGTTCATGACACGTGTCTTTATTATATTGGACATGATTTTGCGAGGTTTTACACAAAACGAACATCTCAACCAGATATTCATGATTTTTCTTAGTATCATAATATGAATGCACTTGCAGATAAGCGGGTCTGCAATATGTTTTCATACTTGTAGTAGGTTGACAAACATAACTGCTTCAGTCCCAGTTTTATACTTACGCATTGACTTGAAAAGATTAATGGCTTCAGAATGTTTCCCGTTACATACCAATCCAGATAAAAGAGAATTCAATGAAACACCGTTTGGCCATCTACATCCTTTCTGAACTATGATAACCTCTCTAAAAATCCCCAAACCAACATGAGCTTTGTCACTTTTAACATAGCCCTAAATCATGACACTCCAAGCAATCACATCTCTGTCAGACATTTCATCAAACAGCTTCTGTGAAAACTCCATTGCCATATTCGCATACATAACCAAAAGAGGGTTTTGGACCGACGACATAGCCGAAAAGTCAGTCTCAACTTACAATATTACGTGAAACATAATCCCTAACCTTCATGTTATCAAAGACACTGAATGTGGAATCCAAAATACCAGCTTTTAAATAAAAATCCATGATAGAGTTTCCTATCGATGTGTAAGATTCGACACTGAATGTGTAACATCCCCTGTAGACCCACCACAATTCCTGTGAAATCACTCAAAAAACCACATCCCTTACAGATCCACCCACTCCGGTGAAATCACCGCCGCAAACAACCACATCCCCTACAAATCCACCACTACTTCAACCGCTGCAAATTCAGTCAACCGGAGCTCCCAATCTCTTCAAAATATGGACATTTTTGACATCCACAACATCAAATCCGTCGTCGTTTTACTCTCTTGGATCTCAACGGAACCGGTCTATACGAAGAAATTGTGAATAACATGTGGCATGAGGTTGTGGTGGTACGAGGTGGTGGGGGTGGTGGTGGTGGCAGAAGGTTATGGTGGTAGGAGGTGGTGGAGGTTTTTTTTTTTTGAAAAGAAAATTTCATTAACCACAACTGACCAAACCCCAAAACGGGGCGGCCCAACAACAAAAGAACGGAATACATATTCACAAACCTACACCAAACTTCCCAAGATAAGTTTCTATCTTTACTCCTATTAAAATTCCAAAGGAAACCAAGCGATTTGATATAACTAATAATCTCGGCCACCTTCGCCAGTTTATTATCAAACCTGAGACTATTGCGCGCCCGTTAAATGCACCAACAAGCCACTATCACAATCCCGCAGAAAATGTCTCTGGCTTTACCCGCAAGGCCAACCTGATTGTGCACTTCCAGAACTTCCTTGACCGACGCCGCGATGACAGGAGCAATTTTGCACCATCTAGAAACCGCAAACCAAACTTGGGCAGCAACGATACATCTGGTGAAAAGTTGATTAGCATTTTCTTCACCCGAGTTACAAAGAATGCAGGTCGTGTCATCAATAACCACTCCACGCTTAGCAAGGGCAGCCAAGGAGGTGGTGAAGGTGATGGTGGTGTTTCATAGGGAGGTGGGGCTTTATATTTACAAAAATTCAGTTTTGTTTTATTTTTAAATTATATGAAAAGAAAATTGCTCCAGATCCACGTCACCTTGTCACCTCATCAAAAACAAGCTATGTCATTAAAAATTGGCCACGTAAGATAAAACTAACTTAGTAGCTGGTTAACTCCGTAGTGACGCAACACACAAAGTATTAAGTTGGAAGTGATGAGAGTCAAAAAGATAGTTAGAAGTGGCAGTGGCCGGTACCAAATAGTTGAGAGTTATAAAATCAAGGGATTCCCTAAAATAAAATAAAATAAAACTATGTATAATGTATTAGCAAGTTCAAAAATATCAAAATAAATAATAATAACTCAACATGAAAAGTGTGCGACTGGCTAACACAACAAACACGGAAGGGCAATTTATAATTACATATAATAATCTTAATTTGTCAATTTATAGCATACAGATCCGTATCCATCCATAAGCTAGACGGTATGGGGAGCGTCCCCCACCCGTCCAGCCCCGGCGACGGACCGCACACCATCCCGCAACCCCCCCCCCCCCCATCCTCGTCTTCACCGTCGAGTGTTGGAAGTTGGCGATGGTCGCTAAAAGACAAAATCCACCCCTTTTCAATTCTGTTTCCTTTGCAAAAATAAAAAAATAAAAATTAATTGCCATAATTAGTGAGGTATGATCATCCTCCCATTTCCAGTGTTTTGCCATGGCGGATCATCCTCTATAGGACTATGATGTGGCGCCTACGTGGCGGATCATCCTCCAAGGGAGGATGGTCACCATACCGCATAGCATAATAATAATGTGTTAACGCGGGTTAATTTATTATATAAAGGCTCCTAATTATACACTTCTTATTTTAAGAAGTATTTGTATTTGATACTAATCCGTGTTAACTCTCTTTAGTTCGTCTTGACCAAAACTTATTTGGGACATGGTAAAACATAAGACCGTGTCAGCCTGAATCATCTAAATATATACTAACAAAGTGAACAAACAAATGCACTTTTAAAGTTTACATAAACAATTAATATGAAACAAATGTAATTAGAATTCACTATTATTATATATTTAATGAATTTTTTTTTAACGGCAAGAAACAACGTGCCAACCACTGTGACACCGGGCGTTGTGGCCAAGGTCGACTACTCGACCGCTGCCAGCCCCTTGGCTCTCACCAGATGCGCGGAAAGCCGACCTCCACCCGCTCGAAAGCACGACAGTGGAATAATCGGTAAAACCTCGCCTCCCATCCAATTCGAACCGGCTCCACCCGTATTCGCTCTTCACCTGGATACTACAAAAAATAATGAGAAGAGTGAGATTTGAACCTAGGTCACAAAGAAACTCAATTCTTTCCCCGACCACTCTACTACTACCTCATTGACAATTTAAAGAGTCTTTATTTGATGTTAAGATACACATCATAGTTTTCCGTTATCTATCATCTAACTAGATATACCAAATTTTTTGAACTTTATACGATTTATAAATACCCACCAAGTCGTAATTGCTTTTCATGAAAGAGAGTGAACATCTTTCACGTCTTTCATGCGTACAAAGAGACCATGGAGGAAATTTCATGCAAGATTGTCATATTGGTTGCACTTGTGATCATCGTGTGTGGTTAGCTTCTAAAACGTTTTAAAATGTTACGTTTAACATGGTTTACGATAAAAGTTGATGAAGTGTTTTTAGGGTAATTTTGTAGAATATTAACCAATTTTTAAAAGTGTTCCAATTGATCACTCAAGTTTCAAAAGTGTTCCAAAGAGGTCATTCAATATTCATTTTTCGTTAAAGTATAGGGTTTTTTTCATCAATTTCATAGGTAACCGTTGTCATATGTGGATTTTTGTTTCTTTTTCCCCTTTTATTTGATGCTAACGTCGAGTGATGACGTGGATTTTAACTTGTTTTTATTATTTTTAATGTAATTAAAGTGTTTTTATTTTAATAAATATAATTTCATATATTAAAATAATCCGACCTCGGCATCTTATGCTCCATTTTTTTTCTTGACACGTGAAAAAAAGGACATGGTTCGATTTGAATGTTAAGTTATCTAATCAGGACAAAAATGATACGAGTGAACTAATTAGAATACTTTTGAAACTTGCTTACTATTCTGTGACATTTTATTAGTTGGTGAAGTTTGGTTGAATAACCTGACTTTATTTACTCTTTAATTAGGGGTCCTCTAGATAGAATCTGGTTACACTCGTAATTTATGTTTACTTGTATAACCGGGCTCTAAATTAGTAACTTGTAGTATTGCAATGAAATATTGTTTTTGTTACTTTTATTGTAATTAACAGAATCAAACCAAAAGGTTGTTGAAGGGCAGGGTGATACAAGCAATCCCATTGTCATGAGTTCAATAAGTTGTGCGAATAGCGACTGCAAGTGCTTCTGGTTTTGGAAACGCCCAAAATGTATACATGGAATATGTAGTTGTGGAGCAGCCATCAATAATAATTAAATATATATGACAACAAATTAAACTCTACTAGTTAAGTTTCTAAATGTTCATTTGTTTAATAGGTTTTCAAGTTTCATCTTTGACTTTATTCTTTTTTTTTAACGACAAATTTATTTTATTTCATGTCGTTTATGAGACGTTAACCTAAAACCTCCCTCTCTCAAGGTATTTTAAGGTTTTGCCTTTGCTAATGGACAACCACCCTATTGATAAAACCGACGAATTTATTCTTATGATAACATTTATGTTTTACTGTTTTTGTAACATTGAAGTGTGAGTATATTGGTTTTTCTAAATGACGTAAAATTGAAATAAATAGATAGAACCCATGTCTAGGTAGGTTTTAATTTTATTCTTTATAAATTCATAAAGTTAATCCAACACATCTTTTTGAGTTACTTAGACCGTGGGGTATGGTGGGGTGGGGGTTTGGGGAGTGGCCCGACACGTGGCTTAGGTGGGCTTTGCTGGGCTGACCCACATTGAAGACGGTATGGTGGGGCGGGGGGTTTGGGGCGTGGCCAGCCCAAACTCTATTTAAATTATTTTTAAAACAAAAAATTTAAATTTTTTAATAATGTTTTTTAAATAAAGAAAAATACATAAAAAAATTCCTAGTGCTTGTAATATTTTTTCTTTATCTCTTCTCACGTCTCCAACATTAGTTCCAACTCTTCACCTAATAGGTGATCGATGGGCTGTGCTAGAAATTTCATATCATCTCGTCTTTGTTTCAGGGCATCCCGAGCTTCTTTGTTCTTCCGAATTTCGGCCCTTTGTTGTTGGAATACGTTGAATGTATCTAACTTGCTTGCAATGTCATCCAACTGATCGTTGTATACTCTCCTACGCGAGCCCAAACTCCCAACTGAAGGCGATGATGTACCCGATCTTGATTTTAGAGCGCGCCTTTTTGCGACATCTCTTCCGAATTCAGGCCGGTTTGGAGAATCATCCAGAAAGTCCTCCAACTCTTGATCTCGTGCATCCGATTGGGCTTGGGACGAGGGTGTCCTTGACCTTTTGGGAGACGTGTTAGTTTCGCTACTACTGGGGATATTCGCCCACTTGGGATGGAACTTACAAATCTCCCAACAATGCATGAAACGGAAGTCGCTCCCCACATTTGTTTTGAATGTTACCAATGCATTTGTCACAAAGTCGGCTTCGGTTTCATCACTTTTTGGGTTTTGCTTTGCTTTATTTAAAAAGCCACTAAATTTGGTGAGTTGGCCGCTTATCTCGGTCCACTTCGAGGATAAGCTATCGTTTTCACGATAAACCTCCCTTTCCATTTCTTCATGAAATGCTTTACTAATCGCTTCCCACAAATGGCTTCTATGTTGAGAATTTCCTATTTTAATCAAAACAAAATTTAATATATTACAAAGTTATATAAAAGACCATAAATATTAAAATAAGGGCTACAAAATATTTAAAAATACCTAAAGTTGGATGTTGAGATTGTTGAAGCCAAGCCCTCACCAATGCAAGTTCTTCATTAACGACCCATCTTTGTTGTTTTCGTTTGGCGGTTTCAAGTGCTTTCTCGGCCTCGGTTTTTTTCTTGTGACTTCTCTTTTTGATGGGTTTGGATGCGGAAGGACCATCGATGGGGGGTTGAGTTTCGGGGACGGTTTCGGTTTGGGAAAGGTTGATGGAGGTTGGTGAAAGGTTGATGGGCGTTTGTGAAAACGGGCTAGGTATAGAATCGTCGGTGTGAGGGAAGTTAGTATACACACTATTCGAGAGATATGATGCGTAACCCGCCACATCGGGCATAGTGGAGTGTATTAAAAATGGAGGAGGCATTGGACGATTGGGTGGTGGGCTAGGATTTTCTTGGAAATGCCCACGGGTTGTTCGGGTCAAAAGCATGATTATAAGGATTCATTTTTCGTATTGTAGAATGAGAATAAAGATGATTATAGAAGAGGTGGAGTGTATTGTAGTTGGATGTGGTAAAAAAAAATAGAAGTGTGAGTTTTATAGTGAAAAAATAATTTGTTTTACACATAGTCGTTGGCCAACGGCTAGCCCAACGGCTAGTTTGGTTTGGCCATTGAGAGTCCGCCATGTCATATTGATAGACCCGCCCCACGCCCGACCTTAAACTCCCGCCCCTTGGACCACGCCCAAACCCAAGCCCACCCGGGGTGGTGGCTTGGGCGTTTTCAGCCAACTCACGCCCCAACCCCCGCCCCATACCCCACAGTCTTAGAACTTCTCAATTTATAAAATCATAAAGTTAATCCAACACATGATTTGGACGTTGGGTGGTGGACGGTGGTGGTGGTGATGATGATGGACAGTGATGGGTGGTGGTGGTGTTTAACCCTCTATAGGTCTTAAAAGATCTTAGAAATCGTTGGGTCAAGTCTGCACCAAGGAGAGCTCGCAGAGACGTTTTTTTAATGAAACGTCTTCGGAAAAACAAACAGTCTGCAAATGACAATATCTACGCGTGGCCTGCGTGCGTGGTACATACAGAAGAGACTGCACATATCTTTTTTAGAAAAACAAATACAACCTAAGTTTGAACGTGTAGAAATAATGAGAAATATATATATATATAGGGAGAAGATCATGCGAGAACCACCTCTTATTGCGAGAACCGCGAGAACCAATGTGAACACAACCAAAAATGCCTAAAAATAGCTAAAAATCACACAAATTTTTTTTTTTTTTAATATTTTTTATGTTAAAATCGCTACTTTTCGAAGCAAATAAAAAAAAAATTTGTATTCGAAAAGTAGCGATTTTAACATAAAAAAATCAAAAAAAAATTAGATTTTTTTTTTGATTTTTTTAGGTTTTTTAGAGGTTTAGTTTTTAGCATTTTAGCTTGGGTGGTGGGGGGGTTTAGGTTTTTGGGGGGTGGGGGAGGGGGGTTTAGGTTTTGGGGGGGGGGGGTTAGGTTTTTTGGGGGTTTTAGTTTTTAGCATTTAGCTTGGGTGGGGGGGGGGGGGGGTTAGTTTTTTTTTTTTTTGGGGGGGGGGGGGGGGTGGGGGTTAGGTTTTTTTAGCTATTTTAGGTTGTGTTCACATTGGTTCTCATGATTCTCACAATAAATGAATTTCTCGCATGAGCCCCTCCTTATATATATATATATAAATTTGGGCATATTTGTAATTAGATAATAGTGTATGATTGGCTGCTTTCTATTGTTAAATGACTATCATAGTTTTATTTTAACAAAAATAAAAATAAAAAACTATTTCAAAGTGTTAATGTAAATGAAGTTTAGATTTTTTGACTCAATGTAACACTGTGATGTAAGACTGCTCCCAACGCTTGTTGTTGGGGGGTTGCACTTGATGATGTCGAGGATGCACTTGTAAATGAAGCATTGGGGTTGATAGCATTTAAGGGGGTTTGCACGTAGAGAAGTGCACACACATGCAGGAGAGAGAAGGTAAAGATGGGCCATGTATTATACTATTATTAATATATGTTTTGTATAATAAAGTGCACACCATGTCTGCCATCTTGACCCACCCGAAACACTACCCCTACCCACCCGAAATACCCACCCGAAACACCTCCCTTGGACAAAAACACTTCTGGACGAAATGGAATGGGCCTTTGGCCCAGTAGCGATCAATTATATGTTTTTTTAGCTTCTTTTTTTTATTTTATATTATTTAAATATATTTTTACAATTATTTATTAAATATTTTTTAAGATTACAAATTAAATGTTTTTAAAGAAAAATAGAAAAAGAAATGGTGATGTGGAAGAGAGAGGATGCATGTGGGAAAGATGGGTTAAGTTAAAAAGAGGAGAGAGAATGCATGTGGGAAAAATGGGTTAAAAGCTGATGTGGCAGTGATAACTAAGATGCATGTAGTAAATGCAGCCTGTTGCATTGCGGACAGTCTAATGAGTAAAAGATGAATTATTAGAATTTTTGAACGATACACGATTCTAACTTGGGACATATAAGCATCTTATGTGTGAATATAATGTTCTTGTAAAGACATGTGTAATATTGGTTATAATTAGAGTTAAATGCTTGGCTGGTCCCTGTGGTTTGCAAAAATTGCAGACTTGGTCCCAATGGTTTACTAATTACACGCGTGGTCCCTGTGGTTTTCAAAAATGCACTCGGTTGGTCCCCAGCCCTAACTTCAGTTAAATTTCTCAGTTAAGTCCATGTTAAATGACCAAAATACCCTTGTTTATTAACAAAACCCACTGCATCATCTTCATCACCATCATCATCTTCATCTCCATCATCATCTGCATCATCTTCATCACCATCATCATCTTCATCACAAACCCACACCATCATCATCTTCATCAGCCAGAGCCAAAAGATGTCAACGAAGGATTTAACTCATAAATAAATAAAAACCACATGACAGTTCCAATAAAAAATTCAGCCTAAATCAATTGAATGACAGTTCCAAGACTCAATTCTGTGAATAAATAAAAGCAATTTCGTTGAATAGAATGAGGCTCAAATCTGTAAAAAAAAAAACAATCGGTACAGGCAATTAGAAACTCATCATCATCGCCCCTTTTATTATAAACTCATCATCATCATAGCCCCTTTTATTCACTCACCGATTCACTCAGACAATTAGAAACTCATCATTCAGATTTGGTACAGACAATTAGAGGCTCAGATCTGCCAAGACTTGGTATATCTCAACCACCGATTCACTCAGACAATTAGAAACTCATCATCATTGCCTCTCTCTGCTCCCTTTTCTCTGATCCCGCCGCCGCACACGGCGGCTATCTTGGTTTTCGAGGGGTATGGGGTGCGGCTTCACATGCTCACCGAGAGAGACAAGGCATAGAGAGATGAAGGGGATGCAGGGTGTAGTTTCCGGAGCATAACCAGCCATCGGAATCTCCGGTCACCGGAGCTGAGGAAGAGACATGGAGTTTTGTGTGGTGAGTTAGGGTTTCTCCATAGAAAAGCAGAGAAATGATGGAGAAGATGATGTGCGTGATTATAAAGATGATGCAGATTATAAAGAGAGTTAATAAGCAAGGGTATTTTGGTCATTTAACATGGACTTAACTGATGTTAGGGCTAGGGACCAACCGAGTGCATTTTTGAAAACCACAGGGACCACACGTGTAATTAGTAAACCATTGGGACCAAGTCTGCAATTTTTGAAAACCACAGGGACCAACCAAGCATTATCAAATTAAGGTGCATACATGAACGTAATGTTTTGTTTTCTCGTGAGAACGTTTTAAACTTTAAATGCTTGTGGGTCATTTTCTCAGGACTGTATGACCCGTAATATGTTAGACCATGGGGTGTGCCCCCCCCCCCCCCCCCCCCCGTCTCGTCCCCTTCGTCGCACACCACCCCTCCCCCCGTTGCGTCGCAATCGTCCGATTTCAGCCGTTTGGGACGAGCTGTTTGATTGGCTGGGCCACCATAGAGAGAGATAGAGAGATTTAAATTGTTTTTGTTTTAATGTGGGCCACCGTTTTCAGATTTGGGACTATCCTCCACACGCTTACGTAGTCCCTAAGGGGATGGCCCTCCATCCAATGGAACGTGACGCCTTCGTAACGAATAGTTCACAAAAGGACTAGCCAAACCACACCTCATGTTCTTAGGATGAACGATATATTAGAAGGTACAAGTAACTCAGTTGTGTACTTGTTACTAGAAAATCAACGTGATAATGCAAGTGTGTCCCACAATGCATGTGGCAGGTGGAATTTTATGGTTCTTAGTTAATATAATAATAATTTAATAGACATGGTTCTTAACTAATAATAATTTATGAGAAAAGTGGCTGGATAGTCCTGTGTTTTGTCCGGATTTTACCTACAGTTTCTATATTTTTAAAATTACAGCTATAGTCCCTAAGTTTTGCAAATTCGTTCTCGGATAGTTCCTAGCGTGTATGGGGGTTAATTTGTCTAGCTAAGTGGGTGTGAAATGACTAAAATGTCCTTTCCCTCCCCCCCTCTCTATCTTCTTGTCTACACACCTTCGCACCTCACACCACCCCCAAATCCAAACCACCACAACAAAATCCCGCTGTAGCCGGAAAACGAACCACCACTTCATCACCCCTGCCCACCCCACCCCACCCACCCATACCCTCACCGGAAAAAAACTAACCACTAAATCCACCAATACCCCTTGTAAGTGGTTCGTTTTTTTCCGGTGGTTCGATCCGACAGAGATAATGTGCCTAAATCTGTTGTGTTTGGGACCAGTTTTGTAACCTCCGGGCCGACTAAACTCGACAACCACCGTCTTGCCATTATTTTTTTTCCGATGAGGAGTCGAGCGACTTGTGCAATCGAATTGGCAGAACCAACTTTGGTTGTCGAGCGACTTCAAGCCTTTGAGCTACTGTTGCGAATGCAAGCCTGGAGCCATGCGAGTATCAATCTTTTAGTTTGATTACATCAACTGTTAAGCATTGCTCCTACTCGATTTTAATCTACTTTTTCTGTAAAGATTAGCAATCACCCAAGAATGTTGCTGATGTTTGATTTACATAAGTGTTGCAACAATCAATTTGGCAGGATAGAGTTTTTGTGGTGCATCCTATTGCGGAATTGAAGGTTCTTCAAGCAGCGATTATAGATCTTAACAGGAGCGGTGACTATAGATCTTTACAAAATCGATGGTATTTGTGGATTTGGGGGGTGGTGTTATGGTGGCGTGAGGTGTGGATGTGTGAAGACAAGGAGATAGAGAGAAATGGGAGGGAAATGACATTTTAGTCATTTCGCACCCACTTAACTGGACAAATTTACCTTCATTCACGCTAAGGACTATCCGAGAACGAATTTGCAAAACTTAGGGCCTATAGCTGTAATTTTAAAAATGTATGGACTATAGGTGAAATCTGGGCAAACCATAAGAATTATCCATACACTTTTCTCATAATTTAATTTAATTTAATGATGTGTACCATATAATAATAACTAGTGGTATTTTCCCGCGCTTTGCGGCGTGATTTCGGTCGGTATCAGTTTGATTTATTGTAGCACCAGTAGGGTGCAGACACTCGTTTATCAATCAACACGTGTTTTACATTGATAAAAAAAACTATAAAAACGAATATTGATATTAGTTTTGGTATTGTTTAATCCGTGAGTATCAAGTCTCCAATCAACCAATCAGATCTGACGCAATCACCAATCCTAACCTTGTTAAATCATATATATTATTAATAGTTAAATTATATATATATATACATATATATATATATATATATATTATTAATATATTAATTAATTATTTTATATAAAGTAAAAAGTTAAATAAATTTGAAACAAAATCATATATATTATTAATATTTAAATCATATATATATTTTTTTGTTAATATATTAATTAATTATCATAAATAAAGTAAAAAGTTAAATAAATTTAAATCACTGATGAGAACTTCTAATAAATATATGAATATATTTATATTAATATTATTATTATATTATACTTTTCATGACAACTTCTAATTGATATCTATATAATAATATATTATATTATATTTATTATCATGGCAACTTCTAATTTATATGTGCTAGTTATTTTATATCGCGCGTTGTGCCGAAACCGAGAAAATAATAATATAAAACAAACGTGATTTGAAAATAAAGCATGTTGTTTAAAAAGTGAAACCATTATAACGATTTAGTTTATCATCATACCGTTTTATAATACCAAATAAATACACTTTATTTTGAGTATAACCTCGTTTTTAACAAAACTTATAACTGAATGTCAGGGAAAGAAATCAAGCACAAGAACGTACTTAAGTTTTAGAAAAAAAAAAGTTATAAACGTAACTTATTAAAGAAGTATTAAATTAATTGATAAATTAATATACGTTCAAAAAAAAGAAAAAAAACAATTATTAAAAAAATGTAAAAAAGAAAAATATGTTATTAAAAAATAAACTATTATATTATAATATATTAAATAATAATCAAATAATCGCTATCGTACCAACCCAAATCGAAACCGATTGAATTACATCTGTATCAATAATCGTATTTTTTCCGCTTTCGATAAACTGATAACGTATCGCTAACATATCGTACCGAACTGAAAAAAATCGTATCGATATGCATTCATTTTTATGTGATAAAAAATATATGTTTAAATTTAATTAAAATAGGAAGAAAACAATAAAATAATAAAACCAAAAAAGAAACACTTTTAAATAAATATTAAAACACTGTTCATCACCACTTTCATTTGATATGTATAATAATAACTTAATGATTTGGATAGACTTCTAGGTATAAGATTATAAATAACGGTTAAAGTTATGCCTCTGATTTCTGGGGTTATTTTATAACTATAAATCAGCAACAAAAATATGCAATACAACTTATACCTTGTGTTTTGAGACTTTTTCCAAAAAAAAAAAAAAAAAAAAAAAAAAAACTTGATTTTTTACTTTTAATCCAAATGTTTTTTTTTACCTTTTGCAATCTTAACCCTACATAAATTGTTTTTTTAACTTTAACCCAAAACTTTTCATTATTTGCAATTTAACTTCCCAACTTTTGTCACTTACATTTTTCATCTTTCGCAAATTTTCGTTTAACGTATAGTTCTAAATTTTTCGAGTTAATACGACTCAACGTACAACTGACTGTTGTTCAACTTTTTTATGTTTTGTTTCAAAATTTTCAAGTTAACACTGCGCAACGTGCATGTGTGGTTCAACGTTTTTACCTCTATTTTTCCATGTTTGACAGGTTCGTCGCAACATGCAGATCCTAGGTCGAGTCAGTGTTGGTGGTCGATGACGGTTATGTGCCATTAGTATTATTTGACACCGTTTTACGCCCCGCCGCAACGCGAGGTGTGTTTTGGGGGGTTTCTCAAAGAAAAAATGATTATACATATGGTTGTAACCTTGGCTTTGGGGGTTTCCTAAAAAAAATTTGTTTTTTTACATTTCACCCAAAAGTATTTTATAAATTACTTTTAACCCAAAACTATTTATTTTTTTACTTTTAACCCAAAACTTTTTATCTTTTGCAATCTATCCTCACACCTTTTTTTACTTTCAACTTTGGTCCTTTATAGTTTTCATTTTCCGCAAATTATTCGCTTTATGCTTGGTTCTAAATTTTGTGACTTAACACATCGCAACGTGCTTCTTTGGTTTAACGTTTTTACATTTCGTTCTAAATTTTGCGAGTTAACACGACGCAGCGTGCGTGTGTGTGTGGGTGAACGTTTTTACATCGTCTATTTTTTTCCCATTTGACAGGTTTAACATAACGTTCGGGTCCTAGGTCGACTTAGTTATAACAAAAGAATCCCCGCCACATTGTGGCGTGTCGCAATTATATATATATATATAAAACTAGAAGTAGTTTTTGTATCGTATTTTAATGTTATTTGTGACATTAAGAAAAAATAAATAAATAAATAAATAAATACAAGTGTGTAAGTGTGTTGGGTCTCTAATTAGATAAACCATTCTTGACTTGTAACATATCAAAATCCAAAAATATTAGCTATATAGTATTTAATTCAAAGTATGTTGATGATGATATAAAAATAAAATGAAAACATACGTCAAAATTTATACGACTTAATATCAAAGGTATACTGATAATAAGTAGATTAGTGATTTTTATTTAGAGTAAACTGCCATTTTGGTCCCTGTGGTTTGGTCAGTTTTGCCACTTTAGTCCAAATCTCAAACTTATTACATCCAGGGCCCTGTGGTTTGCATTTTGTTGCCATTTTAGTCCAAAATCCAAAAAACCCCCTTTTTGACTGTTGAGAACTGCCTATTTTGTCCTTTAGTGCATGGGTATTTTGGTCCATTTTAATTTATTATAACATTTCATTAATTAAAATAATTATATTAAATCTCTTACCTGAATGATTAGATGTTCATCTTCCCCAAATTAAATATCACTTTATCCCTTTATCTTCTCCCCACACCCACACCTACACCCAAACCTTAATCCCTATCCATCGTGTTCTCCCTGCAATGCAACCGGCTGATATATTTTTGGTAAACAATTCGCCAGTCATAATTTATCAATCATATTCCCAAATACCCTCTGCAACAAAACAACTTCTTCTTCTTCTGCAAATGAATCAAACACGGAGATCCCCCAAATCTTCGGTGATTCGTTCCGGCTCCGGCTCCGGTCAAGTTTGGAATCAAACTTCAAGCTCCACTTCTAAATCAAGCTCTGCTTCTATATATGCCTTACACAAGGATCAACACCCCAAACAACCAAAGAAAGATGCCTCCTTTTTTGGTTTTAAAGCTAGGGTTTTGACCTGTAGGGGTGATATTGCTGCTGTTGATGAAGATCATCATCCACCTGCTACTATCCGGTGAGCCGCTTCTTTCCACAATGTTTAAGTGACAGGGGTTGCTGATGTGTATCGAAGAGGGACCCTAAAAGGAACCGGTTGTTTGTAGAGACTCCAGCGTGCTGTGACCACCATCGCCGCCGCCGCGTGCTGTAACCACTATCGCCGCCGCCGTGCTGTGACCACCTGTGGTGCCAAATCGAAACCTAAGCTCTCTATCTAAATATAAATCTAGTTGAAAGACCTAGAAGACCTGTGGTGTCAAATCGGTGGTTGCAGGGGGTGCGAGAGGGTGGTGGTGCTTGGCGGCACACAAGTGTTTAAGTGACAGGGGTTGCTGATGTGTATCGAAGAGGGACTGTGTATCGAAGACACAAGTTTTCTTTGGAATCGGAGAAAGAACAGAGGTTGCTGATGTGTATCGAAGAGGGACTGTAGAGAGAATTTGTTGAATTTCAGTTTTGATGTTATGTTTAGGGTTATGTGGAGAAGATGAAGTTTGGGGATTTTGATGGATGGTGGTTTGATGATGTTCTTGATATGGGTTTTGATGATTTTCTGATGATGTTTGGGTTTTGATGATGTCTGGGTTTTGATGATGTTCTTGTCTGGGTTTTGATGATGTCTGGGTTTTGATGATGTTCTTGAGTTGTTGAGCTTGAAGAAGAGATGTTCTTTATGTCTGGGTTTTGATGATTATTTTTATTTGGGTTTTATTGAAAAAAAAATGAAATTTAAAAAATGACCAAAATGCCCCTGCACTAAAGGACAAAATAGGAGGTTGCAACAGTAAAAAAATAGGGAAATCTGGTCAAATTTGAAATTTGGACTAAAATGGCAACAAAATGCAAACCACAGGGACCCAGATGTAATAAGTTTGAGATTTGGACTAAAGTGGCAAAACTGGCCAAACCACAGGGACCAAAATGGCAGTTTACTCTTTTATTTAAATAAAGTAGTTGAAGCGAAGATTATAAACATTGTGAAAAAAAAAAAAACAAGCAAACAGGAAAGAGAATTTATGAACACTCTTGACCTATTTTAAACCCAAAATGGATTATCTTAACATACATGTAGATTGATTTTGATTTTACGTGTGAGTTAAGTGATCCTAAATGGCTGTTTGATGCATTTACATGTGTTAGCATCACCTATTTATTATTTAGATCGGTTTTGATTAAGTGGTGCTTAATTTTTTTTTTTATATCTAATAACTAACTTACACACTCTTTAATTCTACTTTAAATCTACACATTTATCCATCATGGGAATGATACGTTTTCATCACACTCTGATATCGATAGACTACAAACCCGGTCAATGGGGTTTACCAAAAAGATGGATTTGGTCCGGTAGACCTTGGACCTTTGCAATTTGTGTTTGGTGCGAGTAGCTGGAATTATTGTTATCAAAATAATTAGGGAATGAATAAATCAATGATAAGGGTAGATGCACGGTACCCCTGACCGCGGAGGGGATCCCCTCTCCCAAGCTAGCTTACCGGATCGCTGCCTGGCGGTGAAATTGAATTTTTAAGACTTCACATGGATATATCAAAATGTGATCAAAACTTGAAAAGTAGTCTAATGTTATCAAACAAGTAGGGAATGAATGGTCCATGACTTGACATATTAAAATCGAATTTTTGAGACATCGCATAGATATATCAAAATGGGACCAAATCTTGAAAAGCTGGAAACTTTTAACGATTAAACGGATATATAGGTATGTTGTTAAGTTAGTTGGTTGTGTAAATATAGCTTTATTCGTATAGAACTCTAGATAAAAGGGTGAAACATTCGATAAATTTGTTCTTTGTAGCCATTTATTTAAACTAGAAGCTACACGTTTATTATAAACACCAGACCTTTAACCTAAAACCGTTATTAAATAAGTGATTCATAAACTAATATTTTTATTATATAATCGTTAATTGGTTATAAAATTTAAAATTCTAGTTTGAAAATTGGATTTTCTTTAGAACACACCTTGTAAACTTACTTTTGAATTAACATTCATGTCCGTCAAGGGACTAAAATCTGCAAGCACTTAAGAGAAAAAACATTTAATGAAAACACTTTAATACCGCTAGACTATAAGCCTTTTGATATTTGAAAATTGATATGTCGGCTCTGAAATGATATTTGCTTTAATACACTCGTCGCAAAAGCATTCATCTACCAGGAGTAAGAACACAATATTAGACTTCTTGGTAATAAGCACAAACTTTTAACACCTAAATAAATAATAATAGCTTTCAATAATTTGGAATTTAGTATAGTCGTGCATCTGAATTTTGAGATTTTCAAAAATATAATAATAAGTACTTTATAAATTTTATAACAATTAATAAATGTATAATATTAGGGATTTAAAATGGTTGCTAATTAAAATTATATGAGTTTTAATTATCTAGTCGATTTAAAATGGTTGCTAATTAAAATTATAAGAGGTTTAATTATCTAGTCAATGAAATTTAACTTACAAACCGAACCCACCATTCGATTTTTTGCTGATGTTGGGCTTAGCCGGATTTGGATCAGTATTAAAACGAACCACTAGGCCTTTGGCCCATTGTCTCTGTTAGTCTAGCCACTTTTCTTATATCCAACTAACCCTTAATCTTCTTGGTTCAGCCCAACCTGACTTATAGAGTAATGCTTAACGTCTTTACATGGTCTTTACATGAGAGTAATACTTAGTTACCTACGTCTTTACTGGGTCTTTACATGATAAAGAAAAAGCATGTTAATAATTGTATTATTGTTTAATCTGCATGTTTTGGATATTACACTTTTATTTATAACTGAATGGAAGCCCTTGTCGCGTTGCGGCGGGAATGCATAACCCGACCCAACACTGAAATATGTTAGGATCGAACACGAGTAACATACAAACACAAATAAGCAGTAATGAAAGAAATCTGACACGAGAGATTTACATGGTTCAGTCGTGGTGTGCACCTATGTCCACGGGGGCAACTAGGGTTACGTATTATTGAGTGAATCACAGTTCGTTACAAGTATAAGAGAAAGAGATATATTTATACTAGCCTATTAGGGTTTAACCCTTTATTAAACTTGCTCAACAAGATACTAAGTAAACTGGCCCATTAGGGTTAGGGTCGGCTGAACCCCTTCCCTTTGTTCCTCCTAATTTGCGGCTAGGCCACTTTGGGCCGAAGGCTACACATTGCCAACAATCTCCCACTTGGAGTCTTCCAACCAAACTACAACATCTCTTCTATACTTCTGTAAATGAAAAATCCTCCTGATCTTTAAATCTCCCTAGTTACCGCGGCCTCTCTTTACTATTCCTGAAGGCCAGCTGCAAAGCTTCAGCTTATCAAGCACCACATACTTGGTAATTATATCTGCTGGATTCTTAGCACCTGAGATGTTCTTCAAGCTGATTGTTCCATCACTGAATAATCCTCTCACGAAGTGATACCATATCCCGATATGTTTTGTCTTCCCATGATACACGAGATTCTTGGCAAGTTTCACTGCACTCTTGTTGTCACAGTACAATGAGTAATCAAGTTGTTGTTTACCTAACTCTTCAAGAAAATTCTTTAACCATGCTAACTCCTTACTTGCTTAAGGAACAACCATGTAAAGACATACCCTGTGGTACTCTCAAATGTCCCTTTGCATCCACCCAAATTTGCATCTGTATAACCTCTTAGAATGGCATCATTCCCTCTGAAACATAACCCCATCTTCTGTGTACCCTTCAAGTATCTGAGTACCCATTTAACAGCTTCCTAATGTTCTCTTCCCGGATCTGACATAAATCGACTAAAACCCCCAACGACATGAGCAATATATGGTCGAGTGTAGACGATGGCATACATGAGACTACCAACCGCTGATGCATATGGAACTTTAGACATTTCTGATCTTTCTTTTTCAGATTTAGAAGACTGATCTTTGGTAAGCTTCAAATGACTTCCACTGGAGTTTTTCTAGGTTTGGTCTTTTCATCATTCATCTAAAATCTCTCCAACGCTTTCCCTATGTATTTCTCCTGGGATAGTGTTAAAGAACCATTCTTCTTGTTCCTAACGACGTTCATTCCAAGTATTTGTTTGGATGAACCTAAATCCTCCATCTTGAACCCTTGGACATTTGCTTCTTCAACTTGCTAATTTCATTCATATTAGATCCTGCAATCAACATATCATCAACATACTATAATAATATGATATCAGAGCTGCTGAATTTCTTCACATAGCAGCAATGATCAATCTGGCATCTCTTGAATCCCGACCTCTCCATGAAATTATCAAACTTCATGTACCATTGTCTAGGTGCCTGTTTTAGACCATACAAGCTCTTTTTCAATTTACGGGCCCAATTTTCTTTCTCAACAACCTGAAAACCCTCAGGTTGTGCCATATAAATGTCTTCATTTAGGTCACCATGTAGAAACTTCGTTTTCACATCTAGCTGCTCTAGATGCAAACTTACTGCAGCTACAAGACTTGGAACTAATCTGATAGTAGTCATCGGCACCACTGGAGAGAAGATCTCATCAAAATCAAACCCCTTTTTCTACTGAAATCTTTTGATCACTAAACGGGCTTTGTACCATTTAGACCCATCATGTTCTTCCTTGAGCCTGAAGACCATTGATTCTGTAACGCTCTCTTATCTGGCGGAAGCTTAACCTAGACCCATGTCTTGTTCTTTTCTAGAGAGCTCATCTCATCCTTCATAGCATTCTCCCACTGGCGAGAGTCTTTCATCTTGACTGATTCATAGTAGCTTTCAGATTCACCATTTTCTGTCAAGAGAATATAATTAACTGAATGACCTAGACTATACCCGTCACGCTTTTTCTTTGCTCTGGTGGACCACCTTATAATCTTGTCGAGCGGCTGCGAGGACTGTTCGTCTTCAAACTATGAACTCACATTATCAGAAACTCCCACCGACTCTTCATTTCCACCATCTTCAAACTCAGGAACTGTGTCGACACTAGTATCAGCCTCAGGTTCGATAACCAGTTCCAGAGCCGGGTTCTAGTTGCCAATCTCAACCTCAACAATAGCTTTCTGAACCCTTGAGTTTGAATCCTTTCTATCTTTGTACAATTCAGCCTCGTTGAATGTAGCATGCTTCCTTTTGACTACTTTTGTGCTTTCCGAGTCCCAAAACTGTAGCCCATTTTATCTGACCCATAACCAATGAAGATGTACTTCTTGGCGTTTGCATCTATCTTATTACCATCTTGAACCAGATCATACGCTGTACACCCGAAAATCTTCAAGTGCTCATAATTGATAGCTACACCCTTCTATTCTTCTTGTGGTACTTTGAAACCCAACGGAATTGAAAGACCTCGGTTGATAAGATAGGCAGTAGTGTTAATTGCATCTACCCAGAACATCTTTGGAAGCTTGATTCTCATACTCCTGGCTCTCTTGTTCAATGTACCGTTCATCTTTTCTATAACTCCATTTTGTTGAGGAGGGGCTGGAACTGACTTTATCATCCGAATGCCACGTTTAGCACAATATCTAGTAAACTTTGCGCTAATTTACTCCCTTCCGTTGTCCGATTTTAAACATTTTACCTTGCAATCAGTTTCAAGTTCAACAACAATTTTCCATTTCTTAAAAACATCAAATACATAAAATTTACTTGTAAGAAAGAAAACCCATACCTTGCGAGTGGCATCGTCTATGATAGTCACATAATACCTCAAGCCTCCCAAGGATTCAACACGTGTGGGTCCGAAAACGTCTGAATGGATTAGCTTTAACTTCCGAGCTTTTAGTGCTTATGAGAATCAAGCTTCCAAAGATGTTATGGGCAGATGTAATAACACTACTACCTATCTTATCAACCGAGGTCTTTCAATTTCGTTGGGTTTCAAAGTACCACAAGAAGAATGGAAGGGTGTAGCTGTCAGTTATGTGCAGTTAAAGATTTTTGGGCGTAGTGCATATGATCTGGTTCAAGATGGTGATAAGATAGATGCAAACGCCAAGAAGTACATCTTCATTGGTTATGGGTCAGATAAAATGGGCTACAGTTTTGCACTCAGAAGAATTCAGATTCAACCTTCTTTAGATCTAGAATTTTACCTCTGACAACAAGCATCTTCATGCCCTTTTTCGCTCATGTGGTCGAGTCATTGATGCCACAACTTGGATACACTCGGTCCACTAGTCACTACATTAGCACCACCTATAGGTGCCTCAACCATATACAAAGTACCCCCTTTTCTTTCCCTGACAATTACTATACAACCCTTGACAACCTTCCATTGTCCATTCCCAAACATAACATCATAACCCTGGTCGTCTAATTGCCCAAAGGAAATCAACATCTTTTTCAATTTAGGAATTACCCTGACCACTAATGTCCAAATGGTTCCCAAGCTAGTTTTCAAGTCAATGTCCCCCACCCCATTAATCTCCAAAGTTTGGTTATTAGACGGACTTATAGTACCGAAGTTACCCTGTATGAGATTTTTCATCTTTCTCGAGCTTGAGATAGCATGAATTGACGCACCTGAGTCCATAATCCAAGACTTGATTGTGTCCTTTACACAGTAGATCAAAGCATCATCTAAATTTGAGATTATAGCAACAGTCACCTATTTCTTATCTATAGCTATGAGTGGTTTTGTGCACTGACTTCTGAAGTGTCCATTCTCTTCGCAATTCCAGCAAGTAATGTCATTCCTTGTCTTTGAACTCTCCCTCCTGCATGTAGACTTAGATCTTCCCCTGTTACTGCTTTTCCTCTCTTTCTTCATACCTCTTCCCTCAGTGCTAAGCAAAGCACTAGAGGATTCACCTGCATTCTTCCTCCTAATGTCTTCTCATAGGATAAAGTCACGGATTCCTACAAACGTGAGTTTAGTGTTCTTGTCTGAACTACTATTAGCCATGACTGATCCAAACCAACTATCTGGTAATGAAGTTAAAAGAAGCAAAACTTGTAACTCATCATCAAATTTAATATCAACTGATAATAAACGAGATATAAAGGTATTGTAGTCATTTATATAAGTAGCAACAAACCCGCATACGAGTATTGACCAACTGTCTAATCAATTATACCTTATTCAACGAGGAAGGTTTCTCAGACATTTATGCTAATGTTGTCATAACCCTACTAGCGGTAGTCTCTTTCACGATGTTGAAAGCTACGCTCTTTGTCAAAGTGCATCTGATAACTGCTAGCGCTTTTCTATCCAAGTCAACCCATTCTTCTTCCTTCACCTTCTCGGGTTTTTACCTGGAAAACATACAAGAAGATCTTTCTGACATAGCAAGTCCTCGACTTGTGCCTTCCACTATCTAAAATCATGTACATCAAAGTTCTCAATTCTAGTTTTTCCGTTCTCATCCACCATCTCTGCTGAAATCTCTAATGGAAGCAAACTTCCCAAATTAACCCGAAAATAACGTGAGAATAAGCTGAAAAACAATGCGAAATCTAACCTCAAAAAACGTGCAGAAAACCTGAAAAAACGCAGCAGCAAATCTGAACAGTTTTTAGTTATTCCTACTGATTGGCAGCGACAAAAAACTATTCTTGGATTACCTTATGGGCCATACACTAGAAGACCAGTACGGGTCGTAAGCAACAAACATGTAGCGACAACGGTTCTATGGTTCCGGCAAGATGGTAGGTGGCGGCTGGCAAAACCCTATCAGGGTTAGGTAGCGGCGGTGGTACCCTGGTTGCCTTGGAAACTGGTTGTGAAACTGCAACGGTAGTCGGAGATGGGTGGATGGCGCTGGAACCCTTGCGACGGCTGGTGGCTAGGGTGGTTCATGTGTTCTCAAGAGCCTAAGCTCTGATACCAATTGTTAGGATCGAACACTAGTAACACACAAACACAAATAAACAGTAAAGCAAGAAATCTGTCATGAGAGATTTACGTGGTTTAGTCACCGTGTGCAACCTACGTCCATGGGGGCAACTAGGATTTCGTATTATTGAGTGAATCACAGTTCGTTACAAGTATAAGAGAAAGAGATATATTTATACTACCCTATTAGGGTTTAACCCTTTACTAAACTTGCTCAACAAGATACTAAGTAAACTTGGCCCATTAGGGTTAGGGCCAGCGGAACCCTTTCCCTTGTTCCTCCTAATTTGCGTTGGGCCACATTGGGCCAAAGGCTACACTTCGCCAATAAAATCAACATCAAAACCAGAACCGAGGACTAGCACTACGACTTCTTTTCGGGTATCGCTCTACCACGGGTTCCGTGCTCCGGTTTTGGGTGTAAGACAAGACCGACCACATGCTGAGTTGGTTAAAACTAGAAGAAAAGTTTAAATCTATATGTTATTGCGGGATTGGTGTTAAAAGAAAATGTGATGTTGCAAAGCTTCAAAGAATTTTAACTTTCATTGCTATCCACTATGATGCAAATTTCATTTTTAAAATTATATGCAACGTGTAGAACTCTAGTTTATAGGTCTAGCAGGTAAAAGATTTAGGAATCGATGATTACTTCTTAAAACTGAGCACCTGTAGGTTAAGAATGAAATCAGTATTTTCACTATAAAATCATGTGCGTACAAGTTTTAACACAGTAAATTGAAGCTGGTTTTTCACTAAAATCATTATCTAAAACAATTGGCTTTACACCAATACACGAAACCATGTACTAGTCCCCATGTATTTTTACTTGAAAGCCTAAGGCTAGAGGGTATGGTGATGGTCCTCCAAGGGAGGATGATCCGCCACGTAGGCGCCACGTCATAGTCCTCCCAAGGATGGTCCATCCCACAAAACTAGAGGGTATGGGAGGATGGTCCTAGATGATCCTACCCCATCCCACTATGTACAAGTAACCATGCCTAATGTACAAACACAAACAAAGGGGACCCATCAGAATTGGACCGTCGCAAACGTCTTGTGCTTGCCGAAGAGGACGGGGACGTGGGGGGCGGGATGGTGTTGATGGCGGCGCCGGACCTCGACGGTATGGGGACGTCCCCCATACCGCATAGCCTAAAAGTATTCACATCCTATTATGCATTTTTATGCGACTGAGTTATTCATATTATAAAAAGTGGTTGTGAGTGGAGAAAAGAGAAAATGTTAGAGCATTCACATCCATTTCATCAAATTTTTACCCTATATTACACTAAAAAACATTACATTTTCTCTCTCCTTTTCAATTAAATAATATTTTTTTATATCTTTATCATTACCTTTTCTCTCTCTTTTACTCACAACCACTTTTAAAATATATTAAAATATTATAGGGGGTGAACAATGTTCCCCCAAATATACAGATGAACAGTAACATTTTCTCTCTCGTCTACTCACAACCAGTTTTTATACTTTATATATTATAACAATCTCACTCACATAATATGATGGATTGGATATGTATGCTCTTACTGTTTATATGTATATATGGGGAGACACTGTTCACCCCTGTTAATTTTTTAATATTTTTTGAAAGTGATTGTGAGTGGAAGAGAAAAAGTAATAATAAAGGTATAAAATGTATTATTTAATTAATAAAGAAAGAGAAAATGTAGTGAATTTTAGTGTAATTATAGAGAAATGGAGATTGGGGAAGGAATGTGAATGCTCTAACACCTTACTCTGAGATAAAACCTTAAAACTTATTTTCTTTAAAGTTACATTGGCTGATTATTATTTCTTAGAAATGGGGTTGAAGGTCCAGTTCTATGTCCGTTAGAGAGCTCGAAATTCTCACGTCTAAGCTTTGGTTTAGCCTCCTTTGTTTTAGAATCATTTGATTTCTTTATATTACATTGGGTCGGTCCTATTCTTTTCAGTTTTCCTCGAAATACCCGAGGATTGATTTCTTAGAAATGAGGTTGAAGATTCAGTTCTATGTCCGTTAGAGAACTCGAAAATCTCAGGTCTAAGCTTTGGTTTAGCCTCCTTTGTTTTAGATTCATTTGATTTCTTTATATTACATTGGGTCGGTCCTATTCTTGTCAGTTTTCCTCGAAATACCTGAGGACTAAACCTGAAGCAACTTTTTCTTGATATTGGAACCAAAACTTGGTTATATATTTTTTTAAATGTTCTTCATTCACTTGGAGAAATGGATGTAGAGGGAACTACGTTGAAGCCGTTTCTTCAACCAATCATTTTTATATTCAACCAATCTTCGTTGAAGCCAGGACTTAAGGTGTTTTACCAACTTAGTTCCCT
The DNA here is from genome assembly GCA_030545235.1 of Helianthus tuberosus. Lineage (NCBI taxonomy): Eukaryota > Viridiplantae > Streptophyta > Magnoliopsida > Asterales > Asteraceae > Helianthus > Helianthus tuberosus. The sequence goes on from CM060411.1 coordinate 74,871,202, forward strand.
CTACATCCGTTTATTCATTTCCCCCCTCCCCCCTCTCTCTACACTCTCCTCTTATCTTCCCTATACATCCACCAGCCTCAACGTTATTTAACAAATGAATTCACTAAGCTTGGGTTCATGAAGCAAAACATTCAAGTCAGAAATCTGCAATTTTACTTCAACACCTAGATCCAAGCTCGTCAAAGCACTTTAGGCTCAGATCTACATTATGACTGCAACATAATTTGCTACGCCAAATAATGGAGTGTCATCACCGCCTGATTACAGATCTAATATCGAGACATGTAATAAAGAAAAACCAATAGAAATGATGGAACCACGGCGATTGTAAAGAAATGCAACCCCTTACATGACCGTACGCTCACAATCATAGGAACAAACGTAGAACTAAAATAAGTAGGTAAAGATTCAGCCTTCTAAACACAAAAAATGTTAGGGTTTACCAATCACATCGACAATCGAACTCTTAGATAAGCCCTGGCTCATTATCATTGAGTCAAACACAAAAGGGAGATAGAAAGTCTGACAGTATCGTTGCCGCAATGGACGGCCAACAGGCCACAGGAAACAGCAGGGCTCTCCCTCTTTGTTTATCTCCCTAATCCTTTATATGTATATATGGGGAGACACTATTCACCCCTGTTAATTTTTTAATATTTTTTGAAAGTGATTGTGAGTGGAAGAGAAAAAGTAATGATAAAGGTATGAAATGTATAATTTAATTAATAAAGAAAGAAAAAATGTAGTGAATTTTAGTGTAATTATAGAAATGGAGATTGGGGAAGGGATGTGAATGCTCTAACACCTTACTCTGAGATAAAACCCTTAAAATTTGTTTTTCTTTAAAGTTACATTGGCTGATTATTATTTCTTAGAAATGGGGTTGAAGGTTCAGTTCTATGTCCGTTAGAGAGCTCAAAAATCTCACGTCTAAGCTTTGGTTTGGCCTCCTTTGTTTTAGAATCATTTGATTTCTTTATATTACATTGGGTCAGTCCTATTCTTTTCAGTTTTCCTCGAAATACCAGAGGATTGATTTCTTAGAAATGGGGTTGAAGATTCAGTTCTATGTCCGTTAGAGAGCTCAAATATCTCAGGTCTAAGCTTTGGTTTGGCCTCCTTTGTTTTAAATTCATTTGATTTCTTTATATTACATTGGGTCCGTCCTATTCTTGTCAGTTTTCCTCAAAATACCCGAGGACTAAACCGGAAGCAGCTTTTTCTTGACATTGGAACCAAAACTTGGTTATATATATATTTTTAAATGTTCTTACTTCACTTGGAGAAATAGATGTAGAGGGAACTACGTTGAAGCCGTTTCTTGATTTCTTCAACCAATTATTTTTATATTCAACCAATCTTTGTTGAAGCCAGGACTTAAGGTGTTTTACCAACTTAGTTCCCTCTACATCCATTTATCCATTCCCCTCCTCTCTCTCTCTCTACACTCTCCTCTTATCTTCGCTATACATCCAACAGCCTCAACGTTATTTAACAAATGAATTCACTATGCTTGATTCATGAAGCAAAACATTCAAGTCAGAAATCTACAATTTTACTTCAACACCTAGATCAAAGCTCGTCAGATCACTTTAGGCTCAGATCTACATTATGAGTGCAACATAATTTGCTATGCCAAATAATGGAGTGTCATTGCAGCCTGATTACAGATCTAATCTCGAGTCTTGTAATAAAGAAAAACCAATAGAAATGATGGAAGCACGACGATTGTAAAGAAATGCAACCCCTTACATGACCGTACGCTCACAATCATAGGAACAAACGTAGAACCAAAATAAGTAGGTAAAGATTCAGCCTTCTAAACACAAAAAAATGTTAGGGTTTATCAATCACATCAACGATCGAACTCTTAGATGAGCCCTGGCTCACTATCATCGAGTCAAACACAAAAGAGAGATAGAAAGTCGTACAGTATCGCTGTCGCAATGGACGGCCAACAGGCCGCAAGAAACAGCAGGGCTCTCCCTCTTTGTTCATCTCCCTAACCCCCCCCCATTTATTTGTTTGTCTCTTTATAAAACGGAACCCTTGTAGTGCCAATAAGCAACCGATGGCGCACATAGTGACTATAAAATGTGTGGAGAGATGATGTGAGAACCCGAGATTTCAAGGTCTTTCCTCTACGCATGACTTGTTTCATAATCTTGTTTTCACAATTCGTTTTATGTTGTATCATGTGCATTATATATGAATGATTAAAGTATTGTTATGTTTGGGTGTTACATAAAAACTTAGGAGTTGTTTAATGTTTAGTCATAACATGTTCATGTTTAATTTTGGGTTGTGCAACACACTTGAGTCATGAAGAACCTAAGTTAACGAAGAACTAGGGTTCTTCGTCACAACCACTCCTTGACGAAGGAGGGTTCTTCATCACAATCAATCCTTGGCGAAGGAGGGTTCTTCGCCAAGAAGGTCTTTCGCCTTGAGGGCTCTCGGTCCAGGTCCATGCGTGGCCCAAAATGGGCCCGACTGATATTTATTTGCATAACCTTTCATAATCTGCGAAGATGAAAGCCCACATCGCGGCGTATGTAAGTAAGTGTTTGACTTGCACGAAAGTCAAGGTGGAATATCAGAAACCCTCTGGCCTGCTTCAGCAACCAGAAATACCCTTGTGGAAATGGGAGCAAATTGCTATGGATTTCGTCACTGGTTTACCAAGAACTCAAAACGGAAATGATACCATCTGGGTGATCGTCGACAGCCTCACGAAGTCAGCGCACTTTCTAGAAATCAAGGAAACAGATAAGTTTTCACAAGTTGCTGTTGTTTATCAAAAGGAGGTGGTTTCTAGGCACGGGGTGCCAACCTCTCTTATCCCTGATCGTGACCCGCATTTCATATCCAATTTGTGGCAGACGATGCATAATTCATTCAGCTCACGTCTTGACATGAGTACTGCTTATCACCCACAAACGGATGGTCAAAGTGAACGAACCATCCAGACACTTGAACACATGCTGCGAGCATGTGTGATCGATTTTGGTAAGGGCTGGGAGAAACACTTGCCGTTGATAGAGTTCTCTTACAACAACAATTACCATTCCAGCATCCAGGCAGCTCCGTTCGAAGCATTGTACGGACGGAAATGCCGTTCTCCTCTCTGTTGGGCTGAGGTGGGTGACAGCCAGATCACAGGTTCGGAACTTGTACTTAAAACTTCAGAGAAGATTGTCCAGATCAGAAATCGTATGGCGGCAGCGCGCGACCGTCAGAGAAGCTATGCTGACAAGCGTAGGAAACCTTTGGAGTTCGCTGTAAGCGATCGCGTTATGTTGAAAGTCTCGCCCTGGAAGGGTGTGGTACGTTTTGGGAAACGCGGCAAGCTTAATCCGCGATATGTCGGCCCATTCAAAATTCTAGAACGAATTGGTAAAGTGGCCTACAAGCTTGAGTTACCCGCTGAGTTGGGTAACGTTCATGATGTTTTCCACGTTTCGCAATTAAAGAAGTGTGTGTCCGATGAAACACTTGTGGTACCACTCCAAGAACTAAAAATCGACGACAAATTGCAGGTTGTCGAAGAACACATCGAAATTATGGATCGGGAAGTCAAGGTCCATAAGCATAGTCGAATCCCGATCATGAGAGTTCGTTGGAACTCAAGACGTGGACCGGAGTTCACGTGGGAACGCGAGGATCAGATGAAGCTCAAGTATCCTCAACTTTTCCCAACTGACCAATCTAATCCTGATGCGGCACCCGAGGAAAATCCGCAGTCATCTTAATCTAACACTTTGCCGCTCTGGGTTACTTATCAAATTTCAGGACGAAATTTCTTTCATGTTGGGGATGATGTGACAACCCGAGATTTCAAGGTCTTTCCTCTACGCATCACTTGTTTCACAATCTTGTTTTCACAATTAGTTTTATGTTGTATCATGTGCATTATATATGAATGATTGAAGTATTATTATGTTTGGGTGTTACATGAAAACTTAGGAGTTGTTTAATGTTTAGTCATAACATGTTCATGTTTAATTTTGGGTTGTGCAACACACTTGAGTCACGAAGAACCTAAGTCGACGAAGAACTAGGGTTCTTCGTCACAACCACTCCTTGACGATGGAGGGTTCTTCGTCACAACCAATCCTTGTCGAATGAGGGTTCTTCGCCAAGAAGCTCTTTCGCCCAGAGGGCTCTCGGCCCAGGTCCATGTGTGGTCCAAAATGGGCCCGACTGATATTTATTTGCATAACCTTTCATAATCTGCGAAACTTAAAACAAACATCAAACCCTAAACACTCCTCTCCTCCCTTGCAAACTCGACGACTGTCTCTGATCATTCGAAGCCTCAGTGTCTCGATCGAACCAACCTACTTGGTATCTTGGTTAGTATTTTATCCATGTTAGTTGTCGTGATCTGGATGTGATGATTGTTATGATTACACGTGATGACTTAGGGTTTCATACTAGTAGAGTTAGTATTGGGAACTTGTGTTCAGGAATCTGTAATTAGTCTTTGGCAACGTTTGTTAACATGTTGTTGTTGGCTAATGAATTTGATAATCTGATTTGCACGAGAATGAGGATGTTAGCGACTGGATTAGAATTCTAATTATATAAGATTAGGCTTGTGTTAATCCATAATAATGTGTTACAATACTAGTGTTAATGATGAATGACAATTAGGGTTCGTATGAACATGAGTAGTAACTGATTAAATCATAATGTTGATCCGTTTTGGGAATATGGAAGGTGTTTATTGAAATTACGGGATGGTGGTTAAAAAGGGAATTTCAACCGTCTGTTGAGGGCAGTGACGAAAGACGCCTCGACGAAGAACACGGTTCGATGAAGAACCTGGTTCTTCGTTGACTGGATTTTGACGAACCACTAGGGTTCTTTGTCACATGCATTCTCGACGAAGAATAGTTCTTCGCCATTTGAGTTTTTCACCATAAAGGCATCCCATGAAGAACTGGTTCTTCGTGAGGATGCTGGAAAAGAGCAAATGGACATAATAGTTAAACAGTTTATGATGTACATGATGATGGATACTTGTGTTTATAAAATTCTATCTGTTTCATGATAATAATGCTGACTAGGAATGAGAAATCTGATTTGATTGTGTGAGTAGCAAACTCACCTGTTAAGTGTTGTTATGTGACATGCACATGGGATGTGAACTTGTATGAGAATTGAATACTTACTATGTATTGTATAGTAATCTTTGTGATGAATGCAATCTGTGAAAAATACGTGACTTAATTGATTATGAAACTGATTATATTGGTAACCACGGTAGGGTTTGGTTGACCAACTTGGAACGGGTAACTTAACATAACGAGCAAAACTAAGGTGAGTTCATTTCTCTTGAGCATGCGTCCTGGTGGGTGGGACAGTCAAATGGGTATCCCTGAGAGGAATAAGTCTTTTGGGTAAAAACTTGGATGTTAGATAATACACTCATTTCCTATCACTTTAAGTCCTATCTTATACCGAATTAGTTATCTGAGTGGTAACGGGGTATTAGTTAATAGCGCTATTAGGCTTGGCAACCTCACACCGTACATGAGAGGACGGGTGTGAACTAATGACCTTAATCACGACCAATGCTTAGATAGGGGCATTGGGGATGGGCAAAACAATATGGATCCATCTTGTACGGTACTCGAGTTATTATCAACATTATTAATAAACTGAACTAAACACTTGGCAATTAACGTTTTCGTAAAACTATGAACTCACCAGCGTTGTCTGATACACTTGTTGCATGCTCGCAGGTCGTTAGATTTTATGGACAAGGAACTTGCTGTCTGGGATTGCTGGAGCGGTCATGGGTCGTACTGCTTGGATACGCATGTTGGGCTTACTGTTTTTACATACATTTGGTTTTGAAACATCTAAACAATGATTTACGTATTGCTTCCGCTTATCTAGTTGGATTTTATTAAACTTGTGTTTGAACCATTTTTAGTAATCAACAACAACTTTATTTGAAATCTTGTTATGAGTTCAATGTAATTAGTGGCTAGATCCTGGTACGTCACACACCTAGCAGGGTTTCCGCAAGTGGTATTTTGGGGGTGTGACAGTTTGGTATTAGAGCCACTGGTTATAGTGAACTAGGTTTTAAAACACTTTTATAAAACCAGACTATAACCGAACAGTTCAGAAATCGACCATGACACTCAGCCCCAGATTGCAAGGTTCGTCTCTCGTTTACTTATTGCACATCATATCTAGTGTACACTTATGTATGACTTTGCATGTGAATGCACACTTAGCACTACAGTATGAGTTCCTGTGTTACTAGCCTACGTTATGTGTTTGATAGTGTGACACTCCTCTAAACCTTCATGATCTATGTTATGGTGTCTTTTGTCTTGCTACTTGAATTTGAGGAACCTTTTAGCATGAGTTGGGATGAGCTGAGATAAACATGCAAATCGCATTGTTATTATGGGTGCACATATAATAATAATGTGGGGGTGCATGTGAGTCCCAGTGAGGCTTAACAAGTGTGAAAGGGGTTCTGCTCTATTGTCTGATGTAATGATAGAACTCAGTAATCTGTAGAAGTCATAGTGATGTTTGACCCCTACTCAATCCCGACTTCTAACATTTCCGCTTTTTATAGAATCATGAGCGAACGAACTGGTGGACATGGTGGAGACCGTGGCGGTGGACGTGGCAACATTGTTATGTCCCAGGCTGAATTAACCGACTTGATCAATACTCGTGTGGCTGAAGCCCTAGCGGCTCAGCAGGCCGGTACGATATATACCAAACACTCATTACCCTTGTGTCGCGTACTTGACTCTTACCCGTGTGCTGTGTTTTCTTTTGTCTTTAGGTCAGCACGTGAATTAGAATCAGAACAATCCACCTGTTTGCATGTTTAAGACGTTCATGGATTGTAAGCCCCAGATGTTTAGTGGGACTGAAGGAGCAGTGGGGTTACTACATTGGTTTGAGAAAGCAGAATCGGAGTTTGCTATGTGTAATTGTCCTGCTGGGGACAGAGTGAAGTATGCTACGTGCACGCTGGAGGATGGTGCCCTGACTTGGTGGAATGCCCAGGTCCAAATGTTGAGAATTAAAATGGCAAATGCAACCACTTGGGAGGATTTTAAAGAGCTGATGAGAGAGGAGTACTGTCCTCGTGATGAGATCCAGAAGCTGGAAAATGAATACCACAATTTGAAGATGACAGGGTCCGAGATCGAAGCGTACACGAAGCGGTCTCATGAGCTCGCGAATATGTGTCCTAACTTATTACGCCCACCCCACCGTAGGATTGAGCTGTACATCAACGGTTTAGCACCACAGGCCAAGGGTTTAGTCACTGCAGCAAATCTTGACAACTTGCCTTGAATTATCCGCGTAGCCCACAAGATCACCGATCAGGAGGTGGAGCGTGGCTCGCTACCACCATGTGTTTCTGCTACTGCTACTACCAGTGCTACAGCTACTACTCCTGCCATGGATAACAAATGAAAGTGGAACGATACGGACAAGGTGTCCAACTCGAATCAGTCGCAGAAGAAGCCAGAGAACAACGGCAACCGCAGTTTTAGCCAATGATCTTCTGTAAACCCGAATCAGAGCATCAACTCGAACCAAGGTTCTTACGCAGGGAAACAACCGAAGTGTAGTAAGTGCAACTACCATCATCGTGGGCCGTGCACCCGGATCTGTCACAGGTGCAACAAGGTGGGCCATATGGCTAGAGATTGCAGGGCCCAATTCCCAAAACAACAGCAACAACAACCCCTACAGCAGCAGCATCAACAGGAAAGGCAGCAACCTCAGCAAAACCAGGGAAATCGTAAGGGGTGTTTTCAGTGTGGAGATGAGGGCCATTTTAGGAGGGATTGGCCTCAACTGAATCAGAATGCTGGGAATAATAACAATACAGGGAACAAAAACAATGGGAATAATGGTGGGAATGGTGCACGAGGAAGAGTGTTTACTATTGGTACTGGGGAAGCTAGGAATGATGGAAACGTGGTGACAGGTACGTTTTCCGTGAACAATCTATTTGCTTCTGTTTATTCGACTCTGGTGCCGATTGGAGTTATGTGTCTTTGGGGTTCAGTCGTCAGTTAGGGTTGACTCCTACACCTCTCGTAAACAAACACGTAGTAGAATTAGCTGATGGCAAATCGATTGAAGCTTCACATGTCCTTTTTGGGTGTAAACTCGATCTTATGGGTCAAGTGTCCGACATTGACCTACTTCCCATTACTCTTGGAAGCTTCGATGTAGTTGCTGGTATGGACTGGTTGTCTAAGCACCAAGCGGAAATTCTTTGTAAGGAGAAAATTGTACGTATCCCTCTTACCAGTGGAGAATCTCTGTCGGTTCAAGGTCATCGTAGTGGTGCAATGGTTGGCGTCATCTCGGCCATGAAAGCCCAGAAGTGTTTACGTAAGGGCTATCCTGCTATTTTAGCACTTGTTACTGACACCCAGTCACAAGAGAGAAAAATCGAAGACCTGCCACTTGTTCGTGAGTTTTCTGATGTATTTCCTGAAGAACTTCCTGGTTTACCTCCACACCGTCAGGTGGAATTTCAGATTGACCTTACACTAGGAGCTACCCCGATTGCTTGTGCTCCTTATCGTCTTGCACCAGGAGAGTTGTAAGAACTGTGTAATCAACTCCAAGAACTGTTGGATACAGGCTTTATCCGACCTAGTTCCTCGCCTTGGGGAGCCCCAGTTCTGTTTGTGAAGAAGAAAGATGGGTCCTTTCGTATGTGTATAGATTATCGTGAACTCAACAAGGTGACTGACAAGAATCATTATCCTTTACCTAGTATCGACGACCTGTTTGACCAGTTGCAAGGGTCAAGTTTTTACTCGAAAATTGACATAAGATCGAGCTATCATCAGATGAGAGTCGGAGAGGAAGATGTTCCTAAAACAACTTTTCGAACGCGGTATGGCCATTATGAGTTTCTGGTTATGCCATTCGGGTTGACAAACGCACCAGCGATTTTCATGGACCTTATGAACCATGTGTGCAAACCGTATCTTGACGACTTTGTCATTGTTATTATCGATGACATTTTGATATATTCTAAGAGCAAGGACGACCACGAGTGACACTTGCGTCTTATCTTGGAGCTCCTAAGGAAGGAGAAACTCTACGCGAAATTCTCTAAGTGTGATTTCTAGATTCGAGAAGTACACTTTCTTGGCCACATTGTTAATGAAACGGGGATACACGTGGATCCTGCTAAGATTGATGCTATCAGAAATTGGGCGGCACCGAAGAATCCTTCGGAGGTGCAACAATTTCTCGGTCTCGCTGGGTACTATCACAAATTTATTAAAGACTTCTCGAAGATCACTCAACCTCTTACCGCATTAACATAGAAAGGCGTTGTATATTCTTGGGGAACGAAGCAGGAGGATGCTTTCCAACTCTTGAAACAAAAACTCTGCAGTGCACCAATCTTGTCTCTACCTGAAGGTACCGAGGATTTTGTGGTATACTGTGATGCTTCTATTCAGGGTGTCGGCTGTGTGCTAATGCAACACGAGAAGGCGATAGCGTACGCTTCTCGACAGTTGAAGGTTCATGAGAAGAATTACATGACTCATGACTTAGAGTTGGGGGCCGTGGTCTTTGCGTTAATGTAACACCTCGTAAAAACACGACCAATATTATAAAGACACGTGTCATGGAAGGTAAACGTGTTATAAACCCGGATCAAGTTGAAAGATATCTGAAGGAATTAAAGGTGTCAACATGTTAAAATTATTACCTTTGAGTGACCTTTTTATTAATTCCAAACCTTAATATGTTTTTATAAACATCTGATATAGATTCAAATCCGGTTAACTAATGTGATAAATAATTCAAATTTGCAAAGAGTGGAAACCTATGTGCATTTACGACAAAACTTCATTTAAAAGCTTTCTTCAAAGTCCAAGAACATGTAAGTGCATGGCATCAGATGCAAGGGCACACAAGGTCTGAATATATGGTCCACTCTACTGGAAAATGACATGAGATTCGAACTTATGAGAATGCCTGGTCAAAATCTAAAAGTTCACAACATTTTTGTCTTCTGGTCATCGCATGCGGACCGTATGGGCTTAGGCTTACGGTCCGCAAGGACAGTAACTGGGCGATGCAGTTCAGGGTCGGTTACGGACCGCATCAGTTTGGACTTACGGTCTGTAAGAGGTGGATGCGGACCGTAAGGGTTTTTGCTTACAGTCCGTAAGGCTCGTCGCTAGCAGTAAAAATGGACAACTGCAGGTACAGCAGGTTACACGGCCTTTGCATGGTGGTTTTTGATTCCAGGAGATGAGCCAAAAGTATTACATGCATAGGGACACTTGGAATTCATCAGGGATCATGTGTAGACATTGTTGTAATGATCTTATGCAATTAAAACTCCTATATAAGAACTCTATGTTGCAACATTAAACTTGCTCATTTGAAAATCTTTCTCATATACTCTCTGGAGCTCTCTTGACTTTAAGCAAGCTTCAATCACCTCCTAATTCGTGCTAAGTACCATTGTGAGTGTTCTTAGCATTCCTAATTCATGTTTTATTAGTTTAATGACCAAAAGTAAAAGCCGTCGTAATTAAGCTTTGACTTAGTGATTAATCACTAATGATCTAGTAATTTTTCGAATTGAAAGTGGCTATGAGTTGGTAATTATGTGGGTAATAAACCCTTAAAAGGTCACCCTCTGATTTCCACTCTAACTAGGTCAATTGTCAGGTCAAACTTAATTATAAAAAGTCAACAGAAAGCTATTTTTGCAAATAAACTCATAATTAATAATGTAGAAGCTATGAAACCTGTTTTAACACTTGTATAACTTGGTAATTTACGTAAGAACATGTCTAAGCATGTTCAACCTGACAATTTTGAGTTTAGGCTCGGTTCGGAACCGAAAGTCGCAAAAGTAGACTTTTGCTTTGACTTTCAGTTCTGACCCGATTTAGCTTAGTTTAAATATGCCTTAGAGTTCTATTAGGACCAGGTTATAGGTTAGCATAACCCTCTGAGGTTATACAACTTGGTCCCTAATTAATCCGATTCATTTGCATGTTTCCGTTAATTGCTTAAATGTTGACCATTTTGCCCTTTTTACCTTAAAACGAGATTTTTGAAAATGTGAGAGGACAAAAACCTTTGTTACTGATTTATAAACATGTCCTAAAAATCTGACATCAGTTTGAGGTCTAAATTAGGAGTTATGCTCAATATCGTAATTTGAAAGCTTCTTATTAATTAAACGGCATAATTAGCATAAAGCCTATCTAAACCCAAATTTTGACACCAAAATTTTTACCCACTGATGTAATATAATATTTTGGGATTTTTGAAGATTTTTATTTATTTTTAAACTGATCATAACATAGGGTTCTTGCTTTGACTCGGTAATTGTCGGTTATACTCTTTTTGCTAAAAAAATGAGTTTTACATAACATTTTAATACCAAACTTTTTGCTACTGATTTTATATGATAAATAAAATATTTTAAGCCTTCTGGGGTGATAAAAATCTCAGCTTTCATTATATAACCCGAAAATCGCTTAAAACCGACTTTTACGCGTTTTAAACGCATAGTATGAGTTAAAACTATTTTTGGCATATAAAACTTAATACCTACTGATGTTTTAAGTAGATTTTTACACTTTAACAGTAAGTAAAAGTTTTGAACTCAGATTTCTAATTTTGACCTTTAAAGCTTATGTGAAATTACCAAAATGCCCCTTCGGTGCATAGTTTGGTTATAAAAGATAAATTTCACATATGTGCAATACCCTACTGTTATAACATATTAAATTAAATATTTTTACTAATCATTTCAGACCTGAACCTCAGATTAATATTTAATCTCTTTTATAACCTTTAAAATTACCAAAATACCCCTACGAGGCTTAATGTGAGTTTAAATTCGTTATGGGCATAATGGAAGGTATCCTACTGACACCACAACATATTTAAGGCATATTAACTTAGGAAACCTGTTCATGACTCATTTGTTTACCTGTTATGCATTTTTCTCGTTCGGTACCGTTTATGTAACTAGTTGCATAAATTAGCCGAAACGGGTCAAACCTTGTCCTTTTCATTTCAAAATCCAGAATGTGTTTAGTTTACCCATAATATACAAGTATTCATACTTGTCGGGTCTAAACCACTTTCTAATCCGGTCTTCGCTTAATCTTGCGTTTTAAACCGTAAACCTTTCTTTAAAACTAACCGGTCTAAGTTTAAACTTAAGTAAGACCCGTTAGGAATCTAATAGGTTATTAAAACCTTCATTTCCAGATTTAGGGGACCAGTAAAAGCTACCTGTACTTGCTTGATTGTATACGACTGGGATAAATTTGTATAATTTGCTCAGGTAAATACTTTTAACTTATTTTCCCTTATACGGGCTTGGGGTACGGTATATAAAATACCGCTTGGTCGGGTATTGAATTTTTAATCGTATGAAGGTTAAAGTGTTGAGATAACTCGTTTAATCTGTTTTGTTTATTCTAAGCCTTTGGGGGGTTAATGACCATGTCCTGGATATCCTCGGCTCATTCATTGAAATGGCCACGACATAAGCACGGGGTGTAGGCATACACCTGCCAGTGCGTATGTAAAAATAATGTACCCACCTGTTCGAGAATAACTCGCCGTGGGATATGTTATGTGGTGTGTCTATTAATCTTTAACCCGGTTTTCAGCCCAGGCTACTGAATGTATAATAAACATGTAATTCTTTAACAAGTTTATTTTTTAAATAATTATCCCAAGTTATAAAAGATATTTTGTGCCTTGTGCATTCAAATCAATTTTCTTAAACATTTTCAAAATGAGCCGGTTAATTGTATTTACCAGTGTAAACTGACGTATTTTCCAAAAAAAGGTTAAGTGCAGGTACTAGACGAAAATAGGCTGGCTACTCCTAGCATCAATAAAGAGTCTTGCAAGCTTAGATGTTATAAATCTGTTGAACAATGTTTCTTTTAACTTTGATTCTCCTGTGTATCTCTTTACAACCATTATGTAATAAATGATATTACTTTCAATCGGTTTGTAGTGCTTTTATCTTTCGACTTCCGCTGTGTATTAAACTGTGATGAATTGTCTATGATGATATCAACTACGTCACGATACTCCCCACCAGGCCCACTGTTAATACGTGGAAATATCGAGGTGTGACAGGTTGGTATCAGAGCCAACATTGAGTGAATTAAACACTAGCCTTTTGTGTTTAATCTCAATGACACAGTTTGCACATTCCTCGACTTCCGAGTCTAGGCAAAGAACTTAGGAATAATCCTAACTTATTTTAATTTTGACCTTTATTTTTCCTTTGTTGTTCTTTTGTTTGTTTTGACAGGTTCAACAAAATGCCACCAAGGTTTTGTAGAGGAGGACGAGGAAAGGGGCCATTCAACGCCTCCAACGATCACGAGGCCGAACCTTCCCACCGGCGAACTCCATCTGTTACAATGAGTACAAGTCCTCAAGAGGATTGGAGGACATATTTGGAGCCCGCGAGGTGATCTGTCTCGCTAAGTTCATCACCCTCCTACCATCATTCTTTTGGGCCGCAATCGGAGAACGAGCCCGAAGATTCTCATCACTCTTTCTTGCCGTTGAGGCGGTGAACCTCACAGCGGGCCTTCCAGGACCCGACCCCATATTTTCAGAGCCGGTTCAACCCAGCGAATCAGATTGAAGAACCAATGGGCCATAACCCATTGGTCCCTAAAGACCATTTCCCTAAAGCTTAGGGAATGGATATGGATGATGACCCAGATCCTGCTGAACCACCATCAGGGACACCTACTCACCCCATCGAGATTTCGGATGGGTCGTCTTTTCATGGATCACCTTATCGTTGTCCAGACAGCTATGAGGCGAGGTTTTCCCAATACGACTGGGTGTTTACTCCCTCCTACAACCCATGGCAGCAACATCAGGATCCCTCTGAGGATTCACGTTTTGTAGCGGTCACTCCACCGCCACCACCACTACTAGTGCAGCAACCGCCTCTGAAGCCACTGAGGCAAAGAAGATCAGGAGCACGGATGTCCGTGCGAGGAGGGGATTTCCATTTCAGCACCCCTCAACACTCAAGTGGAAGTCACTACCTGCCACTTTATGAAGACCCACAGATGGGTGGGCCTTCAAACCCCGTTTCCGAGGTGGACTCTGCGCCAGTCGCACCGCCACCAGTGGGTTATGATAACCCGATTCCTTCATACACCGGTGCAGCGGTGTATAACCCTTTTGAGCAGCCAGCCCATACCAACTACAACTACGCCGAAGTTTACCCATACCTTGTAGCGGCGAAATACAATGCTCTTCATCCCGAGGGGCCCTATGGAGTCCCATATCAGACTGGGTACCCGCCCTATGGGTACCAATTCCCGCCACCTCCTCAACCTCCGCAACATCAGTAGCCGCCGCAGCCGCCACTGATACCGCCACCGTAGCAACAGGAGATTCTTCAAAGGTTGAGTCAGGTGGAACGGGAGGTTCAAGAAGAGCGTAGGAACCACCGAGGATTTCTCAGGGGTCTGGCGAATTTAATCAAGGGGAAGAAGAAAAGGGATTTTTGAAGATTCCTTATTTATTTATTTATTTATTTGTATTGTAATTTCCTTGTTTCAATCAAGTCCCTGCGTGGACATCTATTTATGTATTCAGTCCATGCGAGGACTTGTATTTCCAGTTTAGCCCCTGCGTGGGCAAGTCATTTCTGTTAAAGTCCCGTTTAGGGCATTAATGTACTCTTTTATTTGATTATGGAATGTGTTAAATTTTAATTATCATTATATGCATAAATATAATATATAAAATAAAACAAAATATCATTCCTTTTGAAAAAAAAAAAATTAATCTGCCATTAAATATTAAAGAAAAATCCTGAAGGCAAAACCTAGCCATGTGTCATTTTAAGACAGGGTCATGATGGTAGTTCCTTGTAAGATTCAAATCCTTATTAACATCTGAAAACATGTTAACACTCCTGGAAAATGTGATTCAATAAAATCGCATAAGTCGTCCTTATATTGGATCCTTCCAATCCCTTTCTATTATTAAACATCCATTAGTGATGTAATGCCCGCGGGCCATATTCATTGTCATATAAGACAAAAGACAGTTGTAGCCTATGACTCCCTGTCAAGAAAGGTAATGAACTATGATTCAATGCCTTAATGCCTCGATCATATAAGATCATGGCTTATAGTTTAAATTGTCCTTGTGACTTGGATTTTGTGCCATTATAATATATTAATAAATTATGACTGAAGATAATTATGATAAAATCCTGAATGAATATGTTTAATAAATTAACCAATATGGTTTATTTATACCATGGTTAATAAATCATCAAGAGGATAATTCTGTTATAAACTTCCAAATAAATCATTGTCATTACTTTATGTAGCAAACAAGCTACATGGCAGAATCAGAAGAAGTCAACAGTCATCCAAGGGAGAATCATGATACCACCAGGATTAATGTAGCTGGTGCGGATCTACATGCATTAATAGACAATGCTGTTACTAGGGTATTTGACAGACAATTCAAAGAATCAAGTGGTACACGCTCTAAGACTCTATCTGTGGCACATAGTAAGCCCCCATCTAAAGTAAATGAGTCAAAGAAGGACGATGCTCGTCACTCGTCGAATCAAAGAAGTATTCCATCTAAACAGGTTGTGTTCAACCAAGAGCCTCGTGTTAAGGGTTGCTCTTATAAGTATTTCATCTCCTGTAAGCCCAGAGATTTCACAGGAGAGAAGGGAGCCGTCGATTGAATGACCTGGCTCGATGAGATGGATGCAGTGGTTGACATTAGTGGTTGTGCAGAGCAGGACGTTGTGAAATTTGTGTCACAGTCGTTCAAGGGAGAAGCTCTAGCTTGGTGGAGGTCACTAATTCAAGCTACGGGAAAGATCCACTTATATAGCATGTCTTGGGAGCAGTTTGTTGCTCTAATTAAAGAAAATTTATGCCCGCAACACGAAGTTGAGAAGATTGAGACTGATTTCTTAACTTTAGTTATGAAGAATTTAGACTGTCAGGCTTATCTCACGAGCTTCAACACTATGTCACGTTTGGTTCCATACTTGGTTACACCAGAACCAAAACGTATAGCTCGATTCATCGGAGGTTTAGCTCTGGAGATTAAGGCACGCGTGAAGGCATCAAGACCTACTACCTTTAGGCCAGTGGCTGATTTATCATTGTCTCTTACCCTCGACGCGGTTAGGCAGAGATCGCTTAGGAATTCGGATTAAGGAAAGAGGAAGTGTGAGGATGAGAACTCGCGACGTTCCGATAAGAAGCACAAAGGAAACTCTGATCACAAGAAGAGTTCCGATTTTAGAAAGGATGATCAACAGTCAGGTGAAAAGCCCAAGTGTAAATTTTGCAAGAAACGTCATCTGGGAAAATGTAGGTACGAATCGAAATCCCAATCGCAGCCCAGGGTTTTGTGGGATTTGTAAGTCGAATGAGCATAAGACGTTTGACTGCAAGAAGATAAAGGATGCAACGTACTATAACGTAACGAGAAGGGGCACATCAAGTCCAACTGCCCAAAGTATGCGAAGAAACCTGAAGAAGGTAAAAAGACCAATGCTAGGGTCTTTCAAATGAATGCACGGGAAGCAGTTCAAGATGAAAACATGATAACAGGTACCTTCCTTATAAATGATGTTTATGCAAGGGTATTGTTTGATTCGGGTGCGGATAAGTCGTTTGTGGATGATAAATTTTGTAAGTTATTAAATCTGCCCGTTAGAACCTTAGGTATAAAATATGAAGTAGAATTGGCCAATGGTACCATAGAAACTGCTTCAACCGTGTTAGATGGATGTTTCATATCCTTTAGGAACCACTCTTTTCCATTGTCTTTACTTCCTTTGAAACTAGCTGGATTCGACATAGTAATAGGCATGGATTGGTTATCTCATAACCAAGCTCAGATCGTTTGTGACAAGAAACAAGTGGTTATCAAGACTCCGTATGGTGAGCCACTTACCATACAAGGAGACACTCAGTACAGGTTGCCTAAGCGAGTGTCTATGCTTAAGGCATCGAGGTGTATGAAGAAAGGTTGTGTCATTTATATGGCACATGTGACTATTGATGAACCAAAGCCCAAGATCTAAGGCATTCCCATCATTTCTGAATACCCTGATGTATTCCCTGAAGAACTACCTTGTTTACCCCCAGATAGGCAAGTGGAGTTCAGAATCGACATTATACCTGGAGCAGCACCTGTTGCAAGAGCACCTTACCGGTTGACCCCAACTGAGATGAAAGAGTTAAGAACTCAGTTGGATGATTTGGTGGCAAAAGAATTTATTAGACCTAGCTCATCTCCTTGGGGAGCGCCGATTCTGTTTGTGAAGAAAACAGATGGATCGATGCGTCTATGCATCGATTATCGCGAGCTAAACAAGGTTACAATCAAGAATATATATCCCTTGCCTAGGATCAACGATCTATTCGATCAGCTTCAAGGAGCCAGTTACTTCTCCAAGATCGACTTGAGATCAGGATATCATCAGCTGAAGGTTAGAAAAGAAGATGTGCGCAAGACTGCATTCAGAACTCGCTATGGTTACTACGAGTTCTTAGTAATGTCGTTAGGACTCACCAATGCACCAGCAGCGTTCATGGATCTCATGAATCGCGTTTGCAAACCCTACTTGGACAAGTTAGTCATTGTCTTCATTGATGAGATTCTTATTTACTTGAAGATTCAGGCTGATCATGAGAAGCATCTTCGTTGTATTCTTAAACTTCTTCAACAAGAAAAGCTCTACGCCAAGTTTTCAAAGTGTGAATTTTGGCTTCGTGAAGTCCAATACCTTGGACATGTGGTTAGTGAGCGTGGTATCCAGGTGGATCCCGCTAAAATTGAAGCTATCATGACTTGGCAAGAGCCTAAGACGCCCACAGAGATTCGCAGCTTCTTGGGTCTGGCAGGATACTATAGGCGTTTTATTGAAAATTTCTCAAGGATTGCTGCACCCCTAACTTCGTTGACTAGGAAGAATATCAAGTTTGATTGGGGTCCTAAGCAACAAGAATCCTTTGAGATTCTTAAGCAGAAGCTAAGCAATGCACCTGTGTTAACCTTGCCTAAGGGAATAGAAGAGTTTGTGGTATACTGTGACGCATCACACACAGGGATGGGATGTGTGCTCATGCAGAAGGGCAAAGTCATTGCCTATGCTTCCCGACAATTAAAGGTGCACGAAAAGAATTACACCACCCACGACTTGGAGTTGGGTGCTGTTGTGTTTGCATTAAAACTACGGAGGCATTATTTATATGGTACCAAGTGTGTGATCTATTCTGATCATAAAAGCCTTCAACGCTATCTGAACATGAGGCAACGTCGATGGATGGAGACACTGAATGATTATGATTGTGAAATCCGATACCATCCAGGTAAGGCGAATATAGTCGCTGATGCTTTGAGCAGGAAGGAAAGAGTTAAGCCCATTAGAATCAATGCCAAGAGCATTGAATTAAAAAACAGCTTAAATGAAAGATTGCTAGCCGCTCAGAAGGAAGCTGTATTAGAAGCTAATTAGCCAAATGAAAAGCTGGGAGTCACTGCAGAACATTTATTATATGGCAAGGATGGAATCCTAAGATTGAATGGACGAATATGGGTTCCAATTTATGGAGGACTTAGGGATGTGATTCTTCAAGAAGCCCATAACTCCAAATATTCTGTTCATCCTGGCTGTGATAAGATGTACCAGGATTTGAAGGCAAATTATTGGTGGATAGGCTTGAAGAAGTCTATAGCCACTTATGTGGCTAAATGTCTGACATGCGCGCAAGTCAAAGCAGAGCATCAGAAACCGCCAGGCTTACTGCAACAGCCTGAACTTCCCACCTGGAAGTGGGAAATGGTGACTATGGATTTTATCACCAAGTTACCAAAGACAAAGTGAGGAAATGATACTATTTGGGTTATAGTGGATAAACTGACCAAGTCAGCCCACTTCTTACCTATTAAGGAAACACACAGCTCAGATAAGCTAACTCAGCTATACGTGGACGAAATTGTATCTCTTCACGGAGTGCCAATGTCTATCATCTCTGATAGGGATACAAGGTATACATCACACTTTTGGAAAAGCTTTCAGCAATCCCTAGGCACTCGATTAAACTTCAGCACTGTGTATCATCCTCAGACGGATGGTCAGAGTGAACGTACTATACAAACACTCGAGGATATGCTACGAGCTTGTGTTATTGATTTAGGAGGAAGTTGGGATGATCATCTTCTATTGATAGAGTTTTCATACAATAATAGCTATCATTCGAATATTTAAGCTGCACCTTTTGAAGCTTTGTATGGAAGGAAGTGCAGGACGCCCGTTTGTTGGGCAGAAGTTGGAGATGTCCAACTAACAGGACCCGATATAGTCCTGGAGATGACAGACAAGATTGTACAGATACGTGATCGTCTCAAAGCTGTCAGGGATAGGCAGAAAAGCTACGCAGATAAAAGGCGTAAACCTCTAAAATTTGAGGTAGGTGACAAAGTTCAACTTAAGGTATCACCTTGGAAAGGGGTAATGCATTTTGGCAAGAAAGGCAAGTTAAGCCCACGATACACAGGACCATTCGAGATCATCGAATGTATCAGAACAGTGGCTTACAAGTTAAACCTGCCTGAAGAACTCAGTGGGATTCATAATGTGTTCCACATCTGTAACCTGAAGAAATGTCTAGCTGCCGAATCGCAAGTCATGTCACATAAAGATGTGCATATAGATGAGAGCTTAAAGTTTGTCGAAAAATATTTTTCGATCGAAGATCGACAGGTTAAAAAGCTTCGAAAGAAGCATGTATCGATTGTAAAGGTTAAATGGGATGCCCATAGAGGTCCCGAGTACACATGGGAGGTATAGTCCATAATGAAACAGAAGTACCCTCATTTATTTCATTAAATCTCGAGGTTGAGATTTATTTTAAGGGGGTGAGGATGTAACACCTCATAAAAATACGACCAATATTATAAAGACATGTGTCATGGAAGGTAAACGTGTTATAAACCTGGATCAAGTTGAAAGATATCTGAAGGAATTAAAGGTGTCAACATGTTAAAATTATTACCACTGAGTGACCTTTTTATTAATTCCAAACCTTAATATATTTTTATAAACAGCTGATATAGATTCAAATCCGGTTAACTAATGTGATAAATAATTCAAATTTGCAAAGAGTGGAATCCTATGTGCATTTATGACAAAACTTCATTTAAAAGCATTCTTCAAAGTCCAAGGACATGTAAGTGCATGACATCACATGCAAGGGCGCACAAGGTCTAAATATATGGTCCACTCTGCTTGAAAATGACATGAGATTCGAACTTCTGAGATTGCATGGTCAAAATCTAAAAGTTCACAACATTTTTGTCTTCTGGTCATCGGATGCGGACCGTATGGGCTTAGGCTTACGGTCCGCAAGGACTGTAACTGGGCGATGCAGTTCAGGGTCGGTTACGGACCACATCAGTTTGGACTTATGGTCCGTAAGAGGTGGATGCGGACCGTAAGGGTTTTTGCTTACGGTCCGTAAGGCTCGTCGCTGGCAGTAAAAATGGACAGCTGTAGGTACAGCAGGTTACACCGCCATTGCATGGTGGTTTTCGATTCCAGGAGATGAGCCAACAGTATTACATGCATATGGACACTTGGAATTCATCAGGGATCAAGTGTAGACCTTGTTCTAATGATCTTATGCAATTAAAACTCCTATATAAGAACTCTATGTTGCAACATTAAACTTGCTCATTTGAAAATCTTTCTCATATACTCTCTGGAGCTCTCTGGACTTCAAACAAGCTTCCATCACCTCCTAATTCTTTCTAAGTACCATTGTGAGTGTTCTTAGCCTTCCTAATTCATGTTTTATTAGTTTAATGACCAAAAGTCAAAGCCGTCGTAATTAAGCTTTGACTTAGTGATTAATCACTAATGATTCAGTCATTTTTCGAATTGAAAGTGGCTATGAGTTGGTAATTAAAAGGGCACCCTCTGATTTCCACTCTAACTAGGTCAATTGTCAGGTCAAACTTAATTATAAAAAGTCAACAGAAAGCTATTTTTGCAAATAAACTCATAATTAACAATGTAGAAGCTACAAAACCTGTTTTAACACTTGTATAACTCGGTAATTTACGTAAGAACATGTCTAAGAATGTTCAATCCGACAATTTTGAGTTTAGGCTCGCTTCGGAACCGAAAGTCGTAAAAGTAGACTTTTGCTTTGACTTTCAGTTCTGACCCGATTTAGCTTAGTTTAAATATGCCTTAGAGTTCCATTAGGACAAGGTTATAGGTTAGCATAACCCTCTGAGGTTATACAACTTGGTCCCTAATTAATCCGATTCATTTGCATGTTTCCGTTAATTGCTTAAATGTTGATCATTATGCCCTTTTTTCCTTAAAGCGAGATTTTTGAAAATGTGAGAGGACAAAAACCTTTGTTACTGATTTATAAACATGTCCTAAAAATTTGACATCAGTTTGAGGTCTAAATTAAGAGTTATGCTCAATATCGTAATTTGAAAGCTTTTTATTAATTAAACAACATAATTAGCATAAAGCCTATCTAAACCCAAATTTTGACACCAAACTTTTTTCCCACTGATGTAATATAATATTTTAGGATTTTTGAAGATTTTATTTATTTTTAAACTGATCATAACATAGGGTTCTTGCTTTGACTCGGTAATTGTCGGTTATACCTTTTTTGCTAAAAAAATGAGTTTTACATAACATTTTAATACCAAACTTTTTGCTACTGATTTTATATGATAAATAAAATATTTTAAGCCTTCTGGGCTGATAAAAATCTCAGCTTTCATTATATAACCCGAAAATCGCTTAAAACCGACTTTTACGCGTTTTAAACGCATAGTATGAGTTAAAACTATTTTTGGCATATAAAACTTAATACCTACTGATGTTTTAAGTAAATTTTTATACTTTAACAGTAAGTAAAAGTTTTGAACTCAGATTTCCAATTTTGACCTTTAAAGCTTATGTGAAATTACTAAAATGCCCCTACGGTGCATAGTTTGGTTATAAAAGATGAATTTCACATATGTGCAATACCCTACTGATATAACTTGTTAAATTAAATATTTTTACTGATCATTTCAGATCTGAACCTCAGATTAATATTTAATCTCTTTTATAACCTTTAAAATTACCAAAATACCCCTACAAGGCTTAATGTGAGTTTAAATTCGTTTTGGGCATAATGGAAGGTATCCTACTGATATCACAACATATTTAAGGCATATTAACTTAGGAAACCTGTTCATGACTCATTTGTTTACCCGTTATGCATTTTTCGCGTTCGGTACGGTTTATGTAACTAGTTGCATAAATTAGCCGAAACGGGTCAAACCTTGTCATTTTCACTTCAAAATACAGAATGTGTTTAGTTTACCCATAATATACAAGTATTCATACTTGTCGGGTCTAAACCACATTCTAATCCGGTCTTCGCTTAATCTTGCGTTTTAAACCATAAACCTTTCTTTAAAACTAACCGGTCTAAGTTTAAACTTAAGTAAGATCCGTTAGGAATCTAATAGGTTATTAAAACCTTCATTTCCAGATTTAGGGGACCAGTAAAAGCTACCTGTACTTGCTTGATTGTATACGGCTGGGATAAATTTGTATAATTTGCTCAGGTAAATACTTTTAACTTATTTTCCCTTATACGGGCTTGGGGTACGCTATATAAAATACCGCTTGGTCGGGTATTGAATTTTTTATCGTATGAAGGTTAAATTATTGAGATAACCCGTTTAATCTGTTTTGTTTATTCTAAGCCTTTGGGGGGTTAATGACCATGTCCTGGATATCGTCGGCTCATTCATTGAAATGGCCACGACTTATGCACGGGGTGTAGGCATACACCTGCCAGTGCGTATTTTAAAATAATGTACCCACCTGTTGGAGAATAACTCGCCGTGGGATATCTAATATGTTATGTGGTGTGTCTATTAATCTTTAACCCGGTTTTCAGCCCGGGCTACTGAACGTATAATAAACATGTAATTCTTTAACAAGTTTATTTTTTAAAATAATTATCCCAAGTTATAAAAGATATTTTGTGCCTTGTGCATTCAAATCAATTTTCTTAAACATTTTCAAAATGAGTCGGTTAATTGTATTTACCAGTGTAAACTGACGTATTTTCCAAAAAAAGGTTAAGTGCAGGTACTAGACGGAAATAGGCTGGCTACTCCTAATATCAATAAAGAGTCTTGCAAGCTTAGATGTTATAAATCTGTTGAACAATGTTCCTTTTAACTTTGATTCGCCTGTGGATCTCTTTACAACCGTTATGTAATAAATGATATTACTTTTATCTTTCGACTTCCGCTATGTATTAAACTATGATGAATTGTCTATGATGATATCAACTACGTCACGATACTCTCCACCGGGCCCACCCATAATACGTGGAAATATCGGGGTGTGACAGTTAAAAATCTGGAGGCATTACTTGTACGGAACTAAATGCACTATTTATACTGACCACAAGAGCCTTCAGCATATCTTTGACCATAAGGAATTGAATATGCGACAGTGTCGCTGGGTAGAACTCTTAAACGACTACGATTGTGCAATCAAGTGCCATCCAGGTAAAGCTAACGTTGTGAGTGATTCCCTTAGTCGAAAGGAAACGAAACCCAAGCGTGTCCGCGCTCTGCAACTCACTATCCACTCTAATTTACCTGATCAGATCCGTTCTGCTCAGACTGAAGCATTGAAGGAGGAAAACCTGGAAGCTGAATATTTGCAGGGCACGGAGAAACGACTCGTAAAGAGATCTGATGGCATTTATTATTTAATGGAACGGATATGGGTTCTTTTGTATAGTAATCTTAGAGAGCTCATGATGGACGAAGCACACAAGTCTCGATACTCTGTTCACCCGGGTTCGGATAAGATGTATCAAGACCTCAAAGTCTTATATTGGTGGCCGAAGATGAAAGCCCACATCGCGACGTATGTAAGTAAGTGTTTGACTTGCTCGAAAGTCAAGGTGGAATATCAGAAACCCTCTAGCCTGCTTTAGCAACCAGAAATACCCTTGTGGAAATGGGAGCAAATTGCTATGGATTTCATCACTGGTTTACCAAGAACTCAAAATGGAAATGATACCATCTGGGTGATCGTCGACCGCCTCACGAAGTCAGCGCACTTTCTAGCAATCAAGGAAACAGATAAGTTTTCACAACTTGGTGCTGTTTATCTAAAGGAGGTGGTTTCTAGGCACGGGGTGCCAACCTCTATTATCTCTGATCGTGACCCGCGTTTCATATCCGATTTGTGGCAGTCGATGCATAAATCATTCGGCTCACGTCTCGACATGAGTACTGCTTATCACCCACAGACGGATGGTCAAAGTGAACGAACCATCCAGACACTTGAAGACATGCTGCGAGCATGTGTGATCGATTTTGGTACGGGTTGGGAGAAACACTTGCCGTTGATAGAGTTCTCTTACAACAACAGTTACCATTCCAGCATCCAGGCAGCTCCGTTCGAAGCATTGTACGGACGGAAATGTCGTTCTCCTCTCTGTTGGGCTGAGGTGGGTGACAACCAGATCACAAGTCCGGAACTTGTACTTAAAACTTCAGAGAAGATTGTCCAGATCAGAAATCGTATGGCGACAGCGCGCGACCGTCAGAAAAGCTATGCTGACAAGCGTAGGAAACCTTTGGAGTTCGCTGTAGGCGATCGCATTATGTTGAAAGTCTCGCCCTGGAAGGGTGTGGTACGTTTTGGGAAACGCGGCAAGATTAATCCGTGATATGTCGGCCCATTCAAAATTCTAGAACGAATTGGTAAAGTGGCCTACAAGCTCGAGTTACCTGCTGAGTTGGGTAACGTTCATGATGTTTTCCACGTTTTGCAATTAAAGATGTGTTTGTCCGATGAAACACTTGTGGTACCACTCCAAGAACTAAAAATCGACGACAAATTGTACTTTTTCGAAGAACCCATCGAAATTATGGAACAGGAAGTCAAGGTCCATAAGCATTGTCAAATCCCGATCGTGAGAGTTCGTTGGAACTCAAGACGTGGACCGGAGTTCACGTGGGAACGCGAGGATCAGATGAAGCTCAAGTATCCTCAACTTTTTCCAACTGACCAATCTAATCCTGATGCAATTGGTGAATTTCGAGACGAAATTCCCTTTCAAGTTGGGGATGATGTGGCACCCGAGGAAAATCCGCAGTCATCCTGATCTAACACCCTGCTGCTTTGGGTTACTTATCAAATTTCAGGACGAAATTTCTTTCAAGTTGGGGATGATGTGACAACCCGAGATTTCAAGGTCTTTCCTCTAAGTATCACTTGTTTCACAATCTTGTTTTCACAATTCGTTTTACGTTGTATCATGTGCATTATATATGAATGATTAAAGTATTGTTATGTTTGGGTGTTACATGAAAACTTAGGAGTTGTTAATGTTTAGTCATAACATGTTCATGTTTAATTTTGGGTTGTGCAACACACTTGAGTCACGAAGAACCTAAGTCGATGAAGAACTAGGGTTCTTCGTCACAACCACTCCTTGACGAAGGAGGGTTATTCGTCACAACCAATCCTTGGCGAAGGAGGGTTCTTCGCCAAGAAGGTCTTTCGCCCAGAGGGCTCTCGGCCCAGGTCCATGTGTGGCCCAAAATGGGCCTTACTGATATTTATTTACATAACCTTTCATAATCTGCAAAACTTAAAACAAACATCAAACCCTAAACACTCCTCTCCTCCCTTGCAAACTCGACGGCTGTCTCTGATCATTCAAAGCCTCAGTGTCTCGATCGAACCAACCTACTCGGTATCTTGGTTACTGTTTTATCCATGTTATTTGTCGTGATCTGGATGTGATGATTGTTATGATTACACGTGATGACTTAGGGTTTCATACTAGTAGAGTTAGTAATGGGAACTTGTGTGACAACCCGAACCCTCAAGGTTAGTAATGTTGAAAATTGTGGTCTTAACTCTTTATTATCTCTCTTCTTTGCGTTAATATCCTGCTCGGTGATAACTCCGTTAACATAGTCGTAGAGTGACTTGGCTAGATAACGTAGGTTAACTTTGTTAGTGTTGGGCCGCTAATCTTGGGCCGCACATATAGTGGGCTATGTGGTCGAATACTAAACAACCTAAACTTTGGACCAAGGATCAATCCACTGAGCCCAACCTTGTATTCATGAAATTGAGCGGTCCAGTTGCTTTGTAGCCCAACTTATGTCGTGACCAGCCCAACTATCCACATGTTTTAGGTTTTGCATTTATCTATAACTTGAACATCTTGTGTACGTAACCCTTTCCATACTCCCCAATCATCACATAACAAACCCTACGCTCATCTAATCATTACGGCAGTGGACGCACCTTTGCTCTTCACGACAACATCATCTTTGTCATCGAGTCTTTTGGGTTAGTACGTTCGGTCTCATACGGTTCTGATTGATTGTTTTGATTGTGCATAAACTTGATTAGCATGATTCACACGCAAGTATGTATGATATAATTGAACCGTGACATCATGAACCGACTGGAAACGACCTTAATTGTTGAGTAATAATGCATGAAACGTAACGTGTACGGCTGATGTTTGACTGTCAAGTATTCGGTGACATTTAGGTATACGAGTTAGATTGGTCTTCCGCCGAGTGGGAGTTTGCTGTGACAAAGAATGGATTATGTGTTAAATTAATTGTGTTTGTTGCATGATATTTTCGGTCCAATAGAATTCATTAACCATGGAATTTGTCAGCCATTATCCTTGATTTCATTAAGTTGACATTATCTATATTTAGACAATCAGCACTATTATCAATGATATATTAAATAGAATGTGATTGCATGTGATCACTGATGTATAATAGTTGAGAGGTCCAATTACATCATAATATAGTGAGGCACATTTAATTCAAACAAGAACTTGCATTGGGATAAGTTGTGATGAAATTAGATTCATGTGATAACTGTGCCATTGCGTGATATATGCACCTGAGATGTGAGTTGCTGTGTTAAACATAAACTGTGTGACTTCGTAAAGTGATTTATTACGAAACTGATAAGATTGTTAACAACGGTAGGGTTGTTGGACTAACGGGAACGGGTAACATTGTAAACCGAGCAAACCAAGGTGAGTTCACTGCTCTTTTCCAAGCATGCATCCCGGGAAGGGATATCGGGTAACGTTCCAGGGAGGAATGCAGGTTATTGGGATGTTTGTTATTACTTAGTTTGTATTATGTAAGACCCCCTACATCTACCGATTGTTGCCGGGAAGGAAACGAGGTATTTAGTTGATAGCGCTATTAGGATTGGCACCCTCACACCGTGCCGAAAGGACGTGCGTGAACTAATTACCTTGACCACTTGACCAATGCCTAGATAGAGGCATTGGGGTTGGGCATTCACATCGTGTATATATAAGACCCCTTACATCTACTCGTGGTTGTTAGTTGAACTAATTACCTTGACCACTTGACTAATGCCTAGATAGAGGCATTGGGGTTGGGCATTCACATCTAGTAGCCACATACGGTAATCGAGTTAATAACATCATCAAATCAAACTGTTGAACTGTTTTATACACACAACTGGTAACTAAACGCGTTAACAAAACTTTGAAATCACCAGCGTCGTCTGACACACTTCTCTGCATGCTTGCAGGTCGTTAGATTTCTTGACATGGACTTGCTATCTGGGAGTGCTGGAGTGGTCATGGATCGAAACTCTTGGATACTCACTTTATTGATTATGAACATATGATTTGAAACATTTGAATCACTATTTATTTTAAGCTTCCGCTGAATACTTGTTTTGGTTTAACTTATGACTTGAATTGATACTTTGAAATGAATGGAGTGTTTTATTAAATATTACGCATAGTTCAGTGTGATTGGTGGCTTGGATCCTGGTACGTCACATGTCCCGCGGTGATTCCGCATGTGGTATTTTGGGGGTGTGACAGTTTGGTATCAGAGCCACTGGTTATAGTGAACTAGGTTTTAAAACGTTTTATAAAACCAGACTATAACCGAACAACTTCGAAAATCGACCATGACACTCAGCTCCAGATTGCAAGGTTCGTCTCCTGTTTACTTTATGCATTACTTGTTTAGTAGTCACAACACTCACAGCTTGCATGAAACTACAAACTAGATACTATGATGATATGATAATGTGACACCACTCTTCGACTACTATGATTCTTAGTTCTGTCATACCTTTTGTTTGCTACTTGAAATGCGGGGGAAACTTCTAGCACAAGTTAAGAGGCACTGAGACAAGCATGCAAATTGCCTTATTATTATGGGTGCACACATAATAATAACGTGGGGTGTATGTAAATCCCAGTGAGGCTTAACGAGTGTGAGAAGGGTTCCGCTCTATTGTGTGTAAGCTTGGTAGTTGTAAATATCAATGGGAGACTTGACTCTTATCTCATATCGACTCCTAAATTTGTACTCTCTCCATATATAGAATCATGAGTGGACGAGGACACGGACGTGTTAACATCAACATGACCCAAGCTGAGCTGACAAACTTAATCAACACACGTGTGGCTGAGGCTTTGGCAGCCTACCAAGCTGGTACGGAATGTACCAAACACTCTTTAATCTTGTGTCGCATACACGACTCTTACCCCTGTAATGTGTTTTCTTTCGTCCAATAGGTCAGTAGAACCAAAACAATCCACCTGCTTGTACGTTCAAGATGTTCATGGATTGTAAGCCACAGACCTTCAATGGGACTGAAGGGGCTGTAGGACTCCTGCGATGGTTTGAGAAGGCAGCGTCGGTATTTGCTATGTGTAACTGTCCTGCTGGGGACAGAGTGAAGTATGCCACGGGTGCCCAGGTTCAGCTGTTGGGTATCGGCGAACGCCACTACTTGGGACGACTTTAAGGAATTGATCAGGGAGGAGTATTGTCCTCGCGATGAGATCCAGAAATTGGAGAACGAGTATTATGACCTGAAAATGGTGGGATCTGAGATTGAAGCATACGTGAAGCGGTCGTATGAGTTGGCTGACATGTGCCTGAATTTGTCACGACCTATGTCTCGAAGAATTGAGTTGTTCATCAAGGGATTACCACCACGAGTGAAGGGTTTGGTTACTGCAGCAAATCTCAACAACTTGACACAGATTGTCCGTTTGGCTCACAAGATCGTTGATCAAGAGGTGGAGAGTAATTCACTACCACCACGTGTTTCTGCTACAGCTACTACTGCCGCTACTACAGCCATTACCCCCGCCACTGACAGCAAGCGTAAGTGGAACGATGTGGACAAGGCGTCCAATTCGGTGCAGTCACAGAAAAGGGCGGACACCGGCAGCAATCGTAGTTTCAGCCAGTCGTCTTCGGTGAATCAGAACCAGGGCTATTATGTTGGGAAGAAGCCGCAGTGCAACAAGTGTGGCTATCATCATTATGGGCAGTGCGTTCGGGCTTGCCGTAGGTGCGAGAAAGTGGGCCATGAGGCCAAATACTGTAGAGCCCCACAGCCAAAGCAGCAGCAGCAGCAAAGTCAGCAGTATCAGAGACAACAAAGGCAGCAACCCCATCAGAATCAGGGTTTCAAGAAAGGGTGTTATCAGTGTGGGGATGAGGGCCACTTTAAGCGGGATTGCCCTCAGTTGAATCAGAATACTAACGACAACAACAACCGCCAGAACAACAATGCCGGGAATAACAGCAACAATGGCAGCAATGGGGGCAATGGTGCTCGGGGAAGGGGATTCGTGCTTGGAGTTGGGGATGCTAGGAACGACGGCAATGTCATGACTGGTACGTTTTCTGTGAACAACCTTATTGATTTTGTGTTATTTGATTCCGGTGCCGATTGGAGTTATGTGTCCCTAGAGTTTAGTCAGCGACTAGGGTTAACTCCCACACCTTTAGAAGTTAAGCAAGTAGTAGAATTAGCTGATGGTAAAACGATAGAAGCTTCGCATGTTCTTTTTTGGTGTAAACTAGATCTCGTGGGTCAAGTGTTTGATATTGATCTCCTTCCAATCACCCTCGGTAGTTTCAATATAATGGTTGGTATGGATTGGCTGTCTAAGCACCAAGCTGAGATTCTGTGTAAGGAAAAGATTGTGCGTATCCCTATACCTGATGGAGAGCCATTGTTGGTTCAAGGGCATCGCAGTGGTGCGTTGGTTGGTATTATCTCGGCTATGCAAGCACAAAAATGTCTACGAAAGGGGTATCCTGCAATTCTGGCACTAGTTACTGATACTCCGTCTGAAGAGAGAAAGCTCGAGGATCTGCCAGTTGTACGTGAATTTGCTGATGTATTTCCTGAGGAGCTTCCTGGTTTACCTCCTCACCGTCAAGTGGAATTTCAAATAGAACTTGCACCAGGAGCAGCCCCAATTGCTCGTGCTCCCTATCGTCTAGCACCTGGAGAATTGCAAGAGCTGTCTAATCAGCTGCAAGAGTTATTGGACAAAGGCTTCATTCGACCTGGTTCTTCGCCTTGGGGAGCCCCAGTGTTGTTTGTAAGGAAGAAAGACGGGTCCTTCCGCATGTGTATTGATTATCGGGAACTCAACAAGGTGACCATCAAAAACCGTTATCCATTGCCATGCATCGACAACTTGTTTGACCAGTTGCAAGGGTCAAGTTATTATTCGAAGATCGACTTAAGATCAGGCTACCATCAGGTGAGAGTCCGAGAGGAGGATTGTTCCGAAAACGGCTTTTCGAACGCGCTATGGGCACTATGGCTCTTAGTTATGCCGTTTGGGCTGACGAATGCACCAGCGGTCTTCATGGATCTCATGAACCGTGTATGCAAACCATATCTCGACGACTTCATTATAGTATTCATCGACGACATTTTGATTTACTCGAAGAGCAAGGAAGATCACGAGCGGCACTTACGACTTATCTTGGAGCTCCTGAGGAAGGAGCAGCTTTACGCAAAATTCTCTAAGTGTGACTTCTGGATTCGAGAGGTACACTTCCTTGGGCACATTGTTAATGAAATGGGGATACATGTAGATCCTGCAAAGGTGGATGCTGTTAAGAATTGGGCGGCACCAAAGACTCCTTCTGAGGTGCGACAATTTCTTGGTCTCGCTGGGTATTATCGAAGATTTATCAAGAATTTTTTGAAGATCGCGCAACCCCTCACCTTGCTAACACAGAAGGGCGTGGTATACTCTTGGGGAACAAAACAAGAGGAGGCATTTCAGTTATTAAAGCAGAAGCTTTGCAGTGCACCGATCTTGTCTTTACCTGAAGGTACTGAAGATTTCGCAGTATACTGTGATGCATCTATTCAGGGTCTCGGCTGCTTGTTGATGCAACGCAACAAGGTGATAGCTTACGCCTCTCGCCAATTGAAGGTTCACGAGAGGAATTATACGACACACGATTTGGAGTTGGGAGCTGTAGTATTTGCGCTCAAAATCTGGAGGCATTACCTGTACGGTACTAAATGCACTATTTATACCGACCATAGGAGCCTTCAGCATATTTTTGACCGGAAGGACTTGAATATGCGACAGCGTCGCTGGGTGGAACTTTTAAATGATTATGATTGTGAAATCAAATATCATCCGGGTAAGGCCAACGTTGTAGCTGACGCACTTAGCAGAAAGGAATCGAAACCCAAGCGTGTTCGCGCTTTGCAGCTCACTATTCATTCTAACTTGCCTGACCAGATCCATTCGGCTCAGGCCGAGGCATTGAAGGAAGAAAATTATGAAGCTGAGTATTTACGGGGTATGGAGAAACGACTCGAGAAAGGGTCAGATGGCATTTACTACTTCATGGAGAGGATATGGATTCCGTTGTTTGGTAACCTTAGAGAACTTGTGATGGACGAAACGCACAAGTCTCGGTACTCTGTTCACCCAGGCTCAGATAAGATGTACCAGGACCTCAAAATCATGTATTGGTGGCCGAAGATGAAAGCTCACATCGCAACTTATGTGAGCAAATGTTTGACCTGTTCGAAAGTCAAAGTGGAATACCAGAAGCCGTCTGGATTACTGCAACAGCCAGAAATACCCATGTGGAAATGGGAGCAAATCGCAATGGATTTTGTTACTGGGCTACCAAGGACTCGAAGCCGAAATGACACAATTTGGGTAATCGTTGTTCGCCTCACGAAGTCGGCGCACTTTCTGGCAATCAAGGAAACAGATAAGTTCTCACAACTAGCTGCGGTCTATCTTAAGGAAGTGGTTTCTAGGCACGAGGTGCCGACATCTATTATTTCTGACCGTGACCCACGTTTCATTTCGGATTTGTGGCAGTCGATGCACAAATCGTTCGGATCGCGCCTCGACATGAGTACTGCTTATCACCCACAGACGGATGGTCAAAGTGAACGAACCATCCAGACACTAGAAGACATGTTGCGAGCGTGTGTAATTGACTTTGGCAAGGGTTGGGAAAAACACTTGCCCCTGATAGAGTTTTCGTATAACAATGGTTACCATACCAGTATTAAGGCAGCTCCATTCGAAGCATTGTATGGACGGAAATGTCGTTCACCTCTCTGTTGGGCTGAGGTGGGCGACAGTCAGATTACAGGCCCAGAACTTGTACTGGAAACCTCCGAGAAAATTGTTCAGATCAGGAATCGTATGGCGGCAGCGCGTGATCGTCAGAAAAGCTACGCTGATGAGCGTAGAAAACCTTTGGAGTTCGAAGCTAATGATCGCGTTATGTTAATGGCCTCACCTTGGAATGGTGTGGTGCGTTTTGGGAAACGCGGCAAACTTAACCCTTGTTATGTTGGGCCATTCAGAATTCTGGAGCGAATTGGTAAAGTGGCCTACCGGTTGGAGTTACCTGCTGAGTTGGGTAACGTCCATGATGTGTTCCATGTGTCGCAGTTAAAGAAGTGTTTGTCTGATGAAACACTGATCGTACCGTTTCAAGAACTGAAGATCGATGACAAGTTGCAGTTTGTCGAAGAACCAATTGAGATTATGGATTGGGAAGTTAAGGTTCGCAAGCACAGTCATATTCCAATTGTGAGGGTTCGTTGGAACTCACGACGTGGACCGGGGTTCACATGGGAGCGCGAAGATCAGATGAAGCTTAAATATCCTCAACTTTTTCCTGACGACAAGTCTAAACTTGATGAAATTGGTGAATTTCGGGACGCAATTCCTCTTCAAGTTGGGGATGATGTGGCACCTGAGCAAAATCCGCAGCAGTCTTGATTTTCTCACTTCATTCCTTTGTGCTACTTGTCAAATTTCGGGACGAAATTTCTTACAAGTTGGGGATGATGTGACAACCCGAACCCTCAAGGTTAGTAATGTTGAATATTGTGGTCTTAACTCTTTATTATCTCTCTTCTTTGCGTTAATATCCTGCTCGGTGATAACTCCGTTAACATAGTCGTAGAGTGACTCGGCTAGATAACGTAGGTTAACTTTGTTAGTGTTGGGCCGCTAATCTTGGGCCGCACATATAGTGGGCTATGTGGTCGAATACTAAACAACCTAAACTTTGGACCAAGGATCAATCCACTGAGCCCAACCTTGTATTCATGAAATTGAGCGGTCGAGTTGCTTTGTAGCCCAACTTATGTCGTGACCAGCCCAACTATCCACATGTTTTAGGTTTTGCATTTATCTATAACTTGAACATCTTGTGTACGTAACCCTTTCCATACTCCCCAATCATCACATAACAAACCCTACGCTCATCTAATCATTTCGGCAGTGGACGCACCTTTGCTCTTCACGACAACATCATCTTTGTCATCGAGTCTTTTGGGTTAGTACGTTCGGTCTCATACGGTTCTGATTGATTGTTTTGATTGTGCATAAACTTGATTAGCATGATTCACACGCAAGTATGTATGATATAATTGAACCATGACATCATGAACCGACTGGAAACGACCTTAATTGTTGAGTAATAATGCATGAAACGTAACGTGTACGGCTGATGTTTGACTGTTAAGTATTCAGTGACATTTAGGCATACGAGTTAGATTGGTCTTCCGCCGAGTGGGAGTTTGCTGTGACAAAGAATGGATTATGTGTTAAATTAATTGTGTTTGTTGCATGATATTTTCGGTCCAATAGAATTCATTAACCATGGAATTTGTCGGCCATTATCCTTGATTTCATTAAGTTGACATTATCTATATTTAGACAATCAGCACTATTATCAATGATATATTAAATAGAATGTGAATGCATGTGATCACTGATGTATAACAGTTGAGAGGTCCAATTACATCATAATATAGTGAGGCACATTTAATTCAAACAATAACTTGCATTGGGATAAGTTGTGATGAAATTAGATTCATGTGATAACTGTGCCATTGCGTGATATATGCACCTGAGATGTGAGTTGCTATGTTAAACATAAACTGTGTGACTTCGTAAAGTGATTTATTACGAAACTGATAAGATTGTTAACAACGGTAGGGTTGTTGGACTAACGGGAACGGGTAACATTGTAAACCGAGCAAACCAAGGTGAGTTCACTGCTCTTTTCCAAGCATGCATCCCAGGAAGGGATATCGGGTAACGTTCCAGGGAGGAATGCAGGTTAATGGGATGTTTGTTATTACTTAGTTTCTATTATGTAAGACCCCCTACATCTACCGATTGTTGCCGGGAAGGCAACGAGGTATTTAGTTGATAGCGCTATTAGGATTGGCACCCTCACACCGTGCCGAAAGGACGGGCGTGAACTAATTACCTTGACCACTTGACCAATGCCTAGATAAAGGCATTGGGGTTGGGCATTCACATCGTGTATATATAAGACCCCTTACATCTACTCGAGGTTGTTAGTTAAACTAATTACCTTGACCACTTGACCAATGCCTAGATAGAGGCATTGGGGTTGGGCATTCACATCTAGTAGCCACATACGGTAATCGAGTTAATAACATCATCAAATCAAACTGTTGAACTGTTTTATACACACAACTGGTAACTAAACGCGTTAACAAAACTTTGAACTCACTAGCGTCGTCTGACACACTTGTCTGCATGCTTGCAGGTCGTTAGATTTCTTGACATGGACTTGCTATCTGGGAGTGCTGGAGTGGTCATGGATCGAAACTATTGGATACTCACTTTATTGATTATGAACATATGATTTGAAACATTTGAATCACTATTTATTTTATGCTTCCGCTGAATACTTGTTTTGGTTTAACTTATGACTTGAATTGATACTTTGAAATGAATGGAATGTTTTATTAAATATTACGCATAGTTCAGTGTGATTGGTGGCTTGGATCCTGGTACGTCACATGTCCCGCGGTGATTCCGCATGTGGTATTTTGGGGGTGTGACAACTTGTGTTCATGAATATGTAATAAGTCTTTGGCAACGTTTGTTAACATGTTGTTGTTGGCTAATGAGTTTGAGAATCTGATTTGCACGAGAATGAGGATGTCAGCGACTGTATTAGAATTCTAATTATATAAGATTAGGCTTATGTTAATCCATGATAATGTGTTACAATACTAGTGTTAATGATGAACGACAATTAGGGTTCGTATGAACATGAGTAGTAACTGATTAAATCATAATGTTGATCCGTTTTGGGAATATGGAAGGTGTTTACTGAAATTACGGGATGGTGGTTAAAAAGGGAATTTCAACCGTCTGTTGAGGGCAGCGACGAAAGGCGCCCCGACGAAGAACACGGTTCGATGAAGAACCTGGTTCTTCGTTGACTGGATTTTGACGAACCACTAGGGTTCTTTGTTATATGCATTCTCGACGAAGAATAGTTCTTCGCCATTAGAGTTTTTCACCATAAAGGCATCCCACGAAGAACTGGTTCTTCGTGAGGATGCTGGAAAAGGGCAAATGGACAGAACAGTTAAACAGTTTATGATGTACATGATGATGGATACTTGTGTTTATAAAATTCTATCTGTTGCATGATAATAATGCTGACTAGGAATGAGAAATCTGATTTGATTGTGTGAGTAGCAAACTCACCTGTTAAGTGTTGTTATGTGACATGCACATGGGATGTGAACTTGTGTGAGAATTGAATACTTACTACGTGTTGTATAGTAATCTTTGTGATGAATGCAATCTGTGAAAAATACGTGACTTAATTGATTATGAAACTGATTATATTGGTAACCACGGTAGGGTTTGGTTGACCAACTTGGAACGGGTAACTTAACATACCGAGCAAAACTAAGGTGAGTTCATTTCTCTTGAGCATACGTCCCGATGGGTGGGACAGTCAAATGGGTCTTCCTAAGAGGAATACGTCTTTTGGGTAAAAACTGGGATGTTAGATAATACACTCATTTCCTATCACTTTAAGTCCCATCTTATACCGAATTAGTTATCTGAGAGGTAACGGGGTATTAGTTGATAGCGCTATTAGGCTTGGCAACCTAACACCGTACCTGAGAGGACGGGTGTGAACTAATGACCTTAATCACAACCAATGCTTAGATAGGGGGCATTGGGGATGGGCAAAACAATCTAGAGCCATCTTGTACGGTACTCGAGTTATTATCATCATTATTAATAAACTAAACTAAACACTTGGCAATTAACTTTTTCGTAAAACTATGAACTCACCAGCGTTGTCTGATACACTTGTTGCATGCTCGCAGGTCGTTAGATTTTATGGACAAGGAACTTGTTGTCTTGGATTGCTGGAGTGGTCATGGGTCGTACTGCTTGGATACACATGATGGGCTTACTGTTTTTACATACATTTGGTTTTGAAACATCTAAACAATGATTTACGTATTGCTTCTGCTGATCTAGTTGGATTTTATTAAAATTGTGTTTGAACCATTTTTAGTAATCAACAACAACTTTATTTGAAATCTTGTTATGAGTTTAATGTAATTAGTGGCTAGATCCTGGTACGTCACACGCCTAGCGGGGTTTCCGCAAGTGGTATTTTGGGGGTGTGACCATGGTTGTAAAACAAGGTTTCCAAGGCCGAGTACTCCCCGAGTAGTCGCTACAAGGTAGGCTACCGAGGCGACTTTCTCTAACTCCGCCTAATTACTCGGAATCGATCAAACGCGGTCAAACTCGGCCAAAATCGGATCTAGTAGGTCAATTCGGGCCGAGTTTGACTTAAAAATAATAAAACATAATTTATATGACTATCATATTAAATAGTGAATATCTTTTTCACGTATTTTGTTATAAATATTAGTAAATTTATGTTATTAGACACATATTTAATTTCCAAAAACTAATTTCTTTATAATTTAACATGTCCGAGTACTCCCCGAGTACTCTCCGCTTATGCCGAGTACTCTTAACTCCCCGGTCGACCGACTAGGGAGCGCCTAGCGACTTTTGCAACCATGGGTGTGACAGATGAGAGCGAGTGCTTTAGAGAGAGAACTTAAAGAATGGAACTAATAATATTTTAGAGAGAGAAAATTGAGTCTAAATGCCTTTTAAGAAGAATCATATCAGATGCCTAACACACGTGTAAGGAAACAAACAAAACATTCAACCCACTTAAAGTAAAATGTGTCCCACATAGATCACTTACTAAGCCACAATACACATGGCAAAACATCCAAGAAACAGCTGGGAACACTCATATTGCAGGATGTATAATTAGTAACTGCGCAAAGCAGTTGCTAATTATTGTATATATATAAATTATTTGCTTTGCCCATAACATATTTGCTCTGATGTTAATGTCTGTTAGATTTTTTAATTACAAGTTTACAACCCACTATTAAAAGAAAAATAAAATTATACAAAACCCTATTTCTTCCTTCTCTCATGACTCTCACCCATATGCAATCGCTTTTAGCAACCACACTGGTGTCGCTCCACGCCATTATCCACAACCATTACCACCACCTCCTCTCTTCCATGGATCCATGAACACCTTATTATTATTTTTTTGCCACAAAACTCAAATTGGCTTAGGCTATGTGTTATATATATCACTCTTTTTTCACCGTCACCTAAATGTCACATCACCATCTCCTTCTATCCGTCCTATGCCATAGCCATCCCTCACCCTTTATATATATATATATATTAGGAGAAGGATCCGTTAGGAACCACCCTTTATTGCGAGAACCGCGAGAACCAAGTGTGAACAAAACCAAAAAATACCTAAAGAAAATTAAAAAAAACACTGAATTTTTTTTAATATTTTTTATAAAAAAAATCGCTATATTTCGTCACAAAAAAAACATCGATTAACAATTATCCATGCATATGTGCATATGTGTCATTTCTTTGACAAATTCCGTAATACATTACTAATATCAGACAACTGCAAATTCATTTACACTACCATTCATAATACACTACATTTATAATAATAATATTAGAAATGCACATGTGCATATATGTATGAACTTGTTATAATAACAACACTAGAAATGCACATGTGCATCTATGTGTATGAACATGTTATAACGTGTTTTGGTACACTACTTTTATAACAACCCTCCTAAAATACTTATAACACCCCTTTACGCCTTAAAATACACCCCGTATACGAAAAAGGGCCCAAAATACCTTTAATTTTATAAAAATTAAATAAAAACAAGATTTTAGGGTCTCTGGCGGGGCGCGACGGACCCCCTTTGGTCCGTCGCTGGGCGCCAGCGAGTGACGGGTGGCGGAACCCTAGGCCGCCACGTGTCCTGCCATTCGTCTAACCAATGCTCGTGACTGGTCCAAGCTATGCCCTACTCCCCCTAGCTCGCGGGCCGCGAAAGCCCCCTGCCTCTCTTTCGCGGGCCGCCAGAGACTGCCGATCAGACCCAATAAATAGAGGTCGTTGGCATTCAGTTCAAATTCGCTCAAAACATCGATCTCTCTCTCAAATTCTGAATTGTAGAATTAATATCGGGTATAATACCCACTAAAATAGCGAAGCTCTGCCTCAATGTAAGTATCATAACCCCCGGTTACGTACTAGATACGCTGCCCGATTGATCTAGTGCTCCGTCACGCATGTCGAGGCTCTGCCTGACTCAGTCTTTGGAGTTCTGTCTCGAGGAGGGTATAACTAATGTAAATTGGGTTATTATACTAACGCGTGTGCATTGTTTATTTAACTAGATTATAACCAGGAAGTCATAAAGGAAATACCTAAAGTAACAATGTGAGTAATCTCCTTTTTGTAAACTGTTTTTACAAAACCTCAATGTTTTAAATTATATTTCACAGTGATTGAGTATTTGTAATTCTACAATTATCATCGGTATGTTGGGGTTTTGTATACAAAATTTGTTACTACACTATGAGTAGTAACATTACCACCAGTCATGATTGACAGTACAGTGGGTGGTAATTAAAGTAGATGTAAACAAATGTAATTGCTGGATTGCCCTCAATAGTGTAAAATGATAAAACTTTTCTTGATTAAATTGGGATTCACTTGCCAGTATTTCTTGCTGATAAAATGTTTTTAAACGCGTTTCAGGTAACAAAATGTGAAAGCCAATTAGAAGCCAGCTGGACAGCACTGAAGGCTTGGAAAAGTGGCTATAAAAGTTACCTAAATAAAGAAGATATTTTATTTAAATAAATTAGGGTTTATCCCTATAAACATGTTTGTAATGGAAACTTGAGAATTTCCCATGTATTTAATATTATAAAAATGTGGTACTTTACTCTGATAAAATATTTCCAAACTACGGTCCTGATGTAAATTCCGCTGCCAAATTTATAAACACCGATACCACTGATACTGGTTCGCGGCCGCCCGTTCCCAAGTGATTAGGGGCCAGGGGTTGCGACAGAGAGTGGTATCAGAGCTACAGCCACTGATTTTAGCCACATAAGTGTTCTGCTGACACCAAAATTTTATCCATTATGTTAGGAAATAATCTATGTGAATACGTGAATATCTGTATATTATTGTTTTGTGTTATTTGACAATTTGTTAGTTTACAGTATGAGTGATCAAGGACCATCGGATGCCTATCGTCAGTTATCTAGTTCTCCTAGAGATGAAGGAACTTCTTCCCAGCCTAACCCCTCTGGGTATTCAGCTGACAGAGAAGAGGGGATCTTTATATTTAAAGCACAATCCGAAGAGCCATTCCCTACCAAAAATAGAGGATGGTTCAGTCGGGGAGCACGCGAGCGTAGGAAAAAGGATGAGGAAGTTACAGCAACATAGGGTTTTAGTAGCTTCAAATAGGGAGATGAATGCCCAGACTCAGGACATAATCAATAGACGCTTGGCCAATTTCCACATACTAGCTACCACAGCCGCAGACCCAAACTTAGAACAAATCATTGCACCACAACCACTACCCTTATTCCCAACTCAACCCATGGAAATAGAACCCAACCCAGGAGACCAAATTCCAGTACCTGCCTTCGACCCAACCGAAATCCCTAGAGTCCCAGCACCCCACCCTCCAGATTATGACCCATGGTTTGATGACCATAGGGATTATCAAGAACTTTACCCACAGGAGGAGCCCATACAAAACCCAGTAGCACCCTACCCAAACCTTGACCCTCTAGATCCATATTGGGATAACGACCAAAATATTCGAGAGATTCTAGAAAACCCATACCCATACAAAGAACCGATACCCCAGTACCCTGACCCGATACCAGCACCAGCACCACCCATGAGTACCGAGAACGTGCAGTAACTCCGCACTTTTGGTGAGGAGTTATTAGATGAAAGTGAAAAGATAAGACAAATAGGGGAGAGGCTCGTTTGGAAATACGACGAGCGTAACATGCAATACTGGATGAACCCCTATCAATAATAATAATATTAATAATAATATAAATATGTGTATATATATATATGTGAGTAGTTTGAAAAAAAAATCAACTAAAATAAATAATCCAATACCTACTGATGCATACTAGTATTGTATTTTAAATTTCAATTGCAGTTGTAATAGATATAGATATCTATAAAATAGAGTAAATGTCGCAATGCACGACGATTTTGATCAATGTGTTGTTGTGTAATTGTTCGAATTAAATATTGTTTTGTGATATTAATACTTGGTAAATGTTAATAATCCAGATGGACAACTAAGTGAATCAAGAAAACCCAAATAACGATAATAACGGCAACCAATTAGATAACAATGACATCCAACACATAGTGGCACAAGGAATTATAGATGCTATGTCATATATTATCAAAACGGTTAAGGAAGCGGAAAACAATAAAAGTAATAGTGGAAGTAAACAACCACCTACTGAACCTAGTCACAGCGTAAACGATGGACCTATTCTTCAATTGCATATTCCAAAAAGAAGAAGAACCATGTCTTGTGGTTCTTCTTACAAGGAATTTTGGTCTTGTAAACCAATGGAATTATCGGGCAATGAAGGAGCCATTACAGCTCTACGCTGGATAGAAAAGACCGAAGCAGTCTTAAAAATAAGCAAGTGTGCAGAGGAAGACAAAATCATGTTTGCTTCCAATCTGTTTAAGAATGCAGCTCTAGTATGGTGGAATACTATTCTCCAATCTAGGGGAAGTGACAGAGTCTATAATATGGAATGGGCTGAGTTTAAGAACATGGTTGAAAGGAAATTCTGTCCTCCCAATGAAAAAGAACAGATAGCTAATAAGTTCTTAAACCGTAGAATGACTGGAGTAGACTGTAAGGGTTACACTACCGAATTCTTCGAATATGCTAGAATAGTGCCAACCCTAGCCTCACCGGAACCAGTATTAATCTCCTATTACATCTGGGGATTAATCAGTGAGATTAGACATGTAGTCAAGGCAACTAGACCACAAACTATAGAAAACGCTGTAGAATTAGCCAATACCTTGACTGATGAACTAGTGCATACACAAGAAGAAAACCAAAGGAAGAACCTAGCCCAAAGGCTTACCCAAGAATTTCGCTACGGTAATTCCAACCGTGGAAAAAATATAGGTTCTATCTCTACACCTTATTGTAAGGCCTGCAAAAGGAAGCATTCATGATGATGCTCCACCTACTGCAAATTCTGCAAGATACCAGGACACAAGGAAGAAGACTGTAGGAAGAAACCCAGTAATGGAGTATGCTTCAATTGTGGAGAAAAAAGGGCATATTAAGTCGAACTGTCTGAAACTAGCTCCAGCCATGAGCAACAAGACTACTAAGAATGCTTGAGCATTTGTTCTAACAGGCGAAGAAGCAAAGATGATTCCAGACATAATTGCCGGTACGTTTTTAGTTAATGATGCTTTTGCTAAAGTATTATTTGACTCTGGTGCGAACCAAAGTTTTATTAATACATCATTTTGCAAACTTCTCAATCAACCATTAACTAAACTTCAACAAGAATGTCTAGTAGAGACAGCAAACGGAGAATCCATTAAGCACTGAAATCTTGCGGGGAGCAAGAATAGAAATTTTAAACCAAAATTTTATTGCTAATCTTTACCCAATGAATCTAGCTGGATTTGATATTGTGTTAGGAATGGATTGGTTAGTAGCCATTAAAGCCAGTATTCTATGTGATCAAAAGTCAATACAAGTAAATTCACCAAAGGGTGAAAAGATCACAATTAAAGGAGATAAGCCATCTAGATCCACGAAATTTATCTCTGTGATGAAAACAACCAGTTATGCAAGAAAAAGATCACTAGTGTATATGATTTCCATAATCATTAACACTAAAGGAAAGGAATTGAAAGATATTCCCGTAGTATTTCAATTCTCAGATGTTTTCCCAGAAGAGCTACCAGGACTACCACCGGACAAGGAAGTCGAATTCAGAATTCACCTGCTACCAGGGACAGCACCAATTGCCAAGGCACCTTACCGTTTGGCACCAACAGAAATACAAGAGCTAAAGAAACAACTAGATGAACTTTTGGAAAAAAGGATT
Organism: Helianthus tuberosus; assembly: GCA_030545235.1. Classification (NCBI taxonomy): domain Eukaryota; kingdom Viridiplantae; phylum Streptophyta; class Magnoliopsida; order Asterales; family Asteraceae; genus Helianthus; species Helianthus tuberosus. The sequence goes on from CM060411.1 coordinate 74,914,071, forward strand.
CATACAACCTAGCTCATCACCATAGGGAGCACCAATCTTATTCGTCAAGAAGAAAAACGGGCCAATGCGTATGTGCATTGATTACCGAGAGTTGAATAGGGTCACGATTAAAAATCGGTACCCATTACCGAGAATCGATAATCTGTTCGATCAATTGCAAGGAGCTCGATTCTTTTCTAAGATCGATTTACGCTCAGGATATCATCAACTGAAGGTACAGGAAGAGGACATTCCTAAAACCGCTTTTAGGACAAGGTACAGTCATTATGAATTTACCGTTATACCATTTGGTCTAACCAATGCCCCAGCCGCATTTATGGACATGATGAACATAATATGTAAGCCATATCTGGATAAATTCATAATTGTCTTTATAGATGATATTCTCATTTACTCTAAGAGTAAAGAGGAACATGCAGCGCATCTGCATGCACTCCTAATATTGTTGAGAAAAGAAAAGCTTTATGCTAAATTTTCGAAATGAGAATTTTGGTTAGAAGAAGTGCAATTCCTTGGACATTTAGTTAATCATGAAGGAATTCATGTGGATCCCATAAAAATTGAGGCGATTACTAAGTGGAAAGTCCCTGAATCACCAACGGAGGTGAGAAGTTTTCTAGGACTGGCCGGTTATTATAGACGATTTATATGAGATTTTTCTAGAATCATCATTCCTTTAACAAAACTGACCTGTAAATTTGTTAAGTTCGAATGGGGACCAAAACAGGAATAAGCCTTTAGAAACCTTAAGCAAAGATTAACCAATGCACTCATACTAGCGTTACCAGAAGGAACCGAAGACTTTGTAGTCTATTGTAACGCTTCTAAATTTGGTTATGGATGTGTGTTGATGCAACGTTAAAAGGTTATAGCCTATACCTCTAGACAACTTAAGAATCATGAAGAAAACTATTCAACCCATGATTTAGAGTTAGGAGCCATAATTTTTTCCCTGAAAATTTGGAGACATTACCTTTACGGTAGTAAGTTTACCATTTTCACCGATCGTAAGAGTTTAAGATATGTTTTTGGGCAAAAAGAGCTAAATATGAGACAGAGATGCTGGATGGAAATTCTTAGTGATTATGATTGTAATATCTAGTACCATGCAGGATAGGCTATCATAGTAGCCGATGCTTTAAGTCGAAAGTATCATGAAAAGCCAAAAAGAGTACGTTCTCTTAAATTAAATCTGCAAATAGATTTAAATGAACAAATTAGAGCCGTATAAGAATCAGTAATCAAGGATGATACTGAAAAATTGAAAAGAATAATTAAGGAATTAGAACAAGGAACAAATGGAATATGGAGATTCTATAAGAAAAGAATGTGGATACCCAAACAAGGAAACCTACATTACCGAATACTAGAAGAAGCCCATAAGTCAAAGTATATGATAAGATGTATCAAGACTTAAGAAATAATTTCTGGTGGATAGGAATGAAAAAGGATATAGCAGCCTATGTTGCTAAGTGTCTAACCTGTTCACAAATCAAAGTTGAACATCAGAAACCCTCAGGTTTATTGCAGCAATTAGAAATGCCAATATGGAAATGGGAATTGATAACAATGGACTTTGTTACCAAGTTACCCAAGACACGAAAATGTAATGATACAATCTGGGTGATTGTAGAGAGGCTAACCAACTCTGCTCATTTTTTACCAATGAAGGAAACTTTCAGTATGGAACAATTAGCCAAGTTGTATGTAAATGAAATAGTTTCATTACATAGAATTCTTTATCTATTGTGTCTGATATAGATAGCCGTTTTACTTCTCATTTTTGGACAAGTTTCCAAAAAGCAATGGGAACCAAGTTGAATCTAAGCACCACTTATCATCCTCAAATGGATGGACAAAGCGTAAGGATGATTCAGACAATGGAAGATATGCTTAGAGCTTGTGTAATTGATTTCAGAGGAAATTGGGACGATCATCTACCATTAATAGAATTTTCCTACAACAACAGCTATCATACCAGTATCAATGCTGCACCATTCGAAGCACGACGAAAGTGCCGAACCCCAGTCTGTTGGGCAGAAATTGGAGAAAAGAAACTATCTAGACCAGAGATAGTACAAGAAACAACGGGCAAGATTATTCAAGTCAAGGAAAGACTAAAAGTAGCACGCGATCGACAAAAGAGTTATGCTGATAACAGGCGAAAATCATTGGAATTTCAGGTAGGAGATAAGGTATTATTAAAAGTTTCTCCATGGAAAGGAGTAGTAAGATTCATCAAGAGGGGAAAGCTAATCCCATGTATCCTTTGAAATTATTAAAATAATAGGACCCGTAGCTTAGCAGCTACAACTGCCAGAGAAAATGGCAGGAATACATGATGTATTTCATGTATGTAAAATCAAGAAATGCTTAGCCGATGAGTCTTTAGTAGTACCTCTTAAAGACATAGAGGTAAATGAGAAGCTTAAGTTTGTAGAGAAACCTCTACAGATTGAAGACAAGAAGGTCAAGAATCTCAAATACAAGAGATTAGTTCTAGTCAAAGTAAAATGGGATTCCAAGAGAGGACCAGAGTACACATGGGAGCTCGAATCAGAGATGCAGAGGAAATACCCGCACCTGTTCCAGTAGACATCGAGGACGAGTTCTAAAACAAGGTGGGGAGGATATAACAACCCTCGTAAAATACTTATAACACCCCTTTACGCCCTAAAATACACCTCGTATACGAAAAACGACCCAAAATACCTTTAATTTTATAAAAATTAAATAAAAAGAAGATTTTAGGGTCTCTGGTGGGGCGCGACAGACCCCCTTTGGTCCGTCGCTAGGGAACCCTAGGCCGCCACGTGTCCTGTCATTCGTCGAACATATGCTCGTGACTGGTCCACGCTATGCCCTACTCCCCCTAGCTCGCGGGCCGCGAAAGCCCCTTGCCTCTCTTTCGCGGGCCGCCAGAGACTGGCGATCAGACCCTATAAATAGAGGTCGTTGGCATTCAGTATAACTAATGTAAATTGGGTTATTATACTAACGCGTGTGCATTGTTTACTTAACTAGATTATAACCAAGAAGTCATAAAGGAAATACCTAAAGTAACAATGTGAGTAATCTCCTTTTTGTAAACTGTTTTTACAAAACCTCAATGTTTTAAATTATATTTCACAGTGATTGAGTATTTGTAATTCTACAATTATCGTCGGTATGTTGGGGTTTTGTATACAAAATTTGTTACTACACTATGAGTAGTAACATTACCACCAGTCATGATTGACAGTACCGTGGGTGGTAATTAAAGTAGATGTAAACAAATGTAATTGCTGGATTTCCCTCAGTAGTGTAAAATGATAAAACTTTTCTTGATTAAATTGGGATTCACTCGCCAGTATTTCTTGCTGATAAAATGTTTTTAAACGCGTTTCAGGTAACAAAATATGAAAGCCAATTAGAAGCCAGCTGGACAGCACTGAAGACTTGGAAAAATGGCTATAAAAGTTACCTAAATAAAGAATATGTTTTATTTAAATAAATTAGGGTTTATCCCTATAAACATGTTTATAAAGGAAACTTGAGAATTTCCCATGTATTTAATATTATAAAAATGTGGTACTTTACTCTGATAAAATATTTCCTAACTACGGTCCTGATGTAAATTCCGCACCGATACCACTGATATTGGTTCGTGGCCCCCCGTTCCCAAGTGATTAGGGGTCGGGGGTTGCGACAACTTTGAATACACTTTCCCTTTCATCTATCATACCATCCATAATACACTACCATTACCTCTTACCATCCGTAATACAATACCATTGCCTCCTACCATCCATTGTAAAATACCATTACCAATATTTCACTTTATTACATGTACATCAACACCCTTTATACAATCCAAACAACATATTACATCATAAAGTGACAAATATAATCAAACTATCAATCACTAGATATAACTAACCAAAACACATGTATACTACAAAAAAAAATGAGTATTAAGGACTGAAAAAATCAGTCCCTAATGGTGTTCAGGGACTGATGCCAGTCCCCAGCCAGTCCTAGATACCTAGTACTAGATAGTGGTTTTAGTAACTAAAAATCAGTCTCAGTTGTATGACACCAACAGGGGCTAATGGTCAGTCTTTGATACATAGAAATTCAGTCTTCAATTTGTTCCCTTGTACCACGCCATTTCAGTCCCTAATACATTTCTTTAGTGACTACATATCTGTTTCGAACACTATATAGCTCAGTCCCTAATGTATACCTTTAGCGACTAAAAATAAGTATCTAAACTTGCCTTTATTGTCACTAAAACATTCTATTAGGGTTGTCATTTTATGTTAATTCAGTCCTTAATAAGATGTTTTAAAAACTAAAAATTAGTATTCAATACATGATTTCATTTCATAATTTCTTCCTTTAATAGTCTCAAATGCCATGTTATTTAGTTTCAAATATATTTTTTAGAGTCTAAAATCAGTCACTGGTAACAAATTTTTCACTCTTCAATACATTTATTTAAAGTATAAAAACAGTACTTCATATTGCTTTCAGTGACCAAAACATAGTCTCCACTATTATGTCTCAAATCAATTTTAAGCAAACCATACCAAAAATTTACAAATTTGTATGAATTCACAATTCTTAGAGAAAATGTTCTTTAGATAGGATAATACATGTGAACAAATAAAATAAATGTATGACTTTTCTAGAACACAAATACACAAAAACAACCAAGTTGATATAATACTTCTAAGTCATAGTCTTCAATGTAATAGTCTTCATGTTTTTGTTATAGTTTGTAATGTATGTTGTTCCCATTTTCCATCTTCCTTAGTTTTGTAATTGGCTTGCTCGGATCCATTAGTGCTCCAAGTTACCTGTCAAACTGATGCACTATAGTTGTTACTTATTAGTAAATGTTGCTTATTACAATTTACAAAAAACACGAAGTGTATATAGAATTAAATAGATTCAAACTAGATATAAAAGGAGATTGAATATTAACCTTTTGAAGCATTGAACGTGCACCTAAATCTCAAATTTAAAATAAAATAAAAAAATAACAAGAAAATGTTAATAACTTCTCAAGACATAACAAGAAAAATACTAAGACTAGAATGTTGCACAAACTACCTTAAACTACCAATCATAAACGATATTTTATCTTTGCATTAGCCATCTCTCGCTCATTATGTTAATAACTGAGCATCCTAGTCTTGTTCTTACTACCGCTGGCTTATTTCATCAACAAATATAGCAAACTTAATATATAATAAAAAATCATAACTCACTCTTGTGCTTTTGCTTTTTGTTCGACAAGAGTTAGAGAAGGCTTGGAAGGCTCTAATTTACTCTTGGCAAGCATCTAGGAGAGAGTTACATATACTTAGTAAGAAAATCCATTTTGTTTTTGCACATGACGAAAGGATATAGCAAGCATCATCCAACAATTTTTGTTTTCGATACTGTCTAGTTATTACATAATTCATCAAAATTGCTTCCAGAAAATCACCTAATTCTAGGGGTGTAAACGAGCCGAGCCCAAGCCATCCACTACTCGAGGTCAGCTCCGACCATCCCCTACTCGAGCTCGGCTTGAGCTAATTTGAGAACAATCTCAAACGAACTAAAAGCTCAGCTCAAGCTCGCTTCAATATTGCTTAAATGAGCCAAAGTTTGGCTATAGCTAAAGTTATTAGTTTAAATCATATGGGCGTGAGTTGAAACCGACTTAGGCTTTTTAAGATTGGGTTATAATCATCGTCATCATTATTATATATGTAAATTATTATTATTATATATGTAAAAAATTAAAATTTTGTTTGAGCTCGGGCTCGATAACTAAAGGATTTGTATTTCATGCTCGAGTTCAGGCTCAGGCTCGTTAAGAATTGGTTCGTTCGAGCTTTCAACCAAGTTAGTCCCAAGTAGCTCTCGAGCCTCTGGGATTGTTAACACTCCAACCTAATTCATAATTCATGCAAAATATATTGACAAATCAATTCTTGGAAAGCACATTTACAAGTACAACTTCACTTCACAAATATACATGAGAGTGGAGTATGAAAGCAAAAGGGTGAAAATTACCAAAGGCATCTGATCTATGTAGCACCATCATGTCTAAAAAGCTAATTCACAACAGCATCAAGAATCAAGTTACCTGGAAACATATGTTTAGATGAAAATAATACCGGTGTTATGCTAGATCAAAAAACACACTCTGTTTCAATTAGAACAAAGTATTATTATAAAAAAGAATACAACTAAAAACAAAACAAAAAATAGAAACACCTAGCTCTATAAAAGTAGACAATAATTTATTTAGCCTCATCTTAATTGAATTAAAACACAGGTTCTATAGACTAACTGGTAAAAATACATTAGTTGGATAGGAAAATGAGCAAATGAATGATGGCAAACCAATAGTTTACGAAATGCACATTATTTAAAACAATCTCAGTTTTACTTAGTCTTCTTTGTCTCTATAAATCACAAATCTTACTAAAAATATGATATAAAGATTCACCTATCTCATGAAAAGGCATAAAGCATTTCGTCGAGCAGTTGATGCGCAAGTTCAAACATTTCACTTATAAATAACGTAACAGAAAAAAATTAACCCTCAAACATACAAAATAAAAGCAAGATGTAGTGTGTGTAAACAACAGAAATTCGCAATTAAGACCTGAAATAAATGGAACAAATACTAACGTATAAAGACTTACAAAAGGGGATGACTGGAAGGTGGTTGATTTGTTGTAGTGGAAGCAATGCAATGAGTCAATTGCTTTGCTGAGGTTGAACGAATGCAAAAGGTTGATTGGTGGTAGATCGCTGCTATGCACTGATGCACGAGAGCTTGGGTTTGGTTTTGAAGAAGACCCCAATAGGGATTTCGGGAGAAGAGATGAAAATTAATGAAATACGTGCGGCGGGGATTTTAGAAAATTGAAATTTTTGGGAGGGAATTCAAAATTTCAAGGAGGAATTAAAATAAATAAATCTTTATAGTTTTCATTAAATTAAGATATACTTATAAAATATATGTATGATATGTTAACTTATGATTTATATTAAATAAAAGTTGTATTTTTTAGATACTCACAAATATATAGATGATATAAAATAAAAGGAAAAAATTAACAGGTTAGATTTTCTTATAATGTTAATATGAAAAAAAGAGTTAGGGTTAAAACGAATCATGTTCATGATACAACAAAGTAGTGGTGCTAAACGGGTCGTGTTCATGGGTTGGCAGGTTCAACCCAACCCGAACCCAAAAATTTTAGACAAACCTGAACCATACCCGAACCCGAATATCGTGTCATACATATGAACCCGAACCGAATATTCACAAGCTGACCCAAACCCGACCCGTTCACCCGAATATTTTTATTTTTTTATTTTTTCAGCTAATTAATATGTTAAAATTAACAACTACTAAAATTGCACAAATTCATACAATAAAATTACATTAAAATCGTTAAATCTTATGTCAATTTCCCGTTTTAAGTTATAATTATAGCATAAAATACACACCCAATTTAATTTATGACATAGAACATATTGTAAAAAAATATAATATAATAGAAATGGGTTAAACAGGTCAACCCGTCAACCCGACCGGGTTGACCCGAACCTGACCCGTTTAGCTAAACGGGTTCGTGGGTTCAACCTGAAACTGAACTGAACCCGTTTAGACCAAACCCAAACCTGCGAATTTCGTGTTAGTTTCGTGTTGTGTTTGCGGGTCGTGTTAGAAATTCACACCCCTACAACAAAGTACACACGACATTTGAATTCATGTGTGTGACACAATCTTAGGCATTTAGGGCATAAAAGGTAAATTATACTAGTTCAAAACGGTAATAATACATCACATATGTCATAATGGACCGTATTAAACCTTGTATGGATAGGTTAGGTTGTAATAAGTCATACTAAATCATAATGTATATGAAATATCTATCATGATTCATGCATGTCTTAATAGACTCTATTGAGCCCTAAAACCATTAGTAGTGATGATGTGAATGACCATTTTACCCTTGAGCAAACTGAGTTTTTAACTAGGGTTAGTTTTGTGGATTGAAATGACACCTTTCGAGAATGTCAAGGACGAAAATTATACAATTTTGCAATTTGGCTTGAAATGACATAAGTGAACAAACCAAATGGACGTAAATGATACTTAACTTTTATCAAAATGGTACAGTGTGTGTCAGTTATTCGTGACTAAATATTTGTCCCAAATCATTTAATCTATGAAATTCTTAGATGACTAATCATTAGTTTCGAGTAAGGTACTTAAGAAATGTTTTGAGACTTGTTATCAGTATTGGTACTTCCCTAACACCTCCCTTAACATTGTAGAACTTGAACCAAATAAATGAATACTAAAACTTAGTCCTTAATCCTTTTTAATATATAAAAGGTGTTCAAGACTAAAAATCAGTCCCTAATTCTTTATGGTTTTTTGAGTATTAAGAACTGATTTTCAGTCTCTAATTTGTTCTCCCATATTAGAGACTGAGATCAGTCGTCGATAGACTTACACCATTTTTCATTACAGAGGCAACAAATTGTGGACTGTAATTCAGTCACGAAAAAGGTTCCCACTGAGACCTTATATCACTTAGACGTATTCGAAACTGTTATTTAGTCTCAAATAAGGTGGAAAAATATTAGCGACTGATTTTTAGTCGCTAATAAGACTCCCATACAAATCAGTCCCTAATATTATCAGTGACTGATAAATCAGTCCTAGATATTACATATCCGAGACTGATATATCAGTACCTAATAGTTTAGTCTCTAATGATTATACATAATGGGCCTACTTCATCATTTAAAATCACAAACTTTTTGTAACAAAACACATTATATCATGGTTATACATAATAATGCACATGTGCATTCTTAATACTGGTAATGTAAAAAAGTTGTGTATTGTTGATGGTAATGTAAATGAAACTGCATCTTTCTACTACTAGTAATATATTACGGAATTTGTCCAAGAAATGATACATACGCACATTTGCATCCATAACTGTTGCTCGAAAAAAAAAGTTTTTTTTGGTAATGAAATATATCAATTTTTTTTAGAAAAATATTAAAAAAAAACATTTTTGTGTGTTTTTTGGATTTTTTAGGTATTTTTTTGTGTTCACATTGGTTCTCGCGGTTCTCGCAATAAAAGTGGTTCTCAAATGAACCATACCCTATATATATATATATATCTTGGGTATGGTTATAGAGTGAACACTAGGTTGAGAGTGAACTGTGTGAACTAATCTGGGCCATTGGATTACATCATCTAAAGATTTTTAAACAATGGCAAGATTGTAATTATAATGTTGTAACCTCCCTTTAAATTAATTGACAGAAGGGTATTTGCGTCTTTTGTAAATTGCATTTATTAAACAATATAATCAAAATCCCTAAAATCTCGCTAGTTTCCGTATATACAAGATACACAGTTGTTAGTGTATACACATGTGTACAGTCACGCTAGTATTAGTTTATAAAAGATACACAAATTTTAGTTTATACACATTTGTATAGTCTCGCTAACTATCATGTTATATAGGATACACAGTTGTTAGTTTATACACATGTGTACAGTCTTTTATACATCTATGTCTTATATTCAAAAATGGTTACATATGTGTATATTAACAACATATAGTATATTATGCATGCGCACGAGTAGATTCATATAAAAATTATGAAATTAATGAAAACGAAACATATCACATGTATGCAAAAATAAATAACTTCATCACATATTCAAAAAAAAAGTTAATGCCAAAAAATAATTACAATTTCAATCTCAGAGAATATTTTCAATATTTATTGAAATTTTTAAAAAGTTAAAAACAATATATTATGATATCTATATATATGGATAATAAAAGAAAAACAATATTAAAGTTAAAATTCAAATTAAAACAAAATCTATGGATAAAGAAATGATAGAGAAATAATTAAAAATGAGAGAGAGAGAGAGAGAGAGAGAAAGAGAGTTAAGAGAGGAGAAAATTAAGAGATTTTAATTAAACATACTTGGCTAATGTCAATCTTACCCTTTTAATCTAAAAAATGATCAAGGGTCAAGATTAGTTCACACAGTTCACTCCAAAGAAGTTGTTCACTCTTGAACCTAATCCTATATATATAGGAGGATCAAATGAGAAGAAAATTATTGAAAGAAGAAATGACATATTGGTAAAATACTAATTCATTTATAACTCATTTCATTAATTTTTCTCTCTTTAATTAATTAGTCAGTTAATCATTAATTATCCTACATATAATCTACAAAACCTACACGTATCAAGATTTTCCTACATATACCCTACACATTATAGAATTTTATCTTACACAGGTCGAAATTTATCCTACACACCTCAAAATATATTCTACACAACTTTTAATTTATCTTACACACCTAGTAATTTATTTTACACTTTAAATTAAGTTGTTTTTTTTATTTTAAAAAAGTATATATTTTGAAAAGAAGTTACAAATTTAATTTACTTAGTTATTAAAGAGGAAGAATACAAATTAATAATCTATGTAAGTTTACCGATATACCCTTTTATTAAAATAAAATGCAAATATTAAATAAAGTAAAATGAAGCATTCTTATTGGTTGAAACTTTTTCCTTATTCTTCTTATAAAAAATTTCTTCTCATTTGAACCCTCCACTGTATATATATATATATAAACCCACTTGAGTTAACCAACTGGGGTAGCCCAGTTGGCCACCGACACCCACCTCTTCCTAGAGGTACCGGGTTCGAGTCTTGGGAGTGGCATATGTCGCTCAGGGTAAGAACTCGGCAAGGGGAATTTTACCGCGGAGCTAGCTTGTTCGGGTAGTGGCTCCCGGAGTGGGATCACTCCGGCGGTTGGGAGGACCGTGCACTACCCCCCCAACCCACTTGAGTTGAGTAAACCCAGCAAACTCTATGTTACAAAATGTTTCTGTTTTTTATTAAATTGGAGCTTGTAATATACATAATTTCAAGCATTTCGAGCCAAGAAAGTAAAAAAACCGCCGAGTAAATTCTAAAAAAAATTTAAAAATAAAAACAAAAACCGCGCTGCTATGTTGCAAAACTTTTTGTGTTTTTATAGGCCAAAAAATGTAACAACATAAAAGAATGTAAACATTTACATTTTAGGTTTGTGGTTTTCATTTTCATTTTTAAATATTTACTAAGCTATTTTTTCATTTTTTTAGCTAGAAATGTTTGAATTTATGTATAGTACATGTGTAACACCCCGTGTTTCGAAAGCCAAAGTCAAAGTCAAGGTCAAAGTCAACGACCGATCGCGCGACTTGACTGATAGTGAATTTATTTTATGTGTTTAACTTTAGTTGAATTATGTGGAGTAAGTGTCAATAATCGCAGTAATCGATGTGTGTTATTCGCTATTTAATCGACGTACGACTGTGAACTGTAGGAAGAAACAATGAAGTCAACTAAATGTTGATCAATCTAATTTAATCAACATCGAATCACAATCGAACTCGCAACTCGAATTACGCATTTGGTTATGGTTATACGTGTGTGTGCCTTATGTGTTACTTGTGCATGTTTATTTATGTTATGTGTGGTAATCAATCGAAACGCAATCGAATTCAATCGCAATCGAATCGCAAACGCCAAACGAATAAGAAATAAGGATGATTGTATGTTAGATATAGTAGTTGGGATTAAAAGTAATTTGACAAGCTACTCTATCGCATCGCTCACTCGAATCACATCGCAACGCGCTACACGCTAATCGAAACGGCAAAACTCGTCGCACCGAGCACTCGAACCAGGTGCCAGCCGACCGAACAGCCACCCGGCCGGACTGCCACCCGAGCGAGGTGCCATCCGACCGAGGAGCCACTCGGCCGGGCTGCCACCCGGACGAGATGCCAGCCGACCGACCAGCCCTTTCCATTTTGGGAATCCTATACTCAAACTTTCTACTTTTGGCAACTAACGTCCGACCCGCTCGTGCTCCCCACCTTTTCTTTGATTTCTCTCAATTCCGGTAAGATCTCGTCCTAAATCTTGTACTTCCTTAATCTACACGCACTCCTACACCTTTCTATCTTTTGAATCTTAACTTTTAACCGCGAAATCATCAAGATTAGAGGTGTTCTAGGATGACGTCATCATGTGTTCTTGAAGAACTTCATCTTTTGGCCTCATACCACCAAAAACAACTTGAATCCGAAGGATTTCCACATGAATAATCAAAGATCTTTCGTAGATCTAAATATATTCATGGTAAGAGGGATTGAAAGATGATTTTACTAACTTTCTTTCAACTCTTTTACACTCAATACACTCAAACCCGATGGAACCGGAGCTAATACTGATCGTCTGCTCATTCTTAGTGATGTATCAGTGCTAGATCCAAGTCCCATCCGAGAGATAGTGATTTCGGGTTTGGACATGAACAATCGTCTCGGACCGTGCACTGTCGGACTAGGGTGATTCCTGCTCGGTCAGGTCATTGGGGACGAGATGGGGTTCCTATTGTTTAAACCAGTCATCACAACGTCTCGCACAAGTTACAACACTTCAAGCAAGATCAAGTAACAGCACGATCAAGTCGTTGGGACGAGTTATCATCCGACCGGACTGCTGTCCGACCGGGTTGCCATCCGCTCGACCCACCGTCTGATCGGGTTGCATCTTGATTCATTTAAAAACTTAAACAAGTTTCAACATGTTCAGTAACAGGGTTTCCCCCCCGGTCGGATGGACATCCGACCGAGTGACCGCCCTACTGTGGATTTGTTTTCACTGAAGTGCCAACCTATCGGATTGCCATCCGATCGGACGACCGTCCGATCGACCGATCTGAAGGATAGAGATACTTCTCTGTTTTCAAAATACTACAACGAAAACTTCAAAAGTCAAGCTATCATACACAAACACATCCTTTCCAAAGGAAGGAACAATCCACTCGAACAGTCATCCGACCGAATGACCGTCCGAACGGACTACCAACCGCACGACTGGCCGTCCGATCGGATTACCATCCGATCGAACTGCTGTCCGACTCACTTGTACCTTGCCTCGTTTTACGCGTCGCTTATCGTTATACTATCGATCTGTTCAGGCTAACCTTACTATCTAGCGCTCCCTTCAATCCATCAATCGCTGTGAGTATACTCGATCCCTTTTTGCTTTATGCACTTTTGGGTGTTACATACGTTACGAATATTGAAATCACATCGAACACACTACTAAATACGATTTAAACGCTAACCATTCCTGCATGTTATACGTGGCTTAATGAATGCTTGTTTGTTATGTTTACACATGGAATGTTGTCTACCTGCTTTAGCAACGATAGTACTATAGTTTGGACTCAGCACCCGTTCACTCAGGGGTTGTTAAGGACAATTACTTGCATGGATTACGGTGGTAATCATGTATCGCGAACTGCCTCGGGCAGTCAACCCACAGTCATTGGTATCGATAGATCTATGTCGATAACTAATGTGCGTCATTTCACTATGCGTACGTGCTGGTTATGCGTAATCAATTTCGAACTCTAATATGCTATTATCAAACTTGTATGCTTACCTTTACACTATTTGTATTGACTGTTACTTTAACGTATGTGACAGGTGCTTAAGTTGTTTATATGTCTAGCTTGCTGTGAACTTGAGGCAAGGAAAGGTCTAGGATGCTCTCTGTGTTGTGATGAAATCGAAGCTAGGAAAATAGGTCCTAGAAACCAATAAATAAACGATCTATGTATAAATCTGAGTTGTCGAAACAAAATTTCTTGACTAGAATTGTCTGTAATAATTTTTTTTCCTTTTCAGACATGGTATGGGACATGTTACTTTAAATTAATTGGTAATGATAATTGTTATCGAAACTTCTGGACAATCTGTTTCGCTCAGTGCCATACCCCGATGTTTCCACCATCGGTTGGGGTGTGACAGATTGGTATCAAAGCCATAACTATAGGGAATTAGGCAAGACTCGACCTAGTCCGGGTCGAAGTCTTAGAGACCTAGTCTATAGTTAGGAACCAACAGACCGACTCGTGCATATCCAGTAGGGATTATGTATGAGCTTACTGGCATTTCTCGGTATTCACGCCTATGCTACACTATCACTGCACTCGAATTTTCAATTATGAATAAGTGATTAAGTTGAGAATAGGTGTGAAAACCGTAAACTCTCGACTGAATTGCTTGATCAACCCACATTTTCATCTATAAACATGAGAACTTGCATTGAACCAGGAGTGAAATCCATACTTTGACGCACAATTCTCTTTTATTTCATCAAAAACAGGAGCGAAGTTGTTAAGCCAGGGGTGAAACCCTAACCTTGATGACTTGTTCCGACTTTTACTTGGTTTTACAAAATTCTCACCAAGGTCTCGACGGACTCCAACGACCTGAAGTCACGGTATGACTAACGGGATATGTGCCAAACGCCCAAGAATCGAGGCAAAGGCACAGTCCTGAAGGTCAAAATGTGTACAACAAGTCCTTGTGAATAGTCGAATCACTTTGGTAAGTCGATGTCTGAATAGCCACAGACAATCAATCTTTCGATTTTTATGTGTTTCGATTCTGAGCCCGCAACTGCCGACTCTGATGATTCGTCGATTTTATGCGTTTATATGTGTGTTTATCTGTTTATGTGTTTAATTCTGGAGACTTATTCGACTTTTGCTTTCACTTCGATTGAAACGCACGACTCGCACTGCACTCTTATCTTAAAACGCTGACAAATCGCTAAATTATGGACAACCTTATGCTATGATATACGCTTATACTATACTACTCGACAAGTTATTCGCAATCGCCATTCTCGAACGCCCGCAGACTTTGAATGATAGGTTTCTGTATTCTGACTGCTCCTGTGTGCTTCTGAGTGAATTATGTGCTTATATGTTTATGTGTTTCTGTGCCCTACGTGCTTCTGTGCCTATGTGAATCTGTGACTATGTGTTTATGCGATACGTGTTTCACTGTGTTTTTGAGCTTTAGTAGTACTAGACATGTGAGGTGAGATTCGACTTTTACGTGTCTGAGACCTATGACGATGTCTATTGTAGACAATGTCAACTGGACCATCATCTGGGCCCCGTCACCCACGACTTTCTCGTCGAGAACAGAGAGACAAACGCCTTGCTTCCATACTCGCTAAACAAGTAGCAAAGGTTGTACCTCAAATCGTGAGCGAAATTTACGAGAATGTTAGCAAATCATCTGAGGAGTCCAAAACCGAAGCTCCTAAAGATACTCTCAAGATTGCTTTCAGCTTCATGCAGTTCAAGGCTTGTGGTCCGAAGGAATTCACTGGAGAAGATGGCCCGACGGCTATGTTTGAATGGTTTGACTCCATCGAGGTCACTCTACGACAGAGCGGTTGCCCCGACAATCTTCGCACTCTCAACGCAACTAGCGTCTTTCAGTCTTGCGCCTTAGACTGGTGGACGGCTGAGAGGAACAAACGTGGGAACGATGCAGCCTACGATCTGTTGTGGGACGAGCTCAAGGAAGTCATGCTGGATGAATTTTGCCCTCCTCATGAGCGCCAGAAGTTAGAAGATGAATTCTAGCACATAAAGCAGAAGGATGGAGAAAACGCTGCACTCACTGCTCGCTTCAAGCAGCTCAGTATTATCTGTCCCGATCAAGTCAAGACTCCGGAGATCGCAATCAAGAAGTATATCCGAGCTTTGCCCGACTGCGTTGCAGATTTCGTGCAAGCGGCCAAGACTACAACGATCGAAGAGACTTACCTACTGGCCGCTGAAATCAACGACAAACGGGTCAAGGCCGGAGTTTGGGATAAAACTTCGAAAAACCTGCATCAAGCTACCACTGCCGCACCAACTACTGAAACCGCCACCACTCAATCGTCAAAGCCCTCACGCCGCAAGAAGAAGAACAACAACAGCAGCTCTAGCAACAAGAACTGTGCTGTCACTACCGCTGCTGCTCCACTTCAAGCCGTACCGGCTCAGTAGCAGTCCCACCACCGTCCAGCACCGGTTACTTATGCACCGCCTGCAAAGCGTGCATACACAGGCCCCCACCCGGCTTGCCCGACATGCTCTTATCATCACCCGGCGGGTCTCGCCTGTCGTTTCTGCGCTCACTGCAACATGTACAACCACTTCACTGCTAACTGCCATACTGGTCCTCGTCATGCCCCAGCTCAAGCCACTGCTCATCAAGCTCTACTCCCAGCCCCACGAGGCCAACAAGCGGCTCAGGCCCCCGTGGTCAACGCCCGAGTCTGCTTCATATGTGGTGATCCCAACCACTTTGCGAACATGTGCCCGAACAGGGTTGTGAAACAAGAACCCCAGCAGCAGCAGCAACACCAGCAGCAACAGCCTCAGCAGCAGCAACAAGCCGCACGTGCCAGAACTTTCAACATCAATGTGCGCCAAGCCCAGACTGACAACAACGTGGTCAATGGTACGTTCCTTGTGAATGGTATTTATGCACTGTGTTTGTTTGATACTGGAGCCGATAATTGCTTTGTGTCGTTCAAATTCGAGAAACTCCTTAGTCGTAAGCGCTCCCAACTCTCCACGACGTTCGATGTTGAAGTCGCCACTGGAAGAACTGTCGCCGTTAATTCTGTTCTTCGTGATTGTACTCTTGAGCTCAACAATCACATTTTCCCAATCGACCTTATTCTGATGCAACTCGGAAGTTTTGACGTCATAGTAGGCATGGACTTTCTTCGCAAAAACCATGCTGAAGTTGTGTGCTTCGATAAGATGATTCGATTCTCGCTCGCGAATGGTGATTTATTGTGTGTCTATAGTGAAACTGCTTCGAAAGGTCTCAAACTCATGTCATGTGTCCAAGCTAGCAAGTATCTCCACAAGGAATACAGAGCTTTCTTGGCTAACATTGTAGTAGCAGAGAAGGAAAAGAAAGAAAAGGCGGTAAACCAGGTACCTGTTGTTTGCGAATTCCCCAACGTTTTTCTTGATGATCTCCCAGGGCTCCCACCAAGTCATGATATCGACTTTAGTATTGACCTCATTCCTGGAGCCAATCCTGTTGCCAAAGCTCCCTACCGACTCGCACCATCCAAAATGCGTGAACTCTCGAGTCAGCTTCATGAATTACTTGAGAAAGGCTTCATTCGCACGTGCACCTCTCCTTGGGGCGCGCCAGTCCTTTTCGTCAAAAAGAAGGATGGGTCATTCCGGATGTGCATCGACTATCGGGAACTGAATAACTTGACTATCAAGAACCGCTATCCCCTGCTCGCCTTGACGATTTGTTTGATCAATTACAAGGTGCAACGTATTTCTCGAAGATCGATCTATGCTCAGGCTATCACCAATTACGCATTCAAGAGGAGGATATACCCAAAACCGCTTTTCGCATTCGATACGGCCACTATGAGTTCGTTGTTATGCCTTTTGGTTTAACCAATGCACCCGCGGTTTTCATAGATCTGATGAATCGCGTGTGTAAACCATATCTCGACCGTTTCGTCATCGTGTTCATCGACGATGTCTTGATCTATTCCAAGTCGAAGACCAAGCACGCGCAACATCTACGTTTTGTTCTTGAGCTACTCTAGGGGAACCGACTCTATGCCAAGTTCTCCAAGTGCGAATTTTGGCTAGAGGAGGTTCAGTTTTTGGGTCACATTGTCAATAGTCAGGGTATTCACGTCGATCCCACGAAGATTGAAGCTGTTAAGAGTTGGATTACACCTAAGAACCCGTCTGAAGTCCGTTCTTTTCTCGGACTAGCGGGCTATTATCGACGATTTATCGAAGGATTCTCAAAGATCGTTGTGCCGCTTACCACTCTCAGGCATAAAGACAAGCCTTTTGCTTGGGGAACCGAACAAGAGTCTGCTTTCCGAACACTCAAGCACATGCTTTGCAATGCTCCTGTTCTCACACTACCCGACGGAAACAACGACTTCATTGTCTATTGTGATGCTTCCAACCTTGGTCTTGGTTGTGTTCTTATGCAGCGGGACAAGGTTATAGCTTACGCATCTCGTCAGCTCAAATTCCATGAGAAGAACTATACAACCCATGATCTCGAGCTAGGCGCAGTTGTTTTTGCGTTAAAGATTTGGCGACACTACATGTATGGTACCAAGTGTACGTTATTCACCGATCATAGGAGCCTACAACACATCTTTGATCAGAAAGAACTTAATATGCGTCAACGCCGATGGGTAGAACTTCTCAACGATTACGACTGTGAGATTCGTTATCACCCAGGCAAAGCAAATGTCGTTGTCGACGCTCTCAGTAGACGGAGTTATTTGCTTAGCATTCGTAACGTCCAAGCCCAATACGATCTCGAAACTCTCATCCGCGAAGCCCAGCATGCTTGTTTCAACGAACGCACTTTGAAGAAGGAACGAATCTATCACGATGGAGCCCAGCTTGTGAATAAGCCCAATGGGATATTCCATTATCTAGATCGAATTTGGATCCCTAAACAGACCGATTTGCGAAAGATATTAATGGACGAAGCCCATAAATCCCGGTATTCTATTCATCCCGGTGCCGACAAAATGTACCAGGATCTTCGCTACAAGTATTGGTGTCCCGGAATGAAAAGGGATATCGGTCTTTACGTTGGAAAGTCCCTGACTTGCGCAAGGGTCAAGGCTGAACACCAAAGACCCTCTGGCTTACTCGAACAACCGCCTATCCCTATGTGGAAGTGGGAAAGTATAGCCATGGACTTCATAATAAAGCTTCCGCACACATCATCAGGTCACGACAGCATCTGGGTTGTTGTTGACCGTCTAACCAAATCAGCTCACTTCTTGCCAATACGGGAAGACTACAAGGTAGAACGATTAGCCCGAATCTACAACAACGAGATCATTTGTAATCATGGGACGCCTCGCGACATCATCTCTGACCGTGATGCTCGGTTTACCTCGCGACTGTGGGAAACGTTTCAAGCAGCTCTCGGTACTACGCTTAATCTGAGTACCACATTCCACCCTCAAACCGACGGTCAGACTGAAAGAACGATCCGTACTCTTGGAGACATGCTCCGTTCGTGTGTCATAGATTTCAGTGGTAATTGGGATGCATACCTGCCATTGGTCGAATTCTCGTATAACAACAGCTATCATTCCAGCATTCAAATGGCACCATTCGAGGCGTTATATGGAAGAAAATGTCGATCGCCTATTGTATGGCACGAGATCGGTCACTCGCAATTAACCGGTCCTGAGCTATTACAAGAAACGACTGACAAAGTCCTCCAAATTCGAGACAACTTGTTGAAAGCTCGAAGTCGACAGAAAAGTTACGCCGATAGACGATGCAAGCCCCTTGAATTTGACGTTGGCGACTACGTACTCCTAAAGGTATCCCCTTGGAAGGGTGTGGTCAGATTCGGAAAGAAAGGGAAACTAGCGCCTCGATATGTTGGACCTTTTAAGATTCTGGATAGGATCGGAAAAGTCGCCTACAGACTCGAACTACCAGAGGAACTTAGTAACGTCCACCCGACTTTCCATGTGTCAAACCTCCGAAAGTGCCTGGCTGAGCATGATTTAATTGTACCTCTCGATGGCCTTCAAGTAAACGAAACACTACACTTCGTGGAGAAGCCTGTAGAAATCATGGATCGCCAAACCAAGCATCTCAGACGCTCACACATTCCTATTATGAAAGTCCTATGGGAAGGAAAACGAGGCGCAAAGTTCACTTGGGAACTCGAAAGCGACATGAAGGCGAAGTACCTGCAGTTGTTTGTTACGGCTTCGGCCTAATTTCGGGATGAAATTCCCTCAACTAGGGGAGGCTGTAACACCCTGTGTTTCGAAAGCCAAAGTCAAAGTCAAGGTCAAAGTCAACGACCGATCGCGCGACTTGACTGATAGTGAATTTATTTTATGTGTTTAACTTTAGTTGAATTATGTGGAGTAAGTGTCAGTAATCGCAATAATCGACGTGTGTTATTCGCTATTTAATCGACGTACGACTGTGAACTGTAGGAAGTAACAATGCGATAAAGTGAACTAACTATTGATCAATCTAAGTTAATCAACATCGAATCACAATCGAACTCGCAACTCGAATTACGCATTTGGTTATGGTTATACGTGTGTGTGTGCCTTATGTGTTACTTGTGCATGTTTATTTATGTTATGTGTGGTAATCAATCGAAATGCAATCGAATTCAATCACAATCGAATCGCAAACGCCAAACGAATACGGAATAAGGATGATTGTATGTTAGATATAGTAGTTGGGATTAAAAGTAATTTGATAAGCAACTCAATCGCATCGCTCACTCGAATCACATCGCAACGCGCTACACGCTAATCGAAACAGAAAAACTCGTCGTGCCGAGCACTCGAACCAGGTGCCAGCTGACCGAACAGCCACCCGGCCGGACTGCCACCTGAGCGAGGTGCCATCCGACCGAGGAGCCACTCGGCCGGGCTGCCACCCGGACGAGATGCCAGCCGACCGACCAGACCTTTCCATTTTGGGAATCCTATAAATACCCCTTGTCACTCTCAAACTTTCTACTTTTGGCAACTGACGTCCGACCCGCTCGTGCTCCCCACCTTTTCTTCGATTTCTCTCAATTCCGGTAAGATCTCGTCCTAAATCTTGTACTTCCTTAATCTAAACGCACTCCTACACCTTTCTATCTTTTGAATCTTAACTTTTAACCGTGAAATCATCAAGATTCGAGGTGTTCTAGGATGACGTCATCATGTGTCCTTGAAGAACTTCATGTTTTGACCTCAATCCACCAAAAACAACTTGAATCCGAAGGATTTCCACATGAATAATCAAAGATCTTTCGTAGATCTAAACATATTCATGGCAAAATGGATTGAAAGACGATTTTCCTAACGTTCTTTCATGGCAAAAGGGATTGAAAGACGATTTTACGCTCAATACACTCAAACCCGTTGGAACCGGAGCTAATATTGATCGTCTGCTCATTCTTAGTGATGTATCAGTGCTAGATCCAAGTCCCATCCGAGAGATAGTGATTTTGGGTTTGAACATGAACAATCGTCTCGGACCGTGCACTGTCAGACTAGGGCGATTCCTGCTCGGTCAGGTCATTGGGAATGAGATGGGGTCCCATTGTTTAAACCAGTCATCATAACGTCTAACTCAAGTTACAACACTTCAAGCAAGATCAAGTAACAGCACGATCAATTCGTTGGGACGAGTTGTCATTCGACCGGACTGCTGTCCGACCGGGTTGCCATCCGCTCGACCCACCGTCCGATCGGGTTGCATCTTGATTCATTTAAAAACTTAAACAACTTTCAACATGTTCAGTAACAGGGTTGCCCCCCCCCCCTTGTCAGATGGACATCCGACCGCGTGACCGCCCTACTGTGGATTTGTTTTCACTGAAGTGCCAACCTATCGGATTGCCGTCCGATCGGACGACCGTCTGATCGACCGACCTGAAGGATAGAGATACTTCTCTGTTTTCAAAATACTACAACGAAAACTTCAAAAGTCAAGCCATCATACACAAACACATCCTTTCCAAAGGTATGACCAATCCACTCGAACAGTCATCCGACCGGATGACCGTCCGAACGGACTACCAACCGCATGACTAGCCATCCAATCGGATTACCATCCGATCGAACTGCTGTCCGACTCACTTGTACCTTGCATCGTTTTACGCGTCGCTTATCGTTATCCTATCGATCTGTTCAGGCTAACCTTTCTCTCTAGTGCTCCCTTCAATCGATGAATTGCTGCGAGTATACTCGATTCCTTTTTGCTTTATGTACTTTTGGGTGTTACATACGTTACGAATATTGAAATCACATCGAACACACTACTCAATACTATTTAAACGCTAACCATTCCTGCATGTTATACATGGCTTAATGAATGCTTGTTTGTTATGTTTACACATGGAATGTTGTCTACCTACCTTAGCAACGATAGTACTATAGTTTGGACTCAGCACCCATTCACTCGGGGGTTGTTAAGGACAATTACTTGCCTGGATTACGGTGGTAATTCTGACAATTGTGCTCTGTAATCAATGTACAATGTAAAACAATGTTAATTATCAATAAAACAATGTGTTTTGGTGTTATTATATGTGTATTTGTGTTTGATGATTTTACGATTCGATTCGATTCCAATTTCAAGTTTTAAATCACTTTCTGGAAGGTTTTACGCAAACTGGTGCGTAAACGCAGTCAGTTTAACGCAACAAACACTCCAGAATAGTGACATAGGCTTAACATACCTTAAATAACCTCCACATAACTTAGAAATAAGTTTTGGATGGTTTGGTGTGTTGAAACAAGTCTATTCGATCGCAGGGACTACTTGTGTCAAACTGCGAAACTATACCGATTCGTATGGTATCGAAGAGCCCAGAACTTGATCATAAGCTAAACATACCATAAATAACCTAAAAATAGCTTAGAAATAATCTTTGAGGGGTTCGGTGTGCGAAAACATGCTTATTTGATCTTACAGGGACTAAAAGTGTCAAAAACGGTGTAAGTTTGCATTTTCGCGCATATCTTACGTTCTGACTACATCTGGACATCCAAAATTTTTGTACACACTAAAATATTTTTATTTTAGTGATCGGCATGCAAAAATACCATTTTCGCGTCCGTTTGAGTTTTGTCGTAATTTAACAAACAACGCGACCGTACAACCAAATGAGCCGACATCCGAGACGTTTTTTAGCATACTTTAAGTTCCCTATACTTTAACTTCATTTTAGAGCCTTGAAATGAGGTTAACGAGGCTTAAACGTGTCAAAAATGCATCAAAACACAAGTTTCTCAAGTGAAGGGACTAAACTGCAAATTCTGGATAGTAAGCCCAGGCGGGCCGCGTAAGGTATCCCCCTACCTTTACGCGGGCCGTGTGAGCATGCCAGCGACCAGAAACTTGTTTTTAGCATTCTGTTGCAACTTCAGGGGCTGTTATGGTAATTCTTTTGTGTGATGGGCAAGTTTAAGTGATCACCAAGGTTACTAATCAGCTCCTAACAATTGTATGGCCATGATTATTGCTTGGAGACCACACAAACAAGTGTCATGATCTTGTTCTTCATGCACTACTATAAATAGCAAGCCATTTCATTTGTTTTTCCTCACATTTGATCTGAGAATTCTCTAAGTTGTTGTGATTATTCACTACATACCTGAGAATACTTGGAATCAAATCTCTTTGGACCCTTTGTAAGTCCTCTTTCATTCTTTTATTGCTTTCCTAGCTTAAAAGTCAAACAGTGATTGACTTTCAGCTTTGACCAGACAATGGTCAACGAGAAGTTCGTTTGAACTTCGCAACGTGAGCGTAATCACGATGGTTATAGTCCCTAGTGACTATACCTACTGATTACCACGTTGACTAGGCGTAGTGACGAGTCGTAGTTTCGGTCAAAATGCGCATTTAAGCGTATTTTGCAACCAAACTACTCTTGGTATCAAAACACTTTGTTTTGATATCAAAACCTGTTTTCTAACTTAGTTAAGCATGTTTTAACATGCTTAGCTCGTCACTTTTAGTTTAGTGCTTGTTTAGAGTCGTAAGTCAAGCGGTCTAAACCACCGCTTAGACTTTCGAACTCGACCCGTTTGGTCGATCATTAGGATCCAACCAAGCATGTTTAGTGACCAAAGTTGCATAGGAAATAACCTTCCGAGGTTATACCTTATGGTCACCTAGTTTAAATAGTTGTATGATAGGTAGTTTATATGCCTAAGGTAAATGACCAAAATGCCCTTTTCATGCATAATTGGATTTTAAGCATATGTAACCTAAACATTTGTCACCTAACTGATTATTCAACCTATTTAAACATGATTAGGCATATAATACTTGTCATAGGACTAGTTAGACGTCTCGAACGCATTTTACGCGAACGACGCGTTAAAGTAGCGTAAGCTACCTTAATGGGTCGTAACGGGTCGAAAGCACTTAGGTTAGGTTCCGATTTAGAATGTAGGCTTTGTTAAACCATATCACATGAGTTCCAACACTCATTTGGTTTACAAGACCTCATTCTATCCGATCTTCCGATTTAGGTGTCGATTTATTTACTAGTGATCCGATTACTAGGTACTACTTGAATTTCCTTGGTTTGTCCGAGCTTCGCTAAGTTCTTTAAATCAAGGATACCCTTCTATTCAATGTGAGTACATAGTTCCCCTATTTTACTGTTTTCAATTGTTTTGGGGTGATTCATATGTATTAAAACGATTTCGATATTTTAACGATGGTTTCAAAAATGATTAAGATGGTTTATATTAAACTAATAACGATTTCGATAAAGTGAACGAACTTGTTGGTAGTAGTATATAACGAATGACATTCATTAGCATTGATCAAGCCGGCCAGTATTAGGTTATGGTACCATAGGATCTGACAAATCCCGTTATCAGACTACACCCATGGTTATGTGTGGGGGTTATGTAGGTAACGACCGAATCTGATGATTGTTAACTTATCCTTTGGTGGTTTGTTAATACGAGAAACGAGATAGTCAAGTCACGAAGGTTTGAATGTTATTAGCGAGACGACCAAAAGTAGTTTCACAATTAAAAAGAAAATGATTTTGGGACGAGTTAAACGATTTGGAACGACTTAAACGAGATAAACGATTCAAACGAATGATTGGTTTGGGTTGTGATTAGGTAATGGGATGGGTGTAACATGATAAAAGGATGGTAGATACGCCGCTGGTACATCTTATATATTAGTGCTTTTATCATATTACATTTCATGTCATTATTTAGTTCACTTGGGAAACGATTTTGAAACGATGTCACACAACGAGGTTTTCGAAATGATATAAACCATACGAGTTTTATTAACGAGTTTTTACGAGATGTTTTACGAGTTGGTTTACTAAAACAAATGTTTTGGGGTTAAGAATCATGGCTATGAGATTTTATAAAATATAACTAACTTGATTTGAGTTGGTTAATTTTGTTGCAATACACTTTTCAAAACGAGGTTTGTACTTTTGACTCTTATAGTCAAATGAGGTACTGCAACATACAAACGAGCCCTGAATCCGATACTCTCACAAAACCTATGTGCTCGCCAACATTTCTTTGCTGAATTTGTTTTTACATATGTTTCAGGTGATGTTGCGTGATGATTGCTAGGAAGCATGTTCACTTAGGATCTGGACGTGGCCTTAGTGATATAAAAACGATAGTAGACGATGTTTAATTTGTTTGTTTGGTTTTAAGACAATGTAAATTACTTAGTGAATCAATAAAACGTAACTTTTAATTACCATGGTTGTTGAAACGATGATTCTGTTACAACACTCCCCGACGTTTCCGCCACGGTTTGTTGTTTTACGTGGTCGGGGTGTGACAGTAATCATGTATCGCGAACTGCCTCGGGTAGTCAACCCGCAGTCATTGGTATCGATAGATCTATGTCGATAACTAACGTGCTTCATTTCACTATGCGTACGTGCTGGTTATGCCTAAACAATTTCGAACTCTAATATGCTATTATCAAACTTGCATGCTCACCTTTACACTATGTGTATTGACTGTTACTTTAACGTATGTGACAGGTGCTTAAGTTGTTTATATGTTTAGCTTGCTGTGAACTTGAGGCAATGAAAGGTCTAGGATGCTCTCTGTGCTGTGATGAAATCGAAGCTAGGAAAAGAGGTCCTAGAAACCAATAAATAAACGATCTATGTATAAATCTGAGTTGTCGAAACAGAATTTCTTGACTAGAATTGTCTGTAATAATTTGTTTTCCTTTTAAGACATGGTATGGGATATGTTACTTTAAATTAATTGGTAATGATAATTGTTATGAAAACTTCTGGACAATCTGTTTCGCTCAAGACCATACCCCGATGTTTCCGCCATCGGTTGGGGTGTGACAACATGCTCTATTTTTTCACAAAAAAGTTTTTTAACATAGAGTTTGCAAAGCTTTCTCAACGGTTTGCTATTTATAATTAGCAAATATATATTAAATATGATAAAATTTATTGATTTCTAAACATTTAATAGTAAGTTTTGCTCCACGCGTTGCGCCGTGAGTTGGTTTAGTTCATCAAGTTAGCAAAAAAATAAACACTAAAAGCGAAATACAAAAATAAATAAAAGTCGAGGGATTAAACATGTATATTACCAAAGTTAAAGCAGATGGTCTAAACATGTATATAAGCAAAGTTAACGAACAGTAAGAAAACTTTATTAAAGAAAAGGGACTAAATATCTATATTAGGATAGTGAGTGTAAAAAACAAAACATGTATATTAGCGAAGTTAAGGATGTAAAACTAAAAGACAAAAAGAAAAGAAAAGGTATTGTGCCACATGACAGCCTATGATTGGCTAGCATGAATAGTAAGCAAGAGAGGGTTGTCCTTAATATATATATACACAAATATATATATATATATATATATATATATATATATATATATATGATAAAGATTAGGGAAAAATATTTTATAAGGCCGAGTTCTCTAAGTTCTTACAACTCGTATAAGTTTTCATTTGACCCTAACCCTAAATATATATATATATATATATATATATATATATATATATATATAGGGTTGGGTTCTTTTCAGAACTTTATATTTAAGAAGAACTTGCAGAACCAATATAGACCACTCATTTTTTTTCAAACTTAAAAATTTTAAAATAATTAAAAAGGGTATTATAGTAATTTATTAAATACCTTTTTATTTGAATAATTAACTAATTCTCTCTCCTCTTTTCTCTCTCCACCCTCCGGCTTTTTTATATTACATACATATATATGTTAAGGATCAATCTAATTTGAATATGATCATTCATTTCTTAAAACTAATTATGGATCAAACTAATTAACTATTTTTTATTTACGCATATGCAAATCTTCTATACATGTGTAACTATATTATTTACATATATGTAACTTTTCAAACTCTTAATCAATTCACTTAAATATTAACGTTTATTTGCATACATGTAATCTTCATACTAATGATTTATTCTTTAAACTATTATATATTTACATATATGCAGATCTTAATATCAATCATCATTTCTAAATGGTTGTTGATCCATATGCATCGAAATTTTTTAATTATCCAATTTACAATCGCTTCTATATTTACACATACGTAGATAACAAAAAATATATATTTTAGAAATGTGCACAATTAAACTATTCATAAGTTAAGTAGAACACTAATGCATTTTCCCTAGTTTATTTCTTTTGGGCTTTTTTTTGTGTGTTTCTAATGTAATAAAAACACCTTAAATGGATCAATATCATTGCAAAAACCGTCATGAATGCTGAAACAATATATCACTTCTTCTTTAATATATTATTTTACATATATGTAATTTAATTATTTAAATGTATGTAATTGTTTTACGTAAGTGTAAACTAGTTATATACATGGAATTAATACAACGTTTAAAGAAAAATAAAACCTGAAATTTGTTGAGCAACATAAAAGCTTGAATGTTGAATCCACTCGACTAACTTGGATTTCCACTAGAAGCAAGATATCATTTAATATGAATTTCTAAATGACTTGGGTACAACGAGTAATCCAGAAAACATTTGCGAGATATTATTGATGCAAACCTATCAATCTTTTATCAGATTTGAGAGAATAGCAAAACTAGTTGCAGATATATAAGAGAGAGATTTTCGTAATTTGAGAGATGAAAAGAGTGATTATAGGAGAAGTTAATCAATAAATTAAATAAAATCTCTATTCTACCCTTTTCCTTTTTAATTAATCTCCTTAACCTTTTATTTATTTACAAGAATGCCATTGTAGTTTTGAACCATTGATCAAATGATCTAAAGGTTGAGAAAAGTTCTGTAAGTTCTGAAAAAAATTTTGGTTCTGAAATGATCTTGATCCTATATATATATATATATATATATATATATATATATATATAGGGTCGGGATTTGGAGAAAACGGTAGAAAGTGTGAGAATGGTGAGAACGCTTATGGATCGTCCGATTAAAACAATCTATGGACTAGATTGGCGCGGTGGCGTTTTCGTAAATAACATCAATTTTATTACGTGGACGCGCCTCATTAAGGGTAAAAGCGTCTTTACACCTCTATACCAAAACGCCATACTTATGAATAAAATGCCATTACTGACCAAATCACATCGCTATATAAACAAAAAACATCCAAGACATAAAAACACACCCCCGAGAACCTGAAACGCCATATTTTCAACTATATACCATTCAACTTACAAACGCCAAAATCCCCAAAACATCAAACACAACTACTCAAAAATGCCATATTTTCTACTATATACCATTCATCTTAGAAAACGCCAAAACACTCAAACATCAAAAGATTCCAAAAGATCGAAGGTTCTTTCAGATACACTATTTCTTCAGTAAAACGTCAAAAATGCCAAATATCGTTTCTTGTATATTCAAAATATTGTTCTACGCCAAAGTTTCGGATAATGCATTCTACCCTGAGGTGCTGGGACTCAAATAATATTTTGCTGCATGAGATGGACAAAGCATAAACAAAAAGATGCTGGGGTCAGACTTATGTCATTTTCTGTGTTTTGTTCTTGATGAATATTTTAATGGCATGAAAAGACGAATGGCACTAATGAGTTGTTTGAAGATACATATTAAAAAAAAACTCATGTCATTTTGTTTTCCCAAATGCCACAAAAACACAAGCATGGCTAAGCCAAACAACCAGCGAACATGATTCAATGAAGAAAGAGACTGATGACAGTGAAGATTTGAAAGATGAATTGTTTTTATTTTTATTTTTTTTTAATTTTGTTTTTCTGTTGTTTGCTATGTATTTTTGAACTTAGAATTAAAAAATACATTATCTTAATAAAATGCCAAAACAGTCATAATGCATATGAAAACGCCATAAATTGAGTAAAAACGCCAAAAACTCCCAAACTATAATGAAACTAATTTGCAAAAGTATAATTAATAAAAGCTAAAAATGAAAAAAAAAAAAACGCCAAAAACTACTTAAACCCATTCAAAAACGCCAAACCTGGGAGATGGAAAGTCTATGACCCTAAAAACTCATAAAAAAACTGAACATAAAAAAATAGTAAAAATACACAGTAAACTGAAAAGACGACTACTTTATTAATATCATTTATTATAAATAAAAACTCGCCTAAACTACGGGCCAAAAACATCCTATAAAGAGAGACTTCTCTGCACAAACAACTTATCACAAAACCATAAACAAACGCCATATTCCCTAGAAACCATTCACTTTAAAAACGCCAAAAAATAATACTTAAAAAAGCCACAGATGCAGAACCTCGATTCTGCTATATTGAGTATTGATCTGAGTGTGGTTTCACTGAATGGATTCTTCTGT
Source organism: Helianthus tuberosus (assembly GCA_030545235.1). Classification (NCBI taxonomy): domain Eukaryota; kingdom Viridiplantae; phylum Streptophyta; class Magnoliopsida; order Asterales; family Asteraceae; genus Helianthus; species Helianthus tuberosus. Next base: position 74,943,415 of record CM060411.1, read on the forward strand.
GAGTTGGGTATCTCTATAATCTTTTGCTGAATGAGATGGACAAATATTCAAGATAAAGAGACTGATAACACTGATATGACATCATGTCACTTTGTTCTTGATGGATATATGGATGGCATGAAGGGATCAATACATTAGAGCAGGCGTTGGTCTTCAACATGTCATCAAACAAGTATATATCCAACCACCATAAAGGATGCCACAAAAAATAAGCATCTTCTAAAGACGGCCGGTATGTAGGAAAATAAGGATCTACATAAGGCATTCAAAAACAGGTTCAATACCCCAAAAAGGTTAAAGTAGAAGAGGCTGATGACAGTGAAGATTTGAATGAGAAATTAGATTATAATTTTTAGTTTTTTTTCATTTTCTATTGTTTGTTATGTAATTCTCTGTTGTTTATCATTTAATTCTCTGCTATTTAAAAAACAATTGAGTATAAAACGCCAAAAACTACAAACAACAAAACGCCTGATAGTTTGAAAACTGTGAGAACGAATGCTAGCAAAGTATGAGGTTGCTATATAAAAAGCCAAAAAAACGCAAACAAAGAATTACTGGAAAAATCAACACTAATTGACAGAAGAAAATTGAAAAGAAACAGTAAAATAAAGAGACGGTATCATTTATTGCCCAAATATTATAGTTATATTAATGCCACTACATGGAAAATTGAAATTTATTTATCTTTTCAAAACGCCATAATTTCCTGTCACATTATAGGCCTGTATCCTAAATGGCAAAACACTTGATATAATAAAATCAAGAAAATTACTGATGTTTTTTTACATTAAAAGCATGCATCCTGATCTAAAAAACAATAAAAACGCCAAAACAATATTTAAAACGCCAAAATATTTAATATAATTCTTATCTAAAAACAATAAAATGCCGCGTATTTATTAAACGCCAAAAAATTGAAAAGATGAAGGGACACACGTTAATAAAAAAGAAATATGAAAGGACAAAAAAACCCATCCGCCTTTCTCTAAGCGGCGTGACACGTGTTAGACCAGGAAGCGTTCTCACTGTTCTCACACTTTTGAGCGTTTTCTCCTGATCCCATTTATATATATATATATATATATATATATATATATATAGGGTGAGGTTCCTCTACAAAGTGTGTTTTTTCTAAAAAGTGTAAGAAGTGATCATAGCCATTGGATTAGGCTAACTGATGGATGAGATTAAATGAGTGGTAAAATTGTAATATTTGTTTTAATTAAATTGGTTGATTTCTTAGATTAAGGGTATTAAAGTAAATTTAGTATGCCTTAAATTTAGGAACCCACATGCAAGTCACATGCAACTTTACCCCCGTCTTTTTAAAACGTCAATAACTTTTTTATACGTAATTTGTTTTTATAAAAAGTTACACCATAATAACAAGCGTTTTTTATCTTTAATATAAGTACCATATTGCTACATATGTAAAAGATTTACGTCTCAACTTGTTGATCAATTTTACTAGCAATGGTGTGTTTTATATGACAACGTGGTTTTTATATAACAATATGTTTTAGAGTTTGGTTTGTGTTCTTTAAGGAACGATGTGTTTTATAAAGATGAGTTGTGTGTTTTAAGAGAGCGTTTGAGCGAGCATATACCTTTTAAAGTTTAGGTATCTATTTAAAAGAATTATTTGTTTTATAGTTTGAATGGTGTGCCCAAATCTGATAAAACACCATTTGATCGTTGCAAATATGTATTACACAATATTTACCAACTCTTAAATTATAAAATTTGCAAAGAAATAAACAATGGTACATACATTTAAAATACTATGGGAAGAAATAAACACTGGTACATGTGGTTAAAACACAACGTCAAGAAAATACGCACCACTGACTAGTATAACACATATTGATGAACCAAATAACTAAAAAATACAACAACAAATAATTACAAATACATGTCCTTCATTTAACCTGTTAATAATAAAAAAAAAAACAAATGAGAATAAACTTGTAACTGGTAAAACACAATGTGAATAAACTAATAACTGCTAAAACACAACATAAAGAATTTTTGAATGATGCAAAAAAATAAAATAATAGAATAGAATATGATTTAGTATGCATTATTCGTATTATAAGTAAGTTACAATTTTGAATTCTTAAAAGAGTTATTGTTTCCTTAAATATCTTTATTTTTGTTTAACAGATAAATCTTCCATAAATAAGTTAATTATGTTGGTGCACTACATCTGTCGACTTCGTCTTGTATCGAGTCTTAGACTTGCTAGAATAGATCAGGGCACGTAAAACGAGAGTGTTAGCAAGATTTCGCTTGAACATTTGGATTTGTAAAGGATTTCGCTTGAAGCCTCAAGCGAAATCAAAATGTAACGATTTCGCTTCAGGTCATTCCAAGCGAAATCTCCAAGTCTATATATAGGGATGTTAGGTCAAGCGAAATTATAGTTTTCAGAGAGTGATTTCCATACCGAAGTGCTGCCGGTGTGAGAACTGATTGTAATTGTTGTCTAATCAATACAAATCAGTGTTAAAGTGAAGATTCAGCTGTTTACACATCAAATACTTGTTTTCCGCACCTGTATTTGATAGAATTCCTCTGAACCGACTCGTTCGGATCCACAAACCGATCCTACAATTGGTATCAGAGCCAGTTGAGGAGTTCTACAAGATTTCAGCTGAAATTGACATCGTTTTTCTTCCTTCTACATCTTCTTTTAACAGTTCAGAAAATTTTCACGGTCAAAATCATTTCAAATTCTCACAGATTGTTTAAAAGTACAAGATAACAAACCCTTGAAAGTTTCACAGCCATATTCGATCTTAAAGTGATTAAAATTGACATTCGAATGGATTTCGCTTGAAGAACATAACTTCATTGAACGATTTCGCTTAAAGTTTCAAGCGACACTTAGATCTCGCTTCAAACAGTATTCTATTTCGCTTCAAGACTGTCGCTTCAACGATTTTTCTTCAGAAACTGCTACTTAATATTTTCACTTCAAAGATCAGTGGATTTCGCTTCAGGATTTTCGCTTCAGAGTTTTTCGCTTCAGAGCTATCTCTTTAGACAGCTTCGCTTGAAACTATTTCGCTTCAACTGTTTCGCTTGAAGGGTACTGCTTGAAAGTAATTGAAACATGGATAACGATTTCCACAACGCATTTGCAACATCGCCTAGTTCATCTTCCATTGCTCAGAACATGAATTCAGAAAATGAAACGGGGACTACTCAGAAACCCCCGAAGTTAATGTGCATTGAGGAATACTATGGATGGAAAGATCGTTTCGAAAACTGGGTGAAAACAAATCATTTGAGATCATGGGAATGTATTCTGAAAAAGTATATGCTACCACGTACTGAAATGGAGACAGTAAAACAGATTTCAGAATTTGGGAATGAAGAACGGGAAATGTATCGAGCTGAAAAAATGATGATCAGTTTGCTTCAACAAGCTATCAAAGAAGACATCTTTATACTACTTCAACATGACAAAACATCAAAGTCAATCTGGGATGCTTTGAAAGTTAAAGTTGAAGGTAGTGCAAACATGATTAAAAGCAAAAAGGCGTTGCTTAAAAAGGAGTTTGATTTGTTCACAAGTTTGCCCGGAGAAGATACAAAGAAACTCATTGAACGTTATTGTCACTTAGTTCGAACAATGTCAATGATGAACATCAACAAAGATGATGAAGAATGGGTGGATAAGCTAGCTGATGCTTTACCTCAGAAAGAGTGGGGAACATATTTGATGATACTGAAAAATACCGGAGTTTATGAAGGGTTGTCAATCTCTCAGTTTATTGAAAAGATTGAAAGTCAGGATTTAGAACAGCAGAAGATCGCAAGGATGAATAATCCAAGTGGTCAACAAGATGTAAAGATGTATTATAAGGGTAGTATTCCGACTTCAGAAGCTGAGAGAAGTTCGAAAATTCAGACTGCTTATAGTGTTGGAGATTCTACAGAAAAGATTGATCAAAGTTCAAACAAAAGCAGTAGTGGATTCTCATTGTATCCGAGTGTTAATCCGAAAAGCTCATCAGAAAGTTTTCAATATCAAAGCACAAAGATGGGAAATGGTTGTGTGATTCAATGTAACATAGCTCTAAATCTTCCAGAAGGTCAAAGTTTTTCTGAAGACATTGCGAAAGATCATATGGCATTACTTGGTTCTGTGCTTATCTCGTATGAAGGTCTAGTGGCTGGTCGAATTGGAAATCCTATGCTTACCAAAGAGGATTACGATCAGATAGATGCTGAAGAGATGGAATTAATGGATATCAAATGGTGTCTTGCAAGTGTTCTGAGACGTGCTGAAAAGTTCAAAACAATTACCGGAAGAAATGACTTTCTCGATGCTTGTGTATCTACTTTAGGTTTTGATAAATCTAAAGTTACTTGTTTCAGGTGCAGAGAAAAAGGTCATTTTAAGCGGGAGTGCAAGAATAGAGAAGTTAGTGGAGCTCAGAATCCTTTTGGAAAAGATGACTACTACCGGAAAGCCATTTATCAGCAAGTTGGTCAGACACAAGAATTACAGACGGCTCATGGTAGAAAGATTGAAGATTTAAAGAAAGGATGTTTGGTAGATTTCAATTGGAGCAACTACATTTCTTCTAACAACACAGCATGTATAGTGGACCAAATTGATGAACAACTACCTGAAGGATTCAGCTGGGATATGTTTGTTGATGAAAAAGGGGATTTCAAAGCTTTTATTGCAAAGATTGTTAGAGAACCAGATTTGTTTGCTACCTGGATGAGATCTATTGGTGAAACAATGAAAGAACATTCAGTTACATCTGAAGAAAGCTCAGAAAGTGTTGATGCAGATTCACTAAGTACAGATGAAAGTGTGCTGAATAATATTTCTTCAGAAAAGGAAGTTACATTTGATCAAACACCATCTGATTCTGGTGTATCTGAAGATGATTCTGACAAATCTGCACAGTTTGATAAAACACCGATTGAGAGTAGCAGTGATGATGAGGAAGAGAAACATATTAATGTGGCTAAACATCATCTTTCTCCTGAAAGTTTTCATTTTTATTTTGCAGATCGCATGGAGAAACTGAAGGAGAAACAAGCTGCTAAAGAACAACAACCGAATGAGGAAGTTAAAGTAGTTGTTGAAGAAAAGGTGACTGAAGCTGAGAAAGTAACTGAGGAAGAAAAAGTGATTGAAGTAGTAAAAACAATCGAGGTTGAGAAGATTGTTGAAGTTGAAAAGCCTTGCAAGAAATGTTTGGAAATTTGCAAAAGTTGTGAAGGAAAAGATGTGATTCTGTTTGATAGAGAAAGACTGATAGAAAAGTTACTATCTGACATTAGCTATGTGAAAGAATCGTATAGCGTGTTGAACAGAACTGTGACAGGTCTTCAAACAACAAATTCTGAAAGAGAAAAGGCTTTAACAATGACGAATGCTACATTGATGACAAAGCAAAAGGCAATTAATCATTACATCGAAGAAAATGCTAGTTTAAAGCAAGAATTGGAGAAAGAAAAGATCGAGAATGAAAGGATCAGAAGGTTATTACTGAGTTATTCTTGTTCTGATTATGTTATTGATCGAGTTTATCCAACTGTTGCAGGTTTTGAAGCATTTCAGGATGAAAAGACAAAGAATGAGACTGGTAAGAAATCGACTGTTAAATACAACAAGTGTCCGCCTCCTATCTGGGAAGGGTATTCTCCTAGAAAACCAAATGAGGAACAAGTCGAAAAAGCAGTCAATATAAAGTTAAAATCCGAGACAACTGACGTTTTACCAGATAACATTGACATCACATTTACTGCGTTTGATACTGATCATGAGTCTGAGTTAATCAAAAGGGTGGTTGATCAGGTGTTGGATACTGAGGAGGTGTCTGAGTCAAAGTTTGAGTCTGGGTGTTCAAGTTCGTCAGTCAACAGTTCAAAGTCATCGGAAAAACGGTCTTATAGTAAAGAATTTTTGTTATCAAAAGCAAATTTGGATGATGAAACATTTAAAGTTGCATATACTTTAAATGGTTCTGACAAATTATATTCTGATGAAGAGTTTCCGATGGATAGTGTTAGATTTGACAAGATCAAAAAGGTTTTCAAAATCACAGAAATTAATATTTCTGACACTAAAAATTTAAATCTTAATGAAAAATCTAAAAAATACACTTCAAGAGTTCAACAAAGGTTAAACAAGAAAAAAGGGAAAAAGGATTACAATTTTAGTTCTGGTTTTCAAAAGAAAACAAACCAAAATTGTAATTACAAAAGAAAAGGTTTAGGTTTTATTCAGCAAGAAAGTTACAGAAAGGTAAACAATTCTAAACCAAAAACAGAATTTGTTTCAGGTGGAAGTGTTGAAGAAGAACAGAAGAAACCTTTCTGGAAAGAAACAAATCAGGAGTTTCTTGTTGAAAGAAAAAGAACAGGAACTGGAGTTTTTCATTCAAGAGACATTCCAAGAGATACAAGAACTTGTTTTCAATGTTAAGTCGTTGGACACATTGCTCACAACTGTCCAAACAAAATCAACAGAAAACAGGGAGTCTCTGAAAAACTTAAAGAAAAAATGGTTGAAAAGAATGGATCATCAACTATGAATTTCAAAATTTCTGACAATTCAAATAATGAAAATTCTAAAAAGATGTACAAAAAGAAGGCAAAAGACAACCAAACATGGGTTGTTAAGAAATCGGTTGATAGTTCTGACAATGAATCTGATTCCACAAAATCAGAGGAGTCACAAAATGAGATTAATGATTTCTTAACATTCAATGGAAATGTTAAGAAAATTTTCAAGAAAATGCTTGATGGGAAAGTAAAGGGGGTTAAAGATTTTTATGCAACTAAAAAGGCAACTTATAACCCTACTGCCCAGGAATTGGAAGCCACCAAGTCAAATAAGACTTGGGTGGAAGTTTGCTTTCCTTAAAGTCTTAGGACTATGCCGGAGATCTCAAGTTTATATCGTGGATCAGGAATCGGCATCTTTCTAATGTTTGAAGATTTTGGTTAAAAGTTTTTGATAGTTTTTGGATGTTTACAGGTTGTATGACTACGCCGGAGCTTCTAGGTTGGTAAGAGCGAAGCAGGAATCGGCATTTTGATTGGTAAAATTGTGATGTAGACGTAATATTCCTACAAGTGGTATTGTGTTTGGTATAGTAGGTGCATACATGAAAAGGTTAATCAAGGTCATTAAGTTGAACTTGATTGGACCATACTTACAATTGGTATTTCGAATAGACAATGTGATGAACCACACTCCGATTTTTCAAATGATTATATCATCAAAACTTATTTTCCGGAAAAATCATTTTGATTAAAACAAACTTAAGTGTTTTGAAATCTAAATGAGAAAATAGTTTTGTGATAGAGTGAGTTCTGATTGTTTATGCCAAGTGAATGGCGATTTGATGCGATTCGATATCAGTTGTCACTTTATTGTACAGTTTATTTTTTAAATTTCCTAAAATGTGTTTGAATTTTAGGGGGAGTAAAAATTTTTCAGAAAATCCAAAAACATTTGAAAATTTGAAAAAGACAAAAACATGATAAAATTCAAAAATGAGTTTTTGTTGTATATAGAGGAAATGATAGTACATCAGTGGACTATCACAACATGCTAAAGAAATGTAAAGAAAAATGTGATAAACAATCTTACTGTGGATATGTCAGTAGGTTTTTGCACATTTGTATGCATCTTTGGTTGTAATTTGTGCTTAAGTAGTTGTACCTTAATCAAATAATAGTTTCATTATGCTATTATTTTGGAACATTTGTATGCATCTTTGGTTGTAATTTGTGCTTAAGTAGTTGTACCTTAATCAAATAATAGTTTCATTACCTTACCATGTATGCATGTTTGGTTGTAATTTATGCTTAAGTAGTTATACCTTAATCAAATAAATACACTATTATTTTGGAACATTTGTATGCATCTTTGGTTGTAATTTATGCTTAAGTAGTTGTACCTTAATCAAATAATAGTTTCATTACCTTACCATGTATGTGTGTTTGGTTGTAATTTATGCTTAAGTAGTTGTACCTTAATCAAATAAAAGTTTCATTACCTTACCAAATTCAATCTGTATTGTATGCATGTATGGTTGTAAATTGTGCTTCAGTGGTTGTAACCTAATCAAATAATGGTTTTATTATCTTAACATATTCAATGGGTTTAATCCATTCAAAGTTGTGTTGTTTTATTTGTAAATTATTATTATTTATAATTATAATAATCTAATTAATTTAGCCAAAATCTTGTATAAATATAATTTGCAACATATTGATGCAATGGTTGTTGTAATGTATGCATTATGGTTTGTATAGTGGTAATGATATATATTATATATAGATTACGATGAACCTGTCAAATGGGAAAAAAATAGACGCGGATTCATCGTAACGCACGGGTCCTAGATCAACTTAGTTATTTTATTTTATGTTTTACGTTTTGGTTTAATTTCTTCGCATTAACACGCCGCAACTTCAGTGTCAGTGGTCGCTGGCGGTAGTGTGGTATTAGTGCTCGCCCCCGCCGCAACGCGGGGGGTGCATAATACTAGTTGATATAAAAATATAACCTTGCTTTGGAAACTCTGAAACATACGCCACATGCGTACTAAAGCTTCTCCCTCAATCATGCTCCATGGTATACTAGTAGACTTACCAGATGATTCTTCATCTTCTTATCTTTTGTACCCGCTTTCTTGTCTTGTTTTCCTTTGAAAATTCTGATTGGGTTTTAGGAACGGCATTGTCTTCATCTTCTTGGGTTTAGGGAACGGTAATGGGTTCGACTAGTTGTGATTGTTGGAGTTGTTGAAAAGCATTGGGGTTTTGTTGAAATTCTTGGAAAGCGTCCGAGTTTTGTTGCCAACTGGCGAAAGCGAGAATTAAAGATGGATCGAAATGCGAGATATACTCGGGTGATTGAAAAGTATTGTTAGGGTTATTCGGGTTATTTAGATGCATAGCTTGAAGTAAGAGGTTTGGTGTAAAAATGGTAGACCTGACAATCTAAATATATTTAGGTGAGATAGATTTGGTTCTCTATCATAGACCCAGATGTAGCATGGAATATTAGTGATTTGCAGTTGGTTTTAATCTATTTAGCAAAGAGACGTAGGTAATAGACAGTTGTATAATTAGAAAAGCATATCAGTTATATTTTACATGTAAATATCTCCACCATTATAGGAGATTCTTTGTACATTATATATTACGTGAACATGAATGGGAAAAGGCAACATATTACATTCTTTCATGGTATTAAACCTCCTCAAACCCTATCCAATCCTGCTTCTCCTACCCCTCTTTCCCTGCGCCAATCTCTCTTTCACACAACATGTCTTCTTCATCGTCTTCCTTACACCCTGCAGTCACTGTCACATCCATTAAAAATCTTATACCCGTCACTCTTGACGTTGAAACCGGCCACTATACCACGTGGTCAGAGATGTTCAAAATTCAATGTAAGGCACATCTCGTTTTTTATCATCTACAACCCAAGCCGGCTACTGAAACTGCTTCTTCGTCTGATAAGGACAAAGAAAAGGACAAAGACAAGTCTTCATCGACCGAGACATGGAAGCGTCTTGATTCCATTGTTCTACAATGGATTTATAGCACAATCGTATCATATTATGTGTGATCTAGCGATTGAATTTATGATTTAGTTAAACCGTTTGTGGTTGAACATGAGCTACAGGATGTTCAACATTTATCCCCATGTGTGTATATAGATACAATAGTCGTGAAATGACCATTTCGACTGCATACACCTCTCACTGTACTTCACATGTGACAAATAATGCAATAACGACCCATATGACTGCATGGTCAACAACTTTAAACCATGTTAAAGAACAACATTCTATATCATCAGGCAAATCCCATCTCGACCACATACATTTCTTGCTGTACTTCACATTGTGCGTAACATTGGTTCCTATAATTGTTTGGTTAAAAAGTAATGCTAAACCAAACCTAATGGGATACGAGAGATTTTTATTTAACCTAGAACATTTAACAAATACATCATATATATACATAACTGTTAAACACTAAAGCCCAAAAAACGTTGGGTTATATCTATAGCGAGTGGGTTATATCCGCATCTTGCGATGTTTTGGTTATAAACAAAGTTTATATGGAAGAGATCACCGATACAAGCGTTTAACTAAGCAAAGTAGTGATCACCTAATAACGTCTCACTAATCCAAGATAGAGACCACCTTCTTCAACACACTATATCAAGATAGTATGTCCTTTCACTTCCTCAAACATGCATTTTGTCAAGATAATGGATCCTCTCACAACACTATATCAAGATAGTTTTTACAACAATCATCAACAAAGGTGGAACCCCTCATAAATATATCACTCTTACAAAGCTAGTGATAACCTCACAAATACAAGAATATGAATGATTAAGTTAAAAACAACTTCTTTTTGAAAGAATATGTCTTTCAACATGATAGCATATATGGAAGATATCATATAGAACCTTTTCAAATTTGAGTTCCAAATCCCCTCCAATATTTCTTAACCAAACTATTAATTCCATTACCTGTGATTAGAGAATCTTAATTGATTATTAATTCGTGCTTAATTATCTCTTTAATCCCGATCAATTTACTTGATGTATTAAGCTTTAATCCTTGCATATTGTACTTGAAATTCCATGCTACAACATTGTGAACTTGAATATTCACATTGTATGATCCTTGCACTTATGATTCTTGTATGGGGTGATATTCGTACTTAGTGAATTACTAAATGTTAAATGATATGTATGTGGTATATGCACAGAAGGATCAACAGCCATTAAGACAATATATTGTGCGTGTATGGGGGGGGAGGGTTAAAGGGGCTTTAAGATGAAAAAGTGTTGCGATGTGGCACCATATAGGTTTGGTAGAATGGGCTCTAAATAGCCTTAATACAATTCATAAATATAAAAAATTATCAAAACAAGAAATCATTTGAGTTTTAATCATTCCATATTTTTTCTAAATCCTTTGTTCCTAACAATTATAAATCTGATTACAACCCGGTTCTTTACGGTATCGATACTTGGTGTAGTTTATAATACAGTGAAAATGTTTATTACAATTATTTAATTAAATAAAACTCATCTGAACTAGCCCAAAATATACAGTAGGGTAAAAGAAAAATAAAGTCGTATCGAAAATCATTAAAAAAAATACGTTACCGATTCCGATAATGCCGGCATGATACCAATGTTATTTGGTCAATATTGGTTCTTTTCGTCACGGTACCAACACTTGATTTAACATACTGTCACGGCCCCCGCCCCAGTTTGACCCGGTCAGGAGCCTCGGGACAGGAACTCCCGTGGTATTTATTTAATTGAATTGGCAGCGGAAGATTTTAGCAGGATCATTTTAAAACTGAAAATGTCTGATTATTTTATTTCATAATTCGGGATAAAACCCCTTGTAATTTACAATCAGATGATTTTACTGGGAAATCTTTATTTTACAAAACATGTTTCTTTATTTATATTGAGCCACTTCCTTAAGCTTGTAGTGCTTCACGGCACTTTTCCTGGATCACAACAGATCACCTGAAACATGTTTGAAAAGGTTTTGTCAGCAGGGAAATACTGGTGAATCATTCTTTTTACTAAAACGACACATTGTTATAATTTACAGTATTAAGAACGATTACAATGTTTATATATCAACCATCTACCCACGGTATTTATCACTCGACCACCTATTGGCTATCTCGTTGTCCAATGGTGTCTGTGATTATGGTCATATCACCCCTTGGCTAACCCGTTGTCCAATGGTGACGGTTATCAAGTATTGTATACAAAACCCCACATACCGGCGGTAATATGGAGATTACAAAGACTTAATCCCTGTAATTATAACTTTGAAAATAAATAGGGTTTTGTAAATAATTTGATAAAAAGAGAATGCCTCACATTGCAGATTTAATGGGCAGAGATTAAGCCTACTGTTTAGCCTTGTAACCTAAATTAATAACATACACACGAACTAGGTCAGTAACTAATACAGCATTTACGATAACTCACGAGATTAAACCCTCACAATAAATGACAAAGTGCGATACTTAAACATCCATCGAATTTACGATGAATGACAAAGCATAACCCTAATGTGGGCAGCACTTAAACATCCATTGGATAGTTTTAATCGATCGGACATTGAATCGTAGCAGCGATCGAGTTAATACCCTGTATCGTAGCAGCACCCCACTATAATAAAAGTAAATTCGACTTCAGAGTAGTGAAACTTCGTTTTTGAAAGTTTTCGTCGACACAGAATGAAAGCCCCTGCTCCAAACTATTTATTGGTGAAAAATAGGGTTCACGCGGCCCGCGTGAACCTTGGCTCAACATTTACGCGGCCCGCGTGGCCGCCTAGTCTACGCATAGGTCTGATTGGTCACGAGTAGGTTCAACAGCTGGTCAATACGTGGCTCGGGAATGCTTATCCGGTCAACCATACATTGACGCGACCCGCGTAAGCTTCCCTTTAAGTGTTACGCGGCCCGCCTGAAACCCAAAATTCTTGTTTTCTTGCTTTTTGATATGGATTAGGGTATCAGGGGTCTGGGTTTTCACTTACGGGTAAAATTGGGACATTTTTGAGAGTCCTTACATCCTCCCCACCTTATTTAAAATCTCGTCCTCGAGATTCACTGAAATAAGTGAGGATATTTTCGTTTCATCTCTGATTCCAGCTCCCAAGTGTATTCGGGTCCCCTTCTTGAATCCCACTTGACTTTGACCAGTACTAGCTGCTTGTGCTTGAGAAACTTGATCTTTCTATCTTCTATCTGCAGTGGTTTCTCCACAAATTTTAGCTTCTCATTTACCTCTACATCTTGAAGAGGTATTACCAGAGATTCGTCAGATAGACATTTCTTGAGATTGGATACATGAAATACATCATGTATTCGAGCTAACTCTTCTGGTAGTTGTAAACGATAAGCAACTGGTCCTATTCGTTGGATGATTGGAAATGGTCCTATATATCTTGGACTTAGCTTTCCTTTCTTACCATACCGCACTACTCATTTCCAAGGAGAGACTTTTAAGAGTACCTTGTCTCCAACCTGGAATTCTAACGGTTTGCGCCGATTGTCTGCATAACTCTTTTGGCGATCTCGAGCTGTCTTTAATCTTTCCTTGATTTGAGTGATCTTATCAGTGGTTTCTTGTACTATTTCAGGACCTGATAATTGACTTTCTCCTATTTCTGCCCAACAAATCGGAGTTCTGCACTTTCTTCCATACAGTGCTTCGAATGGGGCAGCTTCGATACTTGCATGATAACTATTGTTATAGGAGAATTCAATTAAGGGTAGGTGGTCATCCCAGTTTCCACCAAAATCTATCACACATGCCCGAAGATGTCTTCCAGGGTTTGTATTGTCCTTTCACTTTGTCTGTCTGTTTGTGGATGATATGCAGTACTCAAATTTAGTCGGGTTCCCATTGCTTCCTGGAAACTAGTCCATAAATGGGAAGTGAAACGACTATCTCTATCCGATACAATGGAGAGTGGAACTCCATGTAAGGATACTACTTCGTCTACATACAACTTGGCTAACCTTTCCATGCTAAAGGTTTCCTTTACGGGTAGAAAATGAGCTGATTTGGTTAATCGATCTACAATTACCCAAATTGCATCATTACCCTTCCTGGTTTTGGGTAACTTAGTAACAAAATCCATTGTTATGAGTTCCCATTTCCATACAGGCATTTCTAATTGTTGAAGTAGACCTGAGGGTTTCTGGTGTTCTGCCTTAACTTGTGAACAAGTAAGACATTTAGAAACATATCTAGCTATGTCTTTTTTTATTCCTATCCACCAGAAGTTATTCCTTAAATCTTGGTACATTTTATTATTACCAGGATGCATGGTATACCTAGATTTATGAGCTTCTTCTAAAATCTTATCTCTTAATTCTCCTTGTTTAGGTACCCAAATTCTCCTTTCATGGAATTTCCAAATTCCATCACTTCCTTGCTTTAATTCTTTTATTTGTCCTTTCATTCCTTCAACATCATCCTGGATTGCTGTTTCTTGAACCTTCTTTAGTTGTTCCATTAAATCTAACTGTAGATTTAATCTAAAAGCACGAACCCGTTGTTGTTTCTCATGATACTTACGACTTAAGGCATCTGCCACTATATTTGCCTTTCCTTCGTGATATTGGATATCACAGTCATAGTCACTTAGGATCTCCATCCATCTCGTTTGTCTCATGTTTAACTCTTTTTGCCCAAATATGTACCTTAAACTTTTATGATCAATATAGACAGTAAACTTACTTCCATACAGATAATGTCTCCAAATTTTAAGGGCAAAAATGATGGCTCCTAATTCTAAGTCATGAGTTGTATAATTTTCCTCGTGCTTTTTCAATTATCTTGAAGCATACGCAATTACCTTCTTGCGTTGCATTAGCACACATCCTAATCCTAACTTAGAAGCATCACAATATACTTCAAAATCTTCAATTCCTTCTGGTAAGGCTAGAATTAGGGCATTGGTTAACTTTTGTTTTTAAATTCTAAATGCCTCTTCTTGCCTAGGTCCCCATTCAAACTTAACCGCTTTACAGGTTAGCTTAGTTAATGGCACTGCTATTTTAGAAAAATCCTTAATAAAGCGCCTATAGTATCCAGCTAATCCTAAAAACTTCTAATTTCCATAGCTGTTTGTGGAACCTTCCATTTGGTGACTGCTTCAATTTTAGCAGGATCTACTTGAATACCTTCGTGATTCACCATGTGTCCTAGAAATTGCACTTCTTGTAGCCAAAATTCACACTTCGAGAATTTGGCGTAAAGCTTTTCTTTTCTTAGCAAAGTTAAGAGTGCATGCAGGTGTTGACAATGCTCATCCTGGCTTTTGGAATAAATAAGAATATCATCGATAAAGACAATTACAAATTTATCCAAATACGGTTTACAGATCCTATTCATCATGTCCATGAATGATGCAGGTGCATTTGTTAGTCCGAAGGGCATGACTGTAAACTCGTAATGACCATACCTAGTTCTAAAAGAAGTTTTAGGTATGTCTTCTTCTTGTACCTTTAATTGATGATATCCGGAGCGTAAATCTATCTTAGAAAAATATCTAGCTCCCTGAAGTTGATCGAAAAGATCATCAATCCTAGGTAATGGGTATCGATTCTTAATTGTAACCTTATTTAGTTCCCTATAATCGATACACTTTCGCATTGAACCATCCTTTTTTCTTTACAAACAACACTAGAGCTCCCCATGGGGATGAACTAGGTTGTATGAATCCTTTGCTTAGTAATTCATCTAATTGCTTTTTCAATTCTAACATTTCGGTGGGTGCTAACTGATAAGGTGCTTTGGCTATCGGTGTAGTTCCTGGAATTAGATGAATTCTAAATTCTACCTCCCTATCAGGTGGTAATCCAGGTAGTTCCTCTGGGAATACATCCGAGTATTCTGATACTACTGGAATTTCCTTAAGTTCCTTGCTCTTAGTGTTAATGATTACCGAAATCATATACACAATTTCTTGTTTTCTTGAATAACTGGCCAATTTCATTACTGAAATGAATTTCATTGGTTTTCGTGGCTTATCTCCTGTAATCACCGCTAATTCTCCTGTGGGTGTAGGAATTTCTATGGAATTCTTATCACAGAGAATTCGAGCATGGTTGGCTACTAACCAATCCATTCCTAACACAACATCGAATTCAGTTAATTTCATTGGTAATAGGTTTGCAGAAAATTTATGACCTAAAAGTTCTATCTTTTCTTCTCGCAAAACTTTATCTATGTTAACAGAATTTCCATCTGCCGTTTCGACTGTACAAATCTGCCTAAGTTGTATTAAGGGTAAATTAAGAGCTTGGCAGAATGAAGTATTGATAAAACTTTGGTTTGCACCAGAGTCAAATAATACTTTCGCGTAAACGTTGTGAACTAGGAACGTACCAGCTATCACATCTGGAATGAGTTCTACTTCTTGAGTGGTCAGTTGGAATGCTCTGGCATTCTTTTTAGTAGCTCCGTCGGCTGTCTTGGCTTTATTGTCTGCTGGTTTGACCAATTTAGGACATTCTGTTTTGAAATGCCCAGCTTATCCACAGTTATAGCAGATCCTTGTTTTCTTTCTGCAGTCTTCCTCACGATGTCCTACAACTTTGCAAAAGTTGCAGGTTACATTGCATTTTCCAAAATGTTTCTTTCTGCAATTTCTGCAGAACGGCGGAGTTGAAGATTGCCCTGTTCCTCTTTTCTTGAAGTTGCTATTATTACCCACACGAAATCCTTGGGTAATTTTCTGAGGCAGTTCCTTTTTCCTATCTTCATCTCTTGTGCGTACCAACTCGTCAGTCAGGGTGTTAGCTAATTCTACCGCATCGTCAATAGTGCGAGGTCTTGCAACTTTAACGATATTACGGATTTCGCCAATCAATCCCCAAATATAACGAGAAATGAGCACCGGCTCTGGCGAAGCTAGTGTTGGAACTACTCTTGCATACTCAAAGAATGTCGAAGTATAACCTCGACAGTCTACATTCATCATCCGGTGGTTCAGAAATTTATTCGCCATTTGTTCCTTTTCATATTCGGGACAAAATTTTCTTTCTATCAGACTTTTAAATTCTTCCAAATTCATGGCATAGGCCACATTTCTTCCTTTGGATTGAAGTACTGTATTCCACCATTCTAGCGCCCCTTCTTTAAAAAGATTCGACGCATACATGACTTTGTCATTTTCAGTAGATTTACTTATTATGATTACTGCCTCGGTTTTCTCTAACCAACGCAGTGCTGCAGTCGCCCCTTCATTTCCTGCAAATTCAGCTGGTTTACAAGCAAGAAATTCTTTATAAGTGCACCCAGGCGTTGCAACTTTCATTTTCTTAGGGAGCGGGGCCTGCCGTAGATCATTATTGTTGTTAATATGATTACCGCCTCCGTTTACGCTATTACTGAAGTTATCTTCAGAAGTACGTTTGCTAGGAATGATTTGTTGAGGTTCAATAGGTTTCTGGGCAGCAGCAAGGATTGCTGGAATAGCATTGGCTATCCCTTGAGCAACGATATTTTCTATATCTTGCTTAGTCATAAAGTGATCCTCCTGGTGTTGCTCAGATTGGTTAACTTCGTTAACTGGTTCATTATTAGCGTTTTCCATCTGATAATAATTAATATATATAATTTATTAGTATAGAATAAATAACAATTATGCACAAAACAATCATACACATTTTACAACACAAATATATATCCAAAATTATCGATTTCCCGATTCCCTTTTTATATATTATATTATGCATCCGTACACACTGTTATCTTACAAAGTTTTATTTGTAGGTTATTTTATAGACTTATTTTATTATTACTTTTACTATTATACAATCACAACTTTATCACCATCCTCTCCCTAGGTCTTTTAGAAGTGACGTTCCCTCTTGTCGTACTTCCAGGAGATCTGTTCTCCTACCTCCCGAATCCTATTCCCTGCACCTATTAGCTCCTCGCCAAAATGGCGGAGTTCAGCTAAGTTTTCATTACTCATTGGTGGATTTGGTATAGGTTCTGGGTCAAACTGAGGGAAAAATGTATAAGGGTTATTTAGGAGGTTTTGAAACTGCCAATCATTAGTCCACCATTCGTCCATTTCTCCTAAAGGTTGAGTATGGATCAGAGGGTCTGGAATGGCCGGTTCTAAGTTTATTGGAAGTTGAGTTTCGGCAGGATAAGGGTAGAGGTTGTTATTTATGGGCCTGAGAATATCACAGCTTGCCAGTACGCGATCCAATTCCTCCTGTAATGGCAATTCGTCGACTTGCTTAGAACTTTCCCCAATTTCCATTTCTACTTGCCTAGAATCTTCCCCAATTGCAATTCCTTTTCCTTTATCTATGGGATTTTCTATTTTGGGAATTCTCCTAGTTGTTGGTTTCCTCCTGCGTACACGTCTCCAACCTACAAATCTTTTCCTTTTCTTGGGCTTTGGTTTCTCTGGAGGTGGAGCGTTGAATTCCATAGGTTCTTCTACATCGGGTATGTAACCAGTAAAGTCTCTGGAAACTTCTATTTTCACCGGATAAAGATTGAGATTCTGAAGGGCTTCTGATAACTCATTCATGCTGTTTAGCATATATGCAAAATGCACACAAAATGCTAAGTTAAAATTTATAACAAAATTTCACAGATAAATATTCAAATATTATTGCATACCGTGTGACTAATTTAATACAAAGGACAACTGACAATTAAACATACTAAGGTTTATTGTAAACTTATTTATTTACTGAGTAAAGTTTCTGGCTTGTAGGTGATAAGGGTTCTAATACTGGGTCAGGGTATTTTAAAGATTTGCATTTACTGCTACAGTGGCTAGCATATAGAGATCTGCCCATTTTTCATCTAACTTGTCTTCCCATGGTGGGTTACTGCCTAATTTCTGAATTTCCCGATTAACTCTCATTTCTTTTGATTGAGATTTCTTTATTTTCTCCTGACTTTTCCTAATAATCAAACTTCTTTTATTAGGAGAAAGTGGTTCCTCATAATGGCTTTTACGAACAAATATTCCCTCCTCAGTATCTACTGAGTATCTTGAGGATTTTGATTGGGATGAACTTCCCTTCTCTTTTAGTGAACTATCTAATTTAAGATAGATGTTCGAAAGCTTTTGCTTACCCATACTGTAATTAACAAGTAATCAGTTAATAAAACACATAATCACAAAATGGCAATAAGGAAAATTAAGTATTTCTAAATACTTAATTAGCTTAATTTAGTGGCTCTGATACCACCTTTTCCTGTCACGGCCCCCGCCCCGGTTTGACCCGGTCAGGAGCCTCGGGACAGGAATTCCCGTGGTATTTATTTAATTGAATTGGCAGTGGAAGATTTTAGCAGGATCATTTTAAAACTGAAAATGCCTGATTATTTTATTTCATAATTCGGGATAAAACCCCTTGTAATTTACAATCAGATGATTTTACTGGGAAATCTTTATTTTACAAAACATGTTTCTTTATTTATATTGAGCCACTTCCTTAAGCTTGTAGTGCTTCATGGCACTTTTCCTGGATCACAACAGATCACCTGAAACATGTTTGAAAATGTTTTGTGTCACGGCCCCAGCCCCAGTTTGACCCGGTTTAGAGCCGCAGGACAGGAAACCCGTGGTATCTTAATATGCGACAGCGGAAAACATGATCGTTTTAAAACTCAAAATGCCCAATTATTTTATTCCATAAATTGGAGATAAACCCCGTAATTTACAACAGAGGAATTTAACTAGGAAATTCCCTTATTTATTAAAACATGTTTATTCATTTTTTAACTGAGCCACCTCTTCAAGCTTGTTAGTGCTCCGTAGCACATTTCCTTGATTTACAGCAGGTCGCCTGAAACATGTTTTAAAAATATTTTTATCAGCGGGGAAATGCTGGCGAGTTATACATTTGATACAAAATGACACAATGATATAGATTACAGTATTAAGAGCGATTACAATTGCCTTTATCATTTATATCACTGACCCAGTTGTCACTTGACCGGACTTATGACTGTGGACATATCACTTGTAGGTCCTTTCACCCACTAGTGATAAATATTTAGTAGCTATGTGCACATCCCCCCACTTACTGGCAGTAATTTCAGATAACAAAGACTTAATCCCTGTAACTATAACTTTTGAGAAATAGTTTTGGAAATAGTTTTGGTAAAAAGAGAATAACTCACTTTGCAAGTTTACACGGGCAGAGTTTTGCCTACTGATTAGCCTTTTGACCTAGATTTAAATAATATACATAAGAACTCGATTAGTAACTGATACAGCATTTACGATAGTTCACGAGATTAAACCCTCACAACGAATGACAAAATGCTATGCTTAAACATTCAGCGGAGTCACAACGAATGACAGAGTATTGCTCGAGTTCTAGCAACACTCCAACATCCGGTTAGATTTCACGCGAATGACAAAGTAGCAGCATTTAAACATCCGGTCGGATAGTTTCAATCGATCAGATATTGAATCGTAGCAGCGATCGAGTTAATACCCAGTATTGGAGCAGCACTACACTAATATTATTGATATTGTCGACTTCTGAGAGCAACCAATTCGTTTTTACGAAATGATTTCGACACCAGTGGATTGTTCAAGTGAAAGGCTATTTATAGGTGATATTAGGGTCTGACGCGGCCCGCGTAAACCCTAAGCTTAACCTTACGCGGCCCGCGTTGCCGCCCAGTCTACGACTAGCTTTGACTAGTCATACGTAGGTTAGCCAGGTGGTCGACACGTGGCACGGTTACGCTTATCCAGTCAACACAGGGTTTACGCGGCCCACGTAAAGGTCTGGCTTATCCTTTACGCGGCCCGCCTGAAACCTAAAATTTTGTTTTTCTTGATTTTTAATATGGTTTAGGGTTTCAGGGGTCCGGGTTTTCACTTACGGGTATTCTTAGGACAATTTTGAGAGTCCTTACATTCTCCCCACCTTATTTAAAATCTCGTCCTCGAGATTTATTGGAATAAGTGAGGATACTTTTGCTTCATCTCCGATTCCAATTCCCAAGTGTACTCGGGTCCTCTCCTGGAATCCCATTTGACTTTGACTAGTACCAATCTTTTGTTCTTGAGGAACTTGATTTTCCGATCTTCGATTTGAAGTGGTTTTTCAACGAACATCAATTTCTCATTTACCTCTACGTCTTGGAGAGGTACGATCATTGATTCGTCTGATAGACATTTCTTGAGGTTGGATATATGAAATACATCATGTACTCCAGCCAATTCTTCTGGTAGTTGTAATCGATAAGCAACTGGTCCTATACGTTGAATCACTGGGAATGGTCCTACGTATCTTGGACTTAGCTTTCCTTTCTTACCGAATCGAACTATTCCTTTCCAAGGAGATACTTTTAAGAGTACTTTGTCTCCTACTTGGAATTCGAGTGGCTTGCGTCGATTATTAGCATAACTTTTCTGGCGATCTCGAGCCGTCTTCAATCTTTCCTTAATTTGGGTGATCTTGTCAGTAGTTTCTTGCACAATCTCCGGTCCTGATAATTGACTTTCTCCTATTTCTGCCCAACAAACTGGAGTTCGGCACTTTCTTCCATATAGTGCTTCGAATGGGGCAGTTTCGATACTTGAATGGTAACTATTGTTATAGGAGAATTCGATCAATGGTAGGTGGTCATCCCAGTTTCCACCAAAATCTATCACACATGCTCTAAGCATGTTTTCCAAGGTTTGAATCGTCCTTTCACTTTGTCCGTCTATTTGAGGATGATATGCCGTACTTAAATTTAATCGAGTTCCCATCGCTTGTTGGAAACTTTTCCAGAAATGAGAAGTGAAACGACTATCCCTATCCGATACAATGGAGAGTGGAACTCCATGTAAGGATACAACTTCATCTACATACAACTTGGCCAACCTTTCCATGCTAAAGGTTTCTTTCATAGGTAGAAAGTGGGCTGATTTGGTTAATCGATCCACAATTACCCAAATCGCATCATTACCTTTTCTGGTTTTGGGTAACTTTGTAACAAAGTCCATTGTAATAAACTCCCATTTCCACACCGACATTTCTAGTTGTTGTAGTAGGCCTGCGGGTTTCTGGTGTTTTGCCTTAACTTGTGAACAAGTAAGACACTTAGAAACATATCTAGCTATGTCCTTTTTCATTCCATTCCACCAGAAATTGTTTCTTAAATCTTGGTACATCTTATTGTTACCAGGATGAATGATATACCTAGATTTATGAGCTTCTTCTAGAATCTGATTTCTTAATTCTCCCTGCTTAGGTACCCAAATTCGCTTCTTATGGAATCTCCAGATTCCATCACTACCTTGTTTTAAATCCTTAATTCACCCTTTCATTTCTTCAGAATCATCGTTGATTGCCGTTTCTTGAATGTGTTTCAGTTGGTCCATTAAGTCTAATTGTAAACTTAATCTAAGAGCACGAACTCGTCGTTGTTTTTCATGATACTTACGACTTAGGGCGTCAGCAACTACGTTTGCTTTTCCTTCATGATATTGAATATCACAATCATAATCACTTAGGATTTCCATCCATCTTCTTTGCCTCATGTTTAATTCTTTTTGGCCAAATATATATCTTAAACTTTTATGATCTGTATAGATAGTAAACTTACTTCCGTACAGATAATGTCTCCAAATCTTAAGGGCAAAAATTATGGCTCCTAATTCTAAGTCATGAGTTGTATAGTTTTCTTCGTGCTTTTTCAATTGCCTTGATGCATACGCAATTACCTTCTTGCGTTGCATTAGCACACATCCAAATCCTAGTTTTGAAGTATCACAATATACTTCAAAATCTTCAGTTCCTTCTGGTAAGGCTAAGATTAGAGCATTGGTTAATTTCTGTTTTAAAATCTTAAAAGCTTCGTCTTGTTTGGGTCCCCATTCAAACTTAACTGCTTTACAGGTTAGCTTAGTTAATGGTACGGCTATCTTAGAAAAATCCTTAATAAACCGTCTATAATATCCGGCTAATCCTATAAAACTTCTAATCTCCATTGCTGATTGTGGGACCTTCCATTTGGTGATTGCTTCTATCTTAGCAGGATCTACGTGAATGCCTTCGTGATTCACCATATGTCCTAAAAATTGCACTTCTTGCAGCCAAAATTCACACTTTGAGAATTTGGCGTAAAACTTTTCTTTTCTTAACAAAGTTAAGAGTATATGCAAGTGCTGAAAATGCTCGTCCTGACTTTTGGAATAAATAAGTATATCGTCTATGAAAACAATTACGAATTTATCCAAATACGGTTTACAGATTCTATTCATCATGTCCATAAATGCTGCAGGAGCATTTGTTAATCCGAAGGGCATGACTGTAAACTCGTAATGACCATACCTAGTTCTGAAAGCAGTCTTAGGTATGTCTTCTTCTTGTACCTTCAATTGATGGTATCCGGAGCGTAAGTCAATCTTAGAGAAATATCTAGCTCCTTGAAGTTGATCAAAAAGATCATCAATTCTAGGTAATGGGTATCGGTTCTTAATTGTAACTTTATTCAATTCCCTATAATCGATACACATTCGCATTGAACCATCCTTCTTCTTTACAAACAACACTGGCGCTCCCCAAGGGGATGAGCTAGGTTGTATGAATCCTTTACTTAGTAATTCATCTAACTGCTTTTTCAATTCTAGCATCTCAGTGGGTGCTAACCTATAAGGTGCCTTAGCTATCGGTGTAGTTCCAGAAATTAGATGAATTCTAAATTCTACCTTCCTATCAGGTGGTAATCCAGGTAGTTCTTCTGGGAATACATCCGAGTATTCTGATACTACTGGAATTTCCTTTAGTTCCTTACCCTTAGTGTTAATGATTACTGAAATCATATACACCATTTCTTGTTTCCTTGAATAACTGGCCAATTTCATTACTGAAATGAATTTCAATGGCTTTCGTGGCTTGTCTCCTGTAATCACCACTAATTCTCCTGTTGGTGTATGAATTTCTATGGAATTCCTATCACAAAGAATTCGAGCATGGTTGGCTACTAACCAATCCATTCCTAATACAACATCGAATTCGGTTAAATTCATTGGTAACAGGTTTGCAGAAAATTTATGGCCTAACAGTTCTATTGTTTCATCTTGTAATACCTTACCTATATTAACAGAACTGCTGTTTGCCATATCGACTGTAAAAATCTGCCTAAGTTGGGTTAAGGGTAAATTAAGTGCTTGGCAGAATGAAGTATTTATAAAACTTTGGTTCGCACCAGAGTCAAATAATACTTTTGCATAAACGTTGTGAACTAGGAACGTACCCGCTATCACGTCAAGAATCAGCTCTGCTTCCTGAGTCGTCAATTGAAAAGCTCTCACATTCTTTTTAGCTCCTTCTGCAGGTTTAGCTTTGTTGTCAGCTGGTTTGACTAATTTAGGACATTCTGGTTTGAAATGTCCAGTTTCTCCACCGTTATAGCAAACCCTTGTTTTATTTCTGCATTCTTCTTCACCATGTCCCGGAATTTTGCAAAAATTGCAATATCCCTTACATCTTCCAAAATGCTTCCTTTTGCAAGAATTGCAAAATGGACCAGTGGAAGATTGCCCAGTTCCTTTTCTCTTGAAGTTGTTACGATTACCCATTCGAAATCCTTGGGTAATCTTTTGGGCTACTTCTTTCTTTCTATTCTCTTCTCGCGTCCGTACTAGTTCACCAGTCAAAGTATTGGCTAAATCCACCGCATCATCAATTGTGCGAGGTTTCGCAGTTTTGACGAAATTACGGATTTCGCCAATCAATCCCCAAATATATCGAGAAATAAGTACCGGCTCCGGCGAAGCCAGAGTTGGTACTACTCTCGCATACTCGAAGAACGTCGAAGTATATCCTCGACAATTGACATCCACCATCCGATGGGTCATGAATTTATTGGTCATTTGCTCCTTTTCATATTCGGGACAGAATTTTCTTTCTACCAGATTCTTAAATTCCTCCCAGATCATAGCATATGCTACTGTCCTTCCTTTGGCTTGTAACACCGTGTTCCACCATTCTAGCGCACTTTCTTTAAAAAGATTCGATGCATACATGACCTGATCTTCTTTCACACATTTACTTATGGCAATTACTGCCTCAGTTTTCTCTAACCAACGCAATGCTGCAGTTGCCCCTTCGTTACCTGCAAACTCAGCTGGTTTACAGGCAAGAAATTCCTTATAAGTGCAACCAGGCGTTGCAGTTCTCATTTTCTTGGGAATCGGGACTTGCAGAACATTATCGTTATTATTATTAATGTTGCCGCCTCCGTTTACACTATTACTAAAGTTATCCTCAACAGTACGTTTACTAGGAACTATTGGTTGAGGTTCAACTGGAACTCTAGCAGCAGCAAGTGTTTTGGTCAAAAATTACCGAAGTAATTAAGTGATCAAATTAGTTAAGTGAGGTAGTGTGCTAGAAAGTGTGTTGAAAATATACTTGTTAAGTTATTTGGGAAAACAGTATTCAGGATACGGCTCAGGATATTGAGCTGTATCTATGATCAAACAATGAGCGAAAATAAAGTAAACGACACGAGATGTACGAGGAAAGCCCTTGATCAATCTAGATCGCCGGCATAAAACCTCGGGAGCTGACAATCGCAGCTGCCTTGTTCTTCAATTGCTTCAAAAATCAGGATACAGTGCGGGATGTGGTACGGATCGACTAAGTGTTACAATGAAAATGAAATACAAGTGTGGTGTTTGCAATTAGCTAAAGAGTGAAAGTGATCGAGAGTGTAAGTGTGAATTGTTGTGTTCTAAGCTGATCCGACCTCATCTATTTATAGTAAAGATAAAATAACTAACTACCCTAAACTCGCGGGATCCACCGAATATTCCTTCTTGGAACGTTGTAGACCTGGTCTTTCGGGCTCAACGTCTCTTTCTCAACAAATTCGTCCGAGTCTTGAGGAGAAGAAGTCCTCTTGACCGTTAGCAAGCCTCCAACCTTAATCTGCACGTGGTTAATTCAATAAGCCTCAGGATATCGCCCAAGATGTTAGCAATATCCTCTTCCAGCATCCTGATCATAAATAGACAAACATAGGCAGGATATTGGTCAGGATACGTATGTAAAGAAAATGACCCCTAACAATTGTCCCCAAATATATCAGTTGGGATACCAATCCAACGGATATATTTCAAAAATCTTATCCCACAACTCAAGGCATAAAAAATGAAGCGACGGTCAAGATCACATCATAACTTCCAACGCGTTTTTTACTCCATGGAGATCCACGATGCCCCTATATCTTCTCTTTTCTTGTTTAAAAAGCAGATATCTTCAACAGACCCTTCAGGTAAATCTCCATTTTTGATTTTCTTCCTGTCAATTTACTTCATCTTTCTAGCAATGGCCGCCGAGACCTTCACCCAGCAGAATCTTCTCAAAAATCCCGAGAAGGAGATCTGCGCTTTTGACAACGCAGATATTGCAGCTTTAAGAGCCTCCGGCGCTTTCCCTGACAGCACAGTCTTTAGGCCATTTGATCGGTCAATCCGATCGGATGTTTCTTCTACCGAATGGATCTGTTTTCCAGCATATCCTTTTTCACTAGGTCTTCGATACCCTTTTCCTGAATTCATGATGCAATTCTTTCGTATTACTGGCATCTCTTTTGCTCAAACCATGCCCATGGTTTGGAGAGTACTAATTGTACTCAACCAAATCAAAAACCTCCATTGTTCTGACCTCTGCATCGAGGATCTACCTATTGCTTATCGCCTCCGATCCCACGGCTCTAGCCGGTTCTTGCTTTTTTCAACCTCCAGCAAACCCCTGATTCTCAAAGCCACCAAAAACGAAGACGGATGGCAACGCAAATTCTTCTTTGTCAAACGAGATTCCATTGCTGAGGGTGCCAACCTTCCGGTGGAGTGGTTAACCACCGGTAGGATCATAAATATCCTTATAGACGATTTAATTGTTATCCTCTATTAATATTATTCTTTTTGACCTTTATGTAGTGAACTTTAAGGAAGTTGCTCCTCCTACCGCTGAGTCAGAAGAGAGAATCAATACCGTTTACCGGTTACCTGCAATAGACAGGACTTTTACCACACACGTTCCGAGTTCAAGTCAGTACTCATCATCCGAGATGTCTGGTAAGAATTCCTTTCAAAATAATTAGTCAAAACAATATAATGATAAAGAGTAAAACTTTTCCCTTTACGCAGCACCAGCTAAGATCCCTGAAGTCTTTGATCTTGACGAACTGGATAGCTATTCTGACCAGATCCAAGTCAAGAAAGAACCTGGCTCCAAGACCACTGCTACATCCAAACCCAACAGCTCCAAAGCCATCATCATTCCTAAACCTTCACCGGCCACCAAGCCCCGGAGTTCAAGTTCCCGCAAAAGGAAAGAACCCGATTCCCCTGTCATTTCTGACACCTTTCCTTATGAAAAGCACGGGTTCATTGAAGCCAGTGGTTTTATGACTTCTTTTCTCAACCAGGTTGGTATCTTTATATCATATCCTGCAATTTAGACTATTTTCAAAGATTTAATAATATTAATCCCTGTTCTCTTACCTTTGTAGGGTCTTGAGCGTTTGGTTCACTTATATCAAGAATCCTGCAAGCTTAACAAAACACTCGAATCTAAGCTAAAGGAAGCAGAAATCACAATCTCTGACCAAGGTATGATTGCGGCCGCCAAGTCTCGTCATTACGAGGAGAAATACAAAGCTATGACCCAGGAACACCAAGTTGCTCTTAACAAAGCTACTCTTCAAGCCCAGGCCGATCTGGAAGCTGCCCATGTGCAGTACGAACGGGGTATGGTCAGTTACCGAGAAAGCCTCAAAAGTTCCGTCGTCATTTCTCTTCTCCAGGCTAGGTTGAAGATGGCTCACGAAGCCAAAACATTAGGCTTCGAATGCCCTTCTTGGGACGTTGGTGCTTGGGAGACCAAACTGAAGAATCTTGGCGGTACCTCTTCCAAATCAACTGTCGATGAACCTTCTAAAGCAGTTGGAAAGGCAATCGATGCTGACAAGGATGCTGAGGCGGATCCCAAAATGGATGTTGCTAAAACCGCTATGGAGCAAGAAGGCACTACCCCCTAGAGCTTATTTTCATTCGAAAAATTTTATGTCTTTATGAACAATTTTCATTTCCGTCTCTAAACAATTTGATAACCGAAGGCGGATGGGTCCTGGGTTTCAGGATGAAACCTTCGGTTATCAACCAGTATTGATCGCTTTAAGAATAATTTCATCTTTTGACTTACTTTCTGTTACCTTGCATTATTTAGTGTAAGTCTTAGCTTTGTAAAAATTTCATACTGTTATTTTACAAAATATCCTGACCAGTATGCTCAGAAACATACTGCAGAAGCCTTTTATTAAATAGATCTTCCAGACGTTCCTTTAACTTTATAAAAATTTCTTTAGAAAGTAAAAAATAGTTTATCTCTTCAAAACCAAGTTTTGATGACGATCAAAGTTACAAGCCAATACTAGTTTCAAACATCCTAATCAAATATCCTTAAAAGGACTTTGAGGATATATGTCAGGATACTTAACATAATGTTACTAAAAACTTAAATGAGGCTTACAAAGGAAAGATCATACCAGACATAGGATATAAACCTATTACCGAACTTCAATCCCTTTGCAACTCTTCCAATGAAGATGTCCCCAGTGCAAGGTACTTAGTGCATTAGTCGCAAACTTCATTCTTTTAGCTTTACACCACCATCTTGGCAGGGATGTTCTCTGTGTACAATGTCTTCAAGTATCTTAGAAATCTACTTAATGTTAGTTTCCATGGCATAAGCAATTTTTCACGTCCCGAGGGTACAACCCAAGGACGTACTGGAGATAAATCCTTTGTATCCTGGGGAAAATCCCAATTTTTCATGCGCTACAGGCGGGAGTGTATAAACTCCAAGACTTAGAAAGGTGAAAACCTTTAAACCTTAGAGAGTATGAAAATACCATTTCGTGAGAGAGGGTGATCAATCCTCATATACCGTTAGGATTCAGGATATAGCCAATAGTGACGAAATTGTCAGCCACTTTTACATGGACTGGTCCCGCCACCTTGAACTATCCCTGAATAACTTGCGCTCCAGGCGGGGTGTTTAAACCCAATTCGGAAGAAAGGTGAATACCTTTAAACCTGTGAAGGGATCAGTATCCCTTAAACGTGAGAGAGGGGGCCAATCCTCTAGTCTTTCGAGTTATCCTGAGCACATATCCTGGAGCTATATCCTGAAACATATCTTGCAAAACAATTGTAAACTAAGGTGGGTGTTAGCTTGGCTAACACCCTTCCGATGCTTAAGTCAGTATCAGGTTACAAAGAACAAATTAAACCAAACATATTCAAAAGAAGTAGAATTCATAACATCTTGAGTTAGAAATTAAATTCTAGACTCACTTGAAATAGAGCTTAAGGTGTATAGCATTCCAAGATCTCGGCAGCATATCCCCTTCCATATTCTTGAGTCTATATGCTCATTTCCCTGCTTCTGATTCAACTTCATATGGTCCTTCCCATTTTGGAGCTAACTTGCCATCGGCAGGATTAGTAGTATTTTGGAAAGCCTTTCTTAACACCCAATCTCCAACCTTAAATCTTCTGGTTCTAATATTCTTGTTATATGCCCTGGATATTCTCTGTTGATATGCTGCCATCCTTAGCCTTGCCGTATCTCTCTTTTCATCTATAGTGTCTAAATCCTGACCTAAGGCTTTGGGATTCTGCTCAGGATCACTTAAGATAGATCTTGCAGTAGGTATTGTCATCTCCGTTGGAATCACTGCTTCTGCTCCAAACACCAAGGAAAACGGGGTTTGGCCTGTTGCATTCTTTATCGTTGTCCTATCAGCCCATAAAACAAAGGGTAATTCTTCTGCCCATCTTCCTTTTTTGGCTCCAAGCCTTTTCTTTAAGTTATTGACAATTATCTTGTTTGAGGATTCTGCTTGTCCATTTGCTTGAGGATGTACCGGAGTAGACGTAATCATTTTGATTCCCCAACTCTTGCAAAAGTCAGTAGTCCTCTTACTTATGAACTGAGAACCATTGTCGCAAATTATCTCGGCTGGTACTCCGAATCTGGTCAGGATATTTCTCTTGATGAAGGATACTACTTGAACGAATGCTTCTGCTTCAACCCATTTAGAGAAATAATCCGGCATTGCTAGCATAAAGACTTTTCCTCCCGGAGCTTTTGGTAGCTTTCCCACTATATCCATACCCCACTTCATAAATGGCCAAGGGGAAACAATAGGATATAATGGTTCAGCCGGTTGATGCAGTATGTTACTATGTCTTTGACATGCGTCACATCTTCGAGCATGTTCTGCTGCATCATTCCTCATTGTTGGCCAATAATATCCTGTCCTTAATACTTTTGAGAATAACGATCTGCCCCCAGCATGGTTACCACAATCCCCTTCATGTATATCCTGAAGTACTTCTTTGGCTTCAGGATCCTCCAAGCATCTCAAATACGGTCCTGCAAGAGATTTCTTGTATAAAATATTATTTATAATAGTGAATCGTGATACCTTCATCCTAAATGCCTTAGGATTTTCATTTCCAGGGATGTGTCCTTCTTTGAGATATCTCATGATTGGAGCCGTCCAGGATTTAGGATCCTCTTTAGGATGTTCTACTCCAGGATTCTGTATACTAGCTACTTCTTTATCCTGAGGATTCGTTGCAGGATATAAGACATGTAATATTGGTATTTGCGTCCCTTCAGGTATCCTGATCGATGATCCCAAATTTGCTAGGGCATCCGCTTCAGCATTATCCTCCCTTGGTACCTGTTCAAGTATAAAAACATCGAAATATCCTGCTAATTTTTTGAGAATATCGAGATATTCGATTAATTTCTCACCCTTAACTGCATAGGATCCATTAAAATGGTTAGTAATTAACAAAGAGTCAACATACACTTGCAAATTTTTGATACTCATGCTCTTAGCCAACTCTAATCCTGCAATTAAAGCCTCATACTCTGCTTCATTATTAGTAGCAGGAAATTCACACCTAATAGCCTGGGGTAATATGTCCCCCTGTGGCGATTTTAGTAGTATTCCTAATCCTATTCCTCTTACATTGGAGGCACCGTCAGTATATAATGTCCAGGATCCTGAGGATTCTCCTAACTGTTGAACTTCTAGGTCTACCTCGTCCTGAATGTCACTACTAAAGTCAGCCACAAAGTCAGCTAAAGCCTGAGATTTTATGGCACTTCTAGGTTCATATACTAAATCATAAGCACTCAACTTTACTGACCACTTGGCCATCCTGCCTGACATCTCTGGTTTCCTAAGCACATTTTTGACAGGATAATTTGTTTTAACATGTATCCTACTTGTCTCGAAATAATGCCTAAGTTTCGTTGATGCCATGACTAGAGCTAATATCAATTTTTCTAAATGAGAATACCTAGTTTCAGCATCTAACAAACTTTTACTAACATAATAAACAGGATACTGCTGACCTTCATGGTCTTTTATAAGAAAGGCACTTACAGCATTCCTTGATACAGCATGGTACAGGGATAGTGGTTCACCATTTTCGGGCTTCATCAATAGAGGTGCGGTTGAAAGATACTGTTTCAAATCATGCAGGGCTGCTTCATGCTTTTCCCCCCATTCGAATCTTTTGTTCTTCTTTAGGATATCATAGAAGTCTTTGCATTTTTCTGAGGATCTTGAGATAAATCTGTTTAGAGCTGCTACTCGGCCTGTTAATCTTTGTACGTCCTTCATATTTGAGGGTGATTTTATGTCTAGGATAGCTTTGATCTGCTCTGGGCTTGCTTCTATCCCCCTTTTTGTCACCATATATCCAAGAAACTTCCCTGCCCCCACTCCGAAATGGCATTTAGCAGGATTTAGCTTCATGTTGTAGTGATCCAGGATATCAAATGCTCCCTTGATATCCTGAAGGTGATCCTTAGACTTTTTAGATTTCACCACCATGTCATCGATATATACCTCCATGGTGTCCCCCAGTTTGTCTTTGAACATCATGTTCACCAATCTTTGGTATGTTGCACCTGCATTTTTCAAACCAAAAGGCATAGCTGTATAACAATAAATACCTGTTGGTGTCATGAATGCGGTATCCTCCTGGTCAGAAGGCTCCATTTGGATCTGTTGAAATCCTGAGGATGCGTCCATGAAGGTCAGCATTTCATGCCCGGCAGTGGCATCTACCATTGCATCAATATGGGGAAGAGGAAATGGGTCTTTAGGACAAGCTTTGTTCAAGTCTGTGTAGTCTACACAAACTCTCCATTTCCCATTCTTCTTCTGTACTACAACCATGTTTGCTAGCCACCTTGGGAACTTAACCTCTCTGATCATCCTTGACTTTAATAATCTTTCAACTTCCTCCTGGATAATCGTGTTCCGCTCAGGAGCAAACTTCCTTCTTTTTTGTT
Organism: Helianthus tuberosus; assembly: GCA_030545235.1. Classification (NCBI taxonomy): domain Eukaryota; kingdom Viridiplantae; phylum Streptophyta; class Magnoliopsida; order Asterales; family Asteraceae; genus Helianthus; species Helianthus tuberosus. The sequence continues at coordinate 74,975,377 of CM060411.1, forward strand.
GCACAGGCTTGAATGAATTATCAATTCCAAGCTTGTGAGTGATAATATCTTTGGATATGCCTGTCATATCCTCATGCTTCCATGCAAATGTTGACATCCTGCATTTTAAAAAGTTAATTAACTGCTCTTCAATATCCTGAGGGATATTGGTCCCTACGAGCACCGAAATATCGGGGTTATCCTGGTCCAGGATAACTTTCTTTACATCCTGCTCCGAATCCTCCACAATATCCTGGGCCCGCGTCTTTAATTGCTATGCTGCACTAGGTTTGGCTGAGGATTTCATCGAGGATGAGTAGCACTCTTTCGCCTCCTGCTGATCACTATCTATTTCGACCACTCCCCAGGGGGTAGGTATCTTGATGCATTGGTGATATGTTGATGGCACGGCCTTCATATCGTGAATCCACGGTCTTCCCAATATGATGTTATAGCAGGATAGAGAATCCATCACACAGAAACGTTGTATCGAATTGACTCCTTCAACGTATACTGGCAACTTTATCTCCCCCACTGTGTTTCTAGCCTCTCCACTGAATCCAACAAGCACGGTAGACTTTGAAGTGATATCCATTGGAGATACATTCATTCTCTTCAGAGTTGCTAGTTGGATTATGTTGACGGAGCTGCCATTATCAACCAATATCCTGCGTACAAAATGGTTAGCCACATATAACATTATTACCAGAGCATCATGGTGAGGATCCTGGACAGTATCTCTGTCATCTGCATCAAAAGTGATCTCTTTGTCAGTCGTGAGGGTAGTCATCCTGACAGGTCTGTCTCCCCTTTCAGCTTTAGCTTCCTTTGCATGTCTCTTTGCTGCCGAATACGAGGTCCCACAAATGTCGGATCCTCCCGAAATGAAGTTGATTATCTTGGCATCCGAGGGAGGTGATGCTGCCCGTTCAGGATCCTTGTCAGTATCCTGACCCTTATTCTTCTTTTTTCCTAAGAGATCTTTCAGATATCCCTTGCTTAGAAGATAGCTTATTTCTTTCCTCAAAGCAATGCAATCCTCAGTCATATGTCCGAAATCTTCGTGGAAAGCACACCATTTCGACTTATCTTTCCAGTCAGCCTTTTGTTGATTCTTTCGAGGCCATCTAGCCTTGTCTCCTAGACCCTGCATAGCATACATCAATTCAGGGATATTAACAGAAAAGCAATATTCAGACAACTCAGGATACTCTTCAGGATCCTCATCTTCGACATCATTCACTCTCTTGTTTTCATTTCTACCATATGGCTTAGGCCGATATGACTTAAATGAGGACTCTGACTTCCTATTAGTCGATTCATAAGTGTTGGATGAGTTCATCCTTTCTTGCATCTTCTTGTCATCTTCCAGACGGATATATCTCAAAGCCCTGTTACGAGCTTCATCGAGATTCCTGCAGGGATTCATTACAAGATCCTGATAAAACTGAGAATCCTTTTGTAATCCCATCTTAAAAGCTTGCACAGCTGTTGCAACATCAAGATGTGGGATATCCAAGGATTCTCGACTAAATTTGTTCACATAATCCCTCAAGGATTCCTGAGGCCCTTGAGTTATCCTGTAAAGATCACTGGTTAGTTTCTCAAAACTCCGACTACAAGAAAATTGACTGTTAAATAAATTAACCAAATGAGCAAATGAAGTGATTGAGTGAGGAGGAACGTTTAACGGCCATTTTAAGGCTGATCCTGTTAGAGTAGAACCAAATCCCTTGCACAAGCACGCTTCCTTGAGCTCCGGAGGGATAGGGTTAATCTCCATTCTTTCCCTATACTGGGCAATATGCTCCTCAGGATCCGTAGTCCCATCATAAAGCTTCATGTTGGGGGTTTGGAATCTCTTTGGGATCTCAGCATCACAGATAGGATACGCGAAACGAGATATTTTGTGGCTGTCTTGAGACACTTCCGGGATCGGTTGGACCACCCCAGGTACACTAGATATCATGTCCTTTAACTTCTGAAGTTCCCTGGTAAGTGCTGATGTCACACCTGTATCCTGCAAAGATCCACCACTGTTAGCAGCATGAGTATTATTATTATTAGACACGTTACCAGTTGGAGGATTCTGTCCATATCCTGAAGCATATCCTGAGCTCCTTATGGTTGACATCCTGACCAAGGAAGGCATTTCAGGAGTATGATTCTGAGGAAGACTGGGCATGATATTCCCCCTATTATCCTCGGTATATACAGCTGAACTAAAGTTCAACGCTCTGGGGTGTAACGGAGTGACATTGTCCTCGGCAGATCTACTCGAGCCAGCCTTCAGGAGTTGTATTTCCCTCAAAAGCATTTGGTTTGTTTCCTGTTGCTGCCTCATTTGTTCCTGCACACTTCCAAATAAGGTTAAAATTTCATCATTAGAAGCTAAAACGGGAGCAGATCCCTGGACACTCCGAGTTGGGATAACATCTTGAGATTGTGTAGAGGCTGGCATCCTTGGAGGAGGTGGTGGAAGCACCGAACCGGTAGTAGCAGAAGTCATAGCAGACACAGTAGAGGAACTCATGTTTGATCTTGAGGCCATTATGGACAATGTGGCAAAAAGTTTTGAAAATAGAAAACCGATTAGCGATTTGACAAAAATTTTTAGTAAAGAGAGCACCACTTGCCCCACGGTGGGCGCCAAATTGTTTTGGTCAAAAATTACCGAAGTAATTAAGTGATCAAATTAGTTAAGTGAGGTAGTGTGCTAGAAAGTGTGTTGAAAATATACTTGTTAAGTTATTTGGGAAAACAGTATTCAGGATACGGCTCAGGATATTGAGCTGTATCTATGATCAAACAATGAGCGAAAATAAAGTAAACGACACGAGATGTACGAGGAAAGCCCTTGATCAATCTAGATCGCCGGCATAAAACCTCGGGAGCTGACAATCGCAGCTGCCTTGTTCTTCAATTGCTTCAAAAATCAGGATACAGTGCGGGATGTGGTACGGATCGACTAAGTGTTACAATGAAAATGAAATACAAGTGTGGTGTTTGCAATTAGCTAAAGAGTGAAAGTGATCGAGAGTGTAAGTGTGAATTGTTGTGTTCTAAGCTGATCCGACCTCATCTATTTATAGTAAAGATAAAATAACTAACTACCCTAAACTCGCGGGATCCACCGAATATTCCTTCTTGGAACGTTGTAGACCTGGTCTTTCGGGCTCAACTTCTCTTTCTCAACAAATTCGTCCGAGTCTTGAGGAGAAGAAGTCCTCTTGACCGTTAGCAAGCCTCCAACCTTAATCTGCACGTGGTTAATTCAATAAGCCTCAGGATATCGCCCAAGATGTTAGCAATATCCTCTTCCAGCATCCTGATCTCAAATAGACAAACAGAGGCAGGATATTGGTCAGGATACGTATGTAAAGAAAATGACCCCTAACAGCAAGTATTGCTGGAATAACATTAGCTATTCCCTGAGCAACGATATCCTCGATATCTTGCCTATTTAGTAATTGCTCTTCATGATTTTGCTCAGATTGAATTACTTCATTAACTGGTTCATTACCAGCGTTTTCCATCTGTTAATTAATTTTATATAAATAATTAGTATAGATACAAAGAATTAGTTATAACAAAACAATTTGCATATAATCACGTTAACATATATAACCAAAAGTTATCAGTTTCCCGAGTTTCATTTCTATATATTATATTATGCCTCGTACACACTATTATCATACAACCGTTTAATTCTTAAGTTATTACACATACTGGTTTTTATGATTATTTATTAAACAAGTATTCCTGCAACTCCCACTATCCGGTCAGCTGGCTTTTTAGAAACGACGCTCCCTCTCGTCGTACTTCCAAATAACTCTTTCTCCAACATCCCTAATTCGGTTTCGTGCATCAATTAACTCTTCACCCCAGAGACGAAGTTCAGCCAGATTCTCCGGGCTCATAGTTGGGTATAGTGGAGGTTCTGGGTCAACCTGTGGGAAAAATGTATCAGGGTTGTTTAAGAGATTCTGGAATTGCCAATCAGTTGTCCACCATTCATCTAATTCTACTGGTAATGGTTGGGGTTGGACAATAGGATCCGGGATAGCAGGTTCTAGATTGATTGGAAGTTGAGCTTCTAATGGGTAGTTGAAAAGATCATCTTCAGTAAACATAAGGTTTGGATTGGCTGGTTCAAGGTTTCCATCGGCAGGTCCGATGAGGTCACTCATTACTAATTTATGGTCTAAGACTTCCCATGGTTTTATTTACTGGTTTGGTCTAGAACTTTCCCCAATCTCAATCACTTTGCCTTTACCCTTGTCTTTCGGATCTTCAGTTTTGGTAGCTTTTCTTGTTGCTGGTTTTTTCCTGCGTACTTTCCTCCATCCCACCAATCTTCTTCTTTTCTTGGGTTTAGGTTTCTCCAAAGGTGGAGCTTGAAATTCTATGGGTTCTTCTTTGTCAGCGAAGTAACCGGTGAATTCCTTGGAAACTTCTATTTTAACGGGGTAGAGATTTAGATTCTCTAATGCCTCAGACATTTCATTCATGCTGTTTAGCACAGAATTCTAAGTTAAAATTTTGTAAATCACAAAATCACAGAATGGTAATTTAGAAAATTTAAAATTTATTTAAACTGAACTTATTGCAAACTTTTATTACAACTGAATTTCAAATCTAATAGTGGTTTATTGTAATTGTATTTATTTACTTAGTAAAATTTCTGGTTTGTAGGGGATAAGGATGCTAAACTTGAGTTAGGATATTTAAAATTTTGCATTTTCCGCTACACTGGCTAACATGTAAAGATTTGCCCATTTTTCATCTAATTTATCTTCCCATGGTGGTTTGCTGTCTAGTTCCTGAGTTTCCTGATTAACTCTCTTTTCTTTTGGTTGTGATCTCTTTATTTTCTCCTGACTTTTCTTAATAATCAAACTTCTTCTGTGAGGAGAAAGTGATTCCTCATACTGTGCCTTCCTAACAAATATTCCTTCTTCAGGAATTTCAGACTGATTTGAGGATTTTGCTTTAGACAAACTTCCCTTCTCGTAGGATGACCTATCTAATTTAAGATAGATATTTGACAACTTTTGCTTACCCATACTGTAATTATCAGATAGTCAAACAGAAAATCACATAATCACAAAATAGCAATTAGGAAAATTAAGTATTAAAATACTTAATAGGCTTAAATCAGTGGCTCGTTTGGTAGCTCTGATACCACCTTTTCCTGTCACGGCCCCAGCCCCGGTTTGACCCGGTTTAGAGCCGCGGGACAGGAAACCCGTGGTATCTTAATATGCGACAGCGGAAAACAGGATCGTTTTAAAACTCAAAATGCCCAATTATTTTATTCCATAAATTGGAGATAAACCCCGTAATTTACAACAGAGGAATTTAACTAGGAAATTCCCTTATTTATTAAAACATGTTTATTCATTTTTTAACTGAGCCACCTCTTCAAGCTTGTTAGTGCTCCGTAGCACATTTCCTTGATTTACAACAGGTCTCCTGAAACATGTTTTAAAAATATTTTTATCAGCGGGGAAATGCTGGCGAGTTATACATTTGATACAAAATGACACAATGATATAGATTACAGTATTAAGAGCGATTACAATTGCCTTTATCATTTATATCACTGACCCAGTTGTCACTTGACCGGACTTATGACTGTGGACATATCACTTGTAGGTCCTTTCACCCACTAGTGATAAATATTTAGTAGCTATGTGCACATCCCCCCACTTACTGGCAGTAATTTCAGATAACAAAGACTTAATCCCTGTAACTATAACTTTTGAGAAATAGTTTTGGAAATAGTTTTGGTAAAAAGAGAATAACTCACTTTGCAAGTTTACACGGGCAGAGTTTTGCCTACTGATTAGCCTTTTGACCTAGATTTAAATAATATACATAAGAACTCAATTAGTAACTGATACAGCATTTACGATAGTTCACGAGATTAAACCCTCACAACGAATGACAAAATGCTATGCTTAAACATTCAGTGGAGTCGCAACGAATGACAGAGTATTGCCCGAGTTCTAGCAACACTCAAACATCCGGTTGGATTTCACGCGAATGACAAAGTAGCAGCATTTAAACATCCGGTCGGATAGTTTCAATCGATCGGATATTGAATTGTAGCAGCGATCGAGTTAATACCCGATATTGGAGCAGCACTACACTAATATTATTGATATTGTCGACTTCTGAGAGCAACCAATTCGTTTTTACGAAATGATTTCGACACCAGTGGATTGTGCAAGTGAAAGGCTATTTGTAGGTGAAATTAGGGTCTGACGCGGCCCGCGTAAACCCCAAGCTTAACCTTACGCGTCCCGCGTTGCCGCCCAGTCTACGACTAGCTTTGACTAGTCATGCGTAGGTTAGCCAGGTGGTCGACACGTGGCACGGTTACGCTTATCCAGTCAACACAGGGTTGACGCGGCCCGCGTAAACGTCTAGCTTATCCTTTACGCGGCCCGCCTGAAACCTAAAATTTTGTTTTTCTTGATTTTTAATATGGTTTAGGGTTTCAGGGGTCCGGGTTTTCACTTACGGGTATTCTTAGGACAATTTTGAGAGTCCTTACATTTTGTCAGTAGGGAAATACTGGTGAATCATTCTTGTTACTAAAGCGACACGTTGTTATAATTTACAGTATTAAGAGCGATTACAATGTTTATATATCAACCATCTACCCACGGTATTTATCACTCGACCACCTATTGGCTATCTCGTTGTCCAATGGTGTCTGTGATTATGGTCATATCACCCCTTGGCTAACCCGTTGTCCAATGGTGACGGTTATCAAGTATTGTATACAAAACCCCACATACCGGCTGTAATATGGAGATTACAAAGACTTAACCCCTGTAATTATAACTTTGAAAATAAATAGGGTTTTGTAAATAATTTGATAAAAAAAAGAATGACTCACATTGCAGATTTAATGGGCAGAGATTAAGCCTACTGTTTAGCCTTGTAACCTAAATTAATAACATGCACACGAACTAGCTCAGTAACTAATACAGCATTTACGATAACTCACGAGATTAAACCCTCACAATAAATGACAAAGTGCGATACTTAAACATCCATCGAATTTACGATGAATGACAAAGCATAACCCTAATGTGGGCAGCACTTAAACATCCATTGGATAGTTTTAATCGATCGGACATTGAATCGTAGCAGCGATCGAGTTAATACCCTGTATCGTAGGAGCACCCCACTATAATAAAAGTAAATTCGACTTCAGAGTAGTGAAACTTCGTTTTTGAAAGTTTTCGTCGACACAGAATGAAAGCCCCTGCTCCAAACTATTTATAGGTGAAAAATAGGGTTCACGCGGCCCGCGTGAACCTTGGCTCAACATTTACACGGCCCGCGTGGCCGCCTAGTCTACGCATAGGTCTGATTGGTCACGAGTAGGTTCAACAGCTGGTCAATACGTGGCTCGGGAATTCTTATCCGGTCAACCATACATTGACGCGGCCCGCGTAAGCTTCCCTTTAAGTCTTACGCGGCCCGCCTGAAACCCAAAATTCTTGTTTTCTTGCTTTTTGATGTGGATTAGGGTTTCAGGGGTCCGGGTTTTCACTTACGGGTAAAATTGGGACATTTTCGCGAGTTCTTACACATACAATACCAAAAACATACTCCATTTTGAACACAAGTCCATTTTCAACAAAATATATACTAGAATGTAGAAAAAAACACGACCGTGTGTTCAGTTTTCTTAAAAAGCTAACGAATGCAGGTTATCAGAAAAAAACCATATTGGTATAATATTAAATGTTATAAAAGCGTATACCATATCTATACTATATTATAATATGTATAAGGAGGACATGAATATCGTAATTTTACATAGTTTTAAGACTTTAAGTAATTACAGGTTTTAAAATTAGTTTTAAGACTTTAAGTAATTACAAGTTTTAAATATATGATAGAATCGTTTAAAATATATTGTTGACTTTTAAACTAACTCCTCCTCTCCCGATGATTTTAAATGTGTATAAATTTTTCATACATTATTTTTTTTATAAAGTAGACTATAAAAAATTAAAAACAAGATTTATTGTCTCTTTAATTTGAATATGTTATTGTCATAGTTATTTTTAATTAAAAAACTAATATGTTACATGATTACTAGTGTTTGTGATCTCCAACGCATCATGCGGGCATCCATTTAGTATTTTATAATAGGTAAACATGTAAAATAATATATAAAAATAATAAATTTAGTAAAACTTGCTAAATATAGTATATATATTAATAGCATGCATTCATAACAATATAACATCAATGATATTTTGCTATCTCTAGAATATTGTTACATTTGATGCTCTTACATTTAATACATTAAGGGGCTATTTAGCAACACCTGAATGGTTAAGGGCTGAACCAGTAAGAGGTTTGAACCATTAAGTGCTGAACTAGTAAGAGATCTAAACCATTAAGAGCATGTATAATGATTAACCGTTTAGAGGCAAATGTCTGAGCAATTCAGATTAGATGTCTTAACCATTCAGACTCGACTTTGTATAAATCTTAACCATTCAGAGGCAAATGTCCGAACCATTCAGACATCTGCTCGTGAAACAAACAGTCTGAACCATTAAGTGTTGAACCATTAAGAGATCTGAACCATTAAAAGCCTTATTAAGATGTAAACAAACAGCCCCTAAATCAGATCATATAACATCAATGATATTTTGCTAGCTCTAGAATATTATTACATTTGATGCTATTACATTTGATACATTAAATCAGATTCTTGTATATACCAACGAGCGATCTCTTTCTTCTAGTAAAAAAATAATTTATATTGCATATGTTATTTAGGTGGATGGATATGAAGATCATTCAAAGCCCTCATTGTGGTTGCACTTTTGCTTAGACTATGGGGTGTGGGGCTTGGGTTTGAAGCCGGACGTGGGGCGGGCTTGGGTTTGATGGGGCGGGCTTGGGTTTGATGTGGCGACCTCAGTGGTTCAATCAGGGTTCCTGAACTTTCTCCCAGCAGTAGTTCACCAGCCACAGCAGTAACCACTGCTTCAGTCACCTCATCCACTGTTTCAGCACTTAGCTGTTCACCTTCTGTTTCAATCCCCTCTGGTATTGACTCTAATGTCATCAAACAAAATTCATCATTAGAAGGTTCATTAAAGGCATAGAGTGCAAAATTTTCATCACCAAGCTCATCAGGCATACTGCTCCAGTCAACAAAGCCTTGGGTGAAGAAGCTTTACTGATCTGGTTGTACTGCTGCTGGAGCAGCTGTTTGAGGTGCTGTGACAACTCGAGTTTCCAAGGTTCCTCTTCTATGCGTTACTTATTTCGTACCGTGTTTTGTGATTCGTGCATTGATTTTTGTACACTATGATTTGTTTGTAAGGTGTTCATGTTTGGTATATGCTTGGGGTATTAAATTATTTGAGTATGATTAATGTATGATATTTTGGTTGAATAACTTATTGGTTTTGCTTGGGCCGCTCATGCGTTGGACAACACATTCACACCTTAAAACCTATATACTATATGAGCCCAAACTCTTGTGCATGCTGGGCCGCACTTGTCATGAATACTTTTGAGCCACCACCACCACACTTATAGTAATCGGCCCACTTCCTTTAAACAATTCGGCCCAACATCTCCCCTTTTATGTATACGTGAATACAAGGGCATATTCCACAACTCTTGGTCATATTGCAAACCCTAAAGACTTGTTTCCCTTCTCTGAGTGGTGACGGCAGCCCCCCCCCCCCCTCTCGAAGCATTTATTCATTCGATAGAACTTTTGGTTAGTACGATTGTTCTCAGCCTTTGTTATTATTTGATGTTAATTGTCGACTGATTATATACAGATTTTTATGATGATGCTATGCAAGGATGAGGGATCGCATGATATATGATTGAAAGTAGTATAGGTTGTAGGTTATATTTGTTTGAATTAATTACATATAATGCATGTGAGATGTCTAGAAGGTGCAGCCAAATGGATAGGAATCACCATGTGTTGTCGGCCATTGCTTTGCATAGGTGCACGAGAATTGCTATGTTACATGGGATCGATTTTATGTGTGCAGTTTGTTAAAAATTAGCATGAGTAATTAGATAAGTTATAATCTGATAAAGTGTTCCCATAAATCGATGGGTATGATTGTGTGAAAATAAGTTTTCTTTTTGTATTTATCCATATGCATGATAGTGTTATTGTCTTTAATGTGTGTTAAGAGATTGGCGGCTAGGTGTCCTGATCTGATCAACTAACCATGTGCAAATTCTAGTGTGTTGTCAGAATGGTCAGTGAACTAATCAATGTGATGATAAATATGTATTGTCTATAAACTGCCTAGTACATGTGATGATAGGATAGACCGTGAGTGCTTGTTAATGATGATATTCTGATCGGTTGATGATCTTGATCTCGTAATGGTATGGTAAATTGTATTATTATATATTGAATCTTGCATGTAACTGTGTTGTTGATGTCGAAGGGGTTCATGGCGAAACAAGGGTGTTTCGCCAAATGGGTAATCGGCACAGTAACCTGATTTCTTTCTGTTAACAGTTAACTGGACTAACTAACTGATGTTAAATGATACGCATGACTAGTACGATCATGGATACATGCAATGTTTTACTTGGTGATTGTTTGATGTACCGTCTACCATGATTATACTTACGTGCCAACTTCGTGAATACAAACTGATTATGTATACGTGCGTACTTTAGGACGTGATTGATTAACTGTGAGCATACCGAGCAAACCAAGGTGAGTTCACACTAGCCAAGGCATGGGATTCCCAGGGGTTGGGAATGGGATTAAATAACTACTCATACAACTATTACTATTAAACAGATTATTACTGTCCTCGGTTGAAGGGCACGTACGTAAAACCTACGTACAGTTATACTTACTACTGTCCTCGGATTGAAGGGCACGTATGTAAAGCCTACGTACACGATCTTAAGACCATCACCTCTATCAAAGGAAGTCCCTCAATTATCGACTTAATCGCTGAGGCCTAGGGCGAGCGGGTCATTAGTTAATAGCGCTATTAGGTTTAACAAACCTCACACCGTGCCAGTCGGACGGGCGTGTACTAATGGACTATGGGCAAAGGGTCAATGCTGATAGACATTGACTTAGGGCACCTCTTATATTTTCGTAGCAGTCGATACGCGTGGTCTTGTAACACATGGGAAGCCCCTACTAATCATCGCACGCATGCCTGGACTGGCAGCAAGGATTAACGCGATACATGGTTTACAAAACGAATATATACGGTTTATGAAATGAATACTTTAACCAAACAACCAACTGTGAACTCGCTCAACTTTGTTGTTGATTCGTTGCTACATGCCTTGCAGGTCATTAGGTACCCATGGAGCTTGCACAGGGAGGAACGGTCGTTGTGGGACATGGCGATGTGTGCCATGCTTTAAACATTACTTTATTTCATATTAAATGCTTGCTTTGGGTTTTACAAATTATGCTTCCGCTAATCACTTAACTATGCTTTGGTTTTTGAACACCTTTGATATTGGTTGGTTGAATTATGGTTACTCACATACTTGTTCAATATGATTGGTGGCTTGATCCTGGTCAGTCACGCCTCCAAGCGGTGATACTCCGCGTGTGGATTTTGGGGGTGTGACAGGTGCAACAGTTTGCACTTGTGCCTGAGGGACAGGGGTTTGCACGTACTGAATTTGTGGAACAGTGGTTTGGACATAATGCACAGGCACAGGGGCAGCAGCATAGTGAGCAGTGTTAACATGAGCTGCAGGGGTATATTGGGTATAGTGCACAGTGCTTTGATTTTGAGGTCTAGGGTTTGAGCTAGGATGAGTGATTATAGGACCAGTAGTTTGACTCCTGCATTCCCTAGCGAAATGACCTAGCTTATTGCACTTGTAACACTTGATTTTCGATTTATCCAACCCAACCCTTAGATTCCCATGTAACCCTGGGAATTTTCTCCCTGTTCTTTTGTAGAATTTGCTTGTTCTTACACTAAGCAAAGCCAACTGATGCAAAATGTCCATCTCTTCTAAGTCAGTGGGATCAAAATGTTGCAAATCATTGAGTTCAAAGCACAAATTATCTGACATCTGGTTTTCACCGTTTGCAGTAAAAGCATAATTTGCAGAGTGAGGATCAGGGTTGTTAAAATTTTCACCAGCAGTTATATCAATGAAGTGATCATAACCCTGATCCTTACCACTGCTACCAGATTCTTCCTGACCAAAAAGAGCTGTGCTACCGAATGAATAATCATCAGCAACTTTTCCAGACTCTTGCAACTTCTTTTTCTGGTTCAACTCCCTTTCATAGGTCAGGAGTCTACCATGAAGTTGGGTCAGGGTCAGATCTTTGAACTCAGCAGAGTTTCTAGTGACAAAAGCTATGGTGTCCCATTTTTCTGGTAGTGACCTAAGGAACCTGCTATTTTGAGTTGAATTTGGAAAAGTTACTTTAACAAGCCTTAGTTCACTAATGAGACAACTGAATCGCTCAAATTGCTGAGTCAGTGACTCACCCTTGATGTGACAAAATGTTTCATACTGCTGATTCAGGATTTCCCTATTGTTCTCAATGACTTCTTCTATTCCCCCAAACTGTTCCTTCAACGCATCCCATAGCTCCTTGGCACTGTTACAGTGTAACAGTCCAGCATAGATCTCATTGGGTAATGCGGATGCTATGATGCTAAATGCTTTGGCATCGAGTTCGAACTTTTGAAAATCAGTTTCAGTATAGTTTTCAGTTGGTTTAGGAACAAACTTCTTTGCGTCCTCAGCACTTGGCACCATAGGAACATGGGGACCAAAAACAACAGACCTCCAACATCCAGTGTTCTGTTGAGCAAGGATGTGACCCATCCTTCTCTCCCAGATTTTGTATTCATTACGTTTAAGCATGGGTGGTTTAAAAAGCGAGCCAATGTTATTCTTATCATCTTGTGATTGTGACGTCATCCTGGTTGTTTTACAAGCACTGATTAATCAACTTCAATGGTGATTAAACCTTACTCTATTTTTCAACAAACCGAACAAACTATCGATATCAACGATTATGAGCTGAACTATTTATGTCAAAATGATTGTTAAATCAAATTTGACTGTCCAAGCTCTGATACAAATTGTTGGATCTGAGTTTGGGTTTGATTGTATTTTTCGTTTGAATTAGAATGAAGATGGATGAGTTGTGCAGCGGAATTAGGATGGAAGCAAACTTTGCATACAATCAAACGAGAGTATTGCTTTTATCAAACACTTTTCACAGAGAACCGAAAGATTGAATTTAATTTCAACAACGATTACAATGCAATGTTTAATACAAACTCCCCCTCAGCCAGAGCTCAGTGTTTGTTCGTGCAGAGAAGACGGTTTTACAAAGAGCTAATAGAACAGTACAGAGCACTGTTCTATTTATAGGCACTAGCAAACCACTGAGCATATAAGCTGACGTCACCATGAAAATGACATCTAACCTCCTAACAAACTCTAACCTCTGATCAATACAAACACTGCTATGCTACCTACTGCTATTACATTACATTACATAAAGACAGAATAAACAACTGCTGCATCCCTCCACTGCTGTGAACCTAGCAGTACTTTGACTCAAGGTAGTAGATTGAACAGCAGAGCTTTAGTCTTTCATCAGGTCTTTACTTGATCAGCAGTTGTAGGTCAGCAGTTTGCACGATCAGTAGATAGGAGGTCAGCATATGTTGAAATCACTATCAAGGGGAGAGACTTGTATGTAACATCTGCTTATTCTGGATCCACTGCTCTGATCCAGTTTTGGCTTTAATTATCTGTTCCTCTGGTAGGGTTCAATCCCAACAGAAACTGTTGACAAGAATAGAAAGAAAATGTAGAAAAAAAAAACACTAAAAGATAACCGAAAGAAAATCAACCAAAAAAGTTGTATGGTAACGATGTTTTTTATATGAAACACGTGGTCAGAGATGAGCAAATTGTTCTGGGTACCGGTACCAAATTTGCCGAACCGAAAGATTTTAAGTACCAACTCCGTACCGACTTTTGGCGTTCCTGGTACCGGTTCACTACCGTTTTTTACCTTCATATACCGGTACCGTAACTGGTATTTTCGGTATCAGTACCGATTTTATATCGGTTGGCACCGAGCTCATCCCTACCCCTGAAACTAAAAAAAAGAAAAAAAAATTGAAAGTTGAAGAAAATCAACAAAAAAAAGTTGTACGATACCATTATTCGTACGGTAACCGTGATCAGGGGTGAGCAAATGGTAACGGGTAGCAGCACTGAATTTTCCGAACCAAAAGATTTCCAATATAAATTCGGCACCAACTTTTGCCGTTTTCTGTATTAGTGCCTTTTTTTACATTCATGTACTAATACCGAACAAAAATCCTACCGGTATTTTCGATACCAGTAATGGTTCGATACCGGTTAACTACAAACTTATCCCAACCTCTGATATTAAAAAATCATGAAAGTTAAAAAGTAAAAAAATAACTATTATTATAATATTAAAATAATAAAAGTATTAAAAAACTATATATTATTATAATATTAGAATCACTATTCATTTCAATTCGTTTATTAATATATGGTAATATTAAAATAATAAAAGTATTAAAAAAACTATATATTATTATAATATTAAAATCACTATTCATTTCAATTCGTTTATTAATATATGGTAACTAGTGGGATTTCCCCGTGCTACGCGACGGAAATTTGGTTGGTATCGGTATCAGTCCGTTATGATACCGACACTTGCTATAGCGATAGATAAAAACCGAAAACATAAAGTCTTTATATACCCAAAAAAAATATCGACACGTCTTTTACATAGATTAAAAAACATAAAAACAAATACTGGCACTAACTCCGAAATTTCAATATCGGTGTGAAAGTTGTTCTATTGGAATAAGTTTGTTTCGTCACTATACCGATAAGACATTAGCCCCCAGCGTTGCGAGGAGGTGGTGTTAAACCATGCTACCAGCATTGCGCAGAGGGGGGGGGGAGCGTAAAACAATGCTAAGTAGCAATCGAACGACGATCAACATAATATAAAAATACGAATTCTAACACCAAGTGACTTACGTAACATGACACATAGACGAATTCGAATTTATACGACACATATTAGAAAATCGAGGGGGTAAAAAAACATGACCGATCAAATGTGACCACTAAACATTGTACTAAGTAGCCACCGAATGACGATCATATCCAAGAAAAAGACTAAACTCATTTTAACTTTTGTGAAAAAGTTGTAAAAATCTAAAGTTTTATAATAAAAAATAAAAAAACATTAAAGTTCACAAAAAAAAAGAAAAAAAATCCATAAAAGACAAAATTGACACTATTCATACTATTCATTACCTATGTTGTAAATTAATACAAATATATGAATATGTAACATCATCTCAACGTAAAGTTACAAAAATATATATATATATAAAAAAAAGCAAATATGAAAACCTGATCGTATGGTAGGTTGACTTCTACCTACTTTTTTTTTTATTATTTCACTAGTCATGATTCATTTGCATTTAGGAACTTTTGGTCAAAAATAAAATAAAGAAATAGTGAGTTCGGCCAGCTCTTTTGGGCGCTAAAACTCATCTACAACCCATTTTTTTACAGCCAAGTATTGGCTGATTTTATGACTCCATCTTCCTAACTAATTACATTTAATGCCAACCCCTTAAACCCTAATCTTTTCCCCCATAAATACCACTCTAATCCCAGCCACTTTTCCACTTTTGCAACACTCTAATCACTACCAAATCATCAAAAAACGCAGCTGATTGCTGAAGTTCGGACAGAAGTATACCTCTTCACTAAAGTGAGCATAACTCACTCAATACTTGTCTGATTTAGTCCATTCTTTTTCCTATGTGCTTGGATTGACCTTAGCTTCGATTCCATGGGTTTTTCACAGTAAATAAGTCACTGGAACTCCAAAAAAAGGCTCCAAAGTTCACTGTTTATTTCTGATTTCATCTAATCTTTACTAAACTTGTTCAACTTGAGTCTAACTCATCTCAAACCTATGTCCTTATGCTTATAACCATTTCCATGGTTAGTTAGACTTAAAAACAAGGTTGAGACATTCAAAATCAGAGGTTAATCCTCATATACTTTCTGTTTTGTTTAGGGTTTTTAACCCACAAGTGATGTTCAAGCTTCAAGCTTGATGAAGGTGTGATTATGTACTAACTTGGGTTGTCAAACATAGAATCCCCACATTACTTGATGATTTCTCATAGTGTAGTTGTTTCTTATTCTTGTATTGATATTAGTTCATGACCCTCCTTGTATGTTTTTACATCAAGTGTAGTGGTGAACCATAAGAGGTACCTAAATGGAAGCTTGTTCTTCCTACCTCCTACATGAATTCTATGAAACAATAGAGGTACCTAAATGAAGATTAATCTTCTACATCATGCTTGATTAATGGACTAAATAATACATATAATACTTATACATATATTTACTATTCGAACTCTTGATTGTGGACTTGTGTTCATTCGTCAAGGTATTAGAATACATCATCCAAGACATAAGACTTGTTACGATTCTAATGAGTATACTACTCATGAAAACATTAACCCTTGAGGTTTCATAGTGTCAAGAACAAGTACTTGATGTTGAAGGATGATTGCTTTCGAATACATATATTCTTGTGTTTTAACTTCCTAAATCCCTAAATCTTCCGAATGCCCAAACTCACACACCTATGTTTCCTTTGTGTAGAAGTGTCACGACCCCCGACCATGCCCTGGACGGGAGCCGTGAAGCAGTCGAGTGGTACTGGTGGTTATTTTGAAAATATTGCAGCGGAAATTTTATCAGGACCGTGAGTTAGGAAAAATATCAGAGTTTAGAAAATACCGGATTTTATTTATTAAATAGATGGGATAAAACGCATGTTTTACAAAGGTAGGTTTAATAAGGGGTAAACCCGAATATATGAAACCATGTTTGCTTAATTTAATTTAACTGTTAAAATAAGCCACTTCTTTAAGCCTTTCGGTGCCGTATCTTCACTCTTATTCCAATCTACAGTAATTACCTGAAATGCGTTTTAAAAAGGTTTGGTCAGCAGGAAATACTGGTGAGTTCATTCATTTTTGTACAAAACGACACATTGTTATAAATTACAGCATAAGAGCGATTACAATGGCTACTATCTTATTTTTATCTGGCGTCGTGTCACACCCTGGTGACGATGGTCATACCACTATTGGGTCCTTTCACCCAAGTAGTGATGATTATCACTGTTAGGTTGGTGAACCTAACCGTGAGAAATTAGTAATATGCACAATACCCCACTAGCAAGTGATTCAAGATAACCACGACTTAATCCCTGTAATCATAACTTTTGAAAATAATTTGAGGTTTAGTAAAACAGTTGATAAAAAGAAAATGACTCACCATGTTAGCATATAGTCTTGATTAACAAGCCTTCTGATTCTATGCCTTTTGATAACTAAGCATCTACTTTCTTTAGAGTTCTGAATCTTCTGGTGATTTAAGCGTTTATTTTGATTGTAAGTGTATAGTGCACAGTTTTCTGGTAGTTAAACATTTAGTTTAACATAGTGGAATACGTTATTAGTGTGAAACCACATCAAACCTAACGATGGTCACGAGATCAGAACCTTAACGAAATTCACAAAGTATAGTCTTATTTAGACAGAACTTTGGCATCCGTTTCAGAATATTAACGAAATTCACAAAGTATAGTCTTGTTTAGACAGCACTTTGGCATCCGTTTCAGAATCTTAACGAAATTCACAAAGTATAGTCTTGTTTAGACAACACTTTGGCATTCGTTAGTTGGTTCCCGAATCGATCGGACAGAATATCGCATCGGTGATTATTGGTTAGAACACCAACGTATAGAGAGAAGAATAGAAGAAATGAGCAAAGGAAAATGAATCCTAAGCTTCATATTTATAGCTAAGGGGATAAGTCTTACCCCTATATAGAATTTCCCTAGGTGTTATCTTCCTTAGTTGAACCTTCCCTAGATAAAACCTTCCCTAGATAGTATTTTCCTTATATAATACCTACCCCATATATACCTATTTTCATGTATATTTACTTAGTTAATTAATCTTACTTAGCTGATTAATTAATCTTACTTAGCTTAATTAATCTTGCTTAACTGATTAATTAATCTTTCTTAACTTAATTAATCTTGCTTAACTGATTAATTAATCTTGCTTAACTTAATTAATCTTGCTTAACTGATTAATTAATCTTACTTGGCTAATTAAGTTTATATTATCTATTAAGTTTCCTTAACTATTAATTTTACTTAACTATTAAGTTTTCTTAACTATTAAGTTTACTTAACTATTAAGTTTTCTTAACTATTAAGTTTACTTAATCGCTAAGTATTCTACTTTAGCAGCTCCCTGGTTACGAGTTCTAATTTTTAGATATAATGGAACTCGTATTAGTGTATTAACTTACTTCAACTTTAACGATAATCACGAGATCGAAACCCTCACAACGAATGACAAAGTATAGCAAGATATTGGCAGCACTTAAACATTCGTTGGATCGGTTTCAATCGATCGGATATAGTATCGTACCAATGATTAGAGTTATTACCCTAATATGGGCAGAGTTTCAGGATTTAGAAGTTCTGACATTAGAATGACAGAACAAGAGAACGAGAGAAAGAAAAGAATTGAACGATTTGAAATGAAACTCGAACTCCTTATTTATAGGGCTAGAAATGGGGCGCGTCGCGGCCCGCGAAGCACATAAGCTTCTTCTACGCGGCCCGCGAGGGAGTCTAGGTTGACACGTGTAACGACGCGTGTCCCTCATCCTTATCCGGTTACCCTTGAGCTATCGCGCCCCGCGTAAGCTTCGGTTAACTATTACGCGAGCGATCCATAAAATTGAATTTCTTGATTTTTCACAAGGATTCGGGTTTTAGGGGTCTGGGTTTCTACTTACGGAGTGTTGTGGGACATTTTTGCAGGTCCTTACAAGAAGAACTTGGTGTTCCAACCTCCTAATCAATCAACTCACTCACGGGATTATCAAGTAGAAGACTTGCAAAACCGTGAGTATACTCGCAACCCCCTTTTTATGTTTACCACTTTTTGGGGTGTAACATGTTTATCTATTAAACTACACTTAAACTTATGCAATGCACGAAAACAATCCTTATACATGAATACTATGTTATGATACTTGATGCTTACGTGGACCATACTTATGTGATATGTTTTAGTCATTAGCTTTCACGAGCCTCCATTTGACATGTATAGCGCTATAGGAGTAACGCACCGCCCGTAGATTTGTGGTCATGTTAAATTATATCATTATTGCGTAAATAGAGGATTGGCTAGAAATATTGCATGCCATGTTAGGTTGATCTTTTATAAACTAAGTTGCCATATGGATTCGTTTTAAACTTTTATACTTATACTTATTCTTAAACTTGTATACTCGCCTTTGCTTTTGCATTGAATTGTATTTTAAACATGTTACAGGTTGATGATTGATGATGCTATGAAAATGGATAGCAAAGATGCCTAGATACTCACTTAGACGTTTAGGTTTAAAGTGTTGTATCAATTTTGTTTATGTTATGTTGAGCAATGTTGTTATTTGATTTCCTTGTAATGTTTTTGACAATTTATCTATGAAATGAAATCGGTTCAATTAAATATTGTCACAAATAGTGTTATGAAGTCTCTTGCAATCTTGAACAAGTCCCACTCCGATGATTCCGCTATTGGTTGGGGTGTGACACCCACGCCCCGCCATACCCCACGGACACGTCACTAGGCGGTGGGAGGGCTCGAACTCCACGTGTCAACTCATGCCCCAACCCAAGCCCCACCATACCCCACGGTCTTATTGCGAGTGGTTAGTCATCTCAGTTTTGAAAGATTTACATATTCAACTGAAACCTAATTTCTTTATCAAAATCATGTAAAATTTGAATTCTATTAAACTTTAAAAATATATTCAAATTATAATTTCATTTAATAACATACTTGTCAAGTTATATCAAAACAGAAGGTAGACGAGCAACAAGCTGCGCCGGCACCCCTTTCTGAATTGCAAACCCTAATCTACCAAAGACAAAACCCTGCCCTCACGAGGCTGAACAACTGCTATGGATGACCCGTTGGACCGAGGTCAGAAATTGGATTGCTTCTAGCGCTAGGGAGCCAAATGTGTCAAACGCAAAAGGACAAAAACATGTTGGTTCTCTGCACAAGCTTTAGCGTGCTTATCAACTTTATTCGATTCTGCCTTTCTTGCTGCTTGTCCAGCTACAAACCCGTTTTCCCTTAAACCAACCAAAGGGGAAACCCCCCGTGAGGTCCACACAAGCATGTTTTCCCCTGGCCTAACCAAAGACGAGCAGATCCGCTAGTCGCAGAGTAGATCTCCCTTCCATAAGGTCCGTAAGGAAATTCACATGAGCCCCTTTCTTAGCTGAAATCCCAGCTCTTCTCAGGATGTCCCACAAAACATCACGCACCCAGTCATGCCGATATTTGAATCTAGGGAGCTCTTTACAATGTACTGCGTGCTCTCCGTATTTATCCATACAATCTTTAAAGCATATCGGGCAGGTTTCATCTTCTGGGTACATAGGGATCATCAGCTGGTATGTAAGGATGGCACTATATTCTATTGCTGACATACATTGTCCCAGCCCCTCAATCGGGATAACAGTCAAAAAATCCTAAACATGGGGACCCTCTGTTGGGATTGAACCCTATCAAAGGAACAGTTGATTAAATCTAAAACTGGATCAGAGCAGTGGATCCAGCATAAGCACTGCTGTATACAAGTATATCCCCTTGAAAGTGTTTCTAACAACTGATGGCATGTATCCACTATCTTCATACAACTGCTGTTCTACAAACAACTGATCAAGCATAAAGGCTGATGAAGACTAAAGCCCTGATGATCAATCTACTGTTATGGGTCAAGCACTGCTGAAGAAACAAAGTACTGCTGGAGTCACAACAGTGGAAGGAGAAAGCAGTAGTTTAGTCTTTTGTTTGTAATGAATTGTAATTAGTAGTTAGCTAAACAGTGACTGTAATAGATCAGTAGTTTCAGGTTGTTAGGAGGTTAGATGTCACTTTCATGGTGACGTCAGCCAAGATGCTTCAGTGGTTTGCTCGTTCCTATAAATAGAACAGTACCATGTACTGTTCTATTGGCTCTTTCACCACTTTTCTTCTTGTACGAACAATCACTTGAGCTCAGGCTGAGGGGGAGTTTGTGATACATGCATGCATTGTAATTGGTGTTTGAAATAAATTCAATCATTCGGTTCTATGTTAAAATGTGTGTTGAAAGCATTTCTCCAATTTAATTGTGTGTGAAAGTTTGTTTCCATTTACATTCCGCTGCAATTACTTGTTCATCTTCATTTTAATCAAACATAAAACACAATCAATTGAAACTCAGTTCCTAACAATTGGTATCAGAGCAAGGACAGTCAAATTTGATCTAACAATCATTTTGACGTAAAAGTTCAGCTCACAATCGTTGATACTTATTATTGTTCGTTTTGTTGAAAAACAGAGCAAGGTTTAATCATGAACAAAGTTGATTAATCAGTGTCTGTAAAACAACCAAGATGACGTTACAAGCACAAGTTGCTAACAATAGCATCTATTCACTCTTCAAACCACCCATGCTGAAGCGCAATGAGTACAACATCTGGCAGAGAAGGATGGGTCACATCCTTGCTCAACAGAATACCGAATGTTGGAAGTCGGTTATCTTTGGACCACATGTTCCAATGGTGCCGAGTGCTGAGGATACAAAGAAGTTCGAACCTAAGAAACCTGAAAACTATACTGAAACTGAATTTCAAAAGCTCAAACTGGATGCCAAGGCATTTAGCATCGTTGCATCTACTTTGCCCAATGAAATCTACGCTGGAGTGTTACACTGTAACAGTGCCAAAGAATTATGGGATGCACTTAAGGAACAATTTGGGGGGACTGAAGAAGTAATTGAAAATAACAGGGAAATTCTGAATCAGCAGTATGAAACATTTTGTCATGTTAAGGGTGAAATATTAACCCAACAGTTTGAGAGATTCAGTTGTCTCATTAGTGAGCTAAGACTTGTTGATGTTAAATTTACAAATTCAACTCAAAACAACAGGTTTCTTAGATCACTACCTGAAAAATGGGATACAATTGCATTTGTGACCAGAAACTCTGTTGAGTTCAAAGATCTGACACTGACCCAACTTCATGGTAGACTCCTAACCTATGAAAGGGAGTTAAACCAGAAAAAGAAGTTGCAAGAGTCTGGAAAAGTTGCAGATGACTACACATTTGGCAACACAGCTGTTTTGGGTCAGGAAGAGTCTGGCAGCAGTAAGGATCAGAGTTATGATCATTTTATTGACATAACTTGTTGGGATTGAACCCTACCAGAGGAACAGATAATGAAAGCCAAAACTGGTTCACAACAGTGGATTCACAATAAGCAGATGTTTACATTAAGCTTTCCCCTTGACAGTGGTTATCTAACAGCTGATATACTTTAAGTACTGGTCAGAAGAACAACTGATGAACCAAACACTGATGAAATGCTAAAGACTGCTAAAAGACAAACACTAATACTCTATCTACTGCTGTCTCTTAAGTACTGCTGAAGACACAAGCACTGCCCATTCAAGGACTGATCACCTTTGAAGAAAGCACTAATGCTCAACATCAGTGCTTAGGCTACAACAGTGGAAAGTAATTCAGTAGTTTACCCATGTTTTATATTTTCTTATCAATCAGTTGTTAGACATCAGTAGTTTGTATAGAACAGTGTTTACAGGTTGTTAGGTTGTTGGATGTCACTTTCATGGTGACGTCAGCTGAGATACATCAGTGGTTTGGTTTGTCTATAAATATAACAGTACCCTGTACTGTTATATTTGATTCGTTTTGAGTTAGTTCTTCTCCTCAATTCAATCCTTTCATCTTGTGCAACCAACCGCTGGAGTATTAGGCTGAGGGGGAGTTTAGTTTGTAAGCATGCTTGTAATCTTTTGAATTGCTTTGTAATCTTTTGACTGATGAAAAGCATTTGTTTATCTAAACTATTTTCTTCCTTGATTGTGTTTACAAAGTTTGTGATCATTTCCACTGCACTTAAACTCTATTCATCTCTATTTGATTTGTTCAAATTATACAAACAAGCACAATCATGAGAGCCTCCGATCATAACATAACTGCTGGTGCAAACTTCAACTCTGATCCTCACTCATCCAACTTTGCTTTCACAGCAAATGGAGAAAGTCAGATCTCTGATAATCTGTGTTTTGAACTCAATGATTTACAACATTTTGATCCCACTGACTTAGAAGAAATGGACATTTTGCATCAATTGGCTTTGCTTAGTGTAAGAACAAGCAAATTCTATAAAAGGACAGGGAGAAAATTCCCAGGGCTACATGGGAAACTAAAGGTGGGGTTAGATAAATCCAAGATCAAGTGCTATAAGTGCAATAGGCTAGGTCATTTTGCTAGGGAATGTAGGAGTTAAACCACTGGTCCAATTATTACTCATCCCAGCTCAAACCCTAGACCACAAAACCAAGGCACTGTGTACTATGCCCAATATACCCCCGCAACCCATGTTAACATTGCTCACTATTCTGCAACCCCTGCTCATGTGCATTATGTTCAAACCACTGTTCCACAAATTCAGTATGTTCAAGCCCCTGTCCCTCAGGTTCAAGTGCAACCAGTTGCACCTCAACAAGTTGCTCCAGCAGTGGTTCAACCAGATCAGCAAAGCTTTTTAACCCAAGGCTTTGTTGATTGGAGCAGTATGCCTGATGAGCTTGGTGATGAAAATTTTGCACTCTATGCTTCTAATGATGCTCCTAATGATGAATTTTGTTTTATGACATTAGAGTCAATACCAGAAGGGCTGGAAGCTGAAGGAGAACAGCTAAGTGCTGAAACAGTGGATGAAGTTGCTGAAGCAGTGGTTACTGCAGTTGCTGGTGAAATACTGCTGGGAGAAAATTCAGAAACCCTGATAGAACCACAGTCCGACCCCTGGTCTGAAGAAGAAGAGAAGAACCATGGTGAAAAGGAAGAGAATGTGACTGATGAGAAAGAGCATGTTTGTGATTGTTCCATGATGGCTGCAGCCAAGGTATCATCTCAAGTTCTTGAAAATATGTGTTCAGACAAATGCATAATAGCATTTGCTAACATTAAAGAGGTGAATGAAAACCTTAGGGATAGAGTGTTAACTGATGAAGTCAAATTTGAGAAGTCTTTAAAAGAACTTAAAATCAAATTGGCTGAAAAAGATAAAGAAATCTGCAGTCTAAAAGAAGAGCATAGCATTACCAAAAACCAGCTCCAAACTATGATAGAAAAATATCATGTTTGCAAAAAGGAGTTGGAATCCACCCAAATCACTTGTGAAAAATGGGTGGAATCTTGCAAAGGTTTTGAGATAATGCTTGAGAAACAGCTTGAAAGCAATGTGAAATTTGGCATTGGATTTAGAAAAAATGATCAAGTTGAAAACAATGCTGCAAATCAAGCTGGTTCAGTTGAAATCATTCAAACCAACAAGAATGGCCAAGAAGTCAAAATCACTGACAAACTAGGTAACAAAATCACTCTGGAAAGATCTGCGGGGTCCTCAACTTTTGTGGAACTTGAGAGGTACCAATTTAAACCCACATGGTCTAATGAGTGTGACATTCTTGAAAACTTTAAGCCTATAGACTTCACAACCACTGATGGTGTAAAAGCTCCTAAAGCAAAGGTCATTCCTCTCAAAGACATCCCAACAGTAGTTCAAAACTCTATTGCAAAGGAGTCTGAGAAGAAGAAAAGAAGAGAAAAAGTTAAAAACCTGTTCTGTGAAAAGAAGAATCATCTAACAAAAGACTGTTTTCATCTAAAATCATATGACATCAACAAAACAAGTGTTATTGTACCTGCTGAGAGTTGCACCATCTGTGGTAAATCAAACCACAAAACTCAGGAATGTGTGTATCTCAAATCCTTTGATATAAAAAAGAATGAGTACACTGCAAAAACATCCTTGAGTTCATCAAATTCATCTATCAAATTCACCAAGAACCAACCACTGTTTGTGCCAGTTCAAACAGCTGTTACAAAACAGCTGAACCACACCTCTGTTAAAAGAGATGTTCAGGTGACTGATGCACCCCCTGCCAACCAATACAGAAGAGGTAAGGGATAACCACCATACCAAAGGATCCCACATGTTTATGAGGTTTACAAAAAGCCTTCTAAACCAAGAGTAAACAGGCATCCTTTTGGGTATCAGCGGATAATTGGGCAAGACCCCCAACAGTGGTTAGAGAAAAACAGTTCCAAAACTGTCCAAACCCCTGAGCTAACCACTGTCCATCCACCTGAACTTAATCTAGACACTGTTGAGACCCCATCCAAAGCCTTATTGGCTTTGGAGACCCTAATGAACTAACCTTTTACTACATGTGCAGAGAGCTTCTGCATGCTTAGATAGTCTTTGGTATGTAGATAGTGGAGGCTCCAGGCACATGACAGGATGTAAAGCCCTACTCAAAGATTTCAAAACTCATGGAGGGGGTGATATATCCTCTGGCAATAGTAGTAAAGGGAAGGTTCTGGGGTCTGGTACAGTTCAGTCTGGTAAAGTTAAGTTTGAAAATGTCAATCTAATAGACAATCTAAAATTCAACCTCTTAAGTGTCTCTCAAATAAGTGACAAGGGCTATGGCTTATTCTTTACAAAAGAGTGTTGTAGGATTGTTGGACCATAAATGGTTGAAAAGATTGAAGCAATAATAAAAAATGAAAAACCCCAACTTGTTGCTCAAAGAAGTGGCAATGTCTATGTGGTGGATATGTTAAAAGAGAGCCCCAGGAATGATGCATGTCTGTTCTCAGCTGCCTCTAACAAAGAGACAGAATTATGGCACAGGAGATTGGGGCACACAAATCTTAAGACAATCACTGCTATTTCAAAACAGGGGTTAGTGATGTGTTCAAAATGAAACATATAAATTTCATCAAATGAGGCATAAAACTAACCATTTTTTAGTACTAATGTTGGAAAAAGTGTGCTTTTGTCTTCCTTTTGTATTTTCAGGTTTAAATGAGCTCAAATTAACAAAAGAAGCAAAAAGACATCAAAATCTAACATAAATACAAGAAAAGGAACAAGACGTGACATGCCCGAGCCCACGACAGCATCTTCCCAAGCAAAACAAGAGATCAGAAGCCTGAACACGCCCCGTGCTCAGCCAGCACGGGGGCGTGCCCAAGTGTCAGCAGAAAAGACAAAGTGGTAGAAGCTTATATTGCCCACCACGGGGCCGTGCTCAGCGGACATGGGGCCGTGGTCAACTATAAGATTCGCACAATCCTGCAAATCTGCATAGTACAAAGATTCTTCTTCACCACGGGGTCGTGCTCAGCGGACACGGGGGAGTGGTCAACTAAAAAGACAAAACTACATTAAATGAAGAAAGAGAAGGATATGGACACGGGGCCGTGCCCACTGGACACGGGGCCGTGCCCGAGCTTCTGTTCAGCCTATAAATAGAAGTGCTTGGCTCAAGCTCAAACCATCCCTTGGCACACCACCTCTCTCACACTTCACTCACCACCCACCACCACCATAACACCATCATCCACCATCATCATCCATTGTCCATCGTAGAGTGTGTGAGTCGTCTCGGGATCCAAGATTGATCGTAAGAGTTCTTGACAATCAAGGCCATGTTTGCCTAAGTCTCTTACATCACTTGGTGAAGACAAAGTGTCTAACGTAATACTTTTTATTTCTAATCTTTTGCACTTTTTACTTGGTTTTGTATTAATGACTTTAATAACTAGTTGCTTATGTTGAAGGTGATCTTTCCTTATCGTTTGTCCGTGGTGTCTTGGCATTATGTTACTGTCTATATAAAATAAAAGATTTTCACCATTCATATCTCCACGGTCTATATGGAGGTATGTTGGCTACCTGGTCGGGGGTTAAGGGAACGGTTTGGTAAAGGTCTTGCCATTGTTCAGCGTTTAGAGGTCCTGCAATGGACCTGGTTCAAATTTAGTAGGACCTCCTTCAATACTTAACGGTATTGGATGGCGGGGGTCCAAACTCTTTGATCCCCTCATAAGTTAACTACTATTAATACTATAACCCGGATATTTAGGACTGTATCCCTGCTGACTCAGACTACTTAGTCGAGGGTAACGTCACCTCCAAAAGAGGGGCCTACCATAATTTGCATTAATAACTTAATTAATTATCTTCCAATAATCCACCCTTTTAGGATTGTATCCTTGCTGACTCAAACTACTGGGGTGAGGGTAACGTCACCTTCAAAAGATGGGCCTACTACAATAACTAAGATAATCTCTTAAATATGTGCAAAAGTGCGGAAATAATCAAAGGTTACACTAGATATGAGTCGGAACCAAGTGATTCATCTTGTCTATCTGTTTTTCTTTTTATTTTATTTTCAGCATTTTAGTTAGTTTTTATTTTTCTTAGTTTAAAACATTTTTCTAAACTTTTATTTTTGATTAGACGTTGAGGATAAACCGCTACTAAAAGCTCTTGTGTCCTTGGACGACCTCGGTATCTTACCAACGCTATACTACGCTCACGATGGGTGCACTTGCCCATATGTGTGTTTAGTGTTAGTGAAATATCGTGTTTTATAAATTTAAAACTTGGCTAAAAATAAGTGTTAAAGGGGCTTAAAATATACACCTAATATATATAACACTTCACACGCATCAAGTTTTTGGCGCCGTTGCCGGGGACACAAGGATTTTAAGAAAGTTAGGAATCAACGGCCTAATCGTTTTTTCTTATTTTTCATTTTTTTAGGATTTTTCTTAATTTTTCAGCTTCTGCAGAACTCAGCACGGGCCGTGCCCGCTGAACACGCCCCGTGCCCAATCATTGGAACTGGCAATCCTGTTTTAAGTCAGACAGTAGCTGAACACGGGGCCGTGCCCACTCAACACGCCCCCGTGCCCACTCAACACGCCCCCGTGCCCAAGTTTCAGTTACTGAAAACAGAACCGTAAGATCCCGACGGTTGGTAATTTCTGACACAAACATGAGTGATACTGATACTTTTTACTTTCGGCACTCTTATGGTACTATGTGGTGTCAATTATGTGGTGGTAACCATAAAGAATTAGAATGCTTTTTCCTAAATTATAAACCCCACTATATAGACCCATCATTTCCTAGTATCCTTAAGAGGGGCGAAAGTAAAAATAATCCCTATCTCTCCCTCGAATGCGCCCAACCAGATATTCTAGGAGAAATGCTTCTCGATGAATTATTTCAACTAGAAGATCTAATTATTAATTGGTTAAAAGAACTTAGGGAAGATTTCAATAATCTTTTCCAAGACGATAACCAAGAAGAGGGGTTGGAACCGCATTCAAACAACTTCATTGTTTCCAATGATACTTCTAACTCTAGTGAGGACTTGAGCGATAGTCGTCCCTGTGTCGATTGTGCCGTGAAGGACTCCCCATCAACTTCGTTTGATGCATACATAGACCTGAACGATTCGACATACACCTTCTTTAACGAGAGCCCGGGAAAGGGTTGGACTTGTCCACCTACATATAGCATAGGAATCACCCTTACCGACAACCTCTTGCGTTCTCGTCTTAATCTAGATCAATTAAGGTATCTTAGGCACTTTGGGGTTGTTCCATCCAGTAAGGAACCGCCCGATCCGGAAAAGTTCCTTAAAAATAGACGCACTTCATAAAACAGCCTTCCGACACGGGGCCGTGCCCAGGTCAACACGCCCCTGTGTCCACCGAAAGATTCCCTTCTGACTTTTGTCAGAATACGGACAAAACGTGTCAGGATCTTGCCTGCACACGGGGCCGTGTCCAGCCGACACGGGGCCGTGTCCAGCACGCTGTCGTTTTCTATAAATGCAGCCAAGAACCCTGCACATTTGGACCATCCAGGGACAGAGATTTGAAAGGATTTTCTGACTTACCATCCTAGGTATGTTCTAAAAGAAGGTTCTTACAAGCATCTTGTCCTTTCCTCTTTTATCTATTGCCTTCTTCTTCATCTTTCTTGCACCAAGAACTCCATTAAAGCTTGATTTCAAGCTTTGTTGTGATGTTTATTGAATTTTTGTTCAAGGAATCTTGTTGAAAATAAGTTACACAACATTGTTTTAAGTTATTTCTGCTCAAAAAAGCTTTATAATTTAAGAAAATAATTTGAAACCCCAAGATTCCTTGTTCTAAAAATCTGCAGAAAGTTGAACACGGGGCCGTGCTCATTGAGCACGGGGTCGTGCCCGTGGTACTGTTTCATTAAAACGAACTGTTTTTGGTTTGTTTCCGTAGAATGTCTAGCCAAAACAGCGGAACCTCTTCTGCACACTCAAGGAACAGTCGACGGGAAAGGAGGCCATCGATTGAAGCAACTCTCGTAAGATACGTAATGGCGCTACGTGAAGCACTTGACGAGATGACTTCAGTGGAGGAAGTCCTCATTGACCGTATAAACTATCTCTCGGTGGGGTTGGAAAACAGTTTCCAGGAAATAAACCTCTTGCACCAGAGGTTGAACATTCTGGTAACACCTCCTGTGGAACCAATCCTCCCTCAAGAGGATTGGAACCTCGCACTTGGAATCCAAAATCCTACCGGTTGGGACGACATTACAGCGGAGCCTCCTCTTGAAGAACTCCAAGAAATTCCAGTGGAAGTTACACCTCCTCAACCCAATGCTCATGAGCCCGCTTTTCTTCTCCCTAGGGAGATCGAAGAGTGGCTCGCCGATGTATGAGGAGCCCATAACCGAAGGAAGAAGTTGTCAAGCCACTTTTAACCGAGAGATCTATCTTTTCGGAAATTTTGCTAGTAGAATAAATAGTAGGCTAGACACTTCTGGGATTGGATTTCTTATGTTTCTTTGACCTAACTAGCTAATATTTTCATTTTTAGGACTATTATGTAATTCTCTCTATGATTAATGAATGATGGTTTTAGTTAATGTGGTGTTTGAATGGTGTTGAATGGAATAAAACACACTTGAGATGGCCAAGGATGCAAGGGAAACTTGAACCAGCACTATATACAGGAAAACAGAACCGTCCGACAAATTTCTTCGTTTACAGTAAGTTCGGCACGGGCCGT
This sequence comes from Helianthus tuberosus, assembly GCA_030545235.1. NCBI lineage: Eukaryota > Viridiplantae > Streptophyta > Magnoliopsida > Asterales > Asteraceae > Helianthus > Helianthus tuberosus. The sequence continues at coordinate 75,005,550 of CM060411.1, forward strand.
GTCCACCCAACACGGCCCCGTGCTGCACAGTCTGCAGAAAAAGACCCAGTTCAGGTAACTGGACACGGGCCGTGTTCACCCAACACACCCCCGTGTCCAGACTTCTGTTTCTCTTGTTTTTATTTTTGTTACTGGCACTTGAACACGGGGCCGTTCCCGGACAACACGTGGCCGTGTTCAGCGCCCAGTAACACAAAAATTTCGCTTTTCACCTTTTTACACATTCAATCAACCTAAAAACTTATTTTTGGGACACATTGAGGACAATGTGTAATTTAAGTGTGGGGGGGATGCTAAAACCTTGAATCTTGCAAGTCCTAAATACAAGCCTTACACAAAACTCTAATGGAACCGCGGTTTAACTCGGGAAATTCAAGTTCTCAAAAAGGTTATATTTTTACAAATTTACAACTGATAGCGTCGTGATAAAAATAACCAACATAAGAAAATTATGAAAAGGCATGACAAACTTAGTTAAAATTTGATTATATATACTTGATCACATAAAAACCCATTCCCACAAAAGTGAGTTTTGAGCCTTTATTGAGCATACAATTACATATCATTAGAACTAAATGCTCATTTTTCGTTTCTTGTGTGAATAGCCGCTTGGTTCTTACGACTCTAGAACTTGCCATGACGATACATTCCCGGTCCTTACCAACTTAAACCCGAGTAAGTAAATGATGGAGGCATTAGGACTAACCCTTTTTATTTCTACACCATTATTTTTCTTTTTTTTACCACCTACCCAAAATCCCCCTAGTTAGCCCCTTTGAGCCTAAACCTTTTCATTTCATAACCCAAACCAAACACCATTTTTACCCACCAAAACCTTTTTCATTTTTACCATTTGTTTTAGTAACAAGTTCGATTTTTCGTATGACTTTTCAAAATATATATATATATATATATATATAGGGGATCGCTAGAATGAGAACCACCACGAGTTATGAGAACCACGAGAACCGCGCCCCGCGGGTGGCCGTCGGCGACGGAATTTTTTTTACACCTAGATCCGTATATTTTAGTGGGGGGTTTAAATTTTCGGTTCAAACGGCGCGCCCGAGGGGGTAGTTTTTTACGCCCAAAGTTTGGGTTTTTTTAATTTTTTTAATTTTTCTTTTTTTTTTACCAAACTTTGGGCGTAAAAAACTACCCCCTCTGGCGCGCCGTTTGAACCGAAAATTTAAACCCCCCACTAAAATATACGGATCTAGGTGTAAAACAAATTTCGTCGCCGACGGCCACCCGCGGGGCGCGGTTCTCGTGGTTCTCATAACTCGTGGTGGTTCTCATTCTAGCGGCTCCCTATATATATATATATATATATATATTTGTGTTGATGATGAAGCAAAAGAAAATAAACAAGTTCATCAAAAATAACTTTTTTTGAATAATAGCTTCATCAAAATAAAAAGTTACAAAAATAGAAAGTCTTACGAAAACCGAAACTTGTTACGTTTTTTCGCCATTTTCTACTAACCACTCACCTAACCCACCTACCTTTAACCCAAGCCAAACCCTTCACCCAAAAAGTCCTCTTGATATTTACAAAGGTATATAAGTTAAAAAGGAGGAGGATTGATTGCTTGGCAAGCCTATGGTAGGAGAAAGTTCCATGCCGCTCTCGAGTGATCCACAAAAATACATTTTCGGCCGAATGTTGAGTGATCCCCGTGAGGTATGTGAACTTGTATATAAATAGAATTTTAAAAAGGCATGTTATGCCCTAATAAGTAATTTATCTTATGAAAAGTTTTAAATAAATCATGACGAATAGAATTGTAAATAAATAAAAATAAAACTAAATAAAGAATCTTGGAAATCCCGACACTCTACGACAAGCCCTAAAACCTTCTTTTCTACCCATTCCATTTGGGAGTGTAATAGCCACATATTAAAGAGTTTTGCTTGAGGACAAGCAAAGATTCAAGTGTGGGGGTATTTGATGTGTTCAAAATGCAACATATAAATTTCATCAAATGAGGCATAAAACTAACCCTTTTTTAGTACTAATGTTGGAAAAAGTGTGTTTTTGTCTTCCTTTTGTATTTTCAGGATTAAATGAGCTCAAATTAACAAAAGAAGCAAAAAGACATCAAAATCTAACATAAATACAAGAAAAGGAACAAGACGTGACATGCCCGACCCCACGACAGCATCTTCCCAAGCAAAACAAGAGATCAGAAGCCTGAACACGCCCCGTGATCAGCCAGCACGGGGGCGTGCCCAAGTGTCAGCAGAAAAGACAAAGTGGTAGAAGCTTCTATTGCCCACCACGGGGCCGTGCTCAGCGGACACGGGGCCGTGCTCAACTATAAGATTCGCACAATCCAGCAAATCTGCATAGTACAAAGATTCTTCTGCACCACGGGGTCGTGCTCAGCGGACACGGGGGCGTGGTCAACTAAAAAGACAAAACTGCATTAAATGAAGAAAGAGAAGGATGTGGACACGGGGCCGTGCCCACTGGACACGGGGCCGTTCCCGAGCTTCTGTTCAGCCTATAAATAGAAGTGCTTAGCTCAAGCTCAAACCATCCCTTGGCACACCACCTCTCTCACACTTCACCCACCACCCACCACCACCACAATACCATCATCCATTGTCCATCGTAGAGTGTATGAGTCGTCTCGGGATCCAAGATTGATCGTAAGAGTTCTTGAAAATCAAGGCCATGTTTGCCTAAGTCTCTTACATCACTTAGTGAAGACAAAGTGTCTAGTGTAATACTTTTTATTTCTAATTTTTTGCAATTTTTACTTGGTTTTGTATTAATGACTTTAATAACTAGTTGCTTATGTTGAAGGTGATCTTTCCTTATCGTTTGTCCGTGGTGTCTTGGCATTATTTTACTGTCTATATAAAATAAAAGATTTTCACCATTCATATCTCCACGGTCTATATGGAGGTATGTTGGCTACCTGGTCGGGGGTTAAGGGAACGGTTTGGTAAAGGTCTTGCCATTGTTCAGCGTTTAGAGGTCCTGCAATGGACCTGGTTCAAATTTAGTAGGACCTCCTTCAATACTTAACGGTATTGGATGGCGGGGGTCCAAACTCTTTGATCCCCTCATAAGTTAACTACTATTAATACTATAACCCGGTTATTTAGGACCGTATCCCTTCTGACTCAGACTACTTAGTCGAGGGTAACGTCACCTCCAAAATAGGGGCCTACCATAATTTGCATTAATAACTTAATTAATTATCTTCCAATAATCCACCCTTTTAGGATTGTATCCTTGCTGACTCAAACTACTGGGGTGAGGGTAACGTCACCTTCAAAAGAGGGGCCTACTACAATAACTAAGATAATCTCTTAAATATGTACAAAAGTGCGGAAATAATCAAAGGTTACACTAGATACGAGTCGGAACCAAGTGATTCATCTTGTCTATCTGTTTTTCTTTTTATTTTATTTTCAGCATTTTAGTTAGTTTTTATTTTTCTTAGTTTAAAACATTTTTCTAAACTTTTATTTTTGATTAGACGTTGAGGGTAAACCGGTACTAAAAGCTCTTTTGTCCTTGGACGACCTCGGTATCTTACCAACGCTATACTACGCTCACGATGGGTGCACTTGCCCATATGTGTGTTTAGTGTTAGTGAAATATCGTGTTTTATAAATTTAAAACTTGGCTAAAAATAAGTGTTAAAGGGGCTTAAAATATACACCTAATATATATAACACTTCACACGCATCAGTTAGTAAGAGGTTTACCTCAAAAACTGTTCACCTGTCCTGAGCATTGTGTTTCCTGCCTAAAAGGAAAACAACATAAAAGCTCATACAAATCTATTGAAGAGTCCAAAACAACCAAGTGCTTACAAATGCTTCACATGGATTTGTTTGGCCCAGTTAAAGTCATGAGTCTTAAGAAGAAGAGATATTGTTTGGTTATTGTTGATGACTTTTCTATGTTTACTTGGACTTACTTTTTACACTCAAAAGATGAGACTGCAGGCATTCTGCAAGATTTTGTTACACAGGTTGAAAAGCAGTTTGACTTGCCAGTAAAAGTCTTCAGGAGTGATAATGGCACAGAGTTCAGAAACAAGGAGTTAGATGATTTTTGTGTGTCAAAAGGAATTGTAAGGCAGTACAACATTCCAAGAACACCAGAACAAAATGGGGTTGTTAAAAGAATGAACAGGACTTTGATTGAGGCTGGCAGAACCATGCTTGCAGATTCAGGTTTGCCATTAACTTTTTGGGCAGAGGCAGTAAACACTGCTTGGTTTGTCCAAAACAGAGTTTTAATCAACCCTAGGCATCAAAAGACTGCCTACGAACCACTGTATAAAATAAAGCCATTGATTTCATATTTCAAAGTTTTTGGCTGCCCATGTTTCATTTTAAACTTAAAAGATTCTATCTCAAAGTTTGTAGCCAAAATTGATTGTGGTTATCATCTGGGATACTCAACCACTGCTAAGGCCTACAAAGTGTTTAACACAAGGACTAAGACAGTGGAAGAGACTTTGAATGTAAAGTTCAATGAACTTTCATCAATGAAAATCCCAGTAACCCTGCAGAATTATTTGATCTTGATAAATTCACATTTGAAAGTGTTGCTGTCAAGACTAACAATGCAGGTCCATCAGAAAATCCTCCATCAGACTATGGGTATGAAGTCATCATTCCTCAACAAAAGTCTGCCTCAATGGGAAGAGCAGCAGATGTTCAAAACAGTTGTCAAAGCTCATTCACTGCTACCTCAACAGTTGTTGACCAAAGTAGCCCTTCCTCATCTACCACTGTTGACAAAAGCCATCAAACAGTGGATAAAAGTCAACAAGTTTTCACACCTGTTCCTCCTATTCCTCCACCTCCATTTGAAGCCACTGCTGGATCATCAAAGTCACCAGCAGTGGTTAGCTCAGATGATTCACATCTGCAGCCTTCACCATTGAATGCCATTGTTCCATACAAAGGAGATCTAATCTTCTTGAAATCTCATCCACTTGACCAAATCATTGGCAACATCAGTGAAGGGGTGCTCGCAAGAAGTCAATCCCAAAACATCTGTCTTTTTGCTGGTTTCCTATCTCTCCATCAGCCAGTCAAGTACCAAGAGACACTAAAAGACAACAGCTGGGTAGAAGCCATGCAAGAGGAGCTCCAACAGTTTAGAAGACAACAAGTTTGGGAGCTTGTACCACTGCCAGAGGGTGTGAGTCCTATTGGCATAAAATGGGTCTTCAAAAATAAAACTGATGAAAGGGGTATTGTTGTCAAGAATAAAGCTAGGCTTGTGGTTCAAGGGTTCAGACAGGAAGATGGCATTGACTATGATGAAACATTTGCCCCTGTAGCAAGACTTGAAGCTATCAGATTATTCGTGGCCTTTGCTGTCAACCACAACATCAAGGTGTATCAAATGGATATCAAATGTGCATTCCTCTATGGTAAGATTCAAGAAGAGGTTTATGTTTGTCAACCTCTAGGCTTTGAGGATCCATTTAATCCAAATCATGTCTACAAGCTAAATAAAGCTTTGTATGGTCTGAAACAAGCACCAAGAGCCTGGTATGAAACTCTTTCCACCTTTCTACTTTCCATTGGTTTCACAAGAGGTAAAATAGACAAAACACTGTTTTTAAAATGGAGAGGAAAGGATTTGATGATTGTCTAGATTTATGTGGATGACATCATCTTTGGAAGCACATGTAATAAATGTGTGAAGAGTTTAGGCAACTCATGACAGCTGAGTTTGAGATGAGTGCAATGGGTGAACTCCAGTGCTTTCTTGGACTCCAAGTAAGGCAATTGCAAAATGGCACTTTCATCCATCAAGGCAAATATGCCAAAGAACTTTTAAAGAAATTTGAGATTGATGATTGTAAACCATGCAGTACACCCATTGCAACCAATAAAACAGTCATGTCTGATGAAAAGGATGATTTGGTTGATCAAACCATATATAGAAGCATGATTGGGTCTTTATTGTACCTAACTGCATCTAGGCCAGACATCATGTTTGCAACATGTGTTTGTGCAAGATCCCAATTAGCCCCTAGAAAGTCAAACCTTATTGCTGTAAAAAGGATATTCAGATACCTAAAAGGTGCTCCCACACTTGGTATCTGGTATCCAGCTGATGCAAATATCAAGCTTTTAGGTTTCTCAGATAGTGACTTTGCTGGATGTGACAAGACAAGGAAGTCAACTTCAGGGGGGTGCCAATTCCTATGCAGTTGCCTAGTGTCTTGGCAAAGCAAAAAACAAGCAGTTGTTTCCACATCCACTGCTGAGGCAGAATATATAGCTGCTGCAGGCTATACATCCCAACTGCTTTGGCTTCAAAAGCAATTGCTGGATTTTGGTATCACTGCCCTAAAGACATCTCTCATGTTGGACAGTCAGGCAGCAGAAAATATCATCAAAAAACCAGTATCCCATTAAACCACCAAGCACATTGACATCAGACATCACTTTGTGAGGGATTGCTATGAAAAATGTTTGATTTCTCTGCACCATGTTCCAACTAAAGATTAGCTGGCAGATGTGCTAACAAAAGCATTAGACACATCCACCTTTGAAAGCTTGATCTCTAGGATTGGCATGCTGAACATGGAATAACAGGAAAAATCATGTTTTTCTATGAAAAAAAGCATTAAAATGTTTTCAGAAAATCAAAAATACATCCTTAAAAATAGCTAAAAATGAATTTTTTTCATTAAATCCTTAAAAGTCTGCCATAACCACTGTTTTGTTCAAACATCTGTTCTACTAAAAGCTGTCCACTACTGAAAGTCAACCCCTGTTCTTTCATTTCCTTGGTAATCACTGTTGTTCAAAATCAGTGTTTTCATCCACTAATAGTAAAATCACCCACTGCTTTCATTATAACCGTTGCAACCACTGATATTGCTCCATCAGTGGTTTCCTAAAAACACATGTCTTCCATTATTCATCAGGGGTTGTCACGTGGACAGTACATAGCGGTCAGATATTTTGTAACCGCTGCCACGTCAGCATTCACTTTTTCCCTTTATAAAACCCTGATCAAAACCCCAAACAGGGTTTTTACTGTCGAATCGAATTCAAAATTCCTTTCTCAAAGCAGTTACCATCCTTTTTCTAAATCACTCATGTCTTCTTCCTCACCCAAATCACCTTCTTCATCTTCTCAAAAATCCACTCAAATGGCCACCGAACCCATTGAAATTCCATACAAAGCTCCCCACAACTACTTGGGTCTACTCACAAAACCCAGTCATACTGAAACCTTCAATTCCATCATCGATGCTCTTTCGTCTTCAAAATACAAAACTTTGTTGACTGTCGATGCTCCAATCTATCTGCAAACACAGAGAGAATTTTGGAAAAACGCCACACTTGAATCTCAAAATGACACAATCATAGCCATCAATTCCTCAATAAAGGGTAAATCAGTCAAAATTACACCACAATCCATTTCAGAGGTCTTTGAACTCGATGATCTGCAAGGTAAAACTTCTTTTCCTAAAATCGAGTATCAAACTGATTTTATTGAGAGAGGGTATGCTGAGGAAATGAAGAAGGACACCTTACAAAAAGGTAGTTTTCCTCCTGCAACAAGATTTTTATTCCATACTCTCTTGATGTGTGTTTCAAATAAAACCACTGCTTTTAATGAAATACCATTAAAGATCCAATACCTGGGTTATGCTATTTTACATAAAGAAAATTTTAATTATTCCCAGGAGATCTTTGATGATTTGGTCAAAAATGTTGATAAAAAATCATTTTCATAATTTCCAAGGTTCCTAAGCTTTTATTTTCAAAAGAAATTTGCAAAGGATAATGCTCATGTGCTTATCTAGGGTGAACCTTTTCAAATAAATGGCCTTACATCTGAAACATTTACAAGGCTAGCTAAAGTTTCCAAAACAAAAGCAGGGGTTCCTGAGCAGAATTTAGCAGCTACCACTGCTCCTCAGGCATCTGCTGCTGAGCCCACTGCTCTAGGTGATCACAGCAGCAAAACAACTGCTGTGAAACCCACACCTAAAACCACCAGAAGACCAAAGCAAAAGAAAACACAAAAGCCCCCCAAACCCAAAACAAAGGCAACTCTGGAAGATGAGATCCCAGAGCAACTGCCAGTGACAACACAAAAGTCACCAGAAACCACTTCTGCTACTTCCTCACAGTAGATGGTAGAAATATCTCAACCCATGCCTCAAACTCCTCATGCTTCTTCTCAAAAAGAACAGGTTGTAAGCATAGGGACACCAAATTACGATGCTCTTGAATCACTTGAATCCATCATCCACAGCCCACTGCCCGGGTCAAATTCGCTTTCTACACCCATACTCACTTGGATGCTCTTGATTTAAACCAGGCACAAACCAGTCCTTCTCACTCACCTGTAAATGAGAATATACCTCAACAAGTGACTGGGTGGTCTGGTGTTTCAATCATTGCTAACCCACCAACAACACCTGAGGAGGTTACACCCCTTGTGTTACAAGTAACTCTTGGTGGTAGTTCAAGTGAAGCAGCTACTACAAGTGCTGAACCCACTGGTTTGCACTTGGACAGTGGTTTCATTAATAAGACTTCCTTGAAGGAAATTTCTTCTCTGGGAACTCTTGTGTATCCAGTATTCACTGGTTCACTAAAAAGTGTTTCCCATTTTGAAGGAAAAAGTCCCCAGTACCAAGAAAAAGGGGCATCAATGGATGATTTTTGGTATACATTCCCTGAGTCAACCACTGTTACAACCACTGAATGTGGGAAATCAGATGATCCCATTAAGTTGGGTGATGGTTTAATGTACCAATAATTGACGGCTAGAGTTGACAAACTGGATACATCTGTTGTAGAAATCAAAGACATGCTGCAACAGTTGTTGAAAGTACAAAAGGTACCACCCACTGCTGCTCCAGCTCAAACATATGCTCCAACATTTGTTCCTTCTCCAAATGAGATGTGGAGTTTGTTTCAACCTTTGCTACACCAACAAAGAGAATTAGCTGATCAGCAACATGAGATCCAAGTTCAAAAGATCAGAAATATTATGGAAGCAAGGTTTAAAGACACTCAGGCAGATATCAAGGCTATCAAGGCCCATTTATTGAACACCACTGGCACTGCTCATCCCTCTATCATCTTTGTGGATAACCCACCACCAGCTGATGCCAAAAAGGAGGAGAAATTGAAGCAGTTGAAGAAAAAAGGGTATGAAGATGGTCTCTACATTGCACCTGACAATTCAAGCATGCTTGCAGACATCCCCAAGCCAGATGGGTCTAAAAAGGTTGATGTGACCATAAATGTCATTGCGGATGCAAAAGAAAGGGTTAAAAAGGATATGGAGGCAAAGGATAAAGCCAGGTTTGAACAGGAGAAAAGAGTTTTTATGGAGATGAATGAGCAGGGTACTTCTGAGCCAAAGGATAAAGAAAATCCTGAGCAGAAAAGAAAGCAGCCCACTAGAAAAGTGAGGCAACCCAAGACCACACCATCCAGATCCACAAAACATTCTTCCAAACCTTCCAAAAGCTCCACACATCAAACCTCCAAACCAACAGTTGTTGTAACACCTGTTGTATCAACAACTGTTGGTACTTCAGTGGTTTCAGAAGTTGTTAACCCAACAACCACCACTTCAACTACAACCACTGCTCCCACTTCAACCACTGCCTCACTACCAAAAACATCCTCACCAAAAACAACTTCATTACCACCAACACCTCCTGCCAAAAAGCAGAAGACATCAGGTGACATATCACCTGTTGTAATGACAACAGTGGTTGAAACACCAGTTATTTCAACAGTTGTTAGTCAGCCACCTTCCACTACAATAACCACCACTTAAATCACCACCACTGAACCAACCAAAACACCACCAACCTCTCCTAAACCAAAAAGGAGAAGGGTAATTTTGGAAGATGATGATTCTCCACCACCACCACCAACATCTTCACAACCTTTGTCACTTGCTACTATTCCAAACCCTGTTCCACTCTCTTCTGCACAAGTCTTTAACCCAAACACTGCCATTGTATCTGCAGCTGTCCAGTACCCTTTAGAGCTTGCAGTTGTCAGATAAGAGATCAAATCTTTCTATTCAGAAGATGATCCTGAAAAAAGGAGCTTACCATCTGTTCAAGGATATCCAAGGCCAAATAATATTGAAGAATAATTGAAGCTAAAGGCCCAACAGGCAGAGGATATTTCTAAAAGAAACTCACAAGGAAAATCTAACAAAGAAATTCAGAGATACTATCAATTCCTGCTCACACAAGTCAGAACTTTGGAGCAGTTTTCAAAAAATCTTTGTCAACAACTTTCAGAAAGAGCAGATGAAACCTTGAGAAAAGACTATCTTGATAACATCATGGCTTACAAGAAATACAAGGGAGAAAGGTACATGTACAAAGAATGGACCATTCAAGAGCTTGAAAGTGAAGCAACCATAATTCAAGATATGATCAAAAACAAGGTAAAGCAGACTCCTCCTATCTGGGCAAAGTTTAAGAAAAATGTACCAGAAAGGACTCTGCAGCTGAAGAGGATGAAAGAAGAGCTGATTACAGCTGATTTTGGGTCAAGGAATCAAGTATCAAGATGGACAGAGGATAAAGTGTTTGCATCTTACAAAAGGCTGGAAGAACTAAGGAAGAAAAATCCTAATATTCCACAAAAGCCTGATTATCCTGAAGCAGTGGATTCAGCTGAGCCTCAAAAGCAACAATTCAGGAGATCCACTGCTCCACCTGCTGCCATCCTTTACCAAAGAAGGAAACAAAAGCAGATGGATAAAGTAACAGCAGCAAATAAAGAAGCAGATGATTACCTTGTGAAAGAAGGGGTTAAGCGGATGATTGAAGAAAGACTTGAATCTGCACAAACTTCAACCACTGTTCAGCCAGTTATTACCAGGCCACCATCTCCAAACTCATCTGCAATAAAACCTCTCCCAAGAAACCCACTGGATTCAAAAATACTAAAGTAGAAATCTGACAAACAGACCCACGTATTGACTCTGATCAAATCCAGTGGTGAAGTGAAGAAAATATCAAGGGAAAAAGCACTGGGCCTGGGTCTTGAAGATCTGCAGGATCTACTTGATCTTACACTATGCAGGGATGAGGATGACACAGACTCTTTGGACTTTGAATTACAATTTAAAGGACAACTCAGGGAGCTGTTGATGAGGCAATAAAGTTCCACAATAATGAAGAGTTTTGGCATCATCTGTTCCAGGGGGAGATTGTTGGGATTGAACCATATCAAAGGAACAGTTGATTAAAGCCAAAACTGGATCAGAGCAGTGGATCCAGCATAAGCACTGTTGTATACAAGTCTCTCCCCTTGTAAGTGATTCTAACAACTGATGGCCAGTATCCACTGTCTTCATACAACTGTTGTTCTACAAACAACTGATCAAGCATAAAGGCTGATGAAGACTAAAGCCCTGATGATCAATCTACTGTTATGGGTCAAGCACTGCTGAAGAAACAAAGTACTGCTGGAGTCACAACAGTGGAAGGAGAAAGCAGTAGTTTAGTCTTTTGTTTGTAATGAATTGTAATCAGTAGTTAGCTAAACAGTGATTGTAATAGATCAGTAGTTTCAGGTTGTTAGGAGGTTAGATGTCACTTTAATGGTGACGTCAGCCAAGATGCTTCAGTGGTTTGCTCGTGCCTATAAATAGAACAGTACCATGTACTGTTCTATTGGCTCTTTCACCACTTTTCTTCTTGTACGAACAATCACTTGAGCTCAGGCTGAGGGGGAGTTTGTGATACATGCATTGTAATTGGTGTTTGAAATAAATTCAATCATTCGATTCTATGTTAAAATGTGTGTTGAAAGCATTTCTCCTATTTGATTGTGTGTGAAAGTTTGTTTCCATTTACATTCCGCTGCAATTACTTGTTCATCTTCATTTTAATCAAGCATAAAACACAATCAATTGAAACTCAGTTCCTAACACCCTCGGGCACTCCAACACCACCTTTTGGCGAGATGACAAATCAAAACTTTCTCCTAGGCTTTGAACGATTTTGCTAAACAGAGCATTCGCCAAAGTTTTTGTGGCTTCAAGCGGCGGTGTCCTTGTTAAACATCGATTGAATTAATTATAACAAATATTTAAATGACAACTCATCAATTTATGTTATTCAAGGGATCGACTGAATAACTAGAAATATTACTCTTTAATTAGGTTTCTTTTTACACATATGTTGTTTCAATTATTTTTATGTATTACAGAGCCAAATTTGAATTTTGTTGAAGGACAGGGTGTTACAAGCGATCCCAATTATACAATTTTGGCAACACCCAAAATGTAATTATGGATCATGCACTTGTAGTGCAAAGATAAATACTTAACTAAAGTCTCTACGTTTTTGTTTGTCTATAGGTTTCCAAAATAGTGTATTGGACGTTGTTCTTTTATAAGATCATTCATAATTAGTTAGGTATCTCAAAAACACCTAAAATCATGTCTAGTCGGTTGTCATATTAGAAAAATACTCATTCTTTAAAAACATCATATAGTTTATAATACAGAGAAAAAATTTATTACAATTATTTAATTAAACAAAACTCTTCTGAACTAGCCCAAAATATAGAGTATGGTAAAAGAAAAATAAAGTCGTATCGAAAATCATTAAAACAAATACCTTACTGATTCCGATAATACTGACACGATACCGATGTTATTTGGTCAATATTGGTTCTGTTCATCACGGTACCCACACTTGACTTAACATACAATACCAAAAACATACTCAATTTTGAACACAAGTCCGTTTTCAACAAAATATATACTAGAATGTAGAAAAAAACACGACTGTGTGTTTAGTTTTCTTAAAATGCTAACGAATGCAGGTTATCAGAAAAAAAATTATATTGGTACAATATTAAATGTTATAAAAGCGTATCTCATATACGTACCATATTATAATACGTATAAGAAGTATAAGGAGGACATGAATATTGTAATTTTACATAGTTTTAAGACTTTAAGTAATTACAAGTTTTAAAATATATGATAGAATAATTTAAAATATATTGTTGACTTTTAAACTAACTCCTCCTCTTCCCATGATTTTAAATGTGTATAAATTTTTCATAAATTAATTTTTTTAAAGTAGACTATAAAAACAAGATTTATAGTCTCTTTAATTTGAATATGTTATTGTCATAGTTATTTTTAATTAAAAAAAACTAATATGTTACATAATTACTAGTGTTTGTGATCACTGTCGTATCATAAGAGCACCCATTTAGTATTTTATAACAGGTAAACATGAAAAATAATATTTAAAAATAATAAATTTAGTAAAACTTGCTAAATATAGTATATATAATATATTAATTGCATGCATTCATAACAATATAGCATCAATGATATTTTGCTATCTCTAGAATATTATTACATTTGATGCTATTACGTTTTATACATTAAATCAGATAATATAACATCAATGATATTTTGCTAGCTCTTTGATGCTATTACATTTAATACATTAAATCAGATTCTTATAAATACCTACGAGCGATCTCTTTCTCCTAGTAAAAAAATAATTTATATTGCATATGTTATTTAGGTGGATGGATATGAAGATCATTTCATACAAAGTCCTCATTGTGGTTGCACTTTTGCTTATTGCGAGTGGTTAGTCATCTCAGTTTTGTAAGATATACATATTCAACTGAAACCTAATTTCTTTATGTAAATCATGTAAAATTAGAATTTTATTAAACATCGATTGAATTAATTTTTAACAAATATTTAAATGACAACTCATCTATTTATGTTATTCAAAGGATCGACTGAATAACCAGAAATATTTACTCTTTAATTAGGTTTCTATGTACACATATGTTGTTTCAATTATTTCTTATGTATTACAGAGCCAAATTTAAGTTTTGTTGAAGGACAGGGTGTTGCAAGCGATCCCAATTATACGATTTCAAAGCATTGTAGTGTGGATAGCGACTGCCGTTGCTTCTGGTTTTGGCAACACCCAAAATGTAATAATGGATCATGTACTTGTAGTGCAAAGATAAATATTTAACTAAAGTTTCTACGTTTTTATTTGTTTATTAGGTTTCCAAAATGGTGTATTGGAATTCGTTGTTTTATAAGACCATTCACAATTAGGTATCTCAAAAATACCTAAAATCATGTCTAGTCGGCTGTCACGTTAGAAAAAAATACTCATTCTTTAAAAACATCATATAGTTTATAATACAGAGAAAATTTTTATTACAATTATTTAATTAAACAAAACTTGTCTGAACTAGCCCAAAATATAGAGTGGGTAAAAGAAAAATAAAGTCGTGTCGAAAATCATTAAAACAAATACCTTACCGATTCCGATAATACTGGCACGATACCAATGTTATTTGGTCAATATTGGTTCTGTTCGTCACGGTACCAACACTTGATTTAACATACAATACCAAGAACATACTCCATTTTTTGAACACAAGTCCGTTTTCAAAAAAATATATACTTGAGGTTAGAAAAAACATGACTGTGTGTTCAGCTTTCTTAAAAAGCTAACGAATGAAGGTTATCAGAAGAAAAAATTACACCGTTGGTCCTTATAGTTTCTGTCAAATTTCAATGTCGGACATTAATAGTTTTTTGTTGCAACATCAGGTATTAACGTTCTGATTTGTCACAATGTTGAGTACTAAAACCAAACATTGTCACAATGTTGAGTACTAAAGCCAAACCTTGTTAACTTTTTTGTTAAATATTACTAAAATGACTAAAATGCCATTTAAAAACTTGAAGGTCTATTTTTTAATTAACTATAAATGACTAATATAATCTAAAGTAATATTTTCTATTTTATTTATATTTTTTTATAAAATTAAATGGATTTGAAGTTTATTAATTATAAACCTTGAGTTTATAAATAATACGCTCGTAAAATAAACTTTTTAACTTAATCTACATAATTAACTCAAAGTTTATAAATTATAAACTTCAAATCCATTTAGTTTTTAAAGGACATTTTAGTAATTTTAGTAATAAAAAATAGACATTGTGACATTTAACAAAAAAGACACTCTAGTTTTTAAAGGGTGTTTTAATAATTTTAGTATTATTTAATAAAAAAGTTAACAAGGTTTGGCTTTAGTACTCAACATTGTGACAAAGTTTAAAAACTAGAGGGTCTTTTTTGTTAAATATTACTAAAATAACTAAAATGTCCTTTAAAAACTAGAGGGTCTTTTTTGTTAAATGTCACAATGTCTATTTTTTTATTACTAAAATGCCTAAAATGCCCTTTAGAAACTAAATGGATCAGAAGTTTATTACTAAAATGAATAAAATGTCATTTAAAAACTGTAGGGTCTTTTTGTTAAATGTCACAATGTCTATTTTTTTATTACTAAAACGACTAAAATGCCTTTTAAAAACTAAATTGTGAATTGCAAGTTTTGTCCTTTATCTATATACCTAATTTCAGAGGATGTCCTTTGTCTTTAAAATTGATGAGTTTTGTACTTGATTTTTAAAATGCTACATGTTATGCCCTTAAGCCATAACCTAGTTTATTTTTCAGTTAAATTTAGTGATGAGAGTTGTACATAAGGGCAAATCAGTCATTCATCAACCTTTTCTATTTTCCCCTTGTTTATACCCACACAAACCCATTTCATTAATTTATCCCCAAAATCAGCTTCGGCCAGCCACCTACCACCAGCCCCAACCCACTCACCTGAACCTACAAAACTTCAACCCAAGATCAATCAAGCTAATGTGTAAGACCCTAGAAACACTAGATAATGCCTAAATTAGATAAGCAAACCACGATCAATCCGTGTTATGAAGAAGAAATTATGTTTGCAGAATTGCAGTTGAAGATATTGTTTGATGAGTTAATTACAAGCCGCCAGAACCTAGCGGGCATTAATCCTCATGTCGTCGAAACCATCGTTGCCTGTGGTGGTCGTCTGCAACGAACTGTACCAATACGACTAAGTGAATCAAGGTACCATAATTCCTCATGTCGTTAGAACAGGTTTGTCATATTTGTATTTGTTAGACTTGACAAAATTGCATCGACAGATTTGGAATGTCTGTTGGAACCTGAAGGTTTATTCATGTAGGTTAGCATAGTTTGAGGGTTGATTATGTTTATGTTTAATTTACATGTTTGGGTCGGTTTTGTTAGTATTTGGGTTAGTAGACTTGTGTCGCATGGGCTTAGGTTAGTGGCCCAGTTGGTTTTGTATTTAAGCACACCATTACCTCATTGTTTGAGGTTGTTGGTTTGGTGAACATTGGGGGCGACACAAAGGAGAAGGAACCGAGTTCCAATTCGAGTCTTGTATCAGTCTTTGCTAAGTCATTGAATGCAAGATATCGGTTTGTGTTTTTGTTTATTATTTTCATCTTAGATCTTATATATATTCTTGAATCACCTATTGATTGGATTCCGCACAATCAATAGGTTGTTTGATATCATTGAGAGATCCTCACGGGTTTTACAATTGGTATCAGAGCCATTGAAGCCATTCAAGGGCTCGGTTTTGATATCATTCGGATTCAAGAATCGTTTGTGCTACTGATCCTTTTTGTTGCATGTTTTGCAGTGAAATACTTAATCTGTTCTTGACCGATTCATCAAAATTATACTGATTTTGGTTTGTTGATTTCTGAAAAAGGTGTTTGCTGATTTTACGGGAAGTTGGTGGTCAACAGATTCAAAGATTACGATATCTTTGAATTTTGGAAGTGCTGAAAAATCGGGATTGCGAGTAAACAGATCTTATCGTTTATTCTTTTGCAGGTTTCGACTCGCAACCACCGCAGTTTCGACCCAGCTGTTACGACTCGCAACGACACTGATTTACGGACATTTGAACTGTTGACTTTTGGACTTAAAACAAAAATCAATTAATTAATTAACTAATTAATTAAACATGTCGTCAAACAACAGTGAATTGACTGCCCTTAATCAACAACAAGAATTGGATTCAAAGCTGGGTACCACAACACGCATTCCTAGGTTAACTGATGCTAATGATTTTCCCGAGTGGAAGTGGCGCTTTGAACAGCATCTGAAGGTTAAGGATTATAAGCTGTGGCGAAGCATTTTGCGAGGTCCTAGGGAAATCATGATGGAAAGCTCAACTGAACCAGGTCTTAAGGTAAAGAAACCTAGGGATCAGTACACTGAAGATGATTTACTCATTGTTGAAGAAGATGATCGAGCTCTTTCCTACTTAACCATGGGTTTGGGTCCTGATATTGCTGTTGGTTTTCGCACCTGCAAATCTGCCAAAGAATTGTGGGATTCTCTGATCGAAGTATATGAAGGAAACGAAGATATGAAAGAGAGCCGAAGAAATCTGCTGCAACAAAACTTCAACAACTTCAACCATATTTATGGTGAAACGGTAGACAATCAGATTCAGAGGTTTGTGAAGCTGATCACCCAAATGCAAATGGAAGAAATTCATACAACAAATGCATCCACAAACCGACAACTTCTTAATGCATTACCAAAGAGTTGGGATCATCATGTTGCTATGATCAAGAAGACTAAAGATCTCGCTAGATGCACTCTGTCAGAGATGATCTCTCACATTAAGGCATGCGAACTGGATGATAAGCAAAGAGAAACAAATTACAAGAACAGTATGCTAGCTGCTGGTTTCTCCATTGCTCCCGCTTCCTCTAACAACAGCAACACAGCATTATTGTCTCAAAGTGGTTTTCAGATGTTTCGCAATACTTCATCCACTACTCCCACTTCAGCAAAGGTGCACTCATCTGGATCCTCTAATCAAGTCGTCTCTCCAGCTTCTCCTGCTTCAATTCCAAATTCTGGAAATATCTCTACTGCTGCTTCTGCTTCCGCTGCTAACAACGAAATGATAGCCTTCTTTGCTAAACAATCAAAGGAAAACTTGAATATCGCAGCTTCAGTGATCAATTGTTTGAATGCTTTTATTGCAGGAAAACTTGATCCACCAAAGTGGAGTCCTGATGATCTGACACAGATTCATCCAGATGATGTTGAAGAAATGGACATCACCTGGCAGATGGCAATGGCAGCTTTCAGAGCCCAAAAGTTTGTGAAAAGAACAGGTAAAAACAGGTGGGGAAATGCATGGAATGGAGCTGCTAAAGTGCCCTTTAATCTTCGTTGCTTCAACTGTCATGAGGAAGGACACTATGCTCGAAACTGCCCAAAGCCACTTATAAACAGAGATCAAACCCCTGCAACTCCTGCCCAACCTGCAACTCCTAATCGAGAAAGAGCTCTTGTGACCACTACAAGTATAGATGCTGCTGCTTCTGGAAGTCCACAGCCGCAAGGATTAGCACAAGCACTGGTGGTTCAGCCAAACCTCAACTTTGATTGGACTTCAGAAATTGAGCGTCTGAACATATCAGCTCCAGAGAATCAAACTACTACATCCAACATTGCTTTCATGACTTCAAGCGAACATAGCCCAAAGCCAGAGGAAGAGACTGTAGCTGATGATTTTGCATTCATGACTCAAATTCTTTCAGCTCCTGTTAAAGGTCTCACCAAAGAAGAGGTAATTTCTGTTTTCTGTACTCCTGAGTGTAGGGAAAGGGTTGAGGCTTACAGAATACACAACGCTGAGCTCATTCAAGATTATAATGACATAAAAAATAAAAATTTTACTTTGTCTAAAAATGAGAAGCTTTATAAAGAAAAGATTGAAGCTCAGCGAAAAGACATCATCAAGCTAAAGGATGATGTGAGTGTAAAAACCGCCCATTTCCTAGAAGCTCAAGAAAAGGTATGCATTTTAACCAAGGAACTGGAAGATATTCAAAACAGATATCAAATTAATGAACTTAATATCAAGAAATTTGATTCTTCCAGCAAACTAGTTAAAAACCTGTGCGATCAACAGCTTGCGTACAAAGAAAATAAAGGGCGTGGTTTGGGTTTTAATAAGGCTCCTCCTCCTTACAATGATAATTATACTTATCTACCAATGACCGAGGAGGAGATGTTAAATGAGAGTAAAATGACGTATGGTTCGAAAAACCACAAATCGTTTGTTCATGACAGACATGTTGAGCCACAAAAGTCTACTCCATTGAATTTTGTTCACAAAGGCACAATTGATCCTAATGTTTCATCTTCGTGTGCAGATGATAGCTCTGAAGTAAAGTGTGATGATGTTCATGGGAGTGAACCGGTTATTATTTCAAATGTTTCTGAACCATATTTTGAACATTATTCTGAACCAACTGAGTCGGACATTGCTTTTACTAGTTCTTTGTTTGCGTCGTTTTCAGCTTATGTTTCGTCTTGTGAGCCTGTTGTTTTGGGAAAAACTGATAATGTTTGTGTGGATGATTTGAACAATAAGTGTGGTGATGGTTGTTTTTCAACTAATGTTTGTGATCCTAACATCTCTAATGTTTCAGCTTGTGAAAATGTTACAGGTGAGGTCCCTCAGGATGCATTCAGTGAAACCACTGAAACGACTTCTCAAGAAAATCAAGAGTATCCTGATTCTTCTTCTGAATCTGTCTCAGTGGGTGTCCCTAATGTTGAATCTAGTGGGACCCCATTGGAAACTGTGTTAAACAATGAACCTGAATCTGTGTCACATGATAAATGCTTTGAGAAAATGCATATTGATGAAACTTCTTTAGGCTCAGAAAAGGAACCTGAATCAGTTTCACATGACAAATGCATTGAGGAAGAGCATATTGTTGAGACTTCTTCTGGTTCGGGAAGTGAACCTGAATCGGTTTCAGATGATAAATGCCTTGATAAAACGCATTTGGATGAAACTCATTCATGTTCAAATTCGGAATCAAGATTAAATGAAAATGAAAGGGATGCTGATCTAAGAGAGAGATCATTAGAAGAAGAAAAGTTGTCTAAAGAAAAACCACAAGTCAAACATGTTCAGAAAACTAAAACATCAAATCACACGAAATCAAGCAAACAGAGTCAAAATGTCAAGAATATTCAAAATGTGAAACGTCAAACATGTTTTAACTGTGGCATTGCTGGTCACATTGCCAGAAATTGTGGCAAACTCCCAAGGACATCGAACAAGAAAACATCAGAGCGAAATCAGAAGGTCACGTCTAATCGATATCACTGTTCGGAGTCCATGATGTCTGCAAAGACTAAGACAATGAAGAACAACTATCACAGGACTAGACCTTCTGATCAGGATTGGAATGCAGCCAAACGCTATAATCAATATCAGAATAGACAAACAAATTTTCAGCGTAATCGAAGTAATTCTTTTGGTAACGCTTATGAAAGTTTCAATTCTAACTGGTCAAGACAGTTTTGGAAACCTAAAGCTAATGGCATGCAATCCAATTCAATGAAATCATGTCATCAAAATGTCGCCAAAAGGGATGTTTCAAAATTTCTGAATAAAGATAATTTAGTGTGGCAGAGAGTGACATATATTGATGCACAAGGAAAACCCAGATCCACTATGGGCTGGGTTCCTAAATCTAACTAATCCCGCTAATCGTGCAGGAACAGCTGTGGAGGACTACCGTGCGCCTCTGGTACATGGATAGTGGCTGTTCCAGGCACATGACAGGAGACTTATCCCAACTGGTAAATGTCAAAGAGTTTAATGGTGGATATGTCTCATTTGCGGGAGGAGAGTCAGGCAGAATCACGTTAAAAGGAACTGTTCGAAACGGCGTCTTAAGTTTTGAAAATGTTAATTATGTTCCAGAACTGAAACACAATCTGTTAAGTATTTCGCAGATCTGTGATCGAGGGAATTCAGTTCATTTCACGAAGAAGGGATGTCATGTTCTTAAGCCTGGGATTGTTATTCCAGAAGACTGGTTCTTGATGACGGCTGAAAGGAAAGGTAATGCTTACGTCATTGATATGAACAAGAAACCCTGTGAAGAGATCACTTGTCTATTTTCAAAAATTTCGGAGCATGATGGTCTGCTGTGGCATCGTCGACTTGGGCATGTGAATATGAAAAATCTGAACCGTCTAGCTAAAGGTCAACTGGTACGTGATCTTCCAATCAAGGACTTCATGTTGGTGGAGAAATGTGTTGCTTGTGCGAAAGGGAAAGATCATCGAAAACCTCATAAGACTAAACCAGCACCTTCGACAAAAGCTGTACTCGAACTACTTCACATGGATCTTTTTGGTCCAGTGAATGTGCTGAGCATTGGGAAGAAAGCTTACTGTCTGGTAATCGTCGATGATTACTCTCGCTACACTTGGGTGTATTTTCTCAGCCACAAAAATGAAACTGCTGTCTTGGTAAAACAATTCATTACTTTGGCTGAAAATCAAGCGAGTACTAAGGTGAAGGTTATTCGATCAGACAATGGGACAGAATTCAAGAACGTTACTTTGGATACTTTCTGCATTGATAAGGGAATCGATCGTCAGTTCAGTGCGCCTCGAACTCCACAACAAAATGGAGTGGCTGAAAGAAGGAATCGTACTCTCATTGAAGTTGCGCGTACTATGCTGGCTGATTCAAAGCTTCCTAGCTTCTTTTGGGCCGAGGCAGTTAGCACGGCTTGTTATATCCAGAATCATGCTTTAGTAAACAAACGTCACATGAAAACCCCTTATGAGATTCTGGAAGGACATAAACCTTCGGTTTCACACTTTCGTATCTTTGGTTGTCCATGTGTATTATTACTAGTGGACTCCAACGGAAAGTTTGAAGTCAAAGGTGACGAATGTTACTTTGTTGGATATGCTAAAGGCTCTGCTTATAGGGTATACAACAAAGTAACTAAAAAGGTCGTCGAGTCGTGCAACATTGAATGGCTTGAAGAGAATGCTACGGATGCTAGAGTTGGTCCAGAATGGTTATACGATTATTCTGCTCTGTTTAAATCATTTAACATTTTGTCAAGTGATGTTTCAGTTGCAGGTGTGTCTATTCCCAAACAACCATTGTCGTTTGAAGATACGGAAGACGAAGCACAGATGCAAGACAACGTGAGCCATCATACCATTGATCCACCGGGAATGGTGTTTACGCAACATCCTACACCAACTCCGACAATCAATCGATCTCCTGAGGGTGCATCAACTAGTGACTCTGCTTTATTTCCTGAACCAATTCCTGAGGATTGTGTTGTCACTTCTCCTGTAGTTCACACTACTACAACACCTAATGAGGGGGAGTCTAGCAACACCACCACTGAAGAGGAGATTGTACCTGATTTGGCCATACCTACGAGCGTTCAACGCAATCACCCAATCGAGAATGTGATTGGTCCTGTAAATGCAGGAATTTTGACCAGGAGTCAATCAGGAACCATTAACACTTGCTTATATTCTTGTTATCTTTCTCAAATCGAACCTAAAACTATTGATATAGCTTTGCAGGAACCTGGCTGGGTAGATGCTATGCACGAAGAGCTGAACCAGTTTGAAAAACTTGGTGTATGGAAGCTCGTCAAGTTGCCAGCAGGAAAACGTAAGCTTGGAACTAGATGGGTATTTCGAAACAAGCAGGATTCTGCAGGAGTCATCGTTCGAAACAAAGCAAGGCTGGTGGTTCAGGGATTTAGACAAATTGAAGGACTGGATTATGATGAAGTATATGCTCCGGTTGCACGACTTGAAGCCATCCGGATCTTTTTGGCTTACGCGTCATACATGGGATTCACTGTTTATCAGATGGATGTCAAGACCGCGTTTCTCTATGGAGATGTGAAGGAAGAAATTTTTGTTGAGCAGCCACCAGGGTTTGTGCATCCAGACCATCCTGAATACGCTTACAAGCTAGACAAGGCGCTGTACGGGTTACACCAGGCTCCTCGAGCTTGGTATGCCACACTAACAGAGCATCTGTTGGCTCATGGGTATACGCGTGGCACCATAGACCAGACTCTGTTTATCAAGAAGGTAGGACGTGATCAAATCTTGGTTCAAATATATGTTGATGATATCATTTTTGGATCTACAAGTGAGGATCTTTGCAAGGAATTCGAGAGAGTTATGAAGAAGAAGTTTGAAATGAGTGCTCTGGGGGAAATGACACTGTTTTTGGGTCTACAAGTCAAGCAGAGTTCACAAGGAATTCTTATTCATCAAGGGAAGTATGTGGATGATGTGCTGGCAAAATTCAAATTCACGGACGCAAAGCTTGCTGAAACACCTATGGCAGAGAGACCACTATTGACTGAAGATGAAGAAGGAGAGTCTGTTAATCAACGTCAATATAGGTCCATGATCGGGTCATTGATGTATCTCACAGCTAGCCGTCCGGACATTATGTTTGCTGTTTGCAACTGTGCACGCTATCAGGCTAATCCTAAAACTTCTCATCTTACTGCTGTTAAAAGGATCTTTCGGTATCTTAAAGGTCGACCTCGGTTTGGCCTGTGGTATCCGAGGGATTCCAATTTTGACTTGTTTGCTTTCTCTGACAGCAATTTTGGAGGTACTGACAGTGACAGGAAATCTACATCTGCGGGATGCCAATTTTTGGGTGATCGGCTCATTTCTTGGCAATGCAAGAAACAACAAACAGTGGCGATATCTACAGCTGAAGCCGAGTATGTTGCTGCTTCTGCTTCTTGCTCTCAAGTGGTGTGGATGCAACATCAATTGCAGGACTACGGTTTGACTTATCTCAACACTACTATTTACTGCGATAATGATGCTGCAATACAAATTGTTAGAAATCCTGTTTTTCACTCCAAAACCAAGCACATTGACATCAAAGTTCATTTTATTCGAGATTGCTTCGACAGAGGTCTTATTACACTTGAGCAAATCGACACAGATGCAAATGCTGCCGATTTGTTCACCAAACCTGTCAGCAGCTCAAAATTCAGAGTGCTTGTGGATTTTCTGAAAATGATCCGCTTTACTGACTGAGCATGTTTTTGTTTTTCGTAGGTAAATTTGTTCATAAAGTTTTCTATTCTTAGGTAGTTTTTATTTATGTTCAAATTTAGGGGGAGAAATTTAAAAAAAAAATACAAAAACATTAAAAATTGAAAAATACAAAAAGAGGTGTGGAAGGACTGGGAAATGAAATGAATTTTCACATTATGGTCGAGGGCTGACTCATGTAAGACCAGTATCGAAATAGTTTGACTCTAGTATGATATGTTGGTAGGCTCTATCCTTAAGACTGGAAACATTGGCTGTTTCTGTTTAGAACTAAAATTGTACATGACCTCAGGAAAGAAAGTCACTTGGAATTAGCTCATTTCTATTTGAATGTCTGTATGTTGTCCCGATACACACAATTTTGGTCTGACTCTGAAATCTTCTCTGAAAAAGTCGTGTATCTCCTCTGCTGCATCCAGATATATGCTGACCTGGAGGTGCTAGGCAACGTCAGCTTCTGCTGCATCCAGATATATGCTGACCTAGCTGTACGTTGTCGTTCTGTAGATCAATTAAACACCCGAAAGAGGCCCTCTAGTGCCCAAAAGAAACCCAAGAAACCTATATCAAACTGAGAAAAACTCATTTGATCTGTATATTATACCATCTCTGCTTAAGATCTATTCTGTTCTTTTCTCAATCTATTCCCAGTTAAGATTTCAGAGATCTGGATTGGACTTGTGAAACATGTGGTAGGGAAGCTACTTGCATGATAGAGTGTGCTGTTATAATTCCGGGATTTGATTAGTATTTGTTTTGAGTGTTCATTGTTAAGATATCAAAACATGATAAATTGAGTTACAGGCAGTTATATGGAAAAGGTCTAGGGAGATGAGTTTAAGGGGACAAATATACTGGCAATTGTCTAGATCATTCAGTAGTAGATCAGTGTTGATAAGTGAAGTCAAGCTCAAAACCTTGTGATTTGATCCCTGAGTATCTATGAAAATTTCCTTATTTTATTTTGTAAATAATTTTGTTATTTATTTTTTGTTTTTAGGTTTTTGTTTTGCAAACATTGCTCAAAAGGTTTAGTGGAAATTTTTAAAAAAAATTAAATCTGAAATTAAAATTCAGATTAATGGGTTTATGTTGAGATATTTTTGATAAATCTGTCAAAGCCCAATTTGTTAATGTTGAGACCCAAGAGTTAAAAGCCCATGATGGCCCACGATCAGATTTGTGGTATAAAAAGGGTGGTTGCGAGTCGAGACCTCATTTCTCACTCGCAACCAAGCTTTATTCTCTCTTTTTCTCTCAAGATTCCGGTGATCATCAACAGTTCCGACTTGTTTCCAGTTGCGACTCGCAATCTGCTTCGTTAATCATCAAGGTATAATGACGTCATCATTCAAGTTTTGCAGGAATTATGAATGGTTGTTGAATATTCCGATGAAGTTTTGAAGATTCTGATGAGGTTTTGAAGATTCCGATGAGGATTTGAAGATTCCGATGATGTTTCCGATGAAGTTTTGAAGATGTTGACTCGCAATCAAGAACACTGAGGACTAGAAACCAGTGGTTACGAGTCGCAACATAAAGATTGCGACTCATGGTTGCGACTCAATGTTTGTCAGTTGCGACTCATGATTGCGACTCGAAATCTGTTGGTTGCGACTCATGGTTGCGACTCGCAAACAACTGGTTTCGACTCGAGACCTTTTGGTTGCGACTCATGGTCTCGAGTGAACAGTAACAGTGTTTGTTTTGATTTTTATTTTTATCACTGTTATATTCGAAAGTTGGAAACTTATTTGATTTGTGTTGTGTGCAGAAAATGGATTTAAAGTTTATATCTTCTCATAATCAAGTCGGATATTTGGCTCCTCCACCAGAGAAACACAAGTAGCTGTACACGTCATTGATGAAAGGCTTGAATAGTTGCCGGATTGTTCATGCTCTTCGTGAGAATCCTGTTGTTTATGAAGAGCTTATTCAAGATTTTTGGAAGAGTGCCAAAGTAGAAGTTGTTGAAGGAAAGGGAGCTATAGTTACTGAAATTCAAGAAAAGAAAGTTATAGTGACTGAGCAGATGATTAGAGAAGCGTTAAGGTTTAATGACCAGGAAACGGGTCCTATAGAACTTCCAGCTGGAACAGTGGAAGCAATTCTGCCTCGTTTAAGCTACGAAGGAAAGTTTCCTCCCTTGGTAAAGAAGTTTGTGCATCCATACTGGCGTCTGTTGCTGCATATGTTTCTTTTGTGCATGACAGAAAATAGAGGGGGAATTGATCAGTTGAATACTACTCAGTCTGCTGCTGTGATTTGTGTAATTACAAATGAGTCGTTCAATTATTCAAGATATATTTTGGAAGCGATGAAAAGGAATGCAATTGGACTTCGAAAGGATAAGTTTCTGATGTATCCGAGATTCTTGCAGATGATTCTGAATGATAAATATCCAGAATTGAAGAGATCTGGTAATACGTTGGAATTGAAACCAATGGGTCCATCATGTTTTGGTGCACTTACTACAAAGAAGGGTACTGAGAAGAAGTTTGAAGGTTTGATTAAATTGGAGAAGTTTGGTCAGTTTGCAGAGACGGAAGATGTTAGTGAAAATCTAGAAATAGCAAAATCTGTTTCAGTGCATAGTGTACCTGCAAGTGCTATTGTTGCTGAAGAACATGATATTCGTATGGATGCTGAAGATCAGCCTGAGACAGAGATTTTAACAATAGACTCTGACGATGAAGGTGTTGAGATTATGTGTGATTCTGGTGAAGATGAAGAGCTTCCTCCTGAAGCTGAAGTTGATACTGCTGTTTCTGCTGTTCCACCCGTGATTACTGCTGAAAGTTTGGCTTTGTTATTGAAATCTGTAACTGATAAGATGAGAAATCCTCCTTCTGATCTTTCAGTGTCAAGTGAAAAGCCTAGTGAAGACCCAAAGGATTCTGATTCCATGCCATTGAAACGGAAAAGGAGGGATCCTCGGCTCGGAATGTATATTGAGCATAGCAAAGATCAACCCGTAATTACTGATGAAGATGATGAAGGTCTTTATGACTTCGAGTTTGAGAAGAATGTCACCGATACCACCACCGCTACTGAAGACATCTTTGATTTTGATGTTGATACTGGAAGAACTGATATGGTTATCACTACTGATGATGTTCCGGTTACTAGTATTGATGTGGATACCACTGTTGAGACAACGTTACCTAGTGCTACTGAAGCTGCAGGTTCTTCTAGAGTTGATCTTGATATGCCTAGCAGTTCAAGTGGTAAAAGACCTGAAGAGCCATTTAGAATGCCGTTTGATGATGATTCGAGTGATGAAGATGAGTTTGTCAGCATGAGAGATATGAAGAAAAGAATGGTTGTCCTTGAGCAAGATTCCATACATAAAGATGCGAAGATTATTCAACTAGAAGATATGGTTGTGAAGAAAGATCAACAGATTGAGCAGCTTCAAGGAGATGTTA
The DNA here is from genome assembly GCA_030545235.1 of Helianthus tuberosus. Classification (NCBI taxonomy): domain Eukaryota; kingdom Viridiplantae; phylum Streptophyta; class Magnoliopsida; order Asterales; family Asteraceae; genus Helianthus; species Helianthus tuberosus. The sequence goes on from CM060411.1 coordinate 75,032,827, forward strand.
GTTTGTTGTTTAACATGGTGTATGACTTGCGTGGAAAGTTGGAGAAGAAATTTGGACAGGAGTTCTCAGATCCAACTGATGTTGAAAACAGGAAAAAGGCTTTTGAAAAGGATGATGCTGAAAGAAGTGCTGCTATGGAACATTATTTTAAGAGAATAATTGATCCTGTTGCAGACAAAGAGAAGGCTGAAAGAATCAAGAAGAAAAGAGAGTTTGTGATTATGAAGAATCGGAATCTAAATCCAGATGATGATGATGCTCATTCAACTCATCATTTGATTGATGTTGGTGAAACTCTCTATGATAAGGTTGGAAATCGTTCTGGTGTAGTTAGCTGGGGTTATGATCATGATCGCAAGAGATGGTGGATAAAAAGGAAGATTGGACCTGTTGGTGGGTCTATTTTTTAATTAACTATAAATGACTAATATAATCTAAAGTAATATTTTCTATTTTATTTATATTTTTTTATAAAATTAAATGGATTTGAAGTTTATTAATTATAAACCTTGAGTTTATAAATAATACGCTCGTAAAATAAACTTTTTAACTTAATCTACATAATTAACTCAAAGTTTATAAATTATAAACTTCAAATCCATTTAGTTTTTAAAGGACATTTTAGTAATTTTAGTAATAAAAAATAGACATTGTGACATTTAACAAAAAAGACACTCTAGTTTTTAAAGGGTGTTTTAATAATTTTAGTATTATTTAATAAAAAAGTTAACAAGGTTTGGCTTTAGTACTCAACATTGTGACAAAGTTTAAAAACTAGAGGGTCTTTTTTGTTAAATATTACTAAAATAACTAAAATGTCCTTTAAAAACTAGAGGGTCTTTTTTGTTAAATGTCACAATGTCTATTTTTTTATTACTAAAATGCCTAAAATGCCCTTTAGAAACTAAATGGATCAGAAGTTTATTACTAAAATGAATAAAATGTCATTTAAAAACTGTAGGGTCTTTTTGTTAAATGTCACAATGTCTATTTTTTTATTACTAAAACGACTAAAATGCCTTTTAAAAACTAAATAGTGAATTGCAAGTTTTGTCCTTTATCTATATACCTAATTTCAGAGGATGTCCTTTGTCTTTAAAATTGATGAGTTTTGTACTTGATTTTTAAAATGCTACATGTTATGCCCTTAAGCCATAACCTAGTTTATTTTTCAGTTAAATTTAGTGATGAGAGTTGTACATAAGGGCAAATCAGTCATTCATCAACCTTTTCTATTTTCCCCTTGTTTATACCCACACAAACCCATTTCATTAATTTATCCCCAAAATCAGCTTCGGCCAGCCACCTACCACCAGCCCCAACCCACTCACCTGAACCTACAAAACTTCAACCCAAGATCAATCAAGCTAATGTGTAAGACCCTAGAAACACTAGATAATGCCTAAATTAGATAAGCAAACCACGATCAATCCGTGTTATGAAGAAGAAATTATGTTTGCAGAATTGCAGTTGAAGATATTGTTTGATGAGTTAATTACAAGCCGCCAGAACCTAGCGGGCATTAATCCTCATGTCGTCGAAACCATCGTTGCCTGTGGTGGTCGTCTGCAACGAACTGTACCAATACGACTAAGTGAATCAAGGTACCATAATTCCTCATGTCGTTAGAACAGGTTTGTCATATTTGTATTTGTTAGACTTGACAAAATTGCATCGACAGATTTGGAATGTCTGTTGGAACCTGAAGGTTTATTCATGTAGGTTAGCATAGTTTGAGGGTTGATTATGTTTATGTTTAATTTACATGTTTGGGTCGGTTTTGTTAGTATTTGGGTTAGTAGACTTGTGTCGCATGGGCTTAGGTTAGTGGCCCAGTTGGTTTTGTATTTAAGCACACCATTACCTCATTGTTTGAGGTTGTTGGTTTGGTGAACATTGGGGGCGACATAAAGGAGAAGGAACCGAGTTCCAATTCGAGTCTTGTATCAGTCTTTGCTAAGTCATTGAATGCAAGATATCGGTTTGTGTTTTTGTTTATTATTTTCATCTTAGATCTTATATATATTCTTGAATCACCTATTGATTGGATTTCGCACAATCAATAGGTTGTTTGATATCATTGAGAGATCCTCACGGGTTTTACAATGTCGCTTTTGTTAATGGCGGCTTGATATGCTCCCAAGTAAAAGTTATTTTGTAGATTAAACAACAATCTGGTTTCATCACCATGGTTGATTAGATATAGATCGGAGATATTAACAGATCGAAGAGAGAACGCGATGATGAAGATTTTTGTTCGGTAGTTGAGAAAGAGTTTCAGGGGTTTGGGGGTGGGTGATGGTCTATGGCAGCAGGTTGTAGTTATGTATATTACTTTTTAAACCTTTTTAAAAAAGTTATTTACACAATTAGTTCTTGGAATAATAAAATGACAAAAATGCCCTCGTGTGCAAGGCTCATGATTAGATTTAACAAAAAAACGTAACTGGATTAGGCTCAAAGGACATAATGTGTAGGATTTTGATATATCAAGTACAAAACTCGTCAATTTTAAAGGTAAAGGACACCGCTTGAAATTGGGTATAAAGATAAAGGACAAAATTTGCAATTCATTCAAAACTAAATGGATTTGAAGTTTATAATTTATAAACATTGAGTTTATTATTTAGATTAAGTTAAAAAAAGTTTATTTTACTAGCATATTATTTATAAACTCAAAGTTTATAATTAATAAACTTCTAATCCATTTAATTTTATAAAAAAATATAAATAAAATAGAAAATATTACTTTAGATTATATTAGTCATTTATAGTTAATTAAAAAATAGACCCTCTAGTTTTAAAGGACATTTTAGTCATGTTAGTAATATTTAACAAAAAAGTTAACAAGTTTCGGCTTTAGTACTAAACATTGTGACAATGTTTGGTCTTAGTACTCAACATTGCGACAAATTAGAACGTTAATACTTGATGTTGCAACAAAAAGCTATTAATACCTGACATTGAAATTTGACAGAAATCACAAGGACCAACGGTGTAATTTTTTCTTATCAGAAAAAACCCATATTGGTACAATATTAAATGTTACAAAAGCGCATGCCATATCTATACTATATTATAATACAATACGTGTGATAACCCGAACTTTCAAGATTAGTGTTGTTTAGACTCGTGATTCTAACTTTTAATAATTCGCTCATTTCACGTCTTTGATATATTAAACTTTTGTTAAACGTTTTGCTATGATAAGATTGTCGAGCGTAAAACGTGTTAGAGTATGTTTGAGTGTATAGTTGGGCCATCCTTGGTGTCGCACATGTTTGGGCCGCATATATTCATCTCGGCCCACACACATCACATGTGTTGTTTAGTTCTCTCGGCCCATTGCCCTTGAAGCCCAACCCGAACACGCACACACATTGCATTTGGGCCGGCCATTGTTGGTAGCGTATATACTCACGCACACACGGAAGATCATGAGTGGTTTCCATAATCTAGCATTCTCTAGTTGTTAACAAACCCTAAAAAACCTCATTCGTCCCTTGAAGTCGACGGCAGCCCACTTGTGTCTCGTCTCTTGTGTCTAGCGAATATCATTCTCCTGGTTAGTACAAACATGTTTGCTTAATTCTTGATTTATTGTGTTCATCTATGTGCAACTTGAGCATGAATCTTGTATGATTTAGAGTTATGATAGGAAACATGTGTTATTGATTTCTTGACCAAGATGAATGTAGATTGTGTAAGGTTCATGATTAAGGAATATGTTCACTGATTGATACGTAATGAATTCGAGTATGGGCTTATGATGATAGATAATTATGTAGTTCGATGTGGCATGAAAGCATGACAAGGAAATAAGGGTACACTTGTTACAACGCAAACAGATTAGATACTACATGCTAGTGTTCTTGTTAATCAAGGATTAGGGTTGTATAATATAGAAGATTGGAGTGCTACTGTATCGTTGATGATTGTATGAGGGGAGATTAATGAATTAATATTCATAGATTGATAACCGATGATTTTGTATTTTAACTTGATTATAGATATTTTAATATGAGGTACAAATCTTGAGTTACACTTACCTTTGATTGATCTAAAATAAATCATGAAGATGTGGTTAATTATAAGTTGATGATTAGAGTCTAGGAGGATGTGCAAATAACTGATTCGATCGGGTGTAAATTGAATGAGAAACTGATTTGGGCCACCCTCGTGATTTGGGCCGGTAGCATTTGGGGCCGCATACCATAGGGGATTGGGTAAACTGTGGGCTGCACTAAGATGGGCCATATGACTCGGGCCGCACACTAAGCCGCGTCGCACAGTTCTATGGGCCTAGTATAATTGGGCCACCGGCACACATGTATGCACCTTATGTCTGGGCCGAGTTGCATAATAGGACCATTTATGAAATCGCACACTTGTATTAGGGATTGTGAGATGTGCTAAGTTGTTTACTTGGAGTATGAATACGGGATGAGATTTCGTGTGTAACCTGAGTGTCATTGTATGCTATGTTGTGATGTTTAGTATGATGTAGATTTCATGGACAATTGCTCAAGTATGCGTGATGTAATGTGTATACCACCTGTTTTACATGAATAAGAAATGTGTGACTTAGTGATTAATGAAACTGATTGGTTTTGGTAACCACGTTAGGGACTAATTGACCAACTTGGAACACGTGCCTTAAATTACCGAGCAAAACTAAGGTGAGTTCATTTCTCTTGAGCATGCGTCCCGGTGGGTGGGACAGCCAAATAGGTATCTCTGAGAGGGATAAATCTTTTGGGTGAAACAGGAATGTTAGATAATACACTCTTCCTATCATTTTAAGTCCCATCTTATACCGAATAGTTACCTGAGAGGTAACGGGGTATTAGTTGATAGCGCTATTAGGCTTGGCAACCTCACACCGTACCTGAGAGGACGGGCGTGAACTAATGACCTTGAATCATGACCAATGTTTGGATAGGGGCATTGGGGACGGGCAAAACAATCTGGTAGCCATCTTGTACGGTACTTGAGTTATTATCAACATTATTATCAATGAACTGAACTAAACACTTGGTAACTAACGTTTTCACAAACTATGAACTCGCCAGCTTTGTCTGATACACTTGTTGCATGCTCGCAGGTCGTTAAATTTCTTGGATTTGGAACTTGCTGTCTGGAGTGGCTGGAGTGGTCATGGGTCATACTGATTTGATACACATGATGGGTTTATTGATTTCACATATTTTCTTTGAAACATTTAAACTATGATTTACTTATGTAACACCTCGTAAAATCTTACCCAATAAAATAAAGACGCGTGTCATGTAAGGCAAACATGTTATAAACCTGGATCAAATTAAAGAATGTATGGTAGGATTTAAAAAGTGTCAACATGTTAACTAAATACCTCTGAGTGACCTTTTTATAAATCCCAAACCTTAAAATGTTTATAAACATCTGAAAATACATTCAAGTCCGGTTAACTAATGTGATGATTAATTCAAAATCTCAAGGAATGAAGTCTTAGTGTATTTACGACAATTTCTTCATTTATGACTCCTTTCAAAACAATCCAAGACAACATAAGTGCATGGCAAGGCTTTCACAACTTTTCAGACCTGATCAAGTGGTCCCATTCTGTTGCTAAAGGCCCTAGATTCGTATTAACAAAATTGCATGGTCAAAGCTTGGAAGTTTACAAGTTTTTGTTTCTGGTCATCGGATACGGACCGTATGGCTTTAGGCTTATGGTCCGCAAGCACTGCAACTGGGCGATACAATTCAAGGTCGGTTACGGACCGCATCCGTCTGGGCTTACGGTCCGTAAGAGGTGGATACGGACCACAAGGCTTCCTGCTTACGGTCCGTAAGGCTGTCGCTGGCAACAGAAAATGGACATATGCCTATTCAGCCTGTTACACCGCCTTAGGAGAGTGGTTTTCGAATTCAGGGGCTTTGCAACTGGTTTTTGGCATTATAGGGACACCTGGGAACATCATACAACACTTATAGACTTGCTTAGCATCATCTTGATCAATTTAGCTCACTATATAAGGAGCTCATTAGTGCAACATTTTGATCACTCAAATGAAAACTTTCAAACTTCATTACTGGAGATTTCTGAAGCTCAAGACCTGTTCCTAGAAGTCATTAGTCGTGCATAGGACTATTGTAAGCTTCTTTAACCCTCCTTAATTCAGTTTTACTTAGTTAAATAGACTAAAGTCAAACTGTCGTAATTAGAGTTTGACTTCGTGATTAATCACAATTTGTCTAGTCAAATCTCGAATTGAAAGTACCTTAAAAGGGTACTCTCTGATTCCCACTCTAACTAGGTCAATTGTCGGGTCAAACTTAATCATAAAAAGTCAACAGAAAGCTAATTTTCAAATAAATGCATAATTAACAATGTAGAAGCTATGAAACCTGTTTTATCACTAATATAACTTGGTAATTAATTTAAGAACATGTCTAAACATGCTCAACCCCACAATTTTCAATTTAAGCTCGGTTTGGAACCGAAAGTCGCATAAGTGGACTTTTGCTTTGACTTTCAGTTCTGACCCAATGTAGCATGTTTTAGAATTGCCTTAGAGCTTTATTAGGACCAGGTTACATGTTAGTATAACCCTCGGTGATTATACAACTTGGTTCATTAGTTATCCGATTCATATGCATGTTTCCGTTATATGCCTAAATGTTGACCAATATGCCCTTTTTGCTTTAAAACAAGAATTTTGAAAATGTGAGAGGATAATAATCTTTATTACTGATTTATAAAAATGTCCCTAAATTTTCACATCAGTTGGAGGTCTAGATTAAGAGTTATGCTCAATAGCGAAATTAGAAAGCTTTTATTAATTAAACGGCGTAATTAGCATAAAGCCTATCTAAACCCAATTTATGAAACCAAACTTTTTACCTACTGGTATAAAATAATATTTTGGGATTTTTGATTATTATTTTTAGGCCAAGCATAACATAGAGTTATACCTTTGATTCGGTAATTGTCGGTTTTGCCCTTTAGGCCTATAAAATGAGTTTCACAAATCATTTTGATACCAAACCTTTTTCTATTGATCCTATATGATAAATAGAGTATTTTAAGCCTTCTGGAATAATAAAAAAATATCAGCTTTCATTATAAAACCCGGAAATTGCTTAAAACCGCCTTTTACGCGTTTTAAACGCATAGTATGTATTAAAACTATTTTAAATATATAGGACTTGATACCTACTGACATTTTTAGTTAAATTTATTATTTTAATAGTAAGCAAAAGTTTTAAACTCAGATTTCTAGATTTAATGTAACACCCCGAAAACGAGATTGGTAATCAAACTCCGTTAATACTAAAAGACGGGTAACGTACCGTTAGTAGTAAAAATAACCCGGTAAATATTTGGATTTAAATAAGAAATCCTAATATTAAATAAAAACGAATCAAAGTTTTAAGGAATTGAGTTTATAAGAGCCTGAGTTAACGGGACTCAAATATACCGGGTTATAGCTTCTCGAACCCATCAAAGTAACTAGGAGTAATTAACCTAGTTAATAAGGTGTAAATAAGTAAATAAAATATGGAGTTCTAGTCCCTAATAATTAAAATCTAAACTTGAGGGACCAAAACCGTTGAAAAGGAAACAAGTTATTATTAATAAAAAAAACACACCACACACACACAAGGTGTGTGTGGATCGATCTCCAGGAGCGACCAGAAAGGGGTGAAACCCTAGAACTCAACAAAACATCAAATTGAAGCCTGATTCAAGGTCAAAATCGATGCATGAATACATAGAAACGATCACCTTGTCGTGGGGATCTTAAGGTATGTCAAATGTTTTATGTTTATGAAGTTGAGATTTTTGATGAATTTGTGAAAATCGAAATTCAAGCTTGAATGATTTATGTTTGGGTGAAACTAGGATGAAATTCATGCTTAGAAACAAACCCTAGTTGAAAACTTGATGAATTAGTACTAAAACTAGGAATTTGATAATTACCCTACTATGTGCTAAGTGGGTTTTGATGTTGTAATGAAGATGATGATATGTTTATGCTAGAAATCATCATAGTTGATAGTAGAAACAAGGTACTTGAACAAATTAGGTGTTTGGGTACATAAATCATAATTTCTATGAAATGGGTTTAGTTGATTTCAAGAAATTAATGTTACATTGGTGTTTATAAACGCCATACTAACTCGTATGAATGAACTACTTGAACAAAATAGGGATTATGTTTAGAGTTCATAATTGATTAGAAGTGAGTCTTGACACAAGAATTAAACTCGTAATTTATGGTTGAGTTTAAAGAGAAAAATAGTCAAAGAATCATAAGGTGTGAAAGTCATGTTTTGGGATGGCTAATCTAACAACCTTGTGAATAATGAATGATAGTTGGCGCTTAACAAGCTAGGTGAAGCTTGGGGAGAAAGCGGGACGAACGAGTCAAGCATAAAGGAAAAGCGTATTCGGGATGCAAGGTAAGTGAAACTTACACAATTATGTAGAATACTTGTTATTTCTATGCAATATAAATGCGATAACGAAAATATAAAAAGTATGAATTTCCGATGCGATCAATACGAGTCGGAACATATAAAGATGATAAAAACCTTGGTTTATGGCAAAAAGGGGCAAAACGGTAAATAAATCATGTAATGATTAAATATTATGAATTCCCGTTAAGATTACCTTGTAGGGTAATCTAATAATGATAAAAGGGATAAAATAGAAATTTGTCAAGTGTTGACTAATGTAAATCGAAGTTAAAAGAATACCCGTGGCATAAGCTGAAATGGGTTGAATTTGTAAGAAAAGAATTTGAAAAGAAAAAGGGTATGATAATAGAATCCGGGACGGGATGGATGTATGAGTTAGAAATAAAAAACAATGTTTTTGATTAAATAGATAATGTTGGGCATATAGTCCAAACGGGTCAAATGGTGATGATAACACCATTTGACAATATCGACTAATGTGGTTGTCAAGCCTTGTGTTAACAGGAGCGATTAGCGATTCAGACAATTGCGTCGCCATAGAATATGTGATAATAAAAGCGAGGTATAAATCGGGTTTATTTGTTGACTCAAGCCAGGTACGCAAATATAAGGATGTAGTTAGAAGTGATATTTTGGTCAACTATTAGTGAAAGTCCTTCGTTACAAAAGAAGGACTAAAATCGACCAAAACGCCCTTGATGGGTCAACCGGGCAAACGACCCTTAGAGGTTGTTTTGAAACTTATATTATGACCATTCAACCCTCGGATGCGCATAACAGTTGTAGGAATAAACTTTCTAGGGTTAAACGCCTTAAAACACGTCTTACCGTAAAATGATATATCCGGGGAATAAAATTTGGAATAAGTATTTTAGTGCGATAAATCCACCACAATTATAATTGTTGTGGAAGACCATTTGAGAATCAATGTGAAAATATGGTGCTTAAAATGAATGAGCGAGATTATGCCTAAAAGGACATAAATACCCTTAACGGGTCAAAATATGACTATAAGTAAAAATGGGTTAATAATGCGTAGAAATCCGTAATTGGAACCTAATATGATAGGTAATATTGGACTTAAAGGGTTCATGAGAAATAGGGGTCAAACAAATAAGATTGTTTGATAAAAAGCGAACGGGTCAAAATTTGGTAAAAAGGGTAATAAGCCGAAGAAATAAAAGTCTGGAATTTTGCTAATACGGATGTCGGATTTTAACTCCATACGATGGAGAATTAAATTACGGTCGCGTAGGAAAAAGAATCGCATAAAACGGACTTGTAATATGAAAGTTATGATCGTTTGAAGTTGGAATTTCAGAAAAATAGAGCTGGGCTGGAATGCAGGTCTGCAACCTGCAATTGCTGGAAAATAGTCTCCCCTGCGGCACGCGGAGGGAGACATTAATTATGTCGCGACACGCGAGGCTTACTCGCGGCCCGCGTAAGATGTTGTGTGATCTGTCGCGGCCCGCGACAAACCAAAAGTCTGAAAATCCGTTTTATTTCGATTGTTTTGATACTAGAACTTGATTATGCTATTATTTAAGATATCAAAACTAACCGTTAAGTTGGTTTTGATCAAAGGTGATTATCAAGAGTACCCGGAGGAAGATCAAGCAGCGTACAAGAACCGAACACTCGAGATTAAAGCTTCCGCACGCTGTTTTTGTCGTCATTTTAAAACGGCAATTTCGTAGATATCAAATTGTACTATTTTCAAATTGTAAAAGTTTTAATTCACCCGTATTATTCAACAGTACTTGCATATAATTCCATGTTTATTTTCGTAATATATACGAAAACCCTTAATTAAATTAGTCGGGTGTTACAAGTTGGTATCATAGCCTTGGTTTAAGAGATTCAAGTATGGCGGGAAAGCTATGCTTGGACTTAAACCTTATGCTCTTAATAAAGATTGGTATTCGGTTTGAAGCTTGATCGCAATTCCGGTAAGTACATGTATGTTAATAGTTTAGCATGCTAAAGTGTTGTAAACAACACATAGGGCTATCGTGTGATACATGTTACCCCAATTAAAATGATTGATATAGTTGACGAAAATACGCGCGTTGACACGTATAGTAGAAAAAGCCTTGTATTATAATACGGGCGATTATTGAAGTTGACGTTACTAACTTTTGTGAATGTTTTAATTGAAGGACACTCGCGTTTGAAGATGACGAGAGTCAAACGAATTGTGGATATGATGATGGAACGGTCCGAAGTATGTCAAGAGGAGCATGCTCACCGAGGAATAAATCGCGTAACGACCGCGAACAAGGTTAATGCAAGGAACACTCGTCGGGGCAAACATTACCAGGTGCACATTTTAAATAATCGCACAAATAATATGCAACAAATAAGTAGAAATTGAAAGTTTCATATGTAGATTAAAAACTTGGAAAAACCCGAATAGAAAATGTATTCGGGATATCATTTCCAAGAAAACTAAATAGAGGCGTTACTTACATAGGGCGTGATGTGAAAACTATAAAAAGGTCGTGTATGTCATGTGTTAATCGCTTACTCTGGCCAAGTAAGTAGTGGCATATGATACCATGAACTTCTTATGCCGGACACGTTTACATCCGATGTAGTACGGGCAGGGTGAATGGGACTAACTTAAAAGTACCCAAATGAATCAAATGAGCAAAAATACTTGATAATAATGTAAACGCACAGCCGGGTGACGGAAGCGTATTACATTTGAACAATGAGCCCGAGAGAAGGGACAAAGATCAATGTAAATGATGATATAAATAAATGACCTAAGGAAAATTCACGAAAATAAGTCATTTTGGACGAAGAGCCATGGTTGACAAAATGGGCAAGTAAAACCAAAGTATAGATAATCCGCCGGATCATAAAAACAAAGGTATTGCCCATACGAAAAAGGTAATCAAGGTTGTTAACTTTAGTCGTAGTAAAGAAAGGATAAAGATGATAATCGTCACTCGTAATCACTAAGACCGTCAAGGATGGTCGCGCAAAGAATAAAAGAAATGGTTGAATAAAAGCGACGGATTTCGCTAAGACGACTAAATAAATCGAAACGAAGTCTTAATGCATACCGGAAAGGTTGCAATGATAATGAATTCGGTAAAACACCCGGTTGATGGGTAAGGATTTAAACACATGCGTAGACCGATAAACGAGGACGCGGATGGAAAGTCAAAAGACTCGGGTTTCGAGTTACGACTGAAAGATGATGAGATACTGTAAATAGAAATTTTGATGAATTACGTTCGACTAATTTAAAGTCGAACGGGTCGAACAAAGAATGAAATTTGATGTTCACCAGTGATGAAATTTCACACGAACAAGTCAAACGAATTAAATAAATGATGACGCTTGCTAATGTAAGTAAGCGCGAACTGAATAAATAAAAGCGTGAAATATTAATAAACCTATGTAAAGGGGTATGGGCGTTAAGAACGTTAAGATAAAAGAACCCGGGTAATGGGTTGTATAGAAGTATAAGTATGAATCAGGAAACGGTAAGCGTAGAACAAACTGACGCATAAATAACGTCAGAAGTCATAAAGTCGGAGGATTAGTCCGGAAGTAAACAAATGAAGCCTTAGACTACGGTCAGGGTCAATTGAAGTTCAAGAGCGAAAAAAAAACGATTCCAAACCTAATAAGAGATGTTTTGAAGCTATATATGTATATATACATTTGAATATATACATGAATAAAAGATGATCTACGGGATCATCATAACCTACGGGATTAAACACAGTGTTAAGGTCTACGGGACCAAAACGACCCTCGGGTCATAAATAGAAGGAAACGAGTTGTTAATGTCTCACCTTAAAAAGGTGAAAAATCTAAAGAAATAGCCTATGAGGCTAAGTAAAAGAACCTACGGGTCAATAGTATAAAGCAAGGGAACTGGTTATGATTCCCTGCGTAAAATGAGAACGGAAAAGAATAAATTATGGGTTGTCAATTTCCTTAATATGAGTAATTGACATAGTTAAAAGGAAAAAACGTTAAACTAAAATCCAGTTTTAGTAAGAAATAACGTTTTTACAAATATAAATCCTGATAGGAATTTGAATAGTAAGCATGAAAGATTCAAGTCTTGACACTTATAGGCGCAAGACGATATATTCGAAAAGTGATATTTTTCGAAAATGAAAGGTTGATATAAATTAAACATGATGCGACACGATCACGGTTAGGAAATGTAATGTGAAGTAAAATTGCATTATAACCAAGCGAGCGGTAAACAAAAAATAACTGGACTAATAAGTCTAGTTAGTAAGACCGGTTAAGGTCAGCAATTCAGATCAAGAAATTTGGTTTGCTTGTAAGTGGTGGATTCGGTATAACTGAACCGAATAAATAAATTTGAAAACAAAAGAAATTGTTGCTAAAAGTGAAAGATTTCACTAAAGACCTTTAAACGGGACAAGGTAACGGATTCATAAAGAATTCGATAGAGTATGAAAGCGATGAATATCGCTAAGTTAACTAAACTAGTGGAAATAACGAGATTACGTTATTTCAAGTTGCACAATGTCATATGAGATATGTAGACAATTAGTAACCAAAAAGAGGTTACCATACTTTTCTGGTAATACAAACTATTGGATAAAAGTATAAGAAATGTTTGAAAGATTTCTCGGATCGAATACATTGAGTTAAACTCAATAAATTATGTAAGAAAAGGTTTCGAGGACGAAACCTCTTTAAGGGGGGTAGACTTGTAACACCCCGAAAACGAGATTGGTAATCAAACTCCGTTAATACTAAAAGACGGGTAACGTACCGTTAGTAGTAAAAATAACCCGGTAAATATTTGGATTTAAATAAGAAATCCTAATATTAAATAAAAAAGAATCAAAGTTTTAAGGAATTGAGTTTATAAGAGCCTGAGTTAACGGGACTCAAAATATACCAGGTTATAGCTTCTCGAACCCATCAAAGTAACTAGGAGTAATTAACCTAGTTAATAAGGTGTAAATAAGTAAATAAAATATGGAGTTCTAGTCCCTAATAATTAAAATCTAAACTTGAGGGACCAAAACCGTTGAAAAGGAAACAAGTTATTATTAATAAAAAAACACACCACCCACACACAAGGTGTGTGTGGATCGATCTCCAGGAGCGACCAGAAAGGGGTGAAACCCTAGAACTCAACAAAACATGAAATTGAAGCCTGATTCAAGGTCAAAATCGATGCATGAATACATAGAAACGATCACCTAGTCGTGGGGATCGTAAGGTATGTCAAATTTTTGATGTTTATGAAGTTGAGATTTTTGATGAATTTGTGAAAATCGAAATTCAAGCTTGAATGATTTATGTTTGGGTGAAACTAGGATGAAATTCATGCTTAGAAACAAACCCTAGTTGAAAACTTGATGAATTAGTACTAAAACTAGGAATTTGATAATTACCCTACTATGTGCTAAGTGGGTTTTGATGTTGTAATGAAGATGATATTTTTATGCTAGAAATCATCATAGTTGATAGTAGAAACAAGGTACTTGAACAAATTAGGTGTTTGGGTACATAAATCATAATTTCTATGAAATGGGTTTAGTTGATTTGAAGAAATTAATGTTACATTGGTGTTTATAAACGCCATACTAACTCGTATGAATGAACTACTTGAACAAAATAGGGATTTTGTTTAGAGTTCATAATTGATTAGAAGTGAGTCTTGACACAAGAATTAAACTCGTGATTTATGGTTGAGTTTAAAGAGAAAAATAGTCAAAGAATCATAAGGTGTAAAAGTCATGTTTTGGGATGGCTAATCTAACAACCTTGTGAATAAGGAATGATAGTTGGCGCTTAACAAGCTAGGTGAAGCTTGGGGAGAAAGCGGGACGAACGAGTCAAGCATAAAGGAAAAGCGTATTCGGGATGCAAGGTAAGTGAAACTTACACAATTATGTAGAATACTTGTTATTTCTATACGATATAAATGCGATAACGAAAATATAGAAAGTATGAATTTCCGATGCGATCAATACGAGTCGAAACATATAAAGATGATAAAAACCTTGGTTTATGGCAAAAAGGGGCAAAACGGTAAATAAATCATGTAATGATTAAATATTATGAATTCCCGTTAAGATTACCTTGTAGTGTAATCTAATAATGATAAAAGGGATAAAATGGAAATTTGTCAAGTGTTGACTAATGTAAATCGAAGTTAAAAGAATACCCGTGGCGTGAGCCGAAATGGGTTGAATTTGTAAGAAAAGAATTTAAAAAGAAAAAGGGTATGATAATAGAATCCGGGACGGGATGGATGTATGAGTTGGAAATAAAAAACAATGTTTTTGATTAAATAGATAATGTTGGGCATATAGTCCAAACGGGTCAAATGGTGATGATAACACCATTTGACAATATCGGCAAATGTGGTTGTCAAGCCTTGTGTTAACAGGAGCGATTAGCGATTCAGACAATTGCGTCGCCATAGAATATGTGATAATGAAAGCGAGGTATAAATCGGGTCTATTTGTTGACTCGAGCCAGGTACGCAAATATAAGGATGTAGTTAGAAGTGATATTTTGGTCAACTATTATTGAAAGTCCTTCGTTACAAAAGAAGGACTAAAATCGACCAAAACGCCCTTGATGGGTCAACCGGGCAAACGACTCTTAGAGGTTGTTTTGAAACTTATATTATGACCATTCAACCCTCGGATGCGCATAACAGTTGTAGGAATAAACTTTCTAGGGTTAAACGCCTTAAAACGCGTCTTACCGAAAAATGATATATCCGGGGAATAAAATTTGGAATAAGTATTTTAGTGCGATAGATCCACCACAATTATAATTGTGGTGGAAGACCATTTGAGAATCAATGTGAAAATATGGTGCTTAAAATGAATGAGCGAGATTATGCCTAAAAGGACATAAATACCCTTAACGGGTCAAAATAAGACTATAAGTAAAAATGGGTTAATAATGCGTAGAAATCCGTAATTGGAACCTAATATGATAGGTAATATTGGACTTAAAGGGTTCATGAGAAATAGGGGTCAAACAAATAAGATTGTTTGATAAAAAGCGAACGGGTCAAAATTTGGTAAAAAGGGTAATAAGCCGAAGAAATAAAAGTCTGGAATTTTGCTAATACGGATGTCGGATTTTAACTCCATACGATGGATAATTAAATTACGGTCGCGTAGGAAAAAGAATCGCATAAAACAGACTTGTAATATGAAAGTTATGAGCGTTTGAAGTTGGAATTTCAGAAAAATAGAGTTGGGCTGGAATGCAGGTCTGCAACCTGCAATTTCTGGAAAATAGTCTCCCCCGCGGCACGCGGAGGGAGACATTAATTATGTCGCGACACGCGGGGCTTACTCGCGGCCCGCGTAAGATGTTGTGTGATCTGTCGCGGCCCGCGACAGACCAAAAGTCTGAAAATCCGTTTTATTTCGATTGTTTTGATACTAGAACTTGATTATGCTATTATTTAAGATATCAAAACTAACCGTTAAGTTGGTTTTGATCATAGGTGATTATCAAGAGTACCCGGAGGAAGATCAAGCAGCGTACAAGAACCGAACACTCGAGATTAAAGCTTCCGCACGTTGTTTTTGTCGTCATTTTAAAACGGCAATTTCGTAGATATCAAATTGTACTATTTTCAAATTGTAAAAGTTTTAATTCACCCGTATTATTCAACAGTACTTGCATATAATTCCATGTTTATTTTCGTAATATATACGAAAACCCTTAATTAAATTAGTCGGGTGTTACATTTGACCTTTTAAGCCTATGTGAAATTACCAAAATACCCCTACGGTGCATAGTTTAGTTATAAGAGGTAAATTTCACCTATATACCATATCCTACTGTTATGACTTATAAAGTAAGTATTTTTACTGAATATATCAGACCTGAAACCCAGACTTATATTTAAACTCTTTTATAACCTTTAAAATGACCAAAATACCCATTCGGGGCATAGTTTGAGTTTAAATTCATTTTGGGCATAATGGAAGGTATCCTACTGATATCACAACATATTTAAGGCATATTAACTTAGGAAACCTATTCATGAATCATTTGGTTACCCGTAATGCATTATTCGTGTTCGCGTGCGGGCTTGGGATACGGTATTATAATAATACCGCTTGGTCGGGTATGTAGTCATTTAAATCGGATTGTGATTAATGTATTTACATAACTCGTTTTAATCTGTATTATTTGGTGTATGGCCTTTGGGGGTTAAATGACCATGTCCCGGATATCCTTGGCATCATTCAAAGAAATGGCCACGACCTAAGCACGGGGTGTAGGCATACACCTGACAGTTGCATTATGTAAAAACTGGTAATCCACTTAAAGGAATCAACCTTGTGGGCATTATACCTGTGGCGTGTCAGTTAATCTTGTCCGGCTCTTCTAACCGGCCCTGACGGACGACAAATAAGTAAAACTGTATACAAGATTATTTTTAAATAATTATCCCAAGTTATAAAAGATATTTTGTGCCGCGTGCATTCAAACTAATTTTCTTAAACTCTTTTCAAAATGAGTCAGTTAATTGTATTTACCAGTGTAAACTGACGTATTTTCCAAAAAGGCTAAGTGCAGGTACTAGACGAAATAGGCTGGCTACTCCTAGCATCATTAATCAAGTTTTGCAAGCTCTAGATGTTAAAGTCTGTTGAACATTGATCTTTTTACCTTTTGATCCACCTGTGGATCTTTTACTGTCCGGATTGTAATACTTTGATATTACTATTCATTCGGTTTGTAATGTGATTCACCTTTTGCTTCCGCTGTGCATTTAAATTGTGTTGTTTGACTATGATGATATCAACTACGTCACGATACTCCCCACTGGGCCCACCGGTAATACGTGGAAATATCGGGGTGTGACAGGTTGGTACCAGAGCCAACATTGAGTGAATTAAACACTAGCCTTTTTGTGTTTAATCTCAATGACACAGTTTGCACATTCCTCAACTTCTGAGTCTAGACAAAGAACTTAGGACTAATCCAAATTTATTTTATCTTGAATTTGTCCTTTATATTTCTTTGTTGTTCTTTTAATTGTTTTGACAGGTTAAACAAGATGCCACCTAGATTTCAAGGAAGAGGTAGAGGCAAGGGGCCACTCATCGCCCCAAACGATTATGAGGCCGGGTCGTCACACCGGCGAACACCATCAGATTCCCTTAGCAGAAGTCCTCAAGAAAACTGGAGGACCCATATTGAACCCGTAAGGCACTCAGTCTCGCTGAGCTCCTCCCCTTCTTACCAAAATTCCTTTGGGCCTCAGTCTGAAAACGAGCCCCATAACTTCCACCATTCTTATATACCTCTCCAAGGCCACAACTCACCATTTAATGACCCAACGCCCTATTTTCAGAGCCGGTTCAACCCAGCAAACCTAATTAATGAACCAATGGGTTATAACCCGTTGGGACCAGAAGACCACTTCTCCATGGATATGGACGAAGATCCGGAGCCTGTCCAACCGCCAACCGGCACGCCTACTCACCCCATCGAGATTTCGGATGGGTCACCTTTTCTCGGATCACCTTATAGCGGTCCCGGCAGCTATGAGGCGAGGTTTAACCAGATCGACTGGGTGTTTACTCCCAGTTACCACAACTCACCGCAGCAGTAGCAGCCACAGCAAGATCCCTCCGAGGATTCCCATTTTGTAGCGGTCACTCCGCCACCACCACCAGTGCAACAACAGCCTCCGGAGCCAACGAGGCGTAGGAGATCAACCGCACGGATGTCCGTGCAAGGGGGAGTCCGCATCAGCACTCCTCAACCATCTAGTGGCAGTCATTATCCGCCACTATACGAAGACCCACAAATGGGTGGGCCTTCAAACCCTGTTTATGAGATACAGTCTGCGCCGATCGCACCGCCACTAGTGGGTTATAACAACCCAATTCCTACATACGCCGGTTCAGCGGCGTACAACCCATTTGAGCAGCTGGCCCACACTAACTACAACTACGCCGAGGCTGACCCATACCTGGTAGTGGCAAACTACAATGCCCTTCATCCGGAAGGACCCTTTGGAGTCCCATATCAAGCTGGATACCCACACTATGGGTACCCACCCTATGGGTATCAACAACCACCACCTCCTCAACCTCCGCTGTTTCAGCAGCCCCCGCAGCCGCCAGTAATATCACCACCGCAGCATCAGGAGATTCTTCAAAGGTTGAGTCAGGTGCAGCAGGAGGTTCGGGAAGGGCGTAGGCAAAACCGAGGAATTTTCAAGGGTCTGGCAAGCTTAATCAAGGGGAAGAGCAAAAAGGATGATTAAATCCTTTATTTGGTTATTTGTATTTCTTTAATGTTTAATCAGTCCCTGCGAGGACTTCTCTTTTAGTTGGCCCCTGCATGGGCATGTTGTTTTAATTTTAGCCCCTGCGTGGGCATGTCTTTCTATTAAGTCCCGTTTAGGGCATTATTGTACTCTTTTGATTTAAATTATGGAATGTGTTAAATTTTAATTGCATGCGTGAATATAATATGTAAAATAGAAACAAAATACCATTCCTTTTAAAAATAAATCTGCCATTTTATAATAAATAAATCTTAAAGGCAAAACCTAGTCCACATGTCATATTAAGACAGGACCAAGATGGTAGATCCTTATTAAGATACAGATTTTTGTTAAACATCTGAAAACATGTTAACACTCCTGCCAAAATGTGATTCGATAAAATCACATAAGTCATTCTTAAATTGGATTATTCCAATTTCTATTATTAATATAATCACCCATTAGGGATGAAGTGCCTACGGGCCATAATTAATGTCCTTTGAGACTAAAGACAGTGATGGTCTACAACTCCCTGTCAAGAAAAGGTAATGAACTTTGATTCAAGCCTTAATGCCTTGATTCTATAAAACTCTGGCTTATAAATTAAATCTATCCCTGTGACTTGGCATTTTGTGCTATTATTAAGTTATGATTAAAGGATTATTATGATAAAGATCCTAAATAAATACAGTTAACAAATTAACCTAAATGGTTATTAATACCATGGTTAATAAATCATCAAGAATAATATTACTGTATTAGACTTTTGAATAAATGATTATCGTCAATTTATGTAGCCAGCAAGCTACATGGCAGAGTCTGAAGAAATAAACAGTCACCCTCGGGAAAATCATGACACTACTAGGATCAACGTGACAGGTGCGGAACTTCAAACACTAATTGATAATGCTTGTTATGGGTGAAATTCTGAGCTCATATCCTGGATAATATCTTAAATTATATCTTGCTTATCTGATATATATTCATATCCGGGATGCTGATTCAGGATATTGGTAACATCCTGAATGGTATCCTGAGGATTACTAACGGATTATGTGCAGGAGTGCGAGTCCAAGCTGGTAACGTTCGAGAAGACCCTTTCCCCGGAAGACTCGGTCCAAGTCGTTCAAAGGAACACGTTGAACCCGCTTTACCTGGTCTCCAACGACTAATAGGGAATATTCGAAGGCATCCCATACTTTTAGGAGATTTTGTTTTCGTTTATTAGCTATAAATAGGTGGATAAATCAGATCGAATAGGACATCACAACTACACTCACTACTCTCTCACACTTATTCTCTCGCAACTTTCACTTTTACAAAAAGCATTGTAACACTTAGCGATCTGATCAATATCCTGCACTGTATCCTGACGTTTAAAGCAATAAGAAGAACAAGGCAGCTGCGATTGTCAGCTCCCGAGGTTTTGTGCTGGCGATCTAGATTGATCAAGGGCTTTCCTCGTATATCTCGTGTCACCCCCTTTACTTTTTTGCTCATAGTTTGATCATAGATACAGCTCAATATCCTGAGCCGTATCCTGAAAACTGTTTTTACAATCAACTTAATCAGCATATTTTCAACACTTTTTCTTAGCACACTACCTCACATAACTAATTTGATCACTTAATTGCTTCGGTAATTTTTGACCAAAACAATTTGGCGCCCACCGTGGGGCAAATGGTGCTATTATTACTAAAAACTTTTGCGAAATCGTTACTTGGTTTCTTATTCTCAAAAATTTTTACCACATTATTTACAATGGCCTCAAGATCAAACATGAGCTCCTCCACCGTGTCTACTACAACCTCTGCAACAGTTGGTTCCATGCTTCCACCACCTCCTCCGAGAATGCAAGCCTCTTCGCAAGGAGCCGAAAGCCATGTGGCTCGGGATGTGATCCCTACCCGGAGCACTCAGGGATCTGCTCCTGTTTTGGCTTCTAATGATGAAATTCTAACCTTATTTGGTAGTGTACAGGAACAAATGAGGCAACAACAGGAAACAAACCAAATGCTGATGAGAGAAATACAACTCTTGAAATCTAGTTCAAGCAGACCCGCTGAGGATAATGTCACTCCTTTACTGCCCAGAGCCTTGAACTTCAGCTCGGCCGTATATACTGAGGATAACAGGGGAAATATTGTGCCTAGCCATCCTCGGAATCATACTCCTGAAATACCCTCCTCGGTCAGGATGTCAACTGTGAGGAGCTCAGGATATGCTTCAGGATATGACCAGAACCCTCAGACTGGTAACATATCAAACAATAATATTCTTGCTACTAACAATAATGGATCTTTGCAGGATGCAGGTATGACGACAACATTTACTAGGGAGCTTCAGAAATTGAAGGAAATGATATCCAGTGTACCTGGAGTGGTCCAGCCAATTCCGGAGGTGTCCCAAGATAGCCACAGGATATCTCGCTTTGCATATCCTATCTGTGATGCTGAAATCCGAAAAAGATTTCAAACCCCCAACATGAAGCTCTACGATGGAACTACGGATCCTGGAGAGCATATTGCCCAGTATAGGGAAAGAATGGAGATCAACCCTATCCCTCTAGATCTTAAGGAAGCATGCCTATGCAAGGGTTTTGGTTCTACCTTAACAGGATCAGCCTTAAAATGGCTCTTAAATGTTCCTCCTCATTCGATTACATCATTTGCTCACCTAGTGAATTTATTTAATAGTCAATGTTCTTGTAGTCGAAGTTTTGAAAAACTAACAAGTGATCTCTACAGGATAACTCAAGGACCTCAGGAGTCCTTAAGAGATTATGTGAACAAGTTTAGCCGAGAATCCTTAGACATTCCATATCTTGCTGTTGCAACAGCTATGCAAGCTTTCAAGATGGGGCTGCAAAAAGACTCTCAATTTTACCAAGATCTTGTAATGAACCCATGCAGGAACTTGGATGAAGCTCGAAACAGGGCACTAAGATATATTCGACTAGAGGATGACAAGAAGATGCAAGAGAGGATGAACTCATCCACCACTTATGAGTCAACCAATAGGAAGTCAGAATCCGCATTTAAACCATATCACTCTAAGCCGTATGGCAGAAATGACAACAAGAGAGTGAATGCTGTTGAAGACGAGGATCCTGAAGAATATCCTGAATTATCTGAATATTGCTTTTCTGTTAACATACCTGAATTAATGTATGCTATGCAGGGTTTAGGAGACAAAGCTAGGTGGCCTCGAAAGAATCAACAAAAAGCTGATTGGAAGGATAAGTCCAAATGGTGTGCCTTCCATGAAGATTTCGGACATGTAACTGAGGATTGCATTGCTCTAAGAAAAGAAATAAGTTATCTTCTAAGCAAGGGATATCTGAAGGATCTCCTAGGAAGAAAGAAGAATAAGGGTCAGGATACTGAGAAGGTTCCTGAACGGGCAGCATCACCTCCTACGGATGCCAAGATAATCAACTTTATTTCAGGAGGATCCGACATTTGTGGGACTTCGTATTCTGCGGCCAAGAGACATGCAAAGGACGCTAAGGCTGAAAGGGGAGATAAACCAGCAAGGATGACTACCCTCACAACTGATAAAGTGATCACATTTGACAGTGATGACAGGGATATTGTCCAGGATCCTAACCATGATGCTCTGGTAATAACATTATATGTGGCTAACCATTTTTGTACGCAGGATATTGGTAGATAATGGCAGCTCCGTCAACATAATCCAACTAGATACTTTGAAAAGAATGAATGTATCTCCAATGGATATCACTTCGAAATCCACCGTGCTTGTTGGGTTCAGTGGAGAGGCTAGAAACACAGTAGGGGAGATAAAGCTACCAGTATATGTTGAAGGGGTCAACTCAATACAATGTTTCTGTGTGATGGATTCCCTATCCTGCTATAACATAATATTGGGTAGGCCTTGGATCCATGATATGAAAGTCGTGCCATCAACTTATCATCAATGCATCAAGATCCCTACCCCTTAGGGGGTTGTCAATGTCGATAGTGATCAGCAGGAGGCGAAGGAATGTTACTCATCTTCAATGAAATCCTCAACCAAGCCCAATGCAGCATAGCAATTAAAGATGCGGGCCCAGGATATCGTGGAGGCTTCGGAGCAGGATGTAAAGAAAATTATCCTGGATCAGGATAATCCGGATATCTCGGTGCTCGTAGGAATCAATATCCCTCAGGATATTGAAGAACAGTTAACTAACTTTTTGAAGTGCAAGATGTCGACATTCGCGTGGAAGCACGAGGATACGACAGGCATTTCCAAGGATATTATAACACATAAGCTTGGTATCGACAAATCATTCAAACCTATCCAACAGAAGAGGAGGAAGTTTTCTCCGGAACAAAATATGATCATTCAGGAAGAAGTAGAGAGGCTATTGAAATCTAAGATGATCAAAGAAATCAAGTTTCCAAGATGGCTAGCAAATGTAGTCGTGGTGCAGAAGAAAAATGGGAAATGGAGAGTCTGTGTAGATTACACAGACTTGAACAAGGCTTGTCCCAAAGACCCATTTCCTCTTCCTCATATTGATGCAATGGTGGATGCTACTGTCGGCCATGAGATGTTGACCTTCATGGATGCATCCTTAAGATTTCAGCAGATTCAAATGGAACCTTCGGACCAAGAGGATACTGCATTCATTACACCAACAGGTATTTATTGTTATACTGCTATGCCTTTTGGTTTGAAAAATGCAGGTGCAACATACCAGAGATTGGTAAACATGATGTTTAAAGACAAGCTGGGGGACACCATGGAGGTATACATCGACGATATGGTGGTAAAATCTAAAAAGGCTGAGGATCACCTCCAGGATATTAAGGGAGCATTTGATATCCTGGATCAGTATAACATGAAACTAAATCCTGCTAAGTGCCATTTCGGAGTGGGGGCAGGAAAATTTCTAGGGTATATGGTGACCAAAAGAGGAATAGAGGCGAGCCCGGAGCAGATTAAAGCTATCTTGGATATCAAATCACCTTCAAATATGAAGGATGTTCAACGATTAACAGGGTGAGTAGCAGCATTAAACAGATTTATCTCAAGATCCTCCGAGAAATGCAAGGAATTTTACGATATCCTGAAGAAAAACAAGAAATTCGAATGGGGAGAGAAGCATGAAGCAGCCCTGCAGGATTTGAAGCAGTATCTTTCAAGTGCACCTCTATTGATGAGGCCTGAGAATGGTGAACCACTGTCCCTATACCTGGCAGTATCGGGGAATGCTGTAAGTGTCGTCCTTATAAAGGATCATAAAGGTCAGAAGTATCCTGTCTATTACGTTAGTAAAAGTTTACTAGATGCTGAGACTAGATATTCTCATTTAGAAAAGTTGATATTAGCCCTAGTTATGGCATCGACAAAGCTTAGACATTATTTTGAGACACATAGGATACATGTTAAAAACAATTATCCTGTTGAAAATGTGCTTAGGAAACCTGAGATGTCAGGCAGGATGGCTAAGTGGTCAGTGAAATTAAGTGCTTAAGACTTAGTGTACGAACCTAGAAATGCCATAAAATCACAGGCTCTAGCTGACTTTGTGGTTGATTTCAGTAGTGACATTCAGGATGAAGTAGACCTAGAAGTCTAGCAGTTAGGAGAATCCTCAGGATCCTGGACATTGTATACTGATGGAGCATCTAATGTTAGAGGAATAGGATTGGGAATACTACTCAAATCGCCACAGGGGGACATATTACCCCAGGCTATTAGGTGTGAATTTCCTGCTACTAATAATGAAGCAGAATATGAGGCTTTAATTGCAGGATTAGAGTTGGCTAAGAATATGAATGTCAAGAATTTGCAAGTATATGTTGACTCCTTGTTAATCACTAATCATTTTAATGGATCCTATGTAGTTAAAGGTGAGAAGTTAGTCGAGTACCTCGATATTCTCAAAAAATTAGCAGGATATTTCGATGTTTTTACACTTGAACAGGTACCAAGAGAAGATAATGTTGAAGCGGATGCCTTGGCAAACTTAGGATCATCAGTCAGGATACCAGAGGGAACCCAAATACTGATACTTCATATTCTGTATCCTGCTGTGGATCCCTTCAAAGCTCAGGATAAGGAGGTGACAAGCATCCAGGATCCTGGTCATGATCCTGATAAGGATGATAAATCCTGGATGACTCCGATCATAAGATATCTCAAGGAAGGATACATCCCTAAAGACGAGAATCCTAAGGCATTCAGGATGAAGGTATCGTGATTTACCATTATAAATAATGTTTTATATAAGAAATCGCTTGCAGGTCAGTACCTGAGATGCCTGAAGGATCCTGAAACCGAGGATATACTCCAGGATATACACTCAGGATAACTCGAAAGACTAGAGGATTGGCCCCCTCTCTCGCGTATAAGGGATTCTAATCCCTTCAAAGGTTTAAAGGTATTCACCTTTCTTACGAATTGGGTTTAAACACCCCGCCTGGAGTGCAAGTTATCTAGGGATAGTTCAAGGTAGCAGGACCAGTTCATGTAAAAGTGGCTGACAATTTCATTACTATTGGCTATATCCTGGATCCTAAAGGTATATGAGGATTGATCACCCTCTCTCACGAAAGGGTATTTTCATACTCTCTAAGGTTTAAAGGTTTTCACCTTTCTAAGTCTTGGAGTTTGTACACTCTCGCCTGTAGCGCAAGAAAATCAGGGTTTATCCCCAGGATATCAGGGTTTACCCCCAGGATATTAGGGTTTATCCCCAGGATATTAGGGTTTATCCCCAGGATATTAAGGGTTTATCCCAGGATATTCAGGATTTGTTCAGTAAAGTCAAAGTATGAATATGTTTACATTCCTATGTTAAACACAGGGGACATACATCATACAATTTAAAGGATGAATTCGAACTTATAAGTGTGCACTAGGGACATTTCTATAATTGAAGATTGGAATTGACTCTATAAGAATCTCTGGTATGATCTCTCCTTTTTATTTGGATAACTTGAATTTTACAGATTGTGTGTCAGTATCCTGAGCAGGATATCTTTCAGGATACACTTATAATGTGTTCCCAAGAATGTTCAAACAAAATTGTTTTCATAAGTAAAATTCATGTAGTAAAGGTATAACAACAGAAATAAAGCCAAAAAAGGTTATATTAACATACCAAAAGATGTGCTCTTAGTTTCACCTCAAACCGAGGTCCATCCACCAAGAGCACGAATAGTTCCTTACCATATTTACTTAACAGTTGAAGGTTTTGTCTCAAACCGAGACCCATCCACCTCCAACTGTTATATTGTTCAAAAACACAACATACTAACGGTGATGACCAAGGGCTTCGTCCTGAAACTCAGGATCCCTCCACCTTTGGCCATCATATTGTTCAAATGCAGAAAAGTAAAATGCAGGAAAAGTAAATTGTTTTGGGGTTACAAGCCAACGATCAAATTTAAAAAAGTGGGCTCCGGCCTTGGCACATACATCCATCGTCGCCCACTTGAATGCCCTCACACAGCTGCATCTCCACCAGCCTTCTCCATCATCTCAGCCTCAGCATCCTGAGCAGCATCCTCACCAGCATCCGCCCTGGCATCCTTCTTCTCTTCAGCTTTGTCCACTACCTCTGCTGACTTGGAGGATTCACCAGCCTCAGCAGGATATGGCACAGTGATGTGCGATAAAGTGTTATATATATTAGGTGTATATTTTAAGCCCCTTTAACACTTATTTTAGCCAAGTTTTAAATTTATAAAACACGATATTTACTAACACTAGACGCACATATGGGCAAGTGCACCCATCGTGGGCGTAGTATAGTGTTGGTAAGATATCGAGGTCGTCCAAGGACACAAGAGCTTTTAGTACCGGTTTATCCTCAACGTCTAATCAAAATAAAAAGTTTAGAAAAAATGTTTTTAAACTAAGAAAAATAAAAGCTAACTAAAATGCTGAAAATAAAAATAAAAGAAAAACAGATAGACAAGATGAATCACTTGGTTCCGACTCGTATCTAGTATAACCTTTGATTATTTCCGCACTTTTGCACATAATTAAGAGATTATCTTAGTTATTGTAGTAGGCCCCCTCTTTTGAAGGTGACGTTACCCTCACCCCAGTAGTTTGAGTCAGCAAGGATACAATCCTAAAAGGGTGGATTATTGGAAGATAATGAATTAAGTTATTAATGCAGTATTATGGTAGGCCCCGCTTTTGGCGGTGACGTTACCCTCGGCTAAGTAGTCTGAGTCAGCAGGGATACAGTCCTAAATAGCCGGGTTATAGTATTAATAGTAGTTAGCTTATGAGGGGATCAAAGAGTTTGGACCCCCGCCATCCAATACCGTGAAGCATTGAAGGAGGTCCTACTAAATTTGACCCAGGTCCATTGCAGGACCTCTAAATCCTGAACAATGGCAAGACCTTTACCAAACCGTTCCCTTAACCCCCGACCAGGTAGCCAACATACCTCCATATAGACCGTGGAGATATGAATGATGAAAATCTTTTATTTTATATAGACAGTAAAATAATTCCAAGACACCACGGACAAACGATAAGGAAATATCACCTTCAACATAAGTAACTAGTTATTAAAGTCATTAATACAAAACCAAATAAAAAGTGCAAAAGATTAGAAATAAAAAGTATTATACTAGACACTTTGTCTTCACCAAGTGATGTAAGAGACTTAGGCAAACATGGCCTTGATTGTCAAGAACTCTTACAATCAATCTTGGATCCTGAGACGACTCACACACTCTACGATGGACAATGGATGATGGTGGTGGATGATGGTGTTGTGATGGTGGTGGGTGGTGGATGAAGTGTGAGAGAGGTGGTGTGCCAAGGGATGAGTTGAAATGAAACCAAGCATTCCTATTTATAGGCTGAACAGAAGGCTGGGCATGGCCCCGTGTCCGCTGGGCACGGCCCCGTGCCTGTCTGACAATCTCTCTCTTCGTTAATTGTAATTCGCAATTACAATTAATGCGCCTGCTGTACTTTCGACACGCCCCCGTGTTCGCTGGACACGCCCCCGTGTTCGCTGGACACGGCCCGTGGTGGGCAATAGAAGCTTCTATAGGTTTGTCTTTTCTGCTGCTTCTTGGGCATGGCCCCGTGCTGGCTGAGCACGGCCCGTGTTCAGTCTTCTGCCTTCTCTATTTTGCTTAGGAAGATGCCGTTGAGGGGTCGGGCAATCCACTTATGTTCCTTTTCTTGTATTTATGTTGGATTTAGCTGTCTTTTTGCTTCTTTTGTGTTTTTGAGCTCATTTAATCCTGAAAATACAAAAGGAAGACAAAAACACTCTTTTTCCAATATTAGTACTTAAAAAGGGTTAGTTTTATGCCTCATTTGATGTAATTTATATGTTGCATTTTACACACATCACACAGCCTTGCCTCCAAGCTCCTTCAGCTTTGCCACCCAGGATTCAACCGGCCAGGCTGGGCACTCAAGGCCTGTCTCCTTGGCCTCATAAGCCATCTTGATACGAGCTTGCAGCAGAGAGACGACGGCTGAGTTTTTGATCCCTTCCTGGAACGAGACCATGGCCTGTTCATGCTCCATTTGGATGGTAGCCAGCTTAATCTCAGCATCCTGGGTGACCTTTTTCAGCTTGTCCTCGTAATGCTGAGTCTTCACTTCAGCAATGGCACCTTGGTCGGCAACGGTAGTTTCAAGCTGTTTAATCCTAGCCTCGTGGAGTGCAGCAGTACTACAGGCATCGCTGTAAAGGTGGAGCAGATGCTGGAGGCCCTGTAAGTCAAAATTCAGGTATAAGTCCATATTTACTAGCCTGGATATCCTGTCAGGATATTCTATCAAGATATATGTGCAGGATATAGTGCCGGGATATTACCTTGTTAAGGAAGGATGTCATCGGTTCCAAGGAATCAGTGAAGCTGAGCTCATCATAAGAGAACCCTGCGGAGCCTGGGGCACTAACTTCAGAGCCCTTCCTCTTTTTTTGCGGTGGAAGCATGAGTCCTCGGGTTGCCCTTAGGAGCCGGGAGCGGCTTGGAGCTGGTAGCAGCAGGAGTTTCTTTCTTGACGTTGACTGGAGTAGGATAGCTATCAAGCTCATCAAGGTCCAGGAGGATTGGAACTTTGTTGGAGTCTGCATACAAGGAGTAAAATTCTTTCCTAAACATATCAAATAAGAACATGTATGCAGGATATTGTGCAGGATCCTTACCAGACATGTTTACACTGGAAAGAGGGCTTGGAGATGGTGGAGACGGGTTAAAACTTCTTTCAACCTCTGGGAGGAGTCTGATAGCGTCAATTCTCTTATGTGAATCAGCTAGGGGAGGTGCGAGCTTCCTAAAATCAGCTGTGTACAAGACAATAAAAGAAAAATGGTTAGCACAAAGATATAAAGCAGGATACAAGATAGGATCATCCTTAACCCTAAATCCTACCCCTTTTCAACCACTTCACCGGATATTCCGTTCCACCAGGGATGGAGTCTCTTTTTACAAAGAAGAACTTGGATTGCCATTTCTCCTCGTTCCTGGTGGCACGAAGTATCAGTGGATCGCCGAAGGTAGAATAGAATAAAACTCTACAGGAACCATGGCATCTAAGCCGATATGCTAGGGGCAGGTCATGAACAGAAAGGTCAGGGATATGATTTTTCTTGATCTGATCAAGAACATACAAGACTCGCCAGAGCATCGGCATTGTTTGGCTGAAGCAGATTTTGGTAACATTAAAGAAATCAGTGATAAAATCGGGAAAAGGAAATTGCAACCCTAGGGTAAAGGGGAAAGCATTGAAGCACAACCACTTGTCGGAAACCATGTCCGACCGGATTTCCCGATCAAACGGCCGGAACAGCGTCCCTTCCGGGAAGATACCGGATGATTTGAGAGCTGACAAGTGTGCACTATCAAAGGTGCATATTTCCTTCTCCGGTTCTTGGAGAAGATTCTGCTGGATGAATGTGGGGGCGGAGTCACCGGAGCTTGATCTTGTTTGCCTTGTCATATTCTCGCCAGAATATTGAACAGAATGTGAGAAGAAGATGGAATAGAGAGAGAGAAGTATTTACCTTTTTCTCTTCGGTAAAGGTTAAATGGGATAAGCATGAGAAGATATAGGGGAGCAATGAGTAAATGTAGGCTACGCGGTTACAAACGGTCACATCATGAGTCCAATCTCTTAATTGCCTCGTTATTCGTAAAAAATATAACCGTTAGTGCCAGGATACTAAACGGTAACATTTTTTTGGGACAATTGTTATGGGTGAAATTCTGAGCTCATATCCTGGATAATATCTTAAATTATATCTCGCTTATCTGATATATATTTATATCCGGGATGCTGATTCAGGATATTGCTAACATCCTGAATGGTATCCTGAGGATTACTAACGGATTATGTACAGGAGTGCGAGTCCAAGCTGGTAACGTTCGAGAAGACCCTTTCCCCGGAAGACTAGGTCCAAGTCGTTCAAAGGAAGACGTTGAACCCCCTTTACCTGGTCTCCAACGGCTAATAGGGAATATTCGAAGGCATCCCATACTTATAGGAGATTTTGTTTTCGTTTATTAGCTATAAATAGGTGGATAAATCAGATCGAATAGGACATCACAACTACACTCACTACTCTCTCACACTTATTCTCTCGCAACTTTCACTTTTACAAAAAGCATTGTAACACTTAGCGATCTGATTAATATCCTGCACTGTATCCTGATGTTTAAAGCAATAAGAAGAACAAGGCAGCTGCGATTGTCAGCTCCCGAGGTTTTGTGCCGGCGATCTAGATTGATCAAGGGCTTTCCTCGTATATCTCGTGTCACCCCCTTTACTTTTTTGCTCATAGTTTGATCATAGATACAGCTCAATATCCTGAGCTGTATCCTGAAAACTGTTTTTACAATCAACTTAATCAGCATATTTTCAACACTTTTTCTTAGCACACTACCTCACATAACTAATTTGATCACTTAATTGCTTCGGTAATTTTTGACCAAAACAATGCTATTACCAAGGCCATAGATAGGCGATTAAATGAGTCAAGTGGTACTCAAAGCAAGGCCTCATATGTACCCCACTTTAAACCTAAGACTCACTCTGAGGCTCATGATAAGCCACCATCAAAGAAGGATGATGACCGACACTCATCAAATCAGCGTAGTATTCCATCGAAGAAGATTGAGCTCAAACAAGAACCACGTGGTAAGTCCTGTACCTACAAATATTTCGTCTCCTGTAAGCCCAGGGATTTCACTGGGGAGAAAGGGGTTGTGGATTGCATGACATGGTTGGACGAAATGGATACCGTGGTTGACATCAGTGGTTGCGCTGATAGGGATGTTGTGAAGTATGTATCTCAATCGTTTAAAGGAGAAGCACTGACCTGGTGGAGGTCTCTAATCCAGGCTACTGGGAAGATTCCATTGTACAATCTGTCTTGGGATCAGTTTGTTGCGCTCATTAAAGAGAATTACTGCCCTCAGCATGAGGTTGAAAAGATTGAGTCAGACTTCTTATCTCTGGTAATGAAAAACCTAGACTGTCAGACTTACCTTACTAGCTTTAATACCATGTCTCGACTGGTTCCATATTTGGTAACACCGGAACCCAAGCTAATTGCTCGTTTCATTGGGGGTTTAGCCCCGGAGATCAAAGCCAGTGTAAAGGCATCCCGACCTGCTACTTTTAGGTCGGCAGCTGATCTATCTTTATCCCTTACTTTGGATGCGGTCAGGCTGAGATCGCTTAAGAACTCGGATGAAAGTAAGAGAAAGCGTGAGGACGATAACTCACGGCGATCTGAGAAGAAGCATAAGGGTAACACGGACCACCAGAAGAAGTCTGGGTCCCACAAAGGTAGTCAGCAGACAGATGAGAAGCCAAAGTGCAAAACCTGCCAGAAACACACTTTGGAAAATGCAGGTTCGAATCCAAATCTTAGTCAAAACCATTTGCATGTGGGTTATGCAAATCCAAGGAACACAAGACGATAGAGTGCAAGAAGATAAAGGATGCGACGTGCTATAACTGTAACGAGAAGGGGCACATCAAGTCCAACTGCCATAAGTATGCCAAAAAGCCTGAAGAAGTCAAAAAGACCAATGCAAGGGTCTTTGGAATGGATGCACGAGAAGCCGTTCAGGATGATAATGTCATAACAGGTACCTTCCTTATAAATGACGTTTATGCAAGAGTATTATTTGATTCGGGCGCGGATAAGTCATTTGTAGATGATAAGTTTTGTAAGTTGTTGAATTTACCTGTTAAAACCTTAAGCGTGAAATATGAGGTAGAATTAGCTGATGGTACTTTAGAAACAGCCTCAACTGTGTTAGATGGATGTTATATATCCATTAGGAACCACTATTTTCCGTTGTCCTTGCTTCCTTTGAAATTAGCTGGTTTCGACATAGTAATAGACATGGATTGGTTATCGCATAACCAAGCCCAGATTGTTTATGACAAGAAACAGGTGGTGATCAAGACTCCGTATGGTGAGCCACTTACCATACAGGGAGACACTCAGTACGGGTTTCCTGAGCAAGTGTCTATGCTCAAGGCATCGAGGTGTTTGAGGAAGGGATGTGTCATTTATATGGCACAGGTGACTCTTGATGAACCAAAACCTAAGGTTGAAGACATCCCTGTCATTTCTGAATATCCCGAAGTATTCCCCGAAGAACTACCTGGTCTACCACCAGATAGACAAGTAGAGTTCAGAATTGACATCATTCCTGGAGCAGCACCTATCGCTAGAGCACCTTATAGGTTAGCACCAACAGAAATGAAGGAGTTGAGGACTCAACTAGATGATTTGTTAGCCAAATGTTTTATTAGACCTAGCTCATCCCCCTGGGGAGCACCAATCCTGTTTGTAAAGAAGAAGGATGGATCGATGCGTCTATGCATCGATTATCGCGAGCTTAACAAAGTCACTATCAAGAATAGATATCCATTGCCCAGGATCGACGATTTGTTCGATCAATTACAAGGGGCAAGTTACTTCTCCAAGATCGACTTGAGGTCAGGCTATCATCAACTGAAGGTTAAAGATGAAGATGTACACAAGACTGCATTTAGGACTCGTTATGGTCATTACGAGTTCTTAGTGATGCCTTTCGGGCTCACTAATGCACCAGCAGTATTCATGGATCTCATGAACCGCGTCTGCAAGCCCTACTTGGATAAATTTGTCATCATCTTCATTGATGACATTCTTATTTACTCAAAGAGTCAAGCTGACCATGAGAAGCATCTTCATTGTATTCTTTCACTGCTTCAACAAGAGAAACTTTATGCCAAGTTTTCAAAGTGTGAATTTTGGCTTCGTGAAGTCCAGTTTCTTGGACATGTGGTTAGTGAGCGTGGTATCCAGGTGGATCCCGCTAAGGTTGAAGCTATCATGAATTGGCAAGATCCGAAGACGCCCACAGAAATTCCTAGCTTTTTGGGACTGGCAGGATATTATGGACGTTTCATTGAGAATTTCTCAAGGATTGCAGCACCCCTAACTTCGTTAACTAGAAATAATATTAAGTTTGATTGGGGTCCTAAGCAACAAGAATCGTTTGATATACCTAAGCAGAAACTGAGCAATGCTCCCGTGTTGATATTTCCTGATGGAATAGAAGAATTTGTAGTATAATGCGACGCATCACACACTGGTATGGGGTGTGTGCTCATGCAGAAAGGCAAGGTTATTGCCTGTGCTTCTCGACAATTAAAGGTGCACGAGAAGAATTACACCACCCACGACTTGGAGTTGGGTGCTGTTGTATTTGCACTAAAACTATGGAGGCATTATTTGTATGGTACCAAGTGTGTGATCTATTATGATCACAAGAGCCTTCAACATTTGTTTAATCAGAAGGACCTAAACATGAGACAGCGTCGATGGATGGAGACTTTAAACGATTATGATTGTGAAATCAGATACCATCCAGGAAAGGCAAATGTGGTTGCCGATGCCTTAAGTAGGAAGGAGAGGGTTAAGCCCATAAGAATCAATGCCAAGAGCATTGAATTAAAGAACAGTTTAAATGAAAGATTGTTAGCCGCGCAAAAGGAAACTGTATTAGAAGCTAACTATCCTGATGAAAAGTTAGGAGTAACTGCTGAGCAGTTATCTTATGGCAAGGATGGAATTCTGAGATTAAATGGATGGATATGGGTTCGAGTCTATGGAGGGCTTAGGGAAGTAATCCTTCAGGAAGCCCATAATTCTAAGTATTCTGTTCATCCTGGAAGTGATAAGATGTACCAGGATTTGAAGGCAAATTATTGGTGGATAGGTTAGAAGAAATCTATAGCTACCTATGTAGCCAAGTGTTTGACGTGCGCACAAGTTAAAGCTGAGCACCAAAAGCCGTCAGGTTTGCTACAACAGCCTGAACTTCCCACCTGGAAGTGGGAAATGGTGACTATGGATTTTATCACCAAGTTGCCAAAGACTAAACGAGGAAATGATACTATTTGGGTGATAGTGGATAGACTGACCAAGTCAGCCCATTTCCTACCTATTAAGGAAACACACAGCTCAGATAAGTTAGCTCAGCTGTACGTGGATAAGATTGTATCTCTCCACGGAGTGCAGTTTCTATCATCTCTGATACGGATACAAGGTATACATCGCATTTCTGGAAAAGTTTTCAACAATCCATGGGTACTCGGTTAAATTTCAGCACAACATATCATCCTCAAACGGATGGTCAAAGTGAACGTACTCTACAGACACTTGAGGATATGCTACGAGCTTGTGTTATTGACTTAGGAGGAAGTTGGGATGATCATCTTCCATTAATTGAATTTTCATACAACAATAGCTATCATTCCAGTATTCAAGTTGCACCTTTGAAGCTTTATATGGAAGAAAGTGCAGAACGCCCGTTTGTTGGGCAGAAGTTGGAGATGTCCAACTAACAGGACCTGATATAGTCCTGGAGACGACAGATAAAATTGTACAGATACAAGATCGTCTCAAAGCTGCCAGGGATAGGCAGAAAAGTTACGCAGATTTAAGGCGTAAACCTCTAAAGTTCGAGGTAGGTGACAAGGTTTTACTTAAAGTGTCACCCTGGAAGGGAGTGATGTGATTTGGTAAGAAAGGTAAGTTAAGCCCAAGGTATATAGGACCATTCGAGATCATCGAATGTGTCGGAACAGTGGCTTATAAGTTAAACTTGCCTGAAGAGCTCAGTGGTATTCATAATGTATTCCACATCTACAATCTAAAGAAATGTCTAGCTGATGAATCACTAGTCATACCCCACACGGATGTGCACATCGATGAGAGCCTGAAATTTGTTGAAAAACCTTTGTCGATTGAAGATCGACAGGTTAAGAAGCTTCGAAAGAAGCAAGTACCGATCGTGAAGGTTAAATGGGATGCCCGTAGAGGTCCCGAGTATACGTGGGAGGTAGAATCCACAATGAAAGAAAAGTACCCTCATTTATTTCAGTAAATCTCGAGGTCGAGATTTCTTTTAAGGGGGTGAGGATGTAACACCTCGTTAAATCTTACCAAATAAAATAAAGACACGTGTCATGTAAGGCAAACGTGTTATAAACCTGGATCAAATTAAAGAATGTATGGTAGGATTTAAAAAGTGTCAAGATATTAACTAAATACCTCTGAGTGACCTTTTTATAAATCCCAAACCTTAAAATGTTTATAAACATCTGAAAATACATTCAAGTCCGGTTAACTAATGTGATGATTAATTCAAAATCTCAAGGAATGAAGTCTTAGTGTATTTACGACAATTTCTTCATTTATGACTCCTTTCAAAACAGTCCAAGACAACATAAGTGCATGGCAAGGCTTTCACAGCTTTTCAGACCTGATCAAGTTGTCCCATTCTGTTGCTAAAGGCCCTAGATTCGTATTAACAAAATTGCATGGTCAAAGCTTGGAAGTTTACAAGTTTTTGTTTCTGGTCATCGGATACGGACCGTATGGCTTTAGGCTTACGGTCTGCAAGCACTGCAACTGGGCGATACAATTCAAGGCCGGTTACGGACCGCATCCGTCTGGGCTTACGGTCCGTAAGAGGTGGATACGGACCGCAAGGCTTCCTGCTTACGGTCCGTAAGGCTGTCGCTGGCAACAGAAAATGGACAGATGCCTATTCAGCCTGTTACACCGCCTTAGGAGAGTGGTTTTCGAATTCAGGGGCTTTGCAACTGGTTTTTGGCATTATAGGGACACCAGGGAACATCATACAACACTTATAGACTTGCTTGGCATCATCTTGATCAATTTAGCTCACTATATAAGGAGCTCATTAGTGCAACATTTTGATCACTCACTTGAAAACTTTCAAACTTCATTACTGGAGATTTCTGAAGCTCAAGACTTGTTCCTAGAAGTCATCAGTCGTGCATAGGACTATTGTAAGCTTCTTTAACCCTCCTTAATTCAGTTTTACTTAGTTAAATAGCCTAAAGTCAAACTGTCATAATTAGAGTTTGACTTCGTGATTAATCACAATTTGTCCAGTCAAATCTCGAATTGAAAGTACCTATGAGTTGGTAATTATGTAGGTAATAAACCCTTAAAAGGGTACTATCTGATTCCCACTCTAACTAGGTCAATTGTCAGGTCAAACTTAATCAAAAAAGTCAACAGAAAGCTAATTTTCAAATAAATGCATAATTAACAATGTAGAAGCTATGAAACCTGTTTTATCACTAATATAACTTGGTAATTAATGTAAGAACATGTCTAAACATGCTCAACCCGACAATTTTCAATTTAAGCTCGGTTTGGAACCGAAAGTCGCATAAGTGGACTTTTGCTTTGACTTTCAGTTCTGACCCAATGTAGCATGTTTTAGAATTTCCTTAGAGCTTTATTAGGACCAGGTTACATGTTAGTATAACCCTCTGTGATTATACAACTTGGTTCATTAGTTATCCGATTCATATGCATGTTTCCGTTATATGCCTAAATGTTGACCAATATGCCCTTTTGACTTTAAAACAAGAATTTTGAAAATGTGAGAGGACAATAATCTTTATTACTGATTTATAAACATGTCCCTAAATTTTCACATCAGTTGGAGGTCTAGATTAAGAGTTATGCTCATTAGCGTAATTAGAAAGCTTTTATTAATTAAACGGCGTAATTAGCATAAAACCTATCTAAACCCAATTTATGAAACCAAACTTTTTACCTACTGGTGTAAAATAATATTTTGGGATTTTTGAAGATTTTTTTATTATTTTTAGGCCGAGCATAACATAGAGTTATACCTTTGATTCGGTAATTGTCGGTTTTGCCCTTTAGGCCAATAAAATGAGTTTCACAAATCATTTTGATACCAAACCTTTTTCTATTGATCCTATATGATAAATAGAGTATTTTAAGCCTTTTGGAATAATAAAAAATATCAGCTTTCATTATAAAACCCGGAAATCGCTTAAAACCGCCTTTTACGCATATTAACTTAGGAAACCTGTTCATGAATCATTTGGTTACCCGTAATGCATTATTCGCGTTCGCGTGCGGGCTTGGGATACGGTATTATAATAATACCGCTTGGTCGGGTATGTAGTCATTTAAATCGGATTGTGATTAATGTATTTACATAACTCGTTTTAATCTGTATTATTTGGTGTATGGCCTTTGGGGGTTAAATGACCATGTCCCGGATATCCTTGGCATCATTCAAAGAAATGGCCATGACCTAAGCACAGGGTGTAGGCATACACCTGACAGTTGCATTATGTAAAAACTGGTAATACACTTAAAGGAATCAACCTTGTGGGCATTATACCTGTGGCGTGTCAGTTAATCTTGTCCGACTCTTCTAACCAGCCCTGACGGACGACAAATAAGTAAAACTGTATACAAGATTATTTTTAAATAATTGTCCCAAGTTATAAAAGATATTTTGTGACGCGTGCATTCAAACTAATTTTCTTAAACTCTTTTCAAAATGAGTCAGTTAATTGTATTTACCAGTGTAAACTGACGTATTTTCCAAAAAGGCTAAGTGCATGTACTAGACGAAATAGGTTGGCTACTCCTGGCATCACTAATCAAGTTTTGCAAGCTTTAGATGTTAAAGTCTGTTGAACATTGATCTTTTTACCTTTTGATCCACCTGTGGATCTTTTACTGTCCGGATTGTAATACTTTGATATTACTATTCATTCGGTTTGTAATGTGATTCACCTTTTGCTTCCGCTGTGCATTTAAATTGTGTTGTTTGACTATGATGATATCAACTACGTCACGATACTCCCCACCAGGCCCACCGGTAATACGTGGAAATATCGGGGTGTGACAACTTATTGCTTCTGCTGAACTTATTGGATTTTTATTAAACTTATTGTTGGTACATTTCATTAATAATTGGCAATTTCATTTGAAAACTTGCTATGAGTTCAACATGATTGGTGGCTCGTTATTGGTACGTCACACGCGTAGCGGGGTTTCCGCAGGTGGTATTTTGGGGGTGTGACAATACGTATTAGGAGGACATGACTGTTGTAATTTTACATAGTTTTCATATTTTAAGTAATTACAAGTTTTAAAATATATGATAGAATCGTTTAAAATATTTTGTTGGCTTTTAAACTAACTCCTCCTCTCCCCATGATTTTAAATTTGTATAAATTTTTCATACATCAATTTTTTAAAGTAGACTATAAAACAAGATTTAGTCTCTTTAATTTGAATATCTTATTGTCATAGTTATTTGCAATCAGGGGTGCAACATAATGGTGGCGGGTGAGGGCGGCCGACCCCCCAAACTTTTCGCTCAGTAGTGGAGAGTATGTAGTTTTCGTATATAAATTTTTGGGTATATATGTTTTCGACCCCCGATGTCACACCCCAACCGATGCGGAATCATCAGGGTGCGGCACTAGGCGAATCAGATTGCTCAAGAGAATCCATAACAACTATATTGCGATAATATTTAATACATTCGTTATCCCATACTAACAAATAATACAATCACATAAGTTATCACAGATTTCTTGTCCTCTCGAACAATACAAATCCGACAACCTAGGTTTTAGTTGAGTGTCTAGACTTCCTAGCTTGATTTGATATAGTCTGCGATCTAACCTGCAACATACGTTAAAATATTTGTCAATACAAAAGTATTGGCGAGTATACAGGTTTGATAAGTATATCATAATAGATTAAAAGAGCTGCGAATTTCCACATGCATAAACGTAATACACGACATATATACTCACAAAACTGATACTACCAACTAAGTCCTCGATGCTCGAATGTACGATGGCATAACTAGACCCCGTCGGGCGCAATAGTACTATACTAGTCATGGTGGGACGTCGCGAGTATAAGCCCTAGCACATATGCAACTAGCATCACGTATATCTATGCATAACAGTTATTCGCAAGTGATAATTCGATTGATTGAATAATTCGTTTGATGAGTTCGATTTGTTAGAAAAGTAAGTTACACCCAAAAATTCGATTAAAAAGGGTTCAAGTATACTCACAGTGCGTATTTAGCGAGAATACAACTTGATTGAGTCGGTTGCGAGTACGTCTGCGTTAATCAATGAAGGATATCGTAAATGAGGTACGGTTGGGCGAGATTAGCATTGAAAAGTCAGTCATCTGGTCGGATGGTGCTCACCCATTCGGATGGGCTCATCCGATCGGATGGCATATGGGCCTTAGTCGGATGGCTGTCATCCGGTCGGATGACAGACTATCCAATCGGATTATTTGCTGACTCGTGCGGATTGACATTCGTTCGAACCAGAGTGACTCGTGCGGACAAGTGTCATCCGTGCAGACTGACATGTCATCCGTGCGGACTGACTTGTCATCCGTGCGGACAAGTGTCATCCGTGCGGACTGACATGTCATCCGTGCGGACATGTCACGTCTGTTTCGCACTCTAAACACTGTTTCCGAGTGTTTAACGGAAGGAATACGGTCGTTTTTGCTAGGGTAGTGTAATTTCGCACTAACACTTGAAATTTCATCAGTCCCGACCCGTTCTAACGGCCGGGAATCACCCTGTTCCATTAGATCTGGTCGTTATTGATGGTTCTTCATGGCTAACTCGAAATCGCACAGGTTTAGGTTAGATTTGTCATTAAAACGTGTGGAAATCACCCGGATCTGAGTCGTTTTATAGTGAAATGAGACCCCAAGTTGGAGTTCATAAGAACTCTTAGTGACATCACCTCAAAACGCCTCAAATCCGCAGGTTTCATGGTTAGAATTGAGTTTTTAAAAGATAGAACGATGTAGAATTCAGTGTAGATTGTGGAAGTACAAGTTTCTAGGTTGAAATCTTACTGGAATCGCGAGGAATCGAGAGAAAAGGGTCTTGGAGCGTGCTTGGTCGCGTAGGAGCTGTCACATCACTGTTCAAGTGATGTGACATGGTATTTATAGGCCACAGGGGAGAAGAAGGGGTTTTGGTGCGGATGGCCCATCCGTGCGGATGGCCCATCCGTGCGGATGGCCCATCCGTGCGGATGGCCCATCTGTCCGGATGGCTATCCGTCCGGATGGCCATTCTGACGAGATGGATTTCTCCGTTTTCGATCGTTTTGATAGTTTTTGAGGTACGCGCTCTCTTTAGTTGAGTTATATTATTATTATATATGTATATATATATCTAAGGGTCGTATTTACGTATCCATATTCCAAGGTCTCGATAATTAACAATCGGGTTCCGTTTCGAGTGTGCGATTATAGGCGATGTTTCACGGCCATCAAGGAGAGTAGTATAGTCCTTTCTCGACGTCATCGTTAACGTTATTGTGTGCTGTGCTACAAGGACTGTCGGGGTACCCTTTACTCGTATTGTCATCATCGTCACGACGACTGGAGTTATAGCACTCACCCGAGAGTCTTTGTTAGCGTTAATTGTATGCGTTCGACACAACACGGCCACTGAGGAGGGTAGAATAGGTCCTCACCCAATGCCTTCGTGAGTGTTAGTGCTTGTGATAATTATATAGCGATGTTGTATTTCGAAAATATGCGGTTATCCTTCGAATAGCGATATATACGATATAGTTACATTATGATCCGAATCTCTGGTGCTAGGCGTAACGAGTATAACGAGTAGTAACAACTCACGAAAGTGCGGGTTGTTACAGTCTCCCCTACTTTAGGAAATTCCGTCCCGAAATTAATCCAATAGGTAGGCTTCTAAGAGTTGATCTAGTATGAGTAGCGATACAGCGAGTGATTTGACCGAGAGTTGACAAACAAGAGCGTTTCGAATAAGAGGGATCGATTGCGATAGCGAGAAGGCGACGTAAGACAGAAGTAATAACCCCACGAGTCGGCATTCCAAGGTACCACGTGTCTTGGAAAATTCGATGCGACTGAAATTGAAAGGTTTCTCATGACGTAGAATTAACTGAGTCGATCGTTAATCAACGTTACAAGAAGCGTTCGCTTTTAGATACTTAAAAAGGAATTTAGGGTGAAAATCTTTGAAAATTTTCCTTTTAACGTGAGGTCAACGGAGTCGATGTTAACCAATGTTGCAAGGAGTTTAAGTTTTTAAACATTTTATGGAATTCGAAGATGAAAACAGGGTTATGAAAACTCTCCTCTGACATGGGTTCAAGTTGAACTCGATGTCGAACCAATGTCTTAAGAAAGGATTTTATTTTGACGTTGTAAAAGTTTAGGGAAAAACTGGGCTTATGAAACTTTTCTTGGACATGGAGTTAAGTTGATTCGATGTTAACTCCACGTTGTGAGAGAATTCCACTTGCCCACCGGTTTTAAATCAAAATTTTATAAAAAGACGTTTTAATTAGTGCA
Source organism: Helianthus tuberosus (assembly GCA_030545235.1). Lineage (NCBI taxonomy): Eukaryota > Viridiplantae > Streptophyta > Magnoliopsida > Asterales > Asteraceae > Helianthus > Helianthus tuberosus. Next base: position 75,074,307 of record CM060411.1, read on the forward strand.
AAAAGGTAGTTAATTACCGAGGCCCACTTGGCACTTTCCCACGAAAGTTTGTTAATATGTTTAAAACACTTATATATAGGAAGTACCAGCGGCGTATCCACCATGCTTTGCCCATATTACTTCCGTTTCGTGAGGCTGTGTCAGGTGTGCCGATATGACACTGATAGAATTTGCGCTTACTCGGCCCAATCGACAGAAGGTCAGACCGAGTATAAGATAGAATCGAATAAGTTAAACCGGCGTGTTGATAGGCGAGAAGCGAATAGCGCGTTTTCGATTAGATTCCACATTAAACCCACATGGCACGTTTCCACGAGAGTTTGCTAACATGGCGAAACGCCATGCTTAACCAGGTTAGTTTTGCCTCGTGAAGTGGTGTCATGTGTACTAACACCACATAGACTGCAATGAACACCAAGCGAGCGATAAGCGGTACGCGAATAAGCGGTAGACTATACACGATATGCGATAAGTGATTAGGGGATTAAGTAGATATCATGACACCACACTAGTGACGACGGCGTCGATAACGAATTACGATATGCGCCTGTTGCGTTGCAAGCGATGGAAGTATGCGGTTCGAATTTGATTGATTAATACCACAGAGTTTGACTAACATTAGACCCCACATGGCCTTTTTCCACGAAAGGTCGCTGATATGGCTAAAACACCCTGCCTTAACCATATGAGCTTCATCTCGTGAAGCGAGGTCATGCGTGCTAACTTAACACGAATATCCCAGCTAACGATATAGCGTCAGATTGATACACAACAACTGATATAGATTCGCATAATAAGCGATAGAGATTGCGAGGTACACAAGGTAAGCGATTGCGATTAGTCGGGTTTGTTTCGAATAAGCTTAACGTTACGTTGCGACGCATCACGGTTATCGAGGAGGGTAGAATAGGTCCTCACCCGACAATGTTGTGAGCGTTAATGTGCTTGATGAGATTGTTCGCTATAGACTTACGACCAGTCTTGCGTTGACGCAATTTTCCTGCGAGGTAGACTCTCCAGAGTCCATCGATGAGGCGATTTCATTGCGTTTGCAGACTTACGACAAGTCTTGCGATGATACGGTTTCTGTTGTTAAGCCTTGCGATTAAGTGTAGTGTGTTGAAAATAATCACGATAGTATATAGGTCTAGTAACGTTCAACTCCACGTGGCACTTTCTTCACGGAACCTTGGTAGTATGATAAAGCACACCTTGCTCGACCCCTACTACTTTCATCCCGTGATTTGGTGTCGCCTTTTGTCAAAACGCTATGGCACCTTAGAATTCACTACGACCACCGTGCACTGACCCAAATAATCCCGTGTGCACCCGTGATTATTCGTTCCTTGCACGTTTATCGTACCTCCTTCTAAGAGTGTAGTGAGGGTAAAACACATTATTTCGTGATATAGTATATAGTATGTGTGTGAAGATAGTCTAATTGCGACGATTAGAGAGTGAAAGAGAATATGAGAGCGAGAGTTAACGTTACACATAGTGGCAACATTGAGTAATAGAGTAGGTTCAAAACTTAGAAATAAACGTCAAAAATCGTATCATTACAACTTTACCCTACGCTTGCTAGATGTCGGATGTTGAAGTCTTTTGCTGGAGCTGTTGTTGTTGTACTCAAGTTCACGGTTCGATGCGGCAGTTGCGGGTGAAGTGACCGTAACGGTTGCAGTTATTGCAATAGCGATAGTCAGCCCCAACTGGATGATGGTAGGTGCACGAGTAACACTGAGGATGAGCTCCAGTGTAGGCTCGTTTTGGAAACATCGGAACTGTTCGGAGAGGTTTCGGTTGCAGCAGTTCGGTGGTTGACGAGCTCGGGCTTGAAGTCTTTCGTTTGCGGCTGGGTTCGTCGGTGTCTTGCGAAGAGATGTCGTCGTTGGAGGATTCGTCTGAAGACTCGCTTGCAGAGTCCTTGGCTGATTTGTCAGAAGATCCGTCGGCAGATTTGTCAGAAGAATCGGCAGCATATCCGTCCGAAGAATCGTTAGCAGATCCGTCAGAAGAATCGTTAGCTGATTCATTGGAAGCATCGCCAGCAGATTTGTCAGAAGATTCGTCAGTAGATTCATCAGAAGATTCATCAACATGTTCGCCTGAAGGATTAATGGCGATTGCTTGATAAGCTTGCTTGTCAGGATTCGTGGAGAAAAACCCTTCCACGAGTCGTTTGTTGTTGATTTCTGCGGCTAAGCGATAGGTTTCTTCGATGGTAGTAGGTCTTGCAGCTTCGACAAAATCACCCACACACTCAGGTAAGCCGCGAATATACTTCGAAATGGCTTTCCCTGAAGTGTTGACTTGACTTGGGCAGATTATGCTAAGCTGTTTGAACCTTGCGGTGTAGCCAGCGTTGTCGCCTTTGGTTTGCTTGATTTCCCAAAATTCGTTTTCTAGCTTCTGAATCTCGTGGGGAGGGCAGTACTCTTTCTTCATAAGCTCTTTCAGCTCATCCCAAGAGAGAGCGTAAGCTGCGGAGATCCCCCGTTTGTTACGTTCAGCGGTCCACCAGTCGAGTGCTCGCGACTGAAATACTCCGGTAGCGCAAGTAGTGCGGAAACTATCGGGACACCCGCTTTGACGAAGGGTGACTTCGATAGAATCGAACCACTGGAGTAGTTGAGATGCACCTCCTTCACCCGTGAACTCCATCGGGTCACAGGCTTTGAAGTGCTTGTAGAGAAAAGTAGATTGCGGCGCTTCCGTCCTGGAGTCTTCCGAGGCTCGAGATTTGCTGAGAGAGTGCACTTGAGCGGCAATTCGAGGAATAAGCTTACTCACTTCCTAAGTCACAAGTGATGCAATCCTCTTATTGACACTTTGTTTGGCTCTCCTCCTAGCTACTCGTCTCGAGGTAGAGTTGTTGGAAGGCATCTAGACAGAAAGAGACTTGAAGTGAGATTCGATCATAATGATTTTGAGTTTTGCGATGCGATTGAGCGCATTCAAAACTTGGTGCGATAGTATAGTAGTAATACGAGTCACATAGGAGCCACATAGGAGACATGAAATTCCTAAGTTCTCACGCAATGACTTGTTGTTTATATGTATATTTGTATATATATATATATATATATATATATGTACATTTGTATAGATGTAACTTGTAATCATACACATTCGGGTCGATTTAGAATATGCGAGGTCGCGTTGAAGTGAGAAAACGATAGTGAAGGTGATAGATTATGCATTGGTTTTGTTGCGAACATTCGGGTTTCGTTTTAGATTGTGATGGCTGTGCGATTTGTGCTTTTATAACGTAGGGAGTGGAAAACGTTAAATCGAGGAATCGATAAAGCGTAAAGTTTTCAAAACGTAGATAAGTCCCAATCATTTGTAAAATCGACGAGTCGTTTGGTAGAGTGCCTTGGGTGTTTAGGCGTCGACTAACCCAGGTAGCCCAACTACATTCAACAAGCTCGTGCACACGCGTTGATTTAGAAGACTCTATGCTCCCACTGGGATGCAGCTCACGGCATTCATCTTCCTAGTCATCACGTGGCTCAAGTCATCATGATAGTCGAGTCATTGGTGAGAGCTTTTGAAAACCGATTTAGAGAGTGGAACGACTTACTAAGGTATGGGTTTCACCCCTGACTCAACAGTTTCGTTCCAAATTGTGGTTATGCTCTTCGAATAAATTCGTGAGTTCCACCAAATTTTGAGATGGAGATTTTCGTCGAGATGTGGATGTCACTCCTAACTCGATGAAAGGTTCTCGTGCTAGAAAAATTTCGCTGAGTGAGCAATCCTATCGAGAGTTCTTGGTTTTCACACCTGGTCTTGACTGGATCGCTTGGTTTCGTTATGCGAGTATTTTTGAAAACATTTGTATTGTGTCGGCCTTAGGAAAGGCTAAGTAGTATTTCAGCCTTAGGAAAGGCTTCTTCGTGTGAAGTTGTAGTACGCGGTGTTCACACAAAGTTGTAGCTTTTAGCGATTTCGATCGAAAGTATTAAGCAGGCCCGATACAAACCCCACTGGGTTTGTACGAGTCGGCCTGTTGGTACTTAGACTATAGACTAGGTCAATTTCTAAGACGTCGACCCGGACTAGGTCGAGTCTGGCCTAATTCCCTATAGTTATGGCTCTGATACCAATCTGTCACACCCCAACCGATGGCGGAATCATCGGGGCGCGGCACTAGGTGAATCAGATTGCTCAAGAGAATCCATAACAACTATATTGCGATAATATTTAATACATTCGTTATCCCATACTAACAAATAATAAAATCACATAAGTTATCACAGATTTCTTGTCCTCTCGAACAATACAAATCCGACAACCTAGGTTTTAGTTGAGTGTCTAGACTTCCTAGCTTGATTTGATATAGTCTGCGATCTAACCTGCAACATACGTTAAAATATTTGTCAATACAAAAGTATTGGCGAGTATACAGGTTTGATAAGTATATCATAATAGATTAAAAGAGCTGCGAATTTCCACATGCATAAACGTAATACACGACATATATACTCACAAAACTGATACTACCAACTAAGTCCTCGATGCTCGAATGTACGATGGCATAACTAGACCCCATCGGGCGCAATAGTACTATACTAGTCATGGTGGGACGTCGCGAGTATAAGCCCTAGCACATATGCAACTAGCATCACGTATATCTATGCATAACAGTTATTCGCAAGTGATAATTCGATTGATTGAATAATTCGTTTGATGAGTTCGATTTGTTAGAAAAGTAAGTTACACCCAAAAATTCGATTAAAAAGGGTTCAAGTATACTCACAGTGCGTATTTAGCGAGAATACAACTTGATTGAGTCGGTTGCGAGTACGTCTGCGTTAATCAATGAAGGATATCGTAAATGAGGTACGGTTGGGCGAGATTAGCATTGAAAAGTCAGTCATCTGGTCGGATGGTGCTCACCCATTCGGATGGGCTCATCCGATCGGATGGCATATGGGCCTGAGTCGGATGGCTGTCATCCGGTCGGATGACAGACTATCCAATCGGATTAGTTGCTGACTCGTGCGGATTGACATTCGTTCGAACCAGAGTGACCCGTGCGGACTGACCTGTCATCCGTGCGGACTGACATGTCGTCCGTGCGGACAAGTGTCATCCGTGCGGACTGACATGTCATCCGTGCGGACTGACATGTCATCCGTGCGGACAAGTGTCATCCGTGCGAACTGACTTGTCATCCGTTCGGACTGGCATGTCATCCGTGCGGACTGACATGCCATCCGTGCGGACATGTCACGTCTGTTTCGCACTCTAAACACTGTTTTCGAGTGTTTAACGGAAGGAATACGTTCGTTTTTGCTAGGGTAGTGTAATTTCGCACTAACACTTGAAATTTCATCAGTCCCGACCCGTTCTAACGGCCGGGAATCACCCTGTTCCATTAGATCTGGTCGTTCTTGATGGTTCTTCATGGCTAACTCGAAATCGCACAGGTTTAGGTGAGATTTGTCATTAAAACGTGTGGAAATCACCCGGATCTGAGTCGTTTTATAGTGAAATGAGACCCCAACTTGGAGTTCATAAGAACTCTTAGTGACATCACCTCAAAACGCCTCAAATCCGCAGGTTTCATGGTTAGAATTGAGTTTTTAAAAGATAGAACGATGTAGAATTCAGTGTAGATTGTAGAAGTACAAGTTTCTAGGTTGAAATCTTACCGGAATCGCGAGGAATCGAGAGAAAAGGGTCTTGGAGCGTGCTTGGTCGCGTAGGAGCTGTCACATCACTGTTCAAGTGATGTGACATGGTATTTATAGGCCACAGGGGAGAAGAAGGGGTTTTGGTCCGGATTGTCCATCCGTGCGGATGGCCCATTCGTGCGGATTGCTATCCGTCCGGATAGCCCATCCATCCGGATGGCCATTCTGACGAGATGGATTTCTCCGTTTTCGATCGTTTTGATAGTTTTTGAGGTACGCGCTCTCTTTAGTTGAGTTATATTATTATTATATATGTATATATATATATATCTAAGGGTCGTATTTATGTATCCATATTCCAAGGTCTCGATAATTAACAATCGGGTTCCGTTTCGAGTGTGCGATTATAGGCGACGTTTCACGGCCATCAAGGAGGGTAGTATAGTCCTTTCTCGACGTCATCGTTAAAGTTATTGTGTGTTGTGCTACAAGGACTGTCGGGGTACCCATTACTCGTATTGTCATCATCGTCACGACGACTGGAGTTATAGCACTCACCCGAGAGTCTTTGTTAGCGTTAATTGTATGCGTTCGACACAACACGGCCACTGAGGAGGGTAGAATAGGTCCTCACCCAATGCCTTCGTGAGTGTTAGTGCTTGTGATAATTATATAGCGATGTTGTATTTCGAACATATGCGGTTATCCTTCGAATAGCGATATATACGATATAGTTACATTATGATCCGAATCTCTGGTGCTAGGCGTAACGAGTATAACGAGTAGTAACAACGCACGAAAGTGCGGGTTGTTACACCCGATTTTATAGAAATTTTTTGGTATATACGTTTTCGACCTCCCGGTCAGAAATCTCAAGCTTCGCCACGGTTTGTAATTAAAAAAACTAATATGTTACATGATTACTAGTGTTTGTGATCTCCGACGCATCATATGGGCACCCATTTCGTATTTTACAATAGGTAAACATGAAAAATAATATGTAAAAATAATAAATTTAGTAAAACTTGCTAAATATAGTATATATAATAATAGCATGCATTAATTAACTCTATAACATTTTCAAACTTTGACTAACAGTAGATATATATTATTTTAAAGATCGAAATTACAATTATGCCTTTAATTATGAAATTGCGGCCAAACCAATTTACGATTTTGTCCCGCTTTAAAATTATGATTTTGCCATCAGTTTAAAATTACACTTTTACCTCCGGTTCAAATAAAATTATGTTTTTGCCCCCAGTGAAAAATTACACTTTTGCCCTTGGTTGAAAATTACGATTTTGCCCCGTTTAAATTTACAATTTCGCCAATAGTTTTGTTTTCTACCTCCCAGGTAAGTTACGACATTGCCCTTAATTTAAATTTACATTTTTGTCATCGGTTTTGTTTGATTTCCCAGTGAAATTACGATTCCGCTTTAAACTTTCGCCATTAGTTTTGTTTTCTACCTCCCAGGTAAGTTACGATTTTGCCCTTAATTTAAATTTACATTTTTGTCATCGGTTTTGTTTGCTTTCCCAGTGAAATTACGATTTCGCTTTAAAATTACGATTTTGTCATCAGTTTAAAATTATGTTTTTCCCTCCAATTCAAAATAAAATTATGCTTTTGCCCCTAGTGAAAAATTATAATTTTGCCATCGGTTCAAATTTACGATTTTGCTACGTTTAAATTTATAGTTTCGCAATTAGTTTTGTTTTCTCCCTCCCAGGTAAATTATGATTTTGCCCTCAATTTAAATTTATATTTTTGTCATCGGTGTTGTTCGCTTTCCCAGTCAAATTACGAGTTTGCCCCCAGTGTATAACTACATACACAAGATGGGGGCATAGTGCGAGGCCACTGTCTGGAACTCCCATATTGGCCCAACAAATTTACGATTCTATCCCTGGTTTGGAATTACGATTTTGCCATCAGTTTAAAATTACGTTTTTACCCCCAGTTCAAAATAAAATTAAAATTTTTTTGGACAACAAAAAATTACAATTTTGCACTCGGTTCAAAATTACGATTTTGCCCCGTTTAAATTTACAGTTTTGCAATTAGTTTTGTTTTTCTCCTCCCATCCAAATTACGATTTTTCCCTCAATTTAAATTTACATTTTTGCCATCGTTTTTCTTTGCTTTGTTGTTTCTTTTTTTTTTTTGTCAATTTCCGCTTTATGTATATATTATAGTTCTTATTGCACGAAACTATTAAGAAAAACTTTTGTAATTCAGTTGGTTGTATAAACATTCAAATATAGTGAATGTCTCGGATTCGAAGTCCTTCATGGGAAAGAAAATTTTTTATTACCTGCTGCTAAATAAAAGTTTAAGTATGTATTATTCTTATTTTCCGTGATTTATGCCTTCTTTTTTCAATTTTATGTTGTTTTCTCTTCTTCTAAATTTGTAATTTTTATAACCAACCGGTATGGTAACGGTATTTACGGGTTAAACACCGGTAAGTAACAAACCGAACGGGTACCGTGCTCATCCCGTTACAAAACGAAACGAATCGATAACGTTCGAATTCCTCGCAGCGTAACGCGGGGAATTTCACTCGTTCATAACAATATAACATCAATGATATTTTGCTCTCTATAATATTATTACATTTGATGCTATTACGTTTTATACATTAAATCAGATAATATAACATCAATGATATTTTGCTAGCTCTAGAATATTATTACATCTGAGCGATTTCTTATAAATACCTACGAGCGATTTCTTTCTCCTAGTAAAAAAATAATTTATATTGCATATGTTATTTAGGTGGATGGATATGAAGATCATTTCATTCAAAGTCCTCATTGTGGTTGCACTTTTGCTTATTGCGAGTGGTTAGTCATCTCAATTTTGTAAGATATACATATCCAGCTGAAACCTAATTTCTTTATCTAAATCATGCAAAATTTGAATTTTATTAAACATCGATTGAATTAATTTTTAACAAATATTTAAATGACAACTCATCTATTTATGTTATTCAAAGGATCGACTGAATAACCAGAAATATTTACTCTATAATTAGGTTTTTATTTACACAAATGTTGTTTCAATTATTTTTTATGCATTACAGAGCCAAATTTGAGTTTTGTTGAAGGACTGGGTGTTGCAAGCGATCCCAATTATACGATTTCAAAGCATTGTAGTGTGGATAGCGACTGCCGTTGCTCCTGGTTTTGGCAACACCCAAAATGTAATAATGGATCATGTACTTGTAGTGCAAAGATAAATATTTAACTAAAGTTTCTACGCTTTTTTTTTAACGGCCAACTAAAATTTTATTAAGAAAATGAGATAACAATTGTTATCCACACCATAGTTCATACATCAATACAAAAACAAAAACAAAAACAAAAACAAAAACAAAATCCAATTACACACCAAGGCAAGAAACATTAAAATCATTCCACCATTCCCATGATAAATCCGATGCTTTAGCACGATGTTTTACCCACAAGAACCCCAATACCTTCACTTCTTTTATTTGTTTATTAGGTTTCCAAAACAGCGTATTGGACTTGGTTCTTTTATAAGACCATTCACAATTAGGTATCTCAAAAACACCTAAAATCATGTCTAGTCGGTTGTCATATTAGAAAAATACCCATTCTTTAAAAACATCAAAAACTCATCCAATAAAAAACCTAAAAACACCAAAAAAAATTATCACATCATCACCACTTTTTAAATTTATTTTTAGTTACCTATCTTTTTATTTCAATAAAATATTTAAGAAGCCTTTAAATATATTGATTGATGGAAGTTTTTAAAATTTGAAATTTGAAAATTTTCATTTAGTTTTAGTTATCAGTTTTTTTTAATTTAATAAAATATATAAGAAACATTTAATTATTTTTATGGAGGGAAAACTATAAAATCTGAAACTTGAAAACATCATGAAAGTGAAACATTATAGTACAATAGTTAAAATCACACAAACTAAACATATTTTTATTACTACTAGTGGGAATCCTCGCGCGTTGCGACGGGTGTCCCGATTGATATCAGATTCAATTATGATGTTATTACGAACCACAACTAATATTTTTTGAGCAATGTTTTTTGACCCGTTCATATTGGCAATGGTTAAATTAGGTGCCACATGGCACCCGAACGCCGGCCTGGCCACGCCCCTTCCACACCCCACTTTTTTGGGTGTGGACTGGTAGAGCCCACACCTGCCACGTGTTGAGCAATGCCCTCATCCCAAGCCCCTCCACACCCAATAGTCTAAGGCTATGAGGTGTGGATGGAGCCCCATGGGGCTTTATCAAGTCCACCTAGGATCCACCTCACCTATGGAGCCCCCCTTTAATTTACATGGTGTGGATGGAGCCCCTATTAAACAAAATTAATAAAAAAAACATTTGATTGGTCCAAACTCCAAGCCATGGCGTTACCGGGTGTTACCATGATGGAGCCCCATCAATGGCGCCCCCCCTCTTCACTTGGAGGGTGTGGTGATGGAGCTCATATGGGCGCTATACATGGTGACGTGGCAGGGATGGAGCCCCCACACCCTCCAGCTATTGTCACCTTACTTACGATGACTTGTAGAAAGTAAGATAAAAATGGAACTATGAGAATTGATAACATTTGAAATTTACCTGTACCTTTATTAATATTTCCAAAGCAATATTTAAAAGTTGTGTCATTGAAATATTTACTCTAATTGGCTAGATAAACATAAGCATATGTAAATAGTGTTGAAATTAAGTAAACTATATCATGAATACATCCAACATTATACCTGCAAGTAATCCCCAAATAGTTTAACTTGAGCGGTTTGTTTATCATCCCAAATTCCAATAAATTCCCCAAACAGTTCCTAACGAAAAACGATGGTCATTAAACTATGATCTGCATCAGCCTCAAAGCTAATGTTTTTTTTAACGGCCAATAGAATCAATCCCGAGCACTCTCGGGGCACCCACTGGACCAAACGAAGTACTCCGAGAGTAACCCGAGTCCACCACCAATTCCGGGGAAAACCCGGTAACCCACCCGCCCATAGGCACGACGATGAAATTACCGGTAAAACCCGTTTGGCTCGAGGATCGAACTCAAGTTTCCCTGGGTCTCCTATCATTGCCCACCAATGCCTCACTCTGCACCAAGTGGGAGTTGAACTTGCATCTCTCAAGAGAAATACAAGTCTAGAGAACTTGCCTCAAAGCTAATGTAGTTTAGCCAAAAAAAAAAAACATTCCCAAAATGCAGCTAAAACATTACATATAATCGACTTCGGAACAACATCTACTTTGTTGCCAAAACAACCCCAAACCTACAACAAAAGTGCTGTCAAATAGGCCCAAACGTGCAGCTTTATTGCTGCCTAAACAACCCCAATGTAAGACCAACATTTGCATATCGCGTACACGTTTTGGAATTTTTTAATGTTCTTCCAATCCATTTTGGACATCGATATTAGATGAAGTGGCACATATTCTACATATTTTTCCATTACCGATGCATGAGCATCATTGCTTTCGTATTCAATTGCGAGATCAGTTTCAATATCTTCAACCAAAGCATATCTTTTAATCTCAGCATCATAAACAACTTTACTTGTTTTTTTTTTAGTTTTTAAAATCATACTTAAGCAAGGAAAAAAAATGTTTGTGGGCCAGGCCAAGTCGATCCTACATGTTTTGACCCGTTATCCAACCCAATACCAATTACTCATCTTGACCCACCTGATACACTCATTTTCTTATATGTTCCTACAGAAAGCTATTCAATAGTTCTTTTTTATTTTTTTTTATACATACCTGATTTTAGTCGTGTGTGGGACTTTAGGGTTGCTGTGTTATTTCAAGAATCCCAGGTTTGCAGGGTACATGTGATTCATGTTCTTTATAGCCAGAAACACGACTTTCCATATAACCAGTAATGGGCTCCCTTGCAGTTTTTTGAACCGAAACATAGGGGTCCCAAAAATCAACACAATAGAAGCAATGATCATAGTCCCAACTGAAATCCCATACCTCTATCCTCTAACCACATTATCTTGTATATTAACTAAAAACGTCATTGCAAAAAGGGACCCGACACTAATACAAAAGTAAAACCGATTGAAAAAGTAGACCATTGCCTTTTCCTACTTAGGGGTTAATATGGAATTGGAATGACCCAAAACCTGGAACATTCGACTTTATACCGCCACCACCTAAGCAAGCCCGAGCCCCGCTTGGTTTGAGCTTTGCTTCTAAATCTTGAGCTCTCGTAGGTAGTTTTTCATGCTTCGAACACGGCTCGGGCTTGGCTCATTAAGTATTTATATTTATTAATTAGTTTATAGCTATAATTTAGTTATTTTTCATAGTTAATTAATAGATTTATATGTATATTTAATATATCAATTAAAAGTTATATAAATAATGAGCTCGTTTAGGCTCGCGAGCCGGCTCGATAAGTGAAGCTCGGACTTGCTTGCGAAACAAATTTATTTTTAAGCTTGGGCTCGGGCTTTCGAGCCGAGCCTCGAGTAGTTCACAAGTAACTCGGCTCGTTTACACCCTTAAATTTATACATAGAATACTTGATCAGTTGTTCAGTTAAGAGGAAAGAAAAGTCCGATGCATCTCAAATTATAATTGAATGCTTCCGATTTCTAACCTCTTGTACCTAAGAACCAGTTTTAAAAAATAGGTGATTGAATAAACCTTGTGAAAAGAACTGTAAAAGAAGAAAAAAATGGTGACGATGATGATTCAATAACAAAACTGATATACATTCAGCTTTGTAGCATCACATATTGGAAAAAAAAAATAGTATATACACTACCTTTATTAAGATGTCTATTGTCTAGTGCTAGCTACACTACAGAGAACTTTAAATCATACCCTAAACTTGGGATATGAACATTCAGCTTTTCCTTGCTATCAACCAATCACCTTTTGGCAATAAAACCCAATAACTTATCAGCGACCACCAACTTAAATACATTACTATTTTACTACATTAGCCCTTTCACAAACTAAAAACATAATATCAAAATCAACATAAGAGAGAATTGAATCAACAAACCAGCTTTGCATTTTCAGGTCTTCTTGTTTCCTTTTAGTGTTCTTCATTGATCTTCCTTAGTCTTTGGAACTAAGTTAACCTCTTCAAATTCCTTTGGCTAATATATCTGGTTCAAAACACATGTTCAAAAGATCAACAATAAATACATTTCAACATAAGCCATCAGTTATCACATAACAGTTCACACAGTTTTTCCAAAGATCAATGAACTTTGTCTACAACGAACAAATAATTCAGGAACATGATTGTTCCTCTAGCACTATTGCAACAATCAAGTCAAACCGCATATCAATACAAGAAAAATTATCAGTTGCAAAAAAAAAAAAAAAAAAGATCTGGGAGATGCAGACATTAGAGGATCAAAAACAATGACTCCATAATTCAACTCTAAATTCGGGTTACCAGAGATAAAAACCCAAAAACTACTTGCCGCTGCCGATAACACGAATTTTGAACAGCTTCCTCCTCATCTCCACCCCCTTTCTTCTTGTATTGCCTCCCATTTCCTTTATATTTTCTATAAAAAAAACATAACATAGAAACAAAATCAACAACCATACAACAGCATACATTTTAAACAATTCAGATGAAAATAATTACCATCCGTGACAATTGTTTGGCTTTTTGACACGCTCCAACACTTACAAAACTTCCTCTTCATAGGCAGCAAACTTTTCAACTTTTCATCAATATATATACAAGATAACAGTTCTGTAGGGGCAAAAATATATTAAATTAGACCACTTAGCATACCGTATATGATTGTATTTGTTATCATGTACCATGTTAAAGCAATACATTAAAGCATAAGTACCCCAGTAAGATTAACATAACCACAAAACGAGCACATCACCAAAACTACAAAATTTACATTCTAGCAATACAAATACAAGCAGTCAAAACATAAAAGCATAACCAATAAAACACCAAGAAACCCAAATCTTAACTTCAAACTAAAACAATTGGTACAACCACAAACTACTAATGCAATCACTTGAGATGAAAGAGTAATAAATTTACCTTAAATTCATAGAACGACAATTGCAACCACCTGAACCGAAAATTAGCCTTCAATTTTTAGCAACATGCACACAAAATAATCTGAAATCAAAGAAGAAGTTACCTTCAATTTACAAATGCAACCACCTGAGATCAAAGACCAAATTAAATTAAATCCCAAAATTAATTTATACTGATCTGAACAGAACCAAAGGCAAGAGAAGAAACAAAAAGTTTCAGTGACGATTGTCGGAGAGGGGTCGTATTAAGTCGCCGGAAAGTTAACCCTGTTTGAAACCCTAGCCGATATTGCGCCTCTCCTTCTCGCTGGACCACAAGCACTTCGAACAAAGGTGTGAGGCGGGTGTGTTGAAACTTGAGAGACTCTTGGTTGCGGATTTGTAATAGGAAAAAGATAAGAGATTGGGAGGAAATCAAAGAATAATGAGGGATTCACATGGAAACATAAAATGGCTTTGAAGAATACAGACAGTGAGGGTGGACATTCAAATGATGGTTTCTCAATTTACGACATTCAATATCGACAATGAACGGTTTTCACAAGTAAATGACCATAAATTTAATCAATTAAGTTAGATTCTTCGTATGTCATCTTAATATTAGAGAAAAATGCTCGGATAGTCCCTGTGGTTTGTCCATTTTTCACCTTTAGTCCCTAACTTTCTAAAATTACAGCTATAGTCCCCAACTTTTGCAATTTCGTTTCCGGATAGTCCCTGGCACGGATGAGGGTTAGTTTTTGGTGTTAAGTGGATGTGAAATTACTAAAATGCCCTTGTTATTAAAAACCTAAATCTGTATCTTCTTCTTCTAGATCAGAACCACCATTACCACCACCACCCAACATCCTCTCATCACCACCTTCCACTAACCTCCGACCACCACCCTCCTATAACCTCCAGCCACCACCACTCCCATGACACTACTGTATCAGCACTTAACATCCTCCAATCCCCACCATTAACCCCCACCTTGCCGGAGATCTATTCTCCGGCCACTTTTATTTTTTTGTAATTTACTTCTACGTATAAGTGAAGATAAAGGTATTGAACTCTGTCTCAGTAATCAAATAAAAATGGTGGATCGTTGTGTTTTAAAGCATTGTGTTTTAAAGCATTGGTATTGAACTTTGTTTAATTCAGTAGCGAAGGAAAAGATAAATGGTTTATCCTCGTTGTTTAAAGCCAAAATTAAAGCAAAAACTAACTGTTAGAGATAATGGCTATTTAGAATACAATGAGTACCAATTCTGCACCAGATTGTATTAAAGCTTATTCTTACTCTGCACCAGATTGTATTAAAGCTTATTCGATTGTTGATCTGACAGTAGTATTATTTACTATTTGGTTTGAAGCAAGTTTTTACTATTGATTTTAAGGAATTTACACGAAGCTTATCACATTTTGACACATCTGTTAATAACAACTTTTTATTAATGATTTGAAGAAAGTGGCAGGAGAATAGATCTCCGGCAAGGTGGGGGTGAATGGTGGGGATTGAAGGATGTTAGGTGGTGATATAGTAGTGATGGGAGTGGTGGTGGCCGGAGGTTTGTGGAAGGTGGTGATGAGAGGATGTTGGGTGGTGGTGATGATGGTTCTGAACTAGAAGAAGAAGATAAGGATTTAGGTTTTTAATAACAAGGGCATTTTAGTAATTTCACATCCACTTAACATCAAAAACTAACCCTCATCCGCGCCAGGGACTATCCGGGAACGAAGTTACAAAAGTTGGGGACTATAGCTATAATTTTAGAAAGTTAGGGACTAAAGGTGAAAAATGAGCAAACCACAGGGACTATCCGAGCATTTTTCTCTTAATATTATAGTTACACATGTGCCAAAATTCCTAAAATACCCCTAAAGTGTCTTAATTTTTTGAAGAATTAGCAAGTTTACCCCCTCTAAAATAGCTTGGTTCACTTGTACATGTTGCTTGAAGATGTGTACACAATGAAAAATTACCAAAAGGATAGAAATCCTAGTTCACTTAATATAGTAGTATAGATATCATGCCTCAGTAAATCACATGCTCACTCAATTGAAATACTATTTACCCACATTTCATAATTATAACTTAGAGAAAAATGCATGGATAGTCCCTGTGGTTTGCCCATTTTTCACCTTTAGTCCCTAACTTTCTAAAATTACAGCTATAGTCCTCAACTTTTGCAATTTCGTTCCCGGATAGTCCCTGGCGCGGATGGGGGTTAGTTTTTTGGTGTTAAGTGGATGTAAAATTACTAAAATACCCTTTTTATTAAAAAAATAATGTTCAGATCTTATTATAATATTATTTCTCTTTTTATTTATCTAAAAGTTCAACATCAATTCTGAAATTCAACATCAGTTCAGATTCAAAACTACAATCAAATCAGATTCAAAGCTACAAATTCAACATCAATTATGAAATTCTTCATCTTCTTCTTTCTTGTTATTCGAATATGCAAGAAACACACAGTTAGTGTGTGTTTTAGAAAGAGAAGAACAAGTAGGGAGAGATAGACTACGAAAGATTCTGATGAGTTTTCCGGTGTAATTGTTTTTCCAGTGATCTGACTTCCACTTTTTTGATTGAAGAAATGATCCCACATATCCAGATCCAGATCTGTTGACAAAATTGCAGCGACAGAATGTAGGTTGTGAATTAGAGAGAATTCTGTTTCATTGGTAATCTTCCTGCCAATGAGAGTAGCTCAAGCTGCCTTTGTGTAAATCCACACTTGAGTAATCTTCTTGATACCTCATCAAACACGAATATTTCCTCGTTCGAATCCATAAACTCGCAACAAAGTATTAGCATTACGCCAATCACCTTCTTTAGTTCTTCTAAAACGTCATTGATTCTTGGAGCTTCATCTATGAGAACAAGAAAGTAAGCAGCTAATTTGTGTTTAATTTTATCTAACATGCCTTTCACTTCTTCATCTTTATTCACTTCATCCTACATATGTCTATCCAAAATGCCCCAATTTCTACTGTCATCTAAACTAATCAAAACAGTTTGAAGCTCGTGAAGGATCTTAGGTAAAGACTTCAGCCAATAAGCATCAAAACTAGCATACTCTTCGCCTTCTTCATGAAGAAATCTGATCAATTACAAGTGGTAGTGGTTTAGATCTGAACATTTGAATTTTGTGTGAATCTAGTTCTGAATTTTGTGTGAATGAGAGAGAATTTCTTTTATAAAAAAAAATATTTTTAGTAATTATTTTTTTAATAACAAGGGTATTTTAGTAATTTCACATCCACTTAACACCAAAAACTAACCCTCATCCGCGTCAGGGACTATCCGGGAACGAAATTGCAAAAGTTGGGGACTATAGCTGTAATATTAGAAAGTTAGGGACTAAAGGTGAAAAATGGGAAAACCACAAGGACTATCCGGGAATTTTTCTCTATAACTTATATGTCTTATACATTTTGAAATCAATAAACTGTTAAACTTGTATAAAAATGATTAAGGCAACTTAGGAATTCTCCCCCAAAAATAATCATATCCTTTAGAAAACCCACTTTTGAGCCTTAGCCTTTCATTTCTATCCATGTCCTAAAACTAATTAAGTGGGCATTTGTCAACACTTTGCGGAATCCGACACCAATGAAGCAAAGACACGTTATATCTTTCATCATAGGGGAAGAAACGACAAATGCTAGAAGAAAGAAAATAAAGTCATTATTAGGGAAGAATAATTTATGATTCTGTCAAGAACAAAGATTGGATTGAAAAACTAACGATGGAACGCGTGCAATCTGGAAGGGTGAGTGCCCGTACATCGCGTTTTCTATCTAAGGCTAGAGTTTTCGTACAAATCCACATAATCGGACCCATCACTCTTATCTGGGAACTCTCGGCGTGAGCGCCCACTTATAGGCTAAAGCATGTCTTCACTAAATATCATTTGGGTTTGATCTCCTATTTATAAAAAAATAAATTAAACTAAAAAAACGTGTTTTTCTTGTAAATATCAAAAAAGTTTTTGACAAATCATAAATAAATAAGCGAGCCATGGTCCGACAAGAATAATCACTCCTATCAACACGAATGCCTTTAGGTAAACGAGCCCAACGATTCGCAGAGAAGAAACTAAATAAAGTCAGTCTTTAACCGAGGAGACCTAAAAGAACTGGATTTCTACCTTCTTGCACTTCTTGCTAATTGCTTCACCTTCTTCTTCTCTCAAAAGCTCAAAATGCATCCTTTCGGTTTTCACTTGCTTTCTTGCCTTCACTTCGCAAAACCCAATTTGCTACCCGAACTCAGGGAAATCATTTTCCGAAAAACCATACATGTAAGGATATGGTGGCACCGTCAAAAGCAATCACCACTCTATTGCGGTCAATCAAAAAGTGCCCCCAAACGAAGAGCGAAAATATATGAAAAATGCGTCAAATCCGGAAATTAGTCACATAATGGAAAATGTAGCAAGAACCAAACAAACTCCCAATTTGAGTATACACACCTCATTCGAGTTGGAGCCATTCGATTCAAAGAAGAATCCACCGTGAGAAAGGTAAGCAATGTGTATTACGCAATGAAGGAAGAGTTGTCAATGTTACATCACAAGTTTGGAAGCGCATTTATTCAAAAGCCATACGAAGAATCATCTAGTCGTGACTACAACTAGACTTCAAGATCACGATACCATGCCCAATAATTAGTTTTAGTTTCTTAAAAAAAGGCTAAATTTCACTTTATGTCCTTTAAGTTTGAACGAAGTTACATGCGCTGTCCTTTAACTACGAAAATTGCACCGGATATCCTTTAAGTCCTATCATTTTCACAGGCGGCGTCCTTTAGCCATGACCCGGTAAAATTTATCAGTTCAATATGATCATGTGTAGTGCACATGAGGGCAAAGTTGTCATTTTAATCTTTGAACTTATAACACCACTTAAAAATAAGGATAAATTACTTTTTGAGTCCCTGTGTTATAGTGGTTTTAACCACTTGAGTCCAAGATCAAAAAGTTTAACGCCCTGAGTCCCTATAGCCACTTTTCTTAACCATTTGAGTCTAAATTTCTAACTCCGTTTGAATATTCTGTTAGTTTCTAATGGAAAGACTAAAATACCCTGTATTTAAAAAATCCAAATATAAATAAATAAGAAACCTTATCTCACTTACACCCTCTGAGTTCCAGCTTCACTAACCTCTTACACCCTTACGCCAATATCTTCAACCCTATGTCCGACCACCACCACTTACACACCACCGTCGCCACACCAACCGTCCTAACTAGCTTCGGTATTTGCAGATTCTTGAACGCTCCAATACCGCGCAAAACCTGATCAACACAACGATGCAAAATGAGCTCTTGCATCATCGGACACCCCTCCACAACATTTAACAAACCGATTTCACTACAATTCGCAACCACAAGCCTTTTCAGATTCGGGTACTTACTACACAGACTTTGCAGCCCTAAATCTACTTCACTAACAGGTACTAAATCAAGATTATTCGGTAACGAAACATCAGAATCAATACAAAAGGCACCAAATGCACAACCTAAAGAAAGATTCTATTTTTTGTATGTTTATTATTAATCACACTTCCAAGAAGCAAATCCACATCTATAAGATTAGGAAACCTTGAGAACATCCTACCAAATGTCACAAAACCCCAATCAAAAACCCTAATTAACTTCATCAAATGACCATTGAGATTCAACCAGTTTTTCGACACCAACGAATTCGACTTCTCTGGAACTTTCTAGAGTGAGCATAAATTTGGGAACTCTTCAGAACTTTCTGGTTGTAATTAATAATAAGAAAGAGGTTGACCTGACCTGATATATTCGGAACCTGCAGAAGTTTGGGAAAGGAAATTCTGGAGTGAGCATAAATTTGGGGCCTGGGGCCAGGCTGGAAAGGCTCATTTTCAATAAAGCACTGCAGCAAAACCTGAAACTGCTGGAACCGTTGGGCACTATTGTAACACCCCGAAAACGGGTTTAGTAATCAAACCTCGTTAATAGTGATGAACGGGTAAAATACCGTTAGTGGTCAAATTTAACCCGGTAAATATTAGGACTTAAATAAATAAACCTAATATTAATTAAAAAGGAAAATAAATACTTTGAGAAAACAAAGTATATAAAAAGCCCAAATTAACGGGACATAAAACATAACGGGTTATAATTTCCCGAACCCGTTAAAGTAACTAGGAATAATTAACCTAGTTAGTAGCATGTGATTAAGTAACTAATGGTGAGTTATAGCTTCATTTTATCAAAATAAAACACGAGGGACTAATATTGCCAAGTGGGAAACTTGTTTTATTAAAACAAAAGTTAAACACCAAAACACACACTTTAAGTGTGTGTTCTGGTCGAGATATTCACAGGAGCCAAGAACTCTTGAGCTCAAAAACCCTAACAAGCACAAAATCAAGAAATTGGAAGGGCAAATCAAACCCAAATCGAAATTCAAGCACAAATTAGTGATCACCTCAGTGAAGGGATCACAAGGTATGTCAAAATTCACAATTTGGTTTCATCTCAAATTCTTGATAAACTTGTGAAATCGAAATCTGAACTTGGTTGATTGATGTTTGAATGAAATTATGATAAATTCAGGGTTAGGAATGAACCCTAATCAATAATTTGATGCATTAATGTTCATGCATGTGAAATTGAGAATCACCCATTTAGGTGTTAAGTGGGTCTTGTAAGAAGATGATGAACACTAGATTTATGTTAATCAATTTGGTGTTATTTGATTTCCATAAAGTAAGTCTAGGTGTTGTGATGCATGCTAGACATAAGAACTTATGAATGATGTTAAAACTTGGGGTAAATAACTAGTTATGAAAATAGATTGTTGATTTTATAGAATATGCCCACAAGGTGTTTGCTAAAATGCCTAAGTGAATGTTTAAATGTTGAAATTACGAATGAAACGCGTAATTGCCTTATTTGACTAATTACGTGAAAAATGGGTTTTGGATGATTTGATGAAATTGATGTTGTATTGGTATTTATAAACACCATACTAACTTGTATGAAAGAACTACTTGAACAAAAAGGGGATTTGTTAAGAGTTCATACTTGATTTGAAGTGGGTTGATGTGGGGTAAAATACACATATTTGTCCTGTGTAAATGTATAATTTTTGTATAGTTTTTATCTATTATTTTTAGTTTTAGTATTATATTATATTATATCGTGTTTTGGCAGGTTCTGGTGCAAATGGAACGAAAATGAGTAATAAATAAATAACCAGCCAGTTGGGCAGAGTAGGATGCCAGAGACCGAATTGAATTTGCCGCTATTTTATGTGATTGGTCCGAGCCCGCTATCTCTATATTATTAAAGTTGGTGGCCATATTTCTTTGAATATATTATTTTAAGAATTAGAAAAAAAGAAAGAAACTTAGTGAGTAGAAGGAATTTGCATATACAATTAAGATGGCAACGAGCAGGAGAACTAATACAAAATATAATGGCCCTTGATAGTCTCAGTTATTTACTTCAATGCCATCGCTTGGCCACACATGGAGATTTGGGCTGTTGGATCACGAAACACTACAAGGCCCACAAGTTGAGTTTAACTAAAATTGTGATGCAAGATTTAATTAAAAAGGAAGTCGCTTGATATGGGGCATGGGGGGACGCAACATATTGGAGACGAACGAAGACATCAGCCTTGGACTGGACGTGTAGTCCAAGTTTTCACATGGGCCTTGGAATATTTTATTTCTATATTGTATTTATAATTACCCTAGCCCATGATAATAATACGAACATCATCAGATCATAGACATCATCATCAGCCGCACAACAGGGGGCTTTGGACGCATCTCCAAGCTTCCTGCTTCAACCCAACGATTCCGTGGCTCAAAACCTAGCCCCCTGTTGTGCGGCTGATGATGATGTCTATGATCTGATGATGTTCGTATTATTATCATGGGCTAGGGTAATTATAAATACAATATAGAAATAAAATATTCCAAGGCCCATGTGAAAACTTGGACTACACGTCCAGTCCAAGGCTGATGTCTTCGTTCGTCTCCAATATGTTGCGTCCCCCCATGCCCCATATCAACCGACTTCCTTTTTAATTAAATCTTGCATCACAATTTTAGTTAAACTCAACTTGTGGGCCTTGTAGTGTTTCGTGATCCAACAGCCCAAATCTCCATGTGTGGCCAAGCGATGGCATTGAAGTAAATAACTGAGACTATCAAGGGCCATTATATTTTGTATTAGTTCTCCTGCTCGTTGCCATCTTAATTGTATATGCAAATTCCTTCCACTCACTAAGTTTCTTTCTTTTTTTCTAATTCTTAAAATAATATATTCAAAGAAATATGGCCACCAACTTTAATAATATAGAGATAACGGGCTCGGACCAATCACAGAAAATAGCGGCAAATTCAATTCGGTCTCTGGCATCCTACTATGCCCAACTGGCTGGTTATTTATTTATTACTCATTTTCGTTCCATTTGCACCAGAACCTGCCAAAACACGATATAATATAATATAATACTAAAACTAAAAATAATAGATAAAAACTATACAAAAATTATACATTTTACACATGACAAATATGTGTATTTTACCCCACATCATGGGTCTTGACACGAGAATTTAAACTCATGATTTATGATTTAGTTCAATAAGAAAAGTAGTCAAAGATTCATAAGGTGTGAAAGTCATGATTTAGAATGACAAATCTAACAACCTTGTGAATAATGAATGATAGTTGGCGCTTAACAAGCTAGGTGAAGCTTGGGGAGCAAGCGGGTCGATCGAAGCAAGTGAGAAAAGAAAAGCGTAATTTGGATGTGAGGTAAGTTAAAACCTACACCTTTTATTTGATATCTATGGGTTTTATAAATTTTGAATAATCAAAAGTCACATTTGACTTATGATGTTTCGACCCGACATGCGAGGTTCGGAACAAAAGACAATAATGATAAACCATGTTGAATGGTTAAAAAGAGCTAATAAGGTCATTTAGTCATGTGATGACTAATAAATAACAAGTTTTGAATGATTTACCTTATAAGGTAAATCAATACAATTAATAAGGGTAAAACGACAATGTAGTCACTCGTTGACGATAACCGTTAGTTTTGTAGGACACTTTACGGCGTAACATATAAAGGGGTCAAAATAATCAAGAAATAGATTTATAAGTAAATTGACCGTATGATGTAAACCGGTACAAGTCATGTAGACGAGATGATAATAAATCCATCTCGTAAAAGTAAACGGTCATATAAGACCAAACGGGTCAAAAGGTGAAAATATCACCCTTTGACAATATCGGCTAATGTATTGTCGAGTTGCTTGATTACAGGAATAAATATCGATTGAATGGTGACAGTGCTATTACTTAGCGCCACTTAGGCAAGGTATCGTAACGGGTCAATACATTGATCCGAGCCAGGTTTGTGTAATGATTTAACTCATTATGTAGAATTTGAGGTTTTCTAAGAGTTAAACAAGGTCAAATTAGATATTTGGTTATCTTAAAGATAAACCGAATAATTCAAGTCATAAATGTAGTGTTTTAGAAACATAATGGTTTCTAAACAAGGTCATAGTTAAAAGACCGGAAATTTTGGGTCAAACAAGTATCTGAAAGTCCTTTGTCGTAAAAGAAGGATCAAAATTGACCAAAACGCCCTTGTAGGCTAAATTGAACAAACAACCCTTAAAGGTTGTTTGGAAACGAGTTTCATGATTAGATAAATACTTAGAATAAATGTAGAAGTTGAAAGATGTAATACGTTAGTCAAATGACTCTATTTGAGTCTTGCCGTAAAATAATAATCCGAGGGGTAAAACTCGGAACATATAGATATCCACATTAGATCCAACACACTTATAGTTGTAGTGGAAGATTACTTGATAAGAAATGTAGAAATAAGATGCTAGAAATGAATGAAAGCGATTTCAAGCTTTAAGGTGCTTAAATACCCTTAACGGGTCAAAATAAGCATACGAGCGAGAATGGGTTTAAATTGTATAATAAACTTATGATTAGAACCTAATATGGTAGGTAACATTAATTTGAAGAAGTGTATGTGATATAGGAATCAAACAAATACGTTTGTTTGATAAAATGCATAAACGGGTTAAAATTCGGTAAAAAGGTAACGAGTCGAAGGCTTAGAAGTCTCAAAATTTCTTATGTTGGATGTAGGATTTTAACTCCATAAGATGGAGGATTAAATTACGGACGCGTAGGAAAAAGAATCGGGTAAAACGGATCAATAACGAAGAAGTTATGGCCGTTTCCGTAAAAACTGGCATAGCTGAACTGAGCTGCAGACCTGCTGGAAAACGGTCTCCCTCGCGTGGCGCGAGGGAGGAACTGGGTTCCTTCGCGTGGCGCAAAAAACCCTGTTTTGGCGAAAAAAAATTATTTTAATCAGTTTCGCTTCCCGGACTCGTTTAAATACGTTTTAAGTTACGTATGACTAATCCAACTCATGTTTTATGAGTTTCAGGTATAATTTTAGCACCAGAGGACGATCAAGCACAACGAAGAACCGAACACGATCAAGAAATAAGCTTCCGCACTTTGTATCGTTGTTATGTAAAATGACGAACTCACCCATAATATGTTGTATAGTTTTTAATTCTGTAAATAAAGTTTAATGAACCCGTATTTTCAATGTATTTGAAATCATAATTACTCGTTTGTTTTCGTAAATTATACGAAAACCTTTAAATAATAATAAGGGTGTTACAACTATGGTTGTAACATTTATCAGATTGAGTACAACATGTAGTTAGCTGCGTATACTGGCAGTGGAGTGCCTCCCAGCTCAAGCAGAGATGAGAGACGTATGAAGTCTCAAGATCCAGATAGGGATCATTCTCTTCTTCGAGATCATCTTGAGGAGGAGGAGGAGGAAGTTGAGTTTTTTTTTTTTCCAAAGAGAGACACCGAAGGGGGGATGTGAACTTCTTGGAGGCAGCAGACCTTGGGAAGTGCGGTTTGCAGGCGGTGACAGTGGTGGTTGACGGTCAACAGAAGGTGGTGATAGTGGTGGAGGTGCGGTGGGGATGGTGGTGGTGCAGTGGTGGTGCGGTGGTGTTAATGGTGATGGTAGGGGTCTAGATGAGAGAGAGGAGGGATGGACATGTGTGTGTGAAATGTTTGTGTGTGTAGGTGTTTATAACAGTATATATAATTTATTTTATATATAATATTAAAATATTAATGTATTAGACACTTGTTCCTTATACTCTTGTGCATATAAGAGTTGTACTTTCTGTGTAAATTACTAAATTGCCCTTATAGTTAACAAACTTGGTGGATGGTGTTAGAAATTTTGACTCAAATGGTTAAGAAAAGTGGCTATAGGGACTCAGGGCGTTAAACATTTTGATTTTGGACTCAAATGGTTAAAACCCCTAAAACATGGGGACTCAAAAAATAATTTACCCTAAAAATAATAATAAACTTAAATTAGATGTGGTCCCACCTATGCCCCACTTCACTATAAATCTCTACCCTATCCCACCACTGATTTAAAGAGCCTCCGGAAAACTCCATTATAACCATCTTTCTAAACAGAATTATTCACCTAAATTCCTTAATATTGACTCTCCTCTATTTTTATAACTTTATTTCAATGCATACTCAATGTAATTAGCTGTTATATTGGTTCAAAAAAATTGCAGGGGAATAAACACCAAATTGGAAACTAAGAAGACTAAAAAGAAAAGAATAAACAATATGGATTTAGATTTAATGGTGTCCATGAAGGTGGCCATATTCAGCAACCATAAATCCAACTACCACCACCAACTCAATTTTCAGATCAATCGGATGGAAAGATCTAAGCCCACGCTCATCTCACACCACCTAAATCTCTCGTTTTTCCGGCCGGGTTTCTAAAAATCGAACAAAGGCTGGAAGACTATTTAGAGTGAGAAACGAAGGTTTATCTTACCAAAATCATTTCCCGGTGCTCATTTTTCTAAAATCATTTCTAATCTCCGGAAGTTGCTTGAGATGTGGATGAGAATTTGTCCGGTGGGGTAGTTTGTGTACAATGGAAATGCAATTGGGGATTTTTATTGTTGTGAAAGAGATAAATAAGTAAGTAGGTGTAACACCTCGTAAAATCACGTCCAATGATGTATTGACACGTGTAATAAACCCTAATAAAGTCAAACGTTGAATTTAAGGGACTAATTTTTCGAAAAATCGAAAACTTTGGAATGAGAAAGGACTAAAAGTGTCAACGTGCTTAGTATAAGCCTTCGAATGACGTTACACGGTGTTCCTATTCACATATGAGCCACTTGTTGATCAAGAGTAGCCGTTTGCGTAATTAATTGAAAGTTTGCGTGATGAAGGGTTAAACGCATCAACATGTTTATTCTTACCTCTGAGTGACCTTTTAACAAACCGAGAGCTTCATGATGGTTGATTATACTCTCGGGGATGCCAAATATTGGCCATCTAAGGCTTTTATGCCTTTAAGTGACGTTACGCGCAACTTTGCAAGTTTAAGGGGTTAAAAGCGTCAATATGTTTAATTATACCTCTGAATGACCTTTCTACGAACCCTAAGCATTATTATGTTTAATATTACTCTCAAGAATGTCTAATATGGATTAGATAAGGCTTCGATGCTATTAAACGATGATATGCGCAAGTTTGCGCATTAGAGGGACTATTTGAGTCAAACTGCAAAAATATACTGATTCCTATGGTATCAAACCTTTAGAAATATGATCATAAGTTAAACATGCCCTAAATATCCTTTATATATCTTAGAAATAGGCTTTGAGGTGTTTGGTGCACAAAAATAAACTTATTTGATCAACAGGGACTAAAAGCGTCAAAAAGTGCATAAGTTTGTATTTTCGCGCATATCTTACGTTCTGAATATATCCGGACATCTAAAATTTTATGTAATCATTAAAATATTTTATTTTACTGTTTGGCTTGATAAAATTCCATTCGTCGCGTAATTTGGTTCGTTTTTCGCGTCCGTTCGTGTTTCGTCGTAATTAGCCGAACAACGCAACCGTATGACCAAACGAACCGACATCCGGCATATATTTGAGCATGTTTTATGTTCCCTATGTTTAGACATCATTGTAGAGCCTTGAAAATGGCTTAACGGGCCTTAACCGTGTCAAAAAGTGGCCTTACAAGCTTACAGGGACTAAAACTGTAAAAACTGAAAGTTGTTGCTGATCTGGGCAGAGGTGGCGGGCTGCGTAAGATGGGGACTCATCCTACGCGGGGCGCGAGAGCCTCCCAGGTCAGCCAAAATCATTTTTTCATTCCAGTAGCTGGTTTCTGGTTTATGCACTTGTTTTCTTCAATCTATGGGCTTGTTTTAAGCACCCATGGTATTGAAATTCAGTGGGTAACACATGTAGGGTCTTGATCGAAGCATGGGTTACGAGAAATGATCCTAACGGTTCTTGAAATCCTATATATACCCACTTGTTCTTGCTCTCACTTCACACTTGATCTGAATTGCTCTAAGTTGAAGCTTTATGCTTCATACCTGAGCATTCTAGATCAAATTCATCCTTGCTTGGACCCCTTGTAAGTGCCCTCTTATGGCTAGTTATTTTTGTTTGGCTTAAAAGCCGAAAAGTCAAGCGTTTGCGATAAACGCTTTGACTTTTAAATGGTCGAGCCATTTTTCGCAACGAACATGACTACGTGATCGTAATTAGGTAGGTATTAAACCCTCAAAAGGGAACCTCCTAATTACCACGGTTGCTTAGTTAATTGTCGGGTCAAGGTAATTAAAATAAAAGTTAAAGGAGTCGGTTTTTAAATAAAATTCATAACTAATGATGTAAAGGCAATAAAATCAGTTTTGTCACTTTAATAACTTGGTAAATATTAATTGAACATGTCTAGGCATGTTCAACCAGACAATTCTGAGTTTAGGATCGGTTCGGAACCGAAAGTCGCAAAAGTAGACTTTTGATTTGACTTTCAGTTCTGACCTGATTTAGCTTGTTTTACATATGCCTTAAGGTTCCTTTAGGACCATATTATATGTTAGTAAAACCCTCTGAGGTTATACTACATGGTTCCTTATTAATCCGATTCATTTGCATATTTCCGTTAAATGCTTAAATGTTGACCATAATGCCCTTTTGATATTAAAATGAGATTTTTGAAAATGTGAGAGGACAAAAACCATTATTATTGATATTTAAGTATGTCCTAAAATTTGACATCAGTTTATGGTCTAAAATGAGAGTTATGCTCAATATCGTAAATGAAGGCCTTTTTATTAATTAAACGACATATTTGATATAAATCCTATTTAAACTCAAATTTTGACATCAAATATTTCACCTACTGATGTAATATAATATTTTGGGATTTTTGGAATTTTTTATTAAATTTTAAAATGATCATAACATAGAGTTCTCGCATAGGCTCGGTAATTGACGATAACGCCCTTTTTGCTAATAAAATGAGTTTTATACATCCTTTACATGTCAAACCTTTTTCTACTGATTTTATATGATAAATAAGTTATTTTAAACTATAAAGGATGGTCAAAATCTCAGATTTCCCTATTTAGACCGATTATAGTCAAATACCGACTTTTATGCGATTTAGGCGCATAGTATGGTTTAAAACCATATTAGGCACCTAAAGCTTGATACCTACTAATGTTATGAATAAATTTTTATACTTAAACAGTAATTAAAAGTTTTGAACTCAAATTTCCAAAATAAGCTCTTTTAACATATGTGAAATTACCAAAATGCCCCTACGGTGCATAGTTTGGCCATAAATGATAAATTTCACGTATATATGATATCTTACTGATATAACTTATTAAAATAAATATTTCTACTGATTATTTTAGACCAGAACCTCAGGTTTCTATTTAACCTCTTTTATAAACTTTAAAATGACAAAAATACCCCTACAAGGCTTAAATTGGTTTTAAATTCGTTTTGGGCATAATGGAAGGTATCCTACTGATATCACAACACATTTAAAGCATATTAACTTGTGAAACATGTTCATGACCTCATTTGGTTACCCGTTATGCATTTTCGCATTCGGTACGGTTTATGTAACTAGTTTGCATAAATTAACCGAAACGGGTCAAACCTTATCATTTTCACTTCAAAATTCAGAATGTGTTTAGTTTACCCATATTATACAAGTCTCCATACTTGACGGGTCTAAATCACATTCTAATCTGGTCTTCGCTTAATCTTGCGTTTTGAACCGTAAACGTTTCCTTAAAACTAACCGGTCTAAGTTACAACTTAAATAAGACCCGTTAAGAATCTAATAGGTTAATACAACCTTCGTTCTAGATTAAGAGCCCCAGTAGAGGTACTTGTGCTTGCTGATTTGAATATACGGCTGAGAATAAAAATTACATTTTAGCTCAGGTAAATATTTTTAACTTATTTTCCCTATACGGGCTTGGGATACGGTATTATAATAATACCGCTTGGTCAGGTATTGAATGTTTAATCGATTAGTAGTTAAATTATTAAGGTAACTCGTTTTAATCTGTCTTGTTTGAAACAAAGCCTTTGGGGGTTAATGACCATGTGCCAGATATCCTTGGCATCATTTATTAAGAAATGGCCACGTCTTAAGCACGGGGTGTAGGCATACACCTGACGGTTGCGTAGGAAAAACGGTATCTCACTCTCTTGTGGGCCTATACTTGTGGTGTGTCTGTTAATCTTGACTCGGTTTCTATATCGGGCCCTGAATGTATAACGAACATATAAATCTGTATACAAGATTATTTTTATATAATTGTCCCAAGTTATAAAAGGATATTTGTGCCTTGTGCATTTAAATCAATTTTTATAAACACTTTTCAAAAGAGTCAGTTAATTGTATTTACCAGTGTAAACTGACGTATTTTCCAAAAAAGATTAAGTGACATGTACTGTACGTAATTGGCTGGGAGCTCAGGGCGTCAATAAGGAATCTTGCAAGTTCTAAACGTCTCAAGTCTGTTGAACAGTGTTTATTTTTCTGTTTTAAAGATCCGCCTTTGGATCCATATACAACCGTTGTGTAATACTTTATTATACTTTTGAATCGGTTTGTATTATTATTACTTTAGACTTCCGATGTGCATTGAACTGTAATTATTTGACTATGATGATATCAACTACGTCACGATACTCCCTACCGGGCCCACCGGTAATACGTGGAATATCAGGTTGTGACAGGTTGGTAGCAGAGCCAACATTGAGTGAATTAAACACTAGCCTTTTGTGTTTAATCTCAATGACACAGTAGCACATTCCTTGACTTCCGAGTCTAGACATGAACTAGGAATGATCTCATCCCTGATATATGTATACATTATTTTCGATATTCGTGTACTTCAGGAACATGTCGCCGAGCAAAGCTGCCATTGGTGGAGGCTCTCCAAATCCGAAGTTTAAGAATGTAAAGCTTCGTACTACAGCTCGAATTAGCATACGACCAGTATGGAGAAAGGACCTTTTGAACCCATTAACCATATTTCAAATTATATACCCAAGACTTTTGAAACTTCAAATGAGAAGCCAACATCGGAGGAGTTCATACCAGTTGTCCCTGAAGCTCCCGCTCCAAAGATAATACCTATGGACCCAAAGGACTCGTACTTCTTACCTCCAAGTCTTGGAATCCTAAAACTTAGAATATACCTGTCCTGACCTTATTCATGATTCGTATTATTCATTAACCATAGAATCCTTGGATTCCACTATTGAACAGTGTTTATTTTTCTGTTTTAAAGATCCGCCTGTGGATCCATATACAACCGTTGTGTAATACTTTATTATACTTTCGAATCGGTTTGTATTATTATTACTTTAGACTTCTGCTGTGCATTGAACTGTGATTATTTGACTATGATGATATCAACTACGTCAAGATACTCCCCACCGGGCCCACCGGTAATACGTGGAATATCAGGGTGTGACAGTAGGTGGGGTTTTAATTTTGGTCTGTTTTTTTGTTAAAGAAAATGATGTAATTGCCCTCACGTGATTTGCGTGTATCTAAAGTTAATAAAAAAATTAACTGAGTTATAGCTAAAGGACACTGTCTGCGAAAATGATAAAACTTAAAGGACATCCGGTCTAATATTCATAGTTAAAGGACAGTGCCCTGTAACTTCGTTCAAACTTAAGTAAAGTGCAATTTAGCCAAAAAAAAAACTAGTTTAGTTTTTACCTTTCCCATCAACCTTAATAAAAGCTCTTTTGATTTATGCATATTACTTAGTTAAAAAGATGGAAATTTGATTTGCATACAATCCTATGATTTATAATTATGTTGGGATGAACTCAAGCGAACACTTTAACTCACGGATATACACGAGCACAAGCCAAAGAGAGTTGAGTGGTCATTGCGAGATATACGACTTTAAGCATAATAAAAGTTTAAGTAGACGTGTCATGTTTATTTATATTTTCGCTAACATAAAACATTTGCATAACTCATGGATCAAACACTTTCTAGGATCGTTTTCTTCAGCTAGAAATGTCCGTAAACACAAAAGGCTTGTTTATCCAATATCTACCGGACCAAATCAAGTGCAGAATCCTAGATATGATCATGTAACACACTTGTCATATAATTCAAAGTTTCATTCAATTCTAGACAACAAATCTTTACAAATGATTCAAAGCTCCAAAAGTGCAAAGTGTCAAAGTTATGTTCCATGCGCATGAGGGTTGGTATTTATAGACCATCCCATACGCATGACCTCGTGCGCACGGATGAGATATGTTCATGCGCGCGTATGAGCATACTTTACATACAAAATCAACTTTAAACACCCTAATTCACAGTCCTATACATTAAATCTAGACACAACTAAGACGTAGGCATTAAATATTATGTATCAACAGACTCCCCCTTGGATGATGCCGCGTTCTTGTCTTCGTTGGTCTCTAACCTTTACTTCCAAAGAAATTATTCCTGTATTTCTGTCTTCGCCTTTCAAATCCTTCAATTGGTGTTTGATCAGTCACTGGCAGTTTATTCATATACTGATATCTCTTAATTACAGCTTGTTTTTGTCTATCTTCAATTCTCTGCTCTTTCTTATTTTCTTTGATATCTTCTTTCTTTTCAATCGATCTCCACTTTGTATCCTACATTCTACCTGAATGTATATCATAAGCATAGTACACTTTCACCACCCTCTAATATTGTATAGCTTGATCTCGATCAACAATTTCATAGTAGATCTTGTTTTAGAACAACATCTCTATATCTTTTTCTTCCATGATAACAATCCACATCAGATCACACAATCTGATGGATCTCCAGTTACCATCCTAGCATAACACTATAACCGCATCACCTGTCTTTTCATCGTAATGCCACCATTTGAATTCAACATGAAAATTTTGTTCCATTTCCATCAAAGGCATATTTCTAAGAGTCTTCGGCCGTTTGTAAATGAATGCCACCTTCGGATTTCCCGTCTTCGGATCTATCTCATCTTTTGACATTATTCGTTTTGGTTCCTAAGGCTTCCACCATTGAAAATGATTTTTCGTATGTTGTTTAATGAACCTCCGAACCCTCTGATTATATTTACTCAGCTCATAATTAATCAACCTCGTTCTACATAGTTCTGTCACATCCCATCATGGTAAATTTTTTATGTGGTTGATATTCCGGAAGTACCGTACCCCATACTCTATTCGTATCACAATCACCTTCAATTCAGGTATCCAACACCAACTAGTAATATCTCCAAGCAAAATGTCTTTGTTTCTAGTAAAGAAAGATTATGGACTTTGGAACTTTCCTTCAGCAGGAATAGTCCTAAACCACTTCCATCGATCAGATGTTGTTTCTTTTCTATCAATCTTGGGAGATTTACCTTTCTTAACCCTCTCTTCCACCTTTCATTTCACTATATCTTTTGCCTCATCAGCAAACATTTCAGTGAATGTGGGAAATTCTTCATTAACGGGACTAGCATATCGAACTTCTTCATCATCAAGATCATTTTCAATCACTACATCATCAAATTTATCAGCATCAGGAAATGATTCAAACACATATGCTTCCTGTTGATCATCTTTCATATTCACCAATTCATCTTCAAATCGAATACGAATTCTTCTTGATCCATACCACACAATCTAGCACAAATGTATGGTTTGGACTAGCAGGAACGGATGTGATTGGTACCGCATCCGTGATGATTCCTGTAGTATCCTCACCAAAATTCATATCATCTCCTAACTCCCCCTCAACTCCAGAAACATCTTCATTTATAACCTCTTTAGTATGTACATCTTCCATTTGAGTTTCAGGTGCATCAGGTTCAGTTGTTGTGACATCAGTAATTGTAATACCTGTACCACCCTGATCTTTATCATCGCCAGCATCATCATCATTGTCAAAATCATCATCAGAATCATCAAAATCCACTTTTTCTTCATCTTCTTGTTCATCATCAACATTTTCTTGTGCTTTGTTCTCCGGTCCATACACAACTTCCGATTCAACTGACTTTTCAGCTTCAACTTCTTGCATACTAACATCTTGTTCTTCAATAAACTTTGCTTGATGTGTTGATGCAATTGGTTGTTTAGTAACGACTTCAGATGCTTTCACAATCTCAACTACCAGTACTGTCTTTGTTTGAGTCTCCTGCACTGGATCTTTCCCATCAGACTTCATCTTAACAACTTTAGCTTCTAACATTGTCTCTTTCTCTAAATTCTTCATAAGTTTAACTTTATCATCGAAATCTAGAAATCTATCTAAAGTTTATTCTCCCACACCTTGAAGTAATTCTTGTATTTGATCAACAAACTCGCATGCTGACCCCTTCTCTCTGAATTAAAATCTATCTGACTCTGCAGTTTATCATTCTGAGCTTTCAATAATACAATCTCAGCTCTCAACTTCTCGTTTTCCTCCACCAGACTCTCTACTTTAGCATTAAACATTTCAACTTGCTTCTCCAACTCCACTATTTTCTCAATATTCGGCTCATAAAGAAATCATATCCCAGATCTAAATCATCAAGCCCTGGAATTGATTGTTTATTTGGAGTTTTCTGTTACGGCTAAGAAATTGTAGCTTTCACATGCAAACTCTCTGTTGTTTTTATATTAATAGTTTCTTCTACAACAGGAGTTTACTTTTTCACTGAAACTGGTACGTCTTCATTAGGTTTGTCCTTGACAGATTCGTCAATTCCAGGTTCATCGACAAGCTTCAAACTAGTAGTTCTTCATCTCTTAGATTCATGCAGACCAGTTGTTTTAAAATTTGGCTTCGCTTTGCTTTTCTTACGACCTCTAGTATTTGGTTTTTCAATCGGAATCTCTGGAATGTAATCCTCATCTTTCTTTTTCTCAGTCTTTCTCTTCTTAGCCAACTATATTTCATTTGGAAAATCAGGTTCAGACTCAAATTGCTTCGTCGTCTGTTTCTTTTCATCTTTCTCTTTATCTGAAGTAGCTGACACTACTACTTCTTCTTCCTCAACAACTAGTTCATCTACCTATTAAACCAAAGGCATCTAAAAAGGAAATCTTGAACTCGGCATTACCTAGGTCGTATCTATGGCGGTACTTTAAAGTTTACAAGCTAACTGAGAACATGTGACTACAACAGCCAAACATGGATTTAGCAAATAGAGTTCAAGTGGCGTCATTCTCAGCATGGCTACTAAAGGTGGGCGACAGAGTGTTAGGCACAGCAGACGATGATGACCCGCTTAACACAAAACAAATTGAAATGTCGTTAGACTACATGATACCTCCAAATGATAATGCTATCAAAGAACTCACTCGATTCATCTACGATAGACCAACTCTTGAGAATCCAACTGCTTAAAGTCTCTCTGAAAAAGCAATAGTCTGCCCAAAAAATGATACAGTGGATGAAATAAATACAATGGTTCTCGACATGACTCCAAGAAACAGCAAGACTTATCTGAGCATAGACTCAATAATCCCACGTGTCAGCTGCCATGGTAACATCAACTTGCTCTATCCAACGGAATACCTAGCTATGCTTAATTTCAATGGTTTGCCACCACATGAATTAGAGCTGAAGGTTAATACTCCAGTAATACTTATTCATAACATCAATCAGACATCTGGACTTTGCAATGGCACAAGGATGATCGTCACTCAACCATTGTCCAGGTTCATTGAAGCACAAATTATGACCGGTACAACAATAGGACGACGTGTCTATATACCTCGAATCACGTTGACTCACGTAGATGAACAACTTCCTTTCACTTTCAAAAGAAAACAATTTCCACTAAAACTTTGTTATGCAATGACGATAAACAAAAGTAAGGTCAATCACTAAACAAAATTGGTGTCTATCTTCCTGAACCATTGTTTGGACATGGTCAACTCTATGTGGCACTTTCATGTGCCACATCTCTACAATCACTGAAAATTTAAAGTGTTCCAAATGCTAATGTGCCACTAAATTTTACGAAAAATATAGTGTACTCAGACTTTTTAAAGGAAATAGATGACGCCTTGGCCAATAATTAGGAAACCTATATGATCATTACAAGGTTAATCTATTTCTCAAAGACGGCGTAATAGACTACCCTCTATATTGTATAATAATGATATGCCTATTTCCTGGCTACGTTAGATTATTATGCTCGCTAATTCATGACGAAATCATCAGCTCTTTCTTTTTGATATCTTAGATATCTTACTAGACTTCACCAATGACCAATAGGTGGTTCTAAAGATAGCAAGCTGCATACTAATCTTATAGTAAGCGTAATATCTAAAGAACTGTGTATTAGATACCATTTTATCAGTTAATAATTTTTCAATTACATAACCGTTTGTTGATGCATTTTACTTCTCCATTCACTAACTGATAATAAAAGTTATTATCAGTTTTTTTATTACATTCAATTGCACTAACTTACTTTTTATTACAACAGGCACGTATTTGCCATTTTCTTCCTTTAGAATCTATACCAAAAGTATGTTCTTTTTTTTCCATCTTGCTGATCCTTCCCCTATAATGACTCAATATAAAAACCATTATTACTTATGCACTATATTCCTCAGGACACAAATGATGCAGCAAATTGTTGATGTTAAACCCAATCAGGTGCTCGTTCCACTACACATAAAAGTCATCAAGAAGTGGAAAACGCAGACGATGGATTATCTGAAATCACAAACAATGGATCAAGATTTTTGCTACCTTTTTATGGACAAACATGTATGTTAAATAAAGATATATCTACTATTGAGACCATTTATAATACATAATTTAATTTAACTATGAACTAACCACAGGGAGCTGCAATAGAGGCAACTGCCAACCCAAAGAAAGAGGCTTATTTTGATTCAAAGTTGAAAATTGGCTCATGCTACAAGGTAAGTGAATACCTTGTAATAAAATCTCGAGAATACATGAAGTTCGTCCCACACGATGCATCTCTAAGGCTTGGGACTACAGCAACTTTTGAACCACTTCACGACAACAACATACTAACTTACTATTACAATTTTGCAACTTATGATATGTTTACAAGTCGAAAGGCAAATCCAAGACCATTAACAGGTAATAACAACACTTTAGTCTTTTGTGAAAATTATTATAGTCAACTTGTCAACATGTGAATACATTATCATCGAGTGGTTAGAAGAAGCTATTTAGGTAGCCTTTGCTTAATTACAAATCAATTCCTTTTGGCAATCCATATTAGATCATTCAATACATGTGAAATAAATCAATAATATCTTAATGTCTCATAACACAAATTTATACAGATTACATAAGACGTGTGGAAACAGTATCTCCTCCGTTAAGAAGGGCAGGTAAGAATATCATCAAGGTTAAAATCCAAGTTGAATGGTCAGTAGTTCGCATAACTAAAACATAACATTTTCACGTTAGACTTAATCGCAAATAATATGCTTTTTTTTCTTTTATCACATACTTACCGGAACAAGAAGCATGTGATCGAGATCACTTTCTGGGCGCAAACGATGTTTCCGTATGAAAAAGAAAAAACAGTGGGCCAGCTTCTCGCGGTTACAGCAACCATCGTAACAACGTTCCAGGGTAAGTTGCAAACCATTTCACCTCACCTCCTTTATTATAGAGATTTCATGTATGTATTAACAACAAACATGTCCCTTTAACCAAAAATCTCCAGTTAGAATCTACTAATGCAACCACGGTAGTTCTAAACCCAACATTCCAGAACTACAAAGCTACATTTACAAGTAAGTATTCGCGTCTTAACAACATAATTTTCTCCTAGGTGCTTGATTATCCAAACACTAATGATGTCCTCATTATCAATTATCAGCTAATACATAAAAAATAAAAGAAGCCCATAACCATTTCATAGCAATATATACTTTTCAATTCTTCATATGATGCTTTACCTCAAACAATTAATAAAGATCAGAAACAGTTGGACAGAGGAAACCAGTACTTCCGGTAGCCAGAATCAAAGCCAAGTACAAGCAAGATACAACGATACAAGTTACTTTCCTTTTACTTTATGCTATTGGTAAACAAGTAGTTTGTAACTTGCTATATCAAAACACATGGATTGACCAAATACAGCGAACCAAGTTTACCTACAAGGTAACAATGACAGAAATCACTGCAGATCGTAAATGGTTTTATGTTACATGCCCAAAATGCAAAGGCAAAGTCCACCTACAAAGGCTGAAATTCCACGCTTTGTATGTGAAGACGATGGCCATGTTTCTAACCCATCTTTCATGTAAATCTCCTTGAACTCTCATATACAAAAACACATAATGTATGACTGAAAGAACAATTGACCTCCAATCTTTAGGTATTGTGTTAACACAACTACAGAGGATGAAAGTGACAAAGCAAAGGCTGTTTTCTTCAACGAAGCAATGGAACAAAAGCTGGAAAAATCTTACTACGACATGGTAGTAAAGGATGGACACACAAATCTGTAAATTATACATGCAGATATTTATAACGTCAGGGGAAAACTTGCGGTTTCAGACATCTCAATGAAACAAGACAACTCAATGGCCGTAAACAAAGCCAGAATACCACCAGCCATAATCACAACAACCCCAGATCCTAAAACAGCAACTACCAAAAAAGGTGCACCGAATTCGCCAGGTATATAGATTACCCTTATGCAAATATATCCACATTTTTTTAAAAGGCCAAACGCATAAAACTAACTATAAAATCCTTTTACTATTACACAGACGATGAAACAACGGGAAAGCAAACAAAGAAGGAAAAGGATAATGGGGAAAGTACCATTTTTGCCAGATCAGAAAAACCCAAAATGCATCCTTGCCGATTTTCCAAGTGAAAAAGACTAGCGCCTTCACAAAAGCTATCTCTTTTGCGACACACATACAAGAACAACAAATGCTTTGGCTTTAGCACAATATTTTGGCATCAGCAACAAGTTTGGAGAGGCCAAGACATCAACATCTCACTCAACGGAAGACATTTTGGCTTCAGCAACAAGGCAATGTGAAAGCAGCAAGCAAGGACCATAACTTTAAAACTCTTATAAAAAAAAGCTTGTGCAAGCGCATAGGACCATACCCTAACTTCATTCCAAAGACATCTTAAGTAAGACCCTGCGCGGCCACACAACGGTTCTAAACAAGATTTGGGAAAGAACAGTCTTCGATGACCATGCGCCGGAAGAAAAGAAGACAAACATTCAACAAACACCCTTGCGCGGGCCCGCGCAGGGTACAGTTAGGCTTGAAGATAAAGTCCTAAACGTCTCCGCGCGCCTGAAACCAAGACTTGAACAAAGGAATCTTTTTTGTTACAACAGAATGGACATGTGGCAAAGGCATAATGGTTTACAGGTGTAGATCTTCAAAAAGGACTTAAATGCTCATCGTGCATGGCTTCATTCGGTTGCAACCAAAAGTGACGTGGCACGATCCTAAGCCCTCATCTAAATCACGATGATGGCACTAACTTGAAGAAATATCTACACAAAATAACTTTCCACGTGGCACCTCCCCAGCCGTTGATCAAACTCACGATCCGTGTGCATGGATGCAGAGTTAACCATTAACGGAAAGTGAGATAACCGCCGACGGAAAAGTATTTCCCGTTACTCTCTCCGTTACACATTTTCCCGCCAAATTCCAGTTATAAATAAGATGCTTCAGGTATGATCTCACAAGTTACTTTCACTTACTCTCACACTTATTACTTCATCTTCTTCCTTTGAGATCACTGTACTTATTCTCACGCCGGAGGATGGTCACAAAGAGAACCCCCATTCTCCCCGTGGTGAGTCTAACGACTTTTTGTTTTGCAGTGATCACCGGAGAAGTAATCCAACCAACCACTGAATCAACGAGGAGATTAACCCTTTTTATGCAGAAACAAAACCCCCGATCTAGTTGACTCCGGTTAAATTAGATCACTGTTTCTTCATTGGCGCCCATCGATTCTTCTACTTTCATCTTCATCTTTATCTTTATCTTTATCTTTATCTTCTTGATTCATTTCTTCTCTTCTGTTTTTAATGGCAGAAGCTTCATCGAATCATCCACCAGGCCCTCGACCAAAGAACAGGGGCAATTTTACTCATACTTCCCGTGTCGAGGGGATCGTGGAAGAAGCGTCTGATGATAACGATGTTCAGAACAACGTTAATCATGTGAATGATCCTGTTACACCAGGAGTACAGCCTGAAATCCTGATCAGCTCAATTTTACCTCCTGGCGAGACTCCGATCTCTTGGTACGTTAAGTCCCAAGGTGCGTTGAACGCCGTTTATGTACAGCTCTGTGCACAAACTGCTCAACCAGCACCACAGACACGTAGATCTGCAGCTCAGGTACGAGCTCCATCTGCACCTCGAGTGTTGCATTATGATTCACCATCACACATGTCGGTCGACGATACATAAGTGTACTCTCAGTCTAGCACCAGATATGAGTCTACTCATTCTGGATCTAGACGACGAGATCACCGCGAAGAGCAATACTCTTAAAAACGCCAATCGGTTCATTCACGTTTGGGCCCATGTTTCTCACAAAAGCGGGACACCCAAACTGATGAATACGATAGAACGTATAATGAAGACGACAACACAAGCATTTTCAATCGGATACATAAAGATCATGCAAGTTACAAACCAAAAATCTGTGCGGTTTATAACCCAGAAGCGGAGTATGACTACAATCTAATCTATCAACCAGCAGAAGCTGCCGAAAACTCAATTTTTTTTCCGAGAAATTGCACTGGCTCCCCTTGAGCGAGCAAAGTTACCTTCAAATGTAGGAAAGTTCAATGGATTGTCAGATCCTGATGATCACCTACGCCTGTTCACCAGCGCGGGGCTAATCGGCAGATGGACACTACCTATGTGGTGCCACTTGTTTGTCCAAACCCTTACAGGCGCCGTGCGTCTTTGGTTTGACAATCTACTAGTAGGTAAGTTAACATCCTGGGTTGATCTTAAGGAGAAATTTCTGGTTCATTTCAGTCAGCAGCGCCGATCCATTCGAGACTCCGCGGATGTCATGAACATCTGGCGGAGGGACGATGAAAGTTTAGAAGATTTTATCACGAGGTATAACAAGGAAGTGTTGGAAATTGGTGATGTGCACGAACACTTAATCTGCGCACAGTTCAAATACGCGGTGAGATGCGATGACATTGTAACACCTCGCAAAATCATGTCCATTATATTGGAGACACGTGTCATGAACTTTAATTTTATAACGAATTGTTTTCGAAGGACTAAAGTTAACAAACAAAGAAAGTACGTGTATAGGAGGATCAAATGCGTCAACATGCCAAACTCGTGCCTCTGAATGACCTCATAAGATGTTCGAATTCATGAATAAATAAATTGACGGACGTAGGAAGCCGTTTGTGCTTAAATGGAAAATTTTACAAAGCATAAGGGTTAAAGGTGTCAACATGTTTAATGATACCTCTGAGTGACCTTTTATCAATCCCAAAAGCATTGTAATATTTTTATTTTTGCTCTCTCGAATATCAGATAGTAATTTCTTAGAGTTTCAATGAAAACAAGATGTTTCGGGTGATCTTACGACTAACCGGGAGCTTAACGGAATTAATTTGTGACCCAAGACTCTTGTTAGTTAACTATGGGGGTCAATAGTACAATAAAAGAAAGTTATTTAAACTTAAAATGGACCAGGGACTGAAAATGCAAAACTTGCAAAGTTTTTACCGGATTTACAGGTTTACGCGGGCCGCGTAGACCCCCTCTAAGGTCTACGCGGGTCGCGAGAGAGTCACCAGCGACAGAAAATGCACAGCTGCATGTTGCAGCCTGTTCCACCGCCATTGCATGCTTATTTTTTATACTAGGGACCGTGCCACTGGTTTTTACTGCCCTAGGGACACTTGTGAACATCTGGTAACATCATAGGGACAGTTGCAATAATCCAAGAGCATCAATTTTCCTATATAAGGGCCTTGTCTTGTGTTCTTCATTTGCTCACTTCAAAAAATTTCACTCAGACTCATTCTCTGAAGCCTCCTGCTGTTCAAGGAAGCTTTCTCTAGTTCAATATTCGTGCTAAGGACTCTAGTAAGTGTTCTTAGCTTTTATAGTTAAGTTTTTATTAGCTTAATGACCGAAAGTCAAAGATATCGTAATTAAGCTTTGACTTGGTGATTAATCACTAACGGTCCAGCCATTATTCAATTAAAAATGGCTATGTATTGGTAATTATGTAGGTTTTAAACCCTCAAAAGGGCACCTTCAAATTATCACGTTATCTCAGTCAATTGTCGGGTCAAACTTCTTAATAAAAAGTCAAACGAGTCAGTTTTTGCAAAATAATTCATAACTGATAATGCTAAAGTTATGGAACATGTTTTAACACTTAAATAACTTGGTAAATAATATAAGAACATGTTTAGGCATGTTCAACCCGACAATTCTAAGTTTAGGCTCGGTTCGCAACCGATAGTCGCAAAAGTAGACTTTTGCTTTGACTTTCAGTTCTGACTCGATTTAGCTTAGTTTAGTTATGCCTTAGGGTTCATTTAGGACCATATTATAGGTTAGTATAACTCTATGAGGTTATACAACTTGGTTCCATAGAAATCCTAGTGCATTGCATATTTCCGTTAAAATGCTTAAAAGTTGACTATTATGCCCTTTTGATATAAAAACGAAACTTTTGGGAATATGAGTGGAAAAAAATCATCATTACTGATTTCTAAGTATGTCCTAAAAATTTGACATCCGTTTTTGTTGGTGCATATGTCTGTCGACTTCGTCTTGTATCTAGATTGGATAGACGGGAGCTTAGTAGCCTAGAATATAGTAGTTTAGGGGTGGTTGTCCAGTTCGCACGAACTGGCAGATCCAGTTCATACGAACTGACCAGTTCGCACGGTCTGGTGAAGCTGGTTCATGCGAAGTGGCTCACCTATAAATAGGAGCTCTTGTGATTTCATTTGTAACATTCTGATTCCGGAGTCGAGGTGCTGCCGAAGTGTCAAACGATCTGTAATCACTTTCAAATCAAACTAAACAACAGTTAAAGTGATTTCTAGTGTTAAACAAGCTGCAATCATGTCCGAATCATTGAATTCCGCCTTTGATTTGGATTAGAACTCTTCTGTTCGACTCATTAGGTCGAAACCTCGATCCTACAAGTGGTATCAGAGCACAGGAGGAAGAGTTCTTACCATTTCAGCTTGTTTTCACCATTAAATCTGATTTCTACTCATTCTTCTACACATTTTCTTCAAAATCAGAAAGATTTCACGGTTAAAATGACTTGAATTTCACATATAACACGTAAAACTGAGTTTTAATCAATCCTTGAAGAAATCAGAACTTAATTCAACCTAAAATCATTCAAAATTGGACAAAATCGTGACTTTTTGAACCAGTTTGTTCGAAGTCAAGTCGTGCGAAGTGATTCAGTTCGCACGAAGTGAACCTAGTTTGTGTGAGTTTCAGTCAGATCGTTTGAGATAGTCCTTCAGTTCGTACGAAGTGGGATCAGGTCGTTTGAAAGTATTCAAATCGTGTGAAATTACTTCCAGTTCGCACAAGGTCACTTGGAATTAGATTCAAGTCGTTTGAAGTCACTCAGTTCGCACGAAGTGTGTTATAAGACCCAGTTCGTTTGAACCTGGTCACACGGATTGACTTTAGATCGTTTGGCCTTTAACCAGTTCGCACGAGGTGAATCTTACCAGGTCGTTTGAAACTGAATCAGGTTGTTTGAAAGTTTTCCAAACCGTTTAAAAGTATCTAGTTCGTACGGTTTGAGGATTTCCAGCTCGCGTGATATTTCGAAACATGGATAACGAGTTTTACAATGCTTTTGCTACTGCCCCGACTACTCCAGTTACAGTTGCTGAAACTGTTGGTATTGAGAATGAAACAGGAACTTTCTAAAAGCCTCCAAAGCTTATGTACATTGAGGACTTTAAAGGATGGCAAGATCGTTTTGAAAACTGGGTGCAAGCTAATAAGGTTGATGCATGGGTTTCGTTAGAGAAAGATTACACTAAACCAAAAGATGATCTTGAAAATGAAAAACCATTAAGTCAATTTATACCGGAAGAAAAATTAAGATACACCAGTGAAAAAATGATGATTAGCATTCTCCAACAAGCGGTAAAAGAAGATATTTTCGTTTTGCTTCAACATGAGGGAACTGCTAGATCAATTTGGTTAGCGTTGATTAAAAAGTTTAAGGGAAGTGCTGATATGATAAAAAAAATAAACGCGCATTACTAAAAAATCATTTGATATGTTTACAGCTTTTGAAGGTGAGACAACTAAGAAGATTATCGAGAGATATTGTCATCTAGTCATGGAAATGAAAAGATTAGACATCAAGAAAGAAGATGAAGAATGGGTTGATAAGCTAGCTGATGCGTTACCACAAAATGAATGGGGAACATATCTGTTGATCTTGAAGCATAACCGACAATTTGAAGATATGAATTTGTGTAAGTTTATCCAGAAGTTGGAAGAACATGAGCTAGCAATGCAAAAAACTACTACAATGAGAAGTCCAAGTGCTCAACAAGATGGTAGTCTATATTATCGAGGAAGCAAAGTTGAGACCACTCTGAGTCTGAAGATTCAAACTGCATTCAGTGCTGATGGTACTTCCGGAACAAATGCAAGCAATACAAATCTGAACAATGGATTTTCTTCGTCTTATTCAAATTTTGAACCAAATTTATCAACACCGAATTCTCAACAACAAAGTTCAACAAATACTACAGGTCAAGTATTGCAATGCAATGTTACATTAAACATTCAAAATGGTCAAAATTTCTCTCCAGATATTGCGAAGCAACACATGGCATCTCTTGTCACTGTGTTAGAGTCGTATGAAAGCTTGGTTGCTGGACGAATCGGCAATCCAATGCTCACTAAAGAGGATTATGACCAGATTGATTCTGAGGAACTTGAGTTGATGGACATCAAGTGTTGTTTAGCTAGCGTCTTAAGAAGAGTAGAAAAGTTTAAACAGATCACAGGTAGAGATGATCTTCGTGAAGCTGCAACATCTCAGCTCGGTTTTGACAAATTGAAGGTTACTTGTTTTCGTTGCCGAGAAAAAGGACATTTTAAAAGAGAGTGTACAAACAGAGAAGCAACTGGAAGACAAGATCCTTTTGGAAACAACGATTATCATAGAAAAGCAATTTATCATCAGATTGCTCAACAACCATATCACCAACAATCTTCACACTCACGTACTATTGAAGAATCAAAGGGTAAAGCTTGTTTTGGTTGGGTAAACCAAGAAGATGAAAGGATTCCGAAAGATTTCAACTGGGATGATTATGATCCTTCTAGACCTTCAGTTTCTAAAGCGTTTGTTGCTCGAATCTTTGAAGACTCAACCTTAGGAGAAGAATCAGTCAAATCTAAGAATCGTCCTAGAAGACAACCGATTTTTAAGTCTTCAGGAAGTGATGAAGACACTGATGATGAGGAAGAATATATTAATAAAGCTAGAAAACAATTGGATCCTTACAGTTTTAATTTGTTTTTTTGCAGATAAAATTGAGATATTGAAAGAGAAAAAAACAGCTAGACTGAAGAGAGAAATGGAAGCAAGAAGGATTGCTGAAGAAAAGATTGAAGTTGATAAGGCAAAACTTGAAGAAAAATCGACAGAGAAG
The DNA here is from genome assembly GCA_030545235.1 of Helianthus tuberosus. Taxonomy (NCBI): domain Eukaryota; kingdom Viridiplantae; phylum Streptophyta; class Magnoliopsida; order Asterales; family Asteraceae; genus Helianthus; species Helianthus tuberosus. Next base: position 75,119,142 of record CM060411.1, read on the forward strand.
GTCGAGGTTGAAGAGAGTGAAGTGAAGATAGAAGTTGAGAAAGAACCAATGGTGATTGAAAAAATAGTTGAAAAAATCGTCGAAGTTGAAAAAATAGTTGAAGTTGAAAAGATTGTAGAAGTTGAAAAACCTTGTGCAAAGTGTTTAGTATCTTGCAAAGATTGTGCTGAGAAAGATACAAAGTTAGCTGAATTGGAAAAGCTCAAAGAGAACTTACTGCACAATGTGAGGAGCATAAAGGAGTCATATGATCTCCTAAGCAGTAAAGTGAACTTGTACAAAGGAGCTTGTGATGAAGATGTTCAGATGAAAAATCTTCTGAAAGCAACAGTTCTTCAAAAGCAAACTGCAATCAATGGATATATTGAGAAGAATGCTGAGCTGAAACAAGAATTGGCAGCAATGAAGATTGAAATCGAAAGAGTGAACAATTTACTTCGAAGCTATCAAAGTTCAGAGTATGTTATTGATCGCATCTATCCTACCGTGGCAGCTCATAAGTTTCAGAAGATGAAGAAAATTCTGGTAAGAAAAATGGTTTGAAGTATAACAGAGTACCAAATCCAATGTGGGATGGCTATACCCCCCGAGACTTTGAAAAGGTGGATAAAGCACTCAATCTGAATCTGAAATCCGAGTCTATCGATGGATTGCCGGATGATATTGATGTCACCTTCACAGCGTCTGACACTTATCATGAGTCCGAGTTAATTAAGAAAGTGGTCGATTAGGTGTTGGATAAAGATGAAGAGTCAAAGTCAGAGTCTAAATCTGAAAATTTGAGTTCATCAGACAGAAGTTCGAGTTCACCGGTCAAAAGGGTTTACAATAAAGATTTTCTAATGTCACAAAATAATTTGAATGACGAAACATTCAAAGTAACATATACTTTGAATGATTCTGACAAATTATATTCTGGTGAAGAATTTCCAATAAGAGGTGTTAAAACTGAAATGATTAAAAAGGTTTTCAAATTAACAGAAATTAATATTTCTGAAATAAAAGATGTAAATCTTACTGAAAAACCTAAAAAGTACACTTCAAGAGTTCAACAAAGACTGAACAAGAAAAAGGGTTACAGTTCTGGTTCTGGTTATCGAAAGAAACAAAACCATAACAGTAATTTCAAAAAGAAAGGTTTAGGTTTTATTCCATCCGAAAATCATAAAAATGAGAAAATTTATAAACCAAAAACTATATTTGTTTCAGGAGCAAGTTCAGAAGAGGAGAAGGAGAAACCTTTCTGGAAACAGTCAAACAAGGAGTTTCTTGCCGAAAAGCAAAGGAATGCATTGAAGGAATCTGAACCGAGAGTTGAAAGAAGAACTTGTTTCAAATGTCAAGAGGTTGGACATATTGCTTGGAATTGCCCAAAGTCCACCAACACAAAACAGGGAGTTTCTTCTAACTCTAAATTGAAAGAAAAATGTGTTGATACAAAGGAACAACCAACAGAGAAATTTAAGGAATTAAAAAATTTGACTTTCGAAGTTGGTGAAAGTTCAAAACATTTTTACAAAAGAAGAGCAAATCTAAACAAACAAAAATGGGTTGTTAAAGAATCAGAGGTTGATTCTGGCAATGAATCTGACTCGTCAAAGTCAGAAGAGCCACATGTTGTGCTAAGTGATGAGAATTCCGATCCAACAATGGATGAGGAAAACTTTCCACCATTGTCAAACGGAAACTTGAAATCAAAAGTTGGTAAGATTGAGATTTCAGATCAATTCTTCTCTGATAAGGAAGAATTTGATGCTGAAAAAGTTTTTAATGGTAAAGTGCTACATATTTTTGGAAAGATGGCTGATGGGAAGGTGAAGGGCGTAAAAGAGTTTTATGAATCGAAAATTGTTAAACCAAATGAGGATGGTTCACCCATGATTGATCAGGCATGGGTGAGATTCTTTAAAAAGTAAAATCCTGACTTGCCGGAGCTCCAAAGTTGGTAATCGTGGAGCATGAATCGGCATCTTTTTTTAAAAATGTTTTTGTGAAAAAACCTACAATTGTTAGATTTTACAAGTGGTTGAAAGAACAATGTGATGAAACCCCATGATATGTGAATTCAACAAAACTAATTTTTCTGGAAAAACCATTTTAATTAAAACAAACTTAAGTGTTTTGAAATCTTAATGGGAAAATAGTTTGTTATCAGGGGAAGTTCTGATTGTTTAAGCCAAGTGGATGGCGAATTGAAGCAATTCACATCAGTTTGTCACTTTACTTTGTATATTGATTGTTTACATTTTCAAATTTTCCCAGAAAATCAAAAAGTGAAACATATTTTTTATTTTAGGGGGAGTAAAAAATTTAGAAATTTTGAAAATTTGAAAAATCAAAAAACATGATAAAATCTAAAAACCAAAAACATCGAAAAAATAAAAAATGAGTTTTGTTGTGAAAAAGAGGAAATGATAGTACATCAGTAGACAATCACAGTACGCTAAAGAATTGGAAAGTTAAAATGTGATAAACGGTCTCGCTGATGATATGCCAGTAGGTTTTCGAACGCTTAGTAAATTGTTGTCGAGATATAAACCTAAATATCAAATACTTACTTATTTCGTGGGGAATATCTCTCGGATATATAGGTAACCCTTGAAATCTTGTTTGAAGAGCTTTCTATTTCTGACATACTAGGTCTTTGTGTGTGATGATATCTGGGGTATTATACCAGGACTTCTGATTTTGCGGGAGCAATAGCCTAGTCCTCGTATAATACTTTGCACTGCTTTAATCATAAAGCTCACCCTCAGCATAAAAAATGATGAAACATTGAAAAATGCTAATCATGTGCTGTTGTAAAGAAGATCCTGTTGGTGCACTTGTGTCTGTACTTTGTCTGTATTTCGTCATGATACAAAACGATGTCTTTAATGTAAGGTTGATGTAAGTTTGACCAAGTCAACCATCCTCCTGGTTTGACTTGACCAAACAGTTAGTGAAAATGTTGTAAGCTGGCTGTGTCGAAGGATGGTCATCGAAGGATTACTTATATCCTTCGATGATGATGAGCTCGAAAGATAACCACGAAGGATAGACCACGAAGGATATCATCCTTCGTGGTCGACAGATGATCTTTCGATGGCGTTCTGGTCGACAGATGATCTGTCGATCAATCTGTCTGATCCTTCGACCAGACCTGCTGTGTCGGGTATAAATACCCATGTGTTGTGTTCAGTTCGATAGTTCAGGCAAGAGAAACAGAGAGAGCATTCTGTTGAGAGCACACACACACTTTGAGAGTTTATAGAACATATCTGTAAACATTGAGCTTGTAACCGGACCCTTCATTCGTATTAATACATGTGGTGTTAATCGGTGAATCTTGTGTGTTGTGTTTGTGCTTGTTCTCGTATAAATTCTCGGTTGCATGCTAGCTTGGATTCCGCACTCGCTAGTGTGTTTGATATAACAAGGAAAAGGTTTTTATCTCATCCTCGAGAGGGACCTACAAGTGGTATCAGAGCTTTGGCTCTTCTCCTTGTTAAAACCGAGAGTTTTCGGACTGTTTTTCGGGTTTAAAAGGTTTATATTTTCTGGAAAAACTTGTTAAAATCGGGTTTCGGATTGTTGTCGGTTTGCAGGAATATTCATATTTCTGGGTTTGTTCTTCTTATCTTCAACCGATATTCATAGTGTTCTTGGTATTTTTACACTTTTGATCTTAAAAGGTTTTAAATTTCAAAGTGTTTGTGTGTTGGGAGTTGCTAACTGATTAAAATAATCATACAAAATCTGTTTTTGCAGAAAAGCATGGTCTGACCATACTTTCTGCCGAAAGATTTACCAACCCATCACCTTTTTCACCAACCTGTCACATTTGTCAACTGTGTTAGAGCTGTTCGAAAGATATCCTTCGAAGTCGAAAGATCATCTTTCGACCAAAGGAGGTTCGACAGATAGTCATCCTTCGAGCATCCTTCGAAGTCTGAGACTTATCTTTCGGTCCAAGGAATATTTCGAAACATATATCTTTCGGTTTGCTGCTCTTTCTCGAAAGACAAGGATCCTTCGACTGGGGAGTCTTTCGAAGTCTTTCGAAGTCATCGTTCGACATTCATCAGTGTTCATCTTTCGGTCTACAGTACATTTTCGAAGGATAAGGATCCTTCGTTGGAGAATCTTTCGAAAACATTGTTCGAAACTCAACAGTGATCTTTCGAACCCTGTTGATCTTTCGAACAGGTGTTGATCTTTCGATCCTTGTTTGTTTAAGTCTAACAGTTTGTGTTTTTCAGGTCTTTCGATCTAGGATCTTTCGGCTGTTTGTTATCTCTCGATAATTTAACATAGTTTGTGAAAATTAAATTTTTAAAGAGAAAACTTGTTTTCATTTTTAAATCAATTTTCACTTAATATATTAATTTTCATAAAATGGGAACAAACGGTCAGTGGGATCCAAGCGCGTGGACTCTAACTCCACAATCAGCAGCTTCGCAATCATCAGCTACGCAATCTGCGTCAGATTTCAACAAAGCATGGATGCAGGCTATTGTCCCACCTCAAGCAGCAATGATAACTGCAAATCAATGGGCATTGGTCACAAATCAAAGCAACAGCATTCAATCTATGATGCAGAACGACAGTGAGACTGGTACAAGCACGAAACCGCCAAAGCTAAATCATATCAATGATTGGGGATGGTGGAAAGAAAGACTGAGAACTTATGTTCAGGGGCAAGGTCAAGATCTATGGATGTGCTTCTTCACCGCATTTGATAGTGATTTGGAAGTTGCAGGATCTAATCCAGAAACTTACAGCACTATGTCTGATGATGATAAGAAGAAGTTTGAATTAGAAAAGAAAGCATTCATGATTCTCACACAAGCTCTTCATAAAGACATTTACCACCAGTTTGTCTACTGCACGACTACTAAAAGCTTGTGGGATATGCTCACGTTACGGTGTGAAGGAAATGCTCAATCTAGAAAGATCAAGCAAGAATTACTGAAGAAAGAGTTTGAAGGTTTCACGTGTATGGAGAATGAGACTTTGGCAGAGTTATCTACAAGGTTCCATCACTTGTTGAGCGAGATGTTTGGTTTTAGAGTCACTGCCACTCCACAAGAAATGGTGAAGAGATTCGCTGATAGCTTACCAGCAAAATGGAGCAGTTATCTTGAGATTCTTAAAGAAAATGGTGTTCTAGACACAATCAACGTGTATGAGTTGATTCAAAAACTGGAGAACAAGGATGTTGAAGAAAAGCTTAAGGCAAAAAGAATACAAACTCCTCAAAATCCAGAAATGTACTTTGGGATTGCAGGAGGTATCAGTGGAGAAAGACCAGCTTCTCAACACGCGAAGCTTCAAACAGCTTTCGTTTCTAAAACCGGACCTTCAACAACAGATCAGTTTGATCCTTCAGCTTACACGATGTTTTCTAGACCGAATGTGCAACCGAAAGCTCAGCAGCAACAACCGCAACAGCAAGGGTTTTATGGAAGCTCCTCAAACTTTCAAGCCACTTCCAATCCTAACACAGTCAGACTAGACACTTCCAACTTTTCCAAAGTCAGTGTCGAAGTAGCCAAGGAGCATATGGAGATGTTGAACACCTTGGTTAGTGCTTATAGTGGATTGATCGCAGGTCAGATTGGGAATGTCAATCTCACCAATGAAGATTATCAGCAAGTGGATAAAGAAGAGTTTGAAATGATGGATATCAAATGGGCTCTTGCTAGTGCAATTCGAAGGGCAAAGGAGTTTATGGAAAGGACGGGGAGAACCAACTTGGAAAGCAAGAAAGATACCAAGTATGGGTTCGACAAGCAAGCTGTAACGTGCTTTAACTGTGGTGAACGTGGCCATTTCAAACGGGAATGCACAAGACCAGCTCAGCATGGAAACCAGAATCCCTTCAGAAACCAAGGCAACCAGCAGAACCAGAACAGGAACAATGAGCGTATGTTGATACCTGTCAACAACCGAACTCAAGCAGGACCATCAAATGCAAACCGGGGGCTGGTGGTTCAAATAGATGAGGGTTGTGATTGGTCGCTTCAGCTTGGAGAAGGAGGAAATGGTGGAACAGCATGTTTTGCTGAAGTAGTAAAGGATTTAAAGCACGCCAGTGGTGGAGAATCTTCCACCAATGGTGTTGCATCTTCTGGAGATGAAGACAGTTCTGGTTATAGTGGAAGCTCAGATGAAGAATCCTCCACTTCAGGAAATGATCATGTGGATGAGACATCAGGAGCGTCAGTCGATGCAGATATTGATGAGCTTTTGGAAGAAGCTACAGCAGGAACTGAAAGAAGATCTAATTTGATGGATCAAGCTGTTTACTCTTCGTCTTCTCTCCATTCAGCCTTTATGGCTAATGTCGACAGTTCATCAGGTCAGGTATGTGTCGATGAACCCACTGTAGTTAGCTGTGAAAATTGTGATAGTTTAAATGTTAAATATGCTGAACAGGAAAGTCAGATTGAAATCCTATCCAAACACAATCAAGAATTGATTGTAAACCTTTCTAAAGCAGCTGAAGCTAACGTGTTTTTAACCAGAAATGAAAAGGAATTTAAAACAACAATTGCGTCATTAAGACATGATGTTTCAGAATTACAAAAAGCTGTTTTGCGAAAACAACATGCTAACAATGATCTTATAGACACAATTGAAAAGCAAATGGTAGAATTGGCAACCGCTCGATGTGAATGTGAAACAATCAAGCACAAATTGGAAAGTTATTCCAATTCCCGCTATGTATTGGATCACATTATTGATGTTCAAAAGAAAAAGGGGGATAAGAAGGGTAATGGATTCAAATTATGTCCTCCCCCAATGAATCACAATTACTCCAAATTGCCTGATGACGAGGATATGCCCCGTTTTGAACCTACTGTGCCACTCGGTCTAGATGACTTTGCAGCAGGCCTCGGGTTCACAACTGGTACATCATCCTCGGGTCAATCAGAATCTGAATCTGAGAATGTGACAGATTCATCATGTGTTAAGGAACAGAGTCCTCCCATTGTTGAGGATGCTGATTCTTCGGATGATGAATCTGAAGTGATTGTGAACCAACAGTCTAACTCGGTTACACCAGATATTCCAATTGAGAATCACATCCTGTGTGATCCACCAGTGAAACCGAGTAAGACTGAAATGTCAAAAGCAATGGAGTCCCTTGTTTCTACAAGTGAGGAGAATAACTTGTTGTACACGCTCAAAGGAGATGACAAAATTTACTCTAACAAAGATTTTCCAATTAAAAATGTAAATCAAGATTTAATTGAGCAAGTTTTTGAAGGATGTACTGACAAGTTTTTGGGAAACAAAAGTGGTGAAGTTACGGTCACTCAATGTGATCCAATTCCGTGTGAACAAATTAGAAAACAATACGGAAACCAAAAACCACAAGTTGAGCGAAAACAACAAGTCAACTCCGGAAAAGGTAAGGGACAGGGAAAGAAGGCTCAGAACAAGAATGTTCAAGCACCTAAGGTTCAACAACAATGGATGCAAAACAAAAGAGCTCCTGTTAAGAAAAGAGAACCGAAAGTGAACTTTGTTGGATCCACGGGTTCAGACAAACTTGAAACATTTCAAGATAAATCTAACCTTGATTTTATAAAACAAGTTAGAATTTTAAAACGAAATGATCAGAATAATTACACCCAACACACCAACGGATGTGATTTAGGTCCAAGCACGTCTAGATCACAAAGTTCATTGTCTGGTTCTCAGTCTGGTCATCAACGTGTTTCTCCGAGGTTTGTAGAGCGGAGAATGTGCTTTGAGTGTGGCACAATTGGGCATATTGTAAGATACTGCCCATACCTGCAAAAGTTGAAGGCAAAAACAAGTGCTCCCCAAGAAACCAATTACCAAAAACGATCATTTTCCCCGAAACAGGATCCACGTGTCTTGAAAGAAAGGGAAAAGAAGTTAAAACAAAAGAATCAAAAGGTAATTGAGAAGGCCTTAAAATCAGAGGTCAAAGAAGAAAAACCTGTTCAAGCAAAACCTAAAACTGTAAAACCAGTAAATGCTAAAACAATTAATGCAAATACTGGTAAAGAACAAACAGCTTGGAAGCAAAAGCAGGTAATTCAATCAGGGGGAGCACCACAGGTTCTTTTTCCTAATCATCGAGTGATTGAAATCACTTATCTTGATGATCAAGGAAGACCCAAGTCCACAAAGGCTTGGGTCCCTCTCTCCAACTAATTTTTGAGTAAGTGTGTAGGATATTCCAGGAGGAACTTTCGATAGTCGTAAGATTGTTGATAGTGGAGCATCCTTGCACAAAATAGGCAACAGAAGAAATTGCTGCCTTTGATGGAGAGGAAGAGAAAAGGGAAAAAGAAATGTCTGATGAAAGACATTGGAAGCTTCGACAAAATGAAAATCATTTCAAAAATGTGAATGTTCAAAGCTTTGATCGGGTCCCAGGGATAGATTCAAATCAAAATGTACGCACCTGCAGCACGTTTGAAGTTCAACAATCAACAAGATGAACGTGCAGTGTACATTTCTTCGTGGTGTGATTGAAGAAAATGTGTTTGTTGAACAAACCATCCAGGTGTGCGGACGCCTTAGCATGGGTTGAACAACCGCACACTACTTCTGAAAGAGAAAGACAAAGACCTTCGCTGGTGCAATGTGGAAGACCAGCCGGACCCAAAGGTTTCTGATCTTGTTGCTGTCAAGAGATGTCTAAGTAGCTACAAAGAATCGACTTTGAAATCCACACCGGGTGGATATCCAGTTTGGGAGAGCACTCAGATTCCTGGCAATGCACGAAGCAGTTGCAGGATACGGTTTTAAATTTCTAATCTCTCCTATACTTGTCGATTATTAAGCTGCTTTGTGAATTATTATCTCGTGCAGCACTCCTTGGCCAGACAATGCTGTCATGGTCCGCACCGCTTACCGACATGCCAACTGATTTTTCCAAAATTCGCTAAATCATTTCTGATTAAAACTTAATTTTGGTAAACGGCATTGAGGTAAAACATGAGTTAACCAACATCGGAAAATCATTTTTGTAAATATCCTTGTGTCTTTTAAATTTTATCTTAGTTTGTTGATTTTAGGGGGAGTAAATCCAAATCTGAAAATCCAAAAACATCGAAAAATCTCAAAAACAATAGAAAAACAAAAATGAGTTTCCTGGCGAGCAAAAGAGAAAATGATAGTACATCAGTGGTCTGCCTAAACCTCTTTAAACCTTAAATGAAAAACGATAAGCAGCTCTATATAAGATGTATCGGTAGGCTCACAATCATTTTAAAGTGTGCAGGGTGATATAAACTTAAATCGACTGAAGACTGGGTGGGAACCATTCATTGGCATATGGTCTTAGTACCGAAATTTCGTTTGAGAGATTGCCGAGGTTCTGAGATATTCGGTCTTTATGCTGCTTATCATCTGGGTATCATGGTTGTATCTTTTTCCGAAAAATAACGGGGACGCAAGTCTAGATCTTCCATGATACTATACATACGTGTACATACTGCATACGACCTCAATAAGTGATCAACAATCACATGTCCAAACAAATAAGTGATAATATATCACAAATTCTTTCCGGGAGTCAAGTTCGTCTCTCTGCTGTACGAAAGTACTGACCTGTTCACGGACTTGCTCCTGTGCCCTCATGCATCGAAAATCAAGTTCCTCATCAATAAGTGATTATATCACAAAGGGCTTGTTTTCAAATTCAAAATAAGTGAGAATCTCACATCATATACGGTCAAACAGATGATAATCGGTATACTCACCGGTAAGATGAACCCTCGTGCATACCTTGATACGGGAATGTGTCGTGATGTGGATGAACACCGGTCGGTAAGTATAAATCATACCTTAACGTATCCCCTCGCCATGATTACAAATGATAAGCTGAGCTTATGTGGACAACAATACCGATAATTGTTATAGGATGCTTATCTTAATGTTAACTAATTGAACAACAAGAGCGTTTTGGACATGACCGTACACTGATATGATTCTCTTACCCTCGAAACTCGCAAAAAGAATGTCTGTAAATATTTATTTAATGTTTCCTGTTTATGCATCGTTGTAAATATCTATTTATTGCTTTCCGTTTTTACATTTGAAAAATGAAAATTTCAAAAAGATTTTAGGTGTGTTTTAAATTTAAACTTTATAAAATCCAAAAAGATTTTTCTTCAAGTTTATTTTTGATTGACTGATGTTGGAACTCGAGTCTATCCTACCCAAAATCCTGATCGTAAGCTGGAAAACAATTGTATCTTCATAAACAGTCGAAGTTAACGAGTTTTGAAAGTTAAAGGATTAAAATGAATATTTTTCTAAACTTTCAAACTACTGTCGGTTGGTGTTTGATTGAGATTTGATCTCATATGTGTCGTGAGTTTACATGTTAACTATATTCCAAGCGTTTGTTCTCATTATGCGTTTAGCTTTCTTGCATGTGCAGACGCTAAAGGCGAGGAGAACATGCTCGATGAAAAGCTTTGGAATGAAGACACGAAGTGGAGGCACTCAAAGGATAAGATGATCGAGTTGCCGCTGTCCCTTCATCAACACCACAAGGATCTGAAGAATTGACAAGTCAAAAGATTCACGAGCATGACTCAATGGAGAGTTCAATCTAAGGGGGAGTTTATTGACACACTACCTAAGTTAAATGGGGAGTTTGTTGATACACTTTCTGCTTTCAAGACGTGAAGACTTTGAAGATCCTCCGACATGAATGTGACAGAAGACGAACCATCGCGAGTAGCGTCCAAGGGGGAGTTTGTTGATGCACTTTGTGTGGACGCGACTCGGCTCGGTTCGACTCGGCCTTGAAGACTTGAAGACACGAAGATCGAGACAAAGCTACAGCCAAGGGGGAGTTTGTTGGTGCACTTGTGTCTGTACTTTGTCTGTATTTCGTCATGATACAAAACGATGTCTTTAATGTAAGGTTGATGTAAGTTTGACCAAGTCAACCATCCTCCTGGTTTGACTTGACCAAACAGTTAGTGAAAATGTTGTAAGCTGGCTGTGTCGAAGGATGGTCATCGAAGGATTACTTATATCCTTCGATGATGATGAGCTCGAAAGATAACCACGAAGGATAGACCACGAAGGATATCATCCTTCGTGGTCGACAGATGATCTTTCGATGGCGTTCTGGTCGACAGATGATCTGTCGATCAATCTGTCTGATCCTTCGACCAGACCTGCTGTGTCGGGTATAAATACCCATGTGTTGTGTTCAGTTCGATAGTTCAGGCAAGAGAAACAGAGAGAGCATTCTGTTGAGAGCACACACACACTTTGAGAGTTTATAGAACATATCTGTAAACATTGAGCTTGTAACCGGACCCTTCATTCGTATTAATACATGTGGTGTTAATCGGTGAATCTTGTGTGTTGTGTTTGTGCTTGTTCTCGTATAAATTCTCGGTTGCATGCTAGCTTGGATTCCGCACTCGCTAGTGTGTTTGATATAACAAGGAAAAGGTTTTTATCTCATCCTCGAGAGGGACCTACAGATCCCCAAGGGGGACACACCTAAAGACGAGCCATCATCTCTCTGATTGAACAGAAGTTCTAGCCTGAGCTCTCATGGTCTCGCATTACCCGTTTACATATATCATTAGTGTACATTCACCTGTAAGACTGAATATAGAAGTCTGGATACTGGAGTATATTCTGAGGTGGGACACGCGAATGAGTTAAGTTCCTTAAAACACTAATCTCGTATCTCGAACCAATTGAACTTTGTGTGAAAAATTAAGTGGATCAGTATACTGACAATCTAAGTGAATCGTTTAGAACTCAAAGTGTTTAAAGCTCAACGGTACTAGTGATTTGTCATAAACTGATATGATCCTCTTACACAAACTCACAAAAATATTGTCTGTAAATATTTCTTTACTGCATTTTAACACTCTGAAAATCTTAGAAAAAAAACCAAAAACAGTTTAAGTGTGTTTTAGCATAAAATTTTGAAAAATCAAAAAGATTTTATTTCATCTTATTTTCGACTACTGATGTTGAAAAGCTGATTTTCAAAATTCCGAGTGCTAAACATGATGAACGGCAGTGGATTGAAAGAGTTTGTGTGTAATGAGAAATGATTTTCAAATAATTAAATGGTTTCAAATTAATGAAATGTCAAATTTGAGTATTTTGAATACAAGTGGTTCAGCAGAGTTTATTAATGTCAAAATTGTCTATCTTACAAGTGGTAGAGTATGTGCAGATTAAAGCCAGGTTCCAGATCCTGTTGCTACGGAGAGACAGGAAACGTTTCTGAACCTGTGAAGATCCCCGTGTCTAAGCCTGAGCAGAGGTTGAGCCAGGATACGATCATAGAACGAAAGCTATGTCAGATTGCGATCCCGGAACAACTTAAGGGGGGTCTGTTAGCAAAGGGGAGATTGAAGATTGAAAGAGCCAGACTCAAATTCTGGAAGTGAAATAGAGAGATTGAAGGATGCTTACAGTGTAAGACATTTTGGAAAGAGAGCGAGAAGATCGATCAAGACTGAAGACTCAATACACTGAAGACTCGTCAACATCCAAGGGGGAGTCTGTTGGTGCATATGTCTGTGGACTTCGTCTTGTATCGAGCCTTGTATCAAGATTGGATAGACGGGAGCTCAGTAGCCTAGAATATAGTAGTTTAGGGGCGGTTGTCCAGTTCGCACGGACTGGTGAAGCTGGTTCATGCGAAGTGGCTCACCTATAAATAGGAACTCTTGTGATTTCATTTGTAACATTCTGATTCCGGAGTCGAGGTGCTGCCGAAGTGACAAATGATCTGTAATCACTTTCAAATCAAACTAAACGACAGTTAAAGTGATTTCTAGTGTTAAACAAGCTGCAATCATGTCTGAATCATTGAATTTCGCCTTTGATTTGGATTAGAACTCTTCTGATCGACTCATTAGGTCGAAACCTCGATCCTACAGTTTTTGGTCTAAAATGAAAGTTATGCGCGATATTGTAAAATGAAAGCTTTTTGTTAATTAAATAGCATTTTTGACATAAATCATGTTTAAACCCAATTTTTGGCACCAAACTTTCTACCCACTGTTATAATATAATATTTTGGGATTTTTGGAAATTTTGGTTAAATTTTAAACTGATCATAACATAGAGTTCTTGCATGGAGGTAATTGACGACAATGCCCTTTTCGCTAATAAAATGAGTTTTACACATCCTTTACATGTTAAACCTTTTTCCACAGATTTTATATATTAAATAAAATATTTTGAGCAGTTAAGACTGATAAAAATCTCAGATTTCCTTAAACAACCCGAATATCATCAAATACCGACTTTTATGCGAAATAGGCGCATAATATGGTTTAAAACCATAATTAGCACCTAAGACTTGTTACCTACTGATTTTATAAATATTTTTTTATACTTTAACAGTAAGTATAAGTCTTGAACTCAGGTTTCCAAATTTGACCCTTAAAGCATATGTGAAATGACCAAAATGCCCGTACGGTGCATAGTTTGGCCATAAATGATAAAATTCACATATGTATGATATCTTACTGATATAACTTGTTACAATAAATATTTTTACTGATTGTTTTGGACCAAAACCTCAGTTTACTATTTAACCTCTTTTATAAACTTTAAAATGACCAAAATACCCTTACGGGGCTTAAATTAATTTTAAATTCATTTTGGGCATAATGGAAGATATCCTACTGATATCACAACATAATTTAAGCATAATAACTTGTGGAACTTGTACATGACTCATTGGTTACCTGTTATGCATATACGCGTTCGGTAAGGTTTATGTAACTAGTTTACATAAATTAGCTGAAACGGGTCAAACCTTATCATTTTTGCTTCAAAATCCAGAATGTATTTAGTTTACCCATTTTATACAAGTCTTCATACTTTTGGGGCTGAATCACATTCTAATCCGGTCATCGCTTAATCTTGCGTTCCGTATCGTAAACTTTTCCTTAAAACTAACCGGTCTAAGTTATAACTTAAATAAGACCCGTTAGGAATCTAATAGGTTACTAAAACCTTCGTTCCAGATTAGGAGCCCAGTAAAACCTACTTATACTTGCTGATTTGATATACGGCTGAGAATAAAATTATATTTTTTCTCAGGTAAATACTTTTAACTTATTTTCCCTTATACGGGCTTGGGATACGGTAAATTATTACTGCTTGGTCGGGTATTGAATATTTAATCGATTAGTGGTTAAATCATTGAGATAACCCGCTTTAATCTGTTTTGTTTGGCACAAAGCCTTTGGGGGGGGGGGGTTAATGACCGTGTCCTGGATATCCTCGGCTCATTCATTTGAAATGGCCACGACTTAAGCACGGGGTGTAGGCATACACCTGACAGTTGCGTATGTAAAAGATATAACCACTTGTTGAGGATAACTCGCCGGGGGATTATATTAGTGGTGTGTCTATTAATCTTGTCTCGGCTCTTCTAACCGAGTCCTGAATGGATGACAAACATATAAATCTGTATACAAGATTATTTTAATGATTGTCCCAAGTTATGAAATATTTTATGCCTTGTACATTTAAACCAATTTTATAAAATACTTTTCAAAAGAGTTAGTTAATTGTATTTACCAGTGTAAACTGATGTATTTTTCAAAAAGACTAAGTGCAGGTACTACGCGTAATGGGCTGGAACTCCTGACTATTAAATAAAGAGTCTTGCAAGATTTTGATACTTAAAGTCTGTTGAACAATATTTACTTTCTGTTTCAGATCCGCCTATGGATCCACTTTTCAACCGTTGTGTAATATTTTATTATACTTTCAATTCGGTTTGTATAATTACTTTTAGACTTCTACTGTGCATTAAACTGTGATTAATTGACTATGATGATATCAACTACGTAACGATACTCCCCACTGGGCCCACCGGTAATACGTGGAAATATCGGGGTGTGACAGACATGATCAAGGTATTGTCGGGAACTGAAGGTTTATTGAAGAGCTTGGAGAAGTTGATGGCAGCAGCCAAGGTCTATGCTCAAACCGAGCGCAATTTAAGCTCCAACAGACCACCACTGCCCCAGAACCGTCCTCAAGACATGAGCGAAAGCAGTAGTAGGAAGTTTAAGAAAAGCTGGAAAGACTCAACTTCAAGCACATACTCTTTAGAGGATGCCACCACAACAATTAACAAGATTGCAGCTCAAAAGGAAATCAGACAGGAAAATCGCGAAAGGCAATGGACGCCTCTCACCGAGACACCAGCGGAGGTACTTAGCACTGAAAATTACCAGTTCAAGACACCACCTCAGATGAAGAACAAGAGAGGACAAGATCCAAACCTCTACTGTGAGTGCCATAAGGATAATGGCCACATCACAGATAACTGTATCAGTTTGCGCACTGAAATCGAAAAAGCACTCAAGAGTGGAGAGCTTACCCATCTAGTTCAGAACGTGCACAAAGAAATTAAGCAGATCACCCGGGGAGAAGAAGGGCCAAGCAACAAAAAAGCTAAGCAAACCTAAGGGTCCAGGGCTGTTCAGCGCACATGTAATCATAGCTTCCTTCAGCAGGTTTCTCAACTTGTCAACTTATGGCATAAGGACTATTTACATGCGCAGTAACTTAAGTTTCTTATTTATCCTAATAGCAGCTTTGTACTACATGGCCTCTGCGCCTTATCTAAATCAATACAAAGCCTATTAATTTCCGCCTTTATGTTTTATTACAAATGCATGCAATTTCTTTTGGCAAGCACAAAAACACTATAGTAATTTAATAAAAGTCTCATGAACGGTCCGCGGTCACAGGTACTGCGCGAGGTCTAGCCATACGTTCACACATGAGCTTTATACCATATTTATTTGTCTTACCTAAACAAAGTAATTGTACTCATGCAAACATTGTATCTAAAACATACCATGTATTCATAAAGTCACTTGCGCGGTAGCGCACAGACAAAAGTTACTTGCGCAACAGCACATTAACAAAATATTACATAAACAGGATCTGCATCCCAAGCATGTTCAACAACTATCAAACGCAAGAAAAGCTATTCTAAGTCTTCATCATCGGAAGCATCCGCTTCATCTAGGAGTATATCCTTCAGTTGCGCCACAAAGTCATCAGACTGAAGTGTAGCAGTTACCAAATCCATCACCGTAAGGCGCAAGTTGTTATACTATGCTTTAGTAGCAGCATGGGCAACACCAGTATCAACTCCGCATGTGGCAGATCTGTTGTTATCCCAATCAACCCTTAGCGCATCATTGACATGTTGTGTACATTCTGCATACCCCTGAGTATATCCGTTATTGTGCGCGGTCACCATCAAGTTGGCAACAGTCTGGTCTAAGTCAATGGAGTTCAGGATTGAATTCGCAACCTGCGCAGACAGAAATTCCAGTAAGGAAATGCACAAACTTATCAGAAATATCACAAGGGGTCGACTTACTTACATTGATAATCCCATGATGCTTCATCCACAACATGTCATTATTTAGAGGTTCAACCAAGCTCTCCGCCATCACCCGGGCAGTCTCAGAACTTTCTAACTTATCTTCAGTCTCAGCAAGACGGTGCGCGGCTTCAGCTTTTTCAACTCTTCCAAGTTGCAAGTCTTTTTTGGCAGACTCAAGCTCCGCTTTGGTTTGTTCCTGATCAGATAATAAAGAAGTGAGTTCTTCTATATCCTTATTTCTAAGGGCAAGGGTGGCGCAGGTTTGTACCTCTCTCTGCTCGCTCATTTCTCTGTGAGAACGAGCTTCATCACGAGCCGCCTCGGCCTCCGCCTTCTCCTTCTTCAACTTTCCAATCTTCGCCTTGAGATTGGTTACATCGGTACGAAGAGCTCTCTTCTCATTATTATCTTTTTTCACAAATTTCCTTCCAACGCTTGTGAGCCTCCGCAAGTTGAGCGGCTTCAGCCTCCGCTTTCCTCTTCCGCCCTGCAGCAGACCACTCCTCTGTCTTATGCTCACTTTCAAACTTGGCTTGATCAGCCTCCAGCTTGGCTCTCAAGATGGCAACCTTCGCCTTCTCTTCAGTAATTTCCTTTTTGAACGCTTCGAAAGCATCCCACTCCTTATGCATGCTGCGCCATTCGCGCACGATTCTATGAGTGGTGGAAGTTGAACTGGCAGTTTCTTCGAGGTATGAACGATAAGTATGATCATGAGAACGTTCCTCTTGGAATTTAACTTTAGCAGGTAGGAAAATACCTTGCAACCAGTCACGGCATACTTTTCCAATCTGAAAAGGTGTCGCCTTGCTTAAGTTTCCACACAGGCGCATGGATTTTAGAAGCTCTCTTCTCCGAATATGTTCTATAATAATAATCCCCCGGAGTTTCCTCCGGGTGGATAGGAGAATCTTCTTCATCATGAGTAATAAAGCTCTGATCAACATTAACTGGGTTTTCTTCAACACTATCTCTGGGAGGAGCGAAAGTGGTCGCAGAAGAAGGAACGGTTATCACAGGATCCTCTTCTTAAAGAATGGATTTTCCTCTTTCTGGCCCATGCGCCATAACCTCAGGAGACTGGGGATTGGTAGCACCAACGTCAGCCGTCTCCGTTTCCACAGTCTTCTCCACTTCCAACTCAACTACAACAAGCTCCACTTCCACAGCCTTCTCCACCTCCGCCTCTGCAGTCTCGGAACCCTCCAACTATTCCCTGATAGATACGCGAGGTGGTGATGGCGGAAGGTCATCATTAAACACAGATGATGGTTCCACGCGAGCGGATGGAATAGGCCTCTCTGCAAAGAAAAGTTAAGATTATTTTACGATAAGGAAAAGACAGAAGCTAAGAAGATACCCACCTGGAGAAAGCTTCGCAGCAAGAGCATCTAGGTTGCCCCTCTTACTGATCTTCTTTCGGCCAATCTTCTTCACAGGCAGCCCCACCTTCTGGCTGTTTCCTCTTCACCGCCTTTGTCCTCAGCAGGGGCTCAAGACTTGAGTCCAAGTCAATAGGATCATCAGGTTTTGGTACCAGAATGTTCGCGGTATCTTGAGGCTCCGCCTTTGGTTTTCTCACAGCTATAGGCGCAAGACCCTCTAACGTGTCAGATACCACTACGTAATCACACCAAGGTTCAGAAACAAGGTGCGTACCTTTCTTCTTCTCTTCCTTGAGAACGTCCGCCTTCAGTGTGTCAAACTTCTTAGGCGCAGCAGTAGTAGTCGGCGCATGTTTCTTCTTCTTTGATTCAGGGCCTATGCCTAGATTTGTCAACTCATCTATTCAAAAGAAGAAATATTGCAATATTACCCAAAGCGCAACATCAGCAAAGAGTAATATTGCAATATTACCTAAAAGGATGTAAAAGACATATCAGCACCAGTAGAAGGTTGCGCACTAAAATCTGCATCCATTGGAAGCGCAAAGTTCCTCACTATTTGACGGTACCATGGCTCCTCATTAGCACCCTTCTGGACAGTTGTCATTTTTCCATGCTCTCTATTGTACACCACAACGTACAAAGCAACAACTGCAAAGGGAAAATTAACAACAAAACGATTTCACAAAATGAAAAAAGAGATCTGGTAACTTACTCTTGTCATCCTCCACATAAACTGGCTTGTCATGACGTTCCGCCTTCCAGTGCAGACTCATCCTAGCAAGAACTAAGGCCCTCTCAGGCAGTTCAATAGAAGGCACATCCTTCATATCCTGGTACCATATTTCCGCCTCCGGAGTTTTAAGAGTCTCCACCTCAATATCCTCCGTTACTCGGAAAGTCATCTTTTTCGGAATCACTCCGGCCTTAATATAAAAGAACTTGGGTTTCCACTCATGAAAAGACTTTGGGGGAGAAAGCAGAATCTTTTTGGCAGATGGACGTTGAGCAAACGAATAAAAGCCTTGTGAACAATGAAGTTGATAAAACACTCGAAAAATGTCACACCCCCAAAATACCACATGCGGTAACCCCGCTAGGCGTGTGACGTACCAGGATCTAGCCACCAATCACATTGAACTAACCATTAGATGTTCAACAAAATTCCCATTCATTAAGTAAAACAATTCATAAAACATAACCCAATTTAAAGAGTGTCAGCGGAAGCAAATAGTAATTCATTGTTTAAATGTTTCAAAACTCAATGTATATGAATTCAGTAAACTAGACATGCATATCCAAGCAATGCGACCCATGACCACTCCAGCCATCCAGATAGCAAGTTCCTCATCCAAAGTATCTAACGACCTGCGAGCATGCAACAAGTGTATCAGACAACGCTGGTGAGTTCATAGTTTTACGAAAACGTTGGTTACCAGGAGTTTAGTTTAGTTCATTGATTATAATGTTGATAATAACTCGAATACAAGACGGCTCCATATTTATTTTGCCCGTTCCCCAATGCTCCTATCAAAGCATTGGGCATGACTGGGTCATTAGTTCACACCCGTCCTCTCAGGTACGGGGTGGGGGTGCCAAACCTAGATAGCGCTACCAACTAATACCCCGTTACCTCTCAGGTAACAAACAAGATGGGACTTAAATTTATGACCGGATAATCTTTCTAACATTTGATCAATAAAGGGAAAAGGGAAGTGATCTTTCCTTGTTGCTTCATTTAATCATCTATAATCTATACATACTCTCCATCCTGTGACGGTTCTCGTTGGTATTAATTCATTCTTTTCGTTAGTTATTACCGTCATACCTCCTTTCTTTGGAACAACTTGGACGGGACTTACCCAAGGACTATCGGAGATAGGATAAATAAGTCCGACGTCAAGTAATTTGATGACTTCATTTTTAACCACTTCTTGAACATTTGGATTTACTCGACGTTGTGGTTGTATTACCGATTTGTAGTCATCATTCATTAAAATTTTGTGCGTGCACATGGAAGGACTTATTCCTTTAATATCTACAAGCTTCCAAGCAATCGCATTTTTTTGTTTTTTCAAAAGGTTAATTAATTTTTCTTTTTCTGAACTACTTAATTTAGACGAAATAATTACAGGTGATTTACCATATTTGTCTAGAAAAGCATATTCCAAACCTTTTGGAAGTTCTTTGAGCTCAAGAGGTGGGTCTTTAGGAGACTCCTTATTTGGTTGCTCATTTTGATCAAAAACTTTAAAAGTTTGTTCTATGGCCACCTCTTCTTCAACAAAGTGGTCAAACTTTTCATTTGTATCGGGTGGTTCATATTCATCTTCAATTAGGGGGTCATTATTGCCGAATGGATATTTCATTGACCGCTCAAGATCGACACTCTTTTTAAATGTCCCTAATTGAATAGGTAGATTGTTATACTTCCGGTTCTTCAAAGCTTCGTGGGTTTTTACAAAGGGTCGTCCCAACACTAGAGGAGCGTCATCGAGGATGACAAAGTCAGTTGGGATTACCATTTGATTTGTTTGAACCAAGACATCCTCAACTACACCGATTGATTTTATTATTTTCTGATTAGATAGAAAAATGGGTATTTGAAGTGGAGAAAATTCACTAATACTTAATTTTTCGAAAATGTAGTTGGGCATTATGTTAACGCAAAGATCTTTATCAATTGTGATATTACTAATAAATGAATTTTGAAAAAAACATGGAACCGATGTAATGTTGATTTCAAATGGATCTTCTTTTATTAGCGAGGCTTGATCTTTAGTTAACTTAACACTTACCGTTTCGTCAATTTTAGTGTTTGTGTTTAACTCTTTTAAAAACTTAGCATGAGTTGGAACTAAACAATGATTTTCAAAAGAAGGTGACAAGAGATTAATTTCTTCAAAATTAGACTCGTCTTGAATTTTAACGTTAACGGACTCACCTTTTTCGTTGTTTAACTCATGTGTCGGTTTTTCACTTATTTGTTCTTCCATTTTTACACTTTCAATTATCTCTTCTTTATTTAATTGTTCTCTTGCATGGGACTCCTCTTCCCTTGTGCGAGATTCTTTTATATAGCGCTCGATAACTTTAAGGTGTTCTAATATCCTATCGGTCACTTCGGTTATAGAAAAAGGATCGGGATTTTCAAAGCTTGAATCCGGTTGTTCGATCCATTGTTCCTCATAATACCCATATGAAGTAGATGGTTCACACCATTGTTCTTCATTGTAAGCATATGATGGATAAGGGTCGTAATTTTGTTTTTCATAATACTCATATGAGGTGGGTTGTTCACGCCATGGTTCCTCATAATAAGCACATGAAGGTGGTGGCTCATATCTTGGTTCCTCAAAGTATGAGTAAGAAGGCTCATACCTTGGTTCATCAAAATACGAGTATGGGGAGAAGGTTTATACCTTTGGTCTTCATAGGATGCCTATGAAGTTGATGGCTCGTACCTGGGCTCCTCATAGTAGCTGTATAAAGTGGACGGTTGATATAAGTTACAATATTGAACCGAGTGTGGGTCACCACAATTAGTGCAATAGCTACTCCTATAATCATCCTCCTCATAGGTGTAGTTGTAACCTCCTCAGTATTGATCCATAAGAATCACTCAGCAGACCACAACCAAGTCTCGAGATCAGAAAACAAAAATAAAAACGGAAACAGAGGTTGGACATGGCCCCGTGTTCAGTGGACACGGCCCCGTGTACAGAATATGTATATGGGCGTTTTAATTAAAGTTACTGATTTCGTTGAGCACGGGGGCGTGTTCAGTGAGCACGACCCCGTGTTCAAGCTACTGTATCTGGGTGTTTTATGAAAAATATGCAGCACGGCCCCGTGTTCAGCGAGCACGGCCCGTGTTCAACCTACTATAATGCAAAACTAAACTAAAATGCAGAAAAATGTGCGCGCGTTTTGAAAAGGTTTTGAAAAACTGATTAGGCCGTTGATTTTAAGCTTTCTTAAAATCCTTGTGTCCCCGGCAACGGCGCCAAAAACTTGATGTGCGTAAAGTGTGATATGGATTTAAGTATATTTTAAGCCCTTTTTACACGTTAGTCAAGTTTTAAATTTATAAAACACGATATTTACTAACACCAAACACACATATGGGCAAGTGCACCCATCGTGAGCGTAGTATAGTGTTGGCAAGATACCGAGGTCGTCCAAGGACACAAGAGCTTTTAGTACCGGTTTATCCTCAACGTCTAATCAAATCAAAAAATTAGAAAAAGGTTTTTAAACTAGAAAAATAAAAACTAACTAAAATGCTGAAAAATAAAAATAAAAACAGATAGACAAGATGAATCACTTGGCTCCGACTCGTATTTAGTGTAACCTTTGATTATTTCGGCACTTTTGCACTTTTTAAGAGATTATCTTAGTTATTGTAGTAGGCCCCTCTTTTGAAGGTGACGTTACCCTCAACCCAGTAGTTTGAGTCAGCAAGGATACAATCCTAAAGGGTCGGATTATTGAAAGATAATTAATTAAGTTATTAATGCATATTATGGTAGGCCCCTCTTTTGAAGGTGACGTTGCCCTCGGCTAAGTAGTCTGAGTCAGCAGAGATACAATCCTAAGTAGCCGGGTTAAAGTATTAATAGTAGCTTACATATGAGGGGATCAAAGAGTTTGGACCCCCGCCATCCAATACCGGTGGGTATTGAAGGAGGTCCTACTAAATTTGACCCAGGTCCTTGCAGGATCTATACACTGAACAAGGCAAGACTCTTACCAAACCGTTCCCTTAACCCCCGACCAGGTAGCCAACATACCTCCATTTAGACCGTGGAGATATGAATGGTGAAAATCTTTTATTTTATATAGACAGTAAAATAATGCCAAGACACCACGGACAAACGATAAGGAAGAATCACCTTCAACATAAGAAACTAGTTATTAAAGTCATTAATACATAACCAAGTAAAAAGTGTGAAAAGATTAAAAATAAAAAGTATTACACTAGACACTTGTCTTCACCAAGTGATCTAAGAGACTTAGGCAAACATGGCCTTTGATTGTCAAGAACTCTTACGATCAATCTTGGATCCCGAGATGACTCACACACTCTATGATGGACAATGGATGATGGTGGTGGATGATGGTGTTATGGTGGTGGTGGATGGTGGGTGAAGTGTGAGAGAGGTGGTGTGCCAAGGGATGGTTTGATCATGAGCCAAGCACCCCTATTTATAGCCTGAACAGTAGCTCGGGCACGGCCCCGTGTCCATCCTCTTCTCTGTCTTCATTAATTGCAGTTTGTCTGCATTAGTTGACCACTCCCCCGTGTCCGCTGGGCACGCCCCCGTGTGCAGAAGCATATCTGTACTATCAAGATTTTCCTGGATTCTGTGAATCTTATAGTTGACCACGGCCTCGTGTCCGCTGAGCACAGACCCGTGGTGGGCGATAGAAGTTTCTATAGCTTTTTCTTTTATGCTGGCACTTGGGCACGCCCCCGTGTTCACTGAGCACGGGGCGTGTTCAGCCTTCTGTTCTCTTGTTTTGCTTGGGAAGATGCTGTTGGGGAGGTCGGGAATGCCACGTTTGTTCCTTTTCTTGTATTTATGTTAGATTTAGTTGCCTTTTTGCTTCTTTTGTTAATTTGAGCTCATTTAATCCTGAAAATACAAAAGGAAGACAAAAACACACTTTTTCCAACATTAGTACTAAAAAAGGGTTAGTTTTATGCCACAATTGATGTAATTTATATGTTGCATTTTGTGCACATCATTAACTCAGGATGACTGTGGATTTTCCACGGGTACCACATCATCCCCAACTTGAAAGGGAATTTCGCCCCGAAATTCGTCAGTTGCAACAGATTTAGATTTGTTAGTTGGGAATAAGTGAGGGTACTTGAGCTTCATCTGATCCTCGTGCTCCCACGTGAACTCCGGTCCACGTCTTGAGTTCCAACGAACTCTCACAATTGGGATTTGACTATGCTTACGGACATTGACTTCCCGATCCATAATTTCTATTGGTTCTTCGACAAACTGCAATTTGTCGTCGATCTTAAGTTCTTGGAGTGGTACCACCAGTGTTTAATCAGACCAACACTTCTTCAGTAGCGAAACATGGAGCACATCATGAACGTTACCCAACTCAGCTGGTAACTCAAGCTTGTACGCCACTTTACCAATACGCTCTGAAACCTTGAATGACCCAACATAGCGTGGGTTAAGCTTGTCGCGCTTCCCAAAGCGCACCACACCCTTCTAGGGTGAGACTTTCAACATAACTCGATCACCAACTGCGAACTCCAAAGGTTTCCTACGCTTGTCAGTGTAACTTTTATGATGGTCAAACGCCGCCGCCATACGGTTTCTGATCTGTACAATCTTTTCTGAAGTTTCAAGAACATGTTCCGGACCGGTGATCTGGATGTCACCCACCTTAGCCCAACAAAGAGGAGAACGACATTTCCGACCGTACAACGCTTTAAACGGAGCTGCCTGGATGCTAGTGTGGTAGCTGTTGTTGTAGGAGAACTCGATCAGCGGCAAGTGTTTCTCCCAGCCCTTACCAAAATCAATCACACATGCTCGCAGCATGTCTTCAAGTGTTTGGATGGTTCGTTCGCTTTGACCATCCGTTTGCGGGTGATAAGCGGTGCTCATGTCGAGACGTGAGCTGAACGATTTATGCATTGATTGCCACAAATCCGATACGAAACGCGGATCACGATCAGAAATTATAGAGGTTCGTCCCGTGCCTGGAAACCACTTCCTTCAGATAAACAGCAGCAAGTTGAGAAAACTTATCCGTTTCCTTGATCGCAAGGAAGTGCGCAGATTTCGTAAGGCGATCAACGATCACCCAAATAGTATCGTTTCCGTTTTGAGTTCTTGGAAAACCAGTGACGAAATCCATAGCGATTTGCTCCCATATCCACATGGGTATTTCTGGTTGTTGAAGCAAGCCTGAGGGTTTCTGGTACTCTACCTTGACTTTCACACAAGTCAGACACTTATTCACATATGTCGCGATGTTAGCTTTCATCTTCGGCCACCAATACAAGACTTTGAGGTCCTGATACATCTTATCCGAACCCGGGAGTATCGAGACTTGTGTGCTTCGTCCATCACAAGATCTTTAAGGTTACCAAACAAGGGAATCCATATCCATTCCATGAAGTAGAGAATACTATCAGATCTCTCTACAAGTCGTTTCTCCATGCCTCGCAAGTACTCTACTTTTATGTTTTCTTCCTTCAACGCTTCAATTTGAGCCGAACGGATCTGATCAGGTAGATTAGAGTAGATAGTGAGCTACAGAGCACGGACATGCTTGGGTTTTATTTCCTTCCGACTAAGGGCATCAGCTACAACGTTAGCTTTACCTGGGTGATACTTGATGGCACAATCGTAATCGTTTAAGAGTTCTACCCAGCGACGCTGTCGCATATTCAATTCCTTCTGGTCGAAAATATGCTGGAGGCTCCTGTGATCGGTGTAGATAGTGCATTTGGTACCGTACAGATAATGCCTCCAGATCTTCAACGCGAAAACCATGGCTCCTAACTCTAAGTCGTGAGTCATGTAGTTCCTCTCGTGAACCTTCAGCTGTCGAGAAGCGTAGGCTATCACCTTCTCGCGTTGCATCAACACGCAACCGAGACCCTGAATAGAAGCATCACAATATACTACAAAATCTTCCGTACCTTCAGGTAAAGACAAGATTGGTGCACTACAGAGTTTTTGTTTTAACAACTGGAAAGCATCTTATTGTTTCGTTCCCCATGAGTATACAACGCCTTTCTGTGTCAACGAGGTAATATGTTGAGCGATCTTGGAGAAGTCTTTGATAAACCTGCGATAGTACCCAGCGAGACCAAGAAATTTTCGCACCTCTGAAGAAGTCTTCGGTGCCGCCCAATTTCTGATAACATCAATCTTAACAGGATCCATGTGTATCCTTGATTCGTTAACAATGTGGCCAAGGAAGTGTACCTCTCGAATCCAAAAGTCACATTTAGAAAATTTCGTGTAAAGTTGCTCCTTTCTCAGGAGCTCCAAGATTAGACGCAAGTGTCGCTCGTGATACTCCTTGCTCTTAGAATAAATCAAGATGGCATCGATAAACACGATGACGAAATCGTCGAGATACGGTTTGCACACACGGTTCATGAGGTCCATGAAAACCGCTGGTGCATTAGTTAACCCAAATGGCATAACCAGAAACTCATAATGGCCATACCGCGTTCGAAAAGCTGTCTTTGGTACATCCTCCTCTTGGACCCTCATCTGATGATAGCCCGATCTTAAGTCGATTTTCGAATAAAAGCTTGACCCTTGCAACTGGTCAAACAGGTCGTCGATACGTGGCAAAGGGTAACGGTTCTTGACTGTTACCTTGTTGAGCTCTCGATAATCTATGCACATACGAAAAGACCCGTCTTTCTTCTTTACGAACAGAACTGGGTAGGATAAAACCTCTATCCAACAGTTATTGGAGTTGATTCGATAGCTCTTGCAACTCTCCTGGTGCAAGATGATAAGGAGCACGAGCAATCGGAGCTGCTCCTGGCGTAAGGTCAATCTGAAATTCCACCTGACGATGTGGAGGTAAACCAGGTAACTCTTCAGGTAACACATCAGAAAACTCACGAACAACTGGAAGGTCCTCGATTTTCCTTTCTTCAGGTCGTTAATTAGTAACAAGGGTGATGTGCGTTAGGTGTATATGTAAGTTTAAGTATATTTTAAGCCCTTTTACACTTTCTTTAGCCAAGTTTTAAATTTATAAAACACGATATTTACTAACACTAAACACACATATGGGCAAGTGCACCCATCGTGAGCGTAGTATAGTGTTGGTAAGATACCGAGGTCGTCCAAGGACACAAGGGCTTTTAGTACCGGTTTATCCTCAACGTCTAATCAAATCAAAAAGTTTAGAAAAAGGTTTTAAACTAAGAAAATAAAAACTAACTAAAATGCTGAAAAATAAAAATAAAAGAAAAACAGATAGACAAGATGAATCACTTGGCTCCGACTCGTGTTTAGTGTAACCTTTGATTATTTCCGCATTTTTGCACTATTTAAGAGATTATCTTAGTTATTGTAGTAGGCCCCTCTTTTGAAGGTGACGTTACCCTCAACCCAGTAGTTTGAGTCAGCAAGGATACAATCCTAAATGGTCGGATTATTGAAAGATAATTAATTAAGTTATTAATGCATATTGTGGTAGGCCCCTCTTTTGAAGGTGACGTTACCCTCGGCTAAGTAGTCTGAGTCAGCAGGGATACAGTCCTAAGTAGCCGGGTTAAAGTATTAATAGTAGTTTAACTTATGAGGGGATCAAAGAGTTTGGACCCCCGCCATCCAATACCGTTAAGTATTGAAGGAGGTCCTACTAAATTTGACCCAGGTCCTTTGTAGGATCTATAGACTGAACAATGGCAAGACTCTTACCAAACCGTTCCCTTAACCCCCGACCAGGTAGCCAACATACCTCCATATAGACCGTGGAGATATGAATGGTGAAAATCTTTTATTTTATATAGACAGTAAAATAATGCCAAGACACCACGGACAAACGATAAGGAAGAATCACCTTCAACATAAAAAACTAGTTATTAAAGTCATTAATACATAACCAATTAAAAAGTGCGAAAAGATTAAAAATAAAAAGTATTACACTAGACACTTCCTCTTCACCAAGTGATGTAAGAGACTTAGGCAAACATGGCCTTGATTGTCAAGAACTCTTACGATCAATATTGGATCCCGAGACGACTCACACACTCTATGATGGACAATGGATGATGGTGGTGGATGACGGTGTTATGGTGGTGGTGGGTGGTGGGTGAAGTGTGAGAGAGGTGGTGTGCCAGGGGATGGTTTGAGCTTGAGCCAAGCACTCTTATTTATAGGTTGAACAGAAGCTTGGGCACGGCCCCGTGTCCACATCCTTCTCTGTCTTCATTAATTGCTCTTGTCGTTATTAGTTGACCACGGCCCCGTATCCGCTGGGCACGACCCCGTGTGCAGAAGCATATCTGTACTATCAAGATTTTCCTGGATTCTGCGAATCTTATAGTTGACCACGACCCCGTGTCCGCTGAGCACGGCCCCGTGGTGGGCGATGGAAGCTTCTACAACTTTGTCTTTTATGCTGACACTTGGGCACGCCCCCGTGCTCATTGAGCACGGGGCGTGTTCAGCCTCCTGTTTTCTTGTTTTGCTTGGGAAGATGCTGTCGTGGGGTCGGGCATGTCACGTTTGTTCCTTTTCTTGTATTTATGTTAGATTTAGCTGCCTTTTTGCTTCTTTTGTTAATTTAAGCTCATTTAATCCTGAAAATACAAAAGGTAGACAAAAACACACGTTTTCCAACATTAGTACTAAAAAAGGGTTAGTTTTATGCCACAATTGATGTAACTTATATGTTGCATTTTGCACACATCAAATACCCCCACACTTGAATCTTTGCTTGTCCTCAAGCAAAACTCTTTATAATGTGGCTTTACACTCCCAAATGGAATTGGTAGAAAAGAAGGTTTTTGTGCTTGTCATAGAGTGTCGGGATTTCCAAGATTCTTTATTTAGTTTTATTTTTATTTATTTACAATCCTATTCGTCATGAGTTATTTAAAACTTTTCATAAGATAAATTACTTATTAGGGCATAACATGTCTTTTTAAAATTCTATTTATATACAAGTTCACATACCTCACGGGGGATCACTCAACACTCGGCCGAATATGTATTTTAGTGAATCACTCGAGAGCGGCATGGAACTTACTCTTACCATAGGCTTGCCAAGCAATCAATCCTCCTCCTTATTAACTATATACCTTTGTAAATATCAAGAGGACTTTTGGGTGAAGGGTTAGGCTTGGGTTAAAGGTAGGTGGTTGGGTTAGTGGTTAGTAGAAAAGGGCGAAAAAGCGTAAAAAGCGTCGGTTTTCGAAAGACTTTTTTTATTTTTGCAATTTTTTTATTTTTATTTTGATGAAGCTATTATTCAAACAAAGTTATTTTTGATGAACTTGTTTGTTTATTTCTTTTGCTCCATCAACAAAACGTAATTTTTTTTTCAAAGTCAAACGAAAAACCGAGCTTGTTACTAAAACAAAGGGTTAAAAATAAAAAGGTTTTGGTGGGTGAAAGGGTGTTTGGTTTGGGTTAAGAAATGAAAAGGTTTAGGCTCAAAGGGGTTAACTAGGGGGATTTTGGGTAGGTGGTAAAACAAAAAGAAAATAATGGTGTAGAAATAAAAAGGGTTAGTCCTAATGCCTCCATCATTTACTTACTCGGGTTTAAGTTGGTAAGGACCGGGAATGTATCGTCGTGGCAAGTTCTAGAGTTGTAAGAACCAAGCGGCTATTCACACAAGAAACGAAAAATGAGCATTTAATTTAAAGATATGTATTTGTATGCTCAATAAAGGCTCAAAACTCACTTTTGTGGGAATGGGTTTTTATGTGATCAAGTATATATAATTAAATTTTAACTAAGCTTGTCATGCCTTTTTATAATTTTCTTATGTTGGTTCTTTTTATCACGACGCTATCGGTTGTAAATTTGTAAAAATATAACCTTTTTAGAAGTTTGAAATTCTCAAGTTAAACCTAGACAAGTAAAGAAAATGAATTTTTTTTTGAAAAAATTTGGGGTGATTAGCGGTTCCAATAGAGTTTTGTGTAAGGCTTGTAGTTAGGACTTGCAAGATTCAAGGTTTTAGCATCCCCCCCCCCACACTTAAATTACACATTGTCCTCAATGTGTCCCAAAAATAAGTTTTTAGGTTGATTGAATGTGTAAAAATGTGTGAAAAAGCAAAAAATTGTGTTACTGGGCGCTGGACACGGCCCCGTGTTCAAGTGCCAGTAACAAAAATTAAATAAAAGAAACAGAAGCCTGGACACGGGGGCGTGTTGGGTGAACACAGCCCGTGTCCAGTTTACCTGAACTGGGTCATTTCTGCAGACTGTGCAGCACGGGGCCGTGTTGGGCGGACACGGCCCGTGCTGAACTTACTGTTAATGAAGAAAATTGTCGGATGGCCCTGTTTTCCTGCATGGGGTGCTGGTTCAAGTTTCCCTTGTTATCCTTTGCCATCCTGAGTGTATTTTATTCCTGAAAATTAAAACTAACTAGAAAACATAAAGATTAATCTAAATTAAACTAAGGATAGTTCCGCGGAATGCCTCCGTGGTGCGCCACGTTTATAAGGGTCCTTGGCTAGACTCAAAGCCTGGTCTGTAACAACTCTCAGTAAAACCAACATCTTCATAATATTTCCGACACCCTATTATATCTTAAAATAACCAATATGTCTTATAATACACCCCTTATGTGAAAACCGAGCCCGAAATATGTTATAATATATAAAATAAATAAAAATCTGAAAATAGTAAGTCAAGGCGGGCTGCGTAGATCCACCTTAACCACTTACGCGGGCGGTATCAAGATGGATACCGGATTCCTTTGAGTTTCTTTAGTTAATACGGGCCGCGTAAGACCCCGTTTAAGTTAACGCGGTCCGCGAGTGTCTCAATTGATGGCGCAACCTGGTGATGACACGTGTCATCATCGTGTCAAGCCTAGTGGTGATCCTACGAGTTGACCCTCGGTTTGACGTGGGCCGCATAGCCCTAAGGCTACTCTTACGCGGGCCGTGTGAGAGTCAGATTTCAGCCCTATATTAGCAGGCAACGGGTTTTCGTTTTCCGTCGTTCATTTCTTTCATTCTAAATCACAATTTCTGTAGTAGGCTTATAATACACGGGTATTATATCCCCTAATTAGCAAGGTTCTGCTCCGTTGTAAGTATTATAACCCCAGTTTCATAACAGTTACGCTGCCCGATTGATTTAGGGTTCCGTAACAACTGTCGTGGTTCTGTCCGACGTAGTTGTTGGAATGCCGTCTCGGGGAAGGGATCATTAATATTTTCAAAGGGTTATGATACTAACCAATGTACATTTGTATAAATTATAGATTATATCCAGGAAACCCTTACAAGAAGTTTAAGATAGCAATGTGAGTTTATCCTCTTTTTGTTAACCTTTTTGGAATATTTTACAAAACCTTAATTGTTTACAATGTGATTAAGCGGTGATTGAGTCTTTGTAGTTCTTCAATTACTGCCGGTATTATGGGGTTTTGTATACAAAATTTATTACTATGAGTAGTAGTATTAAGTCGGAATGACAGTACATTACCATTGGACGACGAGTTAGCCAATGGGTAATTTGACCATAGCCACAGATCCGGTCGAGTGGAAAATACTGAATGAGTAATTGTGTAGAAATAAACAATGTGATCGTTCTCAATATTGTTTTAATTGATAAAATGTTTCTTGATTAAACTGGGATTCACTCACCAGTATTTCCGACGGACAAATGTTTTTAAAACGCGTTACAGGTAACACAATGTGAACAGCCAATTAGTGAAAAGCCAGCTGGAGAGCATTGAAGGCTTGGGAAAAATGTGGCTATAAAAGTTACCTAATAAACGATGTTTTAAATTCAATAAAATAGGGTTTGTCCCTATAAAAGTATTGTAATAAGAAACTTGGGTTTTTCCCATGTGATTGTTAATATCAAATATGGTGGTTTTACTCTGATAAACATTTCCTAACTACGGTCCTGATGTAAATTCCGCTGCGAGATTTAAACACCTGATACCACCAAACTCTAAGCTCGCGTCCGCCCGTTCCCGGGACAGATAAGGGATCGGGGGTTGCGACAGAAGGTGGTATCAGAGCCTAGCCACTGGTCTGAGCCAAAGAAGTGTTCTGCTGACACTTAAATTCTAAATTTTGTGTTTGGAAATAAATTTCAGAAATAAATGCATAACTGTATTTATTTGTTATGTGTTATTTAACTATTTGTTAGTTTACAGTATGAGTGATCAAGGACCCTCAGACATGAGTCGTCAGTTGTCTGATTCACCTAAGAGTGAAGGTACTTCATCACATCCTGCCCTTTCTGGGTATTCTGCTGATCAGGAAGAAGGAGTGTTTGCTTTTAGAGCTCAGTCAGAAGAGCCATTCCCTCATAAGAAACGAGGATGGTTCAGTAAGGAAGCCTTTGCTCATAGGAAAAGAATGCGAAAGTTGCAACAGCAAAGAGTTATAGCAGCTGCTAAGCGAAAAACAGATGCCCATACACAGGATATGCTTAATAGAAGCCTAGCTAATTTCCATATCCTCGCTACAACTGCTGCTGACCTGAGTCTGGAACAACTAGTAGCCCCACAACCACAAAACCCAGATCAACCTATGGAGATAGAAAACCAAGTGGAAATGCATGACTTTAACCCAGAAGAAATCCCTAGGGTACCTGCACCAAACCCTCTAGACCCAAATTATGACCCCTGGTGGGATAATAATAGGGACTTTGTGCAACGTTACCCTATTCATGAAGACACACCCATACAGAACATAGGAGCCTACCAAGGTATGGACCCTTTAGATCCCTATTACCATGATGAATATATTAGGGAGATCTTAGAAGATCCTTACCGATTTCAGGAACTTTTACCCCCATATCAGGAACCCGCACCCCAGATTCCAAACCCAGTCCTAGAACCTGCACCCCCAATGAGTGCAGAAAACGTTCAAGAACTTAGGACTTTTGGGGAGGAAATTTTAGAAAGCAATGAGAGAATGCGTCAGGTGGGAGAGCGTCTCGTATGGAAATACAATGAACGCAATATGGATTTTTGGATAAATCCATATCCGTGAATGTGAGAATGGAGGAAATGGTAGTAGTAATAATAATAAAATAAAATAAAATTATGTGTGTACGGATGCATAGTATTATTAGTGTAATTTTCTTTCTGTTGATATTGTAATCTTTATTTCAGTACTAGTGTGTAATAGACGCATAGTATATAAAAATAGAGTACAAGTCGCAATGATCGACGTTTTTGGCTAGATTGCATATCATGCGATTAACTAAATTAAATATTATGTTTTGATATTAATATGGGGTAAATGTTTAAAATTCAGATGGCCGACGAAGGAAATCAAGGAAATCTGAATAATGATAACTAGAGTAACATTAACGTGGTTAATGAGAATCCAAGCATCAATAACAATAACAATCAAGTGGATAATAGTGCTATCCAACACATAGTAGCACAAGGAATTATAGATGCAATGCCATTTATTCTTCAAACTGTTAAGGATGCTGATAATAAAAGTAAGCATAGCAGTAAACGACCAAGTGAACCAGAACACAGCGTGAACAATGGACCAATACTTCAAATGCCCATTCCCAAAAGAAGAAGAACCATGCCTTATGATTGTTCATATAAAGAATTCTGGTCTTGTAAACAAATGGAATTCTCAGGCAACGAAGGGGCCATTGCAACCTTACGCTGGATAGAAAAGACTGAGGCGGTCTTAAGAATAAGCAAGTGTGCTGAAGAAGATAAGATAATGTTTGCTTCTAATCTGTTTAAGAATGCAGCACTAGAATGGTGGAACACTATCCTCCAATCAAGAGGAAGTGATAGAACCTACAATATGGAATGGGAAGAATTTAAGAACAAGGTAGAAAGGAAATTAGGCCCACCTAATGAAAAGGAACAGATAGCAAACAAATTCCTAAACCTTAGGATGACTGGTGTGGATAGTAAGGGATATACTAAAATATTCTTCGAATATGCTAGAATAGTGCCAACCCCTGCTTCACCATAACCAGTGTTAATCTCCCGTTATATTTGGGGATTAATTGGAGAGATAAGACACGTAGTCGAGGCAGCAAGACCTCAAACTATAGAAGAAGCTGTAGAACTAGCAAATACCTTGACAGATGAATTTGTTCGTACCCAAGAAGAGAATCAAAGAAGGAATATAACCTAAAAGCTCATACAAGAATTTCGTTCTGGAAATTCTAACCGTGGGAAAAATATAGGTTCTACCTCTGCACCCTACTGTAGGTATTGCAAAAGAAAGCATTCCGGAAGATGCTCCATATATTGTAACTTTTGCAAAATATCGGGACACAAGGAAGAAAACTGCAGGAAGAAAGCTAACAGCAGGGTATGTTACAATTGCGGAGAACAAGGTCATATCAAGCTAAATTGTCCAAAATTAGCTCCAGCTCCAGACAACAAGAATACTAAAAATGATAGAGCATTTGTTCTGACTGCAGATGAAGCCAAGATGATTCCAGATGTCATATGTCACACCCCCAAAATCCACCATGCGGAGTACCACCGCTTGGAGGCATGACGTGACCAGGATCGAGCCACCAATCATATTGAACATCGTAATTAAGTAAATAAGACCAACCACAATACGATTGGTGACCAAAGCTAGTTAGCCATGTTTAGTATAAACAGCGGAAGCATAAAAGTAAATCCAAATGCATAAGTCCATAGTTGATAAGTTAAAGTTCAAAACGTAAGTTTAATAAGTTCAAAAGATTTATAAGTTTAGTACGGGACTTAACAATCCGTATTCCACAACAACCTCCTCCTCGTGCAAGCTCCCTAAAGCATCTAGCGACCTGCAAAGCATGTAGCAACGAGTCAACAACAAAGTTGAGTGAGTTCACGGTTGGTTGTCCATTTTAGAGTTGTTTCCAAAAACGTAGTTTAATCTTAATCAGCTATCTAGCCGTGGGGGTCACCCCATAGTTCGAAAAAAAATGTTCATTAGTTAACCATCCCATGTTCACCTTCCCTGGCTATTCAGCCCGGCACTCCGGCCGTGGGGAGCTACCCCATTAATTTAGACTACCAGACTCATTTATCATATCGACTACTAACAAAAATCAATTGTGCCCTAGCGTCGGTGTTCTATCACCACCGACGTGCCATAGTCCATTAGTACACACCCGTCCAACTGGCACGGTGTGCGGTTTGTTAAACCTAATAGCGCTATTAACTAATGACCCGCTCGCCATACCCTCGGCGATTAAGTCGATACAAAAAGGGAGGGACTTCGCTGATAGAGTTCTAGTCCAGTAAGTCTAATACGTCCCAATAGGATGAGGAATTTACATTCCTGAACACGTCTCAAGGACGAGGAATCCCTATTCCTGTACCCATTCCCATTCCCACCGGGAATTTACCATGCTTTGTAGAAAAGTGTGAACTCACCTCGGTTGCTCGGTTTGACTCTCACAAATAGCTAACAATCAAGGTTGGTCAATCACGTCCTAGTATGATTACCAGTTAGTCATTTAGTGGTTTCAAACAGAGCACAAAGTTCCTACACGTATCTATCACATAACATGCATCACTTTAACGGTTTATGCCCATATAAGTTTCCCATCCATTCCCCACTCATAACAAACATACGATAATGCACATAACACATATAACACGTTATATCATTCACAGATAACCTACCCGACATTTAGACATACAAATTACAACTTATGTTATTTCAGCATTAATATTCAAAACCGGCTGTTTTCGGACATTTTAATAAAATAGTTAACTTATTCCAAAAATTCCCAAATTTTTACAGAATGTCTTAAACGTTCCAAATTTTATTGTGTAAAAATATCGGTGTCCAGTTCATTACTAATATTTTATAAAAAATCATTTTCCGGACTGAACTCAGATTTATCTTTTTCTGACCACAGTCCACGAAATAATTTATTAAAAATTCATCGAGAGTCCGATTTACGAAATTCCAGAGAGAGAATTACAAATACATCGGGGGTCATCTACAGTAAAATTTTCATGATCTAACTCTACGCAGAACTCAAGTTATGACAGAAAACAAAACGCATATTTTCAGCAGAAAAATGCAGCTTTAGCTGCTGTTACAAAAAGACGCTTTAAAAATAGTAAACGAAGTCCAAAAATTATGATTCCGGTGCCATTAGAACCGTATTTCATAATACATAACCCTAGAATTCAGAAAATACATTTCTCGTTAAGTTATGGTCCTATTACAGCCAACTGAAGTTGGCTGTAATCATTAAACAGCCTACTGTTTTCAGTCTTTAACACTCTAAAGCGCGTTCGATTGATTCCGTGAGCGTGTTTAGTGATCACAACAACATCAAACATCAATATTACAAGTAGATCAGCAAGTAAATCAGTAACATAATCAAGACAACTTCAGTTTATCATCACTTCATCATGTTTCATCAATATTTCATTACAAGTTAGTTTATATGCAAGACTTTGTTCATGGTTCTTTAGTGTTCATGGATTTTCATCATCAAACATCTATTAACCACTTAAATAACATAAAGAATGAACGGATCTAAGTTCTTACCACTAGCTCAAGGCTAGGGGAGTTTGAGTGTAGAAAAGTGATGGTTAAAAGCGAATAGAGAAGGTCCTTCCACTTCCGAGAGCACCGAGCTTCGTTGTACGACCCGTAGCACCTTTGAGTGTATGTAAAATGACTTGAATGGAAGTTGATGGTGGTTGTAGGGTGGTGGGTGGTGGCAGCCGTGAACTAAGAAGAAGGGAGAGGAAGAAGTTGGTTGTTGTGTGTTTTGTGGAATGAAAGCTCAAGTTCTTGTGGGTTAATATATAAACCATGTTTCCTTATTAACCAACATATAATATGTCTTCTAGATTTCCAACAACAACAATTAAATAATCAAGGAAAATGGAAGTGTGTCACCCCATAGGGTGACCGTCAAGTAGGGGGGGTAAGGGTTGGGTTGGAATGTTATAGTTATAAACTAGTTGGAATCTAAAGGTTTAGTTAGTATGTTTAAGTGTATTAATTATTATAATGGGTGTTAGGGTATTCGGGGACCCTAGCTAGCTCAGAAAAGTGTAAACTATGTCTTTGGCAATATTTTTATGTTCCGGGTAAAGTACGGTTGTTCGGTTCGGTGTTGTTTCGTTAAAGTGCTTAATCAGTCCGTAAAGTGTCTTATATATATATTTTTTAACGTTTTTAATTTTCAACACTCAGGAAGGCATACCGGACTATTTAGTAACTTTTCTGTATACTACTAGCATGTTAACAAGTACATGTAAGTATAACAAAGTAATCAGAGAGCAGTTAAATGATTCAGCACAGTCATCAAGTACATCAATTAACATTAATAGATTGTACGGTTACATGTAAATTTGAGGGTTGTCACATTCTCCCCCTGTTAAGAAAATTTTGTCCCGAAATTTCGCTCGCGGTTACTGAGGAAGCTAGTTACGTTGCGTTGGTTTCCTGATTTTCTTGGGGTGTCACATCATCCCCCCGTTGATTTGGAATTTCGTCCCGAAATTCTGCAGTAGCTTCAGCCTCAGTAGTGGTTGCGTTTTTCTTAAACAGCTGGGGATACTTGAGTTTCATTTGGTCTTCTCGTTCCCAGGTATACTCTGGGCCGCGACGGGAATCTCAACGAACTCGGACAAGAGGTATTCTTGTGCGCTTGAGAATCTTAACATCTCTATCAGTAATCTCTACAGGTTCCTCGACGAATCGCAGCTGGTCGTCGATAGTGAGTTCCTTGAGAGGAACTATGAGGGTCTCATCTGACAGACACTTCTTCAGATTCGACACATGGAATACGTCGTGAACTCCGCTGAGTTCTTCGGGTAGATTCAACCTGTAGGCGACTTTACCAATTTTCTCAATGATTTCAAACGGTCCGACATAACGCGGATTGAGCTTGCCTCATTTGCCAAAACGAACTACGCCTTTCCAAGGCGAGACTTTGAGTAGCACTCGATTCCTAACCTGGAACTCGAGTGGTTTTCTTCCTTTATCAGCATAGCTTTTCTGACGGTCACGAGCTACCGCCATTCGCTGTCGTATCTGAGCAATTCTCTTGGTGGTATCTACCACAAGTTCTGGGCCGGTGATTTGGCTGTCACCAACTTCTGCCCAACAGAGGGGTGATTGGCATTTGCGTCCGTACAATGCCTCAAATGGAGCGGCTTGGATGTTGGTGTGGTAGCTGTTGTTATACGAAAACTCCACCAAAGGGAGGTGCTTTTCCCAGCCATTACCAAAATCGATTACACATGCCCTAAGCATGTCTTCAAGGGTTTGGATGGTGCGTTCAGATTGCCCATCCGTCTGTGGGTGATAAGCGGTGCTCATATGTAAACGTGAGCCAAAAGACTTGTGCATAGCTTGCCATAGTTCAGATGTAAAACGCGCGTCACGATCAGAAATGATGGAGGTTGGCACGACGTGCCTTGATACCAATTCCTTTAGGTAAATGTCTGCAAGAGTAGAAAACTTATCTGTTTCTTTGATAGCCAGAAAATGTGCAGACTTGGTCAGTCGATCTACGATCACCCAAATGGTATCGTTTCCGCATTGAGATCTAGGCAGGCCAGTAACGAAATCCATGGAAATTTGCTCCCATTTCCATTTCGGGATCTCTAGTTGTTGAAGTAGGCCTGATGGTTTCTGGTATTCGGTCTTGACTCTCGCACAAGTCAAACATTTGCTAACGTAGGTTGCTATGTGGGCTTTCATACCAGGCCACCAATACGTAGTCTTGAGGTCGTGGTACATCTTGTCCGAACCAGGGTGTACCGAATAACGAGACTTGTGCGCTTCGTCCATCACAAGCTCGCGTAAGTTTCCATAAAGTGGAATCCAGATGCGTCCGTTAACATAGTTAGCGTCGTCTTCCTTTTATTCTAGCCATTGCCTCGATCCTCGTAGGGACTCAGCCCTGATGTTTTCTGCTTTCAATGCTTCAACCTAAGCATCACGAATTTGAGCGGGAATGTTAGATTGGATGGTAAGTTGTAACGCACGTACACGCTTAGGTAGAGTATCCTTTCGACTGAGGGCGTCGGCCACAACATTGGCCTTGCCCGGATGATATTTGATAGCGCATTCATAATCGTTCAAGAGCTCAACCCATCGGCGTTGACGCATGTTTAACTCCTTTTGCTTGAAGCTATGCTCGAGACTCCTGTGATCGGTGTAAATGGTGCACTTGGTACCGTACAGGTAATGTCTCCATATCTTAAGCGCGAAAACAACTGCTCCCAGTTCCAAGTCATGCGTAGTGTAGTTCTTTTCGTGAACTTTAAGCTGGCGTGATGCGTAGGCAATGACTTTGTTGCGTTGCATCAATACGCAACCAAGTCCTTGGATGGAAGCGTCGCAATAAACCACAAAATCATCTGTGCCTTCAGGCAATGAGAGGATAGGCGCGCTACAAAGTATATCTTTTAAGTGTTGAAATGCGGACTCCTGTGCATCACCCAACGATAGATGACACCCTTCTGAGTCAGTGAGGTGAGAGGTTGCGCAATCTTTGAGAAATCTTTGATAAACCTTCTGTAGTATCCTGCCAAACCCAAGAATTGGCGAATTTCTGTTGGTGTGCGGGGTGCAGGCCAGTTCTTGATCGAGTCAACCTTGGATGGATCCACATGAATCCCATCCTTGTTTACCACGTGGCCTAGAAAGTGGACTTCACGAAGCCAGAAGTCACATTTCGAAAACTTGGCATACAACTGCTCTTTTCGAAGAAGTTCCAGCATAAGTCGTAGATGCTGCTCGTGTTCCTCCTGACTCTTAGAATAGATCAGGATGTCGTCGATGAACACAATGACGAACTTATCTAGGTAAGGCTTGCACACTCGGTTCAAGAGATCCATGAAGACCGCTGGTGAATTCGTCAACCCGAAAGGCATAACCAGAAACTCGTAATGGCCGTAGCGAGTTCTGAATGCTGTTTTGGAGACGTCCTCATCTCGGACTCTCAGCTGATGGTATCCCGATCTCAAA
The DNA here is from genome assembly GCA_030545235.1 of Helianthus tuberosus. Lineage (NCBI taxonomy): Eukaryota > Viridiplantae > Streptophyta > Magnoliopsida > Asterales > Asteraceae > Helianthus > Helianthus tuberosus. The sequence goes on from CM060411.1 coordinate 75,158,592, forward strand.
TCAATCTTAGAGTAATAGCTCGACCCTTGCAACTGGTCGAACAAGTCGTCAATACGTGGAAGAGGATAACGATTCTTCACGGTCACCTTGTTGAGTTCGCGGTAGTCAATACACATTCTGAAAGTACCATCTTTCTTCTTCACAAACAAGACTGGAGCTCCCCAGGGCGAAGAGCTAGGACGTATGAAACCCTTTTCCAATAGTTCTTGTAATTGCGTGGATAGTTCTTCAAGTTCTGATGGAGCTAGACGATATGGCGCTCGAGCTACTGGTGCTGCTCCAGGAGCTAACTCGATTCGAAACTCAACTTGGCGATGAGGCGGAAGACCAGGTAATTCCTCGGGAAATACCTCAGGAAAATTGCGCACAATAGGAATGTCTTCAATTCTCTTCTCTTCCGTTGATGTGTCAGTAACAAGTGCTAGAATGGCAGTGTGGCCCTTTCACAAACACTTTTGGGCCTTAAGAAAAGAGATAATACCTACGACAGCACCACTCTTGTCGCCATGAATCACAAGGGGCTCTTTACCAGAACGAGGAATGCGGACGATTTTCTCCTTGCAAACAATCTCCGCTTGCTGATGAGATAACCAATCCATCCCAATAACGACATCGAAACTACCCAGAACGATAGGAATAGGATCGATAGAGAAAGTTTGACCAACTAAGACAGGGTTACAACCCTTAACTATGTGCGTGGCCTCAAGGCTTTTACCGTTAGCTAGTTCTATCGTGTGTTTGGTGTTCAAAGGTGTTGGAGTACGCTTAATCATTTGACTAACTTTTAAAGACACATAACTAGTATCAGCGCCCGAATCAAACAAAACAGTAATAAAGAAGTCGTCCAGAAGAAACTTACCCATCACAACGTTGGGATCGTTCCTTGCGTCACCCTGACCTAGCACGAAAACATGACCCCTTGCACCATTACCATTGTTGTTTCCCCCGTTTCCGTTTCCGTTCCCCTGATTGTTGTTGTTCCGGTTCTGATTTAACTAGGGGCAGTCTTTCTTGAAATGGCCCTCAGCACCACATTGAAAGCACCCTTTGTTGTTACCTTGTTGTTGCCGCTGCTGGCGTTGATTGGGTGGGGCTTGTTGTTGCTGCCGGTTCTGATTCCCCGGAAGCTGACTCCTGTAATCCCTTGCCATGTGACCAGGCTTGTTGCATCGATGACTGTTGCCTTTACCACATGGCCCGCTGTGGTGCAAATTACATCGGTTGCACTTAGGATGATTTCCCTTGTATCCACCCTGACCTTGATTCCCAGAAGACTGCTGACCGGGGCTCCTATGGTCCTCAGTCCTTCATTGCTGAGACTGAGACTGAACAGAGGTAGAGCCTTTGCCCGAATTTCCATCCCATTTTCACTTGTGATCATTGGGGGTATCAGTAGTAGCAGTACCAATACGCTTGGGCAATCTGTTTTGTTCCACTGCCTGGTCGGTGAGACGGTGAGCCAACTTGATGATTTGTTGAATGGTACCCAAGTTAGCCGAAGTCACGTGACTCTGAATCTCGGGTACAACGCCCTTGAGGTAAAGCTCAATACGTTTGATGGGAGGGTCCACCATAGTAGGGCACAGGATGGCCAGTTCATTCGACCTCTTCGTATACGTCTCAATCTCAGACCTCGTCATCTTCAGGTTGAAAAATTCCACCTCTAGCTTGTGGATGTCATCACGACTGCAGTACTCTTCCTTGATCAGTTCCTTGAAGTCATTCCATGGGGTGGCATTAGCAGCAACCAACCCCAGCAGTTGAACCTGAGCATTCCACCACGTGAGCGCTACCCCTTCAAGAGTACCAGTAGCATACTTCACCCTACGATCCTCAGGGCATTCACACATTTCAAAGACCGACTCGAGCTTCTCGAACCAGTGGAGGAGTCCAACGGCCCCTTCAGTGCCACTGAAAGTACTAGGACGACAGTCCATAAAAGTCTTGAATGTGCACACAGGCGGCTGAGCATGTTGACCTGTTGCGCGAGAATAAAAGATAAGGTTAAGCACGAGGGTTGGTTTGCGAAGGTAGGATCTAAATGTCCTAAGATGAGTTGATATGGCAGGTTATACCTCCTGCAGGATTAGCTGCGAGTGCCTCAGCGACTCGTTCGTTGATCAGAGCCGTCAACTGGGCTTGAGTAAGGTTGATACGTCCTCCGCGTCCGCTCATGATCTTCATAACGAAGCAACGTAAGTGAGGAAAGTGTCGCGAAAGTGCATAAGTGTGAGATGACAGTAGAGAGTAAGCACACAAGGTTCAAATAGCAATTATCACCTTAACTAATGCACAGTGTGAACTATCTAAACGACAATATAACATAAATCATACCACCTATTGTGTCGAGTCTTGCACGTGGAGCGAAGCGTCGTTGTGGATCGTTGAGCACTGTACCGGTTATAGTCTGGTTTTATCAAAAACTTTTCCCTTTTTAAAACCAAGTTCACTATAACCAATGGCTCTGATACCAATCTATCACACCCCCAAAATCCACCATGCGGAGTACCACCGCTTGGAGGCGTGACGTGACCAGGATCGAGCCACCAATCATATTGAACATCGTAATTAAGTAAATAAGACCAACCACAATACGATTGGTGACCAAAGCTAGTTAGCCATGTTTAGTATAAACAGCGGAAGCATAAAAGTAAATCCAAAAGCATAAGTCCATAGTTGATAAGTTAAAGTTCAAAACGTAAGTTTAATAAGTTCATAAGATTTATAAGTTTAGTACGTGACTTAACAATCCGTATTCCACAACAACCTCCTCCTCGTGCAAGCACCCTAAAGCATCTAGCGACCTGCAAAGCATGTAGCAACGAGTCAACAACAAAGTTGAGTGAGTTCACGGTTGGTTGTCCATTTTAGAGTTGTTTCCAAAAACGTAGTTTAATCTTAATAAGCTATCTAGCCGTGGGGGTCACCCCATAGTTCGAAAAAAAAAAACGTTCATTAGTTAACCATCCCATGTTCACCTTCCCTGGCTATTCAGCACGGCACTCCGGCCGTGGGGAGCTACCCCATTAATTTAGACTACCAGACTCGTTTATCATATCGACTACTAACAAAAATCAATTATGCCCTAGCGTCGGTGTTCTATCACCACCGACGTGCCATAGTCCATTAGTACACACCCGTCCAACTGGCACGGTGTGCGGTTTGTTAAACCTAATAGCGCTATTAACTAATGACCCGCTCGCCATAGCCTCGGCGATTAAGTCGATACAAAAGGGAGGGACTTCGCTGATAGAGTTCTAGTCCAGTAAGTCTAATACGTCCCAATAGGACGAGGAATTTACATTCCTGAACACGTCTCAAGGACGAGGAATTCACATTCCTGAACGCGTCCCAAAGGACGAGGAATCCCTATTCCTGTACCCATTCCCATTCCCACCGGGAATTTACCATGCTTTGTAGAAAAGTGTGAACTCACCTCGGTTGCTCGGTTTGACTCTCACAAATAGCTAACAATCAAGGTTGGTCAATCACGTCCTAGTATGATTGCCAGTTAGTCATTTAGTGGTTTCAAACAGAGCACAAAGTTCCTACACGTATCTATCACATAACATGCATCACTTTAAAGGTTTATGCCCATATAAGTTTCCCATACATTCCCCACTCATAACAAACATATGATAATGCACATAACACACATAACACGTTATATCATTCACAGATAACCTACCCGACATTTAGACATACAAATTACAACTTATGTTATTTCAGCATTAATATTCAAAACCGGCTGTTTTCAGACATTTTAATAAAATAGTTAACTTATTCCAAAAATTCCCAAATTTTTACAGAATGTCTTAAACGTTCCAAATTTTATTGTGTAAAAATATAGGGGTCCAGTGCATTACTAATATTTTATAAAAAATCATTTCCGGACTGAACTCAGATTTATCTTTTTCTGACCACAGTCCACGTAATAATTTATTAAAAATTCATCGAGAGTCCGATTTACGAAATTCCTGTGAGAGAATTACAAATACATCAGGGGTCATCTACAGTACAAGTTTCATGATCTAACTCTACGCAGAACTCAAGTTATAACAGAAAACAAAACGCATATTTTCAGCAGAAAAATGCAGCTCTAGCTGCTGTTACAAAAAGACGCTTTAAAAATAGTAAACGAAGTCCAAAAATTATGATTCCGGTGCCATTAGAACCGTATTTCATAATACATAACCCTAGACTTCAGAAAATACATTTCTCATTAAGTTTTTGTCCTGTTATAGCCAACTGAAGTTGGCTGTAATCATTAAACAGCCTACTGTTTTCAGTCTTTAACACTCTAAAGCGCGTTCGATTGATTCCGTGAGCGTGTTTAGTGATCACAACAACGTCAAACATCAATATTACAAGTAGATCAGCAAGTAAATCAGTAACATAATCAATACAACTTCAGTTTATCATCACTTCATCATGTTTCATCAATATTTCATTACAAGTTAGTTTATATGCAAGACTTTGTTCATGGTTCTTTAGTGTTCATGGATTTTCATCATCAAACATCTATTAACCACTTAAATAACATAAAGAATGAACGGATCTAAGTTCTTACCACTTGCTCAAGGCTAGGGGAGTTTGAGTGTAGAAAAGTGTTGGTTAAAAGCGAATAGAGAAGGTCCTTCCACTTCCGAGAGCACCGAGCTTCATTGTACGACCCGTAGCACCTTTGAGTGTATGTAAAATGACTTGAATGGAAGTTGATGGTGGTTGTAGGGTGGTGGGTGGTGCAGCCGTGAACTAAGAAGAAGGGAGAGGAAGAAGTTGGTTGTTGTGTGTTTTGTGGAATGAAAGCTCAAGTTCTTGTGGGTTAATATATAAACCATGTTTCCTTATTAACCAACATATAATATGTCTTCTAGATTTCCAACAACAACAATTAAATAATCAAGGAAAGTGGAAGTGTGTCACCCCATAGTGTGACCATTAAGTAGGGGGGGGGGGTAAGGGTTGGGTTGGAATGTTATAGTTATAAACTAGTTGGAATCTAAAGGTTTAGTTAGTATGCTTAAGTGTATTAATTAATATAATGGGTGTTAGGGTATTCGGGGACCCTAGCTAGCTCAGAAAAGTGTAAACTATGTCTTTGGCAATATTTTTATGTTCCGGGTAAAGTCCGGTTGTTCGGTTCGGTGTTGTTTCGTTAAAGTGCTTAATCAATCCGTAAAGTGTCTTATATATATATTTTTGTAACGTTTTTAATTTTCAACACTCAGGAAGGCATACCGGACTATTTAGTAACTTTTCTGTATACTACTAGCATGTTAACAAGTACATGTAAGTATAACACAGTAATCAGAGAGCAGTTAAATGATTCAGCACAGTCATCAAGTACATCAATTAACATTAATAGATTGTACGGTTACATGTAAATTTGAGGGTTGTCACATCATAGCTGGTACGTTTTTAGTTAATGATGTCTTTGCTAAAGTATTATTTGACTCTGGTGCAAACCAAAGTTTTATTAATACATCATTTTTGCAAAATTCTAAATCAGTCATTAACTAAACTACCACTAGAATGCCTAGTAGAGACAGCCAATGGAGAAACCGTTAGGATTTCTGAAATCTTGCAGGGAGCAAGAATAGAAATTTTAAACCAAACATTTAGGGCAAATCTTTATCCCATGAATCTGGCAAGATTCGATGTTGTTTTAGGAATGGATTGGTTAATAGCCAATAAAGCCAGTATTTTATGTGATCAAAAGTCAATACAAGTAAATTCACCAAAAGGTAAAACGATCACAATTAAAGGAGGTAAACTCTCTAGATCCACTAAATTAATCTCTGTGATGAAAACTGCAAGTTCTATAAGAAAAGGTTCTATAGTGTATTTGATTTCTATAATCACTAACACTAAAGGAAAAGAACTAAAAGATATTCCAGTAGTATCTCGGTTTTCGGATGTCTTTCCAGAAGAATTACCAGGACTACCTCCAGACAGAGAAGTTGAATTCAGAATCCATTTAATACCAGGAACATCACCGATTGCCAAAGCACCTTATCGGTTGGCACCTGCAGAAATGCAAGAATTGAAGAAACAATTAGACGAATTGTTAGAAAAAGGATTCATACAACCAAGTTCGTCGCCATGGGGAGCGCCGATATTGTTTGTTAAAAAGAAGGACGGATCAATGCGTATGTGCATTGACTACCGTGAATTAAACAAAGTCACGATTAAGAATCGGTACCCATTACCGAGAGTCGATGATCTGTTTGATCAACTGCAAGGAGCTCGATTTTTCTCTAAAATCGATTTAAGGTCAGGATATCATCAATTAAAGGTACAGGAAGAGGACATTCCTAAAACCGCTTTCAGAACAAGGTATGGCCATTATGAATTTACTGTCATGCCATTTGGTTTAACCAATGCCCCAGCTGCTTTTATGGACATGATGAACCGAATATGTAAGACATATTTGGATAAATTCATAATTGTTTTCATAGATGATATTCTAATTTATTCTAAGAATAAAGAGGATCATGCAAAGCATTTGCACACACTTTTAAGTTTGTTAAGAAAGGAAAAGCTTTATGCTAAATTCTCTAAGTGTGAATTTTGGTTAGAACAGGTACAGTTTCTCGGACATTTAGTTAATGATGAAAGAATTCATGTAGATCCAACAAATATTGAGGCAATTACTAAATGGAAAATCCCTGAGTCACCAACTGAGGTTAGAAGTTTCTTAGGATTGGCCAGTTATTATAGAAGATTTATTCAAAATTTCTCTAGAATAGCCATTCCCTTAACTAAGCTAACCTGTAAATCTGTTAAGTTTAAATGGGGAGTAAAACAAGAAGAAGTCTTTAGAATCCTTAAGCAAAGATTAACCCATACACCCATACTAGCATTACCAGAAGGAGCTGAAGACTTTGTAGTCTATTGTGATGCTTCTAAATTAGGTTATGGATGTGTACTGATGCAACGACAAAAGGTTATAGCTTACGCATCTAGACAACTTAAGAATCATGAAGAGAATTATTCAACTCATGATTTAGAGTTAGGAGCTATAATCTTTGCTCTTAAAATTTGAGACATTACCTTTATGGTAGTAAGTTTACCATATTCACTGATCATAAGAGTTTAAGGTATATTTTTAAACAAAAGGAATTGAATATGAGACAAAGACGCTGGATGGAGATGCTTAGTGACTATGATTGTGATATCCAGTATCATGAAGGAAAAGAAAACGTAGTAGCAGATGCTTTAAGCCGAAAATATCATGAAAAGCCAAAAATGATACGTTCTCTTAAATTAAATCTGCAAATAGATTTAAATGATCAGATAAGAGAAGCACAAGAATCAGTAATCAAGGATGATTCTGAAAAATTAAAAGGTATGCTAAAAGAATTGGAACAAAGAATAGATGGAATTTGGAAATTCCATAAAAAGAGAATGTGGATACCTAAATTAGGAAATCTACGTCATCGAATATTAGAAGAAGCCCATAAGTCTAAGTATACGATGCATCCAGGAAGTGATAAAATGTACCAGGATTTAAGGAAAAAATTCTGGTGGATAGGAATGAAGAAGGACATAGCAGCCTATGTTTCTAAATGTTTAACTTGTTCACAAGTTAAAGCTGAACACCAGAAACCCTCAGGTTTGTTACAGCAATTAGAAATGCCAGTTTGGAAATGGGAATTTATAACAATGGATTTTGTTACTAAATTACCCAAAACAAGGAAAGGTAATGATACAATCTGGGTGATTGTAGATAGACTAACCAAGTCAGCTCATTTCCTACCAATGAGAGAAACTTTCAGTATGGAACAATTAGCTAAACTATATGTAAATGAAATTGTTTCTTTACATGGTATTCCTTTATCAATTGTTTCTGATAGGGATAGTCGATTTACCTCTCATTTTTGGTCAAGTTTCCAAAAGGCAATGGGAACCAAGTTAAAGCTAAGCACAGCTTATCATCCTCAAACAGATGGACAAAGCGAAAGGACAATTCAGACAATGGAGGACATGCTTAGAGCTTGTGTAATTGATTTTGGAGGTAATTGGGACGATCACTTACCTTTAATAGAATTTTCTTATAATAATAGTTATCACACAAGTATCAATGCTGCACCATTCGAAGCACTTTATGGACGAAAGTGCCGAACCCTAGTCTGTTGGGCAGAAATTGGGGAAAAGCAACTATCTGGACCAGAAATAGTTTAAGAAACAACTGACAAAATCATTCAAGTCAAGGAACGACTGAAAGCAGCACGTGATAGACAGAAAAGTTATGCTGATAACAGGCGAAAACCATTGGAATTTCAAGTAGGAGATAAAGTATTATTGAAAGTCTCTCCTTGGAAAGGAATAGTAAGATTCATCAAACGGGGAAAGCTAAGTCCCAGGTATGTTGGACCTTTTGAGATTATTAGAAGAATAGGACCTGTAGCCTATCAGCTACAACTGCCAGAGGAAATGGCAGGAATACATGATCTTTTCATGTATCTAATCTCAAAAAGTGTTTGGCTGATGAATCACTGATAGTTCCTCTTAAGGATATAGAGGTAAATGAACAACTCAAGTTTGTAGAAAGACCTCTACAAATAGAAGACAGGAAAGTCAAGAATCTCAAACACAAGAGATTAGTTCTGGTCAAAGTGAAGTGGGACTCCAAATGAGGACCTGAGTACACATGAGAACTTGAATCGGAAATGAAAAGAAAATATCAACACTTATTTCAATAGATCTCGGGGACGAGCTCTAAAACAAGGTGGGGAGAATGTAACAAATCTCGGTAAAACCAACATCTTCATAATATTTTCGACACCCTATTATATCTTAAAATAACCAATATGTCTTATAATACACCCCTTATGTTAAAACCGAGCCCGAAATATGTTATAATATATAAAATAAATAAAAATCTGAAAATAGTAAGTCAAGGCGGGCCGCGTAGACCCACCTTAACCACTTACGCGGGCAGTATCAAGGTAGATACCGGATTCCTTTGAGTTTCTTTAGTTAATACGGGTCGCGTAAGACCCCGTTTAAGTTAACGCGGGCCGCGAGTGTCTCAAATGATGGCGCAACTTGGTGATGACACGTGTCATCGTCGTGTCAAGCCTAGTGGTGATCCGGACGAACTACGAGTTGACCCTCGGTTTGACGCGGGCCGCGTAGCCCTAAGGCTACTCTTACGCGGGCCGTGTGAGAGTCAGATTTCAGCCCTATATAAGCAGGCAACGGGTTTTCGTTTTCCGTCGTTCATTTCTTTCATTCTAAATCACAATTTCTGTAGTAGGCATATAATACACGGGTATTATATCCCCTAATTAGCAAGGTTCTGCTCCGTTGTAAGTATTATAACCCCAGTTTCATAACAGCTACGCTGCCCGATTGATTTAGGGTTCCGTAACAACTGTCGTGGTTCTGCCCGACGTAGTTGTTGGAATGCCGTCTCGGGGAAGGTATCATTAATATTTTCAAAGGGTTATGATACTAACCAATGTACATTTGTATAAATTATAGATTATATCCAGGAAACCCTTACAAGAAGTTTAAGATAGCAATGTGAGTTTATCCTCTTTTTGTTAACCTTTTTGGAATATTTTACAAAACCTTAATTGTTTACAATGTGATTAAGCGGTGATTGAGTCTTTGTAGTTCTTCAATTACTGCCGGTATTATGGGGTTTTGTATACAAAATTTATTACTACGAGTAGTAGTATTAAGTCGGAATGACAGTACATTACCATTGGACGACGAGTTAGCCAATGGGTAATTTGACCATAGCCACAGATCCGGTCGAGTGGCAAATACTGAATGAGTAATTGTGTAGAAATAAAAAATGTGATCGCTCTCAATAATGTTTTAATTGATAAAATGTTTCTTGATTAAACTGGGATTCACTCACCAGTATTTCCGACTGACAAATGTTTTTAAAACGCGTTACAGGTAACACAATGTGAACAGCCAATTAGTGAAAAGCCAGCTAGAGAGCACTAAAGGCTTGGGAAAAATGTGGCTATAAAAGTTACCTAATAAACGATGTTTTAAATTCAATAAAATAGGGTTTGTCCCTATAAAAGTATTGTAATAAGAAACTTGGGTTTTGCCCATGTGATTGTTAATATCAAATATGGTGGTTTTACTCTGATAAACATTTCCTAACTACGGTCCTGATGTAAATTCCGCTGCGAGATTTAAACACCTGATACCACCAAACTCTGAGCTCGCGTCCGCCCGTTCCCGAGACAGATAAGGGATCGGGGGTTGCGACATGGTCATATGTTACTCAAGTGGGATGTTTTGCATCCCATACTACACCGTCGGAGAGCGTCATCCAAGCTTGAGTCTATGACCTTCATGTAGTTGACCGGGTCTTTGTCTTCTACTCTCTTTCCAACTCCAAACTTCACTTCCTCGTCCCCAAACTTCAATGTTAGTGTTCCGTCATTCATATCCACCACTGCTTGGGCGGTGGCTAGAAATGGCCTCCCGAGGATGAGAGGGACATATGCGTCTTCCTCCATGTCTAGGATGACAAAGTCGGTCGGGAAAACGCAAATTGTCAACTTTGACCAATAGAGTTTTAGCGACACCTTGTGGAAATTTGACGGATATGTCGGCGAGTTGTATGCTCATCTTTGTAGGGCTCGTTGTTCCTAGGCCGAGTCGTTTGAACATTGATGTGGGCATGAGATTAATGCTAGCCCCAAGATCGGCTAGTGCATTACGAATGGGGGATTCCCCAATCGAGCAAGGAATCGTGAAGCTTCCGGGATCAATTTTCTTTTGTGGGAGTTTGTTGAATTCTAAGGCGGAGCATTCTTCGCCTAAGTTAACTAATTGAAATGATTCAATTTTCCTTTTGTGAGTGAGGAAGTCCCTAATAAATTTTGCATATTTAGGCATTTGGGTTAGGACATCGATAAAAGGAATATTAACATGCAATTGTTTTAGTAAATTTTCGAACTTTGCGAATTGCTCATCGGTCTTTTGACGATTTAACCGACCGGGGTATGGAACCGGAGGAGTCTTGGTGGGCTCTTGATTTGGTGGAGAAGCCTTTTCTGGTTGTGGTGCGGGTGGAGTCGTGGTTTGGCTGGATTGGCTTTTTTCAGCCGGCGGTAATGGAGCCTCCTCTGGACCCACGGTTCGGTTTCTCAATGTGATGAGATGTACTTGTGCTTTTGGGTTGGTTTCGGTATTGCTTGGTAACGCACCTTGTGGTCTCTCGGAGAAATTTTGAGCTACTTGATTTAATTGTTTTTCAATGTTTTGAATGCTAGCTTATTGATTTCTAAAATTCGATTCCAATTGCTGAAATCGATCCGAGTTTTTCTTTTCGGTGTCGGAGATGAGGCGAGATACAGTATCTTCAAGCCTTTCTCGTCCACCTTGTTGTTGAGAAAAATTTTGTGGTTGTTGAAAGTTAGTTCGTTGGTTTTGTTGGTTAATACTATTGCCAGGATCTCTCCAACTAAGGTTAGGGTGGTTACGCCATCCTTGGTTGTAGGTACCCGTTGGTGGACCCGACGGCCTAGGTCTATTATCAATGTAGTTTACCGTTTCTGTTTGATCATCTACTTCTTTCATACAACTCCAATTTTCATGTGGTCCACCACACCCCTCACAAGCCATAACCGAGGCCGTTTTTGCCATTTCTAACTTTTTGATTTTTGAAGAAAGGGCTTTGATTTGGGCTTGTAAAGAAGTGCTTTCATCAACCTTATGGGCGCCCGGGGCAATAGATTTATTACCTCGGGGAGTGTGCCACTGAAAATTGGTTTGAGCAATTTCCTCAATTTGATTGTATATTTCATTTGGGCGACGATTACCTAGAAGTCCCCTGGAGCTAGAATCAAGTGTTTGTCTTGTGTGTAGCAACAACCCATTGTAGAAAGTGGATACTTTGTCACACCCCAATTTTCCACGTGTCACCGGTGGGCCCGGTGGGGAGTATCGTGACGTAGTTGGTATCATCATAGACAAACAACACAATATATAATGCACAGCGGAAGCAAAGATAGATTCATTTCAACTTTAATAAAGTGTAATATTTAAATATCACTAATTGTTGAAACGGATCCACAGGCGGATCAAAAATAGAAAGATAACACTGTTCAACAGACTTTAACATCTAAAGCTTGCGAGACTTGATTATTGATGCCTGGAGTAGCCAGCCTATTACGAGTAGTACATGCACTTAACCTTTTGGAAAATACGTCAGTTTACACTGGTAAATACAATTTAACTGACTCATTTTGAAAATGGTTGAAAATTGATTTGAATGCACGTGGCACAAAACATTTTATAACTTGGGATAATTATTTGAGTATAATACTTGTAAACGAATTACATGTTCCTTATGCGTTCAGTAGCCCGGTTCGTGCCGGGTTAAAGATTAATAGACACACCACAGGTATAGTGCCCACAAGGCTGATTCCTTTAAGTGGGATACCAGTTTTTACATATGCAGCTGTCAGGTGTACGCCTACACCCCGTGCTTAGGTCGTGGCCATTTCATGAATGATGCCAAGGATATCCGGGACATGGTCATTAACCCCCCAAAGGCGTTAAGCAAACAAAACAAATTTTTAAACGGGTCATCTCGATAATACTTAACCACCAATCGATTAAGGTCGAATGCCCGACCAAGCGGTATTTTATATACCGTACCCCAAGCCCGTATAAGGGAAAATAAGTTAAAAGTATTTACCTGAGCTAAATATAAATTCAATCCCAGCCGTATATCAATCAGTAAGTACAGATAGCTTTTACTGGGCTCCTAAATATGGAACGAAGGTTTATAATAACCTATTAGATTTCTAACGGGTCTTTATTTAAGCTTAAGCTTAGCCCGGTTAGTTTAAAAAGGACGATACGGTTCAAACGCACGATTAAGCGAAGACCGGATAGAATGTGATTTAGACCCGAAAAGTTTGAATACTTGTATAATATGGGTATACTAAATACATTCTGGATTTTGAGACAAAAATGATAATGTTTGACCCGTCTCGGTCAATTTATGCAAACTAGTTACATAAACCGAACCGAACGCGAAAAGAGCGTTACGGGTAACCGTAAGAGTCATATGCAAGTTCCCTGAGATAATATGCTTTAAATATGTTATAATATCAGTAAGTTATTTTCTATTATGCCCAAAACGGATTTAAACACAAATTAGGCCTCATAAGGGCATTTTGGTCATTTAAAAGATTTATAAAAGAGTTTATTTGTAAATCTGAGTTACGGGTCTAATTTATACAGTAAGTATACTTAATTTAACATGTTATAACAGTAGGGTATGACTCATGTGTGAAACTTATCATTTAAAACCAAACTATGCACCTTAGGGGTACTTTGGTAATTTCATAAGGACTTAAAATGTCAAAATTGGGAATCTGAGTTTATAAACTTATACTTACTGTTATTTTATAAAAATATACTAAAAACATCAGTAGGTATCAACCTTATAGGTTTAATATGATTATAGTACATACTATGCGATAAAAATGCGTAAAAAGGCGATTTGGAGCCATTTCCGGGTTTGTAAAAGAAAGCTGATAATTTTATATTTCCAGAATGCTCAAAATATTTTATTTAACAAATAAAATCAGTAGAAAAAGGTTTGGGGTCAAAAGGATTTAAAAGAACTCATTTTATAGCCCAAAAGGGCAAAACCGACAATAATCGATTTAAGGCTAAAACTCTATGATTAAATCAGTTTAAAAATTATTAAAAATCCTTATAATTCCCAAAATATTATATAACAATAGTAGGTATATATTTTGATGTCAAAAATTAGGTTTTGATAGGTGTTATGCTCATAACGCCGTTTAATTAATAAAAACCGTTCTATTTGCGATATTGAGCATAACTCACAATCCAGACCTCGGATTGATGTAAAATTTTCGGTGCAAGTTTATAAATCAGCAACAAAGGTTTCTACTCTTTCACTTTTTTCAAAAATCGCGTTTTATAGTAAAAAGGGCAAAATAGTCATATTTAAGCATAACCCGGTAACATGCATATGAATCGGTTAAACATGGAACCAAGATGTAAAATTCCAGAGGGTTAAACATATATGAAAGTTGGTCCAAAATATGCTCTAGTGCAGATCTTAACATGCATGTACGGATCAGAACCGATTGTCAAAGAAGAAGTCCATTTATGAGACTTTCGGTTCCGATTCGGGTGTAATACAGAAAATTGTCGAGTTGATCATGAAGAAACATGTTCTTACATTAATTACAAAGTTATTTTGATGATCAAACAGGTTGCATGTAGCCTACATTGTTAATCAAGCTTATTTTTGCAAAAACACATTCTGTTGACTTTTTACGAAATGCTTTGACTCGACAATTAGCATATTTAGAGTGTGAATCTGATAATACCCTTTTAGGGGTTTGTTACACACATAAATACCAACATGCAGGTACTTTCAATTTGAGAAATGACAGAGCCAATCTTGTTTAATCGTAAAGTCAAGTGTGATTTACGATAGTTTGACTTTTGGCTAGAACACTAAGCTAGAACGAATTAGAGAATGATATAAACACTTACAATGGTCCTAATCAAGCTTAGTGATCACTATGAGGCTGCCTTGTCGATCAGAAAGCTCCAGGAGAAGTCTTGTGAGTTTTGAAATTGCAAGTGCTTGAATGTTTACAACAATGGTGAGCTTTAAAGCAAGTTTTGATCAGATTAAAGGCTGTTGCAGGGGTTTTCTGATGTTGTTAGATGAGGACAAGGGTCTTAGATTGCATGAAAGTTCATTGGTGAACTCTTTATAATCGACGACAGCTGGTACCCACTCAGAACAGACCTGAAACTGGCACCTGTACACTGGCTGTCGCTGGCAGGCGCTCGCGTAGCGCGAGGCACCCGTCGCGCGGCGCGAGGGTGGGGGGCGACCAGCTTTATAAGTTTTCAAGTATTTGCAATTCAGCCCCTGATCTTTTGTAACGTGTTTAAGCTATTTATTTAGCACTCTTGGCCCTTATATCTGACTTTTATAAACCTTGGGACTTTTATAAACTTGGGCATGTCCTCGGTTAACTTTGCGCTTACCCGGAAAGTCACGAAATTCACGATATCGTATTTAACCTTTCGTGTACGGTTTTAATCATAACTTTCTCATACGTTCACGAAACTTCATGAAATTTTTGTCATATATTCTCGTGAGTATATTTCATCATTACAAAGCTTCGGGTTTGCCAAAAGATCACTCAGAGGTATAAATTCAACATGTTGACACGTTTAGCCCCTGTAGTTTGTAATTCCTCACTTTCTATCATTTTTCGCTTCGTATGATCCATGATTTACCCGTTTTAGATTATAAACACCATGTAGGGTTATTGTAGGACTTATTTATCCATTGTTGACACTTTGGACCCTTACAATCACATAGTTTCATTGTATGTCAACTTTAGTCCCTCTAAAGTATGTTTTCACACATTCAAAGTCCATGACACGTGTCAGTACATTATTGGACGTAAATTTTTCGAGGTGTTACATCCTCACCCCCTTAAAAGAAATCTCGACCTCGAGATTTTCTAAAATGCTGGAAGTTCTTTTTGTCGCATAATGGACTCAACTTCTATAACACATCTGGACTCTCTCCAAGCTCCCAAAGTGACCTTTATATTTGGTACATGTATCCTTTTGGAGCTTCTTAGCCTATCGATCCTTAATCGATATAGGTTGCTCATCATATCATAGATCTGCATGTCAATATGTGATAATGCTTCTTGCCTTATTGGTGAAACACATCCTCAAATCATTAGTGTATAATGCATTGTATGCTCTGCCAAGCTCCTTAAATAGGTTTTAGCTTATAAGCTATTTGATCTTGTTACATTCGATTCCTTCGAATGATTCTATATATTCAGAGCTCAACTAGCCAAAAATTAACAAATTGGTACACCCTTCCAGAGTGATATCTTTGTTGAACCTTATTCCTTAACAAGGACTTAGGAGGGTTGCTATTTTCTTTAATCTTTGATTTTCTGCCAAAACTGGCAATCTTACAGATGATTAGGGATTGGTATGATCCTATTCGTTGTTTCCAAGGAAATTTTCAGATCCTGATGATTGGACGTACCAGTCTTCTATTTAACAATAGGTATTCAACATTCCATCTAAGCAAGGTCTCCAAAGGAGCAGTCTTGATACTTATACATCAACTATTATAGAAAAGCTTATCTCAATGTGAAATGGTTATTCCAACCATTACTTAAAACTAATATTAAGGGATAGTTAATCCTCACAGTTAGTCGAACAAATCAACGATCCTGGGCAGCTGATGGAATTTCTTAATTGTTGCCTAATTTGGGTTGCGGTAATCAATGCATAAGCAAAATGAACCGTCTTTCTTAATTAACAATACCGAATTCTTAGAATATAAGGTTAGGCTATATGGATTCTTTATTTTCAAAACTTATTTAATTGGGGTTTTGATTCTTCCAATAATGGCACTTGCCGTCTTGGAGATTTCATAAGAATACAACCCTAAATGGGGTATAAATCTTAATTCTACCTGCCTCTCAGGGGGTAAACAGGGTAATCAAGATACAATGAGGTTACAGAGATTTTCCAAGCCTCAGGCTCCAGTTCCTCCATTACTGCTCGTGTCAAATGAGTGACACCTATATGTTACGAGTCCATGATTTTCTTAATTGAAGACATTTACTTGAACCATTCCATTTTTTGGATATCTTCTTTGAATACCATTAGTTGACTTTAGTACCATATGATCATCGGAATATCTTTGAGGTCCCATGTATTAAACCTCCATACTGATCAGGCATGGAAGCAATCTATGGGACTTATTAAGATACATCAATCCTCATGTGGCGCTTTTGTCATACCATTTGGTATTCGTAATCGATAGAGATCAAGGAGATATCAACTATTTATGCTGACGCACATCTTCTAGAGAGAGGATACTTCTAGAATTCCATAATTTAGAGATTTCTAACAGGAACAGAAGGAATGATTCTTATGATCTCGCCTGTAAGTTTTACCTTACACTTAATATCTGGGGTTCTTACGGGAAAATTTCTAAAGGTTTGCTAAGCTTAAACTCTTACGAGAGACTTAGCAGTACCTGAATCCAAACGTAACTCTTAGCCAAAAGAAAACACAATAAGGGTTTATCTGGCGCCTTTATTAATGTGGACTGCCTCTAATTATTCATCAAGAGAGTTAAACGCCTCCATTCTTAATCTTTTTAAACTTAGCTACCAAATCTTTGACAAACTTTTAGGGCAGTCTCAACTTTGACTGGTTATTTCTTAATCTATATAACATGAGTAGCTGAGTTAGGTCCATAATGGATTCTTAATAAGCAAGCTTTGAAACCTTAAGGTGCCCTCTTATTGCCGATGCTAAATCATAATATATATATATATATATATATATATATATATAGTGCATTATGCTTAAATTCTACGTTAACCGAATAAGAGCATTATTTCAACCAATGAACCAAGATTTGCAACCTACTGCTAATAGTGTATAGCTCTTATGGGGGAGTCGAAAAATTCTTATCCCCTCTTTTCCATTTTGCAACGCGGATAATAGGTTGTCTAATAAGGTCCTTAAAATTTGGACCATCCCATACTGTATAAGGGGATCTTTCTTGAGGACTCCATTAGTGTCCTTATTAATCAAGGGTATTGCCACCGAATGATTGTGATGCACACCTTACCGTGTGCTTTCCAGCATAACCACTGATATACCGAATGGTTTCTACTTCTCTCAACAATTCCTTGCAATCAATGGCCCCTTTTAACTATCGATGTCTCTTGACTTCCAAGAGACGAAGTACTTTTTAAGTACATCCTAAACAGAATGGGCTCCTCGCCACATATGATTTTATTTGGGTTATTCTTCGCATATGGAATATGAATAAAGACCTTCTCATGAGCAGTGTCATGTGTTGTAGAGCGAGCAACATTTGGTTCTTCATGGCTTTTCTCACAGCCCTTCTCAGCCGTGATAATTATAGTCTTGGAGCTTAATTTTGTTAACATTGAGGTCCACACTTGATGCACTATTAACATTTGTCGCATCTCTTAGTATCGCGACTTTTGTCTGTCTCTTCTGAGTTTTCCATACTCAAATCTTTTGGTATTAAATACCAATTTAACAATTAGTTGTGTGCTTTTCCCAGCTAGTCATCATCATGTCGACTTATCATACATCGATCATGGTGTTATTAAACCATATGAACATTCCTAAGGAGTGTTATTTGATCGCACAAGTGCTTATATTTATTCAAAATGGAGATTTCACAAACTAGGCACCTAGCTCGGTTGGCTAGGCGCGCGAAAGGGTGCGGCCTAGACCCAGGTTCAATTCCGGGGACGGCCAATTCCACCATTTTTTTTGTTTAATATTTATTAATCGCACGGATACATGTAGTTATGAGGGTTGTCTCGTAAGGAGTCTTGATAATTAATTGCTTCTTATTACCCACAATATGGGCTTGATTTTTCGAGACAACCAATCGGTTTTTAACGCTATATTGAGTCCTTATATTTTAACTGAACTAGGACATCGGAAAATTTCCTAATGGATATAAAACATCTATCTAATATTGCTGAAGTAGTCTCTGAGGTACTATCGACAAATTTTACTTTATACTTAACGCTTAGAGTTTTAACAGGTAGATTTAATGATTTACACAATCTATTGTCTACGAAAGACTTATCTGAACCTGAATCAATAATACTCTAGCATGAGCGTTATTGATAAAGAAGGTACCTGTTGTGACATCGTCATTCTGAATAATCTCTTGAGCGTCCATTTGAGAGCTCCCAGCTTTTGTCTCCTCAGCCTCCCCAGGCTTCTTGGTTTTATTTGGGCAATTTGTCTTGATATGCCCTATTTCATTGCAACCATAACAGGTTGCGTCCTTTATGTTTTGGCACTCCAAGGTCTTGTGCCCTTTCTTGTTACAAATCCCACAAGGTCTCGTGTGAGACTGGGATTTCGACTCCAATCGACACTTCCCAAAATGGTTATTCTTACAAGTTTTACATTTGGGTTTTGCCTCCTTTGGTTTGGACTGGTTATAGTTCGAACCGGTCTTACCCTTTTTACAACATTTATTTGGGGTATCATCGCACTTTCGCTTCTGATCCTTCAGCGCACGGTCCACAGCGTTGTTTACGGCTGTATCAATCATAGCCTGTAACTCGGTGCTTGTTAAATTCAGTCTTACATCATCTTTCTGATCAACCGGATGATTGTGAGCTTCAGTGGAGTCAGCCATGGTGAAACTTTGAAGGCTACAATCCAAATAGAATAATTGGTTTAATTAGATAGCGAATTGTCGAACTTGATAATTAAGTAGCCATGGTGCGAATAAACCATATGGGCCAACAGATAGTATTTAATTTATTTGATTATGTTTTGCCTAAGTTTTTTTTTTTATATAAACCATCCTTGGCGTTTAAACGGAATATAATCCTTCATATCTATTAGACAGGGACCATAAGTCACGACTGTCAATGTCATACTGACATCTTATATAGCACAACGGCTTGTTCCAAAGGACTTTTCGACGGCACAGATGCCTTGTCACTAGGGAAATTTTAAAGACATAATCAATGATTCCTTTGGATCGGAAAATTTCATAATTCCTTGTTTTGACAAGAAGTTATGAAATAAAACTATCTTTTTCGTGTATGCATCTTTGCACGTAGGTATACATCCCAGGTGGATGTTTAGATGTGTACCTCATGTTCGACGTTTATTAGCCATGATTCCTATTGATCATTTAGGCTAAATAAGGAGTTTGGAAAAATTTCCTAATATAAAGATGACAAGCGTGATTTTATCGCATCACTGTTGCCAGGAGTGTTAATATATTTACAATGTCACAAGGATTTGAATCCTTTGAATAGGTTCTACCATCTTGGTCTCGTCCGGGATGACATATAGGCTAGGTTGTACCTTTAATACTGGTAGGAAAGGAATGATATTTATTTTATTCAGGATTTTCATTATAATTATCCCAAATAAAAATATAATTATGGCACAAAAGATCAAGTCACAGGGACATCTTTATATTATCAACCTTGATTTTGTAGAATTAAGGTATTTAGGCTTGAACGTGTTCCCGCCTTTCCTTGACAGGGAGTTGTAGGCTACGACTGTCTTTTGTCTTATATGACAATGAGTATAGCCCGTAGGCAGTATATCCCTAGTTATAATTTAATAATATCTCAACAGCCTAGTCACATGGACAGATTTAATTTATAAACCAAGATGTTACAAAATTGAGGTATTAAGGCTTGAATCAAAGTTCATTACCTTTTCTTGACAGGGAGTTGTAGGCTACCACTGTCTTTATTAAAATTTCTGGCCCGTGGGCCTATCAATTAACATCTCGTAAGATGTTAAGACATATAGTCATTGCACTGATGATACGTTCAGCGGTCACAGTAATGGCATGACGACATGATCAGTGCCATTAATTTAATCAACTGTTGTCCAGTGGTCATAATAATGACATGACGGCAGGGTTAGCACTTTAATTTAAATCAACTGTCATTCAGCGGTCATAATAATGACATAACGACAGGATTAGTACTTTAATTTAAATCAATTGTCGTCCAGCGGTCATAATAATGACATGACGACCAGATTATCATCTAGAGGACTTTGAGCATAGCTCACCCCCTTAAGACGGGGAATCTCAAAAGATCCCAACTGTCGATGTCACAATCGGACAGTGTATTATAGCCCGTGGCACTTCATCCTTAAGGGATGATTATTACATGATCATCTTATAGGATGATATAAGCCATGATTTCTAGATCATAATGCAAATTAGAAAAAAAATTTAAAAGTTTTCAGTATAGGGATGACTATTGTGACTTTCTCGAATCACATTTGCCAAGAGTGCTAACACGTTATTAGGTGTTAACAAGGATTTGAATCTTTTAAATAGGTCCTACCATCTTGGCCTTGTCATGTAGGCTAGGTTTACCTTTAAGATTCCTTTTTAATAATTAACGCAGAACAATCAAATCTCAGGATGTTAATAAGGATCTGAACCTAAATTGAGGAACTGCCATCTTGGCCGGGTCTCAATAATGACACGAGGCTAGGTCTTGTCCTTTTTAGATTTTGGTCATTTTATTATAATGGTAGATCTTAAAAATGTTATTTTAATTATTTCATATATTATATCCGTATATATTGAATAAATAAAATTTTTGATAAAGTATTCCAATGATTAGCAAAAATACAGAATTGCCCTAAGCGGGACTTGAACGAAACAATATTGTCCATGAAGGGACTGAAAGATAAGTATGCCCTTATGAGGACTTATTAAGGAAACGAACTTCAACAAAAGGAGTTTCTTCTTCAATTTAGTTCTGAATGTCCTCTCCTTGGTTGTACGTTAATCCCAGTCGCAATACGAAGCTCGGCCTTTCCTAGGCTTCAAATGGGGAGAATTTCCATTAAGCTTCTTGTTTGGCGATATAAAATATATAATTAAAAGCAATAATCCTCCGAATAGGGACAAGAGTGTTCCTATGTTAAGTCTAGACTCAGAAGGTCAAAGAATGTGCTATCGTGTCATTGAGATTAAACACAAAAGCTAGCGTTTAATTCACTCAATGTTGGCTCTGATACCAACCTGTCACACCCCAATTTTCCACGTGTCACCGGTGGGCCCGGTGGGGAGTATCGTGACGTAGTTGGTATCATCATAGACAAACAACACAATATATAATGCACAGCGGAAGCAAAGATAGATTTATTTCAACTTTAATAAAGTGTAATATTTAAATATCACTAATTGTTGAAACGGATCCACAGGCGGATCAAAAATAGAAAGATAACACTGTTCAACAGACTTTAACATCTAAAGCTTGCGAGACTTGATTATTGATGCCTGGAGTAGCCAGCCTATTACGAGTAGTACCTGCACTTAACCTTTTGGAAAATACGTCAGTTTACACTGGTAAATACAATTTAACTGACTCATTTTGAAAATGGTTGAAAATTGATTTGAATGCACGTGGCACAAAACATTTTATAACTTGGGATAATTATTTGAGTATAATACTTGTAAACGAATTACATGTTCCTTATGCGTTCAGTAGCCCGGTTCGTGCCGGGTTAAAGATTAATAGACACACCACAGGTATAGTGCCCACAAGGGTGATTCCTTTAAGTGGGATACCAGTTTTTACATATGCAGCTGTCAGGTTTACGCCTACACCCCGTGCTTAGGTCGTGGCCATTTCATGAATGATGCCAAGGATATCCGGGACATGGTCATTAACCCCCCAAAGGCGTTAAGCAAACAAAAAAAAAATTTAAACGGGTCATCTCGATAATACTTAACCAACAATCGATTAAGGTCGAATGCCCGACCAAGCGGTATTTTATATACCGTACCCCAAGCCCGTATAAGGGAAAATAAGTTAAAAGTATTTACCTAAGCTAAATATAAATTCAATCCCAGCCGTATATCAATCAGTAAGTACAGATAGCTTTTACTGGGCTCCTAAATCTGGAACGAAGGTTTATAATAACCTATTAGATTTCTAACGGGTCTTTATTTAAGCTTAAGCTTAGCCCGGTTAGTTTAAAAAGGACGATACGGTTCAAACGCACGATTAAGCGAAGACCGGATAGAATGTGATTTAGACCCGACAAGTTTGAATACTTGTATAATATGGGTATACTAAATACATTCTGGATTCTGAGACAAAAATGATAATGTTTGACCCATCTCGGTCAATTTATGCAAACTAGTTACATAAACCAAACCGAACACGAAAAGAGCGTTACGGGTAACCGTAAGAGTCATATGCAAGTTCCCTGAGATAATATGCTTTAAATATGTTATAATATCAGTAAGTTATTTTCTATTATGCCCAAAACGGATTTAAACACAAATTAGGTCTCATAAGGGCATTTTGGTCATTTAAAAGATTTATAAAAGAGTTTATTTGTAAATCTGAGTTACGGGTCTGATTTATACAGTAAGTATACTTAATTTAACATGTTATAACAGTAGGGTATGACTCATGTGTGAAACTTATCATTTAAAACCAAACTATGCACCTTAGGGGTACTTTGGTAATTTCATAAGGACTTAAAATGTCAAAATTGGGAATCTGAGTTTATAAACTTATACTTACTGTTATTTTATAAAAATATACTAAAAACATCAGTAGGTATCAACCTTATAGGTTTAATATGATTATAGTACATACTATGCGATAAAAATGCGTAAAAAGGCGATTTGGAGCCATTTCCGGGTTTGTAAAAGAAAGCTGATAATTTTATATTTCCAGAATGCTCAAAATATTTTATTTAACAAATAAAATCAGTAGAAAAAGGTTTGGGGTCAAAAGGATTTAAAAGAACTCATTTTATAGCCCAAAAGGGCAAAACCGACAATAATCGATTTAAGGCTAAAACTCTATGATTAAATCAGTTTAAAAATTATTAAAAATCCTTATAATTCCCAAAATATTATATAACAATAGTAGGTATATATTTTGATGTCAAAAATTAGGTTTTGATAGGTGTTATGCTCATAACGCCGTTTAATTAATAAAAACCGTTCTATTTGCGATATTGAGCATAACTCACAATCCAGACCTCAGATTGATGTAAAATTTTCGGTGCAAGTTTATAAATCAGCAACAAAGGTTTCTACTCTTTCACTTTTTTCAAAAATCGCGTTTTATAGTAAAAAGGGCAAAATAGTCATATTTAAGCATAACCCGGTAACATGCATATGAATCGGTTAAACATGGAACCAAGATGTAAAATTCCAGAGGGTTAAACATATATGAAAGTTGGTCCAAAATATGCTCTAGTGCAGATCTTAACATGCATGTACGGATCAGAACCGATTGTCAAAGAAGAAGTCCATTTATGAGACTTTCGGTTCCGATTCGGGTGTAATACAGAAAATTGTCGAGTTGATCATGAAGAAACATGTTCTTACATTAATTACAAAGTTATTTTGATGATCAAACAGGTTGCATGTAGCCTACATTGTTAATCAAGCTTATTTTTGCAAAAACACATTCTGTTGACTTTTTACGAAATGCTTTGACTCGACAATTAGCATATTTAGAGTGTGAATCTGATAATACCCTTTTAGGGGTTTGTTACACACATAAATACCAACATGCAGGTACTTTCAATTTGAGAAATGACAGAGCCAATCTTGTTTAATCGTAAAGTCAAGTGTGATTTACGATAGTTTGACTTTTGGCTAGAACACTAAGCTAGAACGAATTAGAGAATGATATAAACACTTACAATGGTCCTAATCAAGCTTAGTGATCACTATGAGGCTGCCTTGTCGATCAGAAAGCTCCAGGAGAAGTCTTGTGAGTTTTGAAATTGCAAGTGCTTGAATGTTTACAACAATGGTGAGCTTTAAAGCAAGTTTTGATCAGATTAAAGGCTGTTGCAGGGGTTTTCTGATGTTGTTAGATGAGGACAAGGGTCTTAGATTGCATGAAAGTTCATTGGTGAACTATTTATAATCGACGACAGCTGGTACCCACTCAGAACAGACCTGAAACTGGCACCTGTACACTGGCTGTCGCTGGCAGGCGCTCGCGTAGCGCGAGGCACCCGTCGCGCGGCGCGAGGGTGGGGGGCGACCAGCTTTATAAGTTTTCAAGTATTTGCAATTCAGCCCCTGATCTTTTGTAACGTGTTTAAGCTATTTATTTAGCACTCTTGGCCCTTATATCTGACTTTTATAAACCTTGGGACTTTTATAAACTTGGGCATGTCCTCGGTTAACTTTGCGCTTACCCGGAAAGTCACGAAATTCACGATATCGTATTTAACCTTTAGTGTACGGTTTTAATCATAACTTTCTCATACGTTCACGAAACTTCATGAAATTTTTGTCATATATTCTCGTGAGTATATTTCATCATTACAAAGCTTCGGGTTTGCCAAAAGATCACTCAGAGGTATAAATTCAACATGTTGACACGTTTAGCCCCTGTAGTTTGTAATTCCTCACTTTCTATCATTTTTCGCTTCGTATGATCCATGATTTACCCGTTTTAGATTATAAACACCATGTAGGATTATTGTAGGACTTATTTATCCATTGTTGACACTTTGGACCCTTACAATCACATAGTTTCATTGTATGTCAACTTTAGTCCCTCTAAAGTATGTTTTCACACATTCAAAGTCCATGACACGTGTCAGTACATTATTGGACGTAAATTTTTCGAGGTGTTACATACTTGTTGCCATACCGCAAGACTGTGATGAGGACACTTTCTTAGTAGCTCCTTGAACCTTTCCCAAGTTTCATATAAGGATTCCCCATCCTCTTGTGAATATGTGTTAATTTCAGTCATTAATTTAGCCGTTTTAGCAGGAGGGAAATACTTATATAGAAACTTTTGGGCTAGTTCATCCCAGGTGTTTACCGAGCCAACTGGGAGGGTGTTGAGCCAAGCCTTAACTCGGTCTTTTAGTGAAAATGGAAACATTCGAAGGCGGATGGCGTCGTTTGATGCTCCATTGCTCCGAAAGGTATCACATATTTCTAAGAAATTAGTAATATGTAGATGGGGATCCTCGTCCGCAAGCCCATGAAAGGTTGCGGAGTTTTGAAGCATTTGTATCAAATGCGGTCGAAGTTCGAAGTTATTGGCTTCGACATTCGGTGCATTGATAGCGGCGCCGAGATTACCTACAGTGGGTCGTAGGTAATCCATGAGGGTACGTTGGTCCGCCATTGGAAGTGGTTCCCCCGAAACTTTCTCTTGGTTTTTAGCTTTAAGTCTTTTTCTGAGAAAGCCTTCGGGTTCTTCTAGGGGTTCTTTTATGTCTCAACTAGAACTGGAGCTCATACACTACGTAGGAAGTTCTAATGTGGTGCCTGGGTTCCAAGTCCTGCAATAAAAACAGAAAAGAACGTTGGTCAGAAAGTTCACTACGGCCCCGTGTTCAGTGAACACGGCCCGTGGTCGGAGATACAGTGATTGTTTTCCGGATCCCAGTTACTGGGGAGTTGGACACGGCCCCGTGTTGCACCGACATGGCCCCGTGCTCAGCTCTCTGTAACTCGGAAAATAAAAACTGTCAGTAACAATGCTGGGGACGGCCCGTGTCCGACCAGGCATGGCCCGTGCTGAGCTCTGCAGAAGCTGAAAAACTAAGAAAAATCCTAAAAAAATAGAAAAATAAAAAAAACGATTAGGCCGTTGATTCCTAACTTTCTTAAAATCCTTGTGTCCCCAGCAGCGGCGCCAAAAACTTGATGTGCGTTAGGTGTATATGTAAGTTTAAGTATATTTTAAGCCCTTTTACACTTTCTTTAGCCAAGTTTTAAATTTATAAAACACGATATTTACTAACACTAAACACACATATGGGCAAGTGCACCCATCGTGAGCGTAGTATAGTGTTGATAAGATACCGAGGTCGTCCAAGGACACAAGAGCTTTTAGTACCGGTTTATCCTCAACGTCTAATCAAATCAAAAAGTTTAGAAAAAGGTTTTAAACTAAGAAAATAAAAACTAACTAAAATGCTGAAAAATAAAAATAAAAGAAAAACAGATAGACAAGATGAATCACTTGGCTCCGACTCGTGTTTAGTGTAACCTTTGATTATTTCCGCACTTTTGCACTATTTAAGAGATTATCTTAGTTATTGTAGTAGGCCCCTCTTTTGAAGGTGACGTTACCCTCAACCCAGTAGTTTGAGTCAGCAAGGATACAATCCTAAAGGGTCGGATTATTGAAAGATAATTAATTAAGTTATTAATGCATATTGTGGTAGGCCCCTCTTTTGAAGGTGACGTTACCCTCGGCTAAGTAGTCTGAGTCAGCAGGGATACAGTCCTAAGTAGTCGGGTTAAAGTATTAATAGTAGTTTAACTTATGAGGGGATCAAAGAGTTTGGACCCCCGCCATCTAATACCGTTAAGTATTGAAGGAGGTCCTACTAAATTTGACCCAGGTCCTTTGCAGGATCTATACATTGAACAATGGCAAGACTCTTACCAAACCGTTCCCTTAACCCCCCGACCAGATAGCCAACATACCTCCATATAGACCGTGGAGATATGAATGGTGAAAATCTTTTATTTTATATAGATAGTAAAATAATGCCAAGACACCACGGACAAACGATAAGGAAGAATCACCTTCAACATAAGAAACTAGTTATTAAAGTTTTTAATACATAACCAATTAAAAAGTGCGAAAAGATTAAAAATAAAAAGTATTACACTAGACACTTTGTCTTCACCAAGTGATGTAAGAGACTTGGGCAAACATGGCCTTGATTGTCAAGAACTCTTACGACCAATCTTGGATTCCGAGATGACTCACACACTCTATGATGGACAATGGATGATGGTGGTGGATGATGGTGTTATGGTGGTGGTGGGTAGTGGGTGAAGTGTGAGAGAGGTGGTGTGCCAAGGGATGGTTTGAGCTTGAGCCAAGCACTCCTATTTATAGGCTGAACAGAAGCTCGGGCAAGGCCCCGTGTCCCGTGGGCACGGCCCAGTGTCCACATCCTTCTCTATCTTCATTAATTGCTCTTGTCTTTATTAGTTGACCACGGCCCCGTGTCCGCTGGGCACGACCCCGTGTGCAGAAGCATATCTGTACTATCAAGATTTGCCTGGATTCTGCGAATCTTATAGTTGACCACGACCCTGTGTCCGCTGAGCACGGCCCCGTGGTGGGCGATGGAAGCTTCTACAACTTTGTCTTTTATGCTGACACTTGGGCAAACCCCCGTACTCATTAAGCACGGGGCGTGTTCAGCCTCCTGTTTTCTTGTTTTGCTTGGGAAGATGTTGTCGTGGGGTTGGGCATGTCACGTTTGTTCATTTTCTTGTATTTATGTTAGATTTAGCTGCCTTTTTGCTTCTTTTATTAATTTGAGCTCATTTAATCCTGAAAATACAAAAGGAAGACAAAAACACACTTTTTCCAACATTAGTACTAAAAAAGGGTTAGTTTTATGCCACAATTGATGTAATTTATATGTTGCATTTTACACACATCAAATGGCTAGAATAGCAGGGTAGCCCTTTCGTAGACACTTCTAGGCTTTCATGGCCGAAATGATGCCAAACATTGCACCACTACGATGTCCCTGAACCGACAAGGATTCCCCACTAGGGAGAGGGATACGCACGATTTTCTCTTTACAGAGAATTTCCGCTTAATGCTTAGACAACCAATCCATGCCAATGACCACATCAAAACTTCCAAGAGTAACGGGGAGTAGGTCAATGTCGAACACTTGACCCATGAGATCGAGTTTACACCCAAGAAGGACATGCGAAGCTTCAATCGATTTGCCATCGGCTAACTCTACAGCGTGTTTGTTTACAAGAGGTGTAGGACTCAATCCTAACTGACGACTGAACCCCAAAGACACATAACTCCAATCGGCACCAGAGTCGAATAAAACAGAAGCAAATAGATTGTTCACAGAAAACGTACCAGTCACAACGTTGCCATCATTGCGAGCTTCCCCAGCACCAATAGTAAACACTCTCCCACGCGCACCATTCCCACCATTGTTTCCATTGTTATTATTCCCAGTGTTGTTGTTGTTGCCAGCATTCTGATTCAATTGAGGGCAATCCCGCCTAAAATGACACTCGTCTCCACGCTGAAAGCACCCCTTACGATTTCCCTGATTCCATTGAGGCTGCTGCCTCTCCTGTTGCTGTGGGGGTTGCTGTTGCTGTTGCCTTGGGAGGGAGACCCTACAGTCTCTAGCCATATGGCCTACCTTGTTGCACCTGTGACATACCCGGGTGCACGGCCCGCGATGGTGGAAGTTGCACTTGTTTCACTTCGGTAACTTTACCGCGTATGAACCCTGATTCGAATTGTTGCTCAGATTCTGATTCACGGAAGATGACTGGCTAAAACTGCGGTTGGTACTGTTGTCTGGCTTCTTCTATGACTGAATCGGATTAGACACCTTATCTACATCATTCCACTTACGTTTGCTGTCAGTAGCAGGTGTAGTAGCTGTAATGGTAGTGGAAGTAGTGGAAACACGCGGAGGTAGCGAGCCACGCTCCACCTCCTAATCTGTGATCTTGTGAGCTAAGCGGATGATCTGAGCTAAGTTGTTGAGGTTCACTGCAGTAACCAAGCCCTTAACCTGCGGGGCTAATCCTTTGATGTACAGCTCGATTCTTCGGTGTGGAGGTCGTGATAAGTTCGGACACATATTAGCTAATTCATGAGACCTTTTCGTGTAGGCCTCGATCTCAGACCCCACCATTTTCAGATCATAATACTCGTTCTCCAGTTTCTGTACTTCATCGCGAGGACAGTATTCCTCTCTCATCAGCTCCTTGAAATCATCCCACGTAGTGGCATTTGCCATCTCAATGCCCAACATCTGGACTTGGGCATTCCACCAAGTCAAGGCACCATCCTCAAGTGTGCCTGAAGCATACTTCACTTTGTCCCCAACAGGACAGTTACACATTGCGAACACCGACTCTGCCTTCTCAAACCAACGCAGTAGCCCCACAGCCCCTTCAGTCCCACTGAACATCTGTGGCCTACAATCCATGAACGTCTTAAACGTACAAGTAGGCGGATTGTTTTGATTCTGATTCACTTGCTGACCTAATGACGAAAGGACACACAACACACAGATAAGATTCGAGTTCACGACACTAGGATAAAGAATATTTGGCACATTTCGTACCAGCTTGGTAGGCTGCCAAAGCCTCAGCCACACGTGTGTTAATTAAGTTTGTCAACTCAGCCTGAGTCATTGCAATGTGACCACGCCCATAGCCTCGTCCGCTCATGATTCTATATAAGAAAGGGAAAAGGTTAAGTGTCGGAGTATAGTAGGAGTCAAACCTCACGATGAATTCCACAGACTACGAAGTTTACATCAGGTAACAGAGCGGAACCTCTTTCACACTCGTTAGGCCTCACTGGGACTCACATGCACCCCACATTACTATTATGTGTGCACCCATAATAGGAATGCGATTTGCATGTTTATCTTAGTTCCTCCCAACTCATGCTAAAAGGTTCCTCAAACTCTCACAACAAGACAAATCACCACAAAACATAAACCACAAAAATCTAATGGAACATCGCACTGTGACTCTATCAGTCACCTGACTCAGGTAAATACACATGAGGTCGGTCTGTAATGCTAAATGTGCAATCGCACGCAACATCGTACATAAGTGTATGCTAGATATACTATACGGTAAGTAAACGAGAAACGAATCTTGCAATCTGGAGCTGAGTGTCATGGTCGCTTTCTAAACTGTTCGGTTATAGTCTAGTTTTATAAAAACGTTTTTAAAACCTAGTTCACTATAACCAGTGGCTCTGATACCAAACTGTCACACCCCCAAAATACCACATGCGGTAACCCCGCTAGGTGTGTGACGTACCAGGATCTAACCACCAATCACATTGAACTAACCATTAGATGTTCAACAAATTTCCCATTCATTAAGTAAAACAATTCATAAAACATAATCCAATTTAAATAGTGTCAGCGGAAGCAAATAGTAATTCATTGTTTAAATGTTTCAAAACCCAATGTATATGAATTCAGTAAACTAGACATGCATATCCAAGAAATGCGACCCATGACCACTCCAGCCATCCAGATAGCAAGTTCCTTATCCAAAGCATCTAACGACCTGCGAGCATGCAACAAGTGTATCAGACAACGCTGGTGAGTTCATAGTTTTACGAAAACGTTGGTTCCCAGGTGTTTGGTTTAGTTCATTGATTATAATGTTGATAATAACTTGAATACAAGACGACTCCAGATTTATTTTTCCCGTTCCCCAATGCTCCTATCAAAGCATTAGGCATGACTGGGTCATTAGTTCACACCCGTCCTCTCAGGTACGGGGTGAGGGTGCCAAACCTAGATAGCGCTACCAACTAATACCCCGTTACCTCTCAGGTAACAAACAAGATGGGACTTAAAGGTGATAGGATGAGTGTATTATCCAACATTCCAGATTTTACCCACAAGACGTATTCCTCTCAGGAATACCCATTTGATTTACCCAAAACCTATCCCTCTCAGGGATACCCAATGACTGTCCCACCCACCGGGACACATGCTCAAGAGGAATGAACACACCTTTGATTTGCTCGGTATGTTTAATTACCCTTCCAGTTAGTCAACCAACCCTAGCGTGGTTATCAGTAACAATCAGTTTCAAGATTTATCAATTAAGTCACGTATTTCAGAGATTGTATTTATCACAAGTATCACCGTACATCACATAGCACATACTCAATTCACATCCCATGTATAACATACAAATATCTCACAACAATTAACTAGGCTACTTAACCA
The DNA here is from genome assembly GCA_030545235.1 of Helianthus tuberosus. Lineage (NCBI taxonomy): Eukaryota > Viridiplantae > Streptophyta > Magnoliopsida > Asterales > Asteraceae > Helianthus > Helianthus tuberosus. Next base: position 75,189,939 of record CM060411.1, read on the forward strand.
AGCCCAAGCCCAAACAGATTACCCTTCGGCGAAGAATCATCCGACGAAGAACCCTATGGTTCGTCGTGATCCGTTAGACGAAGAACCACCATGTTTCGTCGAGATGAGGTGTGACGAAGAACCACCATGTTTCGTTGAGATGAGGTGTGACGAAGAACCACCATGTTTCGTCGAGCACCCATCTTCGTCGCCCCTCATCAGGTGATGAAACAGTTACAGATCCAGTCGGTTACAATTTCACGTTTTCTAGAACCCTAATCATCATCAACGATTTCAACCTGATCATCGACCAATCATCAAGTTGCTAATTACCAGTAACATGCAACAAGGCATTAACAAGTTCAAATATTCATATCATCATTACCATCATAACAATCATTCGATCAACACTTGCTTATCATTCTAACAGAACCGAAATCATTAAGACACACAAGAATCCTCAACACCCCATCATACAACCCTAACTACGTGTAATGAACAATGAAACATTATGCATACCGGATCCTACGCATTCATACAACATCATCACAATATAAATCCACGTATCAGATAAATCTAACGAATAAGAATCAGATACTAACCAAGGTTCCGAATTGATTTGATTGTTTGAATAAGAAAAGCTTCGAGCTTCACAGTTACCGTCGCACAAGAGGGAGGCAAGAGAGAGGGTGCTTAGGGTTTTCATGATTCAGCGGTTATGTTTTAAGAAGTTATACACATACAATTCTGGGCCGAAATAACCTGTGCCGAGGCCCCTTACTGGCGAAGGACCTCTTGACGAAGAACCGTACTTCGTCAAGGGTGTTGGTGACGAAGGACTCCTTCGTCGAGTCCTAGTTCTTCGTCGTGTGCCAAGTGTGAATCAAGTGTGTGGTGTTCTGCTATGTCTAAACATTACACAATAACCAACACTTACAGTTTCATGTAACAGCCAATCGTGACAATACACCAATCATTCAAACATAACAATGCATTAACATTAACCACTCTAATAACATGTACAAGTTACAGCATCATCAACTGAATTGTGGAAAAAGTAATGCGTAAAAGAAAGGCCTTGAAATCTCCAGTTGTCACAAAAACGATTGACAGTGGATTCGATATGCATCGATCGACAAAGAAATTCAAAATGTCAAATCCGAACCATCCCCATGGGATTTAACTGATAAATATGAAATTTATAGTAACCAAGAATGTCAAGGACAAATCTTGTTACTGGTAACCGGAAGTTACCCTCCATGAAATAATCCCAAAAAAGGATGATGTAACCGGCCAGAGATTGTGCTGCCGTTTGTCCCTCTTCTGGGTACATCACACCCCAACTCTTGGGAAATTTTAAATTTTGTACAAGACCGTCAAAGATCTCCTTCGACCACTTCAGCGGAGGTAAAGAAGAAGACATCTCCCCTGCGGAATCGTCGGGATGATCTCCGGTAGACATAAAAGGTACGAAGCACGAGTTGCAGGTTTCTCTTTAAAGAAAATCGGAGAAGATGAAAGGATTCAAAGATAAGTAATGAAAAAAGGAAGCTACCCAAAGGGTTTATATACCCATCGCCATTAATGCTCTCGAAAACCGCAAAACCCCCTTTTCATGAAAACGCGGTTACCAAGACAATAAGGGCGAGTGGGGAGCAGGAAACCACTTCACGCGCGCTTACAAGCCACGTTTGACGATGCCCAATTAATGTTTGACATCTGACAAGTGACAACCTGTCACCTAACCGTCACATGTCAACATCCCAGCACAGTAGCTTTTACCAAACTTCCTGCCATGATTCAAGTTTTTTCAAAATTTGAAATCATGAAAACTTCAGCTTGAAGAAACAAGAAATATCTTTTGCACCGAACAACCTTGCTACTTCTTAAACAGCAAAAGCGCACACTTCATCTTTATAGTCCAGTCCTCCACCTACTTGCCATTGGCGCATAGGAGCAACACTGGACTGGGGGGACTTGAAGGGGTATGGTCCCCAAAACCCTGAGCAAGCGCATAGGAACATACCCTAACTTTATTCCAAAGACATCTTAAGTAAGACCATGCGCGGCCGCACAGCGGTTCTAAACAAGATTTATGAAAGAACAATCTTCGATGACCATGCGCCAGAAGAAAAGAAAGACAAACATTCAACTAACACCCTTGCGCGGGCCGGCGCAAGGGTACAGTTAGGCTTGAAGATAAAGTCCTAAACGAATCCGCATGCCTGAAACCAAGATTTGAACAAAGGAATCTTTTCTGTTACAACAGAATGGACACGTGGCAAAGGCATAATGGTTTACAGCTGTAGATCTTCAAGAAGGACTTAAATACTCATCGTGCATGGCTTCATTCGGTTGCAACCAAAAGTGACGTGGCACGATCCTGAGCCCTCATCTAAATCATGATGATGGCACTAACTTGAAGAAAGATCTACACAAAATCACTTTCCACGTGACACCTCCTCAGCCGTTGATCAAACTCACGATCCGTGTGCACGGATGCAGAGTTAACCATTAACGGAAAGTGAGATAACCGCCGACGGAAAAGTATTTCCCGTTACTCTCTCCACTACACATTTTCCCGCCAAATTCCGGTTATAAATAAGATGCTTCAGGTATGATCTCACAAGTTACTTTCACTTACTCTCACACTTATTACTTCATCTTCTTCCTTTGAGATCACTGTACTTATTCTCACGCCGGAGGGTGGTCACGGAGAGAACTCCCATTCTCCTAGTGGCGAGTCTAACGACTTTCTGTTTTGCAGTGATCACCGGAGAAGTAATCCAACCAACCACCGAATCGACGAGGAGATTAACCCTTTTTATGCAAAAACAAAACCCCCCGATCTAATTGACTCCGATCAAATTAGATCACTGTTTCTTCAAGCAACAAGGCAATGTGAAAGCAGAAAGCAAGGACCATAACTTTAAAACTCTTTAAAAAAAATATCTATAAGACTATTACCCTTATCAAAGTTGTAGTATGAATCCTAATGTAACCTACTACCTCTATATGTCTATAAGGCTATTACTCTTATTTAAGGCTATGCGGTATGGTGATGGTCCTCTCTTGGAGGATGATCCGCCACGTAGGCGCCACGTCATAGTCCCTTGGAGGATGATCCGCCATGATAGAAACACTGGAAATAGAGGATGATCCTACCCCCACCAAATTTATTTATTTATTTTTTTTAATTCATCTACTTTTTTTAACATTTATTAAATAAGATAGAAAAATAAATTCATTAATATTAAAAAACAAAACATTGCATAAGTTAAAAAAAACATAAACTTAAAAAAATCCTAAGAACTTTCATACTTTTTCATGATTTTCTCTTGCATTTTTTTCGAGTAGCTCGTTTTTGTTCGGGATAACTACGCGTACCTTTTCTCCCGCCACGTGTACCTTTTCTTCTGCCATGCGTTCCTTCACCTTTGCCTTTTGGCCCGTGACCTCCGTGTAAGCTTTGAATTGGGCCATAAACGCCTCCATCTTTGAAAAACCCCACTTTTCGTTTTTTTTCTTTGTAGCCGCCTCCTTTTTTTATTTGTACCGGCCCGGGGGACGTTCCTCCTCTCGTACGGCGTACTCTTCTTCGTCAAATTCGGCGTCGTCGTTTAAATTAATTTGACATCTTGCGTCCGAGCCGCCGACACTAAAACTACCGATCTCCGAGGTTTTTTGTCGTTTTGCCATCTCAACCTCATTTGGAACCGAAGCCCACTTGTTGGACGTTCGTAAAACTTCCCATGCCCGAATGTGTGGGAAAGTGGTTCTATGGTTCGACTTGTATTTATCGATTGCCGCTTTGAAAACATCCTCATCGCTCATCCCACTACGACGCCCACTTGTATATAAATTATTATATACATCCGAAAACCGGTTCACGACCGGATTCATCTTTCGCCACTTTGAAGATATCGAGTCGAGATCTCGATATTGTCATTGTTCCATTATCCCAAGGAACTTTGATGATACCGCTTTCCAAAACCCCTCGCCGGTTTAGTTGTTACCCATATTTAACAAAAGTATATATTAAAAAAAATTTAAATTAATATAAAAAGTATATACTAAAAAAATTAAAATTTAACTTTACATACCTTTAACGGGGTGTGTGGATGTGATAATATACGCCTTCGCTAAGGCCTCCTCCTCGAGCGGCGTCCACGGTTTTGGCTTTGGTTTTGAAGGTTGATTTTGGTCAACCGCAACTTGCTTTCTTTTTGTACGTTTAGAAGATTGCGGTTGCATCTCTGGAACGACTTCAATGTCGTCTTCATTGGGTTCTAGTGGTTGAGAAGTTTGAACGGGTTGCATGTTGAACGGGTTTCGGATCATCAAGTTTTGTAACGCTTGAGTTTGTTGCGTACTCGAAAAAACATTCGGAGATTGTTGAAAACCAGCAAAAGCGTTGTCGGAAAATTGCGAGAAAGGGTTCGGTTCCATTGTAGGATAGTACCCGGGCACCGAAAAACGTTCGGGTTTGGATTTGGGTTGTCCGGGTTGTATGGATCCATTGTAAAGAGTAGAAGAATGTTTTATAAAAAAGTAGAAGAATTTATAAAAAGTTGAGAGAGAGACGGGGTTAAAGTGGGTAAAAAGTAGGGTAAAATTGTTGTATTTATATAAAAAGCTTACAGATTTTGGGTTTTTTTTAATAATAGTTGTTACTTTTTAATTTAGGCATTTAATTTTTATTTTTTTTGCAATGGTCAGAAGCCAAACGTCCCATTTTTTGTCTTTTTCTGGCCCGGCACAAACGTCTCCTTGGAGACGGATAGGACGGCGCAGGGGGGGAACGGTGTTGGGGGCGGCACCGGTCCAGGCCGACCCCCATACCGTATAGTCTAAGTTTTCTGAATGTTTATGCCACCAATTATCACCTAATGTACATGCGCCACATCGCGCGCGGACACAATCCCCCGTTAATATGATATTGAGAAAAATGTCCGGATAGTCCCTGTGGTTTCACCTTTTTTCACCTATAGTCCCTAACTTTCTAAAACTACTTGAATAGTCCCAAAGTTTTCGATTTTTGTTCTCGGATAGTCCCTGGGTCTAACTTCAGTTACTTTTCTCTGTTAAAATGATGTGAAATGACAAAAATACCCTTTCCTTAAAAGGCCAAACCATAGGGACTATCCGGGCACCTTTTTCATTTTTATTTATAAAACCCCACCACCACACTTTATCTTCAACCTCCACCCACCATCACCCTCCTCCACCCTCCACCATCGCTGGTTGCCGGTCATCAAGTGCCTCCGGCTTCCAAGAAACCTTATCTGGCTTCTATTATATTTTTTTTACCACACTACAACTATCATAAAAATCGTATTTCCTTTCATTATAACCAGCTGCAATTATCAATTCAACCCAGCCACACAATAATGACAGCCATTACTTATGTATCATGTCGGTTGCTCTCAGAAAAGGTAGCCGGTAAGATTTGGCCGGATAAATCACCAAACTTTCCACTAGAAAGTAAAAACAACAAGCAACATATATCAATAAACAAATAATATCATCAATCAACCGATAATTAACATACACAAAATAATTAAAAACCTCGATAAAACCCTATGAAATCGCCAAATTACCAACATCAACAGAAGCATCTAGAACTCACCGCTAAAAACACATTTACTAACACACACTCAACAAGGAATCTTCGACATAAACCATTCCATGACATGAATCGGAGCCTTGATCAACTCAATTGCGATTTCAACCAGCACCGTAACGCACAAACAGCACGGGCATATGCATGTCAACAACAATCTGTTTCAGTTAAACAATCGGAAATTGACATTCATCAGATCTCAAAATTAAACTTATGAGTGTTCTCGGAAATTGACATTCATCAGATCGCCGTCGCCACAACACATTTTTGCTTGCTCAGTTGATTGGTTTAGGAGTAAAGCGAAGGGGAGGAGTTTTGGGTGTCTTGCCGGCCGATTAACTAGTTAGACCCGTCACCGGAGTCCAGTCGGACTCCCTTGTGCTCGTCGGTAGGGAAAACAAGAGGTAGGGGGTGTTTGGTAGTGGATATAAACAGAAGCAGGGTGTGGGTATTAGGGTTTCTTAATGTGGAAGATGAAGGGTGGATGGGTTTTATAAAGAGAAGATGCCCGGATAGTCCCTATGGTTTGGCCTTTTAAGGAAAGGGCACTTTGGTCATTTCAACACCCACTTAACTGAGAAAACTAACCTCCATCCGTGTCAGGGACTATCCGGGAACAAAAGTCAAAAACTTGGGGACTATTCAAGTAGTTTTAGAAAGTTAGGGACTATAGGTGAAAAAAGGCGAAACCACAGGGACTATCCGGGCATTTTTCTCTATGATATTTGAAGAGGCGGTCCGGATCGATATCCGGGTCCATATATGCCCAAACCTCCAATCGGATCTCCTATTCAAATCTAGAAGGTACCAGAACGAACACCTTCGTCCCCAACCCCAAACCCTAACTCGTCATTTGTGCCACAAGTTTGCATTCGTTGATCCTCATTATCTTCTCCTCAACAACAACAAAGAATCAGGTATCATTTCATCTCCGTTTCATCACACACTCAATACTCTTTTCTAGTCTTACAATTGCTTAATATCCGTCCCTGCAAGAGATTCAATTCATGTATCAATTCATCCTTACACAAGTCTATAGCTGGTAAATTACATTACCGTTAGGTTTTAGGTCATATATTATTATCTGTCTCTGCAATAGATTCAATTTCTGTGTAATTTAATCACAGGGTTAGGTTTTAGGTCATACCGACGTGATGGAATAACCAATCTTGTACTTTATCGACTTCTAACGAGACCGATTTGCATTTTGTAGAACTTATGGCGCATAGGGTGTTAAGAGATCATGAAGCGGATGGTTGGGAACGGTCTGACTTTCCGATTATATGCGAATCATGCTTAGGTGACAATCCGTACATTCGAATGGTAATCGTTTAGTACTTTCTTTATTATGTAATGCAAGGTCTATGTTTTTATTTTAGCCTGTAACTAAAATGATAAAGTTTTGCAGACAAAAGAGAACTATGGTGCGGAGTGTAAGATCTGCACCAGGCCGTTTACGGTGTTCATGTGGAGACCAGGTCGTGATGCAAGATACAAGAAAACTGAGATTTGCCAAACTTGTAGCAAGTTGAAGAATGTTTGTCAAGTGTGTGTTTTGGATCTTGAGTATGGGTTACCGGTCCAGGTTCGTGATACTGCACTTAGTATCAGCTCACATGATTCCATTCCGAAGAGTGATGTCAACAGGGAATACTTTGCAGAGGAACATGATCGCAGGGTATGTCAGTTTACAGTTCCTGCTTACACTTTGTTAGACATGATTGCTAGAAATTTTTCCTGTTTGAAGTATGCTGTGATCTGGGATAGACATGAATCTGATTCTCGAATTCAGACTTGAAAATCTTTTTCTTCGTTTTTCGTTTGTTGTTGTTAAACCAAGGTGGTGGCACACCGGTAAGCGTCTGATTTCTTCTAGCATATGTCTTAGGTTTGAATTCAGGTTCCATCGGTTTTTTCTTATAACTTTTTGAAGGCCACCTGCCCTGTGCATGTTCCATTGTTTGGCAGGGTGTTGGTGGGGTCTGTGAGTTTTCCGGTGATGTGTTCTCACCACTAATAAAATAAGCTTGGGGTTATTACAGTGGCTTTAATAGAATCATATGCCCTTCATGTCTTTGTAAAACATACTCAACCATGTACTAAATTAGATATTAGTATTTAACCCGATTCTTGTTAGAAACTTAGAATGTATGCTGGGTCAGTTATACATCATAAGAGGCAGCAATTTTGATTCCTTTAGAGCATTTACAATAGAATCCTCATCTTCATTCATGCAATTTAACTAAAATACACTACATCTCTAATTCCCTATAATTTGTTCACTTTATTAACTGTAACCTTTTCAAGGTTTTGTAGAGTTATGGTCTCCTAAAGTAGCACAAAGTGTTCATTAATTTATTCATTACTGCAGGCAAGGGCTGGTCTAGATTATGAATCTTCATATGGTAAGGTCCGCCCTAATGATACGCTTTTGAAGCTTCAAAGAACAACACCATACTACCAGAGAAACCGAGCACATATTTGTAGTTTTTACATCAGAGGCGAATGTACAAGAGGTGCTGAATGCCCATACAGACATGAAATGCCCGTCACTGGAGAGCTATCTCAGCAGAATATCAAAGATCGTTATTATGGGTATGTAACTTTTGACACAGTTTTAATGCAAATACATTATCTGTATTTATATGACGATAATCAAATGGTTCAAATATGATTGCTGTGATTGCAGAATTAATGATCCGGTTGCATTGAAACTTCTAAACAAAGCTGGTGATATGCCCGCTTTAGAACCACCAGATGATGAAAGTATCAGAACATTGTATGTCGGAGGGCTTGATGCGAGAATTTCCGAGCAGGATCTTAGAGACGAGTTTTACTCACATGGTGAAATCGAATCGATAAAGATGGTGGTCCAAAAGGCTTGTGCGTTTGTTACTTACACGACTAGAGAAGGGGCAGAGAAGGCAGCTGAAGAACTCTCGAATAAGCTCGTGGTTAAAGGTCTTAGGTTAAAACTGATGTGGGGCCGACCACAAGTGGCGAAAGATGGTGAAACGGGTTCGTCGGTTGCTCATGGCGGTTTATTGCCTAGGGCGGTTATATCGCACCAGCAGTATCAGGATGTTCCGCCACCGGGGACCTCGACTAGTCAGGATCAGCAACCACTGCCACCACACATGCAGTATTTTAACATTCCGCCGCCACCGCCTCAGCATGAGAGGACATTTTATCCGTCTATGGATCCTCAGAGGATGGGAGCGATGATCCCAAACCAGGTAGGCGGTGGTTCAGGTGGTTCGGAGCAGCCCCCGCAAGGTGATTCGGGTCTGCAGTATTCAGCCTACCCACCACCACCACTGCCACCTCAAGGCGGTGAGCAATACTATCAATACTATCAACAGTATTATGCGCCACCGCCTCCTGAACAATCATATCAACAATATCCTCCACCAGCTTACCCCTCTACAGTGCCTCCAACGGGACCCACCGATGAGGAAGCGTAGTAGCAGAAACCGGCACCCTTACCCTTCAACGTAGCGGGGTTGTTGTCATCATTGATGCGTTGAGAGAAAAAAACCGGGTTGTTTTTTTTTTTATTTGTAAAACAGTTGATGTGATCTGACTTCGTTTATTTTGCTTTAACGAATTGGTTTCTTCTACATTTCATTACAATGTCTTCTTGTTTGTCACGTTTTGAATTTGGTTTTTATTTTCACTTCTGAAAAAGACAGTTGTACAAAACGCAGATTTAGTTGTACTCTGTTGTCGACAATCCGTGGGTTGGATAGAAACTGGAACCGGAACTGTGGACAACGCAGGCAAGAAAGAGGGTGTTGAATCAATGGGTTGTGTTTGTAGGTTGGCAAGTCGAACCTAACCGTAGTTTCTGCATGATGCAGACTTTTTTATTACACACCTTAAATCATAATCCTCCTTTACTACAAAATTACAAACTACACCCTGTTACAAATATATTAAAAAGCAGACAAGATTCTCAACTTTCATATCAAACATGAAAGATCAACACAAAGTTGCTGATTCAAACCAATTTTTACATACAATAATACCATAACCCATGGTTGGTTGCCATATGCTAACAAACTCCTATTTCTTCATGAATGATGCGATGGCAGCACCAATGGCGCTACCGCGAGAAGAACCATGATGACGATGAACCAATGAATGAGGTCTGCTCCATACAGATTTATCATTTGCAGGGAACAAAGATGCGTATAATTCCAAAACCATCGCGTTATCATAACGTTGGTGCAGCTTTTCAATCAATTTGGCTTTCTCACCGGCATCTAATACCTCCTGCATACGTAACAATAATTGATTCAATATCCTCCACTTAAATCGCTTTACTAAAAAACAAACTAGATTAATATCTTGATTACCTTTTGTTTCGGACGCTCATCTGCTGCATTTTCATCCTCTTGCTGTTTCATTTTTTCTTCGTTATTTGAATCATCCTTGTTGGCATCACCTGCTTCCGTCATCTGTATATCTTCGTACCCAGATATAACATCTTGCTGAGACCGTTCAGCTATCGCGTTTTCTTTATTTCCCACCAACAGTATCTTCTCTTTCCCGTTTTCTTGTTGTTTACTTTCCAAAGTGCTTTGTGTCTCCTTTTCCAGCTTCAACTTCTCTTCTTTATCTTCCATTTCGACGTCTACATCTTGATTTTGTGAATTGTCTGTACTCGATGATGTATCATCACCGGTAGGAGTTCCAGCTGTTGAAGTTCCCTAATAAATATTGAATAAAAATTAATAACAGTAAAACATATACCATTCTTCAGAAACTACACTAAACTTCTTACTTACCTCATGTTTGACTTCTTTGACCAACCCGTCACTCGTTTCCGGATCATCAGCAGGATTCATAAGCTGTTCACGCTCTTGCCTGCGCCTCATCATGATACATATAGCACATAGACAATCATCCTTGTGGCGCTTCACTCTATTAAAAACATATAAACAAGAATAACATATAAAAAATTTATAATTCAAAACCAAAGTTAATTTTAATTATATAAAAAAAAAATACCCTTGACGTTTCTTAGACTTGCTTTTTAAATTCCCACCCTTGTTAGATGACTTCCCATGACTAGATACATTGCCATCCTTCATGTCACCTGCAATGGAAACAATGCATAAAAAAGGACCAAAAAGTGTTTGTGGGTCAACCCGACCCGTCTTGAGTCTTTGACCCACCCAATTCGCATAGATATGGACATGCACAAATGTTACCTTGTTCGCTGTACAGGCCTGCAGCAGACCAGTACTTAGAAAAATTCTTTTTCACTCGTTTCATGAGTTCAAGAATGTAATCGCCTTTATTATTGTACTTGTAGCAATTCTCCCATATAAACCGTACATCCTTGTACACATCCTCTGAATTCATATACTTAATACCGCTTTCAAGGTTGCTACAAATGGTCCCGAAATCCATAGGTGTTTTGATCACATCAAAATAGTCCTGCGCAATAAAAATAAAAATATATAAATCCAAACATATGATTATACAGTTACGGTTCTAAAAAAGACACGTCGAAATTACAGGTATTCCGAGAGCAACAGGGTTCACTGGAACATTAAAAGGCTCTGCGGCATCCATTTTCATAATCTTCTTAATCACCTACAACAGAATATAATATTACAATGATGATTTGAAATATTTAAATTATAAGATTTGAGAGTACCTCAAGGGAAGCATTAAGTTCTTGTTTGTTATAGACCGAATCCCGAGGAACCGACTCGGGTTCTTTCTGATGTGTTTTCTCTACCTGAGGCACTCCGGTATTACTACAAGGACTCAAACTTGAGCTAAAACCCTTTGACGTTATTATCTTTATGCTCCCGGCTTTTTTCGGTTGAGCGGGGGAACCAACTACATTGGTTTCCGGCACTGAGTTCGCACTATCTTCTACTTTCTCACTAACCACTGGTTTTTCAAGACCGATATGCTGGGTACTCTTATCAGTATCACTATGTGTATGTGCATCTGAAGAAGTCAACTGAGGTTCTAACGGTTTGGAAGATTTGATTTTAACCTTCACCCGATTATACACCAATCTTCCCACTGGTTTATTATCACTTACTCCAGTTGAGCTGACAGGTGGAGGTTTTTCAGGCTGATCAGTTCCGGTTGACGGGGTTTTAATATCTATTCTTGAAGTTGTTTCATCCTTTTCAGTATCACTGGAGCCCGATGATGTGTCTCCATCACTTACGTTATCGATGTTTGGATCAGCCTCAGTTGTTCCCACCTTAGGGGCCTTTCCGGATTTTCCCTTCTTTCCACGCTTACGCTTCATGTTTAAGAAGTCTAATCCATAGAAAACCACTAGAAACTTAAAAACCGATAAAACTGCTACCAATTAAATTTTTTTCCATTTCTTTTCTTAAAAATTAGTATTATAAAAAACAAAAAAACTAAAAAGATGAAAAAAAATTATGTAGTTCGCAAAGCTACTTATATGCATCTCATACAAGGTATATGTATATATAGTTTACGAGCTACATATATGTATAACTTGCTATACATTATCCCAAATCGATTCACAACCATTCAGGGCTCCGATAAACCACGATTAACGATTCACTAAGAATCAAACAATTAAAACTTATTGAAAATACAAACAAAATAATCCAAATCTAAATCACAATATTTCTTTCAAATCAAAAGACACATGAGCCTATCATCTTATAACCTAAACTAACACAAAAAGACAAACATAAAACAAGAACTTAACACCAAATTTGTAATCAGATGCACAAACAAGATCCAAAACATAACATAATATGTCAGAGATAATATAACAGTTAAGAATCAAAATCAACAAAAATAGCGAAAACAGAAACCCTAGGGGGATTTGGGGAAGTTAAAATTGGAGCAGAATGTAACCTGAAGATGAAGATGAGAAGTGTTACTGATTCTGAAACTTATACGTTTTGAATTTCGAATGCGAAACGCCGAATATCGTTTTTTTTTTTTAACGAATTTTTTAAACGACCAAAGATGTGCCAAGGGAAAGGGAACTAGTGTTCGCCTGTTCGGCTGGGATTTAAAATATGAGGTGTGGGCTTTGTGGTCCAGTTTGTTGGACTCGAAATTTTGAAGATGGATTGTTAGGTTACATATGGTCACTGGTCAGCAAACCCGACCCGACCCAATTTGCAGTCGGTTTGGGTCCGAACTGTCAACCTGGCCCTCAATCTATATATGATCAGTGTACATAATTCTTTGTTATATGATTTTTTTATTATATTTAACAATACCTTATATTTATTTATTAGACTATGGGGTATGGGGTGACGGTTGGGGTATGGGTTGGGTATAAATACCCAAGTCACCATCCTGGGTGGGCTTGGGTTTCGGTGTGGCCTCTTGGGCGGGAGTTTCAGTCCGGGCGTTAGGCATGCCTAGCGGTCCTTCGTGGCCGGCTCTCATTGGCTGGGTTGGCGTGGGTTGGGTACAAATACATAATTATATATGATAAAATTAAAAGTGAATGAACAGTGTACATAATTCTTTATTATGTGATTTTTTTATTATATTGAACAATACCTTATATTTATTTATTAGACTATGGGGTATAAGGTGAGGGTTGGGGCGTGGGTTGGGTACAAATACCCAAGTCACCATCCTGGGTGGGCTTAGGTTTCGGTGTGGCCTCTTGGGCGGGAGTTTCAGTCCGGGCGTTAGGCATGCCTAGGGGTCCTTCGTGGCCGGCTCTCATTGGCTGGGTTGGCTAGGCCATAGTGGCTAGGTTTAAATTTTAAAAAATAACCGTTTGGCTGAACAGTGTACATAATTCTTTATTATGTGATTTTTTATTATATTGAACAATACCTTATATTCATTTATTAGACTATGGGGTATGGGGCGAGGGTTGGGGCGTGGGTTGGGTACAAATGCCCAAGTCACCATCCTGGGTTGGGTACGACCGAAGCTCGACCGTTTTAAAGCCTACTACGATAGCGTCCTGGGCGGTGATAAAAGTCACGAAGACCGGGTGGCGGTGGCCAACATCCAGTTCCTGGGCAAGGAGCGGAAGCCGTTTGATAAGTTAGCCCTGTTCGAAATCTACCTAACGCTTTAGGCTTTTTTTTTAATTTTGTAATCCTTTTTTTTGTAGAATTTGTAATTTTTAGGAACTTTTAATAATAATTTTAGGTTTTTTTTAATTCTGTGTGTATTTTTTAATTTTAGGTTTTTTTTTAAATTTTTATAAAATTGGCCAACCCACGCGGGCTAGCCACGCCCCGCCATACCGACCCAACACATCACTTACCAGCGGGGGGCTCGAAGTCCACGTGTCAACCTATGCCCCACCCCCCCCCCATACCCCACGGTCGAAAACACCAATGCCTTTCGCGCAATACGCGTCATTTAAAAACACTAGTTTGGGTAGATTTCAACTATTTTCTTATAAAACTGATTTGGTCTCAAACCAATTTTGACCAACTTTGACCATTCAGATTTTCTTATAAAACTGATTTGGTCTCAAACCGATTTTGACCAACTTTGACCATCCAGAACTGGTTTAAGAATTGAACCGATTTTGACCAACTTTAACCATCCTGAACCGGTGTATGATCTGAACTGATTTTGACCAACGTTGACCATCCCGAACAAGTTTATGACCTGAACCGGTTTGGCAAAAAAAAAAAAAAAAACTAACTGAAATGTACACCTCTACATGTATAACTTACAAAGCTTCATAAACACCAGTATAAGCAAAGTTAGGTTTTTCTAATTTTAACGAATTTTGATAACTAGTATTAACACCCCCCCCGGTCCAGTGTTGCAGCAGGTGGCGCAAAACCGTGTCAAATGCCAGCGATCACCAACATCGAAAAAGTTCGTTTAAAAAGATAAAATAAAATAAAATCGAACAAAAAGTAGACGTGAAAAGTTGAACCACGTACGAGAAACGTAAAAGATAGAAAACAATAATTATGTCGATTTGGATCCCGCACGTTGCAACAGGGTCGTTAAACGGGAAAGGTTAGGAGTAAAAACGTTGAACCACAGACGCACGTTGCGATGTGTTAACTCATAAAATTTAGTCCGAAACGTAAAATAAAAAATTTGCAAACAATAAAAAAAGTGTAGAGGGCCAAAGTTAAAAATGAAAAAAGTGTTGAGGTTAAATTGTAAAAAATAAAAAAGTATAGGGATTAAAAGTAAAAAAATAAAGATATTTTCTTTTGCAATGCATCATGGGTACAACTCATAATGTCAAATGTTCAACCCTTGATGCATTGCAAAGTCAATAATTATTAATAAGAGTCAAATGCAATTTGCGTCCTTGTGCTTTAGGGTCGCTGTATATTTGAATCCTGTAACAACCCTCGGTAAAACCAACACCCTTATAATAATCTCGACACCCTGTTATATGTTAAAATATCCCAATATGTCTTATATTATACCCCGTATGTGAAAACCGAGCCCTAGTTATGTTATAATTATAAAATAAATCAAAAATAAGAAATATAGGGCTGAGGCGGGCCGCGTAGACCCACCCCATCCTATTACGCGGGCGGTATCAAGGCTGGTATTGACTGCGCTAACTTCTTTAGTTGAAGCGGGCCGCGTAAGAGTATATGTGTAGTTGACGCGGGCAGCGACAGATCATGAAACGCGGAGACATCCGGTGCTGACACGTGTCGACATCGTGTCGAGTCTAGTAGCTGACCCAGCTAAGCTATAGTGTTGACCGGTGTTGACGCGGGCCGCGTAAGGGTCCCTTGTCTTTTACGCGGGCCGCGACAGGACCAGATTACACAATCTGAAAGTATTAAGCATTATAGTCGGGTACTATACCCCTAATTAGCGAGGTTCTGCTCCGTTGTAAGTATTATAACCCCAGTTTCATAATAGTTACGCTGCCCGATTGATTTAGGGTTCCGTAGCAACTGTCGTGGTTCTGCCCGACGTAGTTGTTGGAATGCCGTCTCGGGGAGGGTATTATTAATAATTTCAAAGGGTTATGATACTAACCAATGTACATTTGTATAAATTATAGATTATATCCAGGAAACCCTTACGAAAAGCCTGAGACAGCAAGGTGAGTTTATCCTCTTTTTGTTAATGTTTTTGGAATAATTTACAAAACCTTAATTGTTTTATAATGTGATTAAGCGGTGATTGAGTCTTTGTAGTCTTCAATTACTGCCGGTATGTTGGGGTTTTGTATACAAAATTTGTACTACCTGCGAGTAGTAAGTCGAGTATGACAGTACGTTACCATTGGACAATGAGTTAGCCAATATGTAATATGACCCACAAGTCAGGTTTGATAGTACCAAATGGAGTAATTGTGTAGAAATAAACAATGTGATCGCTCTCAATACTATTTTAATTGATAAAATGTTCTTGATTAAACTGGGATTCACTCACCAGTATTTCCAACTGACAAATGTTTTTAAAACGCGTTACAGGTAACATAATG
This sequence comes from Helianthus tuberosus, assembly GCA_030545235.1. Lineage (NCBI taxonomy): Eukaryota > Viridiplantae > Streptophyta > Magnoliopsida > Asterales > Asteraceae > Helianthus > Helianthus tuberosus. The sequence goes on from CM060411.1 coordinate 75,205,967, forward strand.
TGAACAGCCAATTAGTGAAAAGCCAGCTGGAGAGCACTGAAGGCTTGGGAAAATGTGGCTATAAAAGTTACCTAATAAACGATGTTTTAAATTCAATAAAATAGGGTGCGTCCCTATAAATGTATTGTAATAAGAAACTTGGGTTTTGCCCATGTTATTATTAATATAAAAGAAGGTGGTTTTACTCTGATAAACATTTCCTAACTACGGTCCTGATGAAAAATTCCGCTGCGAAATTAAACAACCTGATACAACCAAACTCTGAGCTCGCATCCGCCCGTTCCCGGGGATCAGGGATCGGGGGTTGCGACAGAAGGTGGTATCAGAGCCAAGCCACTGGTCTAAGCCAAAGAAGTGTTCTGCTGACACTTAAATTTTAAATTTTGTGTTAGGAAATAAAATAAGGAAATAAGTACATAACTGTAATTATGTGTTATATGTTATTTGACTATTTGTTAGTTTTCAGTATGAGTGATCAAGGACCATCAGACGTAAATCGTCAGTTAGCTGATTCACCTAGGAGTGAAGGTACATCATCACAGCCTGCCTTTCGGGGTATACTGCTGATCAGGAGGATGAAATATTTGCTTTTAGAGCTCAATCTGAAGAACCATTTCCTAATAAGAAACGAGGATGGTTCAGTAAAGAAGCTTTTGCTCGTAGGAAGAGAATGCGAAAATTGCAACAGCAAAGGGCTTTATCATCTATTAAGCGAGAGACAGATGCCCATACGCAAGATGTCACAACCCCCGATCCCTGATCCCCGGGAACGGGCGGACGTAATCACAGATTTCGGTGGTATCAGTTTGTTTAGTCTTGCAGCGGAATTTACATCAGGACCGTAGTTAGGAAATGTTTATCAGAGTAAAACCACCTCATTTTTATATTAATAATCACATGGGTAAAACCCAAGTTTCTTATTACAATACATTATTAGGGACAAACCCTAATTTTATTGAATTTAAAACATCGTTTATTAGGTAACTTTTATAGCCACATTTTCCCAAGCCTTCAGTGCTCTCCAGCTGGCTTTTTACTAATTGGCTGTCACATTGGGTTACCTGAAACATGTTTTAAAAATATTTGTCAGTGGGAAATACTGGTGAGTGAATCCCAATTTAAACAAGTTTAAAGTCACAGTGAACAGTATTGAGAGTGATCACTTTGTTTATGTCTACACAATTACTCCATTTGGTACTATCAATCCTGACTTGTGGGTCATATTACCCATTGGCTAACTCATTGTCCAATGGTAACGCATTGTCATCCCGACTTACTACTCGCAAGTAGTACAAAATTTTGTATACAAAACCCCAACATACCGGCAGTAATTGAATAACTACAAAGACTCAATTACTGCTAATTTTCATAGTAAAACATTTAAGGTTTGGTAAAACATTACCAAAAATATTAACAAAAATAGGATAAACTCACATTGCTGTCTTAGGCTTTTCGTAAGGGTTTCCTGGGTATAATCTATAATTTATACAAATGTACATTGGTTAGTACCATAACCCTTTGAAATTATTAATGATACCCTCCCTGAGACGGCATTCCAACAACTACGTCGGGCATAACCACGACAGTTGTTACGGAACCCTAAATCAATCGGGCAGCGTAACTATTATGAAATCAGGGTTATAATACTTACAACAGAGCAGAACCTCGCTAATTAGGGGTATAGTACCCGACTATAATTCCTCTACTACAGAAATGGTGATTCGAGATTGAAATGCGAGCGACGAAAATTGTAATCCGATGCCATCTATTTATATGGTCTGATACTGACTCTGAGGCGGCCCGCGTAAGGTAAGGCTGGGCCTTAAGCGGCCCGCGTCAACACGCGGTTAAACTATAGCTTAGCTGAGTCGTTGAGTAGGTCCGCCACGATGTCGACACGTGTCGGCTCAGGAATGTGCCACCATTTGGAACACGCGCGGCCCGCGTCAACTTAGACGAGCTCTTACGCGGCCCGCTTGAACTAAAGGATTCAGCGGAGTCCGGTCAACACTCCCATATGGCTCGCGTAAGATGTTGGGGTGGGTTTATGCGGCCCGCCTCAACTTACATTTCAGTTTTTTATTTTATTTTTATAAACTATAACATAATACGGGCTCGGTTTTCGCATACGGATGTAATATAAGACGTATTGGGACATTCTAACATATAATGGGGTGTAATAAATATTTATAAGGGTGTTGGTTTTACCGAGGGTTGTTACATTCTCCCCACCTTGTTTTAGAGCTCGTCCTCGAGATCTACTGAAACAAGTGCGGATATTTCCTTTTCATTTCTGACTCGAGTTCCCATGTGTACTCAGGTCCTCTTTTGGAGTCCCACTTCACTTTGACTAGAACTAATCTCTTGTGTTTGAGATTCTTGACTTTCCTGTCTTCAATCTGTAGAGGTCTTTCTACAAACTTGAGTTGTTCATTTACCTCTATATCCTTAAGAGGCACTATCAGTGATTCATCAGCTAAAAACTTTTTAAGATTTGATACATGAAATACATCATGTATTCCTGCCATTTCCTCTGGCAGTTGTAGCTGATAAGCTACAGGTCCCATTCTTCTAATAATCTTAAAAGGTCCAACATACCTGGGACTTAGCTTTCCCCGTTTGATAAATCTTACCACTCCTTTCCAAGGAGAGACCTTTAACAATACTTTATCTCCTACTTGAAATTCTAATGATTTGCATCGGTTGTCAGTATAACTCTTTTGTCGATCACGTGCTGCTTTCAGTCGTTCCTTGACTTGAATAATTTTGTCAGTTGTTTCCTGTACTATCCCAGGTCCAGATAGTTGCTGTTCCCCAATTTCTGCCCAACATACTGGGGTTCGACACTTTCGTCCATAAAGTGCTTCGAATGGTGCAACATTGATACTTGTGTGATAACTATTATTATAAGAAAATTCTATCAAAGGTAAGTGTTCATCCCAATTACCTCCAAAATCAATTACACAAGCTCTAAGCATGTCCTCCATTGTCTTAATTGTTCTTTCACTTTGTCCATCTGTTTAAGGATGATAAGCCGTGCTTAGCTTTATCTTGGTTCCCATTGCCTTTTGGAAACTTGACCAGAAATGAGATGTAAATCGACTATCTCTGTCAGAAACAATAGATAAAGGAATGCCATGTAAAGAAACAATTTCATTTACATACAATTTAGATAATTGTTCCATACTAATTGTTTCCTTCATTGGTAGAAAATGCGCTGACTTAGTTAATCTATCTACAATCACCCAGATTGTATCATTTCCTTTCCTAGTTTTGGGTAATTTAGTAACAAAATCCATTGTTATTAATTCCCATTTCCACACCGGCATTTCCAATTGCTGTAACAAACCTGAGGGTTTCTGATGTTCAGCTTTGGCTTGTGAACAAGTTAAACATTTAGAAACATAGACAGCTACGCCCTTTTTCATTCCTATCCACCAGAAATTTTTCCTTAAATCCTGGTACATTTTATCACTTCCTGGATGTATCGTATATTTAGACTTATGGGCTTCTTCTAATATACGATTACGTAGATTTCCTAATTTAGGTATCCACATTCTCTTTTCATGGAATCTCCAAATTCCATCCGTTCCTTGTTTCAATTCTTTTAACATACCTTTTAACTTTTCAGTATCTTCCTTGATAACTGACTCTTGTGCTTCTCTTATCTGATCATTTAAATCTACTTGCAGATTTAATTTAAGAGAACGTACCCTTCTTGGCTTTTCATGATACTTTCTACTTAAAGCATCTGCCACTACATTTGCTTTTCCTTCATGATACTGTATATCACAATCATAATCACTAAGAAATTCCATCCAGCATCTTTGTCTCATATTCAACTCCTTTTGCCCGAAAACATAGCTTAAACTCTTATGATCAGTAAATATGGTAAACTTACTACCGTAAAGGTAATGTCTCCAAATTTTAAGAGCAAAAATTATAGATCCTAATTCTAAATCATGGGTTGAATAATTCTCTTCATGATTCTTAAGTTGCCTAGATGCGTAAGCTATAACCTTTTGGCGTTGCATCAAAACACATCCATAACCTAATCTAGAAGCATCACAATAGACTACAAAATCTTCAGTTCCATCAGGTAATGCTAATATAGGTGTATGGGTTAATCTTTGCTTAAGAATTCTAAAGGCTTCTTCTTGTTTTATTCCCCATTCAAACTTAACAGATTTACAGGTTAACTTAGTTAAGGGAATGGCTATTCTAGAAAAATCTTTAATAAATCTTCTATAATAACCAGCCAATCCTAAGAAACTTCTAACCTCAGTTGGTGACTCAGGGGTTTTCCATTTCGTAATTGCCTCGATTTTGGTTGGATCTACATGAATTCCTTCATGATTGACTAAGTGTCCAAGGAATTGTACTTGTTCTAACCAAAATTCACACTTTGAAAACTTAGCATAAAGCTTTTCCTTTCTTAACAGACTTAAAAGTGCGTGCAAATGTCTTGCATGATCTTCTTTATTCTTAGAGTAAATTAGAATATCATCTATGAATACGATTATGAATTTATCCAAATATGGCTTACATATTCGGTTCATCATGTCCATAAATGCAGCTGGGGCATTGGTTAAACCAAATGGCATGACAGTAAATTCATAATGGCCATACCTTGTTCTAAATGCAGTTTTAGGAATATCCTCTTCCTGTACCTTTAATTGATGATATCCTGACCTTAAATCGATTTTAGAGAAATATCAAGCTCCTTGCAGTTGATCAAACAGATCATCGATTCTCGGTAATGGGTACCGATTCTTAATTGTGAGCTTGTTTAATTCACGGTAGTCAATGCACATACGCATTGATCCGTCCTTCTTTTTAACAAACAATATCGGTGCTCCCCATGGCGACGAACTTGGCTGTATGAATCCTTTTTTCAACAATTCATCTAATTTTTTCTTTAATTCTTGCATTTCTGCAGGTGCCAAACGGTAGAGTGCTTTGGCAATCGGTGAGGTTCCTGGTATTAAATGAATCCTGAATTCAACTTTTCTATCTGGAGGTAGTCCTGGTAATTCTTCTGGAAAGACATCTGAAAACTGAGATACTACTGGAATATCTTTTAATTCTTTTCCTTTAGTGTTAGTGATTATGGAAATCAAATACACTATAGAACCTCTTCTTATACAACTTGCAGTTTTCATCACAGAAATGAATTTAGTAGACCTAGAAGGTTTATCTCCTTTAATTGTGATCGTTTTACCTTTTTGTGAATTTACACGAATTAACTTTTGATCACATAAAATACTGGCTTTATTGGTTATTAACCAATCCATTCCTAGAACAACATCAAATCCTACCAAATTCATAGGAAAAAAATTTGCAATAAATTTCTGATTTGAAATTTCTATACTTGCTCCCTGCAAGATTTCAGAAATTCTAACAGTTTCTCCGTTGGCTGTTTCTAATAGACATTCATGTGGTAGTTTAGTTAATGATTGATTTAGTAATTTGCAAAACGATGTATTAATAAAACTTTGGTTTGCACCAGAGTCAAATAATACTTTAGCAAAGACATCATTAACTAAAAACGTACCGGCTATGACATCGGGAATCATCCTGGCTTCTTCTGCAGTTAACACAAATGCTCTAGCATTTTTAGTATTCTTGTTATCTGCAGCTGGAGCTAACTTTGGACAATTTGGCCTGATGTGACCTTTTTCTCCACAGTTGTAGCATAATCCATTACTTGTTTTCTTCCTGCAATTTTCTTCCTTGTGTCCTGGCATCTTACAATGATTGCAGAGAATGGAGCATTTTCCCGAATGCTTTTTCTTGCAGACTTTGCAGTATGTTGCAGAGGTAGAACCTATATTCCTACGATTGTAATTCCCTGAACGGAATTCTTGAGTAAGCCTTTGAGTTAGGTTCCTTCTCTGGTCTTCTTCTCTAGTACGAACTAACTCATCAGTCAAGGTACTTGTTAATTCTACAGCTTCTTCTATGGTTTGAGGTCTAGCTGCCTTGACTATGTGTCTAATCTCTCCAATTAATCCCCAAATATATCGAGAGATTAACACTGGTTCTGGTGAAGCAAGAGTTGGCACTATTCTAGCATATTCGAAAAATAACTTAGTGTACCCTTTGCTATCTACACCAGTCATTCTAAGATTTAGGAATTTGTTTGCTATCTGTTCTTTGTCATTGGGTGGGCAGAATTTCCTTTCTACCTTATTCTTAAATTCTTCCCATTCCATATTATAGGTTTGATCACTTCCTCTTGTCTGGAGGATAGTGTTCCACCATTCTAGGGCTGCATTTTTAAACAGATTAGAAGCAAACAATATTCTATCAGCACACTTGCTTATCCTTAATACTGCCTCAGTCTTTTCTATCCAGCGTAAAGTTGCAATGGCCCCTTCATTGCCTGAGAATTCCATTGGTTTACAAGACCAGAATTCTTTATAAGAACAACCATAAGGCATGGTTCTTCTTCTTTTGGGAATAGGCATTTGAAGTACAGGTCCATTGTTCACACTGTTTTCTGGTTCAACAGGTCGCTTGCTGCTATGTTTACTTTTATTATCAGCATCCTTAACAGTTTGAAGAATAAATGACATAGCATCTATAATTCCCTGTACCACTATATGTTGGATAGCACTATTATCCACTTGATTTCCATTGTTATTGTTGTTTGGGTTCCCATTATTCAGATTATCGTCATTCTGAATATTATCATTCTGGATTTCCGGGTTATTATCCAAATTGACTTGATTTCCTTGGTCGGCCATCTGGATTTTAAACATTTACCCCATATTAAAATCATAATTAATATCTAGTATAATTAACCACATGACACACAATCTAACAAAAAACGTAGATCATTGCTACTTACTCTTTTCATATACTTATGCGTCTATTACACACTAGTACAGAAATAAAGATTACAATACCAACAGAAATAAAATAATAATATGCATCCATACACACATATTTTATTTTATTTTTATTATTTTATTATTTTATTATTACTACTGCTTCCTCCATTCTAACATTCATGGATATGGATTCATCTAGAAATCCATATTGCGCTCATCGTATTTCCATACGAGACGCTCTCCCACCTGACGCATCCTCTCACTGTTTTCTAAAATTTCTTCCCCGAAAGTCCTAAGTTCTTGAACGTTTTCTGCACTCATTGGGGGTGCAGGTTCTCGGACTGGGTTTGAAATCTGGGGTTCTGGTTCCTGATATGGGGGTGACAATTCCTGAAATTGGTAAGGATCCTCTAAAATTTCCCTGATGTAGTTATCTTGGTAATAGGGATCTAAAGGGTCCATACCTGGGTAAACTTCTATGTTCTGTATGGGTGGATAATCCTGAATAGGATAACGTTGCACAAAATCCCTATTGTTGTCCCACCAAGGGTCGTAATTCGGGTCTAGTGGGTTTGGTGCAGGCACTCTAGGGATTTCTTCTGGATTAAAATTATACATCTCTTTTTCCTGATTTTCCTGGTTTTCTATCTCCATAGGTTGTTCTGGATTTTGTGGTTGTGGGGCTACTAGTTGTTCCAGACTCGGGTCAGCAGCAGTTGTAGCTAAGATATGGAAATTAGCTAGGCTTCTATTAAGTATTTCTTGAGTATGGGCATCTGTCTCTCTCTTAATAGCTGCTAAAGTCCTTTGCTGTTGCAATTTCCTCATTCTTTTTCTACGAGCAAAAGCTTCTTTACTGAACCATCCTCATTTCTTAGTAGGAAATGGTTCTTCAGATTGAGCTCTAAAAGAAAATATTCCATCCTCCTGATCAGCAACATACCCCGAGAGGGCAGGCTGTGATGATGTACTTTCACTCTTAGGTGAATCAGATAACTGACTATTCAGATCTGATGGTCCTTGATCACTCATACTGAAAACTAACAAATAGTCAAATAACACATAATTACAGTTATGCACATATTTTCGTAATTTATTTCCTAACACAAAATTTCAAAAACTTAAGTGTCAGCAGAACACTTCTTTGGCTCAGACCAGTGGCTAGGCTCTGATACCACCTTCTGTCACAACCCCCGATCCCTGATCCCCGGGAACGGGCGGACGTGATCACAGATTTCGGTGGTATCAGTTTGTTTAGTCTTGCAGCGGAATTTACATCAGGACCGTAGTTAGGAAATGTTTATCAGAGTAAAACCACCTCATTTTTATATTAATAATCACATGGGTAAAACCCAAGTTTCTTATTACAATACATTATTAGGGACAAACCCTAATTTTATTGAATTTAAAACATCGTTTATTAGGTAACTTTTATAGCCACATTTTCCCAAGCCTTCAGTGATCTCCAGCTGGCTTTTTACTAATTGGCTATCACATTGGGTTACCTGAAACATGTTTTAAAAATATTTGTCAGTGGCAAATACTGGTGAGTGAATCCCAATTTAATCAAGTTTAAAGTCACAGTGAACAGTATTGAGAGTGATCACTTTGTTTATGTCTACACAATTACTCCATTTGGTACTATCAATCCTGACTTGTGGGTCATATTACCCATTGGCTAACTCATTGTCCAATGGTAACGCATTGTCACCCCGACTTACTACTCGCAAGTAGTACAAAATTTTGTATACAAAACCCCAACATACCGACAGTAATTGAATAACTACAAAGACTCAATTACTGCTAATTTTCATAGTAAAACATTTAAGGTTTGGTAAAACATTACCAAAAATATTAACAAAAAGAGGATAAACTCACATTGTTGTCTTAGGCTTTTCGTAAGGGTTTCCTGGGTATAATATATAATTTATACAAATGTACATTGGTTAGTACCATAACCCTTTGAAATTATTAATGATACCCTCCCCGAGACGGCATTCCAACAACTACGTCGGGCATAACCACGACAGTTGTTACGGAACCCTAAATCAATCGGGCAGCGTAACTATTATGAAACCAGGGTTATAATACTTACAACAGAGCAGAACCTCGCTAATTAGGGGTATAGTACCCGACTATAATTCCTCTACCACAGAAATGGTGATTCAAGATTGAAATGTGAGCGACGAAAATTGTAATCTGATGCCATCTATTTATATGGTCTGATACTGACTCTGAGGCGGCCCGCGTAAGGTAAGGCTAGGCCTTACGCGGCCCGCGTCAACACGCGGTCAAACTATAGCTTAGCTGAGTCATTGAGTAGGTCCGCCACGATGTCGACACATGTCGGCTCAGGAATGTGCCACCATTTGGAACACGCGCGGCCCGCGTCAACTTAGACGAGCTCTTACGCGGCCCGCTTGAACTAAAGGATTCAGCGGAGTCCGGTCAACACTCCCATACGGCCCGCGTAAGATGTTGGGGTGGGTTTATGCGGCCCGCCTCAACTTACATTTCAGGTTTTTATTTTATTTTTATAAACTATAACATAATACGGGCTCGGTTTTCGCATACGGATGTAATATAAGACGTATTGGGACATTCTGACATATAATAGGGTGTAATAAATATTTATAAGGGTGTTGGTTTTACCGAGGGTTGTTACACAAGAGATACTTAATAGGAGCCTAGC